>OY804575.1:35487989-36901364 GCA_963680875.1 Bathymodiolus brooksi
AAACATAGTATATATTGTGTAAAACAACCTAAAAACATACAACCTTTTACTCAGTTGTCAAACATAATATATATTGTGTAAAACAACCTAAAAAACATGCAACCTTTTGTTCAGTTGTCAAACATAGTATATATTGTGTAAAACAACCTAAAAACATACAACCTTTTACTCAGTTGTCAAACATAGTATATATTGTGTAAAACAACCTAAAAAACATGCAACCTTTTGTTCAGTTGTCAAACATAGTATATATTGTGTAAAACAACCTAAAAACATGCAACCTTTTGTTCAGTTGTTAAACATAGTATATATTGTGTAAAACAACCTAAAAACATGCAACCTTTTACTCAGTTGTCAAACATAGTATATATTGTGTAAAACAACCTAAAAACATGCAACATTTTACTCAGTTGTCAAACATAGTATATATTGTGTAAAACAACCTAAAAACATAGTATATATTGTGTAAAACAACCTAAAAACATACAACCTTTTACTCAGTTGTCAAACATAGTATATATTGTGTAAAACAACCTAAAAAACATGCAACCTTTTGTTCAGTTGTCAAACATAGTATATATTGTGTAAAACAACCTAAAAACATGCAACCTTTTACTCAGTTGTCAAACATAGTATATATTGTGTAAAACAACCTAAAAAACATGCAACCTTTTGTTCAGTTGTCAAACATAGTATATATTGTGTAAAACAACCTAAAAACATACAACCTTTTACTCAGTTGTCAAACATAGTATATATTGTGTAAAACAACCTAAAAAACATGCAACCTTTTGTTCAGTTGTCAAACATAGTATATATTGTGTAAAACAACCTAAAAACATGCAACCTTTTGTTCAGTTGTCAAACATAGTATATATTGTGTAAAACAACCTAAAAACATGCAACCTTTTACTCAGTTGTCAAACATAGTATATATTGTGTAAAACAACCTAAAAAACATGCAACCTTTTACTCAGTTGTCAAACATAGTATATATTGTGTAAAACAACCTAAAAACATAGTATATATTGTGTAAAACAACCTAAAAACATGCAACCTTTTGCTCAGTTGTCAAACATAGTATATATTGTGTAAAACAACCTAAAAAACATGCAACCTTTTGTTCAGTTGTCAAACATAGTATATATTGTGTAAAACAACCTAAAAACATACAACCTTTTACTCAGTTGTCAAACATAGTATATATTGTGTAAAACAACCTAAAAAACATGCAACCTTTTGTTCAGTTGTCAAACATAGTATATATTATGTAAAACAACCTAAAAAACATGCAACCTTTTACTCAGTTGTCAAACATAGTATATATTGTGTAAAACAACCTAAAAACATAGTATATATTGTGTAAAACAACCTAAAAACATACAACCTTTTACTCAGTTGTCAAACATAATATATATTGTGTAAAACAACCTAAAAACATGCAACCTTTTGTTCAGTTGTCAAACATAGTATATATTGTGTAAAACAACCTAAAAACATACAACCTTTTACTCAGTTGTCAAACATAGTATATATTGTGTAAAACAACCTAAAAACATGCAACCTTTTGTTCAGGTGTCAAACATAGTATATATTGTGTAAAACAACCTAAAAACATAGTATATATTGTGTAAAACAACCTAAAAACATGCAACCTTTTGCTCAGTTGTCAAACATAGTATATATTGTGTAAAACAACCTAAAAACATGCAACCTTTTGCTCAGTTGTCAAACATAATATATATTGTGTAAAACAACCTAAAAACATGCAACCTTTTGTTCAGTTGTCAAACATAGTATATATTGTGTAAAACAACCTAAAAACATACAACCTTTTACTCAGTTGTCAAACATAGTATATATTGTGTAAAACAACCTAAAAACATGCAACCTTTTGTTCAGGTGTCAAACATAGTATATATTGTGTAAAACAACCTAAAAACATAGTATATATTGTGTAAAACAACCTAAAAACATGCAACCTTTTGCTCAGTTGTCAAACATAGTATATATTGTGTAAAACAACCTAAAAACATGCAACCTTTTGTTCAGTTGTCAAACATAGTATATATTGTGTAAAACAACCTAAAAACATGCAACCTTTTACTCAGTTGTCAAACATAGTATATATTCTGTAAAACAACCTAAAAACATAGTATATATTGTGTAAAACAACCTAAAAACATACAACCTTTTGCTCAGTTGTCAAACATAGTATATATTGTGTAAAACAACCTAAAAACATGCAACCTTTTACTCAGTTGTCAAACATAGTATATATTGTGTAAAACAACCTAAAAACATGCAACCTTTTGTTCAGTTGTTAAACATAGTATATATTGTGTAAAACAACCTAAAAACATGCAACCTTTTGTTCAGTTGTCAAACATAGTATATATTGTGTAAAACAACCTAAAAACATGCAACCTTTTACTCAGTTTTCAAACATAGTATATATTGTGTAAAACAACCTAAAAACATGCAACCTTTTACTCAGTTGTCAAACATAGTATATATTGTGTAAAACAACCTAAAAACATGCAACCTTTTGTTCAGTTGTTAAACATAGTATATATTGTGTAAAACAACCTAAAAACATGCAACCTTTTGTTCAGTTGTCAAACATAGTATATATTGTGTAAAACAACCTAAAAACATACAACCTTTTACTCAGTTGTCAAACATAGTATATATTGTGTAAAACAACCTAAAAACATGCAACCTTTTGTTCAAGTGTCAAACATAGTATATATTGTGTAAAACAACCTAAAAACATAGTATATATTGTGTAAAACAACCTAAAAACATGCAACCTTTTGCTCAGTTGTCAAACATAGTATATATTGTGTAAAACAACCTAAAAACATGCAACCTTTTGCTCAGTTGTCAAACATAGTATATATTGTGTAAAACAACCTAAAAACATGCAACCTTTTACTCAGTTGTCAAACATAATATATATTGTGTAAAACAACCTAAAAACATAGTATATATTGTGTAAAACAACCTAAAAACATGCAACCTTTTGTTCAGTTGTCAAACAGAATATATATTGTGTAAAACAACCTAAAAACATAGTATATATTGTGTAAAACAACCTAAAAACATGCAACCTTTTACTCAGTTGTCAAACATAGTATATATTATGTAAAACAACCTAAAAACATGCAACCTTTTGTTCAGTTGTCAAACATAGTATATATTGTGTAAAACAACCTAAAAACATGCAACCTTTTGTTCAGTTGTCAAACATAGTATATATTATGTAAAACAACCTAAAAACATGCAACCTTTTACTCAGTTGTCAAACATAGTATATATTATGTAAAACAACCTAAAAACATGCAACATTTTACTCAGTTGTCAAACATAATATATATTGTGTAAAACAACCTAAAAACATGCAACCTTTTGTTCAGTTGTTAAACATAGTATATATTGTGTAAAACAACCTAAAAACATGCAACCTTTTGCTCAGTTGTCAAACATAGTATATATTGTGTAAAACAACCTAAAAACATGCAACCTTTTGTTCAGTTGTCAAACATAGTATATATTGTGTAAAACAACCTAAAAACATGCAACCTTTTGTTCAGTTGTCAAACATAGTATATATTATGTAAAACAACCTAAAAAACATGCAACCTTTTACTCAGTTGTCAAACATAGTATATATTGTGTAAAACAACCTAAAAACATAGTATATATTGTGTAAAACAACCTAAAAACATACAACCTTTTACTCAGTTGTCAAACATAATATATTGTGTAAAACAACCTAAAAAACATGCAACCTTTTGTTCAGTTGTCAAACATAGTATATATTGTGTAAAACAACCTAAAAACATACAACCTTTTACTCAGTTGTCAAACATAGTATATATTGTGTAAAACAACCTAAAAAACATGCAACCTTTTGTTCAGTTGTCAAACATAGTATATATTGTGTAAAACAACCTAAAAACATGCAACCTTTTGTTCAGTTGTTAAACATAGTATATATTGTGTAAAACAACCTAAAAACATGCAACCTTTTACTCAGTTGTCAAACATAGTATATATTGTGTAAAACAACCTAAAAACATGCAACATTTTACTCAGTTGTCAAACATAGTATATATTGTGTAAAACAACCTAAAAACATAGTATATATTGTGTAAAACAACCTAAAAACATACAACCTTTTACTCAGTTGTCAAACATAGTATATATTGTGTAAAACAACCTAAAAAACATGCAACCTTTTGTTCAGTTGTCAAACATAGTATATATTGTGTAAAACAACCTAAAAACATGCAACCTTTTACTCAGTTGTCAAACATAGTATATATTGTGTAAAACAACCTAAAAAACATGCAACCTTTTGTTCAGTTGTCAAACATAGTATATATTGTGTAAAACAACCTAAAAACATACAACCTTTTACTCAGTTGTCAAACATAGTATATATTGTGTAAAACAACCTAAAAAACATGCAACCTTTTGTTCAGTTGTCAAACATAGTATATATTGTGTAAAACAACCTAAAAACATGCAACCTTTTGTTCAGTTGTCAAACATAGTATATATTGTGTAAAACAACCTAAAAACATGCAACCTTTTACTCAGTTGTCAAACATAGTATATATTGTGTAAAACAACCTAAAAAACATGCAACCTTTTACTCAGTTGTCAAACATAGTATATATTGTGTAAAACAACCTAAAAACATAGTATATATTGTGTAAAACAACCTAAAAACATGCAACCTTTTGCTCAGTTGTCAAACATAGTATATATTGTGTAAAACAACCTAAAAAACATGCAACCTTTTGTTCAGTTGTCAAACATAGTATATATTGTGTAAAACAACCTAAAAACATACAACCTTTTACTCAGTTGTCAAACATAGTATATATTGTGTAAAACAACCTAAAAAACATGCAACCTTTTGTTCAGTTGTCAAACATAGTATATATTATGTAAAACAACCTAAAAAACATGCAACCTTTTACTCAGTTGTCAAACATAGTATATATTGTGTAAAACAACCTAAAAACATAGTATATATTGTGTAAAACAACCTAAAAACATACAACCTTTTACTCAGTTGTCAAACATAATATATATTGTGTAAAACAACCTAAAAAACATGCAACCTTTTGTTCAGTTGTCAAACATAGTATATATTGTGTAAAACAACCTAAAAACATACAACCTTTTACTCAGTTGTCAAACATAGTATATATTGTGTAAAACAACCTAAAAAACATGCAACCTTTTACTCAGTTGTCAAACATAGTATATATTGTGTAAAACAACCTAAAAACATAGTATATATTGTGTAAAACAACCTAAAAAACATGCAACCTTTTGTTCAGTTGTCAAACATAGTATATATTGTGTAAAACAACCTAAAAACATGCAACCTTTTACTCAGTTGTCAAACATAGTATATATTGTGTAAAACAACCTAAAAAACATGCAACCTTTTGTTCAGTTGTCAAACATAGTATATATTGTGTAAAACAACCTAAAAACATACAACCTTTTACTCAGTTGTCAAACATAGTATATATTGTGTAAAACAACCTAAAAAACATGCAACCTTTTGTTCAGTTGTCAAACATAGTATATATTGTGTAAAACAACCTAAAAACATGCAACCTTTTACTCAGTTGTCAAACATAGTATATATTATGTAAAACAACCTAAAAAACATGCAACCTTTTGTTCAGTTGTCAAACATAGTATATATTGTGTAAAACAACCTAAAAAACATGCAACCTTTTACTCAGTTGTCAAACATAGTATATATTGTGTAAAACAACCTAAAAACATAGTATATATTGTGTAAAACACCTAAAAACATGCAACCTTTTGCTCAGTTGTCAAACATAGTATATATTGTGTAAAACAACCTAAAAAACATGCAACCTTTTGTTCAGTTGTCAAACATAGTATATATTGTGTAAAACAACCTAAAAACATACAACCTTTTACTCAGTTGTCAAACATAGTATATATTGTGTAAAACAACCTAAAAAACATGCAAACTTTTACTCAGTTGTCAAACATAGTATATATTATGTAAAACAACCTAAAAAACATGCAACCTTTTACTCAGTTGTCAAACATAGTATATATTGTGTAAAACAACCTAAAAACATAGTATATATTGTGTAAAACAACCTAAAAACATACAACCTTTTACTCAGTTGTCAAACATAATATATATTGTGTAAAACAACCTAAAAAACATGCAACCTTTTGTTCAGTTGTCAAACATAGTATATATTGTGTAAAACAACCTAAAAACATACAACCTTTTACTCAGTTGTCAAACATAGTATATATTGTGTAAAACAACCTAAAAAACATGCAACCTGTTACTCAGTTGTCAAACATAGTATATATTGTGTAAAACAACCTAAAAACATAGTATATATTGTGTAAAACAACCTAAAAAACATGCAACCTTTTGTTCAGTTGTCAAACATAGTATATATTGTGTAAAACAACCTAAAAACATGCAACCTTTTACTCAGTTGTCAAACATAGTATATATTGTGTAAAACAACCTAAAAAACATGCAACCTTTTGTTCAGTTGTCAAACATAGTATATATTGTGTAAAACAACCTAAAAACATACAACCTTTTACTCAGTTGTCAAACATAGTATATATTGTGTAAAACAACCTAAAAAACATGCAACCTTTTGTTCAGTTGTCAAACATAGTATATATTGTGTAAAACAACCTAAAAACATGCAACCTTTTGTTCAGTTGTCAAACATAGTATATATTGTGTAAAACAACCTAAAAACATGCAACCTTTTACTCAGTTGTCAAACATAGTATATATTGTGTAAAACAACCTAAAAACATGCAACCTTTTACTCAGTTGTCAAACATAGTATATATTGTGTAAAACAACCTAAAAACATAGTATATATTGTGTAAAACAACCTAAAAACATGCAACCTTTTGCTCAGTTGTCAAACATAGTATATATTGTGTAAAACAACCTAAAAAACATGCAACCTTTTGTTCAGTTGTCAAACATAGTATATATTGTGTAAAACAACCTAAAAACATACAACCTTTTACTCAGTTGTCAAACATAGTATATATTGTGTAAAACAACCTAAAAAACATGCAACCTTTTGTTCAGTTGTCAAACATAGTATATATTATGTAAAACAACCTAAAAAACATGCAACCTTTTACTCAGTTGTCAAACATAGTATATATTGTGTAAAACAACCTAAAAACATAGTATATATTGTGTAAAACAACCTAAAAACATACAACCTTTTACTCAGTTGTCAAACATAATATATATTGTGTAAAACAACCTAAAAAACATGCAACCTTTTGTTCAGTTGTCAAACATAGTATATATTGTGTAAAACAACCTAAAAACATACAACCTTTTACTCAGTTGTCAAACATAGTATATATTGTGTAAAACAACCTAAAAAACATGCAACCTTTTACTCAGTTGTCAAACATAGTATATATTGTGTAAAACAACCTAAAAACATAGTATATATTGTGTAAAACAACCTAAAAAACATGCAACCTTTTGTTCAGTTGTCAAACATAGTATATATTGTGTAAAACAACCTAAAAACATACAACCTTTTACTCAGTTGTCAAACATAGTATATATTGTGTAAAACAACCTAAAAACATGCAACCTTTTACTCAGTTGTCAAACATAGTATATATTGTGTAAAACAACCTAAAAACATACAACCTTTTACTCAGTTGTCAAACATAGTATATATTGTGTAAAACAACCTAAAAAACATGCAACCTTTTGTTCAGTTGTTAAACATAGTATATATTGTGTAAAACAACCTAAAAAACATGCAACCTTTTGTTCAGTTGTCAAACATAGTATATATTGTGTAAAACAACCTAAAAACATACAACCTTTTACTCAGTTGTCAAACATAGTATATATTGTGTAAAACAACCTAAAAAACATGCAACCTTTTACTCAGTTGTCAAACATAGTATATATTGTGTAAAACAACCTAAAAACATAGTATATATTGTGTAAAACAACCTAAAAAACATGCAACCTTTTGTTCAGTTGTCAAACATAGTATATATTGTGTAAAACAACCTAAAAACATACAACCTTTTACTCAGTTGTCAAACATAGTATATATTGTGTAAAACAACCTAAAAACATGCAACCTTTTACTCAGTTGTCAAACATAGTATATATTGTGTAAAACAACCTAAAAAACATGCAACCTTTTACTCAGTTGTCAAACATAGTATATATTGTGTAAAACAACCTAAAAACATAGTATATATTGTGTAAAACAACCTAAAAAACATGCAACCTTTTGTTCAGTTGTCAAACATAGTATATATTGTGTAAAACAACCTAAAAACATACAACCTTTTACTCAGTTGTCAAACATAGTATATATTGTGTAAAACAACCTAAAAACATGCAACCTTTTACTCAGTTGTCAAACATAGTATATATTGTGTAAAACAACCTAAAAAACATGCAACCTTTTACTCAGTTGTCAAACATAGTATATATTGTGTAAAACAACCTAAAAACATAGTATATATTGTGTAAAACAACCTAAAAAACATGCAACCTTTTGTTCAGTTGTCAAACATAGTATATATTGTGTAAAACAACCTAAAAACATACAACCTTTTACTCAGTTGTCAAACATAGTATATATTGTGTAAAACAACCTAAAAACATGCAACCTTTTACTCAGTTGTCAAACATAGTATATATTGTGTAAAACAACCTAAAAACATACAACCTTTTACTCAGTTGTCAAACATAGTATATATTGTGTAAAACAACCTAAAAAACATGCAACCTTTTGTTCAGTTGTTAAACATAGTATATATTGTGTAAAACAACCTAAAAAACATGCAACCTTTTGTTCAGTTGTCAAACATAGTATATATTGTGTAAAACAACCTAAAAACATACAACCTTTTACTCAGTTGTCAAACATAGTATATATTGTGTAAAACAACCTAAAAACATGCAACATTTGTTCAGTTGTCAAACATAGTATATATTGTGTAAAACAACCTAAAAACATACAACCTTTTACTCAGTTGTCAAACATAGTATATATTGTGTAAAACAACCTAAAAACATACAACCTTTTACTCAGTTGTCAAACATAGTATATATTGTGTAAAACAACCTAAAAAACATGCAACCTTTTGTTCAGTTGTTAAACATAGTATATATTGTGTAAAACAACCTAAAAAACATGCAACCTTTTGTTCAGTTGTCAAACATAGTATGTATTGTGTAAAACAACCTAAAAACATACAACCTTTTACTCAGTTGTCAAACATAGTATATATTGTGTAAAACAACCTAAAAAACATGCAACCTTTTGTTCAGTTGTCAAACATAGTATATATTGTGTAAAACAACCTAAAAACATACAACCTTTTACTCAGTTGTCAAACATAGTATATATTGTGTAAAACAACCTAAAAACATGCAACATTTTGTTCAGTTGTCAAACATAGTATATATTGTGTAAAACAACCTAAAAACATACAACCTTTTGCTCAGTTGTCAAACATAGTATATATTGTGTAAAACAACCTAAAAAACATGCAACCTTTTGTTCAGTTGTCAAACATAGTATATATTGTGTAAAACAACCTAAAAACATACAACCTTTTGCTCAGTTGTCAAACATAGTATATATTGTGTAAAACAACCTAAAAAACATGCAACCTTTTGTTCAGTTGTCAAACATAGTATATATTGTGTAAAACAACCTAAAAACATACAACCTTTTACTCAGTTGTCAAACATAGTATATATTGTGTAAAACAACCTAAAAAACATGCAACCTTTTGTTCAGTTGTCAAACATAGTATATATTGTGTAAAACAACCTAAAAACATACAACCTTTTACTCAGTTGTCAAACATAGTATATATTGTGTAAAACAACCTAAAAACATGCAACCTTTTACTCAGTTGTCAAACATAGTATATATTGTGTAAAACAACCTAAAAACATGCAACCTTTTGCTCAGTTGTCAAACATAGTATATATTGTGTAAAACAACCTAAAAAACATGCAACCTTTTGTTCAGTTGTCAAACATAGTATATATTGTGTAAAACAACCTAAAAACATACAACCTTTTACTCAGTTGTCAAACATAGTATATATTGTGTAAAACAACCTAAAAACATGCAACCTTTTACTCAGTTGTCAAACATAGTATATATTGTGTAAAACAACCTAAAAACATACAACCTTTTACTCAGTTGTCAAACATAGTATATATTGTGTAAAACAACCTAAAAAACATGCAACCTTTTGTTCAGTTGTTAAACATAGTATATATTGTGTAAAACAACCTAAAAACATGCAACCTTTTGTTCAGTTGTCAAACATAGTATATATTGTGTAAAACAACCTAAAAAACATGCAACCTTTTGTTCAGTTGTCAAACATAGTATATATTATGTAAAACAACCTAAAAACATACAACCTTTTGTTCAGTTGTCAAACATAGTATATATTGTGTAAAACAACCTAAAAACATACAACCTTTTACTCAGTTGTCAAACATAGTATATATTGTGTAAAACAACCTAAAAAACATGCAACCTTTTGTTCAGTTGTCAAACATAGTATATATTGTGTAAAACAACCTAAAAAACATGCAACCTTTTGTTCAGTTGTCAAACATAGTATATATTGTGTAAAACAACCTAAAAACATACAACCTTTTACTCAGTTGTCAAACATAGTATATATTGTGTAAAACAACCTAAAAACATGCAACCTTTTACTCAGTTGTCAAACATAGTATATATTGTGTAAAACAACCTAAAAAACATGCAACCTTTTACTCAGTTGTCAAACATAGTATATATTGTGTAAAACAACCTAAAAACATAGTATATATTGTGTAAAACAACCTAAAAAACATGCAACCTTTTGTTCAGTTGTCAAACATAGTATATATTGTGTAAAACAACCTAAAAACATACAACCTTTTACTCAGTTGTCAAACATAGTATATATTGTGTAAAACAACCTAAAAACATGCAACCTTTTACTCAGTTGTCAAACATAGTATATATTGTGTAAAACAACCTAAAAAACATGCAACCTTTTACTCAGTTGTCAAACATAGTATATATTGTGTAAAACAACCTAAAAACATAGTATATATTGTGTAAAACAACCTAAAAAACATGCAACCTTTTGTTCAGTTGTCAAACATAGTATATATTGTGTAAAACAACCTAAAAACATACAACCTTTTACTCAGTTGTCAAACATAGTATATATTGTGTAAAACAACCTAAAAACATGCAACCTTTTACTCAGTTGTCAAACATAGTATATATTGTGTAAAACAACCTAAAAACATACAACCTTTTACTCAGTTGTCAAACATAGTATATATTGTGTAAAACAACCTAAAAAACATGCAACCTTTTGTTCAGTTGTTAAACATAGTATATATTGTGTAAAACAACCTAAAAAACATGCAACCTTTTGTTCAGTTGTCAAACATAGTATATATTGTGTAAAACAACCTAAAAACATACAACCTTTTACTCAGTTGTCAAACATAGTATATATTGTGTAAAACAACCTAAAAACATGCAACATTTGTTCAGTTGTCAAACATAGTATATATTGTGTAAAACAACCTAAAAACATACAACCTTTTACTCAGTTGTCAAACATAGTATATATTGTGTAAAACAACCTAAAAACATACAACCTTTTACTCAGTTGTCAAACATAGTATATATTGTGTAAAACAACCTAAAAAACATGCAACCTTTTGTTCAGTTGTTAAACATAGTATATATTGTGTAAAACAACCTAAAAAACATGCAACCTTTTGTTCAGTTGTCAAACATAGTATGTATTGTGTAAAACAACCTAAAAACATACAACCTTTTACTCAGTTGTCAAACATAGTATATATTGTGTAAAACAACCTAAAAAACATGCAACCTTTTGTTCAGTTGTCAAACATAGTATATATTGTGTAAAACAACCTAAAAACATACAACCTTTTACTCAGTTGTCAAACATAGTATATATTGTGTAAAACAACCTAAAAACATGCAACATTTTGTTCAGTTGTCAAACATAGTATATATTGTGTAAAACAACCTAAAAACATACAACCTTTTGCTCAGTTGTCAAACATAGTATATATTGTGTAAAACAACCTAAAAAACATGCAACCTTTTGTTCAGTTGTCAAACATAGTATATATTGTGTAAAACAACCTAAAAACATACAACCTTTTGCTCAGTTGTCAAACATAGTATATATTGTGTAAAACAACCTAAAAAACATGCAACCTTTTGTTCAGTTGTCAAACATAGTATATATTGTGTAAAACAACCTAAAAACATACAACCTTTTACTCAGTTGTCAAACATAGTATATATTGTGTAAAACAACCTAAAAAACATGCAACCTTTTGTTCAGTTGTCAAACATAGTATATATTGTGTAAAACAACCTAAAAACATACAACCTTTTACTCAGTTGTCAAACATAGTATATATTGTGTAAAACAACCTAAAAACATGCAACCTTTTACTCAGTTGTCAAACATAGTATATATTGTGTAAAACAACCTAAAAACATGCAACCTTTTGCTCAGTTGTCAAACATAGTATATATTGTGTAAAACAACCTAAAAAACATGCAACCTTTTGTTCAGTTGTCAAACATAGTATATATTGTGTAAAACAACCTAAAAACATACAACCTTTTACTCAGTTGTCAAACATAGTATATATTGTGTAAAACAACCTAAAAACATGCAACCTTTTACTCAGTTGTCAAACATAGTATATATTGTGTAAAACAACCTAAAAACATACAACCTTTTACTCAGTTGTCAAACATAGTATATATTGTGTAAAACAACCTAAAAAACATGCAACCTTTTGTTCAGTTGTTAAACATAGTATATATTGTGTAAAACAACCTAAAAACATGCAACCTTTTGTTCAGTTGTCAAACATAGTATATATTGTGTAAAACAACCTAAAAAACATGCAACCTTTTGTTCAGTTGTCAAACATAGTATATATTATGTAAAACAACCTAAAAACATACAACCTTTTGTTCAGTTGTCAAACATAGTATATATTGTGTAAAACAACCTAAAAACATACAACCTTTTACTCAGTTGTCAAACATAGTATATATTGTGTAAAACAACCTAAAAAACATGCAACCTTTTGTTCAGTTGTCAAACATAGTATATATTGTGTAAAACAACCTAAAAAACATGCAACCTTTTGTTCAGTTGTCAAACATAGTATATATTATGTAAAACAACCTAAAAAACATGCAACCTTTTACTCAGTTGTCAAACATAGTATATATTGTGTAAAACAACCTAAAAACATGCAACCTTTTGTTCAGTTGTCAAACATAGTATATATTGTGTAAAACAACCTAAAAACATGCAACCTTTTGTTCAGTTGTCAAACATAGTATATATTGTGTAAAACAACCTAAAAACATGCAACCTTTTACTCAGTTGTCAAACATAGTATATATTGTGTAAAACAACCTAAAAAACATGCAACCTTTTACTCAGTTGTCAAACATAGTATATATTGTGTAAAACAACCTAAAAACATAGTATATATTATGTAAAACAACCTAAAAACATGCAACCTTTTGCTCAGTTGTCAAACATAGTATATATTGTGTAAAACAACCTAAAAAACATGCAACCATTTGTTCAGTTGTCAAACATAGTATATATTGTGTAAAACAACCTAAAAACATACAACCTTTTACTCAGTTGTCAAACATAGTATATATTGTGTAAAACAACCTAAAAAACATGCAACCTTTTGTTCAGTTGTCAAACATAGTATATATTATGTAAAACAACCTAAAAAACATGCAACCTTTTACTCAGTTGTCAAACATAGTATATATTGTGTAAAACAACCTAAAAACATAGTATATATTGTGTAAAACAACCTAAAAACATGCAACCTTTTACTCAGTTGTCAAACATAGTATATATTGTGTAAAACAACCTAAAAAACATGCAACCCTTTGTTCAGTTGTCAAACATAGTATATATTGTGTAAAACAACCTAAAAACATGCAACCTTTTGTTCAGTTGTCAAACATAGTATATATTATGTAAAACAACCTAAAAAACATGCAACCTTTTACTCAGTTGTCAAACATAGTATATATTGTGTAAAACAACCTAAAAACATGCAACCTTTTGTTCAGTTGTCAAACATAGTATATATTGTGTAAAACAACCTAAAAACATGCAACCTTTTGTTCAGTTGTCAAACATAGTATATATTGTGTAAAACAACCTAAAAACATGCAACCTTTTACTCAGTTGTCAAACATAGTATATATTGTGTAAAACAACCTAAAAAACATGCAACCTTTTACTCAGTTGTCAAACATAGTATATATTGTGTAAAACAACCTAAAAACATAGTATATATTGTGTAAAACAACCTAAAAACATGCAACCTTTTGCTCAGTTGTCAAACATAGTATATATTGTGTAAAACAACCTAAAAAACATGCAACCTTTTGTTCAGTTGTCAAACATAGTATATATTGTGTAAAACAACCTAAAAACATACAACCTTTTACTCAGTTGTCAAACATAGTATATATTGTGTAAAACAACCTAAAAAACATGCAACCTTTTGTTCAGTTGTCAAACATAGTATATATTATGTAAAACAACCTAAAAAACATGCAACCTTTTACTCAGTTGTCAAACATAGTATATATTGTGTAAAACAACCTAAAAACATAGTATATATTGTGTAAAACAACCTAAAAACATGCAACCTTTTGCTCAGTTGTCAAACATAGTATATATTGTGTAAAACAACCTAAAAACATGCAACCTTTTGTTCAGTTGTCAAACATAGTATATATTGTGTAAAACAACCTAAAAACATACAACCTTTTGTTCAGTTGTCAAACATAGTATATATTGTGTAAAACAACCTAAAAAACATGCAACCTTTTACTCAGTTGTCAAACATAGTATATATTGTGTAAAACAACCTAAAAACATGCAACCTTTTACTCAGTTGTCAAACATAGTATATATTGTGTAAAACAACCTAAAAAACATGCAACCTTTTACTCAGTTGTCAAACATAGTATATATTGTGTAAAACAACCTAAAAACATAGTATATATTGTGTAAAACAACCTAAAAACATGCAACCTTTTGCTCAGTTGTCAAACATAGTATATATTGTGTAAAACAACCTAAAAAACATGCAACCTTTTACTCAGTTGTCAAACATAGTATATATTGTGTAAAACAACCTAAAAACATGCAACCTTTTACTCAGTTGTCAAACATAGTATATATTGTGTAAAACAACCTAAAAAACATGCAACCTTTTACTCAGTTGTCAAACATAGTATATATTGTGTAAAACAACCTAAAAACATAGTATATATTGTGTAAAACAACCTAAAAACATGCAACCTTTTGCTCAGTTGTCAAACATAGTATATATTGTGTAAAACAACCTAAAAAACATGCAACCTTTTGTTCAGTTGTCAAACATAGTATATATTGTGTAAAACAACCTAAAAACATACAACCTTTTACTCAGTTGTCAAACATAGTATATATTGTGTAAAACAACCTAAAAACATGCAACCTTTTACTCAGTTGTCAAACATAGTATATATTGTGTAAAACAACCTAAAAACATACAACCTTTTACTCAGTTGTCAAACATAGTATATATTGTGTAAAACAACCTAAAAAACATGCAACCTTTTGTTCAGTTGTTAAACATAGTATATATTGTGTAAAACAACCTAAAAACATGCAACCTTTTGCTCAGTTGTCAAACATAGTATATATTGTGTAAAACAACCTAAAAAACATGCAACCTTTTGTTCAGTTGTCAAACATAGTATATATTGTGTAAAACAACCTAAAAACATACAACCTTTTGTTCAGTTGTCAAACATAGTATATATTGTGTAAAACAACCTAAAAACATACAACCTTTTACTCAGTTGTCAAACATAGTATATATTGTGTAAAACAACCTAAAAAACATGCAACCTTTTGTTCAGTTGTCAAACATAGTATATATTGTGTAAAACAACCTAAAAACATACAACCTTTTGTTCAGTTGTCAAACATAGTATATATTGTGTAAAACAACCTAAAAACATACAACCTTTTACTCAGTTGTCAAACATAGTATATATTGTGTAAAACAACCTAAAAAACATGCAACCTTTTGTTCAGTTGTCAAACATAGTATATATTGTGTAAAACAACCTAAAAACATACAACCTTTTACTCAGTTGTCAAACATAGTATATATTGTGTAAAACAACCTAAAAACATGCAACCTTTTACTCAGTTGTCAAACATAGTATATATTGTGTAAAACAACCTAAAAACATACAACCTTTTACTCAGTTGTCAAACATAGTATATATTGTGTAAAACAACCTAAAAAGCATGCAACCTTTTGTTCAGTTGTCAAACATAGTATATATTGTGTAAAACAACCTAAAAACATGCAACTTTTTGTTCAGTTGTCAAACATAGTATATATTGTGTAAAACAACCTAAAAAACATGCAACCTTTTGTTCAGTTGTCAAACATAGTATATATTATGTAAAACAACCTAAAAACATACAACCTTTTGTTCAGTTGTCAAACATAGTATATATTGTGTAAAACAACCTAAAAAACATACAACCTTTTGTTCAGTTGTCAAACATAGTATATATTGTGTAAAACAACCTAAAAACATACAACCTTTTACTCAGTTGTCAAACATAGTATATATTGTGTAAAACAACCTAAAAACATGCAACCTTTTGCTCAGTTGTCAAACATAGTATATATTGTGTAAAACAACCTAAAAACATACAACCTTTTGTTCAGTTGTCAAACATAGTATATATTGTGTAAAACAACCTAAAAACATATAACCTTTTACTCAGTTGTCAAACATAGTATATATTGTGTAAAACAACCTAAAAACATACAACCTTTTACTCAGTTGTCAAACATAGTATATATATTGTAAAACAACCTAAAAACATGCAACCTTTTGTTCAGGTGTCAAACATAATATATATTGTGTAAAACAACCTAAAAACATAGTATATATTGTGTAAAACAACCTAAAAACATGCAACCTTTTACTCAGTTGTCAAACATAGTATATATATTGTAAAACAACCTAAAAATATGCAACCTTTTACTCAGTTGTAACTCTTCTATAATTTTATAATTGGAAAATTTGTGCATATTATCAAAGTACATTGTACAATCAAAAAGGATCGGGCCAAACCTAAGACTATAAAATTGGTATTTTTTGCTTCTCTGTTAAACTAGCAGCATTAAGAAGAAAGAGCAAAGACTGGTTGGCTCGGAATCAGGATAATGTATCAGAGTGGGGCGACATGTCTAACTGTGGACTGTTGTTTCAGTGAGCTGTCACCATAAAATCCAACTAAGCATGTTGGTCTAGCACAAAGCGGACCTCATCATCATCGCCATGATATAGCTGAAAAATAGCTGAGTTGGCTTTAAACAACAATCACTCACTCACTCAATCAAAAATGGATGAATAGTTGGTGTAATAAAAAGAAGGCAACATAATCTTGTTATTAAACAGCAACTTTCTCCTGACCATGATATTGTTGCCTATGTGCTCACTTGGTCTTAACAGCAGCTCAATAATTATATGTTTGTAGAAAATAAAGGTCAAATTGATAAGAAAAACTACAATAAAGGAATATTCTGGTCAAAGGTTACAAATTTTCCTATTGAACAATGGCTTTAATGATAAATTATTGATATGTTATAATGATAGAAATTATTTCAGGCTTAGGTTTAGGTTTATGGTGTTTAATGCCACTTTCAACAATATTTCAGTTATATTGTATCGATTAAATTATTTCAATAATATTTATGTGGAATAAATATGAAAACAACATCATAATTTGTATATAAACCTGACTACATTTTTTTTCAGAGACAGGAACCAGTTGAGCTGTACGATATGTCAGTCTATAAAGTTGTTAATTTTCTATCATCTTGGATCAGTGGCCTTTGGAGCTTTTATTATAACACTGGTTAAGCTCCCAAGATGGATTCTAATGTATTTACAGAAAAAGTAAGAAAGCAGTTTTTATAGAAAAGATCATGTCCAGAAGTTTTATTCAGATTCAAGTATCAATAATTTGTATTGTAAGAAATGTTGTGAAAAAATCTATATAAAACCAGATAAAAATGGAAGTTAAGAAAGACAGAGGTGTTATTGTGAATCTTACAATCCTCATCTTGGCTTGAGGACATAAAAAATTTCTCTTTTTCTTTTTTTCCTCAGTTTTAACAATGTTCATGGATACCGCTTAAGTATAATGGGAGGAGCTAAGAATAACTAAGGATTTCCTTAGCAAATACTTAAGAAGTTTTGTGCATACTAATGTACTTACGAAATATGGGTGAAGATTTCTTAACTTACGTGTTTCTTAAGGGAAATCATAAGTTAAGTGGCTTTGTGCATTGGGCCTCTGAATCTTTAGTTTTCTTTGTAATTCAGTTCAATTTTCAATTATAAACTTACTTTAGTATCAGTACAAGACTAGATTTCAACATTTAGTATTGAGAGGAAATTAAAAAAAATTCTGACTACTTGCATTTGTCGTTAAAAATATGGCGATTTGAAAAAAATCATTAAAAAAACTCAATGTACTCTGAGGAGTTTTTGTGATGATTATATACTAATGGTTTGTTCTAATTTTAGGTTGAAGACGTCGGCACAAGACAACAAATGTGCCGATTATTGTTTGAAATGTTGTATTTGTTGTCTGTGTTGTCTGGAGAAGTGTCTTAAATTTCTAAATCAAAATGCATACACTGTTGTTGGTGAGTAGTGACATATTTGTGATATTTCCTTCATTTTCATCTGATAAATGCTGTTCTGTATTGACTATAAAACGACAAGGGATCGTCTACCGATCGTCTGTTGTTAAATCAATGATAATACTATTTTCTTTATAACAATTTACGTCTTGTAATTTATGAATTCTCAGGAGCTTACATCTGGTTTTACCTCCATTTCACACCTCCCTGACGACCTTATGTGGTCAGCAGACTACTCATCTACAACATGTGCCCTCTCACATAAAATCTTCTATCAGTGCCTGCAATTGTAGTCTTTGGATGAATGATTTACAGAAAATTTTCTGATAGGCTTAAGAAAGCGATCATGTGATGTCAAAACTTGCAAGATACTGACAAACTTATTTTTTGCTGCATTTTCATCTTAACTAATTTGTCAAAATCGCAGAAATTAAACACATACTAAAACAGATTGGTTTCCAGTTTTATTTGTAAGTAATTATTTTTTTAAAAATATTTTCACATATTAAATATATATATAAATGCCTATCTGAACCTTTGTTGAATTTTATTTTTTTGTGTTTTTTTACAGCAATAAATGGTACAAGTTTCTGTACATCAGCTAGAAAGGTAGTTATTTGGTTTTTTTTGTATCTTTATATTATATCTAGTACGCTTTATCAATCTGGACCCCTTTGGTGATGAAATGGTAAGCATGCTCTCATCAAGTGCAGTAGACTGGGTTAGATCTTGTTTGGGTCAAACCAATAAAATTGGTATTTGTTGCTTCTCTGCTCAGCAAGCAGCAATAAGGAGTTAGAGCAAAGACTGAGTGATTTCGAGTCAGGATAAGATTTATTTTTCTATGACAGAAAGGAAAGCATACCAAATATCATTAATTATTTTACAGAAACTGATCCAAGATTTACAACTGACATTTTTCAGTCCATGTCACTTCCAATTGAGCAATTAGCAAAGGAAGTAGTTATAATGTTATAATGAACCATTGATTTGATTGGGGGAACTTTAATTTGTAGATAAGTTCACCCGAGGTTAACAATTTTGATTGGGGGAACTTTAATTTGTAGATAAGTTCACCCGAGGTTAACAATTTTGATAAAATTCCACCCAAGGGAAAGAACATGGCCATTACTTGTAATATTGGCACAATTTAATACTATTTATTGAAAAATTGAATTGAAATGTAATATCTTTTTCAGGCTTTTTTAACAATAATGAGTAATGCTCTGAGAGTTGCAGCTATAAATAGTGTGGGAGATTTCATTTTATTTTTGGGGAAGATTGGTGTCACAGCAGCTACAGC
Source organism: Bathymodiolus brooksi (assembly GCA_963680875.1). Lineage (NCBI taxonomy): Eukaryota > Metazoa > Mollusca > Bivalvia > Mytilida > Modiolidae > Bathymodiolus > Bathymodiolus brooksi. Next base: position 35,508,239 of record OY804575.1, read on the forward strand.
AGCAGTTGGAATAGTCTGGTTTAAGGTAAATCAGGTTATATAATCATCAAATGTTTTGCTCTTATGGTCAGACAGACGGTCATTATGTGACTATGTATTCGGTGTTGATTGGAAATATCCAAGATGGCCACCTTCAGAAGACCTTATTTAATTTTAGACCTAATAGTAAAATATATAAAACCTTTTCAATTACAAGATATTTGGTTCAAGCAAATATATATATTGCATGACTAAGGGATCTATACAGGCTCAGAGGAGTCTCGTTTGTTACCAGGGGATTGATACAGGGACATGAGAGTCTGTCATTTGTTATTTGGTTGTATCATTCTAGTCTAATTTTTCAATAATGATATACAGTTACACTCAAGCCTGTATGTTTTTGTTAATTCACCACAAATTAGACAAACACTGGAGAGACAAATGTATCTTTTGTTTTGGATATTTTTTACAGTCCTATCTATAATTAGAATCTAATGTGTTCAATCTTTTTAGATTATATAGCCATGTGATTATTACCTAGTCATGTAAAAATACAGGGCCAAATTATAATAATATGGCCGAGATGGAATTTGGGTAGTCCCCTTTAAGAAATATATTTTACAACCTCTTCATTATTAAATTGACTAAAACCTATAGATTTCAAACTGGAATTAATTGTACACGATGTTGAGTTCTTTAATATAAATCAGGTTTTTCTGTGAAATTTTACCAATATTTTACAATTATGTAAATTAAGCTATTCTGACAAAAAATCCTTTAAAAATATTCTCTGAAATCACATGTTCAAATTAATCCAGGTTAGTAGGGATGGTCCTTTGACCCCATTTCAAATAGATTTTTCCTCCATTCAAGATGGCTGCTGATATTTAACATAGAAAATTTACATTATGTGCAGGATTTAAATGTGTGCCAAACATCCAAATATTTAATTTAACATGCTATTATGTAATTTTGTTTTGTTTCAGAGTAAATCAGACCTCCATTTTTATGCCATTCCAGTGCTGTTGGTGTCTGTCTTTGCTTATTTTGTTGCACATTGCTTTTTATCTGTATATGAGGTAAGAAATAATTAGCAGACAACAGCATAGGAGGTAGAAAATAATTAGCAGACGACAGTATAGGAGGTAGAAATAATTAGCAGACGACACAATCATTATTAATTGCAGATATAATCTGATAAACTGATTCACTGCAGAAGAAAGTTTAAAAAGGTCCAATTAATGAACCTCTTGATGTTGAAGAGACACAAGGGAAAATTAATGAGTTTTTGTAGTGTGATTTCACATATGTATTCCTCAATATACATCAAATATTTAAAACAGTGTGTAGTTCATCCAAAACAAAAGTTATTTAAAAACTAATATGAGGATGGGGGTATCATGTAAAACAATGCACTGTAGATTTTTACTAAAAATAATGATGAGAATAAAATGTTCTTTCACAATGAATCTAGTGAAAAAAGGGGACATTCCCACACTTTAATATAAATGTCTGATGAAAGTATGTAATGACAAACAATTCAAACTCTGTATCTCATTCTTATCTTCATTAGGCAATGAGATTAGCTTTAAAAATAGCTCAAAAGCAAATTACTGAAAGGAACGTAGAATTTGTTGAAGATGAAATAGACAAATTTACTACATAGAAATTGTTCATATATTAAGTCTAGATATTATTAATGAAAAAAGAAAATATTGAAACACATACAGTATGTGTGTGTTTATTTCAAAACTTTTCAAAACACAAAATCTGTGATTAAAATATCTTCTGTAGTCATGGTGATTTTTAGAAGTTGGTAAGTATGTAGTAATCTGCTTGAAACAATTGATGAACTGTATATAAAGTTGAAGAAGAAAAAAACACATGGTAACTAACACCCATTTTCTAAGAATTAAGGGTCAAGTTGGCCTGAGACCATGACTGTTATTGGTAGATGATAATAATCTGACTACTGTTCTTTCTGTTTTTTTCTTAACAAGTGATAGTACATTGTATAATTTCAATCTTGCAAAATTAACAAAACTTTCTGGTAGAATATACAAAAATGTATTGAAATTTTAAAAAATCCAGTTTTTCTATAGTTCTTAGAGGGAAATATGATTTATTCACTAGTTTTCAGTGTGAGAATGTTCAAAATATTATAAATGAATTTCAGATGGTTATTGATGCCTTACTCCTCTGTTTTGTTGCTGATGTAGATGATAATGATGGTACTGATGGCAAACCATACTTTGCTAGTGAAAGATTAAGAGTAAGTACAAGTACAAGGTATAAATAAGAATTACCTGTACATACTTTCTCTTGCAGGTATTTGTTTTTGTTTTCATATGGCGTCTACTGGGTATTTTGAACCAAACCATTCAAGAATGTTCTATTGAAGGTTCATTGTCTCAGAGGGGAGGTTTGTATCTATAAAACTAGTTTAACCCTGCTATTTGTATTGAAGTGCCAGGAAAGTCAGCTGTCATGTATCTGTGTGTTAGGGGTATCGATCTGTCTCTGTTTTTATGATTTTCGGCTTAGATTTTAGAACTGTTCCGACTATTGTATTTTTTGTTTTCATTTTATTTGTACTTTTCTGACATCTAGTTAATACCACCATTGTTATAAATGATTAAAATATAAAGGACATTTTTTTTAAACTGCTTGTCAATTTCATTCATGTCTAAAACCCTCAATTCAGTCTTCAGGAATTATGTACGTTTGGTCCTTGATCGATCAAGTTTCCAAATTTTGTGCTCAACAAATATCAAAAATACTTTCTGAGTCATGAAATTTAAATGAAAATTATTTACCTCCTTCATATTTCATCATATTGTAATACCAGGTAATGATTTTGTCAGGTTCATTAATCTCATGAAGCAAGACATCTTACAAGTTGTAAATCAATTTTTGGTATTTAAATTTGGTTTTGCACAACTGTTTGAGGTCAAGCTCAAATGAAGAAGTTATATATAGAAATATTCAGAGTTAAATCGTTTATTTGGTGATGAACATACAGAAACTTGAGATTTTGAACTGTATAGTGGTTTATGAAACGATTAGGGAGCTTATGCTTGTGAATGGAAAGTTAACTGGCATGGCTCTATAAATATTCTTGTTGGATGTTAGTGGAATGTCAGATAAAATAAGTAATAAGAACTAACAAACATGTGATTTTGATTAGATTTATCTCATGTATATATAAACAAAGCTAACATCAAATTTTAAATTTAGTCATTCATCAATTCCAGCCAGGTAATGACATCTAATTTAGATTTTAATCTACATGTATATCAACAAGTTAAAATTATGTTTGCTGAATTTTTTCATTCATTTACAGAAATTATGAGCATTCGTTTGCCAGTTTCATATATACTGGCTGCTGTCCCTCTCCCGCCGAAACTCTTGGATCTCCTTAATGGGCCCAACTTTTGGTGCAATAATTTTGATAAATGAGAAACAATGTAATAACATGATGCTCTAGAAAACATGAACAAAATATGCCTCAACAAATTCACAGTATTTAAAACTGATTGGGAGATTGGGAATATGGTGAAATAGGGTCATCAGCCTGTATAGCTGTACATTGGTTATCTTCATGCAAGGCATGGCTGATTGCAACTCTGTAAAATAAGAATTGGTCATCATCAAAAGTGACTCATATAGGTGTTAAAGCTACCTACATTACAAATAATTTTAGAGTCAAATGCTGGTACAACTAGACTATTATACCCCCACTCATAGAGAGGGGGCTATATTGCAATCACCTTGTCCATCTGTTTGTCCGTCCGTTCACACTTTCGTAACAGATATCTCAGCTTCTACTGGAAGAAATGATTTTATATTTGATATATGGCTTTGGCATGGTGACTTGTACCGTGTCTCCCCTTTCCAGGCTTACCGCACATCTACTTCCTGTTTACCGCGCGACTTAGAATTTTTCATATTTGCCGTAATGAAAACTTTCGTAACAGATATCTCAGCTTCTACTGGAAGAAATGATTTTATATTTGATATATGGCTTTGACATGGTGACTTGTACCGTGTCTCCCCTTTCCAGGCTTACCGCACATCTACTTCCTGTTTGCCGCGCGACTTAGAATTGTTCATGTTTGCCATAATGAAAACTTTCGTAACAGATATCTCAGCTTCTACTGGAAGAAATGATTTTATATTTGATATATGGCTTTGGCATGGTGACTTGTACCGTGTCTCCCCTTTCCAGGTTTACCGCACATCTACTTCCTGTTTACAGTGCGACTTAGAATTTTTCATGTTTGCCGTAATGAAAACTTTCGTAACAGTTATCTCAGCTTCTATTGGAAGAAATGATTTTATATTTGATATATGGCTTTGGCATGGCGACTTGTACCGTGTCTCCCCTTTCCAGGTTTACCGCACATCTACTTCCTGTTTACCGTGCGACTTACAAATGAACGAGTGGGGGTATTCTTAGCACGACGTAGCGTGCAACATCTTGTTTGTCTTTACATTGCTGTATGTTTTGTCAGTTTTGATTGCATGGTGCTACCTTGATAAATTGTTCAAAGATGTAATTCAGAATATTTTGCTTGATTTTTTTAAGCATGTTCTCAGAGAATGATGATTTGAGTATACTATAATATGTTATGTGGATGCATGTTTGTATCAAAACATGAAAAGAATCTTGAAATTGTGTAATGTTCGAATGCTATTACATCACTGAATTCAGCTCTCAATGATGTAATAGTTGGCATGCTTACCTTGAATGCAGAAGTTCATGGGTTTGGTCCCTGTTTGGGTTCAAATCAAAAACTATAAAAGTAATATTTGCTGCTTCACCACTAAGAATTCATCATTAAGTAGATAGAGCAAAGCATGGTTGGTTCTGAGTCATTAAGTAGATAGAGCAAAGCATGGTTGGCTCTGAGTCATTAAGTAGATAGAGCAAAGTGTGGTTGGTTCTGAGTCATTAAGTAGATAGAGCAAAGCGTGGTTGGTTCTGAGTCATTAAGTAGATAGAGCAAAGCGTGGTTGGTTCTGAGTCATTAAGTAGATAGAGCAAAGCATGGTTGGTTCTGAGTCATTAAGTAGATAGAGCAAAGCATGGTTGGTTCTGAGTCATTAAGTAGATAGAGCAAAGCATGGTTGGTTCTGAGTCATTAAGTAGATAGAGCAAAGCATGGTTGGTTCTGAGTCATTAAGTAGATAGAGCAAAGTGTGGTTGGTTCTGAGTCATTAAGTAGATAGAGCAAAGTGTGGTTGGTTCTGAGTCATTAAGTAGATAGAGCAAAGCATGGTTGGTTCTGAGTCATTAAGTAGATAGAGCAAAGCATGGTTGGTTCTGAGTCATTAAGTAGATAGAGCAAAGCATGGTTGGTTCTGAGTCATTAAGTAGATAGAGCAAAGTGTGGTTGGTTCTGAGTCATTAAGTAGATAGAGCAAAGCATGGTTGGTTCTGAGTCATTAAGTAGATAGAGCAAAGTGTGGTTGGTTCTGAGTCATTAAGTAGATAGAGCAAAGCATGGTTGGTTCTGAGTCATTAAGTAGATAGAGCAAAGCATGGTTGGTTCTGAGTCATTAAGTAGATAGAGCAAAGCGTGGTTGGTTCTGAGTCATTAAGTAGATAGAGCAAAGTGTGGTTGGTTCTGAGTCATTAAGTAGATAGAGCAAAGCATGGTTGGTTCTGAGTCATTAAGTAGATAGAGCAAAGCGTGGTTGGTTCTGAGTCATTAAGTAGATAGAGCAAAGTGTGGTTGGCTCTGAGTCATTAAGTAGATAGAGCAAAGCATGGTTGGTTCTGAGTCATTAAGTAGATAGAGCAAAGTGTGGTTGGTTCTGAGTCATTAAGTAGATAGAGCAAAGCATGGTTGGTTCTGAGTCATTAAGTAGATAGAGCAAAGCAAGGTTGGTTCTGAGTCATTAAGTAGATAGAGCAAAGTGTGGTTGGTTCTGAGTCATTAAGTAGATAGAGCAAAGCATGGTTGGTTCTGAGTCATTAAGTAGATAGAGCAAAGCATGGTTGGTTCTGAGTCATTAAGTAGATAGAGCAAAGCATGGTTGGTTCTGAGTCATTAAGTAGATAGAGCAAAGCATGGTTGGTTCTGAGTCATTAAGTAGATAGAGCAAAGTGTGGTTGGTTCTGAGTCATTAAGTAGATAGAGCAAAGTGTGGTTGGTTCTGAGTCATTAAGTAGATAGAGCAAAGCATGGTTGGTTCTGAGTCATTAAGTAGATAGAGCAAAGCATGGTTGGTTCTGAGTCATTAAGTAGATAGAGCAAAGCATGGTTGGTTCTGAGTCATTAAGTAGATAGAGCAAAGTGTGGTTGGTTCTGAGTCATTAAGTAGATAGAGCAAAGCATGGTTGGTTCTGAGTCATTAAGTAGATAGAGCAAAGTGTGGTTGGTTCTGAGTCATTAAGTAGATAGAGCAAAGCATGGTTGGTTCTGAGTCATTAAGTAGATAGAGCAAAGCATGGTTGGTTCTGAGTCATTAAGTAGATAGAGCAAAGCGTGGTTGGTTCTGAGTCATTAAGTAGATAGAGCAAAGTGTGGTTGGTTCTGAGTCATTAAGTAGATAGAGCAAAGCATGGTTGGTTCTGAGTCATTAAGTAGATAGAGCAAAGCGTGGTTGGTTCTGAGTCATTAAGTAGATAGAGCAAAGTGTGGTTGGCTCTGAGTCATTAAGTAGATAGAGCAAAGCATGGTTGGTTCTGAGTCATTAAGTAGATAGAGCAAAGTGTGGTTGGTTCTGAGTCATTAAGTAGATAGAGCAAAGCATGGTTGGTTCTGAGTCATTAAGTAGATAGAGCAAAGCAAGGTTGGTTCTGAGTCATTAAGTAGATAGAGCAAAGTGTGGTTGGTTCTGTGTCATTAAGTAGATAGAGCAAAGCGTGGTTGGTTCTGAGTCATTAAGTAGATAGAGCAAAGTGTGGTTGGTTCTGAGTCATTAAGTAGATAGAGCAAAGCATGGTTGGTTCTGAGTCATTAAGTAGATAGAGCAAAGCATGGTTGGTTCTGAGTCATTAAGTAGATAGAGCAAAGCGTGGTTGGTTCTGAGTCATTAAGTAGATAGAGCAAAGCATGGTTGGTTCTGAGTCATTAAGTAGATAGAGCAAAGCATGGTTGAATCTGAGTCATTAAGTAGATAGAGCAAAGCATGGTTGGTTCTGAGTCATTAAGTAGATAGAACAAAGTGTGGTTGGTTCTGAGTCATTAAGTAGATAAAGCAAAGCATGGTTGGTTCTGAGTCATTAAGTAGATAGAGCAAAGCGTGGTTGGTTCTGAGTCATTAAGTAGATAGAGCAAAGCATGGTTGGTTCTGAGTCATTAAGTAGATAGAGCAAAGCATGGTTGGTTCTGAGTCATTAAGTAGATAGAGCAAAGCATGGTTGGTTCTGAGTCATTAAGTAGATAGAGCAAAACATGGTTGGTTCTGAGTCATTAAGTAGATAGAGCAAAGTGTGGTTGGTTCTGAGTCATTAAGTAGATAGAGCAAAGCATGGTTGGTTCTGAGTCATTAAGTAGATAGAGCAAAGTGTGGTTGGTTCTGAGTCATTAAGTAGATAGAGCAAAGCGTGGTTGGTTCTGAGTCAGGATAATGTGTCCACATAGACTATTGTTTCAGTAAGCTGTCGCTATAAAATTCCATCTCAGCCTGTTGGTCTAGTATAAAGCAGACATCATCACAATTTTTCCAAAACAGTAAATTATTCTCTCCAGGATATAGCTAAATAATTCCTCATGTGACGTTAAACAACAATCACTGATCGCTCATTTAATTACATTGTAATTGATAATATACTAAAATGTCCTTTAAAACCAGTCCACGTTGTCAATATAAATGTCAACAAGGCTTGTGCATCTCTGATTCAAGGAGCTTATTTTTTTGTAGCTAATGTACATGAATATGAAGTGTTGTTAGCTCACCTGAACCAAAGAATCATGTGGGAATCTGTGGTCATTCCAGTAACTTTTGCATTTTAATCTTCTCCTGAGAAACCACTGACATATTTTAACCAAAGTTGATATGAATTATCCGTAGGGTGTCTACTTTCAGAATATTTTCTGATGACCCGGCCAACTGACCATGTCTATTGTTACTATAAATGGAACATGGGGTCACACCAGAACCAACAAAGCCACATTTTCCCACCAAATGATCTTAAATTTGAATAGTAGTTATATTTTATTGAGTTTTGCCAAAGCATTTTGTGTTTTGTTGATATTTGATGAAAATATGTAAATTAGGCTGATTTTGACAAAAATCATTTGAAAATCTTCTCCGCTGAAACCCTGAGCTAAATTACTTTCAGGGATGGTCCCTTTTCAAAATGATATCCAACAGTCTCAACCTCCATCCAAGATGGTCACAGTTACTATAAATAGGAATTTCCACAAGTGGCCAAAACTGACACAGTTTTAACTAAAATAAGCTGAAATTTGTAGTTTTATATATGCTAATGAGTTGTTTAATATATTTGAAGTTTTTCTGTGAAATTTGTAATTTTGATGTGTTTTGCTGCATAACTTCTTTTCTTCTGAAACCACTTGACTAATTTGAACCAAGCTTGGCCTGACTCATCATTGATATATCAAAATTATATCTGATGATCATGCCAACCTACTGGGTAAAACACACCATCATCATAAAGTGTTCATGTCAAACATTGACTTTTCACTTCATTTTTACACTTTATTGACTTTTTGTAATTTGAATGACGTTTTCATAACTGAGTCAGTCTCTCTGTAACTATACATGGTTGATCAACATAAATTGATTAAAGAAGTAAAGGTAGGGTGCACATGTCATTTTTGCTATCTCAAAGTTAATAACTATAAGATAACCTTGGTTTTGTCGTTATTGTTACAGACTAAAGCCTATATGAAAGTTACTCCATATTAACAGCACATTTTCCCCAGAAATATAATATATCATTTTATCAACACTTTACGATTGTTTTTTTTTTCCAGAAATATATTACTCCTTTTTATCAACACTTTAGTGAGTGATTTACTCCATTTGATCAGCACTTTACAATTATTTTTTTTTATTTTTCAGAAATTTATTGAAGAGAGCAGCAGACAATTGAATTTAATGTCAAAAACAGAAAAATCAGACGAAGAAGAAGTTGCTCAATTATAATCACATCTGGTGAATGATAGATTTTATATGATTAAAGATTGAAAGTTCAAGGTGAAGAAAACCTTTTATAAAACAGTTGACATACAGTAGTTGACATCTAAAAAGCCACATTAGTCTGCTCCAGAATGAAATGAGAGAGAGAAAAATACCACCATGTTTAATTTAAATTGGTTGTGTAAAATGATCATTGTTGGAAAAAGGGTAAAAAAAGAAAGGCTAATTTTTACCATGTTTGATGAAACGAGTCACAAGTGTATATCTGTCAATCTGTGTGCTTGAATTAGATCACTGTGAGCTAATTTTGCCACAAAGCAAACTTAATTTAAACATTATTCCATACAAAAATTTTTGATATGTCTAATAGAATTGTTATAATGGCTGAAATAACATCTTTCTAGTCAGTATGCACTTTGAGATGCACTTGTTCTGACGAGTTTGTTGAAATGATAACAAAATAATATATTGTTTATAAATCATGATATAAATAATTGTTATATTTAAATGTAGGTTAAAGATTACGATTATTGGTGTTTAATGCCACTTTCAACAATATTTCTGTTCTATTTTGGTGGTCAGTTTAATTGGTTAAGGAAACCAAAGACAACCACCAATCTGCCATAAGCAAGTGATGAACTTTATTCATTTAGGTTGTATCCAGAACACCTCCCCACAGATAAAAATGAAACTCACAATTTAAGGGGTGACAAATATAGAAGAACACCAGTTTTGTCGGTGGAGACAGAGATAATCACTAGTATTGCAGTGAGTCCTGTGATACTGTTTGTAGAAACCTTGACAACTGATGTTATTGTTTTTATTTGTAACATCCTAATGTGTCTGACATCAAACTGACAGATCATTTTCAGTATCAGAGTCGTGTCCGTGATCGCATGGTAGTTGGATTTACAACTACCTATGCAATCAGTGCCTATCACCACTGATGTTGTGAGTTCGAATCTCGATCAGGGCAAGGTGTACAAGATTATGTAATAAAGTTTTTCAGTGACTTGCGACAGGTAGGTGGTTTTCTCCTGGTACTCCATTTTCCTCCACCAATAAAACTGACTGCCACGATCTAACTGAAATATTGTTGAAAATTGCATTAAACACCATCAAACAAGCAAACAAACATCAGTATCAGAGTCAGTTCATAGATACTGACAATATCACTCGTTGAGATCAAAGGTAAATATCCAAACTACTGATAAACACTGATGACATCACAAATGTAAATCCAAATATTATATTATTGTAGTAACAGCTCCCGAGAGTTAAAGAATGAATGTAGGTGTTTATCTGCCATGAATTCAAGGCTAAGACATAAAGTTTCTTACCAAATGTCTTAAAGTAATTTTCAAACCATCAAAGAAAAACATAGATAATATAAAAAAAATTACAAAGGACTGTTCTGCTTGAATCTAGAATCCTCAAAGTTATTGCTACATACTTATCATGTTCACAAGAAAAGGACCATTTACAGACAATATCGTTAGTGCCATCAGATGATGTTTTCTCCTTTGAGAGGATGAAATTGTGAATTACTTACACTGTCTAGTCAGGGGTAAAATTGTATTAAAAGTTAGACAAACGTCTGCACTATGAAGTGTCATGTATAGGAAAGAAATGTTGTCTGTAGGTTTGTAATATTAAATATGGTGGGAACATACAGATTTTTGAGAATGCAGGCTTTTCAATAAGGGGCCGTACCAGGTACTTTTACCTGCCTAATATGGTCTTTGGTACCTCCTGATTTTAAAAAGTGTTGTATAAAATATTCATGAAAATTGTTCAAATTTTAATAAAAAGTATGGCCTGTAAATAATGAAGTACTGGTAAACTTTAAAGCTCTGAGAATGTATGGAATAATTATGTTATGTCAAAATAGTATTTTCTTTCATTTTCGATATTGTAGCATGACCCTAATGTTTTTGTATATATAGGTCATGCAAACATTGCTGAAAGAGAATGTTGACATTTTTTATTTTTAATATTTTCAAATATGACAAGATATACTATGGTGGTTGATACTCAGTCTAGTGGATAACAATAATTGTTAGCATCTTCTGTATAACATGGTGACTTATGAAACACAAACATTTCAACTCAAAAGTGGTAGAATTTTATTGATTTTGGACAGGCCATGTAACCTTTAGGGGGAGGGGCTATGTTTTTTCCTCCATCTTGGAAGTTTTATTTCATGTAAAACAAAAATCAGATTATTTCTTATTTGGTAATGAAACATCAGTAATATTTCTTCATCTTTTAACAAAATTCTAAATTTCTTGTTAAAAATTACAGGGTCAGATTAATATTATTTTTTATCTTTCAGGTAATTTTTTCTTTAAAATTTGGTGACATAATTTTGTTTTCAGAAAAAATTTAGTACCCCCTCCCCCTCCCCATGGTCGTTTCTTTATTGAAATCTGTTCTGATCACTTGAGAGAGATCAAATATTAACGTCTGACCTGTTTACACCAAAACTTCAGAATCTTAAAGTTAGTTATGGTGTCATGTATGATGCCACCTTGTTAGGTCAGAAATCATTAAAAGTTTATAGTAGAACTTTATAAAAGTGAATTTTATAACTATCCATAAGTCAATACCTTTATATTATTTTTTTTAATATTTTTTTGTTATTTTCTTGTAATTTATGAACAAATATATTTACATTATACTTTTGTATGTTTCTATGGCAACTTGGTAATTTGTATCATAACAATGCAATATAGGTTTTAATTTGTATACTTTAGATAGAAAAAATGCTTTGTTTATTCATACATTTTCAAAATTTTACAACTTGATTTTATTATAACTTAGCTCATTTATACAAATGTACAATACAAATTTAACCATGCAGAAATTATGATTTTTCCATAATTTTTATAGGGAAATTAAAGTTATTTTTAAAAGCACTTCATTAGTTTATGCTCATGTTTTAATAAAAAAAAATGTTTAACTTTTTTTGTTCTTTTTCAATTTCAATGTCAGTTGTAGGAAAGATGAACACAAATTTTTATGGTGTATACACATTATTTGATGAATGTTTTAAGTTTGAGCCAATCTGGTCGTAAAGACTGTGTTACTGTTGCTGTCATTGAGAGATACTGATTTGTTCATCAATATAGTGCCTTCGTTGCCATGGAATAGGGTGATCATACACATGGACAGGGCCTGCTAATTTTTGTAGTAAGTCAAATTTAGAAAATAAATCCCACGAAATTGTGATAAGAAAAATATTAACAATTTTGCGACATGAAGATAAAAAAAAAATTAAATAAAGGTCCCCCTGATCAATAGAGTCTGACCCCTTGGGATCTTAAGTTTTGTCAAAGGCTGGAATTGTTTTTAGATATTTTGATTTTCCCATGTTACAAGTCTTTAGCCTTTACTTGAGTAGAGGCAAATAAGTGGACACAATTTGAAAAGTATCTTCAGTCCAAGGTCAGAGTTGGTTGTTGTTTTTAAGTAGGCCTACAATAACACTCGTAATTAAAGGCATTAGAAACTTAATCTAATCTTAGGTCATTGTAGTGTATTATCTTAAATGACTACCAATGTATACATTTATTTAGCTATATTGTCATCTTTCTTTTTTATTCTGAATATCTACAGAGGCATGCAAAATATTCGTCACTAATATTTTTTATATATATAATTCATTTAATAACACAATTTTTCAACAACAAAAAATATCCTGTTGTCAATTCTTGTTTGACTTTAATAAAATTAGTATCAACAAAAGCACAAATGTATGTAGTTTTCAGTAGTTATTTTCAATTTTTTTAAAGCATGCTTTTTAAATATTCACGATGTTGACACAATTTTAAATCATTGGTATTCAAACGTGCTATCATTGTATTTTGTTTTTGACGTTTGAAATTAAATTTTTTATGTTTAAATATATATTTTCCCATATAAATATCTAAGATTCTTAACAAGAACATGTATGTTTTTTGCTACCTATCTTCATTCTCACAGAGACATGCAAGTCATATTGACAAGTCCATACTTGATAGTTTTTTTAGTTCACCTGGCCTTTAGGCCAGGTGAGCTATTGTCATCACTTTTCGTCCGTCGGTCGTCTGTCGTCCGTCCGTCAACATTTCACATTTTAATCTTCTCCTCAGAAACCACTGGGCCAATTGCAACCAAACTTTGGTGGAATGGTCCTTGGATGGCCCCCTTCCAAATTTGTGTCCGGTGATCCCGACTTCCAACCAAGATGGCCGCCAAGCTAAAAATAGAAAAAAAGGGGGATGAAATTTTAATTGTCCATTGCTGCTTTAGTATAAGTCAAAATGAGCTCAAATTTTAACTGCAGCTACATGGCAATGAGTAGTTTAACATATATTCCGAATTTTTCTGTAAAATTTTTCTTTCAGACGATTTATGCCGATTATGCAAATTAGGCATATTTTGATAAAAGATCACATTTAAATATTCTTCTCTGAAACCGCTGAACCAAATTAAACCAAACCTGGCAGGGATGGTCCCTAGGTGGGTCCCTTTCAAATTTTTGTCCAACAGCCCCGCCCTCCATCCAAGATGGCCGCCATTACTAAAAATAGATCTTTCTTCAAATGGCCAAAACTGCTTTATTTTAAGTCAGAATGTGCCCAAATTTGAACTGTATAAGCATAATGATGAGCTTTTTAACATATATTATGGGATTTTTTATGAACTTTGGACTTTTGCCGATTTTGACCGATTATGCAAATTAGGCATAAATAAGCAAAAAATCATTTAAAAATCTTCTTGTTAGAAACCACTAGGCCAATTTCAACCAAACTTTGTCTGAATGATCCTTAGGTGGTCCCCTTTCAAAATTGTGTCCGTCAGCGCCGTCCTGTATCCAAGATGGCCACCGTTACTAAAAATAGAAGTTTCTTCAAATGGCCAAAACTGCTCTATTTTAAGCCAGAATGTGCCCAAATTTGAACTGTTAAAGCATAATGATGAGCTTTTAAACATATATTACGGGATTTTTTATGAACTTTGAACTTTTGCCGATTTTGACCGATTATGCATATTAGAAAAAAGGGGGGATGAAATTTAAAAAAAATCTTCTCCTCTGAAACTACTGAGCCAATCTCAACCAAACATTGCTGAAATGATTCTTGGGTGGTCCTCTTCCAAAATTGTGTCTGGCATTTCAGAACTTCGACCAATATGGCCGCCACAGCCGAACTTAATTTAACATGGAACCCTATGGGAAATTCCCATAAAAATCTTCTTTTCTGAAACCATTTGCTCAATAAGAACAAAATTTTGATGAAATAGTCATTGGATGGTTCTCTTCCAAAAATATGTCTGGCAGTTCGGCCCTTTGACCAAGATGGCCCCACAGCCGAACTTAGCTTAACATAGGACCCTATGGGAAATTCACATAAAAATCTTCTCCTCAGAAACCACTGGGCCAATTGCAACCAAACTTTGGTGGAATGATCCTTGGATGGCCCCCTTCCAAATTTGTGTCCGGTGATCCCGACTTCCAACCAAGATGGCCACCAAGCTAAACATAGAAAAAAGGGGGGATTAAATTTTAAAAAAATCTTCTCCTCTGAAACTACTGAGCCAATCTCAACCAAACTTTGCTGAAATGATCCTTGGGTGGTCCCCTTCCAAAACTATGTCCGGCATTTCATACCTCTGACCAAGATGGCCACCACAGCCGAACTTAATTTAACATAGGACCCTATGGGAAATTCCCATAAAAATCTTCTTGTCTGAAACCATTTGCTCAATAAGAACAAAATTTTGATGAAATAGTCATTGGATGGTTATCTTCCAAAAATGTGTCCAATGGTTCGGCCCTTTGAACATGATGGCCCCCACAGCCGAACATAGCTTAACATAGGACCCTATGGGAAATTCATATAAATATCTTCTTGTCTGGAACCTTTGAGTTGCTCAATTGGAACCAAACTTTGATAAAATAGCCATTGGATGGTCCTCTTCCAAAATTGTGTATGGTGGTCCCGCCCTCTGACCAAGATGGCTGCACAGCTGTACTTAGTTTAACATAGGACCCTATGGGAAATTCACATAAAAACCATCTTGTCTGGAACCAGTAGCTCAATTAGAACCAAACTTTGATGGAATAGTCATTTGATGGTCCTCTTCCAAAATTGTGTCCGGCAGTCGTGCTCTCCCACCAAGATGGCTGCCGCAGTGCAGTTGCGTTGTTATTGAAAGCAGCTTTGATCCAGGTGAGCGATTACAGGCTCCTGGGAGCCTCTGGTTTAAAATTATAAATATATTTAGTTGCATTATTTACATGTAAACCCATATTTTTTATATACAAGTGTATGAAAAGGTTTGTAAATTTATTTAGTAAATAAATATTGTTATTTTGTTTAAAATATATATATAGAATATAATGTACTCTTTTTTTTCTGTTTCTTTTATAAATAAAGTATTGGCTTAATAAACAATGGTGTTTATTTTATATAAGTTGAAGAATTAGGCCCTGTTTACTTTAGTACATTCATTCCAATCGTTTAAAAACTTACTTAAAACATTCAACTTTTTGACAGTGTGAACGGTTTAGATCAATCTTTTAAAAACTTACTTAAAACATTCAACTTTTTGACAGTGTGAACGGTTTAGATCAATCTTTTAAAAACTTACTTAAAACATTCAACTTTTTGACAGTGTGAACGGTTTAGATCAATCTTTTAAAAACTTACTTAAAACATTCAACTTTTTGACAGTGTGAACGGTTTAGATCAATCTTTTAAAAACTTACTTAAAACATTCGACTTTTTGACAGTGTGAACGATTTAGATCAATCTTTTAAAAATTTACTTAAACCATTCAACTTTTTGACAGTGTGAACGGTTTAGATCAATCTTTTAAAAACATACTTACTTTTTGACAGTGTGAAGGGTTTAGATCAATCTTTTAAAAACTTACTTAAAACATTCAACTTTTTGACAGTGTGAACAGTTTAGATCAATCTTTTAAAAACTTACTTAAAACATTCAACTTTTTGACAGTGTGAACGGTTTAGATCAATCTTTTAAAAACTTATTTAAAACATTCAACTTTCTGACAGTGTGAACAGTTTAGATCAATCTTTTCATGATTTGAAAAGTTCACCTCTTGAGTAATCTTTTTTAATATGTTCTAAATTAAACTCTTTCCTATAGTGTAAACAGTAAATATCGCAATCAAAGCAAATGAAATGAAAATACTAATATGCACGTCTGTCTGGTGCATAAGTTACATGATACAATTATGGGGGAGGAGCACTTGTATATGTTTTCATTTTCCTCCATATTTAAGTCAAAGGGACATTTTAAATATGCTGTATCATGTTTTATTTAGTTTTTTGAGGGGGGGGGGGAATAATTATCTTTTTATAATAATGGACAGAATGTTTTCTAGTGTAAACATGATTTAGCTACTTTTAATATGGACAAGTGTGATGTTTTTTATTGTAAGCATGATCTTAAATCCTTTTAATGTGGACAAGTGTAATGTTTTCAGTCGTAAATTCACACCATAGACGGAAATGGGCTGTCATGGTCGTGATCGTATGGTAGTTGGATTTACAAATACATGTGCAATCAGTGTCTATCACCACTAAAGTTGTGAGTTCGAACCCCATTTATGATGAGGTGTACTCATACAACATTAGGTGATAAAGTTTGTCAGTGACTTGCGACAGATTGGTGGTTTTCTCCAGGTACTCTGGTTTCCTCCACCAATAAAACTGACCACTACCATATAGCTGAATTATTGTTGAAAGTGGTGTTAAACACCATAAACTACTCAATCAGTTGATGGAAATTGACAAATTAAAACTTGTAATCATTGTTAGTAGGGCATCTGAAAGAAGGAAATGAACTCATTTTAAAAACAAAAACAACAAGATGAGCTGTGAGCTAATGCTCACTTATGATACCCCCGCATATATGTTCAATGTGTATAAAAACCAACCAAGTCGGCAAACAGGAAGTAGGAATCTGATGGGTCCAAAAACGCTTACCACGATATGGGGTACCTATATGAAGCTTGTGACCAAATATCAGATTCCTGTCGTCAATAGTTGCTGAGAAAAATGCGACGAAAAATGAACATATATGTTAAAGGTGTATAAAAGCCAACTAAGTCGGTAAACAGGAAGTAGGAATCTGATGGGTCCAAAAACGCTTCCCACAAAATGGGGTACCTATATGAAGCTTGTGACGAAATATCAGATTTCTGCCATCAATATTTGCTGAGAAAAATGCGACGAAAAATGAGTATATATGGGTCCCAAAAACGCTTCCCACAATATGGCATACCTATATGAAGCTTGTGACCAAATATCAGATTTCTGCCATCGATAGTTGCTGAGAAAAATGCGACGAAAAATTTCTTGGACGGACGGACAGACGGACAGAGGTAAAACAGTATTCCCCCCTTCCCCTCCAGGGAGCGGGGGTATAAAAAAAGGAGAGTGACATTTTTTGTACAGTATTATTGTGATATTTAGGTTTTTAGACTTGTACAAATGAATGTCCAATGTTCTATGATGTCAAAGTTGAGGGTCCAAAGTTTAACATGAGATGAATTGCCAAAATTTAACTGTCATTTTCTTAAAACCCAGTAATGGAAATGTAATTAATAGAATCATCATTGTGATATGCAGATTCAAACTATTACAAATTAATGTCCTAGAGTGTATGGGTTCCGACTTATGTTTTTATTTTTGGTGTTTTAACGCCACTTTCAGCAATATTTTAGCTATATCATGGCGACCAGTTTTAGTGGTGGAAGAAGCCACAGTACCAGGAGAGAACCACCGACCATGGGCAAGTAACTGGTAAACTTTATCACTTGTGGCTGCGAGTGAGTGCACCATTTTTCGTAATTTACAAAGCTGGGCACAACCCACGCTGTATTGGTGATAGGCTTGTAAAAGTTGTTAGGTAATCCAACTCCCTAACTCATTAAGCCACCCGGGCCCTTATTCCGACTTATGAGTTGTCCAAATTTTTACACAGACTAGTAAAAAAAAATCAAAAATCAAAGACAATGTTGTGTTTTTGTATTTGATTTGAAGTATCCCTGTGCAATGGAATGTATACCTTGTGAAAATGAAGGAGTAAAGGTATATACTGTGACACCATAGGGTTCAAAGTGTAACACAATGCAGTAGTGAAAATGTTAAAAAATCATTTTTCTTGAGAATCATTTAATGGAAATAGAATTATAAACGGCATGAATCATCATTGTGATATACAGATTCAAGCTTGCACAACTGAAGATACAAGGGGCCTATGGGGTCCAAACATTAACAGACTACAATGGGGAAACTTTAATAAACAAATATTTTTATTTAATTTTTTTTATGGAAATGCAGATGTAAATGGCACAAATCATCAATGTGGTTTGTAGATTCAAGTTTGCACAAATTAAGTCCCCTGGGTATATCGGATCAGACCCCTTGTGGTCAAAAGATTAAATAGGCTGTAAACGCAAAAACTTTCTTAAAGAACCAAGAATGGACCTTCAATTGTCTGCAGGGATGTAAATCCCAAAGGAGTGAATTTGGGGTCAGGAAGTAGAGCACCAGATGTATGCGACTTTGGGGAGGGCCGGGATGTAGGCAATTATGTGAATTTTTGGAATTTGAGTGGCCATTTGAAGTGCACCTGTCATTTGACATCATCATTGTCATGATTCTACAGTTATTTAAGGAACATAACAATTCTGGTTAGAATGTCAGAGCATCATTTATTTGACTTGATTCCCCACTTCCTTGCAGAATCAATCTTTCTGGAATACTGTTGATAATAATGTCATAGCAAGACACAATGGTTGAAGGAATAGCCATTCCGCATAATTCATGGAATAATTATGATTAATTTCATTTTTCTTCAGTGGATAAACATTTACTGGTTTTATGGGCGATTAGCAGCTCAGCAGGAAATCAGTTACACATACTGGTCTGTTAGCATTATAAAATGAGTTTGAACAGCGATGGTCAGCAATTTCACCAATATCAACAAAACGAACTGTATTTGCCATGACACAGCATTGTGGTATGGTGATTCAATATTATACCAATGAATGCCTGGAGATCTATTTGGTTGAAGTCATATGGGATCAAACTTTAACATATGAGTTAGAGTGATGGTGTTTAACGCCACTTTCAACAATATTTCAGTTATATCATTCAACATTTTAAAGTTCATTCAAGTTGTCGTGCTCTAACTTTAGTTCCTTTGACCGATTATATTAATATTAAAGTTTTACCCCCAATAACTAAGCAGGTCATTACCCAGTTTGTTATTTCTTACCTACATGTATTTTATACAAGAAGTCAACATTTTATAGTTGATTGATTTCCATGCTATAATGTTAGCCTCCCTTTAAGTTTAACTCTTGTTTTTGAAACAGGGCCAATTAAATAGAGTTGGTTTTTTTAAGTTGATTATAAAAGTAATGACTAAATGTAAAAGTAATTCTTTGTTGAAACCAAATGGTTATTCTTAAAATTAATGTTGGACCAGGGACGTATATCTTATATACTCCTTGGTTGGACTGAATGGCAACAATTTTATAGGAAACAATCCTCAACAATTTGAAACGGGAAAACTTTGCCTTGAACACTTAAATTGGGTGACAATATATTGTTGTGTCCACATTCAGTTTATTATGAATACATGTACATTGTATATTGTAAAGGATGAAAACACAAAACGGCTATTTCCTAGACTTCGTTAATTGGCCAGAAAGCATGGCAATCTTACAGAATGTCTAGTTTCATCTAATCTGTAATGTTAATGCACATTGATGCACACAACACTGACCCAGTAAGTATCATGCCTACACGTGAGCAATAAATCTAATTCGTATTCGATTTGAAAAGCTCTGTAGAGCTTGTGTTTTATGTATGTTGTGATATGTATCGACTCTAAATAAAACTTTATTTATTTATTTATTATTATTATTATTATTTAGTATACTGTGTCGAAACATTATAAACTGTCCCTATTTCGATATTGCAGGATTCCTTTACTATCAGTATACTGTAGAGATAAAAACACTAGAAATCTCAAATAGGCTTTTTTATTTCAACAGTGGAATGTTACTAAGTTAGTGATAATTTTAATTGATGTCAAAGCATTTCAGTAATAAAATACGGAATGATCTATCGAAATAAAGTATTTCAAACGCACATGCACCAACGCTGCTTTTAAAAGTGTTTCAAGGTGGAATAACTTGGTCTAATCTTTCTTTAAAAAATACAGTTACTAGAAAATCTTAGAGATAAACGTACTGTGGTAGATTTCTGAATGACACCAATATGTGTGAAAACCTTGAAAAGAAGACTTGGTTATTTATTAAATGTGCTGCAGAATTCGAGTCCCCTCGCTTATATTTCATTCACAAACTTTGACTTTTCACTTCAAACAATGTTAATGTTCTGCTATCATGAATACTTCAAAATGAACAGATGAACGGTACTAAACTCTGCATCAAAGAAAAAAGTCATTTATGATAGCCTGGTGACAGTAGGCCGTATGATATCCATAAAATGTATAAATGGCGATACAGAGCATTAACTTTAGCTTGATACAGAACATTAACTTTGGCTTGGTACGTCGTAAACAGATCATAAATAAACATAAGTTGTAGCGACATCAAATCTAGCACTATTTAATGCACTATTTAGATTATCATCTTCCTCTGCATCAAAGGGAGATAATGACTTCTCTGGTTGTTGAACGAGACGGCGGGAAAATTTAAACTTGTACTTTATATCTTTCGAGAAGAGTTTATATTTGGCTTCACGCAATCTTAAAGCATTTTTCACAACAGGGTGCTGATTTAAATCCTGATTGTTTAATGCTAAATTGAATGATAATGGAGACGATACGGGTACCTCAAACATCGTGTACCCTGTAGGGTTCAGAGTGCAGCCAATAACTGTTGACTCTTCGAACGAATCAATTAATGTAAATAGACCAGAAAAGGACTTGAGCCTTGGTTTTTGTTTACTACTAATAAATCTAACGACCATTGGAAATTTCGGATTGGATATTAGATTTTCACTGTTTACCGCCATTTTCCCGTTATTTCCTAAAACTTCAGAAAATTCTCCCGGGTGTTCAAAATGTATGATAATCTGTACTCCTTTCTCGTCCTTGCACTTCAGATAATTATGTTGAACTGTTTCTTTTTTTGTCCTTGACATTCCAGTACACACTTTATCTACAATGAATACACTCCCAGGGGTGTACTCTATCCTTGTATAGTCACCATTGTCAACACGGAATGCTGTAAACTTTGTCATGTTAAGGAAAGCTCGCACATTGTTTCTGGCAAGTGCTTCTATACTTTTGTAATTCGTATCGTCTTTACACGTTCTAGATTGTAACATCAGAAAAAGTCCTGCAAAAGAATACATGTATATGAAATGCTTGATATAATAAGATTATTTCATATATCATTTCATTACTTTTTTCATTGTAATAACAATCAAAATATCTGAAACAACATTGTTTTTCTGAATTAATAATGATATTTATCCATTCGTTGGGTCAACCGCTAATCGTAAGATCTCATAGTAAGGTCCACCGCTCGCGAGGAAATCCCAAGGAAATTCCCACGTGAGCCTCCCGTGTTTCCAATTATAGTTACTTCCCTTGATTCAACAGACAACAAACATGGCGTGTATTCAATCACTTGGACTCTGTCACAGAACTACATGTATTCAATCACTTGGCGTCTGTCGCAAAGCCGCAGGTATTCTATTACTTGGTGTCTGATGCAAAAATATTCGATATGATATACCAATTATCACCCTTGTTGGAGTGTGACCCGACGGTTTGTCTCCCCTCGAAAAGTTAAGTCACCCTCGGGTAAGCCCTCGGGTGACCTTACTTTTCTCTGGGAGACAAACCGTCGGGTCACACTCCAACAAGGGTGATAATTGTATAAGGTCTAGTTTAATGCACAAGTCGAGTTACTGGAATAATCTCATAGTCAAAAGATTGGAAGGCCAAACAATTTAAAAGTCTTTGGGGACAAATAAACAAAAGCAAAAGGGCCTAAACAGTATAGCAAAAACCGGCAAAACTTTATTTTCTGAACAACACAGAAAAATAAAATAGCTCAAATTCGAAATCCGACAAATGTTCGACAGTTTCAAAGTTTGGGTCCTTTTATTAAATAGTTTCTACAACTGAGGACATTTTAAAAATTTGAACCACATGTTGTTAAATTTTGAGATATATATATATATGTTATTGTATGTTATATGTTCTTTATTTTGTATTTGTCACAAGTTGTTAAAATATGCTTAAATGACAATAAAGTATTATTGTTATATTGATAATATAGAGCAGAAAAGCAATACATGTGAATTTCAACTTTATCGGTAAAATTTGATACTTAAAAAGGAAAACGCGAATAAGAAATATACGAACAACAAACATTAATATTACAGAAACACTGTCAGCTTTATAGATTTTACTCACTTTATTAGGGTAGAAAATCTCCTGTCTTGAATTTGTGTTTTGTTTTTGTTTTGTTTTTGTTTGTTTGTTTTTGTTTATTGTTTTTTGTTTTGTTTTGTTTTGGTTTTTCTTGCTTTGTTTTATTCATTCTTCTCGTTCTTGTTTAATAATGGTTAATCATTTTTAATATACAAGAAAACTATAACGAAGTCCTATCCTTTACCATTTGTGTACCTACCTTTATAACCTAATTTTACTCTGTCATATGTTAATAGTCAATACGATTAAACTCTACAATATCGATTTGGAAATTTATAAAATATGTGTTAAAAAACATAGATACCTTCATAGTCTGCTGGAATGACAATGGTTTCATTGGTTTCAGAGTACCGTTGAGAAGTTGTACTGAAGCTGATGTTCCGAGCGAGAAGATTTCGCACTGTTCTTGTATCATAAAGCATGATCGGTTCTGAGAAATTTATTGGAAGTGGTTTGTCTAACTGGGGCGATATTGCTCCTCCGCTGCATTTTACAATCTGCGGTAAACTGCACTGCTTTATTATTTCTTCTGTGGTGTATTCTTGATTGCTCCATTGTGCTCTCTTTGGTTCCGCCCGTATGCTGTCTTGCTTTGCAAGAGCTTGACGTGAAACCGCCTTCTTTCGTACCGATCCCGACATATTTATCACCACATTTTCATTTCACATAATCCGTGAATATATATGAGATTGATTCAAAATATAAAACAATATGTCTCACGGTTGTAGAAGAAATCTTCTCATATGTTATCTGAGTTTAAAATATGTTGTTTTACTTCTGTGTATTGAAACGCACCGATTCATTTTTAAGTCCCATTGTGTTGTGTATTCAATTTGTTCAATAACCACTTTAAGTCACATTCATTAAATACACAAAGCTCAGGTTAATGTCCACAACATTTAAGCTGTTTTTGTTGACATTTATACAAAATGTACATTTAATATACACAGAAGGAATAATAACCTACTGTCCATGTACTTCTATATATGTATGATTATTGTTAACATTACTGCACATTGATATGCTGCTGATAATATCATATATCTTTATTTTATATTTAATCTTCAAAATTCACTGTCTGGAAATAAAATAATAATGACTAATAATAATAATAAAAATGTGAACTGTGAATTTTTTTTTTATTAAAATAATTTGGAATGACACGTCTTACTCTTTTTTTCAGAATAAGTTTGTGTTTTTCTTTCGAAACATTTGTTTGATTTTAATAATCCTGTGTATTTAATCTAGATTCCTTTAAATATTACACTGAGGCAAACCACCATCGTACAATGGTTTATTTATTTAAAGGATAACGAGAGGATTAAATTTATTACAGTTAATTCCACGGGGCTTGGGAAATTTTTCTATATCTGTGTTAGTAAAGCTTTTCCATACTACATGCTACCATATATAGACATAAAAAACCTCCCAAGATCCTGTGGTTTATTCCTTCAATAAATATATCGTAGTATGGGTTTTAATAAATATAGATAGTAGTAGATCCAGTTATTATTTCATTACAGGCACTTTTGAGACCTAAATAGACTTACAAAAAATGTTAGCCCATGGAATTAAGCTTTCCGCAAACCACACTTCACCACGATTTTATACACTTCCACAAAAGTTAAGATCCACCCTGTGTTTGTTTCAAATTTTTCTTTCTCTTTTTTTTTTTTACGGATAAAAGAAGTTGAATTCGAAAGGATTTTTGGTAATATTTCATAATGGATTAGATCAAAGGGTTACAATTTGTGTCATATATGAAGCTGATTATGAAATCAAATTGTTGGTTATTACAAGTGGAACAATGGAGATAACACGAACATTTTAAAGTAATATTACACCAGTTTGGGTGAAGAAAATTTTCCCTGAAAAGTCAACTTGGAATACGGCGGTACCTTTACTAAGATATTCATGTATGTTTCAAGTCAAAATATGTTCCCAACAACTAGAAATCTGCAAATCCGTGTGCATGCTTATCGTCCTCGCCATTATTGTGGAGACTGATTAACTTTCGGTTGTTTTGTTCCGATGATTACCGATCATAACCTCGTGAAGAAAAGTTTTGGTCCGATGATTGCCGATCATGACCTCGTGAAGAAAAGATAAACAATCATGGATGCTGAGGTAAGCACGCACACATTCCTGACAATGATTAGTGAGGAATACGTCTGTTTCATGTCGTGTGAACCATTTTTTTTTTGGGCAATTATTCTTATGTGGTACACACGGAATATATATATATTTATTTTCATCAACTGAACATTGCGCATGAGCGATAATCTCCTCGAAAGAGTTCAAATCTTGTGTCACGCGCATATCATTTGCATTACTGTACTGAAAAACAGAAATATCTGCTGTCAAATATTTTGCGATTTGCTCTTAAAATCTGCTTTTGAGCGGATTTTTAATGTGATGCAGTTGATTTTAGTTAAAATTAAGTGACATATTAAGTGAAAATATTTAATCCAAAAATTCCACGATATTTGCCTTTCATATTACTTTAAGACTTCAAAAAAGTTTTATTAGTTATTGTTTTTCAACAAATTACGAAAACGGACGAGTCAAAGTTGTTTAAGAACTTTTGAATGCATAAATAGAGAAGGCTTATAATTAGGAGTATAACCACCACGTTTACGCCAAAGCTCCCGGCAGTCGCCTATTCATTCTACGAACTAGGAGACGACCTATTCATTCCACGAACTAGACGACGAATCCACCCTTGTAGGAATCACCGCTATTCTTCCAGTAACTTACATGTGTCGACCCTATACTAGTATATATATAGGGTCGACACATGAAAGTTACTGTTAACATTTAAGATTGTATGAATATGGACACGAACAAGTTAAAATAATGAAAAAGAGATGAAATAATAAAGAAATAAAGAAATTTCATTGAAAATAAATATGTGAGCATAAAGTTTAAAAAAAAAAGGAGGGGTATTTCCGTGCTACGATGACTTTTACATATTTAATTAAAGCTTATATGAACATATTATATTCTTTACAAAGTGGCATTTTAAACAAGTTAATTTTCCATAAAAAAAATATTTATAAAATAAATCAAGTGGCGCTTAAACTTTCGTCGAAGTATATAGAACAACACCAGGATTGCATACCAAACTATCAAAAACATTACTGTATGCTACTGTAGTGTAGAAGGCCAAGCAAATTTTCGAAATCTGAAAAATGTTTATTAGGCAAAACTCGATTGAGTATAATTATACATTTTGAATTGAAGATAATAGTTGAAGGATACGAATTACGATACAATATTTCTTAGTTTTGAAAAAGGGCGGATTTTTCTGAAATTCTGTGCCGCGAGTGTACACATGTTCTCAGAACCAAGCGTTCACTGAACTGAAATCATTACTAATCAACATTAATTTCTATAGAAATAGAAATAAGTTTATTAACCAAATCAGGGCCCCAGGAGGGCATATACAAATAACAATTATGATTGATACACAACAACAATACAAATAACAATTATGATTGATACACAGCAACAATATATCAAACTAAATATTCGCGGTGAAATATCAATAATTGTGGTGCAGGCACACTCGGGCAGGAAAAGAGATATATGCACATAAATGTACATACACTTACATATATATGAGGGGGGTGGGGGATGAGAGAGAACATATACATATATATCAGGTGATTCATCACCAATCTGCAAGAGACACCTTGAGTCGATGCTAAAAGGAATAAAGTCCTACTTGTGTCTAGTGCAGACCGGCCATGTTGATATAGAAGAATTTTGATGTGGAAGGAATATTGTTTGGAACATGGAAAGGGATCAGAGCTTTTGGATAACCAGCAGCGAGCATCAAGGGACCATGCCAAAAAGAATATTTTCTTTCTCATGCTCAATGCAGGTCATCCAGTTTGCAGATCTCCAATTCCATTTAATCAAATAGTTGTTGATAAAAGATATTGACAAAGATATCTGAGTATAGTTGGGTCTTCATTATTTAAGATCCATATGAGTTTACATTTGTCATCTAAATTAAAAAAAAATTGACACTCAGATGTCAAATATGTAGTAAAAATTTCCCTATGGTTTGCATGGCAAGTACAATGAAGTAAATAATGGATCTCATCTTCTACCTGACCCGAAGTGCACCTGCAGCAGATTCGGTTTTCCCGGAGAGTACCCTGGTACCTTCCTATTTCTATTTGTAATTTGTGAGCTGATATTCTTAATTTGGACAACCTTCTTCTCTGCTCAAAATTATTAATGATTGACAAATAATTCTCATATCCAAAATTGGTTTTTATTTTTAAATAAGTTCTCCCTCTTTAAGTGAATGAGCTTGTTTTGTCCACAATTCCAAATAGTGTTGTTTTACAATTTTATTGCATTTATGTTTAAAGGTTGATGTTTTGTCTGTCAAGAAATTAGTTAAGCTTGGCATATTTTGCAAAATATGTTTTACAGAGCCATACCATGATGGTTGCTTGCCTTCATATAATTTTTTAGTACATTTATATGCAGCTTTAAGAAGTGGGAAAGATGAATCCAAATTTTCAAGTCTATGCCAAAAATCTTAAAATTTGCTCTAATATATCGAAATGAAGAGGAAACCGGCCTAGTTCGGACTGTACTGCAAGATTGGTGCTTTTTTTATGCACTCCCAAAAGAAATTTACAGAACTTCAAGTGTAACTTTTCACAATGTAGTTTAGAAAAAAATTGGTCTATTGGAATGTTTCCATTTCTAAACCGTGAGGTAAACGGGTTAAAATAACCCCAAATTTCACAGTCATATAACAGAATCGGCTTAATAGTGTGATCAAAAACGTGAATTGAGGTTTTATCTTCAGGGTTGTGGACTAGAAAATCACTCTTCAATTTAAAAAGGGCCTTGAAGGCTTTCTGATAAAGTTCATTTTGAGCAAAGTTGAAGGAGCTAGAGTTGTTAAACCATATTCCTAAATATTTATAACGAGATACACATTCTAAATTATTATTCTGAAATACAAACTTATGTGAAAGATGATTGCCTGCCTTGTTAAAAACCAAAATTTTGGTTTTTTTAATATTGATATCAAGACACCAATCAGTACAAAATGCAGAAAGTTTGTCTAATTTTACTTGCATTCCTTCTGCTGATTTGGATAATAAGACAATGTCATCAGCATACATCAAACAATGGATTGGGGAATTATCTAAAATGACTGGGTCTTTTGTGTTACTGGGATAACTGGGAAGATCATTAATAAATATTTTAAATAAGTTAGGGCTCAGGTTGTCCCCTTGTTTTACTCCCAGTTTGGTGGCGAAAAATTCTGTTAATTTATCGTTTATCTTGACACAAGATGTACTATAAATGTACATGGTTTTTTATGATATTATAAAATCTTGAACTAACCCCTATTTCTAATTACTTGAGTTTAATTCCTGTATGTATAACTTTATCAAATGCTTTTTGAAAGTCGACAATGCAGGCAAACACCTTTCCATCTTTAGTTTTACAATACTGGTCAATTATACATTTTAAAATAAACATATGATCAGATGTTCTAGCTTTTCTAGTGAAACCTATTTGACAGTCATCAATAATATTATTTTGCTTTAAGAAGGAATCTAGTCTTTCATTTAAAATACTGTTGAAAACTTTGCCAACTGAGATGGTAATAGTAATACCTCGGTAATTGTTGGGATCTGCGGCATCACCAGATTTATGTATTACAGAGATATAACCTTCAGCCCATGAGTGTGGATATTTGCCATGAGACAGACAGGAATTAAATAATTTTGAGAGACATGGCAATAGTACTGTTTGGCTCCGTTTTATCATGGT
Source organism: Bathymodiolus brooksi (assembly GCA_963680875.1). Lineage (NCBI taxonomy): Eukaryota > Metazoa > Mollusca > Bivalvia > Mytilida > Modiolidae > Bathymodiolus > Bathymodiolus brooksi. The sequence goes on from OY804575.1 coordinate 35,536,654, forward strand.
ATTGGAAATATTATCAAGACCTGGGGCCTTCTTGTTTTTCAGCTTTGATATTGCTGAGGTGATCTCTTTTTGGGAAATAACATTATCTAAATCATTATAACATGGTATCTTTTCAAGGTCATCAAGTCTTCTCTCTAGCTGAGATAGTCTTACTTTATATGATTCTTTAAGTTCTCCAAGGGATTGGAAATGGGACAACCACTTGGATGGTGCTACAGCAGAACTATAATCCTTTTTTTTTTTTTTTTTTGAGTTCGTTAATAATATTCCAATACAATTTTGGGTTATCGTCATGAAGAGACTGAAGCTGATCAATCAGAGAGTTTTTGTACTCCCTGTATTTGAACTTCCTCAGTCTGGAATATTGCTTGTTAAGTTTGAAATAATGCCCTCGTACTAAAGGATCATGTGGGAATTTACTGTAGACTTTCCCGTAATTTATTAACTTCCTCCTAAAGTGACTTAAGATCTGTATCATGCCATTTCTTATCTTTGGAACTTTTTTTACTCTTTGTACCCCGTTTGAGTGAAATTGAGGCGGCTGAAATAAATATATTTGATAGTTCTGCTGACGCATCATCAATTAAGATTTGTGAATTATTAATATCTTTATTTTTAAAATTTTCTAACTTTTTCTGTATATCTGGAGATAAAAGGGCTGCCTGGAATTCAGCTATAGAATCATCTGACCATATAAAATTACTACTTTTGTCATATAATTTAACCTCATCAGCTATTATATCAATAGTAAATTTTGCTGACATTGACCATTCAATTATACAATGACAATCTGATATTGTAGGTACAAAATTATTAACATTAAAATACAATATTTGATCCAGAATAATCTCCGAGATTAAAGTATAATCGACAATACTTGTACCATTTGCCGTGTAGCAAGTGTAATTGCCACATAAATCACCAAGGATTCTACCATTTAACATTCTAATCTGATTAGAAATACAAAAATCAATAAGTTCCTTTACCCGTGTGTCTAAAGTGGTATCTTTACTCTTACGGCATCGGATTTGCTTATCAACAGTATAGTTGTTAAAAAAAGGGGTGTATGTGAGTTATCATCGTCTATGATAAAGTCATCAGAACTTGAGACCCTGGCATTGAAATCACCACATAAAAGGATATTACCATATTTCTTGTATTCAACTGTTTCGTTTTCTATGCATTCCAGAATATCATGGTTGAGCCCCTGGGTATATGATGATGTCATAGGTTTGTATTTTTTTTGAATTTTTACATGTGGTCTTATATAAGACTTAGTTAATATAGCTAACCCTCCAAAATAGCGGTTATTGGATCTACAAATAGGCCTACATATCTGATAAAAATAAAATGTTCCCACTCTGTGAATATTGGATTCATAACCAATATGTGTTTCAGCTAAAAACACAATGTCATACTTGTTAATTTTGTTGATAAAAAAGAGATCCTCTAATTTACTGCCCTCCTTGTTTTTCAGACCCCCTACATTTAAAAAACACATTTTTAAGGAGGTTGATGAGTGTAATGGGACCATTACTAATTTTCATAAAGTACTACTGATCTTGGTTATTTTTGGGATAAAAGAGTGCTACTTTTCTGATTGCACAAACAAAAAAAGACCCCCCCCCCAAAAAAAAAACACCAAAAAAAAAACCCACACTATTGTAGGAAGAGAAAAGTGGTTATTTACACTGTTCTATAAGAACCCAACTAGTAAAAAATAAAGGAGGGTTGAAAAATCAGTTAATACTTTGGCCGATTAAAACAGTGGTATTTTGTTTTTATGTAACCAGTTAAGTTATTGGTAGTTTCAACAATTTTTGGTGATATCCTGGTATTGGCTAGCAGACATTCTGTACTGGATTAAAGGTTAATAACTATATGCACATACTATTTGAATTTGAATAAAAAAATAAAAAATGAGATACATGTACCATTGATAACATATTACATGGTGATGATTGTACAGTGTATTGTTTTGTTGTAACATATTTTATATGCATATATAAATTATATATGCAAGTATAGTCCATTATGTCATGTTTATCTAAAACGGCCGCGTCCAATTCCTCTGCCAATTCTGTTTCGGGATCGGCTTCTTTGTCTTCTTATTGGTAATGGAATATTCAGAATGTGATGTACAGTTTTCTTTATGTTCATTGCTAAGAGTGATACACCTTTCTCATTTAAGTGGTATCCGTCCGGCTTAAGTAAATCTGAATTTGGTTGTCCTTCGAAGTACAAATTATGGTGATCCAGGAGACAAACAGAGGTAGTGTGATCTTCGTCGCTAAACTGTTGCTTCAGTAGTGCATTTACTATCTGACCATTCGTGTGATATTTCAAATTATCCCTCCTCGGAGTGGCTAATGATATAATGCATATTGTATTTTTCCATTTTCTATTAATGATGGTGATAATTCTAGTGAGATCTTCCACACAGTCCTGATGCGACTTAGTCTTGAGATCATTAGTTAGAGAATGTAGTACAACCACATCAGGGGGAGTGTGTGGGTTGCATGATAATATGTAATCTCTGCATTCTTGCAGGGTATAACTAATGTGCTTAACAACTTCAACATCAGGCGAGAGTTTTTCTTCATTTATACCACTGATGCTTGAGGTTCCGATGAGGAGAGCAACAGGTTTTGGAGGTTGATCATATTTTGTCTGTTCAGTTTTCTGGCATAATTTTCCAGGAGCAGAGCTAATGCCTGTCACATGTGTTGCATTGTCAAATGAGTCTGACAACTGACTTTTCAGATTAAGGATTTCATCTTGAGCTTTATCTAGGGTTGTTTTGAGAGCACGTTCTGAATCTAGAAGCTGCTGTATTTCCTGGTTTTTTTCACCCAGTCTATTAGAAGCGAAGGCAGTCTCAGAATTTGTAGATGTTACCAGATTTTTCAGTTCATTTCTGGTTTCTCTTAACATTTCTCACTGATGTTTTAAAGTATCCTCATACTGTGATTTGACCAGCAGAATATTTCCGGCCCTTTCATGCTGAAGTTGTGCTTTAAGTGAGTCTCTTTCTTCTTTTAAATTTATCATTTGTTGTTTAAGTGTTGCACATATAGCCTCAGCAGATTTGTTTGTACCTTGTTGAGGGATTATTTTTGCAATTGATGAATTGCAAGCATTTACAGCATCCAATATTTTAGACGAATCTATCATCAATGTCACATTTTCCATTTTTTTTTTATTGCTCCCAAAAAACAGTTTTCCAATGTTGTTATTTGATCATCTGGAACCTTTAGTGTTACGGTATTGTTATTGTCATCATTGTGATCTTTGTTTGAAGTGTCATTAGTCGTCTGTGTTTTCTCAGGCACCAAAGGCAGTTTGGGGCAAGTGTCAGTGTTATCTTGTACATTATCTGGTGCGACAGGTAATTTAACACAAGTTTCAGCATTATTTTGTTGTACGGTGCTACATGTGGCATTTATTTCTAAATGTTCAAGCACTTGTTTAAGGATTCCTACTAATGTTGGGAAGTGTTTATCTGTAAATAACCTATATTGGCTACCTTGGGCACGGATTGTACCAGTAGTCACAAAGAATGTAAAATTATATTTCAGTGTTTCATCAAGGTTTTTCACTTCAATGAGAATACAGTTTGCCGCATCATGTCTGTCTGACCAAGTCTCTGGTATGTCCGACCAACTTAGCTTAATATTGTCCTGTTTGCCCAAATTGTCATACTCATAGTAAAAGATACTCAGGACCTTTATCCAAGGTTGAATTCTGGGCAACGTGGTGTGGAATGTTATCATGCGTGCCCCTTCCTCATACAAGTTTAGATCAATGGCCTCATACGAGCATCTTAGGGCTTTCCCTGTACGTTTGTTTAATTTTGATGGCAAGCATTCAAGAGGGTATTCTAGCAGAATTTTTTCCATAGATAAGTCTATGTGCAGACCTTCGAGCGAATTCACATTGTCCGCCATTTTGATTCTACTCAAAGAAACACGATCAACTTCTGTGTGCTTACAGTTAATTTCTTATTATTTCTGTAAATAAAATGCACAAAAAATGTTCAAAGATTGCCTCTAAGATAATCACACCACGAAGCCTTCTGGCGTTCTGCCATCAACCAAATTACCAGGTATATTTCCAGTTCATTACAAGCAAAATTTGCGTGTCGCTATAGGAACTCTGTTAAAATTTATTGTGTGCATGTTTTGTTTTATTGTTTGTATATGCATATTCTTATGTCGGATTCAAAAGCTCACTGCTTGTGTTATAATATTATTTAATTATTCCGACTTTACTACCGCTCATTAATCATACATTGTACATCTTGTCTTTATAATATATGTTAGACGAAGTTTATGTATAAGCATCGGTGGTTCAGTGGTAGAATGCTCGCCTGCCACGCGGGCGGCCCGGGTTCGATTCCCGGCCGATGCAATTGTATTTTTATTTTTGTGTGTATATCCAATCATTCAGTAAATATATTTAAGGAATATTTGAAATTTTTGAACAGGTTATACAATAAAACCTGGTTTGGGGCAATTTACGCTTAAGATTAAACTGTTCCAAACTAGGTTATACAAGTATAACCACTAGGTTATACAAGTATAACCTGTTCAAAGATTTGAAATATTCCTTATAATTTAATTTTTATAACCTTGATTCCTCGATTTTAATTAAGATTATTTCATGTGACTATTTGAATTTGTCGTTGGCGAATGAATACGTTGATGACGTCAAAATACCGACCTAGGTTTACCGTTATCGAGTAAAACCAAAATGTTATCCAGGCGGATCACCCAATCAGATTTCAGTATTCAAATAAAATTAAATTATTTTTTCTGAGTCTTTTCCTATTGATTAGTACATCTTTCTCTTCAAAATGGAACGGGTACAAAAACACACCGCTGGAAACACAATATCTATGACCGTTTATGTTTACTATTTGACCAGAACTCGTATTTTGACAATGAATGAAAAATGTAAAAAGGTTGAAAATAAACATGAAATGCTACTGCAAAATAACGAATGATTATATTTATTATACCAAGGATTTATCCTTGATTATACTCAGATTGTGATATTTCGTTGTGAATATGTATGAATTGTTTGAAATTGTATTTGCTGTACATATTTGATTATTATTGTTTTGAGGGCCACAGGGAAGATTAGCTTATTGTTGCTAACTGTGTTACCCTCTTGAAATAAAGTAATTTCTTACTTATACTTAATTACGATCGAAACCAGATGGTTGCCGATGTTACTCGACAAATGACTATGTAGCGTGTTTGATGCATTGTATATTTGGTATAACTTCAATGAATATGTTTTATTCTACCTCAATTGTTGAATAAATTATAAAAAAAAAAAAAAAAAAAGACACAAAAATAGTAGCTCCGATGCCGGGAATCGAACCCGGGCCGTCTGGGTGAAAACCAGAAATCCTAACCACTAGACCACATCGGACTTATATAAATATGTGACAATTAAGGGTTATAAATGTCATATTCCATATGCATATATTCTCTTTTAAAGATAGTACATAATTTAACACAAAAGAAACCAGAACTATTATACAATTAATACACAATTAGGCCTATATCAATTTTACCAATATACTAAATAAGTTATTCACAAAATGTGTGTTCCAAGGGAGACAACTATGATTATTATTTTTTTTCCACACGTTCCCCGAATAATATGAAATTCAATGTGTTTTTTGTTTTTTTTACTGTATGTAATTTAGTCTAGGTATCATTTAATATGAGACAGGCAACTGTAAATTTCAATAATACGATGATCCGTACACGTTATTATCTTTTATTTTGAATGAATTTTTTGTAGCCGATTTGTTATGGCTGTTCCGTTCATTCAACCTACTATACGCCGCTCTTCCGTCGGGAGTTTCGTAGAAAGAGATTTTTTTATTAGAATTTTATTTCAAGTTTATTTCGCTTTTGCATAGAGTAAATAATTAAAGAATTGGGAATTTTTCATTGAAATATATTTCTTTTGCGTTTCTAAATTATCAATTGATCTATTTTTTAAACTTCCGGTGAACAGATATTTGGCTATCAATATAGAAGGAAAAATCGTACATCCTACCGTTATAAGGAATTCGTCCTTTATAATTGACAAATAAAAGATTTGTATTTGTATTTGTTTACATTAGGATAACATTTTCTGCACAGCAATAGACTGCATTTCCGATAAGTATGTCAAATATGTGTTAAATATGGGTATGACCTAGCTTGGTTAGGCTTTTAACTGGACCATTATTGTTTGTTTTGGTTATATATATTATCCGAACATCCTGGTATGTGCTAACAATTGAAGGAGGTGAAGCTAGCGTGTACTGTATCCAACACAGGGACTCGCAGTTATATTTTCACATCATCAGGTATCTACATCTACTAGTAGATACGATAACGTAACCCTCAGTCCGCTTTTGCTCCCAGCGAGGGTTACGAATCGGTCCCATTCAACGTATGGGGGCAGCGCCCGGAGTGATTCACACCGGGCGGTTTTTTGTCCTAATACCGTTGTAAGTGGTTGGAAAAATTAACGGGGGTGAAAGATAAATATATTTAGGTAAACCTTGAGGTGTTAAGTAAACGCTGCATCAATCCATGGTAGACTTATATCCATCTGAAAATTTGAATGCATGAAATCTTCTTTCTGTCCGACATTTTGTTTACAAGTTGTTATTTCACATGCATTTGCCTCGTTTTGGAGATATCCTTATTTGGCCGATCGATTGCCGTAAAATCGTAGTAAAAGTTTTCCATATTTGGCATTGAGATCCATATATGGATAGGCTGCGCCCATCGAGGTGTCATGGCGGACAAGAAAGAATTTTCGAATACGAAATCGACCGTGAAGGTAGAAACAGGTATTGTAACACTTATTTCGTATCGCCATTACTTAAAAATTGTAGGGAATATATTATAATAAGTTATGACCAGATATGCAAAAAGAAAGTTGAAATATTCACTTAACGAAAATTTTAATTTGCTCCCATACGTTGAATGGAACCGATTCGTAACCCTAACTGGAGCACAAGCGGAATGAGGGTTACGTTATCGTATCTACATCTACTAGGTACAGAATTCTGTCTTTGCAGACGGTTACGTTCCGGAAAAACTATTGCGCTGCGGTGGCGGAAAAGAGTTAAAGAATGAACTGTGAAGAGAATTTATAATCCAATCAAGTCAAGTCAAGTCAAGTAAATTTTATTTAAAGTCGGTATATGCAATAACAATAAACATAAGCTCGAAAGAGCTTTTTAAACCGACATACAAATTACACATACATATATATATATATACACAAAAATACATGGACATACATTGACAAACATATAAAAATTCAAGCATAATTAAAATGTAGCAGCAGATAATTAAGTTATAAGCACTACGAAAACAAGCACTAACCTAAAAAGTAGGGACTAAAATACCATCTAAAGCAAGCACATAAGCAGAGCCATGCAAGACATATATGTTATAGCAAAGCGAAAACAAAATTTTTTAAATGCACATCAATTTTTTTTAAATGCACATCACTGAGACATGACACGGAAAACCTTGCGGAATAAAAAGTTCTAGGAACCAAAAAAACACGACCACCCATCCCCATTCCATTTGCTTATCAAGTTTTTAAAATTATTTAAACTTATTCCCTCACGCAAGTCATTTGGAAGTTCGTGAATGCAAACAATACCTGGTAGTGTTAACTCTTGGTATGTTGACAGTGTTGTATCTAAAAGAGTAAGAATTTTTCTTTATAGTTACTAAATCATGTAAATATACAGGAGTTTGTTTATTAATTATCTTAAACACTTCTATAGCCAAAAAACGTAATCTCCTTAATCTCAATGAAGGTAACTGTGCTTTTTCAAGTAAATTTTCATAGGAACTGTCTGAATCGTTATAAATGAACCTTAACGCCCTTTCTAGTATTTTCTCTAATTTCTTTGTGTTACTTCCACCACAAAAATGCCAAACTAAAGGGCAATAGTTAAAATTTGACAATATAAAAGAATAATAAATTGTAAGCTTGCCAAGTTTACTCAAGTTATTTCCAATGCGTTTTAGAACATTAAGTTGCCGAGAAGCCTTTTTACAAATATGTGATGCATGAGAATTAAATGTTAATTTAAAATCAAAGGTTACACCTAAAAGTTTTACTTCATCTTCACAATCAATATTATTTCCTTGTAGCATAACACTTATATTTTTCTCATGTGTTTTCCTACCAATTGAAATGGCCTGAAATTTATCAGGATTAGCCTGCACGTGATTTTCAGTAAACCACTTAACAAGTATATCACTCAGTTCTTTAGAGTTTCAATAACATCATCTACACTGTTGCTTCCATAAGATAAAGTATTATCATCTGCGTAATTGTGCAGATCTCCCTTTTTTACAAAATCAAAAATATCATTTATAAAGATATTAAACATCACAGGTCCAGAATGGATCCTTGGGGTCTCCTTTTTATATATCAAGAAAAGAACTACAAACAGACCCTATTTTAACACACTGTTTTCTTCCAGTAAGATAGCTTTGTAATAATTTTAAAGAATTTTCTGATACACCATAGTTTTCTAATTTTAATAGTAAAAGGTTATGGGGAAGGCAGTCAAAGGCCTTTGATAAGTCCATGAAGATGACAGCGACATATTGGTTATTTTGCGGCAAGAAAAAGATTGTAAAGAAATAAAGAATCAAAGATCCCAAATTGATTTCTGTTCTTCTGAATTATTAACAAAGAAGTTTTAACACATACCTGGTGATGTGAAAATATAACTGCGAGTCCCTGTGGTATCAAATGGAAAATCGTCAAAGAGAATCAGTGAAACAAGACTCAAAATAGAGATCTGATTTTTGCCCATTTAGTTTAATTAACAGTTAATACAAATTTTCACTTCGTGTCCATATTCATACAATCTTATCTTATCAGCAACTTACACATGTACCAAGGATTTATCTACTATACAAATCCTTGCATGTACACATGTGTCGACCCTATATATTAAAGAGTATAGGGTCGACACATGTACAAGTGGCAGCTGGAAACCAGAAACAGATTATATTGGTAAAATTATGAAAATACAAAAAAAGGGAAACAAATTACATTATCTGTACATAAAATAAAAGTACAAAGTGTATTTTTAATCAGAATTGTAGCAGTCATTCTTTTCAGATTTTTGAATAATTGGGTTTAAAAAACAAATTAGATTATACAAGTATATTTGTTTAGAAAATTAAGTAAATAATACAATTATTTCATTAGCGCATACTCGCTAAGGCTAAACAGTAGTAAAGATACAATTTATTACTTTTTTAAGACAACAAATCTCTCCAATGAAATACAAATTATCTAATGTACAAAATATGATTCTGTTTTCTTGACTCAAAAAAATTCTGGCAATTATGTTAATATTGTAATATAATGTCATCATTTCACAGGTACATTACAAAAAAGTTTGGAAGGCCAAAAAAAAATGAGATAAATTAAAAAATAAACCAATAACGACCTTTAATATATTAATTTATGCTAATAAAAAAAAATAATGGAAAGGGAAAACTTTATTTTCTAAGGACCGAAAATAAATAATACATCCTCATTTAAACCAATAAGTAAAAAAAAATATATGTGAGTAAATATATATTTATAATATACATGTAGTATCAAATATTTCATGTAGATTTCTTTGTAAAATGAAAATGCAATATTTGCCGATATTTTTACTAGTCCTCCTATATAAATATACCTAAAAAGTAGAGCATTTCCGAATGAGTTAAAAATATTGCATCTTGACTGATATTGCATCCCTTTCTTTCTCATTAAAGTTTGGTATGCACTAAAACGATATTTACACGCAAGCAAACGAGAGATAAACAAGATGGCGGAATTATATTGAAAACATGTTGCGAAGAAATATTATATGGTGAAATGAAATTGTCACAGACTGAAATATTTGAAACTATATTATAAAAGGGTTATTGAACTAATATTGAGGAATATTGTCCCTCGCTGTCTTATCATATTGCACTCACAAGCTCGTGCAATATGATATACTGCTCGGGACAATCAAGGATTTGTATAGTATACTATACAAATTCTTGGAACAATATTCCTCAATATTTGTGCAATAACCCTATAATATATATATATATATATATATATATATAAATTCTAACATGACATCCTTCTTTCGCTTTGTAGACAAATGTCCGATTTATCGATTGGGTATAATCTCATTAGCACATGCGCCGGTGCAACGGGCAGCCAAGAGAAATTTTGGGCCCCAGGGAAAAAGGAAACTTGGCCCTCCTCCTCCAATTCTCCAAATAATGATACTCAAACTAAGTCCACCACGGTGTGTCATAAGCAAGGAATCAGCACAACAAAAATGAATTGATGAATTGTGATTTAGAAAACAGCTTTTCTACTTGTTTATTTGTCTGGACCCTTATATTATAATGATCTGGTACATTTATTAATAGATGTATTTTTATAAACTAAAAACAATAGTCAAATTATTTTGATCGAAAACCAAATATATAACATATCTTCACTAATTTAATGCCCTAGGCAGCTGAATAAGTAAACTATAATGAACATTACATAAATTGTGTATACTTATGGAATTATTAAGATTAAAGGCAGCCTACATCATACAATTGTAAAATTAGAACATTATTTTAGTATTGCATTTAGTGGAGCCTTCCTGGCCTTTTTTTTTTTTTAGTGCGAAGCTTGTGATGACATAGTCCAAATTAATTGTTCTGGCAATTTCAGATTCAATGCTAAGTCTTGCTTAGTCCGAGATTCCTCTGCCGTCCGACGGCTTTTTCCCCCCGACTTGCTGGAGCCGTGGGACGTCAGAGAGCTCTGCATACGGAAAACAGCGGATTTGCCCATGCAACTCTGCCTTGGCACATTTCCACGTTTCGTGGCTATCGGATTTTATATTCTATCCGAAACCTTTATATAAATCGCTTCACCAATCATTTTTCTATTCATTCATAACCATCTTACCCTCAGAAAGTGGTGTTACACTCCATTACTGCACGATTTTGCCTTAGACCATCATTTCACCATGTTGACTTTCATTTTCGAACCTACAAACGTGATCTCGCGATACTAACTGAATGATGACAGCAACGCATTGCATGATGGGAGCTACTTAATGCAGCGTGCCAAATTATTTGCATACGTAAACAACAACATAGATATAAAGCTTATTCTGCAGGACAAACAGTTCCATCTACAGCTCAAATCAGAGCAGAAGGAAATAATACAAAATGTGTTGGAAAGAAAAGATTCAACGGAAAGAGCATTTTGTACAAGGTAAGATCATATATGCAAATCATCTCCCATGATACATTGCGGTAATCGTAGTTTTCTCGAAGTCACGTGACAAATGTTCGAAAATGAAAGTGAAATGACAAAATCAGAGGGTCTAAGGTAAAATCGTGCAGTAATGGAGTGTAACACCACTTTCTGAAGGTAAGATGGTTATGAATGAATAGAAAAATGATTGGTGAAGCGATTTATATAAGGGTTTCGGATAGAAAATAAAATCCGATAGCTACGAAACGTGGAAATGTGCCAAGACAGAGTTGCATGGGCAAATCAGCTGTTTTCCGTATGTAGCGCTCTCTGACGTCCCACGGCTCTAACAAGTCGAAAAAAAAAGCCGTCGGACGGCAGAGGAATCTCGGACTAAGTCTTGCTAAATCGACTAAACGATCTTGTGATGGTTGAGCGCAAATAGTTCTTTAGAAGCTTCAGTTTGCTGAAGGACGAAGTGAAATTAATAAATAAATAAAAAAAATAAAGGCTCACCTGAACGGAATCAATAGAGTTTGACAAAAGTCTGATCCTGTCTACTCACCATTAATGAGCCTCCCCCCTCCCCCTGCAATTCACGATCTGCTACTCTCAGAGGTAATTCTTAGGGACTTCCCTATGTATTTGTCTATAGCAAATTACTTAGGCCTACATATTTCAGAGCCCTTATATAAAATAAATTAGTGGGCTCCTCCACCTGCAACCCTCGATCTGCCAGTGTCAATGGTTGTTCTTGTGGGATCCCAAGCAGTCGGGCTTGGCTCTCATTTGAGTCATTTATACTTTTACAAGTCGAAAATCGCTAAATATATATGTACATGGTCCAGTGCCCCATACACCGTAACAGAAAAGTTGTTATACATCATCAAGGACCCTATGCAAGTCATTAGTGGGCTCCTTCCTGAAACACTTCTGTATGAAGAATTTTATATCCACTACACGAAATTGTCATTCACATATACACGAAAGTACACATTTTATTTTGTTTTCATTGCTCAAGGTACCCCCTCGGTTATTTTTCTTCGTTTGGCTTGTGGACCCCCTAAACTCATGTGCCCCGGGGCGCCTCCCCGACTGAACCCCATCTCAGTGGGCCTGCTGGTCCGGTTCCGTGGCGTTAGTCCGAAGGTTCATTGGTCCGAAGGTCCATTAGTCCGAAGGTTCGTTAGTCCGAAGGTCCATTAGTCCGAAGGTTCGTTAGTCCGAAGGTCCATTAGTCCGAAGGTTCGTTAGTCCGAAGGTCTGTTAGTCCGAAGGTTCGTTTGTCGTAATGTCGGCCACCCATACGTTTGAACTCTGTTATTTCTGGTTTGAATAAACGTATATATTCAACCCGTATTAGTTTAATATTATTTTATTGCAAATAAAACAGCAATGGGATTGGACAAAACGTTATCACAACTCATGGACTGTCCTCTCCATACAAATAATACACATATAATAATGTCAACAAAAATAGCACATACACAAATATGAATAATATGTAACACAATATAGTGAAACATGGGAAATAAATTGATGTAGACGTAGGCCAGATGACCGACCACTGATTAGAATCTTTTTGTTTGTCTACAACCCGTATACCCTTTTTGTCCCCCGCCGCGAAGCGACGGAGTGACATAGTAATGGTCTGCGTTCGTCCGTCCGTCCTTCCGTCCTTGTGCAAACATGTATCTTAAAGTAGTGTTACTAGAAATTAAGGTATAAAACAACAAAGTACCGAAATTGCAGGAAATAATGATTCATTTTCTAGTTTAACCCGTACGTTTTTTCCTACATGTAATATGCATAAAACATTTGTTAGATGATCTTTTATGATATTATGTTATTTTTTGTTTCTGATGCGTGTATGTACATGTATACCTACATTGTGTAAGTACCAATCTTTGGAATTTCTACACTAACTACAGACTGTTTATTCCTCTACAGTATGCCACTTGGTTAAAATAACTAAGGAGACCCCCCATCTGGTACACGTATCTGGTAAAGGGTACTTGTATATTTCGAGCTATGGAACACGGTATTCTGGAATTACATAGATGTATAATTTGGTACGCATATGCTTAAGTTGTTGCGGTAGTTGATTGGAGTTTTCAATATTCCATAATAATTGGTATATATTTGAGGTTACACTCCGTATTTTGCGACCATCAGTTGTACATTAGAACGTCCGTTTAATGATTTTATGTATTCTCTTTTTAATGTAATGTACTTGTCCCTCACAACAATTAATTTCAGATGTGCTTTTAGGTTTTCTAATCCCTTTCTCAGAGATCGTCTCGTTTGTGTCGTACCAAAAGGGACTCTTTCAGTATTTCATAAAGAGTAAATGACAAGTCTGAATTTGTTTTCATTTTATTTGTATGTTGTTACTATGTCTTTGTTTATTTAACTTGTGTACGTTGTTTAATTTGTATATATTCTTGTAAAGTTATATATGCCTTCAACCCTTCGGGGTAAAATTGTGCATTGAATACAGTTATTATTATTCTGAAGTGTTTGTTAGGCAAAAAAATCCCAGTTGTTAAACAACGGGTCTTAAAAATAATCTAATATTTAGATATCTTTTAAGTTTTAAGCTTAAACATATTTGGTTAAGATCAGAGTTTTAGTAGAGGGTTTACTTCAATGGAATGATTTCCATATATTTCAGAGATGACGCATTTGTTTTCTCTTTTTTTTTTAGACTTAGCACGCTTGGATCCATAATTACAAAACAGGGGTTTGGTGCAATTTTTCAATAATCCATTAGTATCTATATAGGGTCGACACATGCAATTTGATGTAAACATAAGATTGCATGAATATTGACACGAACAAGTTAAAATGGATGCGTAGCATTATTCCGACAGCCCATAACTCCGACATCCCATTACTCCGACAACCCATTACTCCGACAGCCCATTACTCCGACGGCCCATTTTTCCGACAATGCAAATTAGAACTCAATCCACAAATCCATGGTTTAACCAGGTGTATCCAACAGGATGTTCCGTGGGTCAGGCTAATCTTGACGGACCATGGCCTAGACAGAATGTTCTGGAAAGGAAAAGGAGCTTTTATCCTAGGCTGTACATCCCCGTTCAAGGCAATTATGATCGATCGACCTGGTATGGGGAAAGTTAAAAATTGATGAAAAAGTTGTGCACATTGCACAAAGGAACCAGAAAAGAGGAGTGAAGGAAAAAAGTGTAAACCGGGAGAAGCACGAGAAAAACAAAATGACGGAAGATAGCAATACGCATGGAAGCGAGGAGAGTTAAGAATTGAAGAAAGACGTATATAGTAGAAAAGGAGAGAAAGGGAGCACAATGTACATGCAGAAGAATGGAAAAAGCTCCGAAGATAGGTAGACAGTTCCCTTGTTCAGGTCAATAAATACATCGATCACTTCTGTTGAAGTACGATTGGCAACCAACATATGCGGCTAATAGAACTCCTTCCATATGCATTATGCCGCTTCCACACACGTTCATTTATTCTGCATTCCGACGTACGTTTCATGATGCGAATTGAATGCGCATCCAACATTGTTAATGCCTTCAGACGTACGTCAAAACGTTTGCGATTTCCATTATTTACTTGAAAATATTTACATTTTCTCTACATGCAAAAAATAGTATTATTACAGTCGTAACTTATGCCAACTGAAAACTCCTTGTCATAGGTGTGAAGCTCTTAGAGCATGCGATGCGCATTTAATGGGCATTAAATGTACATGTGAAGGAGGCATTCATCGGTTTACAATGTATCTAAAACGTATTAAAAAACGCAATACGGTTGAACAGCATCAGGTAGTGTCTCTCCGGTCACAAATTGTGGGAGTTTAGACGTGATACTCCCGACAACAACCGATTTTGCTTACAATTAAATCTTTATTATTTAATTTTAGCCTCCCTCCTGGAGTTTATGGAAATTTTTTATTGTATTAATCATAATGTACGGTAATGGCATTTTTTTTCTCCAGATCCAGGATCAAACTAGACTAGCTCACTCACAATGGCTCTGTATCCTAAATGCAACCGTTAATGTCAGAACAAACCTTTATAATTATTTCATGCACATCTACATATGGTGTACTCCTTTGTGTAAAGTTTAATAAAAAAAATACTTTGGACGGTTTTGAAGGGTTACAAGGTTTATGGACGGGCGGGGGCGGGGGCTGGGATTTTCGTCCGGACAGATTTTTTTTCCGGTAAAAATCAGGGCAAGAAATAAAAAAAAAATCTCCCCCCCCCTCCAATAATTTTTGTGTCGTCTCGCGGTGTAAACTTTTCATGATTAAATCCAAAATGTAGAAGTATTAGACCATCCGAAATTGGTACTGATATTTCTCATGTCGTCATGATCTGGATAAGGAATCTGCTAGCACCATGACATTTGACTTTGACCCCATATTTACCCTTTTGTTTAATACAGAAACAATCCGCCCAATGAGTATAAAGATTAAAGTCAGTCTTCCGTTAGGTATAGAAGAAAAACAACAGGTTTTAAGATAATTATACTACTTTTGACCATTTTTGACGGAATAATGGGTTGTCGGAGAAATGGGCTGTCGGAGCAATGGACTGTCGGAATAATGGGCCGTCGGAGCAATGGGCTGTCGGAATAATGGGCTGTCGGAATAATGACCTGACCCCGTTAAAATAAGGAAAAAGAGATGAAATAATAAAGAAATAAAGAAATTTTATTGAAAATAAATTTGTAAACAGAAAGTTAGAAAAAAGGGGGGTGATAAGTCCGTGCCACGAGCGCCTGTGCATTTTTTGGCGTGTTTTCTACAAAATGCTCTAAGAAATTAGTTTTACCTATATTTGCCGATTACACTTTTTTTTTTGGCTAGCAAAAGCCGGGCGTACAGCCTGCAACCCACCTGGATAGACCACAGGGGCTAGGTGCGTCCGAAAAAAAAAAAAAAAATAAATACTATATAATACTACAAGGGGGCGAACTCACTTGCTTCCATTTTTTTAAGTCGTCGTGTTAAATTGATCGTTTCTTCGGAACGCCTTAATATTTTCAAAAAATGTTTCCACCAGTCGAAAGTCAAGTAATTTTCCTTTCCAAAGAGACCCCAATTGTTAGTGTAGGCCTCCGAACTGTTGAGGTATCATACACGAACCAAAACAAAACGGCGTGAAAATCCGAAGTCGTACAAACGTTGGGTTGACCACTTCCCATCTGTGTACAGACTTTCCCATGCGTAAACGAGTCATTTTGACTAGCTAAATACTTTCAACCATTCAAATTATGATAAAATTTCTTACCTTACGCCAATTTATATGTCCTTTAAGTCTGTTTTTGAAAGAAATCCCATTTGCATCCTTGACAAACGCCATAGACGTGAAAATTGAGAGAGTTCTAACCGGGCTTTTTGATTGGCTGAAACAGATTGTTCAGCCAATCAAAACGCCCGTTAGAACTCTCTCAATTTTCACGTCTATGGCGTTTGTCAAGGATGCAAAAGGGATTTCTTTCAAAAACAGACTTAAAGGTCATATAAATTGGCTTAAGGTAAGAAATTTTATCATAATTTGAATGGATGAAAGTATTTAGCTAGTCAAAATGACTCGTTTACGCATGGGAAAGTCTGTACACAGATGGGAAGTGGTCAACCCAACGTTTGTACGACTTCGGATTTTCACGCCGTTTTGTTTTGGTTCGTGTATGATACCTCAGCAGTTCGGAGGCCTACACTAACAATTGGGGTCTCTTTGGAAAGGAAAATTACTTGACTTTCGACTGGTGGAAACATTTTTTGAAAATATTAAGGCGTTCCGAAGTTACGATTAATTTAACACGACGACTTAAAAAAATGGAAGCAAGTGAGTTCGCCCCCTTGTAGTATTATATAATTTTTTTTTTTTTTTCCGGACGCACCTAGCCCCTGTGGGATAGACCACTGTTTAGTCAGGTTGTGAATATGGGTATCTTGCTTCTCTTACTTAATTTGATAAAGGACTGAATATTAAATAAATTCAATACTGTTCGATACCTATCCTTTGGTCGAAAAACAAGACTATCGGACCTTAAAAAGTTCGGACTAACGACCTTCGGACTAACGACCTTCGGACTAATGAACCTTCGGAGTAATGGACCTTCGGACTATCGAGCGGTCACCGCTGGTCCATGTGGCTGACTTTTCCGTCGTAAATGTACATGTTGATGAATTATCGTCTGCTCGAATTTGGCAGCATAAATTGTGTGCGACTTTTTCCGCAAACGTAAATATAAATTACCGTCTTCCAATCAAAGTATACTACCTTCATGGCCGTAACTACATTGAGGCAAATGAGGCAAATGCCTCATACCGAAATTGACAAAGATTTTATTTAAAAAATATAAAATCTAAATCTCTATTCCGATAAAAACGATATCCACTGAATGAATTCGTTTAATGTCTACGGTTACCGTTTGAAGTCTACCGACATCGTTGCGATGAAAGACATAACTGACTTCAAAGACATCAGACATCTAACAGGTTTATCGAACACCTGATAATTTAAAGCATACAGCATCCTTTTCACACGTTTCAATCTTAGCCCGGTTCTCAAGTTGCCCTGATGCAATGTATATTGTCATTTAGCGTCACTATGGCACTCAAGTCATGTCTCTATAAAACTGACTGAAGACGGGTTCGTTGAAAAGAAAGTCAGTGGATGGTAAGCATAACTTTAAAGTTACAAAACTTTAGATGAATCTCGGGGTCTTATGTTGTTTGGTCCATAGTAATGTCTTTGACTGAAATTCAGCTTGGCCCATATTTTCTACGGAAATTTAGTCTAATTTATTTCTAAGTTCAAAATTTCGATGGCGTTTATAAGCTGTCGTTAAAGCTGCTAAGTTCAGTGGCGGATCCAGAATTTTTAAAAAGGAGGGCCCGGACTCCAAATTTTTTTAATTTTCCGTATACTTTTGTAAGTTGACAAAAAAAAAGAGAAGGTTTTTGGTTCCCACCTCTGGATCCTTTCGTTATACAAAAATCATTTATATGCAGTCTAGGGGAAATATCTTTAGTTAATAATTTACATATAGAAAAAAAAGTGTTATTTGTTTGATTTTTTCAAATCCAATGCAGTGTCCTGTCGATGTTTTGTAGACAATTTTGATGTTCTATCTACAGCTGGTCGACGAAAGTCTTGGAGAGGCGTTCTTAGGCAGCCCCCAGACCCCTCATCCAATTTGTTCGGCTCCCTCCGCTAGTTACGGCCATGACCGTATTTGTACTCTTGAACATATCAGAATCGAAATAAATCATGGAAGCCAGAATGTGTTTTGAGTTTTAACATGGATTGGCGGATATTAGTAAATTTTATCCATCAAAACACATTCTGGCTTCCATGATTTATTTCTTAAATATTCACACATGCAATTTTTTTCTAAGTTTGATATTGCTGTTTGCTAAAAGTTTCTAAGTTCACAATTCCTATAATAATTCTTCCTACTTGATGAAATTTCTAATATTGGTTTTCCTACTCATAAGAATTTCAAAGTTCTATTTTCCCGTTGCATACAGATTCAAAGTTAGAGATTCCTACCGGGATTATAAAATAACGTGTTACACCATTGAATTCCTACTAAGTAACAGGAAAGTTGTTGTAGGAAAACTGAATAATCCTGGTGGAAAATATCAATTTTCCTAGTACGTCTAAGCTGTATCACTATCAGGAAAATCTAATTTCCAACATGATCCCTGCTACAGTCCAGGAGGAATCTAGCTATACATTTCATACCGGTGTTATCACTTGGTTTGTAACAAGACGGACGCCACAGGTGGAGCAGGAACTGTTTGTCCTTCCAGAGCACCTGAGATCACATGGGGTTTTAAGTGGGTGTTCGTGTTACTCGGTGTTTAGTTTTCTGTGTAATGCTTTGTAGATCATAATGACATTGTTTGTCATTTTGCTCTTTTATGGCCATTGTATTTTCTGTCCTCCTATATCGATTTACGGCTTTTGGTTACCTCTTTGATATCATCAATTTGTTCTTATATACATTTTTGTCCTTCGTGCCTTATTACAGAATAGCAACACAATCTATGGTGTTCAGTACAAATTCAGTATTATCGGAAATCGCGGCTGTGGTTCACTCCTACAGTTTTGTTATGTACTAGATGACTTTCCCCTAAAGCATATAATACGTTTCGTTTGAACAATTTTGAACCATATCACGTGTTAATTCAGATTTAATATGCCTACATTAAAAAAATCTCAGGAATTATCAACTCCTTTCTCGACTTCCAAGCCATTAGATATTGAAATAAATTACCGTAATTGTGTGTTTATGAGGTGTGGCGTGTCAACTTTTATAAGTTTAAGCATCTGACATTGATACTGAATTACCAATCGTTTTAAATGTTATATGCAATTTAAATACCATGCCACGGTGATCACATACGTAGGTAGAAATCGTCACGAAACATTGGATATAATAATAATAATTTGTGTCATTTGAGACACATTTTATCGTAACTAAAAAAATATTAATAAGATTATGTAAGCAGCTTCGGGATATGTACACTTTGAAATGAAAATTACATATGAATTCCATTTCTATGTTCTTAGACTTTATAAAGATAAATAGAACATGACGATGTTTGATCACTTTTATCTGTATTTTAATTCGTTATATAGAGATTTACTCATCCGTAATATTTTGAAACATTAATAGAAAACGTTTAAATATGGCGACTTTAAAAGACGTTTTAACTTTATGTCAATTATCTATGTCTACTGTACATCAAGAAGTGTATGGATTGTAAATATAATTGAATACAGAAAAATAAACAAATCCGTCGATTTGAATAATCTGTGATAGCTGTGATGAAACAGAAAATATGATTAAAAATCCTAGAAGATTCAAAGGTGGAACACGGAAGTTTGTGTCGCCGAACGAATCACTTAATTTTAAATGGAGTACACATTCATATACACTAAAGCATATAATAAACAATTTTCGCCTTCCATGTGCTGTTAAGTGTAATGTCGGTTCTTGTAGTCTTGATTGGGACGTTCTGCATTTTGACCTTTCTCAACCTTTGCTAATGCACAGTCAAAGATCGGCGAAAAAGGTAAAAGCTTCCGTAATGAAACTAGATACAGAGAAAGGCGAATTACTGGAAACTGGAAGTCATGTTGTTATTCCGTCAGACTACAATGGTATGTTGTAAATAAAATAAATGAAAACATTTTCTTATATAGACCTGTAGACTCTATAAATATAGTATGATTAGGCCCATTAGGAGCAGCTTGACTCAAATGAAATATATGGCCGACTATTGTTCATATTATGGGTTTGGTTTGCTTTATGGTGTTTAATACCACTTTCAACAATATTTCAGTTATATCGTAGAGGTCAGTTTTATGGGTTGAAGAAACCAGAATACTCGGAGAAAACCATCGACCTGTCGCAAGTCACTGACAAACTTTATCACATAATGTAGTATCGAGTACTCCATCGCCATGAACGGTGTTCGAACTCACAACTTTAATGGTGATATTTTCTTATTATATAGACTATATATAGTATAATTTGGGCAATAGACGGACATTAGGGAATGTTATGGCACCACGTTATTTCCCGGTCACGTACTTCTCTCCACAGGCACTAGACACTATATCAATAGGAATTCTATAAGATTAATGGGGAAAATATAGGTGTCAATGATAGGACAAATATATATTTGTATGTATAATTATGGTCACATTTTTTTCAAATACAAATGTAAATTTAAACAAGTCAAATTATGTTTGCTCGCCAAATCACGTTTTTATTACAAAACCATAAAAACCTTCAAGTCTTTGTTGATCGTTGAACATTATAACCATTTTATATAGACACACCCCCCAATACCTGTTTATTTCTAATTTTATTTTTATGAGTCAAACAAGTGTGATTTTATCTTTAAAAAAAAAATAAAATGGAAAACGTTTAAAACATATTTGTGTCCTCTCCATATTCACAGAGCAAAGGCTATCAGTGATTTGACAAATAAACACTTATCTTCTCGTATTATCCTCAAATATATGGAATTCACTGAAATATTCTTTGGACAAAAAGACAAAGGTTTAAATTAAAGCTATCAAACATGGTCTATTTTACATCAAAATACAATTGCACAAGTATTATGTAATGGGCCTGTTGTCGTCGTCATTGTTGTCACCCGGATGTAGACACTATGGTTTCCGTGCTATAACCTTTTCTTCATGTTGACCGATCCTTCTGTAATTTTAGCACAATGATCCTTCTCAGGTAATAAAGGTACATCGACGAATTACATTCATCTCTCACCCATGGGGTAATGGTTAACGTGTTCGCCTCGAGTGCGGTAGATCGTGGGTTCGAGCTCCGATCGGGTCAAAGCAAAGACTATAGAATTGGTATTTGTTGCTTCTCCGCTAAGCACGCAGCATTAAGGAGAAAGAGCAAAGACTGGTGGGCTCGGCGACATGTCTATCTGCGGACCGTTGTTTCAGTGAGCTAGCACTGTAAAAATCCAATTAAGCGTATTGATATAGTACAAAGCGGACCCCATCATCTTCTCATTGAAAATTAACTTGTTCTCGCCATGATATAGCTGAAAATTCATTCATTTTTTCAATACATTTTACTCTTTAAATTGATGGTGCTGAGAGCTTGCGGAACTGTGTCGACGGATTTCTGAGATAAACTTTACGGAAAGGGATCAAAGAGTGCCAATTAGCATAAGTTGAATATTTTTCATCCAATTTAAATGCATTTGTTTTGCAAAAAATCATCATATTGCTTTATTTATCAGTCAATAAGAAAACTACCTATCTTAATTTCGAAAAGGGGCACAAATTCCGAAATTTTCATATTTGGAAGATATACACAATTTTTATTTTTTCTTCTAATTTTGACTTTGATACGTTTTTTCATTAAATGACGATGTTTTTTGGTGGTATTCATGGGGATGGCCTCTATATCAGTTTTCGAGTTAAAGTTGATTGTAGTAAAACTGATATAGGATGAAGCCCTTATCGACTCGCTATGGTCGTATCATGCTGCGCCCAGCGTAGCACTATATTTAAGACAGAGACACAATAATGATTTAGTATGCGACAAAAAAACACATTCATGATTTATCACCGGGTTTGTAATTAGATTAACACGGCGGGTGTCACCAGTGGAGCATGAACTGCTTACCTCCGGAGCACTTGAGTTCACCTCCGGTTTTTAGTGGGGTTCGTGCTACTCGATCTTTTGTTTTATGTGTGTGTATTGTAGATCGTTGTTTGTCCTTTTGTACTTTTTCTTTTTGGCTATTGTGTTGTCTGTTCTTCTTCGATATACGGATTCTGATTACCCCTTTGGTATCCGCTTCAAACTCTTCTTATATTTTCCAGGTTGGTTTACCCGATTAAATGACCCCTCAGAGAAATATTTACCCAGTACTACATTAGAATCTGTTGCTGGTCAAGATACTGAAGAAGTCCTAGTTGCCAATAGTATAAGTTGTGTATGTTTAACAGAAAGTGGACAAGGAAACAAACAAACAGAGAGAAAACAAATATCCTCTGGTGAAATCCTACATATTAAGCGAACAGATGTAGCAGGATCTATGATCAGACCGACCAACCAATCAAAGTATTTAGTTTGTACTGACGAAAAAGACAAAGAAATGTATTTACCATTTTCACAAAATGGCAAGTTTTATAAGATTAACAAATCCGTAACTAACGATGGTTTGTTTCAAATTAAGGATATAGTTGATAACCAAGATAATTTTCCATTAAACATTCGTCACGTGATAGGTGACGTACCAACATTTGCGTCCGAATATTCAAGCTATTTACAATGCTATGATATCGTCGAAGAAGAAACGGCAGTTGCCTCTACAATGGATGACGATCTTCTGCTTCTTGAATTACAAGTTAAAACACCGTTAAAATTCTATATTGCTTTGAATGAGTCCAGTATTAAACAAAGTGAATATTACTCGGACGCATTCCAAAATTGTAATGTGGAAGGCGAGGACTATATTCGGAGTATTAAATTCTTTTTTACGCTGTCGCCAGAGTCTTACTCGGTATGCAATTCAGAACAATCTCTTCGAGATGATGACGACTCGTTGACAGAATCATATTACGGTACCGACAGTGACTTGGGAGACGAAGATGCAAAATCCGAATTTACAATTAAGTGGGAACCGACAGAAGATACAAACAACAAACAATTTGATGAAAAATACACAAAACATGTTCCGAAAATATTCAATAGCAGTATAAACAGCCCTAAGAATTCAATGGAGAGCAATATTAATAACTGGAATGAAGAATCTGATACAGTATGAAATCGGCAGACATTAACAATATATTATGAAAAGAAAATTAAAACAGTGACGGTCTACAATTCACCAATATCAACAAAACAAACAAACACTTCTCACATTAACTCAATGAACTGACACGAACAAACATTTCTAACATTAACTCACTCACTGAACTGACACGAACAAACACTTCTCACATTAACTCACTGAACTGACACGAACAAACACTTCTCACATTAACTCACTGAACTGACACGAACAAACACTTCTCACATTAATTCACTGAACTGACACGAACAAACACTTATAACATTAACTCACTGAACTGACACGAACAAACACTTCTCACATTAACTCACTGAACTGACACGAACAAACACTTCTAACATTAACTCACTGAACTGACACGAACACACTTCTCACATTAACTCACTGAACTGACACGAACAAACACCTCTCACATTAACTCACTGAACTGACACGAACAAACACTTCTCACATTAACTCACTGAACTGACACGAACAAACAATTCTCACATTAACTCACTGAACTGACACGAACAAACACCTCTCACATTAACTCACTGAACTGACACGAACAAACACTTCTCACATTAACTCACTGAACTGACACGAACAAACAATTCTAACATTAACTCACTCACTGAACTGACACGAACAAACACCTCTCACATTAACTCACTGAACTGACACGAACAAACACTTCTCACATTAACTCACTGAACTGACACGAACACACTTCTCACATTAACACACTGAACTGACACGAACAAACACGTCTCACATTAACTCACTGAACTAACACGAACAAACACTTCTCACATTAACTCACTGAACTGACACGAACAAACACTTCTCACATTAACTTACTGAACTGACACGAACAAACACTTCTCACATTAATTCACTGAACTGACACGAACACACACTTCTCACATTAACTCACTGAACTGACACGAACAAACACTTCTCACATTAACTCACTGAACTGACACGAACAAACACTTCTCACATTAATTCACTGAACTGACACGAACAAACACCTCTCACATTAACTCACTGAACTGACACGAACAAACACTTCTCACATTAACTCACTGAACTGACACGAACAAACAATTCTCACATTAACTCACTGAACTGACACGAACAAACACCTCTCACATTAACTCACTGAACTGACACGAACAAACACTTCTCACATTAACTCACTGAACTGACACGAACAAACAATTCTAACATTAACTCACTCACTGAACTGACACGAACAAACACCTCTCACATTAACTCACTGAACTGACACGAACAAACACTTCTCACATTAACTCACTGAACTGACACGAACACACTTCTCACATTAACTCACTGAACTGACACGAACAAACACTTCTCACATTAATTCACTGAACTGACACGAACAAACACTTCTCACATGAACACACTGAACTGACACGAACAAACACGTCTCACATTAACTCACTGAACTGACACGAACAAACACTTCTCACATTAACTCACTGAACTGACACGAACAAACACTTCTCACATTAACTTACTGAACTGACACGAACAAACACTTCTCACATTAACTCACTGAACTGACACGAACACACACTTCTCACATTAACTCACTGAACTGACACGAACAAACACTTCTCACATTAACTTACTGAACTGACACGAACAAACACTTCTCACATTAATTCACTGAACTGACACGAACACACACTTCTCACATTAACTCACTGAACTGACACGAACAAACACTTCTCACATTAACTCACTGAACTGACACGAACAAACACTTCTCACATTAACTCACTGAACTGACACGAACAAACACTTCTCACATTAATTCACTGAACTGACACGAACACACACTTCTCACATTAACTCACTGAACTGACACAAACAAACACTTCTCACATTAACTCACTGAACTGACACGAACACACTTCTCACATTAACTCACTGAACTGACACGAACAAACACTTCTCACATTAATTCACTGAACTGACACGAACACACACTTCTCACATTAACTCACTGAACTGACACGAACAAACACTTCTCACATTAACTCACTGAACTGACACGAACAAACACTTCTCATATTAACTCACTGAACTGACACGAACACACACTTCTCACATTAACTCACTGAACTGACACGAACAAACACTTCTCACATTAACTCACTGAACTGACACGAACACACTTCTCACATTAACTCACTGAACTGACACAAACAAACACTTCTCACATTAATTCACTGAACTGACACGAACACACACTTCTCACATTAACTCACTGAACTGACACGAACAAACACTTCTCACATTAACTCACTGAACTGACACGAACAAACACTTCTCACATTAACTCACTGAACTGACACGAACAAACACTTCTCACATTAACTCACTGAACTGACACGAACAAACATTTCTCACATTAACTCACTGAACTGACACGAACAAACACTTCTCACATTAACTCACTGAACTGACACGAACAAACACTTCTCACATTAACTCACTGAACTGACACGAACAAACACTTCTCACATTAACTCACTGAACTGAACACAAAAACACCACTACACATAACGCTGGAAATCAAGATCCTGGCTTGGCCCAGGTACACAACTGTGGAGGGGTCGCACATGTATTTGGTCATCCCGAATCAGGAGACTGCCAAGCGTCTTCCTGTCATTATGAATCTGTCATGCTGAATCAGAAAAATGTGTAATTATCCTAATATATTTGTATTATTAAACATGCTATTATCTTAAATTATTTTCCTAATATTATGCTGCCCCACCGAATGCAATTTAAACGACCTACATGATGTACATGTTTCCTATTGAGTTTTTTTTAATTGACAACATGCAGTGACAAGCTTGTTTTAGACTTGAGTACAAATCGAAACACACCACACATTTCTTCAGCAGGCATTCAACAAACGACCACACAATTTATATAACGTCCCACTTATTTTATGACATTATTTACAAACGAGGAAACACCAATTATTTGGTGGTCAGATCCAGAAACTGCAGGTAGCTATAATATTAGAATTCAATTAAGACCTTGATTTTTACCCTATTGACCTTGAACAAAATCAAACTTCATGCTATGCTTGTTATTTTGATGTTTATTGATTTATATTTTCAAATAACTATTTTATTTTTTTTATTAAAAAATGCTATTATCCTCAATGTTTGTGATAAAATATCAATAAGTTTAAGTTAAATTTTTGAAGAAACTAATATTATATTATTGAAACAAGAAGTATAGCACAGGCACCTGTCTCTATCAACGTATATTTACTATGTCCACGCATAACTCGGGTTGGTGAAGATACATTGATAGAGACGTGTGCCTGTGAATTATGGTCATATGGAACAATGGTCTGTCAAAAGCATTGCATATCTCATGTACCCTTTTAACCTATAAGGATCCTATATCTTTATGAATGATACGGGTATATATAGGTCGATTGGTATCGTGTGAGAGTTAATGGTATCAGGTTTAACCCAAGATGAACGATAAACTTTATGGGTGTTTAACGCCACTTCCGATCATATTTCACTAATACAGTAGCGGTCAGTTTTTATTGGTTGAGGAACCAGAGTATCAGAAGAAAGCCACCAAATTGTCGCAGCTCGCTGATAAACTTTATCGCTTGAGGTTGTATCGTGTATACATCAACATGAGCGGGGAATCGAACACAGAACGTTAGTGGTGATAGACACTGATTGTGTATATAGATGAAAATTCAACGACGCCCTAATTAAAACTTGTAAACAATAGGTTCAATGAACATTTTGGTAAATGGCAATGGTGGCTTCAGAGTAAAGCGAGTCTATCAAGCCAATGGAAGAACAATGAAATAGACAAATGTATGTTGAACAGACAATTTAATCGAATTTTAATACACAAAGCCAGTGTTAGCTCATGCAAGGACGTATTCCTTGGCTCATGATACATCATTCAATTTACCTTGGATTCGATATTTTATTGTCACATGAGCTGTTAACAAGACTGTGACTAGTACCAATAAAAAAAACATTTACAATATACATATATATTTTACATAGAAATAAAATTTGGTTGCAACATGATACAAGCTAAGGGGGGAAATGTTGTTAGAACACATGTAGTTTCGTATAGGTTGTGGATACCATAATGTTTGGTAGGTATGGACTTCTTGTTTGAACTGGATCACTACATATAAATTTCACAAAGATCGGTAAATATAGCTTAATAAGTTATTAATGAAATAACCTTTATAGACGGAAAACTACGAAATTCTTAAAACACAATACGACCGCAAGATTTGGGTCTATAAAACTAATTTAACCCCGCCACTTTTTATTGAAGTGCCTGTATCGAGCAACCAAGATTAGGGAACCTTGGTTAACTCTAAATATCTGCCATAGACCTTCAAAACTGCTTTGACATCCTGTTCGGCAGTCAGTCACAAAGACTTGATTGTTGTGTACATGAAATGATAACTAGAAAAGAAGTATGCCCCCGCACTTGATAATTATGGACAAAGTTGTTTTGTTAGGAGTGATTTTTAAAAAAGAAGTGTGTCTGCAAGACACAAATGATGCCCCCGCCTGACCATAATAAATTGCACATGTATAAACAAGTCAAAAGTTCTTTAACACTATGTATGATGTTCTATCATACTCAACTTGCATACAGATAGTACCTTTAATTTTTCATTCCTGATATGTTAATATAAAGGTATTACATGTGGTGAAAAAGTCCAACTACCTGTCATTATCAAATACTAGTATTTGATGAAAATCAAAATCCTGTGGACATGCACACCTCCATTATGTGTATAAACATCATGCAAAATATTAAAGCTGTAGCTCTAAAACTGTAGGAGGAGTTAGCCGGACAAACCATGTTCCATTTATACAGATAGTACGAAAAAAATGACTACCTGTCATTTTGAGAATATTTGAAGAAAATCAAAATCCTGTGGATATGCACACTTCCATTATGTGCATAAACATCCTATAAAATATTAAAGCTGTAGCTCCAAAACTGTAGGAGAAGATAGCCGGACAAACCATGTATCTACATCCGGACGGACGGACAGGGGTAAATTAATATACCCCCGACTCGTCGCCGCGGGGGCATAAAAAGAAGACAGTTTCTTAGAAATATTCAAGTATTGGATTTTATCATATCTACAGATACATGTATTTACGATACTCTTGAAGGTTTTCAAAGGAGGGGACCGGAAAAAAAAATACAACATTATAATTTTCGACCAATTAATTCTAATTTATAGGGCTAATATAGGGAAAATGGTAATTTTATGCCAAAATATAGGGATTATAGGGCATTTTCAAAAAGATAGGGATTTTATAGGAAATATAGGGCCGCTTGAAGGCTTGATATTTCTTATATACAATATCTATTTAAGTAATATTTCTCTATATACTTCAGGGTTAGTGTTGTTTAATGGGACCACCAAGGAACAATTTACTAATCACTAAGTTGTATTGAATACACCTCATTTTGGACGGAGTTGTGAGTTCGAATACTGCTCATGGCTAAGTGTAGTTGATACAACATTATGTGATAAAGTTTATCAGTGACTTGCAACAGGTCTGTGATTTTCTCCACCAATAAAACTGACCCCACAATATAACTGAAATATTGTTGAAATGACCTTAAACACCATAACCCTAACCAATGGAAGGGTGCCTTACAAGAAATTGCTAGCTTTGTATACAAAATTACCACTTCTTTGACAAATATACAATTAAAACTAAAAAACGTAAGTATTTTTTTTTTTATTAAATACAATATTTTTAACATGTTAATGATATTATGATAATAAATACATGGACAACTTAGCTATTTATTTCATACCTACATGTATATGCACCATCTTGGTGTCAAAAATAAATATTGATAACTTGCCATAAATATTTATTTTGATCAATGTACCCTCATTTTCATAATATATGGATTAATCATACTCAGATTTATACAGATTAAATATATGAAAATGGATATGCTTTTTTTTTTGAGGGGATTTTCAGATTGGACCCAATGTGTCCTGTATATTTCTACTCTTATTAAATAATGATAGCCTTCAATAAAATGTAAATTAATTCATTTTAAAAACTGTTGTTTAATTAGAGTAATTGATTTGTCATACATTTTGAGAGATGGAATTTCAAATTCCCCCCTTGGGATCTATGATAAAATATGACCTGCAAAGGGGAAAAAGGGGGTATTTTGTAGAATATGTTAGGGTTATTTATGTTTATCATAACTTTCAGCAATTTTTAGCTACATTATGACTAATAGACTTGTAGGGGAGTAATTAGGGTCTACCATACAACCATGACCATGATGGCCCCTATAGTGGGGGGAACTGGCATTGTGAAGGGGTTAAAACATTAACACTTGCATGAAGTGGTTATTAGGCTTTGAATCCACTAAGTTTGTGGTAAGAAATAAAAACTTTTCAAGCTCCATCAGATTATCATTCCTATATGGTTTGAGCTCTGTCAGATTTGTGCTTTTTTATATTTCCTTTTTTCCCATAATGTACAATGTAAAAATACCAGTATGTCTTAAAGTGGAGGTCATCTTGGATATCTGATTGACAAAACATGTAGTGGGTCATGTAGGAATTCTACTGTTGTTAGCTGAGAAGATTTGTGAAATTTCAACCAACCACAAATTGGAATCTGGTAGCCATGTTGCTTTTCAGATTAGACTGAAAGAATACTTTGTACAGGATCTTCCAACAAACATTCTTATAAATTCAAATGTTCATTTGGCTCAGTGGTTTCAGAAGAATAAGAATGAAATAAGAAAAACTTTACAGAGGATAAATGACAAATGACAACCTACAAAAAAGTTATGACAATATGTCACATGTCACTTTGAAGTTTCATCCAGATCTAACAAACATTTTAATACCATCAATTTGATGGCAAATTTATCTCGCAAAGTGATATAAAAATATGATACCTTGCATATAAAACACATGAATTTAAGCATAGTTTTAAACAACAAAATGATATGAATGAAAAACAGTCAGAATACTTGAAGAACACAGAAACTTCAGAAAAACGAAGCAATGTATTACTTTCTGTCAAAACTAGTATTACTGTGAGCACAGCTCACTAAGATATACCCCCCACTCCCCACATCTGTCCAACCTATTTCCATAACCAAAACATTACTGTTTGTTCCGACCAAAAATGAAAGGAACCAGCCTCTCTTCACTGGTAAGCTGCTGATAAAATTTCAAAACATACTGAGAAACACTACTCAAGTTATCATATGACATAGGGTAAAAATCCTATTTTCCGTCACATCATGTCCAATAACTCTGGAACAACAAAAGTGAAAATCGTCCAAAATGAAAGGGATGCTCCTCTCTTCACCGGTAAGCTGGTGATAAAATTTCAAAACATTCTGAGAAACACTACTCAAGTTATCATACGACATAGGGTAAAAATCCTATTTTCCGTCATATCAAGTCCAATAACTCTGGAACGGCAAAAGTGTAAATCGTCAAAAATGAAAGGGATCCTCCTCTCTTCACCAGTAAACAGCTGATAAAATTTTAAAAGATTCTAAGAAAC
The DNA here is from genome assembly GCA_963680875.1 of Bathymodiolus brooksi. Taxonomy (NCBI): domain Eukaryota; kingdom Metazoa; phylum Mollusca; class Bivalvia; order Mytilida; family Modiolidae; genus Bathymodiolus; species Bathymodiolus brooksi. Next base: position 35,567,941 of record OY804575.1, read on the forward strand.
ACAACTCAAGTTATCGTACAACATAGGATTTGTCTACAGATGGACGGACGGACATGGTGAAACCAGTATACCCCCCTACAACTTTGTTGTGGGGAGCATAACAACATTGCTTGGCTACAAGTGAACAAATATTTTTAGAAGATTTGGAAAGGAAAAAAAATAAAACAAAAATAAACATGCTGAAGCTGAGTACATTTATAAAGATTTTTTGTTGAAAATTCTATTAAAAGATTGTCAACATTCTGTATCATGTAAGATTCAAGTTTCCTAATTTTACATACAGAGAGCACTGGAAAGCTCTTTATAAACATAACCAATAGGCATAGTTACATACAGAGAGCACTGGGAAGCTCTTTATAAACATAACCAATAGGCATAGTTTGAGTTTTGTAACTTTGAAAAAACATTTCATTTCAACATCAAAGATACATTTAGTATGTAAAATAAAGTGACCACAGGAAGACACTTCCTTGTTAAAGAGGATGAAAAGTATGACCAGATAGAGTTGGCTACATCTCTGAGAACCACCTGCTCATATCATTTTACAAGGAAATTCCTACAGTACTTATAGTAGCAGTATCTGTGATTATTCAGGTAACAAATATGATAACAATTTGCTTGAAATACCTCAAATATTTTCAGGAAAATTTGGGTTATGATGTTTAATGCCACTTTCAACAATATTTCAGTTATATCGTGGCAGTTAAGAAAAATTTGGAAATTAGCGCATTAGCATTAGCTTCACAAGCGTAAAAAGAATTGGTTATCATACAATTTTATATCTCTAATTTAATGGTAGTCCCATATTCATTAATTAGTGAGAAATCATATATTTCTATATTGTTATCCCATATCTGCTGACAGAAAATAAAATAAGACCATATCCCATTAGTTGATAATGGTTAACCCCTATATACTAATATATATTGAGAGTTACCTATGCACCTGGGGGAGGAGGGAAGAGAAGACTGAATTAAAGTTTTAAATTAATACATGTATTCCCATCACCATGACATAGGTATTCAATTTCTACCAATTCTAGGTATTGTTCTACAATGTTTAATTAGCATACAACACAAACGAACATTCTGAGTTAAATTTTATAACAAAATGAAATAATTAGGAACACAAATTAATGTTAGACATTATCAATTATGACAAATATGAAATTGATATATGGATAATTAACAATATTTTGTTCATATCACAATAAATACTGTTTTATATACAAGGCAAATGCATCAAATTCAAGGAACATATTTTTCTTCATAGCATTGCAAAATCAACAATATTTTGTTCATTACACAATAAATACTGTTTCATACATGGAAATATGTTAAATTTAAGGAACTCCATTTGATGTTTGTATTCTTTGAAATGGACAATACCTCTGGAGCATGATATTGCCCAATCAAGTCATAACTACACACACATTACAAAATGTTAATATAATACAACCACTTTCTGCAACCTGTCTATACTAAGTCACATTACTGGGAATATAGTTGAACCCTCTTTGGGTTCAGGTCAGAGGTCATGGCTATCAGGAAATGACTTCCCATTTACAAATATTTCAATACAATATTTAACTCTAGTTTATTTATCTAAACACAGATTACATGTTGTGTAACATCTGGGATGTTCATTTCATAATAATAATTATTATACCTCACTAACTTCTCATTGGCTTAAATTAAATCACATGACCTGAAACAATTTTAATATTTTGTGAAAATTAACCCAAACGGTAAACAACCCATTGCGTGCCTCAAAAGGGAAACAACTCTTTCAAAAATTTCATAAAATTTCAAAATTCTAAAATCAATAAAAAAATAAGAACAAATTTAAAGTTCAAAATATTTCAATATTTAAAAATTAAAAAAAAAAAATTCAAATTTTCAAAAATTTCAGTTTTCATAAAATTTCAAAATTTTAATATTCAAATAATAATATTGAAAAATGATAACAATTATAGCCTACCATTTCGGTCAATAATATTGCCTTCTTTAAAAAGAATGAAGATTACCTAAAATTGAAATTGACTGGTTAATAAAAGTATTAAGAAATGGGTGTTTTCATAATGGACCGGTTATATGTCCAAGGTTATTCATAATGGCTCAAGGAAGGTTGTATTGGCCCGAGGCAATTTTTGAAATTATTAAACACACATTTTAAATCTGTTGAAAATATTACTGATGGCCGGTTTGTGCCCTATATCACTGGTTGCGTTGTGAACTTTAATACAAACATGAAATAGTTTAACATTTGTTAAAAATTTGTCAAAAGTTATTAAACATACATTTTGCTTAAATACATGTATTTATTTAAATGCCCAATCCTTGGTCTGTTGTTCGGTATAATAAACAGTTATTGCCTTCAATGGATTGTAAACATCAGAATTGTTAACCCTCAGGCTAAAGGTTAACAATTCTGGATGTTTACATCCATTGAAGGCAATAATTGTTTATTGTTTATTGTTTATTGTTTTCAGATATATTGATATCTAAATCTGTTACAATATTGAATCAATATCAGTATGGTTACCATGGCAATAACTACATATCTAGTGATAAACAGTCTTATCCTGATTTTAGGTTAAATCTCGCAATATGATTGGTTGATATTGTCCAAATAAATTTCAGTGCAATATTTTATTAAGTCAATTTGAAATATCTCCCTTACACCATTGACTTAATATTGATTTTATTAAGTCAATTCGAATTATCTCCCTTACACCGTTGACTTAATATTAAATTTGGTGATATGGATACAAAAGCAAGATAAATTTATTGTCATAATCAGGGGTTTCAAAGTTTTTTATAATAGGAGGTACTTCTTAAATTTTAGGAGGTACCTAAAAAATTAGGCTGAGGGCCGTAAGGGGTCCAGGGAGCGGAAGCTCCTGAAATCTAGCATTATTCTGATATGCAATATCATCCATTACAAAATAAGTGTGGTCACTATATCTTTGTCACTGAATTGTATTGGCTCTTTCAGAGAGTTGCCTCCCCTGTTTTAGTATTTTCTATATTATGATATTGAAAGGGCTAGTACTTCATTTTTATTATTGTTTAATAGTGTAAATCTAAAGATATATTAATATTATAATTTAAAATTGATCAAAGTGCACTTCTAATTTCCAAAACGGACTTATTCTTAACCCAAAATTTTGATAGGAATCTCACTATATACGTCTACCAAAATGACTGTATTGATGCGTACAGTGTGTGTGTGCTTGTCACATTCGCTTTCAGCTCCACCATTGGCTAGCAGCTTGCTGTGAAAAGGGGAGCTGAGTGCATAAGCCTTCCTCGCCAATCATAGCCTCTCATACAGTAAGACCTATGTGGCCCAGATATGGGAAGCTCCTCGAGGTGGTAGATGCTAACTGGCAGAACCACAAGGTCTCGGAGGAAACTAGGCCCCTAGATGCACAGAATGCATGGCCCACCGGTGTGTGGATATGCCCTGGTGTCTGCAAACCTAGTTCCCAGCTATGGGTTAAATAGTTCACTGTTTTATGGATGGAGAGGGAAACTCCATTATCAAACCTCTGCTGCCTTGTGGCATACCCATTTATGGGAGTCTTCGGGAGAAAATCCAGTTTGGGACCTGTAAAGTCCCTCCTGTGCTTCCAGGAAAGGTCTTATACCAGAAGCTAAGGGAGAGGTAACCTTAACATGAAATCCTGAGTGCTGAAGTCGGAGGGGCTGGGCCGTAAATGGCGCACTTTAACAGACCACAACACCATGCATTTACAGCCATTATGACACTTGGATATGTAAAGGCGAACGAAAAGAAGAAGACTATATATCATCTGTGTTCTTCCACGTTTAAATTGTTTTTTACTTAATGTCAAGAGAACACTGACACCATTAATACCGTAAGCAAGTTAAAAAAATCATACATTAATTCTTGTCTACATCCATTGTTAAGTTCATTTTAAGGGTCCAATGTCAGCTTCACTATTAGTATATCAGTTAAATCATGACAGTCAATTTTACTGGTGCAGGAAACTTAGGAACCCAGAGAAAGTCAAGTTAGTTGTACAAGACAGGTTGCAGAGAGTTGATTCTTGACATGATTTATTAGTTCAAAACTTCAGATGGATCTCTTTTTAAGCTTTAAAAATGAAGATGTCATTTTTAGTTCAATTTTGATTACTTTTTGGGAAAGACATCTTAAGGTTATGTCAAGCTTCAAAACCAGCAAGGTTACAGATCCTCACAAAAAGACCCTTCTGAAGCTTCATGTCTATCATATCTAAAAAAAAGCCACTATGGAATATACAAGCTTCTATCTTTGGCATAAAATACTGGAAGACAATAGAAAATGTTAAAAATGAAATATACTTGTTTCTGTCTACATTCTGTCAAAACATGTTGATCGCCATGATATAGCTGAAATATTGCTGAAAGTGGCATTAAACACAATAAATCAAATCAAATCAAAACATGTTGATCCTATTTTTGATCAATTATACATAAGCTTAATGTTTTCATAAAGGCCTGTCATTATTGTCTTTACAAATTAATTCAGTAAACATGTTTACCTGTAATGTTAATTTCTTCTTCTTCCTGGTATGGAGTGAACTCTTCTAATAATTACCAATATCTGATGTTTAAAAATGTTAGTAGTTAAAATAACATCAGGTAGCATGTTGAAACTTATAAAAATACTGCTACTATAACTATAACGACATACACGAATATTGAACTGACTTAAAAATATAATAAAATTTCTACCACATACATCAGGTATCAATGCCAACAATTTAAGAAAATCTAACAAAAAATTATAATGTATTTACATGTACCAATTATCTAAAAATGTGAATTCTTCATATACTGTTAGCTACAGATTCATATGAACCTGTATTAAATCATCTGGTTATTCAAACCTTATATTTATACCATATTTGTTATGCAATGTCTTGATTTCTGATTCACACAAATATTATTATTTTGTAAGGGACGTTCCAATGAATATTCATGTACACTTTGGGTTGAATCACGTTTCTAGTTTCAGAGAACATGTCATTAGCAATGAATAACGAGTAAACTCTTCAATGTTATGATTTATAAATGAGAATACTTAAGTCTGTATAGGTGATGGAGGACCATGAACCAAGAGAACACCTCTACTCCTCAGCCTCTATATATATCTTATATCCTAATGACGAAAATTGCACTTATTAATGTCAATAACAGAAATAAATATAATTACCAATATAATATATATATGCACCCAAAAAAAAATGACAAACAAATTCAATATTTGATAGTTGCATGGAAAAATAAAACTACATGTAACTTCTTCTTATTCAAATGGAATCGCACAAACCAACAGACAAACACAATTTATGTATAACACACTAATTAAAGTGGGATTTAAAAGTGTAAAATATTAATACAATGAGCTAAATTTTCTGAGATCAAGTAAGAATTTAATGACATTTCAAACCTTAAATGTATTTCTATTTGTGTCTATTGGGGTTTTCCATTTTTAATGCGGTCTGTTCGTTTGTCAGTTTATGATGGGTCTGTTTGATATGTATCATTTGTATGGTATTACATGTAGTTGCACGGGATAAGCTTTGGCGGTAAATTAAATGGGGCTATAAAATGGGGCATTTATGCGATATTGTATCGAGATTGCGCACAGTGACTTGGAGAAAAAGGAGGTGTTGAAGTCCTGCATTGATTACTTTGACAATGTTTGATTTATGTAATAATTTAAAATATTATTTGTATGACTATTGTTAATTAATAAAATTTTGCATTTGCATAAACAAATCGAAGTTACTGCGAGCAAACAATCCTAATATATACTGATTTGTCTCTTATTTAGCCAAATAGTAGAGAATAGAAATAATTTAAATTCGGACATGTCAAGAGGGAGAATTTAATACCATTTAATCATAAGAGAACAAAGGTAAATTGTCATGAAGTTTTTCTCATCAATTTTCATATTTTGAGAACTTGCCAAGATAATGAATTCAAAAATAACAAATACAACATGATAAATAAACAGCTGCGTAATGAGTGCATAATATGCCAGTTGTAAAATCTGGAAAAGTGCCGACCATGCAGTCACATAAAGAACCATAGTTAAATAGCTATCCCACAATATTGGTTCACAAATTCATATATATATACCACACTATTGTCTTGTAAGAAACTAATATATATATTGGTGGAACGGGAAGAGATCTTGAATATCTTTCAGTCAATCAATTTTACTATAAAATACAAAATCATCCATCTTTTACATTCAATACACTGATCAAGAACCGTCTTCAAGCCAGGTAAATTAATCATTATCAAATAATATAGATTTTTATTTACTTTTTTATGATATAAATATTATTACTACATGCATACATGTATATTATTTTATCTCGCCATAATTTTAAATTATTATTTAATTCTATTACAGAAAATAAATTTGTGTTATTAGATAAAAAGGACATTTGAGCATAAAATTTGTTCTAATATGTTGGCTTTAAATGATACACTAATATTAATACATATAACAAAATTAAATGAAACACTAATATCAATACATAGAAAAAAATTCTACAAATAGCAGACTAGCAGTACCAGGGTACATACAAAAATATGTCCATACATTAAAAGACTGACAATAAATTAAAAAATAAGACTAGAATATTTGAATGTACATGTTAGAACTAATCTATTAAATATTATACCTGTGGTGTATCATGGCACTTTGTACTTGGAAATCATGTAGACAGCCTGAGTATTTATACACAATAAGTCAGAGGATGTCCATGCTCCTATTACAATCACTTATTGATGGTACAATAAAAGGGATGTGTATTATATATCAATGTACACAATACACTATACAATTATCAACCTTGTAAGAATGTGATATGACGGATTGTCTCCCAGAGAAAGATTATGTCACCCGAGGGTTGCATAAATTTTCGAGGGGGAACATGGGTATTTCCATGGGTTTTTTCTCTCTCTTCCGGTTGATATAACCATGCGACCTAACGTCCAATGGTTGATCGAACGAAATGTCAAATGTCATGTGACATTCTTTAGACAAATCAAATTCAAGATATCTATATAAGCATGTAATAAAACCAGTTACATAAAGGAGTTACATTCCTTTTGTAAACAGAGATGCAACAAGCAAACACTTCACCCTGACTCTGTGATATAAATTTGTTTATTGTTATTATTATTTTTTATTTGACCCATAATTCAGTCCCAAAATATTGGTACAGCAAGTCAACTACTGTATAAATAGTCCACAAGTCACCAATAATGTAACAGTGACTCAAATGTATTAATTCAACAACACTTGAATCATATCCATGACTTTTAGTACAATTACTTTTAAATCCCTCATGATTGGGTAGTCAGTAAAATATATTCGCTACACAGTTTGTTATGAGACCTGATACAATACAGTAAAATCTGTCTAAACCGAACCCCTTTGGAACTGAAGAATTTGATCAGTTTGGACAGATGCTTGGTTTACACAGGTTCAAATTACATATACATTTAGTAGATGGGACTGTAAAGTCTGTCTGGTTTAGGCAGGTATTTGATTTACTCAGGGTTCTGTTTAGGCAGGTATTTGGTTTACTCAGGGTTCTGTTTAGACAGGTTTCACTGTATATACAGTGTCAGTAAATTCTATACGAGACTTGAGCTTACTGACACTGTATACATCATATTAGGTCACTAGCACACTGTGTAACTTATAATATTTTACTTCTTACAAATTTCTAGGAATATCATTGGTTTAATATGAACACGTGGAAACCTACAGTACAGCTGAGAGCATACACTGATAAATGCTGAGCATAATCTGGATGTTGAGCCAGGCTCAGCATTTTCGCCGATGGTCTGCTAATTAACCCCAAGGTAATAAACAGGGCCATAAAATACCTGATCAGTAGTGTCTTGTTGATTTCACAGGTGATCTACAGGTAAATATTTTGTGTTACATAACAGGAAATGGGCATATTTGGATTTCAGTAATCTGGATGTGTAGAAAAAGGACTTTAATACATTTAACTGTACCTTGAAAATTTGTCAATAAAATAATATTTTCAAAATTTAATATTTTGTGATATTGGCATCAGCTAACAATTTAAACAAATAATTGAAATGAAATCATAATTTTGTGTTGGATATATAAGAATTTTTAATTGAAAATATGGCAAAGAAGAACAAGATTAATTGTGATGCTATTTTAATCAATAGATTAATTAATTAAGATTAGATTTAACATTTTAAGAATTTTCTTTCTATGTAATGTGCATGTGTGTACATGTTAGTCATGTACTTAAGAGTTTGTTTTTTGTTTTTCAACTTTGACAAAAATGTTAAAACTTATAGTTGTTCTTTTATGATACATGTATTTAATTTTTTTTTTTTTTTTCTATTTTGTAATTAATTTGATCTGTTTTTGCAGAGGAATAATATATCTAATTTGCTTTATCAATTTAATCAAATAAATGTAATCATAATAAATCCAATTTTAAAAATATACTTGTTACTATGTTTCGATTTTTTTTTAATCCATTTTATCCAAGGTAATATTAATTTCTTTTCTTTTCAGTTTATTTTGTGCCATGTCAGGTTTTTTTTTTGTTATTCAGGACATTTCTTGAACATTTTTTTTTCTCACATTTTTATTCTTATTTCGTTAAACATACATTCTAAACAAAAAAATATGCTAGTTGATTATAAATACATTCTTTTCAATATAAAAAATGACAAATTAAGTATTTTTTGTATATCAACACACAGATATGGTAAACATAGAAAATCTCAATCAATGAAGGATTTATGGACACTTGTAATTTGCCACTTATTCATTCTCATGTCATAAAAAAAGCAGCCAAAAAGACAACAAACAAATGGTTAAAACAAGAATAGATACATGTAAATATTTTCAAATAATTTACTTTTAAATTTTAAAATAGATAATAATTGAAATTTTAACACAACAAATCAATTGAAAAACAAAGAAATTTTAATTCAATTTTAGAATTATCAAAACATTACTAGATTGTAAAATAGAAAATTTATTATGTAAATATTTCCACTAAATAAAAAGTCACAAGTGTAACAAATCACACATACATGCTCAAGTAAATTTTACTAACACCTATTGAATCAGGTACATCTACCTGGAAATCATTATGATCATATTGTTTATTCAATTGCTGACCATCTGTACAGGTGAGGGTAATAAAACTGATCATCAGCCCATGATTTACGACCCCCAATAAAACCTCAGCATTGAATGCTGAGCCTTTTAAATGCTCAGCATTTATCAGTGTATGCTGTCAGCTGTACTGTAATACGTGGCTCTCGCCCCATATGGAATTTACTGACCCCATATATATCGTATTAGGTCACTAACACACTGTGTAACTAATAATGTATATTATAACAACAACAATATTCATCTGAGTTATTTACTCAAATAACTACAGACACATACTCATTGTTCATGACATGTATTGTATTGTAATAGTTATTCATTCATCATAAAAATTGTGAGTTGATTTTTTGTAGTGCCTCTCTACTCCTGATATACTTTTTAATGGGATTGCTCTGAACATTTTAAGCCAGATAATATATATCTATATAAAAACTGAACAAATATAGTTTATTTTGGCATTTGGATAATCTTTGAACATTAAAAGAAAATATAATAATTTTGATGGTGACCAACCATCACATGGAATCTGGTCTGAAATAACGATATTTGTTCAACACTTCAAGTCATATAATGCTGTTAAAAGTTTACAAAAAAGTAAAAATAGACAGTCTTTAGAATCTATTTCAATTTAATAAAGTTTCAACAGATATGTAATTTTCCCCCTATAAAGTTGCATAATATCATCAATAGAACAATGGAATATGTGATCACTCAGCTGATTAAGGGTTGTCCCAGAATTGAGAGAACTATTTTAAAAAATAAAACATTTATTTGTAGTACGAAAAGTCATCTTGATTAGAGAACTTGATTGTCATGGTTGTCAATATAAAATTTATAAGAGAATTACCAAGGACAACCCTACTAAAGTTTTAATTTATGTTAAAAGCTAAAGAGGGGCGACAGATTGCGGATACCACATGAACGCAAAATCACAAAGCTTAAAATAAAACCCTATTAATCAATCTTCTAAAGAATTCTATTGGAATCAATAAGAGAGATAGTAAATAAATAAATATATGTTGATGCTTGAAGTGTTGAAAAAATAAACAAAAAAAACAAAAACCCTAAATCAAACATAACAAATTTCTAACATTATCTACACATGTTTTATGTAGTTTTTTTCTTTGTTATTCCTGCTAATTTCTTTAAATATTCAAAATGATTAAATACAGTAACTAACAATCCATCTGATACAACTTTATCTGTAGTCGATGAATAATCTATAAAATCTCCTGATAACGTTGTCATTTTCCCATCCACGGAACTAAGAATTGCATTAGCTGCACATAAATCCCACTTTTTAATTTTAGTTGTATGTAAATATGCATCAGCATTGCCTTTAACCACTTCTAAAGTCTTGTATCCTGGAAACATAAAGATATATATACTTTGTTTATTTCTCAAAATCGTTACATTTTTAAGTTTTAGAAAAAAAATTATGTACATTTTTGCAATAATTTTGCTTAAAGAGAAAAAAAATGGAAGGGTAACCAGTTCCTGTTCCACAAGAACCATAAGTTGGCATAACTCCAGAAAAGGGGAATATAAATAAGATAATAAGTTAGTTTTTAATATTTTATAACTATACATTCGTACCAGAAAGTAAGTTGCAATGGAAATAAAAAGGCAGTGATAGGAGAATAAAAATTGTGTCATTTGTTGTAACTACAAAATTATTGAATATTAAAGTATATGAAAAATTAAGCTACATGTCATAAATTGGTTTGGTTTATGGTGTTTAATCCACTTTCAAAAATATTTCAGTTATATGGTTGCGGTTAGTTTTATTGGTGGATGAAACCAGAGTACCCGGAGAAAACCATGGACCTGTTGCAAGTTACTGACGAACTTTATGACATAATGTTGTATCAAGTTGTAATAAATTTGGTTATCTATAAATAGTACACATATTGATAGTATCATACCTTGGATTTGAATTAACAATGAAAAACATTTAATAATCAAATAATATCTAGTCATATGCTACAAAAAATAAATTTCCACTTAATGGGGCATTATCTGCCAAAATCGTAAATTTTTGTTACCCATAAAAACTATCAGATATGATTGATGCCTTAATAAAATGTGTTTCTGTAACTTATAAATGTTATGAAATGTACGCGCATCGGGGGGAAAAAGGTGCAACTGCTCGTGTTTTGAGATCGATCAAGAAATGGACGCCATCTTATTAATTATCGGCATTGTTTACTGAGTCTGCCGAATCGTCATTAAATCAGTACAACAATGCACTTATTTCTTATTTTCTGTGAATCTGCTTTTAGTCTGCGTTAATTACGGACAAAGAACCATGCAAGTTTGCAGTTAATAAGCGACAAAATACAAATTATTCGTTTTTACCTGTCACTAGTAAGGTCAGTTGCATACAGAGAAAGCGAGGTCAAATTATTTGCTTGCAAGGAAATAATAAATCGATGGTAATTTTTGTTCTCAAAAGGCGAAAAGTGGTAGGTTAAGCTGTTTAATGTGAAATATTTACCTTTATTTCATCATTTTAAAGCTATTTACCAATTTCCAAAACATTTTTTTGGTCAAAATCGTAGCTAATGCCTCTTTAATAAAAAAACTAATCAAATGATAAAATCTTGGTATTTTATCATCGTTTCAAAATACAACATAATGTTTATAATTACATAAAACAATATATGATCACTCTTTTGTGTTGGACAATGAATTTTTATAAACACATTAGGTTTAATCGTTCCTTCCCCCTTTTAAGACAGTTTTTAACTGGCATAACCATATTCTATATACTTGAGTAAAACTTTAGATTAAAATATAAACCTTTTAATAAAAAAAAATCGATCTGATTTAAATTATAAAGTTTTATGCACAACATATCAAAAGGGTCCAGGTGAGTTAAAAGGGGACCCATTTATAAAGATCTAATTTAATTAGATTGCATAAATAAAGGGTTATGCAGAGTGAAGCATGATATGACCGCAGCATGTCTAGAAGAGAAGGTTGAACAACTGTATATTAAAGCAAGCGTTGACACAGTATTTTGCTTGACACTGTAAATTGCTGAACACAATAATGAGTAGAACACAGTTATATACTTGACCCATTGTATTTTGGACATTTGTCTTGTTTTACTATTTCAAGTGTTAAAATGCCTTCCAAAAGTTAAAAACTTGAAATTTTTCCCTTGTGGACCCCTTTTATTTCCAAAACAGTAATAGTTACATAATAACACTATGAAAGGCTAGAGGGCTTTAGCCTGAGGGTTAGTATATCGGTCGAGGGATGATAACAGTCCTGAAATGGAAAAAGGCATGCATTAATCTATTTATCACATATTTCAACATTGAATTAAAAGGAACAAAATTTACTTCCCACACAGACACCAAACTTATATGGATATGAGTGATCAATATTGGTTGAGGGATGATAACAGCCCTGATGTGGAAAAAGTCATGCATTGATCTACATTTGTATTTATAGAAAGGCTTAATATCGTGTTATCAGATTTTTGCCCTGATATCGATGTGGCACTTCTGGTGTTTACGTATAGGCAAAATTGACGTTATTACTTACAAATATGTGATAAATATAGATTTTTACATGGCATTTTTCATATCATACCCTTTATCAGCCCTAGGTCATGATATCAGCCAGAGAGCCGATAGGCTCAAGGAATGATATATGAACGAGGGCTGATAAAGGGTATGATATGAAAAATGACATGTTATGATATGTTTATCATATACTTCAACAGAAGAAATAACTAATTTGTACCAAAATGTTAAGTCATTTTTGGCTAGAATTAAATATGTGGCTATAGAACAAGAAATTTATTGTTTTAATATACAAATCCAATAAATGCATTTTTTTCTGACATTTTCAATATTATAAGAGAGAAAATTGGCAGCTATTCATACCTCTCTACTTTTTCATAAACCACTGTATGCTGTTTAAATATTGAAAGATTTTGTAAGCTTATCACTGAATGGCTGTTTTGAAGTGTGACCTCTGAAGTGACCCATAACAGGATGTGAAAAATAATAATAATAAAAAAAAATATCAAAAAACATCTAATTTTAATTAGACTGAAATGAAGCCATAACATCTGTCACTGATTCAATACCAATAATGATTTGATTAAAACATGTTTCAATATATACATACAATGAAGTGTCAATTTAATTAGTACATACAACGGTACATGTACATGTATGTTAGCAGGTGTTTCAAATCCAGCATTGATGAACAGGTTGTTTGGCACCTGCTTCTTACAAACTCCTAATTAAGATTTCATTTGTCATAGACTGGAAGACAGACTCAAAGCAAATAGTAACCAATGTATTAATATTTTACTTGTTCAAATTCCAAATTTTAAATAAATGAACATTTGCCGAATAAAAAGAAGAATGTGTCCAATGGACACAGATGGCCCAGTTTCCAACTAATATTAAATTAAACTCAGATAATAGCTTTCACCTAGTTATGGGAAGCTAAGGTTATGCCCTTTAGTTTTATTGCTGCCAAACACTTTAAAATTATTTGGCTTTCCAATCTTTCCATTTTGAGATTACCGAATTTACCTAGTGAAGGTTATTCCAGAAATGTGTCTTTCACACTAAATTTGATATCTACATTTGTACATTTTCATTAGACCATGAAAACCACAAAAGTGTAATAACTCTGTAACAGAAAAAGAAATAATAACAAAATTCGAAACATGACCTGTGTAATGTGTATTATCAAATAATGATGCCATATGTAAAAAAAAATACCAGATTTTTAATTGATTTGTATTGTTGTTGACGAGATACATAAATAAAAAATGCTACATACCTGCACCTGCTCCTTGTATAAACTGTGTTTTTTCTCCTAAAGCTTCTTTGGCAATATTTTCCACCTCTCCTTGGTGAGATATTGACACAATAATCTTATCTGGATCACCATCTTTTTTTGTTTGTTTCACATTCTCTAATGTTTTTGACTTTCCATAACCGACCCATGCCCAAACTGAAATTAAAGATAATTGTTTAAAAGGGCTGAAGAACCAAAAAACAGTTCTGGTAACAATAATGAAGAAATTTGACATTTTACTTGTGTTTCTTATACATGCAATGTTTCACATGTACATATCAAGTAAATGAATCATTACTACTACCAGTGTTTCTAATTATAGAAAGTTTGAGATTATTAATTCTGTTGTCCTCATACTCAATATACTGCCAAATTTGATTTTGTTTTTCCTACATGTATTTTGTGCATACCCAAGGTGAAGCAATGTTCAAGTTGTTGGGAATTTAAAAGAGAACCGAGGGTAGGGAAGAGTCATTTGAATAAACATCTAAGCAGTATTTTTAAGAATTGTACAAGACAATAAACAACATGTTATTTCATTTACAACTGATATACAGTACACATATAGCACATAAAATAACACAATGAGATTTCAGTCCACCGTTTTAAATTACTGTAAGATTCCTCATCAATTAATTAATTCATGTATATTTGACTAGGACTACTAACCTGTTTCTCCTTTATTATCATTAATAAAAGGTTTATGTATAATACCAATAGTAGGATGGCCATCTACTGCAACACACACCATTGTAGCTACATATTCTAACTTGTTCTCTGAAAACATAAGGTACACATATGTAGGGTTGGGTAACTGGTGTTTATAGACTACCATACTTATTGGGAAAGCCTGGACAGTTATTACAACACTGACCGATGAAACCACCAGCATTGGGTATGTTTGAGGAAACCTTATCACTTGAGGTGGGTAACAGGAATTTAACCCATGTAAGTGGATTGTGGTGTCAGAATTGTCGTAAGAAATCAAAGACCATGGCTACTAAACCAAAATCCCTTTCGACAATAAATCACATATATATTAGAGAAAGAAACAAGACTATCCAGAGAAATCCATTGAACTGTCCTAGTAACTGACATACCTTAACTCATAAAGTTGAATTAAGTACACCTCACAATTGGCTGGACTCAAACGTATAACTTTAGAAGTGATAGGTACTGATTACATAGGTTGATGTAAATCCAACTACTATCTCATGGTCATCATGATGTCTACACTCCCCCTCCCCTATACACATATGCAGCTGTATATATATTTAGATTGGGAATTTCCATTTATTTTTTTAATTTCGTAAACATAACTTTGGCTTTATTTTGCCTTTTAACTTGAATACTCAACAAAATCCCCTGCAAATTACGACAATAGATGACATGGTCTTTCAGACAGAAAACAAAAGAAAAGCATGAAAATACTAATCAAAGTGAAATGACATGACTTTTTTGGCATATCAGGTATAATCCTAACATTCCTTCTACAAATCTATATATTGGTATGTGGTCTCACAAATACATTTATTTCTTTGGATATTTATGACTATACTTGTACCTGCAACTGATATTAAATCTTGACCTTTTTATCCTCCATGAAATGGTCTGAACAGCCTCAATATGTTAGATTATTAAGATTTATAATATCTCACATATTATAAATTAATATGATTGGTTTAAATAGCACCATGTGATATTTTCTCTATTCTGGAATTTTGTTCAAATTTTCGACTGCCGTGAAATAACCCTATCCATTAAGTCAAGGGGAGATAATGATAATGACATTAGTCGTCTGCAGAAAAAATAGCTGACAAAGTTCTAAAATATCTAAAGTAACTTGTTTCCCAATCCTATTAATTACCGTACTTCTTATTATGTAATGTATATAGCTGAATATTGTAATGTTATATTGAATTAATTAATAAAATATGTTTAACCTAAAATATCATCAGAGTTTGATAGTTACTCGTCGAAGGATGGTGGTTTTATCTGGGTAATCTGTTTCCTCCAATAAAACATCTGCCATGAGGATAAAGTGGCATTAAAACTCCAACCAACAAACAAATCAATCAAGTTAGCAAGGTAAATAAAGAAAATTTGATGAAAATATTAAAAGGAAGTCTGCTGAGAGTTGTTTACACTGGTTTGAATCCGATGAAATTGGCATAATATTAGGTTTGCTTCATGTGGAGTTTCAAAAGTTTGTTTCGGTATTATAAAACATTTACAGCCTAGTTAGGAGGTGGATATCCAGAATTATCAACCCACCAAGGTTATTTCCCCTCAGGGTTGATAATTCTAGATATCCACCTCCTAACAAGGCTGTAAGTGTATAATATCAAATACACATTTTGGATCCCATTCTGTTTAATTTAGCTTTTCAGTTCATGAACTAAGCAGTTTGCTATTTTTTTAAGTTCATGATATAAAACATGTTCATGTACAAATGTAAGTATAAAGATAAATAAAAGACAGACAGCATAATAATATATGTATACATGCACATGAATTATGACATTTCTATATACATGTACCTACCGACTGCATTGGTGGTGTAATGTTTGGTGTGCTCGCCTTGAGTGCAGTAGATCGTGGGTATCAGTCAAATCAAAGACTATAAAATTGGTATTTGTTACTTCTCTGCTAAGCATGCAGCATTAATATAAGTGGAAAGAGCAAAGACTGGTTGGCTTAGAATCAGGATAATTGGCAGAGTGGGGCAACATGTCTATCCATGGACTGTTATAAAGAATCCAACTAAACGTGTTGGTGTAGTACAAGGTGGACCTTATCATCATGTCATTAACAATTAACTTGTTCTCGCCATGATATACCTGTAGCTGAGTTGGCATTAAACAACAATAACTCAATATATATACCTACCAATATATTCCTTTGTTGCATCTAATGCAGTCTTCACATTAAACTTTTTAACTTACCAGCCAGGGGGACTTGTGCCAATGGAATTTTTACAAGTCCCCCCCTGAAATTTACAAGTCCCCCATATCAAGACAATTTTGTCCAAGGTTTAGATCAACGACTGAAATAAATAGGTTCAGTTGGGTTTGAGATGTACGGTTGTACCTAGATTAATAATACTGGTGTGGCTTACTACTTTCGTGCTGTTTGACAGCATCAAGTTTGAACTTATTTGTTCCTTTGACAAACACTCTGTCGACTTAATGATTTCTGCACCAGTTGCAGAACATCAATTGCTTGTATTCCTCGTAGGCCAGCCAAGAACGATCTTTCGTCCATTGAGGAAGAAATTTTCTTTCCCTGGATTCTTTATCATACTTTTTTTTTGCCACCTGTCTTTCGTCCGCCGATGCCGGTCTTTTTAAATTTTTTGCTGGGGATAGACCCCTCGACATATCGTAGAAAGCTCATGGCTGAGATTTACTTAGCCATACTTGTTGTTTACCATGACTTGACACTTTTATCATATTATTTATCTTATTTTACAGTTTCGACCAATCAAAAATTCCGATACATAATATTCCATCAAATTGACCAATCACTGAATCAGCATAGCGGAAACAAAAAAGAAATATTTTGACTGACAAGACTGTCGTAAAAAACCCGAACTATATATCGTGCTAGACTTTTGTTGCTAGGCAATGCAACACGCTTTTTTGACCAATCGCAACGGTCTCGACAGACCACGGAAAACGAGATCAGAGATACACAAGATACACAAGTCACAGCTGAAAAAATTGTCACAAGCCAGTAGGACTTCTCATATGTCAAATTTCACAAGCCATTGGCGTCGGACTTGTGGCTAAATTCGCAGACTGCTAATGGGTCAACCCATACTGTAATTTTAGAGTTGGCATTAAACAACAATAACAATATATATACCTACCAGTATATTCCTTTGTTGCATCTAATGGGTCAACCCATACTGTAATTTTAGAGTTGGCATTAAACAACAATAACAATATATATATACCTACCAATATATTCCTTTGTTGCATCTAATGGGTCAACCCATACTGTAATTTTAGAGTTGGCTTTAAACAACAATAACAATATATATACCTACCAGTATATTCCTTTGTTGCATCTAATGGGTCAACCCATACTGTAATTTTAGAGTTGGCTTTAAACAACAATAACAATATATATACCTACCAGTATATTCCTTTGTTGCATCTAATGGGTCAACCCATACTGTAATTTTAGAGTTGGCTATTGACTGATCACTAGATATTGTATTTGTCACTTCATCTAATGTTTTACTGGTATCTTTTATTTCTAACAGATTTACAGGTTTTAAGTCTTTTTCTTCAGATATTACCTAAAACAAAAAACAATATTACAAGTAAGCAAATCAATAGTTACACAAAGGTGACAAATATATATTCTAAGAACACATACAGTGAATTCATTTAAATTCATGGATATCTCTCTAGATTACCCCTAAAAGGCCCCTGAGATTTATACTCTAGTGGGGTTTATTTACCAGAAATTATTGTAGTCAAAATCTATATTTACATTGTTATCTACATTTTGTATATACTAATATAATTAAGATCCTTTCCTAAATCAATTGTTAATATCCTGCTGCACAATGTAAAAATGAAAAACATTCAATCAATAACATTCTTAAGATATTACAATGTAAGTATTTAAAAACTTTTCATGACAAACAGCTGGTGCAAATATGACACTGAAAAATACATTCAGCTTATATTAATCCTACCATTCTAGCGAACCCATTCTTTGAATCAAATATGGAAGTTGTTTCTGTTAGTATTGGTGAAGTCGATTCAATAGGACACAGAAAAAAAATAAATTGAAATGAGTTCAATGTTGGTATTAAAGCTTAATTTATTTATCTGGGTGGCAAACTATTAGTTTATATATTAAGTAACAACTACATGTATAAACTTATATAAGTCAGAAAACAACTTTTGACTTACAAATGGCTTTCCCCTGACTGTCTAGTAAGCCTGGATTTAACAACTGATGCAGTCTTCGCACTAACCAACTTGCCTGAAGCCCTGGACAAGTCAATTTGGAATCAGACAAGTAAAAATTATGAAAGAATTTGTTTGAATAAATATAATTTTTTTCTAAATTTGGCTGTCTGGCAAGTAGGTGAAAAAAATTAAGACAAAGATTGCTGGTGTTTTTTTCAATACATATGTTCATGTATACAGTCCCATCCATTTTTTCATTGGATAACTTGGAAGTAGACATTTTGGTCCATTCGTAGTAGATTTCGGCAAAAAAAATTCCTGGGAAACTTAAAATACTTTGGTATTTTCGACATACATGCATGTGTAAAATCATAATAATGCCAATGGTCCCTTTGGCTTTGTAGAGAATAAATATTTCAGAAATGCTAATATTCTAATCTTACATATGTATAAATACAATGTACAAAGGTATGTCAAAAAAGTCTAAAAATAAGAAAAAGTGTAGTTTTCTACTAATATCAATAAAAGTGTGTCATTATATCCAGGCTGAACTCTAGATCTAATAAAAAAATGTACATGTACGTACACTGTACATGTAAACTTAATTATACATGTAGTATATTATGTACAGTATATACCTGTAATATTGCTTTATCATTATGCTATTGCATGAACCATTGTATCAACAAAAGATTTAGTAGATTAAAGATATTATAGTGTCTAAAAATAAGAATTTTAAAATTAACATTGTCATTCTACCATATGGTACTATATTAACTTCCATACATGAACATTTTTGTATGTGCATGTCTTTTAATAATCATTCTGAATTTCCTATCAATGTAAAGAAAAATTTTAAGAGGATCATTTCAAAATTGAACCATGCAAAAAAAAAACCATCAGATCAAGTGGACCACTTTTACTACCCGTTATGTGGTATATTAATTTGAAAATAAGGATAGAAGATTATTACCAAGAACTGAAACTTCCAAATGTATAAATAATTTTACAATAATACTAGAGGCTCCCAGGAGCCTGTAATCGCTCACCTGGTTTTCAATTTGACATCTAATGTTGATAGAAAATGGGGGTGTTACACATAATTTTGAAAGTGGGCCACCCAAAGATCATTTCAACTCAAATTTCTGAGCAAAAGATTTTGATGTGATTTTTATCACATAATATTCCTAAACGAAATAAACTGGCTGAAAATATCTCACAGAAAAACCCGGAATATATGTTAAACTACTCATTGCCATATAGCTGCAATTAAAATTTGAGTTCATTTTGATTTGTAATAGAGCGGAAATTGATAACTAAAGAAATTTCTATTTTTAGTAACAGCATGGAGGGTGGAGCTGTCGGACACATTTTGAAATGGGACTATCCCTGCCAGGTTTGGTTTAATTTGGTTCAGCGGTTTCAGAGGAAAAGATTTAAATGTAATCTTTTGACTTTTATCAAAATATGTCTAATTTGTATAATCAGTATAAATCGGTTGAAGGAAAAAATTCACGGAAAAACCCAGAATATATGTTAATCTACTCATTGTCATGTAGCTGCAGCTAAAATTTGAGCTCATTTTGATTGATAATAAAGCAGCAATGGACAATTGAAGAAATTTATATTCTTAGTAACAGCAGCCATCTTGAATGGAGGGTGGAGCTGTCGGACACAATTTTGAAATGGGACTACCCAAGGACCATCCCTGCCAGGTTTAGTTTAATTTGGTTCAGCGGTTTCAGAGGAAAAGATTTAAATGTGATCTTTTATCAAAATATGCCTAATTTGCATAATCGGTATAAATCGGCTGAAAGAAATATTTCACAGAAAACCACGGAATATATATATGCTAAACTACTCGTTGCCATGTAGCTGCAGTTAAAATTTGAGCTCATTTTGGTTTATACTAAAGCAGCAATGGACAATAGAAGAAATTTCTATTTTTAGTAACAGTAGCCATCTTGAATGGAAGGTGGGGCTGTCAGAAACAATTTTGAAAGGGACCCACACAAGGACCATTCCTGCCAGGTTTAGTGTAACTTGGTTCAGCGGTTTCAGAGGAGAAGATTTAAATGTGATCCTTTATCAAAATATGCCTAATTTGCATAATCGGTATAAATCGGCTGAAAGAAAAATTTCACAGAAAAACGCAGAATATATGTTAAACTACTCCTTACCATGTAGCTGCAGTTAAAATTTGAGCTCATTTTGACTTATACTAAAGCAGCAATGGACAGTTGAAGAAATTTCTATTTTTAGTAACAGCAGCCATCTTGAATGGAGGGCGGGGCTGTCGGACACAATTTTGAAAGGGGCCCACCTAGGGACCATCCCTGTCAGGTTTTGGTTTAATTTGGTTCAGCGGTTTCAGAGGAGAAGATTTAAATGTGATCTTTTATCAAAATATGCCCAATTTGCATAATCGGTATATATCGGCTGAAAGAAAAATTTCACAGAAAAACCCGGAATATATGTTAAACTACTCCTTGCCATGTAGCTGCAGTTAAAATTTGAGCTCATTTTGACTTATACTAAAGCAGCAATGAACAATTAAAATTTCATCCCCCCTTTTTTCTATTTTTAGCTTGGCGGCCATCTTGGTTGGAAGTCGGGATCACCGGACACAATTTTGGAAGGGGGCCATCCAAGGACCATTCCACCAAAGTTTGGTTCAAATTGGCCCAGTGGTTTCAGAGGAGTTGATTAAAATGTGAAAAGTTAACGGACGGACGGACGACGGACGCTCAGTGGTGACAATAGCTCACCTGACCCTTTGGGTCAGGTGAGCTAATAAAAATAATGTAGGTTGATTGATTGGTTGTTGTTTAACATCAAGAAGGATGAGACTATGAATTGCCACAAGAAAGGAGATAATTGATTGATTATAAGCTGGGTCTGAAAATTTTGTCTTGTACATGTAACAGGTCAGGCCACAAAACATCATTTATAACAAACTATTGCACTGCAGGACCACTTCAAGTTGTCTTTTATTATCAAAGATCACAACATTCTCCTAAGGGAGAGTTGTATATTTAATTTGTCCAGCACAACCAGTGGTCCTTTCCTGTTTGGAGAGTTCAATTGATTGATTGACTGGCACTTAACACCAAGTTGAGTAGTATTTCAGCTATATTGTGGTGTTGGAGATATTGTAAAGACCATGCAGTAGAGAAATCACATTTTATTTCAATGCCACAGAGTTGTTATAATGTAGGCATATAAATAACTCAGTAAATTGATATCAATGAGAAATCGTCATTTCTTTCTTTCTAAATGTAGGCATGGAAAGGCCCATCAACATAAATTAGATGGGGCCCTTAGACTGGGGGTCTTTTAGATATTTAGAAGCCCTTCAGATCACCTCCCCAGAACTCATAATCATATTTTGCTACTGTTATGGGTAAACTGCATGAAATTTATGAAGTGTTATGACAAAGATTCACGAACAATAAATTCATCACCAAAACAATGAGGTTTATTTCAATACATGTATGACTCAAACTGAAAGTTTATTTTTTGGCTTTGTGAACAGTCAGCAGGAAAAATTGTTCTGTTTTTAATTTTTCTCCACTGCTGTAAGGCAGCCAAGTCAAAGTCACTTATTTTAACACCTTCAATCATAACTTATGACATAAGAGTCATTAATTTATCAGTTTGATTTAGATATTCTATTCTGTAAAGATGTTGTAATTAAGCTTTGAGAGATGAACGATCTCTCATAGTCTGCTGTGTGTGTGAACAGGGTGAGTAATGCAATCATAGCCAAGTAAATCATATGTTATTTGTTGTTGATTTTCAGCTACGGCAGTTTTATTTTTTTTGTGACATAGCGTGCAAGAAATTTTAAAAGCATTTAAGAACAAAATCGATTCTCATCATGTGAACACAGAATCAGGATTCTGACGGCTTTCATAACATCTAAGAGAAAGAATCACTCAAATAAATTCTAGTGTCTTTAAAATATATTCTATTTAATTTATAAAATCTTATTATGATTACTGAATTACAAAAAGGCACAAACTTTCGCTAGGATGTCCAAAACTGTTATAACTGGAATCTGGAGCGTAGCCCAACCACCCTCAATTTTAAGAACTATTATATAAAATGGTTGACAAATCAGAGGCAAGCATTCGTGACAGGTACTAGTTCCTTTCCCGTAATGTTCAATACTGCACACACGTATACAAGTATTCAGTCCAACAAAAACAAAACATTCGAAGAATTACGACCCAAGGCAAAAAGCAAATAACGCGAACACACAAGGTTGAAACACAGTGCGTCCTGACAATTAGTAATGCGTCTGACCAGCCCATACTGGAATTCTCAATGCGTCATTTTTCATTTAATTGTGTCGTTGACGCAAAGCATGGGGTAAAGTGATCACTGTGTAGTCGCTTAAATATTACTTTTAATTTCAGTGAGATTTGGCTCTCATGTATTCTCCGTCGCAGAGGATACGAAACAGAAAATAACTCTTGAGTCAAATCTCAATGAGATTAAGATTTCCGATTTTCAAAATTCACCTTTAGACCTGGAAATGCTTTTGCCAAGCCATAAACAATAGCCCTGTGAGATTGTGTATCTCCTTCTGTCTTAACATCTTTAACTCCTTCGTCAGTTTTTCCTTTTAACTTTTCTTCTAGCTTGTTACTTGCTAATCTTATTTCTTTTACTTTATTGCCACCTTCTTGTGCAAGCTGAATACACACTGATAAAAGCTCTTTCATGCTGACCCTTGGCTCTCGATGGAACCAGTCTGGTAGTCCAAACATATATAAAGCTGCACATAAACCCAGAGCTATGAAAACAGCCCCTCCAACGGGATTAACTCGAATATTTGCAGGGCCCATGTCAGGCATCTGAAAATGATGTGTTGGATAAATAATAGAAGTGTTATAGTAGGATTAGTTTCGTAATTGTTTTGGATCAATTATCTAATTTTATTTCATAAAACTGCAACTAGTATTAATCAAATAATTCAATTTTATAATAGCTGTATATTCTAAGAATTGAAGAAATAAAGTATTAAGAGTTAATAAATCTTTATTCTAATTCCTCCGAAACTACAGGTAAACAGACAGACGATCATGGCATCCATGGAGGTACTCTACTTTCTGATTGAGAATTTCCCTCACATGCTCGCTCATTTTCTGAGCCATATTTGTTGTGATTTATTTTGTTTGTCATTTTAACACTACAAATTCTAATTTTCAAATGTATTTATTGTGAAATTTCAACGGGAATTCTATTGTTGTATTAGGCTTTAGGGGAAAATATGTGGTTTATTGTTTATTTTTTTGTTTCCTTATTATTGAAAATATTGTAAGTCAAGTCGAAGATCTTACACTATACTACAGCCTAAGGGAATGATTGTGTGGAAAACGTTTCATGTATTCAAGGTTTTGTCATTTTTCATTCATATATATATTTCATAATTTATAAAACTTAGTTTTGAATGTCCTTGAATGCTTGATATCTCATATTTTTTTTTTAGGTAATCTGTAATCATTAACACATCCAGAAAAAATAATAAATATAGAGGACTGAGGTCTACCATATACATAACACTAGATCACAGAGTTTGTGTAATGTTAGTTCTAATAATAAAACCCTAAATGCTCGCTTACTCGCAAGGGTTATAACGGGATGCCATTACACGTAATGGAGCAGCCGCCGAGATTTTTTGCACTCGCTTACAGAGTTTCTGACGCCTGCATTTATCAATAATAAGACATAACCTTTCCTTTTGTCCATTATTATAACAAGTTTTTATCACCTACCAGTATTTTAGAATGTAATTCCCACAAAATAAAAATCAATGTTTACTTTCTCCGAATATTTTGAATTTCGTCATTTCCGGCCTCACTATTTGGATGTTGATACCATATTTGGCGATTTGAGGTGTGAATGTTTACATCAGCCGTTTACTACGTGTAGTAAGAAATACCATATTTAGAAAAGCTCCGCCTTCCGTAGTTTCCGGTTATGGCAAACGATCGATAAATTTGAACAAGGTTGTAGCTACCTTTGAAAAGCATATATTTCTCAGCCAAACCGATTTAACAAGGACTGGGATCATCAGTAATAGTTATAATGAAATGTTTGAAGCGTAAATAGTGAGTTTTTATGTTTCAACTGCAACTTTTTTTTTGCTCCATTGTGACGAATGGGACTGTGTTGTAGCTCTGCCGAGACACAAGTTTGTCACAGGAGGTACATTATTGCAGCTAGTGTAATGTATCTGATGTGTAGATCAGAGGGCAGGAAAAGTCGAGAGAAAATCTTAGCTATATACCCAGTGTAGATATAGAACACAATATAAGGTTATAACTAGATTTGTAACAATTCGTAGATTAATAAAATCCCAAGATTTACATAATAACTAGCGAAAGTTAAACGTTAGATAACTGCATGAAATCACATCATCAATTTTCTCACAAAATTTTGTTACTTGTAACAAGGATTTATATAGTAGAAAGGATATGAATCTCGCAGGATTTAACATAGATTGTATGTAAGTATGTTGCGTGGCAAGAACAAGTGAGATTACCCATAGTGCAATTCATTGACGATGTGCGTGCCTTGATCAATGGTGGAAATTTTCATCACTTTAACATTTTAAACCAGTATTGGTAAATATATAAGACCATAATTACAGGTACAGTACACTCCAAGTGTATCAACGCTCATACTCTCAGGTCGGACATATCCAGGGCTCACCAAACCAGGCGAAATGGGCGACTTCTTCGCCTTGGTTTCAATCAAGTCGCCCAATTTCTTTCAAAAAGCGAAGTTTTAGTCACCCTGTCAGTCTTTTCAAGTCCGTATTTTTTTCACCAATAATCATACTTTTTCTTCAATATTCACATAAAAGGAGCTCCCATGTTCCTGAAATGTGACACATACAGGGTTTGATGTTAAATATTTTATTCCAAACTCGTTAATTGCATCCTTTTAAGATCATTGTTCGTGTTTGTGAAAGGTAGGGGAACATGTGGTAGTGGGGAAAGAAACGTTAAAATTTGGATCGATTTTCGGAAGTCTCCCAGATTTTCCCTCACTTCGCCCTTAAGTCAAGAGAGAGAGAAGTCAAGTCGCCCTGTTTTTACTATGTGTGGTGAGCCCTGCATATCCCTCCCAAAATGTCTGACTCACTCCAGAGAAATATCCGACAAATTTGAGAGTCAGCACCCTCTAACTCCTGAGTATTTGGTCGGACATCGTGGGTGGATTCCGAGTATTTGGTCGGACGTGAGAGTGGATATTTAAAGGTTTTTTTTACATTTCTCGAGGTGAACATGTCAAACATTTTGTGATCGATGTGTATTTGTAAGCGTACTTTCTTTCCGGTGTGTAGACACCTAGTGTATTTCTACCTTGCACCATATTCGCGCCAGGAAAGGTAGCTCAAAGGTCAATATATAACTGAAATATTGTTGAAAAGTGACGTTTAAACACCCATAGCCTCATATAAATTATTGCAATAAAATATCGATTAAGTAACGAAATCGATATGAATTATTTTGCAGTATATTTAGTATAAAAAGCTTGTTCTACACGTTTACTGTGAGATGTATTGCAACGGCCATTTTTTTCTACAACCACGTGCGCATGCTCGTGTTTGATGGAAAAGCTATAGCTATATTTAGATATTTTGTGATAATAATTTTATATTGTAAATCGATCCACCCTGTGATTTTTTTCAACAAGATACATTTTTTATAGTATATATTTTATTATAAAATACAATATTGAACTGATTTTCGCTAACACTTCAATCGTTGAATATTGATTTTTTTCGGATGTTGAATATTTTTTCCCCAGAATTACACCCCCTGTTAGTATACATTTATTGCTTTGTTTTAAAAAAAATGACACCAAGAACATCGATGATACAAGTCTTCTTATTCAGAAATAAACCTACAGCAAAATAAAGGTATATTGTAAACAAAATCGTCATTTTTATTTAGATTTATCGTCCGAAAAATACGGTACTCCTCTACTATACTAATTTGGATTAGGTGATGGGAATTAGGTGCCATCATCAAAATAAAGATTAAAAAAATGTATTTTATGATAATGATGGCTGATTAAAATTGTTTGTCGTGCATTCGCTGTCAGTTGTAATATATAGGATGTAACCAATATACAGGAAGAGCCCCTACTGTGAAGGCATATATTTTGAGATGCCATTCAATGAAAATAACAAACTGACCATATTGTTACATAATAAGAATAAGAATTAGATAAGAAATTAAAATTTATAGAAGGCAAGGATTTATATAATTAACACATTAAGTCACATTTCATTTATTTAGCTTGGGTCAGTTATCAATTAAAAAGACAAAAATGGTTTTAAAAAAAATCTGTCTAATAAGTATTTACCTAAATAACGATATCATGACGTATAATAATTTCTCACCGTAAATGTATTTATTTTATTAAGATATTTATACACATATATAAGAAAAAAGATATAAATTTATTTTTTAAGTACAAATAAATTGGAAGACGGCTTGAAAATCGAAAACGCAAAATAGTTATCTATGTTTATAAGTCTTAGTAAAAGGAGTCTTGAGCAACTTTTTATTTTTCACACCTGTGATAGGTGCATTTGTATATCATGAATGCACTAATAAAATATTATTTCACCTATATCAGGACTCTGCAGACTGCCAATTTTCAAGAAAAAAACCCAGGGATTTACGGATTTATGAACCATTCGCCATAAACAAAATATAACTTAAATTTTACTAATTAATTTGAATCCAAATTTGCCTTTAAGGAAATAAATGTATAAATTAGAATTATTTACCCTGGTTTGTTCGCCTTACATTTGGCGAACACGTAAAAGAGCAGATGCACCCGATATCGTAAACCGGCAACTGTCTGCAGCAAGTGAAAGGGCCTTGGCATCGATTGTTGCGAGTACATAGGGACATATTAATATTCACTTCTAGTGCACTTAAAACATGGGTACTGCATGTTAATACATTTTATTCATGGATATTATGGTATATATCGCCTGTGACAGCCGTTAGCATATCTATTCTTTCCGTACTGTATATCACTCATTTACTTCAGCTTTACTAAGATACGCATGTTTCTTTATGCACAAATTTATTGGTTAGCAGAATTTGGGGACGTTTCCTGTTTACAGTTTAACTATCTGAGAGTGGAGACTCACTCCGACCTGGGAGGATTTTGTCGGACGATTTTAAGAGTGACACTCTCTTCAAGTCAGACGAAACTCTGTGTCCGACCTGAGAATATGATCGTTGATACACTTGGAGGGATCTGTATAAAGTGAAAATATTTGTCCTAAATACCAATCATATCGACTTTTTGTAGATGTATCACCCATATTTCATCAATAATTGACATTAATCGATTTGTCCTTTTGACCTTCATAATCCCACCTATTATGGGTGGTCAAGATTCAAATTTAAATTTCAAACTCCTCTCTCTTCTCTCATCATAACGAATATTGAAGCGGAGCCGTCATTTATGTGATAATATAAATATTGTTCAATGAATAGAATGAGTTTTATTGAAAACAGTGCTCCCGATTTGTATTTATTAAGGATTGTTTACTATCATTTGTCAAAATGGCGGCATTCTGGGCAGAAATGGGGGTGGCCTATTTAGAAATCAATAAACTTTCTTGTTTACATGAAATCGACATACCAAAGTGTATAAATTTGTATTCGATTTATAGAACAAAACTTGGCATGATTGGTTTCTTTGTTTTATCATTTTTAAAAAAATCAAAAAACTTTTCCATTGAACCTATATGATATAGTATATCGGCAAATCCAAGGATTGTTTTGTGTAGTTTAGTATATAGACGATGTATAGCACAAACTTTGGTGTAATTGGTTCATTTTCCTACGAATTCTCAAGGCATTTCAAAATGAATGAATTAAATTTTGCTCTGTTGTAGCATAACACCTCGCCATGTGAGATAAAGAGAGAAAATACGAGATTCGTATCCTTTCTACTATATAAATCCTTGCTTGTAAGAATTAACCTGGAATGATCATCATATATGTCAACCAATCAAAATAGTAAAACTAATGTTCAAATACATCCATAAGAAAGAAATCTCAACATGAAAAAATTTGAGGGTTGTTTCTAAATGGTCGATGTACGAGTGATAAATATACATAATATGACTGTTTAAGGAAAGAAATATGAACTAATAGAGTTGGTCAAACTTGAATTGTATTTCATAACAACCTTGATCATATTACAGACATATCGAAAATCCAAGACAACTTGTCTGACATTCGGTCAGGCAATTTAGAAAAACTGTCTGACTGAAAGAAAATTTGTCTGACCGAATAAAAACCTAAAATGCCACCACATCATCGTCATTTTCAATTTGTTTCCTTTTTTCCCAGGATAGAATCTCAACAGCGACATTTTGAGGAATCGGTCATTGAAAGGACTTGACCAATCAATCACCTTCTCTCAAATCATGAATCTTTCGTACCTAACCATGTCGGATCATTAAGTTCCAATTTTTTGACAAATGACAATGTACCAAGAAATTAGATTTTAAGAACATATTTAATAGTTAAAATGATAATCGTTTTGGTTTATTTTAAAGACTGATCTAGTCGAATGCTGTTCTGTGTTTGGGACGGATTATATTTCTTTAAGGGAAGTTACTCGATTAGAATTTTGCAATGGTCAAGGTACATGTAAGTTATTCACAGAAAATGTTTATGTAAAGAAATAAACATGCTATTGCAAGAAAGATCGACTTTTAAAGACACTGTTTGACGGACTGACAAAGAGAAAATTGTTTCCTGACCGAAGTAGAGAGCAAATTTTTAACGGACTTTCGGACCGATATGCTGAAAACATCGTCGTACCGGCTTGATTTTTACCTGTCAGGTCCGGCATATTTCGATATGTCTGATATTATAGTTGTAGTAATCAAACACACCACAACAAGTTAGATAACTCACTGTCACATCTACAATGTATGCTTTTGGTGCCATTTATATATTATTAACCATTGAAAATTGTATTTTGTTCCAAATGTCCAAAATTTATGAAGTTCAAAGGAAAACTATAAAACATTAAGGTTATTTTCCTGAAATTTGGTGTATGTCTATTCCAAAATGTCATAGACATTTTGCTGAAGGTCCATGGCAATAATCTGAATTGTTAATTTGTCTGATGACCAATTACACTGTAGTGGGCACTTCGAAGTATAAATAAATATTCTTATTCTATAATCTGAAACCCATTCCTATTCCACAGAGAGACAATTTTGCATTGTTTAGGTCTTATTGGCCATTTTATTTTTAGTAGAACTGGTTGTCTGTTATAAACTAACCATGGTTCAGTCTCTATTCTATCCATAGAAAATAAGTATGTTTAAGTTTAGAATTTCATAATTTGTCATAAAAGGTTTAGGATTGCCTTTAAAATACCCCAAAATAGCTTTATATTTTTGATGTACTGATATTCACGAAATACATGTACTGGATTTGTAATTGGTTGTACTTTAGGTAATTTGATTTACTGCCATTAAAAAAAAAATTAAGTAATAATATTAAAAAAATCAGGTAGAGTTTTAGAAATCTCTATGGCCAGTCAAAAGGGACCAATGATGTAATTTAAATATTAAATGGCATGGTATGTCATTTCTATAATTTTGGAGGAATTCCAAGAATCTTTGATAATGATATCTGAAATTGGTGTTGATAATAACAGTACAAACTACATCATAAACTAAGAGTCTCCTCCTTCATGTGATCGTAGCCCATTTTGGCTATCCTGGTTTTATTGCTCCCAAAGATTTTAAAAATTATTTGGCTTTCCAATCTTTCGACTTTGAGCGTATCTGATGACGGTTATTCTAGAAATGTGTGTTGTGCGCACTAAATTTGATATCACATAAACTAAAGAACATCAAGTACACCTTGCCAACTATCTCTCACCTCAAACTCACAGCTTAAGTAGTGGTGATAGTCATAGGCACTAAATTGTATATATAGATGTAAATATAACAATCATATGCTTTTATTTTTACAAAGACCATTAGTTTTATGGGAGTCAAGCTGGGTATCCACAGTTTTACTTAATGTATATAATGCTGCATGGAGGTTCAATGCCACTTTCAACAATATTTCAGTTATATCGTGCAATCACTCAGTTTTATTGGTGGAGGAAACCGTAGTACCTGGAGAAAACCACAGACCTGTCAAAAGTCAACGTTGATAAAAAAAAAAAATTCTTTAGAACAAGTACATTCTGTAATTCAATTCAATTCAATTCAAATATTTTATTGAATAAATGCATAAATACAATATCCAATGGGATTGCACATCAGGCATAGCCTATATAAGTGCTCTCCCTCAATAACTAAGGACATCAAGTATAATGATAAGAATAATTAATTAATTTACATTGTAATTAGTGTACACACAATTTTTACTAAAGGAGAAATTCAAAAATTGTAATAATTTTAAAACTGTCCATTTATTCATTATAATTGTGAAATTTGCCAATTTAGAGTGTGAATAAGTTAACTTGTAATTAATATATTCTTCTGTATATTAAGGATACATACCGTATGTACATGTACAAGGTATATACATTGTATAGCCATAGGCACATAAGAAGGCATATTCATACTTATGCATACATAAATATAGATATATATTTGTTTAAACATCTTAAGCAATAAATTAAAAAAGATTCAAAGCAAATAATACAAAATCAAATTGAAAAATGTTAATATTAATAGTCAAGTCTTTTGGTTCCACAAATAAAGGTGTGGACAGAGTTCATAATAAGTACATTATCATCAAAAGAAAGGTCAGGTGATCCCTTTAAGAGTACATCAATGTTTAGGAAGTCGGCTAAATCTCTCAGTTGAGTAAACAGCAAAATTCTTTGGCAAATGAAAAGTGGACAGACATAAATGTAGTGAAAGTTGTCTTCAACATCATCCCCACAAGGACACCCTGAACCATCTGACAAGTGTGACAAGAACTTGTGTTGATTCAAGTTACTTGCCAAGTTTGTAAGTTGACAATGGAATATGTTGTATTTTCTTGTATAAATAGAGGGGAGGGACAGATATGTTAGTTCTTATTTGCTTTTTGAACATTAGTCTACTGTGTTGATTTTGCATGTCTACATCAAGTAAATTCCAACTGTCAATTACATTAGGGAAAAAACTACATTTGTATGAAGTGGTATTACAGAATGGAGGTTGAAAAACTCGGTTAAATCTCAAATTATAACTAGATTGGTGGTTAGCTTGTAGAAGAATTTCATTTAAAAGATATAAAGGTGTTTCATCATGGAGAATTTTGTGTAATAAAATTAGCTTATTTGTCCGTCGGCGTTCTTTCAGTGGCACCCATCCCAATTCAGTGTACAATTTTACATGTGATGTTCCCTTCCTTAAGCCAGTAATTATGCGAGCTGCCTCTAGTTATACACTTTCCAGTATTTCAGATTCATGTACATGTAAACTACAATTGTCCCAAACTATTCCCCCATATTCAAGTATTGGACGAATAAATCCAATATATAATTGTTCCAATGATTTTCTGTCTAGTTTGTGTTTCATCATTCTTAAAATGTTAATTCTTCTACAAGCTTTAGTATATATATATTTCATTAATATTAATATGATTATTCCATTTACCTTTTGAGTTAAAAGTGACACCAAGATGCTTATGGTATTTTGAGTTTTCAAGCATGGTCCCATTAAAGAATAAGGGTGGTAAATTAGCCATTTTTTTCCAAGAAAATAACATGGACTTAGTTTTTATTGCATTAAACGTATTTCCCCAATCACTGGACCATTGATGTATACACGCAAGATCTTCATTAAGAGATTCAGTGGCTGACGTTTGATCTTCAACAACACAGTATAGAGATGTGTCATCAGCAAACATTTTTATATTATTTAAGACCTCATTCTCAATGTCGTTAATGAATAATAGGAATAAAAAAGGACCTGGGGTACCCCCGCATTGACAGTTTTCCATCTAGAAAAGTATCCATCAATATTTACTCTTTGTTTTCTATCATAAAGGAAACTTTCAATCCATTTTAGAACATTTCTGCAAATACCATACTTTCGTAATTTAAAAATTAAGCCAGAGTGCCAGACACGATCAAATGCCTTGGAGATGTCACAAAATATAAATCGTACATCTTTACCATTTATGTGATTGGGTATGGCGGGTGGCGGGTGGGCGGTCGTCCATACAGGTTTCCGCACAATAACTTTAGTTCTGTATATCGGGTCTTTACCAAACTTGGCCACATGATTCCACTGTGGAAGGGGAAGAACCCTATTTATTTTGGGGTAATTAGGTCAAAGGTCAAGGTCACCATTACTATTAATGGAATTTTTGACAACAGGGTCGTTTCCGCATGATAACTTTAGTTCTGTATATTGGATCTTTACCAAACTTGACCACATGATTCCCCTGTGGAAGGGGAAGAACCCTATATATTTTGGGGTCATTAGGTCAAAGGTCAAGGTCACCATTACTATAAATAGAATTTGACAACAGGATCGTTTCTGCACGATAACATTAGTTCTGTATATTTGATCTTGACCAAACTTGGCCACATGATTCCCCTGTGGAAGAGGAAGAACCCTATTTATTTTGGGGTCATTAGGTCAAAGGTCAAGGTCACTGTTACTATAAATAGAATTTCTGACAACAGGATCGTTTCCGCACAATAACTTTAGTTCTGTATATTGGATATTGACCAAACTTGGCCACATGATCATGATTCCCCTGTAGAAGGGGAAAAACCCTATTTATATAGACGGGCGTATTTTGTGATGCACACATTTCTTGTTTATAATAGTATTATATATTATTAATAATTGGTTAATAGTAGAATCTTTTGTTCTGAATCCTGACTGATAATCTGATAATATTCTGTTTCTAATAACATAATTATAAAGGTAGTGTAATTCTGTAATGAAAAGGGCATTTTTGTACAGCATGAATCATCATTGCACACAGCAATAAGGAGTAGTTGTAAAAATGGGTTAGCTTTGATTTATTTTAAACACTGCAAGTGGAGTGACATGTTTATAGTTATTACTTAAGTCACCTAACACTACAAAAATCCATCTCAGCATCTCATCTAGTTAAAAGCAGACAACGTCATTTCATCAAAAGGTAACATGTTCTCACCATAATATACCTGAAAAACTTCTCACAATGATATACCTGAAAAACTTCTCACCATATGATAATATACCTGAAAAACTTCTCACCATGATATACCTGAAAAATTCTCACAGTATTATACCTGATAAACTTCTCACCATAATATACCTGAAAAACTTTTCACAGTAATATACCTGAAAAACTTCTCACCATAATATACCTGAAAAACTTTTCACCATAATATACCTGAAAAACTTCTCACAATAATGTACCTGAAAAACTTCGCACCATAATATACCTGAAAAACTTCTCACCGTAATATACCTGAAAAACTTCTCACCATAATATACCTGAAAAAATTCTCACCATAATATACCTGAAAAACTTCTCACCATAATAACCTGAAAAACTTCTCACCATAATATACCTGAAAAACTATTCACCATAATATACCTGAAAAACTTCTCACAATAATATACCTGAAAAACTTCTCACCATAATATACCTGAAAAACTTCTCACCATAATATACCTGAAAAACTTCTCACCATAATATACCTGAAAAACTTCTCACCATAATATACCTGAAAAACCTCTCGCCATAATATACCTGAAAAACTTGTCACCATAATATACATGAAAAACTTCTCACCATAATATACCTGAAAAACTTCTCACCATAATATACCTGATAAAACTTCTCACAATAATATACCTGAAAAACTTCTCGCTAATTGATGTTTAACAACAGTGCACTCCCTATATTACAAGCAAAGTAGAAATATTTGAGTGACAAATATCAAGTCAGAGTTTAAGAAGAAAAATATTTTATGATAAAAATAGAGATTAAGGGTGAAATGTCAATTATTATCGCTGATATCGATGCCACCAATGAATGAAAAAGCAAAATACTGGTATTAGGTAATATATAATTTGTGTCGCATTTTATGCATAAAAGTACATGTACCCCTGTAACATGTTGATATTGCATGTGTAGCTCAAAGATATTTACTACGTTCATTAATTCAAATGCTGTATTAATACTTACTTATTAACCCCACATACTACTATCATATTGTAACTGGACATTGTACATAGAAAACAGGAATAAATTAATGATGGTGCTATGTAACATAGTTGGAACAGTGTTTAAGTCTTATATCTTTTTGGTTGAGTCTGAGTCTTAAAATGTATGTACATTACTTTTTGGATTGATGTGAGCCTCTATGTACACTTCGTTTGGTTGAGTCTAAACCATATAAGTATATTATTTTTTTTACTGATTGAGCCTTAGAGATTATGTACACTTCTTTTGTTTGAGTTTGATCTTCATACATTTGTATGTATATTACATTTTGGTTGAATCTGAGACTTGTGTACATTTCTGTTTGGTTGAGTATTATCCTTATTTGTACATTATTTTTTGTTGAGTTTGATCTTTATTTATATGTACATTTCTTTTTGTTTAACTCTAAGTATTGTACATGTATATATACATGTCTTTTTACTTTCTTTCAGAAAAGATTGCAGAAAGAATTAACTGCATTGATGAAAGATCCACCCATAGGTGTCAAAGTTGATGCTGAAAGTATATATAAAGATTTATCTGAGTAAGTAATTTATCAGTAATACATGTTCACAACTGACATGTGTGTATAGCTGGTTGTAGTATAATATATAGTGGGAATAAAACAGCTGTAATTGTGTCCTATACATTTTGTATTTATTTACTTCGGTCATAGATCACAAAAAAAGAGAGATAAAAAATTAACAAAATGATTGAAAGTACATGTATATGCTTCCTGAGTACCTGTCTGGAAACATGCAGCTTATAAAATCAGTTTGTACATGTTTGATGCTAAATAATTGGTAAGAAACATACTTGTAGATAGAATGTCTTGTATGTTATTATAAAAGCTTACCTGGAGGCACTAGCTGTTACAAAATCAGTTCTCATTAAAATGTCCTGGGACCTATAGTTTTCAAAGCATAGAGTCCACAACACTCTATTAAAATATATGCCAGTACATTGACAATTCCTTAGATTTAGCATTATAATCAGGTGCAAAGGCATGTATAGAATTTTCTCCGGGGGATTCTTGTTAAAAGGGATTGGGGTTTTCAGGTGATTTTTGGGTCAAATTTTTCAATTTTTTCTAATGATTTTTTTTATAATGTCAGAAGAAATGAGTTCTGGAGCCTACCTCCTGGATCCTTCACTGGTAATTGCAAGTACAGTTGACTCTTATTGTCTCGAATTCGGTTGACTCGGATTTTCGGTTGAGTCGAATTTTTATCGAAGTCCCGAACTTCGTTGTGTATAAATATATATAATTTGACTCCTGTTGAGTCGAATTCGGATGAGTCGAAATTTCGGTTGTCTCGAATAAAAGTTTTGGTCCCGAGATGTAGAAAACCATATTATTTACATTCGTTAAGTCAAATTTACCTGTCAAAACATGTGTATTACCTTAGGATTAAAATCGGATCACAGGTGAAACATCCGGTCATTGAATTTGACATTTTTACCTTAGGTTATTTCACATGTTTATTTCACAATCTGTCAAATTAATTAGTGATAATATTTGAATTGGCTTGGTATTATGACACAGGTTAGATGTATACAATCAAAAATTATCGATTCATAATAAGTGCGCTTGGGTCGGCATACATCAATGATTATGAAAAGTACACAAAGGAAGCGTTTTATCTATTGAATTATTTGTCGGAAATTAATTTTGATTAAAGAAGAATAGTTTTCTTCTACACTTTATTGAATAATAAAAACACACCATTTATTGTACATTGTAAATAAACAGTATTGCACAAAGAAAAATACGTCGTGATGGGTGAAGTTTAATGACAATGCAACAGATGAAAAACATAAACAAAACGGGATAAACATATTCATTCACACAAAAAAAGATATCTAGAAGTTATCAGTCATTTCACAATATTCAAAGAATTTAACGGAGAGAAAAAAACAGCAACAAAAACATCGAATATGTTTAAAATCGTTCCGAGAATAGGGACATGCGATGCTGGTTTTAGCTCTTCAAAATTCGCTCGACTTGTCTCCCTTTCGTTGTTAAACAAACCACACTTCCAGTATCTTCGTAGCTCCTCTTGAGTCGAACTACGGTTGACTCGAATTTTTTCCATGGTCCCATCGAATTCGAGATAACGAGAGTCAACTGTAACTGTAAAATTTATATGTTACAGATGGATAGTAGATCTCGATGGAGCTCCTGGAACATTATTTGATGGTGAAAAAATGCAGTTAATGTTTAAGTTTGGTTCTAGATATCCTTTTGATTCACCACAGGTAGGAATTTTATATTGTGTCACCTGTATATACTGTACATCATATATATATATATAGCATGGTAGCAGGGCTCACGTTGGAGGGCGATTCAGGCGAAGAAGTCGGCTTGTGGCTGCTCACTTCGCTTTGTACTAGTGCCAAAAGAGAAGTGGAAGTCGCCCTGTAATTTTACCAAGTTGCTTTGCTAATTTTAACTGTTTTAACAGTAAAACATCGGTATATTTTTACTACAAAATTTTCGTTTTTCAAACCGCCATTGTAAAGGGACGTAATCGAAACAGTTATGAATATAAAAACTGTACTACGGATCCGTACTCGGGAAAATAATGTCGATATTGTTTCATTTCATTTATTTGGGGTTTGATGGCGGCTATCCAAAGGGATTGTTAACTTTGTGAATATGATTAGTTTTTTTTTTTTTTTTTTAACAACAATAATATTTTATTCAGACGCTTGTTACAACCAGCTTCATAAGCCCAAGCTTCTTATGAAGCAATATATATATATATAATATAAATATAGAGAAATTTGTGACACAATGATATTAAAATAATTCATATTCAAATAGATTACAAATAATTCTTTAGTCTTTTCAGAAATGAACTTTTCTGAATTATTTCATTTCCTCTATATATTTGAAGGTATTCCCTAACAAACAATGAGTAAACATCAAGCCTTTTAGTTTTTTGCTCTGAAATGTAATATGCCTTATATATTGAAAATCCGATGATTGTAAGAACATAATTGAAGTCATAATAGCTTTTATCGAATATTTTGTAACCGAATACAAGATGATATAAAGTTATATCATTTTCTATTCCACTTTTTTTTAACAATTCTTTTATTTTCACCCGAAAATCTTTGAAAAAAAAATACAAGTCCTAAAGTAGTGACTATAGTCTTCCACTAAATTACATAAATTGCATAAACTATTTTTCATGATTTTCCATTTTAAAAGTAGCTTTTTGGTAGGAATAATGAAATGTAATAATTTCCATCTGAAAACCTTCAACTTATTTTCACTTAAATAATTAAATATAAAATAACATACTGTTTCACATTTTGGTAGTTCTTTTTGTAAATAGGTATTCCATGAATTAAAACCAATTGGTTTTGTAAATTTCTCGTTGAGAAGCAATTCATAGAAAAATTTATTCTTTAGGATTGAAAATCTATAGGGATTTCCCTTAATTAATACATAATTTTTACAAATTTTGACTACACTTTTTTTTGAATTTTCTGTTTTAATTATATCTACCCATTCTTTTGGAATTGCTTTTTTCATGATGGTAAATTCTGTGATCCAATTGGATTTATTATTCAAACGGTTTAAAATAAAATTGTGTGATATCTCGCCATTTTCATCTAAAATATCATTTACATAAATCAAATCACTATTTATCCAATTATTAAACAACAGAGTTTTGTGATCAAACTTGATCAACTTGTTTCCCCATATAATTTGTTTTCTGACGTCTGCAAAATTTAACGGTGTTCTAGTTTGACCACCTCCTATTTTGTTCCAACTTCGAAGTACTTCTCCATAAAATTCAGGAATCTGTTTAGCATATTTGTTAACTGTAATATTATCTAAATTCTGTGAAAATACTAACCATTTTTGTCCTAATTTTGCATAATACTTACACGGTATAACTTTCCAATTAACTAATTGATTACTAACAAGTCTACTTACCCAAGATGCTTTAAGAGACATAAAGTAACTTTGAATATCGATCATTTTAAGACCCCCATTTCCAAGTTTCCCTACTACAGTGTTTCGTTTTACTTTATCAGGTTTATTATTCCAAATAAATTTGAAGCATTTGCTATCTATTTCTTTCCTATATTTTTCTGGAACAACACAGGCACTAGCCACATATGTAAATATTGGAACAATTAAAGATTTGATTATCAAAATTTTCCCTAAGATTGTTAAGTTTCTTTTTGTCCATAAAAGTAATAAATTATTCATTTTTTCTATTTTATTTTCCCAATTTAATCTTTCACATTCTTCTTTATCATGTCCAAAATATATCCCTAGAGTTTTAACTGGTTTGTCTGTCCATTTAATTCCCCCCACTTTGTCTTTGCAATGCTTAAGTTTCCCTATCCATAAGCCTTCTGTTTTATCTTTATTCATAATAAGTCCCGAAAAAGAACCAAAAATTTCAATTTCATTTAATGCTAATGGTATCTCAGTTTTAGAGTTGAAAAATAATGTTGTGTCGTCCGCCAATTGAGAAATTTTAATGCCATGGTTTATTTCATCTATCTTAACTTGAAACCCTTTTATATTTTTATTATGTCGAATTCTCAGTGCCTTGATTTCTACTGATAGCACAAACAGGGGGGCCGACAAGGGACACCCTTGACGGATCCCTCTGGTGTTTCTAAACATTTCAGATATCCACCCATTATTAATGACACAGGTCTGAATATCAGTATACAATGTTTTAACCCAATTTACAAATGAATCATTAAAACCAAAACGTTTTAAAGTTAACAACATATAATCCCATTCTAATGAATCGAAAGCTTTTTTAAAATCTATAAAGACCAGAGAACCCTCTATTTTGTAGATGTCTGCATAATCTATTATATCCTGTATCTGTCGTAAATTAAACCCTATAAATCTGTTTTTAATATAACCTGTTTGGTCTTCATTAATTAATTTGCTTAATATTTTTTTCAAACGTTGAGCCAGCACATGAGATAATATTTTCAAATCTACATTTAAAAGCGATATTGGTCTAAAATTATCCAATAATAATGGATCCCCCTTTTTAAACAGCAATGCCAGTACACTTGAACGCTGTGAATATGTCAACAGATTTTCATTATAACCTTTATTATAGGTTTTAATAAGAAAATATTTAAGCTTATCCCAAAAGGTTCTGTAAAATTCAACCGAAAGTCCATCTAACCCAGGAGATTTATTTAATTTCATTTCATTTACTGCATCAGAACATTCTGTAACTGTTATCTCACCGTCACAAATAGATTTGTCTTTTTCACTCAATGTCTTTTCTAGTTTAGTTTCAAAATTATACTTTTGTAACATATGTTTATTTGGTTTATTGGAGGAGTATAATTTTTCGTAATAAGTTTTAATTATTTCTAATATTTCACTTTGTTTTGTTGCTATATCATTATTCTCGTTTTTTATCTTATTTATTGACTTTTTAACTTGTCTTTTCTTTTCCAGTCCCAAAAAGTATGAATTATTTTTTTCACCTAATTCAACCCACTGTTCCCGTGCCCTTACTTGTGCTCCCTTTGCTTTTTCCTGATAGATTTTTTCTAATTTTATTTCTAAAAGATTGATATGGTCGTTTAAATTTTTGTCTTCAACGTTCATACTATCGCGTTTCGCTAGCCTTACATTAAGCTCCTTTTCTAAAGACCTTCGCTCTTGTCTATTAAGCTTAGATTTATTTTTACAGTACATAATAGTATGATCACGTATTTCTATTTTTAAAACATCCCACACAAGTCTACTATCAATTTGGTTGTTCTTACTATTTTCAATATGTTTATCAATTAAGTGGTTAATTAAAGTTTGATATTCTAGTTCCTGTAAAATAGAATTGTTTATTTTCCAAAAGCCACGACCCTTTTCTTGTACCCCAGATCGCAATTTTAGAAACACACTCAGATGATCTGTTGAATGTATACATGCAGGTTTAATTTTACATGATTCAACAAGCATACGAAAGTCCATCCCTATGAATATCATATCTATTCTACTGGCTTGAGATTTATCTTTTCTTCGCCATGTAAACTGCTGTACATTTTCATTTAAATCTCTCCAAATATCTGTTAATTTGTTACTTTTTATTAGAGTTTTAAGACTACTTACCTGTTGCGGTTTAGTATTTTTGCGACTTGCACTTTTTCTATCAGTTTGGTTCATTGTTTCATTGAAGTCCCCCCCTAATATTGGTATCCCAGTCCCGTATTCTTTCAAAATTGAGCTTACCTTTTTGAAAAATGCATTTCTTGCAGTTTTACAATTAGGTGCATATATACAGACTAATGTAAAAATTGTATCATCGATTTGAATATTTATCAACAACAATCTTCCATCTTTATCCTCCCATTTATCTAGTATAGCAAAATTCAATGATTTATTTAAAAGTATAGAAACCCCCCTACTAGCAGATGTGCCGTGACTACTTACTATTTCAAATTTAGAATTGTTTCGAATTTCTTTTTCTATATTCTCGTCTATATGTGTTTCTTGTAAAAATGCTATTGAACATACATGTGTTTTCACCCATTCAATAACTCTATTTCTTTTCTCCTTCGAGTGCATGCCATTTACATTTAGGCTACACAAATTTATCAAGTTATTCGAGCCCATATATATTCAATATATACAAATTTTGATTAATAAATTCACCATATATTATACTAACAATTACACAATAAATATACAATATATCATATTCATATAAGAAAAAATATACACAAATATAAACTTTATTTAAAAAATCAATCATACCCGTAAATTCTAACTGATCGTTCCCAACTTCTGTTTTAAATTTTTGTTGACCTATTGTGACCTTGCCCCATATTAAGTTGACAAGACATCCTGACACGTGTAGTCTATCATTTGTCAATATTAATTGGATTTCACTGTTTATGGACATTGTCATTATAACAGGATTAACTTTGAAATAAGTGTGTATTATTCCGTAGTTGTGTGTTAATTCACAAATCTTTTTTGTGGATATAAGTGACAAATTGAATACAAAATGCGGATACATACATTCAAGTAAGTGCATTTTACTGATACTCCTTAGGAAGCACGTCTTAATTGGCCACATTTGTTGATATACCGACACAGGTATACTAAATCTATCATGATATAGTGTCAATGTAATATAACAAGGCTCGTCTATGTGCCTGTATTTTATTATTTCGCATACTTCTGTTATGTTTCTAAATGATTTCCATATTAATTGTTTGAAAAAATCACAAAACAACACGTGTGTTTGTGATGCATTACGGCCTATTGTATACATTTGTTCTCCGTGTGTAGCTATAAATAGCACGGGGGAAAACCAACCGAGTACATATTCACTAAATGAAGTGTAAACACAGAACACGTTTTGTATTGTTAACATGCTTATATATGTTTGCATAAAGATGTTGCACCATGTCAATGTGTAATATTTTGCAGCTAATGATATATTAACATTTTTGCAGTATAAAAACATTGATATTTCATTTTTGTTCAGCTTCGGAAATAGATATTTATTAACATTTTATACTTTGATTAATTCCGTTAAAGATATTATTTCTCTCTGTGTAGCTATAAATAGCACACGGGAAAGCCAATGGAGTGCATATTCACTAAATAAAATGTAAACATGATACACAATTTCTATTAATGTTAATATACTGATGTATGTTTGTAATTTAGAAATACAGATTTTCATCCATTTCAATATGTAATATTTTACAGATAAGAAAATATAAACTTTTTTGCAGTTTGAATACACTGATATTTCATTTTCTTTTACATTAAGAAATAGATATTTGTAAACACCATGTTCTACTACATTTAAGACATATTCAACTATATGTAATAAATATCTTTGAAAAGGAAATTTTTTACAATTATAAATCACACTCATACTCAAAATA
This sequence comes from Bathymodiolus brooksi, assembly GCA_963680875.1. NCBI lineage: Eukaryota > Metazoa > Mollusca > Bivalvia > Mytilida > Modiolidae > Bathymodiolus > Bathymodiolus brooksi. The sequence goes on from OY804575.1 coordinate 35,611,073, forward strand.
AGAGCATATAAATAAATTGTTTGTACAGTTATATTTATATGTCTACATATTATATATTTCAATCTACCATCTGGTAATTTAACTCTATGTTGGAGCTTATACATTGTTTTTGTTTTTATAATTTTTTTTTTATTGATTTACCCAGTAAGATAAAAGTTGATATGTGCATCAATAATGATACCTGTTATACAGTTATTACACCTTGGCTTTTTTTGAGCCATTGTTCTTGTTAGTCTGGTCATCTTGTCTGTCAGGTGGAGTTGGAGGTGTGTGACTTCTAACTGTCTGTTTAGGTCCATGTGATACTGGTGTTTTCAGAAATGTTTCCATTGTTTTTTGTCCATGCTTCAATGAATTTTTTTTCCCACTTGCTTTTGAATTTTTGGTTGAATCGGTCTTAGAAAATGTTACTTTCTGTACACTTTGTAATTGTTCAATATCATCAGTTGTACTTTCACCTTCTTGTGTTGTATTGTGTATTTCTACAGTAGTTGTATTCTGTACAGTGTCTGTCTGAACATCTGTATTACTGTTCTCTGTATTGTGATCTTGTGTTTCACACTCATCCTCTGTAAACTTATTTGGGCAGTCCATCATTTTGTGTCCTGTTTTGTGACATGCTTTGCACACCCAGTCATTTGTACAATCATACAGAAAATGCCCAGGAGATAGGCATTTGTAACACATAGGTACTTTGTCTGTTCTATTAGTATTATTATTTTGTTGGTTATGTGTAGAGAATTCTGGTTGACCACTATGGAATACAAGAGCCCAATATTTACCAATTTGAAGCTTTCTTGGGATTGGGTTTTTTAATGTTTTACTTATAATCAGTCTGTCACCTGTTTCACAGTTGGTTAACTTTCCATCTACCCTAAGTCTCTCTCTGAATAACCCTTGAATTTCACAGCCCTCTAATGTTAGGGCACGATGGATCTGTCCATCATCGGCGGAAAGTGGCACGTTTTTTACTTTTATCCTTATGGTGTCTGGTTGCGTTCGTCCAGGATTATATGGATTTTGTGAATGAAGGGGGATTTGCCTGCCACGCAAAACTAAACCCTGCACCAACAATGACAGTCTGTCTTCCTCATTATCCATATAAATACGCCACATATCCCTGATACGCTGTATACCCTTTATACACTGTGAGGGTACCCTTACTCCAATAGCCTTGTATATCTCGACATTTGTCAACCACAAGGATCGTGCTGGTTTCATTGATGAACCAAAAACATCCTCGTCTTTAAGAAAGACTGGTTTGACCTTTTCATTGGATGAATTACTTTTTATGTTTGTGTTTGTATTTTCGTTTTCTTTACCATCGTCTTTTAAGATCTCCGCGTAAGACGCCATTTTTTCTTTGTTTACAGTTTTTTCTTCGTCTAAAATGTCATTTTCTACTGGTTTTATAGCACGTAAACTCTGGATCAATTGCTCAATTTGAGCATCACTTAATTGTCCATTCAAATATTGACTGGACAATTGACTATTTGTAGCCATAGCTTACTTTTACAAAATAAATATAAACTTTTTTCGGGAGTACTCACTTAGCAGACCTTGGCATACTAAGGGACATGATTAGTTTCTTAATTAATATCAATCAGTGATTAAAGAGAAGCAATGTAAATAATATACACTCATTAGAATTTGATTAAATAATTAGCAATTTCACAGTTTGTGATAATGTGATATACATGTAGCTTGGTCGATTGTTTGATTTTATTTGTATACGTAGATCAAAGAAGGTGAGTAAATTTATTTAAAAGAACAAAGGTAGTTATGTTTTCCACCCATGGCTGTATGAAAGTAATATATACATGTCCTGCTTTATTTACATAGATGCAAACTTCTATTATTCTAAAAACTCACAATATTTAATAATCAAGCATAAATTTAAAAAGTAAGTAAGTAATAAGAGAATTATCCAAAATTCTAACATAAATTTGTCTTAAGGGCGCAATTTCTCATTGAGAAAGTCGCCGTCAAAAACTACCGGTACATCAATTTCAATTACATAGATGATTTCAGTTGTCCATGATAATGCCCTGCGAATGTGAAAAGTGGTACAATTAGAGAAATATTTTGACTTCTCCCTGTACTCTCACCACTTCTCCCTGTTGTCTCTCACTTCTCTTTTGTCAGCACCTGAAAGAGAAGTCACTTCTCCCTCTGATTTCAAAGTAGTGGGAGCCCTGGGTAGACTTATTAGGATAAAATAAAATAAAAAAAACCCACCACACTGTCAAAACATTTCCAAAATCAAATCAAATATCAAAATTGTAGAAAGAGGCAAAATCGATACCCCTAACACACAAATACCTGGTACACAACTGCTCACTCTCCTGGCTTTGTACAGACACCTCAATTAAAAGTGGCAGAGTTCAACTAGTTTTATTGGGGCAAGCCTCTTAGTGAAATGATGCAGCCATGTATGTGCTCTCCACATATGCCAACATACATGTATAACCAGCGTATAACAATGTTATTATATATATGTATATATAGAATACTATAATCTAGGAATTACTTTATTTGTTGTCATGTATCCCTGTACTTTATTAAAGATTACAAAAATATACAAGTAAATTGTTTATAATCATAATAAAAATACTCTAAATGAAAGTAAATATTGTTTATGATGATTTCAGAACAAGCTTTTCTTATTCACTTGATATTACCTGGTATGAGGTATGTTTGAAACTTATAGAATGTCATAAAATAATTCTGGAGAATACAGAACAATGAGCTTGAAAAAATTGATCTAAATTGGGCAGTTTGGCATTGTTTATTTAATGATTATAGATTTTTAATTTATTATGCCCCCACTCGAGGGGGCTATATTGCAATCACCTTGTCCGTCCGTCTGTTTGTCCGTTAGTCCTTCTGTCCGTTAGTCCGTCCGTCCGTTCACACTTTCATTATAGATGTCTCAGCTGCTACTGGAAGAAATGATTTGATTAGCTCACCTGGCCATAGGCCATGTGAGCTTTTGTCATGGGTAAGCGTCCGTCCGTCGTCCGTCAGTTAGCTTTTCACATTTAAATCTTCTTCTCTGAAACCACTGAACAGAATTGAACCAAACTTGCCAGAAATGTTCATTGGATGGTCCTCTACCAGATTTGTGTTTTTGGTGCTGATTTGAAATGCAACATGGCTGCCAGGGTCCATAATGTGTTCTCATTGGCTGAAATTTTAAAAATCTTCTTGTCAGAAACCACCAAGCCAATTGAATTGTGACTTTGCAGGAATGCTCATTGGGTGGTCCTGTACTAAATTTGTGAATTGTTTGCCGATCGAAAATTCAAGATGGCCACCATGACTCGACTTAGTTTTAACATAGGACCCTATGGAAAAAATGTTTAAAAGTCTTCTCCTCTGAAACCAGTAAGTCAATTTAAAGCAAACATGGCATGAATGGTCCTTAGGTGGTCAACTTTCAAAATTATGTCCTGTGACCCCGACCTCCACCCAAGATGGCTGCCGTCAGCGGACATAGTTTTAACACAGGACCCTATGGGAAAAATGTTAAAAAAATTGTTCATCTGAAACCAGAAAGCCAATTTAAAGCAAACATGGCATGAATGGTCCTGAAATGGTCAACTTTCAAAATTATATCCAGTGACCCAGACCTCCATCCAAGATGGCCGCCATCAGCGGACATAGTTTTAACATAGGACCCTATGAGAAATATGTTTAAAAATCTTCTTCTCTGAAACCAGTAAGCCAATTTAAAAGCAAACATGGCATGGATGGTCCTTAAGTGGTCAAAATTGTGTCTGGTGACCCTGACCTCCATCCAAGATGGCCACCTTCAGCAGACATAGTTTTAACATAGGACCCTATGGGGAAAAAATGTTTTAAAATCTTCTCCTCTGAAACCAGTCAGCCAATATAGCAAACATGTCATCAATGGTCCTTAGGTGGTCAACTGCCAAAATTGTGTTCAGTGACCCCGATCTCTGTCCAAAATGGCCACCGTTAGCGGACATAGTTTTAGCATAGGACCTATGGGAAAATTGTTTAAAAGTCTTCTCCACTGAAACCAGTAAGTCAATTTAAAGCAAACATGGCATCGATGGTCCTTGGGTAGTATAATTTCAAAATTGTGTCCGGTGACCACGACCTCCATCCAAGATGGCTGCCATGAGCAGACATAGTTTTAACATACATTGTAAAACCCTATGGGATTTGAATAGTAAAACTTAGATGTATTCGGCATGCAGACATTCATAAGAGGGCTTATTTATGTCAGGTGAGCGATACAGGCTCACCTGAGCCTCTAGTTTTTGATACATGACTTTGGCATAGTGACTTGTACCATGTCTCCCCTTTCCAGGCTTACCGCACATTTACTACCTGTTTACAGTGCGACTTAGAATTTTTCATGTTTGCCGTAATGAAAACTTTCGTAACAGATATCTCAGCTTCTACTGGAAATTAATGTTTAAAAATGTTTTATATTTTTCAGCAAGGTTAGTACCAGTATTTAATTTTCGCGTAGTGATAACAAAATTGTTTAGCTTGTGGTTACACAAATCCCTGTTGTGTACTTTTCAGCCAGTTTATAATGATTTGTACTGATTGACAGAGCTCCAGATAAGCTGCGTATTTGCGTAAAAATGCATGTATTATCAGATCAGAGTGTACACATTACGCATACATATTGCTGTGTAAGCAAACTTTCCAAATTCGGAGCGTACGTATACGCTGTTAACTATAATACATTTTTGTCTTTGAGAAATTCCCCATAATTACTTCCCTTTATACTTTTCGAAGGAGAGAGCGTATACATCCGAGGGGTACCAAATGTTTGCCTTTCTAAGCATCGATGTCAAAAGAGATCTAATTGGATGTTTACGATAAATCATCCAATTTCAGTCAATATTACAAATAAATGCGGTGCTCCTTATAAGGAGTGGTTTACGTAATAAGTAAGAACTGTAACGAAAGTAAATTTGGGAACACGTTGTTCGTTGAAAATGAGCAAGAACATGTTTTTCTAAACTTCTATTGTATTTTAATGTACTACTTATGCAAATAGCTTGTCAGGGTGTGGTGTCCGTTATATAAAGTAAACACAGAACAAAATATTTACAACATTTTATTAATAAACATGACACAATCGTGTCAAATTAAACAGAGATATACATTTCACTTGCATCCTGCGTTTATTGAATAACACTTGTGTCAAACATAATTTTAAAAGTGTACATGTAAGCAATCTTTTCTGAAGTAGAGAGTACAACAGTGCAAAGGAAATATGCAAATACCCATCATTTTCAAAAGTAGGGGGTAATTACCCTTTGGACTAGAAATTTATCTGGAGCTCTGGATTGACATAATGATATGTGCAGAGCTCGATGTTTCAGATTAGTTTGTGATCCATTTTCTGGTAATGAGTGTTGAGATATATACAAATTTGACACAAATGAACGAGTGGGGGTATTCTTAGCACGACGTAGCGTGCAACATCTTGTTGCTACTGGCATTATAGGTAACGTTGGCATAAACTAAATAACTAATATTGAACTCTGATACAGCATAGGGTTACATTTTCATATTCTCTTTCTTTTAATAAAACTGTATTCTCCTTCATCAAGTGCTCTTTCAACTCCTTTTTCATACTTTTAAAAACCTTTTGTCATTATTCATTAAATTATATGCTTGTTTACCTTACACGGTCACCATTTGAGATTTCAATTAATGTTAAATTAAATTTGGTAGTTTTTGAAATGTATACATTTGTTTTATTTCTATTTCATTTGTACAATAATATTATCATACTGCAGCTGTTATGTGGAACTATTGAATATATGTACTAACTCATACTACATGCAACTCATATAATAATGTTAGTACTAATGTTAAAGGCATACAGGCTGTCAGAATTGAATTTTTATACCCCCTGCAAACATAGTTTGGGGGGGTATATAGGAATCGGCCTGTCTATCTGTCCGTCTGTCCGGACCAACTTCTACATCTTTTGTCCGATTTCCACCAAACTTTGTGGAATTTAAGATCATGATGTGTGAACTTTGCAGTTTAAAGGATTTTATTGTCCATTGAGGTTTACCCCTGTTATTCTTCTTTGGACTTAGAAATTTTGAGACAATTCAGTATGTACTTTGTCATTGCAAATTCTCCTACATGTTTAATCAGAAGTTCATGAAACTTTGTACATTGCAAGATCCTAATATGAAGATGTGCACATTAGTAGTATATCCTGGTCCATCAAGTTTTCCCAGAATTATGAGTCTAAAACTAGTAAAAGTTGTGTTCCAAATATGTTTTGGCTCAATTAAGATGATGGGGACACAGGGGGTATTAGTCCCGCATAGCGGACAGTTAAATTATTCCATTTATGTATCAATGCGGGACTCCTGCGTCCACCAGTACCTCTAGTTTTATTTATATTAAAAGTTGCCAATATTCGATGTTTTATACTAATAAAATGTTCTGAACAAGAAGCCAGGTTTAAAAAAAAAATGTTATAATGTCGTAATTAGTGAAAAGAATTTGAATATCTGTTGGTGGAATCGACATTAACACGACCTAATTATAAGTAGGCTGTTTTTCCGAAGTTTGCTGAACACTGATAACTGCTATGAATAACTGAGTAAGCATGTTGCATGTAAATTCGTTAGAATTAATATAATTTAAGAAATATATCTATGAAATTGGATCCCAGAGTAATCAGTTAATATTATATAATGGTATTTAGTAAGAATGACACTTAAAATCGGAAATACGTGATGAAATCAATAAAAACAAACCCAAACTCTGCAAAGGGGCCTGATAGAGGGAAAATTGTAAACAAATTGTATTGCATATTATTGACAACACTTGAGTTGCCTTGATTATATTTTTTTTAGAAAAAAACAGACATGAAGTTCGTTATTTTAGTCTCTAATTTAAAAGAGATATCACCTACCGTTTTCTCCTGAAAAAAAAGAATATATATAAAACTACTGTATGATGCAATTCTACTGTCAAAATACGATTCGGCCGAAAAGAGATACTAAATTATGCTTACGTGTTGAAAAATGGAGTAGGTCGGTATAACATCTTTTTTTAATTTTTACACAAAGCTTGATAAATCCTCCTTTTTGTGTAGAATCTGTCAATGTTTTTGTTCTTCCATGATTCGATTTGTACCATGTGCACATTTTCTTCATCAACAAACATTTTCGCACATGTGCAAACGCTTTCCCGAATGAGTTCACTGTCAGGTCGTATGAATATTGCACAGGTAAACATTGAATGTTTTACTGGATGCAAGAAAATCAAACAGCGACGTATTTCCTTCGTTCTAGGCTATTTACGTATGATATTATGAAAAATTTCAACTGCAATTAGTATATATATAAAACATCGAATATTGGCAACTTTTAATATAAAAAAAATTTCAATTCTGACAGCATGTATGCCTTTAACGAGGCTGAGATAAGGTACGGGTATTATGTATATAATAACTAACAAATGCACACTTTTCAATAAATAATGATGAAATTTGGAAAGGGAAGGGGAGATTCTAGAGTGGTAGTCAGCCATATCTCATTCAAGCAACATACCGGTAGGAATGTGCTGTACAATGCTTAATATATACAATGTAACAAGAATAAATATTATTATGTTCTAATTCGTCGAACTCAACTGAACATGAAGTATTTATGAAATAAAAACAAACACCTGAAACAGCTTGCAGCAAACTCAAAGTGGTCGTTTATTTAATTATGTAGCAAAAATACTGAAAGACCAGAATAAAAAACACATACAAGATGAACAAGCTGGGATCTTTCTTGTTTCTCTCCATCATTTATACTGCCTGAGAATAACATGGTGTAACTTGTATAATTATATATTCAAGTAAATATATTTTAACAGATGGGATGTTTTTTTCAACAATATTAATATATATATACATGTACTTTTCATGTTATTAATGACATACTTATTGACCAAATACTTTTTCATGTTTATATTTACTTTACATCCATATATATCATACATATCTGTTTATATTTTAGGTGATATTTGTAGGTCCTAATATTCCTGTACATCCACATGTATACAGTAATGGACATATATGTTTGTCAATTCTCACAGAAGACTGGTCCCCTGCTCTTTCAGTTCAAGCTGTTTGTCTTAGTATAGTCAGTATGTTATCAAGTTGTACAGAAAAGGTAACTTTTATGAATGATTTTATCCATTCTAATTCAAATTAGATGTTTGTTGGATCTTGTTATGCCCCCTGCCCACCACTAGGTGTTGCAAGGCCTTAAATGTTACCCATGTCCGTCTCTCTGTATGTGTGTACATGCCACTTTGATTTCCGTTCAATAGCATTAATTCCTCATTAGCAAATCATTTGAAATTTATACATAAAGTCATATGCTATAAAAGACAGGCCAAGATATTGATCTTGGACTTTAACACTTTTTTTATTCTATATTTATATTATCCAGGAAGTAGGGGTATCAGTATCGTATGAACACAATCTTTCATTTGTTATATATATCCTATTAGGGTCATGTCGGGTAACCTTTCATTCATCTATAAAAGAATGCTCATTTGATGTACAGTGAAATCTGTTTAGACGGAACCCTGAATAAGCCAGAATCCTGTACAAACTGAACTTTGAGTAGGGTCCCAAATGTACGAAATGTATATAAATCTGTTTAAACCGAACAACTGTCTATTACGAACACAAAAGTTGATCCCTAGGAGGTTCGGTTTAAGCAGGTTTCACTGTGTCTTTACAAAGTTTAGTTATTTTGATGTTGATCAGAAATCAGAGTCGTTAATCACTGGATTAAAATATTTAACTGTACCCAATGGAAGCATTAAAATAGCTATGTTCTTGTGTCTTGATATTTTGGAATATATTTGATTTAATTTATTGAAATATATTCATAAACATAAACAGTTGTTTTATAAAGTGTTAATTTAAATATTTTTATTTCTTTCAGAAAAGACCTCCAGATAATGCTTTTTACATCAAAACATGTAGTAAAAACCCCAAGAAAACAAGATGGTGGTATCATGGTAATACAATATTAATTTACGTCAAATGTTATAAATTATTAAAATAATATTTATACTAAGGCCCAAAAAAAAAATATGTGTGTTTACCTTTACCCGGCCGACCCTATCAATTTTTACACAGAATTTGGATAACCATTTTTGTTGTTTAATCAGCAGCAATGTTTTATTTATTCAACCGCTAGCTTTTTGTCGAAATTGAGAGCAAAGAAGGTAGAAAAACTGCGTAACTCATCATAAAACAGCTTCAAAACAAATGACGGCTTACTGGAAATTTTGAAAATGAAATATCGGATTCAGGAACCGGGAACGACTATTTCCGGTTTTGCCGATAAAAAAAAATTAATGCCGACCCTAGATTTTTTTGACATGTGACAGTAAGCACACATATTTTTTTTAAGGCCTAAAAGTTTCTGAATACAAGAATATAAATAATAAAAGGTATCTGACAATAGTTTTTTTTTTTGTTAACCTGACCTTGAGAAGTTCATTTGAAGCTTGACATTTCATTTTTAGCTCCCATTGCCTTTGGCGTCCGTCGTCCATTAACTTTTCATATTTTAATCTTTTCCTCTGAAACCCCTCAGCCAAATGAACTCAAACTTGGTAGGAAGCATCTATGGAAGGTCCTCTATAAATATTGCTCATTTCGTCTCGATCCATTAACAAACATGGCTGCCACAGACAATTCTTGTTTCTGATTGGCCTATTTCTAAAAATCTTCTCCTCTGAAACTGCTTGGCCAAATGAACCGTAACTTGGTAGGAAGCATCTATGGAAGGTCCTCTGTAAAGATTGCTCATTTCATCCTGATCCGCTAACAAACATGGCCGCCTCAGGCAACTCTTGTTTCTAATTGGCGGATTTTTAAAATTCTTCTCCTCTGAAACCGCTTGGCCAAATGAATGGAAACTTGGTAGGAAGCATCTATGGGCGGTCCTCTATAAAGATTGCTCATTTCGTCCAGATTCATTAACAAACATGGCCGCCACAGGCAATTCTTGTTTCTGATTGGTCGATTCCTAAAAATCTTCTCCTCTGAAACCGCTTGGCCAAATGAACCGAATCTTGGTAGGATGCATCTATGGGAGTTCCTCTGTCAAGATTGCTCATTTCGTCCCGATCCATTGACAAATATGGCCGCCACAGGCAATTCTTGTTTCTGATTGGTCGATTTCTAAAAATCTTCTCCTCTGAAACCGCTTAGCCAAATGAACCAAAACGTGGTAGGAATCATCTATGGAAGGTCTTCTATGGGAATTGCTCATTCCGTTTTGATCCGTTAACAAACATGGCCGTCATAAGTAATTCTTGTTTCTTATTGGTCAATTTCTAAAACAGCTTTTCCTCTGAAACCGCTTGGCCAAATGATATGAAACTTGGTAGGAAGTTTCTATGGAAGGTCCTCTATAGAGATTGCTTATTTCGTTTTGATCCATTAACAAATATGGCCGCCACAGACAATTCTTGTTTTAGATTGGTCGATTTCTAAAAAATATTCTTCTCTGAAACCGCTTTGCCAAAATGAACTGAAATTTGGTGGGAAGCACCTATATGGAAGGTTCTGTATTAAGTTTCCTCAAAGCATAATAAAAGGTGAGCGACACAGGCTCAGCTCTAGTTTTGTAGTCACATTGTATCTGTTCATTTTGAAATTGGCATAATTTTGGTATACCTGGTATATATATATTAGCGATGCATATAATGCTCATTTTGGCAGAAAAAGTCCTGAAAGGTATGTCTTAATTTGGCCAAGCATCCTGTCTAGGCTTTTAGGCTTTCTTTGTCCCATAGACTTAAATTATTTTGACTGATAAAGATTGGTCCTGAAACGTGTGTGAGCACTAATTTAGATATCTACATTTTTACTATCATGGATTGTAATATGGTTGTCATACCATTTCCTTTATTGAAATATTGGACTATTTACTCGTGTATAATGTCATCCTATTTTCAATCAATTACGCATAAACTGATATGTATAGTAATTATTGATTATTATACTTTGTGTAAGTTTCTGTAGTGATATTTGGTACTGTAATATTTTGGCATATTACCTGGACAATTAGACACTCAGTATAATAATGATATTAATGTGGTCTTGTCCAGGTAATATACCAAAATATACAGAGTTCATGTTTTTCATATTAAAATGATGGTTTTGGTTTGGTTTTTGGTGGTTCAACAATATTTCAGTTATATCGTGGCAGTCAGTTTTATTGGTGAAGGAAACCGGAGAACCCGGAGAAAACCACTGACCTGCCGCAATTCACTGACAAACTTTATCACATAATGTTGTATCGAGTACACCTCACCTGAATGGGATTCAAACTCACAACTTTAGTGGTGATAGGTACTGATTGCATTGGTAAATATAAATCCAACTACCATACGATCATGACCACAACAGCCCCATATATTAAATTGAAATCTGAAGTTTGTTTGCTTGCTGTCAATTACCATCTATACATGGATATCTTGATTTGAACAAATCTGGTGATATGGTGACTGTTGCAATATTTCAGCTATATCATGGCGACCAGTTTTAGTGGTGTAAGAAACCGGAGTACCCGGAGAGGACCATGGGCAAGCAACTGGTAAGCTTTATCACTTGCGGCTGCGAGTCGAGTGCATCCTTTTTAGCTCACCTGGCCAAAGGCCATGTGAGCTTTTGCCATCACTTGGCATCCGTCGTTCGTCGTATGTCGTAAACTTTCACATTTAAATCTTCTCCTCTGAAACCACTGAACCAAATTAAACCTAACCTGGCAGGGATGGTCCCTGGGTGGGTCCCTTTCAAAATTGTGTCCGACAGCTCTGCCCTCCATTCAAGATGGCTGCTGTTTCTAAAAATAGAAATTTCTCTTCAATTGTCCATTGCTGCTTTAGTTTAGGTCAAAATGAGCTCAAATTTTTACTGCAGCTACATAGCAAGGAGTAGTTTAACATGTATTCCGGGTTTTTCTGTGAAATCTTTCTTTCAGCGGTTTTTACCGATTATGCAAATTAGGCATATTTTGATAAAAGATCACATTTAAATCTTCTCCTCTGAAACCGCTGAACCAAATTAAAGCAAATTTGACTGGGATAGTCCTTGGGTAGTCCCATTTCAAAATTGTGTCTGACAGCTCCGCTCTCCATTCAAGATGGCTGCTGTTACTAAAAATAGAAATGTCTTCAATTGTCCATTGTTGCTTTATTATAAATTAAAATGAGCTCAAATTTTAAATGCAGCTACATGACAATGAGTAGATTAACAATTATTCTGTTTTTTTCTGTGAAATTTTTCTTTCAACCGATTTATACGGATTATACAAATTAGACATATTTAGATAAAAGATCACATTTAAATCTTCTCCTCTGAAACTGCTAAACTAAATTAAAGTAAATTTGGCTGGGATGGTCCTTGGGTGGTTCCCTTTCTATATTATGTCCGACAGCCCCGCCCTCCATTCAAAATGGCTGCTGTTACTAAAAATAGAAATTTCTTTAGTTATCAATTTCTGCTTTATTACACATCAAAATGAACTGAAATTTTAGCTGCAGCTACATGGCAATTAGTAGTTTAACATACATTATGGGTTTTTCTGTGAGATTTTTTCAGTCAGTTTATTCCATTTAGGAATATTATGAGAAAAAAAATCACATCAAAATCTGTATTACGAAACATGTACTTCTGCCTGCCGATTTCTGAATGAACCGTTTCGGTAGTAAAGAATCTTGACAATATGGCAACTAACATAAAATACAAGAGAGATTATGATATGTATTGTCACACCAGACCTTGCAAACATCGTCACATTTTAATAATAAAACCATAAAGAGAGGTAGAAAAATAATTCAATAATTTTCAATATATCTACCATTAACTTAGTCATTAAAATTATAGAAATAGATAGTTGCCTATCAAATAATTCATTGTACTTTCTGTTTTTTTCAGATGATAATGTATGAAGATAAAGACTACTAGGGGTTCAATGTTTTAATAAAATATGAAATAAACTAATTCCATTCACCATGCAGATTATGATATTTTGTGGATGTAAATTTACAGATCATCCAGATTCAAGATCTGAAGTCATGGCAAAAGTTTAAACAAATACTGATAAAATTAGCCACCACATCATGTTATTATTCCTTATTCATTGTTCTATTGAACATTTATAAGCTTCTGGTACCATTTTTAAGAATTTATTTTGACATTATATATATTTAACATAAACTATACAATATATTATGTTTATCTATAAATATATTTGTCTAAGTACTATGAAAAGATGTTTCCTTTTGGGTTCTCAGGATCATGATTCAAGTGTTGAACAAAAGGTTTTATAATACTGGGAGTGTATGACTAATATCACAGCATTTTAGACAATTATATATATTTATATATGTAAGGAGCAAAAGTCATCATTGTTAAGCATGGTGAGACTTCTAAGGGTCTGTATGTTTTTTGCCGATTTTCTCTCTTGTCATTCCAGAATTATGGTTCTTTATTTTATGAAAAATGATCTGTCATAAACATGTGCCATGGGTACTCCAGGTTTCTTTGCCTGATTTTCTTCAAACTTGACCAAATTATTTCCAGTGGTAGTCTGAGGGTCTATATACATTTTGATGTGTTTCACTAGAATCACAAACCTCTCATGATCCAGAGACCAAGCCACCAAGCCACTTTTTTTTTACCTGTCCCAAGTTGTTGTAGAGTTATGGGACTTGATATGGGCATATCGTGTACATTGTAATATTTCTGATTCCCCCATTTTATAATGCAGAATAAGAATAAGATATCTTTAGAATACATGTATACACAAAAAAGTTTTGATATTTTATTAATGTATACCAGAAATTGTAATTCATATTGTATAATTTTTCAACTTTTTGTTATTGGTTTTTGATATTAGAAGATATTTTATTTCAAGAAGAGTAAATCTTGATTTCATGCCATGCATTATTGTTACTTGATTCTTAGATGTAATGGTACCTAAATACATAAGACAAAGGAAGATTTACAATGTTGTGCTAAATGTTGACCTGACTAAATTCTAAATACATCAGACAAAGGAAGATGTACAATGTTGTGCTATATGTTGACCTGACTAAATTCTAAATATATGAAACAAAGGAAGATGTACAATGCTGTGCTATATGTTGACCTGACTAAATTCTATTATTGTTTTACATGTGAGTAGATAGAATCATCCTATCAAACTTTAAGTCAATTACAACCATTGTATGAATATTCCATATATTTGTTTGTTGTAATATTTTATTGTGACTTCTTTTAAATTATTGACATGCTTATTTAATTGTGATCATGTATAGAAGTGGGTGAAGTTTCATCTTCAGCTCGCCTGAACCAAAGGTCCATTGCAGGTGTTGTCATCACTTTGCCTCCGTCATCGTCTACATCCGTTAGCATTTAGCATTTTAATCTTTTTCTAACAAACCACTAGCCCAATTGGATCCAAGCTTGTTAGAATTGCTACTTAGGTAGTCCTCCACATTTTTTACATGATTTTCGTTTCATTCAAAAATTAAACATGGCTGCTAGGTCCATGACTGCTTTCTGATTGGCTTCAATTTAAAGAAACGTCTTCACTGAATCAACACGTGTGATGGAATTGTTCCTTAGTATGAATGCTCCTAATATGCTTCTCTAAATGTTTTTGTTTTCTTAGGCCATCGGAAATCCAAAGTGGCTTAGCACCACATGGTATAGTCTTAGCATGATACCCTATGGGAAAATCTATAATATTTTTTTGTCAATTGAAAATCCAAAATGGCCACCAGTAAGGCATAGTTTTAACATGGTATAGTCTGTTTGGTGACTCTGAAAATAGGGAAAACAATTATTTAAAAATCAGGGATTTGCTTTCTATTGCTCTTTTTAACATTTTAGGCACACATTATGTAATACATATCTGAGAAAAAATTGTCAAAGAAATAATTCAAATAATAAAAAAAATCTCCATAGGGCCCAATACTAATTTTATCAGATTGTAAGTAAAGGAGGCTACCATTATAATGAACAGCATTACCTGTTCTTTCCTGTCTGTTGTTATGCTAATTTCAGTCACATGGGAATGTCATATTAGGTTAAAGATTCAAGATGTTTTGAATAATTGATAAACAATTTGATCATATGATATTTGTTTGTAAACAATTAATAACTGCTGGTCACATGAGACCCTTATATGGAGATGTCCCTTGTTATTCACTCATGCTGATGTATAAAAATTTTTAAATTAACACTTAAAAAATGATACCAAAATAAAATAAATGCTAATTTCGTGAAAGTATAATTTATATAAATATATAAATTAAATAATATTCTTATTTGATACTTGTTTTCTTCCAAAAATTAAACAATTCATATACAACGTTAATTTCTTATAGGCAAATTAGATAAACATTTTTTTCATGACAGTGGGGAGCCCGGGTGGCTCAATGGTTTTTTAAATTTGTAAATTACAAAAATGGTGCACTCGACTCGCAACCACAAGTGATAAAGTTTACCAGTTGCTTGCCCATGGTCGGTGGTTCTCTCTGGGTACTCCGGCTTCCTCCACCACTAAAACTGGTCGCCATGATATAGCTGAAATATTGTTGAAAGTGGCGTTAAAACACCAAAAATCAAATATCAAAATCAAATCATGACAGTGTGGGTTGAAACTACTGATATGTACTGGTCAGAATATACAACATTTTCAGGTAATTTTGTTATCTTTTATTAACCTCTATACACATAAAGGGATGGGTAGTTTGCATGTATTTTAAATGCTCCACAATCAGTTATGTAATAATGTATCATCATTATTGATTTTTACCTGAACAGGTGTGAATCTAATTTGAATATTGTCCATATTTGGTATGGTTAGTATGTCAACATCTGATATAACATGCTAATGATGAAATCAGCTGACTTGCTGTTTGTCAATACTGACCACATGTTGCTGTTCATTTCAGTAGTACTTACTCCCATGTTTGTTACATGACAAAATGACAGAATTTTACAATTAAGTCCTATGGCAAACTTTTTTATTCTTTAATGAATTTTTTTGAAAAATTCACCTATAATATGTATTAATCAGTCCTTAATATAAATATAATTAAAAAATAAATCTGATAACCCGTTGATTTTTTAGGAATTGTTTTCCCTATTTTCAGAGTCACCAAACAGACTATACCTTAATGGGAAAATGAAATACACAAATAATCATTGAATGGTCTATTAATTTTTTTTTTGTCAATTGGAAATCCAAGATGGCCATCAAACAAGGCATAGTTTTGAAGCAAATTCTCAAATGCTAGAAATAAATTGAATAAATAGTTATTGGAATGTCAGTTTTATTTTTTATGTGGATCGGATATCCAAGATGGCTGACTTCACAGGGCATTGTTTAATTCACTATGGGAATATGAATAAACTTTTTTTTTACTCAAAAACATCAAACTTGCTTGAACACCAATGTGCATGAATAACCAGGTGAGCAATACATGATGAGATGAGCCTCTATTTAACACTTTTTTTTTAAATTGTTTGTGTATTTCTTAGAAAAAAAATCAACAATTTATTCTTCTTCTTGTGTACATGTATTCATAATTAACAGATTGATGATCAGCATATTGTAGTTAGTCAGAGTTATCTCCCTTGGCGGACCCTTCCGATTAATCTCAGAATAGTCATAAAAATATGGTTGTTGTTTTAAAAGGAAAAATTGCATATGATTGGTTTTTGTCTTTTGCTTTTTGGGGTTTGCAAGAAGAATTTTCTACCCTGCCCTGTTCACCCTGCTTTACTTCATAATTTTGGTTGTTGCTATATCATTCTGATGAGGCACCAAAAAAAATCAAGATAAAAATGAACAATTCAATATAACTTACGATCAATGTTAATCACCTATTAGAACCTTTAAAATGTGTATTGCATCTCCTATTCTAGTCACGGGTAGCGCTAACGGGTCACAGCATGTGTATTGCGTTTCTGATTATTGCCAAAGATTGTGACACATGTATTCAAGTATTCGGTCAGAGTCCCGTCGACCGGATGTAAAATGATACTTATATATTCTGCCTGGCGACTTCCTGTGTGGACCTAAACTCATTACGCAATATTAGATACCCTGCTGAGTGAACCGGTGTGAATGTACCTGTCATTTTCAGAATGAAAATAAAAATAAGTAAATCCCGCATTTTACTTCTTATTTCAGGAATTATTTGCCTTAATTTATTGAAGAATAAAATATTTAAAATTAAAATATGGTCTCGCGCTTCTGAAAATACATGAAAAATATAAGAAATATATTTTCTGCATAATATTTTACGTTTCGCTCATCAAAAATGACAAACAAACAAAAAAAAAGGAAAAGAAATTGACATTTTTAAATCACTTGCTCGCTCCAACGTTTTTAGCACAAAATCCGAAGAACAAGAAGTAAATTTGGTGTGACCTATATTTTGACTGCTCTTCATCTGTTTATACCACTCATGATCATGATCTCTTCCGAACTTTGTCTGAATGAATATCAGTGGATATCAAAATTATAGGTCAAGTTTGCTTACGGGGTTCCGAGCTGAAAAAAAATCATATATTTAGGTTTTGTGCCTTCTGGGGGTCACTGAGCAAAGAGGTTTTTTTTTTTCTTTAAACACTTAACTTTGCAAACTCAGTTGCCACCTGATCTCCTAACCTTTAATTTTTAGTTCTTTAATAAAAATTAAAACATCTTTTATGAACATCGATCGTTAAAATTGTGAATACATATTAATTATGACGAGACAGCTATATATATAGTTAAGCCAATTTGGCACCCCAAATAATGAAAACTTATAATTTCAAGGATGATGCATACTTTTTTATCATCTAAAACATAATTACAATTATAATTGTTCCTGTTATTTCAACATTATATTTATTCTAATGTTTTAAAATATTTTATCTTTAATAAATAATAAACGATCTACCAACTCGTCTTGGAAAGCAAATAGTGTGTATTCAAATTCCCATTTTATTGATCCGATCAATACACAAGTTACGCGTTGTCAAAATTATCCATTATATTTTTCAGCACATTAGCAGTAAAACAAAATGAACATAATTGTAAAAGGGATCCTACATATAGTGAATATAGGTGAATGTTGTAAAACACTCTTCCCGTTGTAAATATAAAGGAAATGAAACATTTTGTTCATTTAAAATAGTTGTTTGTCAAAAAGGTACGTATCTGTTCACTTCAGTATTTAATTTTCCAACGGTTATTAGATTTAAATTGCACTCCTCTGAGCGCTTTAAATGAAGCGAATTTAACATCAGCGACCCAGACTTTAAATTTCAATCCCAGAATGCATTATCAGGCTAGAACGTCACAGCCTGATGGAAAAATTAGAAATTAAAATTACAAATTTGCGATTTGCTTCGTTATTTGTGGAAATATGTCGATAAAACTTTGTGAATATGTATTTTATATCACCAGCAGTAGGGAAGCCACGCACAGATTCCGTACCTCCAACAATGCAAAGTCAAATCCCGAAATCAAGGGACGTAACTCTATTTTTTTTTAGACATGACGCTTTACAAGTGAGCGGCCATGCATTGTTTACGTCGACACCCATGTGTTTTTACTGAATATCTTCATAAATAAAACTGAAAGAAGTATTCATTTTTATTGAATCCATTTTTTAAATAAAATTGTAACGTGACTGACGCGTGAATACGTGTATTTATGATATCGTTTGCTTGAAATCAACGTTGGAACTCGGGATACCGCTGCTGATGAAATGTTGTAAAAAAAAAATGGCGCTAAAAATAGACTCTTTAACTAAGTGGAACAATTGCATCCCATTGGCTGTTTATTAATACATTTGGTAAAAATAGCTAGAATCACGTATTAGAGTATGGATTATTTGCATATTTCCCCATCATTCGTCACTAGAATTCCATATTTGGATGTAAACAAGAAGCACTGTATTTCGAGATTCTAACCAAATATTTCTGGGTTTTTTCATAGATTGATCGATCTATTAGGATGAAAATGTGACTGTTTCTGTTTAAACACGAAAGAACCACTTGACCAATCATAGTCACACATATATAGAGTCATTTCATTCCATTTTTAACTACAAATCTTTCATTTTCGTTGACTCGTTCCATGGCATTTATGGACATGTCAAAATATTGACATAATTAATAAATACATTTTAGAAATAAAAAGGTCTGCATTATATAATGTATGATCTTGTCATGCAGAAAATGGTGAAAGATTATGTTAAATTCACTCTAGATTAACATGGCATAGCATAAGGCTACATATTTAGTTCATGTCAAGCATTTACAACCCCCCTTTTTTTTTTAGCTCACCTGACCCAAAGGGTCATGTGAGCTATTGCCATCACTTGGCGTCCGTCGTCGTCGTCCGTCGTACGTCGTAAACTTTTTCAAAAATCTTCTCCTCTGAAAGTACTAGACCAATGGAAACCAAACTTGGTCTGAATCATTACTAGGGTGTCTAGTTTCAAAATTGTGTCCGGTGATGCCGTGCACCAACCAACATGGCCGCTGTTACTAAAAATAGAACATATGGTAAAATTGCAGGTTTTTGGTAATAACTCAAAAACCGTTAATAATATCAAAAATCTGACATGGGGTAAAAACGATCAGCACATCAAGATCTACCTACCCTGCAATTTTGAAGTAAATCTGATTACCCATTTTGGAGTTATTTCCCTTTTTTCATCAAATTTTCAAAATTTTAATACTTTTCGTCCTTTATTTCAAAAACTATAAGAGACAGATGGTAAGTTGAAACTGCAATTTTGAAGTAAATTTGATTACCCATCTTGGAGTTATTGCCCTTTTTTCATCATTTTTTTTTTTCATTTTAATACTTTTCGTCTTATATTTCAGAAACTATTTAGAGATAGATGTTAAGTTTATTGCAAAAATGTGCAGCATGTCAAGATCTACCTACCCTGCAATTTTGAAGTAAATCCCATTACCCATTTTGACCGATTATGCAAATTAGAAAAAAGGGGGGATGAAATTTAAAAAAAATCTTCTCTGAAACTACTGAGCCAATCTCAACCAAACTTTGCTGAAATGATCCTTAGGTGGTCCCCTTTCAAAATTGTGTCCGTCAGCACCGTCCTGTATCCAAGATGGCCGCCATTACTAAAAATAGAAATTTCTTCAAATGGCCAAAACTGCTCTATTTTAAGCCAGAAAGTGCCCAAATTTGAAGTGTATAAGCATAATGATGAGCTTTTTAGCATATATTACGGGATTTTTTATGAACTTTGAACTTTTACCGATTTTGACCGATTATGCAAATTAGAAAAAAGGGGGGATGAAATTTAAAAAAAATCTTCTCCTCTGAAACTATTAGGCCAATCTCAACCAAACTTTGCTGAAATGATCCTTAGGTGGCCCCCTTTAAAAATTGTGTCCGTCAGCGCCGTCCTGTATCCAAGATGGCCGCCATTACTAAAAATAGAAATTTCTTCAAATGGCCAAAACTGCTCTATTTTAAGCCAGAAAGTGCCCAAATTTGAAGTGTATAAGCATAATGATGAACTTTTTAACATATATTACGGGATTTTTTATGAACTTTGAACTTTTACCGATTTTGACCGATTATGCAAATTAGAAAAAAGGGGGGATGAAATTAAAAAAAAATCTTCTCCTCTGAAACTACTGAGCCAATCTCAACCAAACTTTGCTGAAATGATCCTTAGGTGGTCCCCTTTCAAAATTGTGTCCGTCAGCGCCGCCCTGTATCCAAGATGGCTGCCATTACTAAAATTAGAAATTTCTTCAAATGGCCAAAACTGCTCTATTTTAAGCCAGAAAGTGCCCAAATTTGAACTGTATAAGCATAATGATGAGCTTTTTAACATATATTACGGGATTTTTTATGAACATTGAACTTTTACCGATTTTGACCGATTATGCAAATTAGAAAAAAGGGGGGATGAAATTAAAAAAAAATCTTCTCCTCTGAAACTACTGAGCCAATCTCAACCAAACTTTGCTGAAATGATCCTTAGGTGGTCCCCTTTCAAAATTGTGTCCGTCAGCGCCGTCCTGTATCCAAGATGGCCGCCATTACTAAAAATAGAAATTTCTTCAAATGGCCAAAACTGCTCTATTTTAAGCCAGAAAGTGCCCAAATTTGAACTGTATAAGCATAATGATGAGCTTTTTAACATATATTACGGGATTTTTTTATGAACTTTGAACTTCTACCGATTTTGACCGATTATGCAAATTAGAAAAAAGGGGGGATGAAATTAAAAAAAAATC
This sequence comes from Bathymodiolus brooksi, assembly GCA_963680875.1. Taxonomy (NCBI): domain Eukaryota; kingdom Metazoa; phylum Mollusca; class Bivalvia; order Mytilida; family Modiolidae; genus Bathymodiolus; species Bathymodiolus brooksi. The sequence goes on from OY804575.1 coordinate 35,632,419, forward strand.
TTCTCCTCTGAAACTACTGAGCCAATCTCAACCAAACTTTGCTGAAATGATCCTTAGGTGGTCCCCTTTCAAAATTGTGTCCGTCAGCGCCGTCCTGTATTCAAGATGGCCGCCATTACTAAAAATAGAAATTTCTTCAGATGGCCAAAACTGCTCTATTTTAAACCAGAAAGTGCCCAAATTTGAACTGTATAAGCATAATGATGAGCTTTTTAACATATATTACGGGATTTTTTATGAACTTTGAACTTTTACCGATTTTGACCGATTATGCAAATTAGAAAAAAGGGGGGATGAAATTAAAAAAAATCTTCTCCTCTGAAACTACTGAGCCAATCTCAACCAAACTTTGCTGAAATGATTCTTGAGTGGTCCTCTTCCAAAATTGTGTCCGGCATTTCAGAACACCGACCAAGATGGCCACCACAGCCGAACTTAATTTAACATAGGACCCTATGGGAAATTCCCATAAAAATATTTTTGTCTGAAACCATTTGCTCAATAAGAACAAAATTTTGATGAAATAGTCATTGGATGGTTCTCTTCCAAAAATGTGTCTGGCGGTTCGACCCTTCTATCCATTTTTTTTTTTACCTGCAATTTTGAAGTAAATCTGATTACCCATCTTGGAGTTCTCGACCTTTTTTCATCAAATTTATAAAAAAAAAATTAATACTTTTCGTCTTATATTTCAAAAACTATAAGAGATAAAGGTTAAGTTTAAATTTCAAAAATTTGCAGCATGTCAAGATCTTCCTACCCTGCAATTTTGAAGTAAATCCAATTACCCATTTTGGAGTTATTGCCCTTTTTTCATCAAAATGTTCTCAATTTTAATACTATCATCTTATATCTCAAAAACTATTAGAGATAGAGGGAAAGTTTAAACTGCAAAAATGTTCAGCATGTCAAGATCTACAAAAAATTTCCCACAGTTAAAAATGTGCGACAGCTGTGAAGAGTTATTCCTCTTGAAATGCATATTTTTGTTGACTCACTGCTTTTGGTTACTCAAATAATCAAAGGGAAGCAACTCTATTACAAAATGTGAAGTAGGAAAAGCTAAATTTTGAGAATCATTGACATATATGTTTTTTTACAGCAATTTTGATAACTTACATTAAAGGGGGAACCCCTGCCCACATTTTTTTGTAGAAGGGGTCTGCAATGACGAAGGCTACATTTGTTAATTTTTTTTACCGAAGTTATCAAGTTTTATTGACTGATGTTGTTATTATACCCAGGTGAGCTATACAGGCTCCTGGGAGCCTCTAGTTTCATTTTCAGTCTGTTTTCCTGAAATACTTATTGATGTGTGTACATGCTACTTTTCAGTGCCAATGGCATTGACAACCTCCAGTTTTAGTTAGTTTTAGATCATTGTAGGTAGATATATATATATATACAGACTGGACATGGGATGTTTATTTTTTTTTAACAAGAGTCTGAAGATACCAAAGGGGCAAAGTAACAGATTCTATTAAATAAAATGGATGTTTATTTTCTGTTAGTTTCAGATTCTATGAGTATAAATGCAAAGTTTCCTGTGATGTTTATTGGTTGAATATTTGAATAAATAAAAATAAGAATATATGATAAGTCTTATATATATATTCATACATGTTTGAAAATCAATATATATATATATATAAACGTCTAAAATGGTTTGTAAAACAACACCAAGTACACAAAACAAAGTGATAAAGAATTAAACACTTCGTAGAATGACAAAATTTTCGTCCCACCGAGGGACTTTATCAATGTCTAATTAAATAAAATCTCGAAACAATATGGCGACTTTTCAAATTTCAAAAAAGTTTTTGACGGTCCATGTACGGCACAAAAGAACCAGAAGATGCACATATGAAACTACATGCATAAAAGAATGGAAATCCTACATATAAATTAATAAAAGTACAATAACAATAATATAAATATACAATAGGGCTACACATTTAAATAAATGTTAAATTAGAAATAAAAATAAATATAAAAATGAGACATTATTGGTAAATGTATCAAATATATATATATATATATGGTTTTTTTCTTCTAAAATATCCATGAAGTAAAAAAAATGGACCAGCATTCCAATTATTTTTAAAGTACATCATCAAACAAATGCCATGAGTTTTCAAGACGCCTTGTGTCATAAATTATAATAAAGTCATTCAGAAAAGAACTTTTTGATTGTGTAATTTGTGAAACTTCATCTGACAGTCAAAAGGTTTATTTCAATTTCAATTGAAAACCAGGACTTGTCTTAAACATTTCAAGAATGAATTAAATTTCTTTAAAGAATTTGGCTCAGAAGATAAATTATATTGTGGTACATATTGTTATAACAGTTGCAACACATTTTCTAGGTCAGAAAGTGGAGCTGAAACAAGATCTCAAACTTTTCAATTTCTTATAGATATATTGAACCAGAACTAAGTTGTTGAACAAGTTTCTACAGACATTTAGACCTGTATACACTCCAACATGTTGTTGAATTTGTTATTCATGCTTTTTTTTTTAGATGAAAAGGTACTTATGTTGCCTGTTGTTTATGAGAAATATAATTATCTTTTATCTATGAATATTAATGCCGAAATTTATAAATTTTCTTTTACAGAAAAGAATTTTTCAAAATGTGCCCATTTATTAACTTTTTTCCAGTCATTGGAACAAATAAAATAATTTTTTTAACTTCAATTTTAAACAATATTAACCAATACTTGGTTATTTTGCCAACAGAAAACATATTCATTCTATTCTAGTCATTTAATTTACTTAGTGAAATTTGGAATTCTGGTTTGTCCTTTCATGTGAATGCAAGTATTCTGTATGTGTCTTAAAATTATGTGAATGGTAGTCATTCAATATGCTCTTTTATGTGAATGCTAGTTATTCTGTATGTGTCTTTTATGTGAATGCTAGTCATTTTGTGTCTGTCTTTTATGTGAATGCTATAGCCATTCTGTTTGTGAATGTCATGGTGGAAAAATTATTGCAATCTAAGTATCCATATTTTTGTAAATGCGGGTAATTTTGTGAATGTCCTGGAGAAAGAATTATTGCAAACTAAGTACCCATATTTGTAAATGCTGGTCATTTTGTGAATGTCCTGGAGAAAGAATTATTGCAACCTAAGCACTCATATTTGTAAATGCTGGTCATTTTGTGAATGTCAAGGGGAAAGAATTGTTACAACTTGACCACCCATATATGTTATAGAAGCTAGTTTGTAGTTGTGTCAAACACATGAATATTCCAAATACATTGATATTTACATTGTGAGATAAACATGAAACTTAGTAGCTTTCATTCAGATAATATAATTTCCTAATTTCAAGAAAAATATTTGCTTACACTGATTTTTTTTTAATTTGCCTTCATATAATAGGAAGGGTTAAGATATCTGAATACAATTTTTTATGCCCCTTTTTGTCTCAAGGTTTCACTTTATTTTTAGATTTTAAAAAAATTATTAATTTTTTTGCATGTTTTTTTTTACACAATATTTTCATATTTTTTCAATTCGCTTAATTTTTGTTTACATGCTTTTATTTTTTCCACACATTTATTTATTTCTATTTATCTTGTACCTGTTGTATTGAAATTAAATTAAATTGAAATTATTAATTGTTGTACAGTCTTGTATCATAGATGATTTTTTTTTTAATTTAAAGTGATAATAAATAGTAATTCCCCAGTCTAAATTACAAAATGCACAATGTCTAAAACAATATTGCAATACAAATAATTCAATTAAACTGAAAAATACGGTATTAATACAAGAAAATTAAAAAAAGACATAGACACCCCTTTCCCAAATGAAATATACTCTTTCGGATGTACGCTTAGGTGTCGTTTATTGTTGATGTTAAGAAACACCACCGATGTGTTCCGAAAGACAATGAATTTCGATGTTTGGCAAATGGTCGATCCGATCAAGGTGGGTGTAGGGCTAAGTGGAACAATTGCATCCCACAAGACATTGACACTAGTTGTCGGTATGACAATGATCCTAGATGATTTCCTCAGGCAATGTATGTTACAGAAAGCCATCATATTGTTTTAATTAAATTTTCTCTTTTAAATAGAACCACCTTGACATTTGTTTTGAAATTGAGTCCACTTCAAGTAGCAAAATTTGATGTTTGTACACAATATAAATAAAAACTGAAGTGATACAATAAATTTCTATTTATCCATAGACATCTTCCGTATATTTTAATTGATTTCAAGCATAAATATTTATTGTAAATTGACGTATTTTAAGCGAAGGGTTGAACGTCATTTTTCATCAAAAATGAAGCGAAAGTCACGTGACTGGGACTTGACTTTGGAGCTCTCCTGTCACGCTGGCTGTCCTACTGCAGGAACATATTTAGCTAACATGTAAAAAATCGTGAAGTTTCCCTTTAAGTTATACTTATTGGAAATCTTTATCATTATAGTAATGAAATGTTGGTCAACAGAAATGTAGGTCAACATCATTTTGTCATTGTAAAAATACAGAGAACTTATAAAGATATCTGGTAAAAGATTTAAAGTATTTAATTTAAATAAAAAACGTATTTTCTTCTGAAAATATAAGAAAAGAATATATAAGTAGTAAATTAGTGTTAGTTTAAACATATTTTATTAATTAATTCAATATAACATTACAATATTCAGCTATATACATTACATAATAAGAAATAATTAATAGGATTGGGAAACAAGTTACAAGAACTTATTTTAATCCCTATCCGTAGGAATAAATTTCATTTATAATATACTGTGAATCTCTAAGGGGAGAAGCAAATAGAACTAACTAATAATATTTGATATAAATTACAGAAGGTATAAGAAGATAAAACAAAGAAAGTGATCTGGTGTTTGATGTAAAAAATGTTTGATTCAAAGTAATTAAAAAAGAAGAAAAAAGAAGAAAGAAATAAGGGAACTAGGTACTGCTGATGTTAGATGAAGCATTTACTGTTTATTAATGTAAATTAGTGTTGAGGTATATCAGTAATGTATTAATGTAAATTAGTGTTGAAGGTATATCAGTAATGTATTAATGTAAATTAGTGTTGAAGGTATATCAGTAATGTATTAATGTAAATTAGTGTTGAAGGTATATCAGTAATGTATTCATTTAAATTATTGGGATATATTTATCTGCTGTAATTTAAAAAAAATCTTTGATGACTTGACACATTTCCTGTTCATCTGTTTTTTTTTCATTAATTTTTCTCCAATTGGTTGAAATAACGAGAATTTAAAAAAAATATATCATTAAACTACATTGTCAGTTCAATTCAATTCAAAGTTTTATTTAGAGTCGATACATAATATACATACAACACAAGGTCTAATGAGTTTTTTATATCAGTAATTGAACCAATATTGATGCAACTTTTAATTAAGCTTTAACTTTGCAAAGTTATTTAGCATTAGTTTATACTTCCTTGTTATAAGAAGATATAGTCATCTAACATTTTATCAAATGTGAACAAATATTTAAAGGAAGATATCAACAGTGTAACAGTATTTAAAAGAAGTCAAAAGTTATTTTTCTTTAATAAAATATAAATAACAAACAATGTTTTTTAAAAAGAACTGACCAATTTTGAAAGAAATTAGGACAGTTGAGTAATTTCAGGTTCCAAAAGTCTCTAGTTATATTTTACTAACGAATATCTCAACATCATGTTATTATATTCATAGTGTGTACATTCTATTTAGTCATTACAATTCAACAAAAACTATTATTGCATTCATGTCTCAATTTTTAGCTCACCTTGCCAAAGGCAAGGTGAGCTTTTGCCATCACTTGGCATCCGTCGTCAGTTGTCCGTTAACTTTTCACATTTTAATTTTCTCCTCTGAAACCCCTCAGCCAAATGAAATGAAACTTGGTAGGAAGCATCTATAGAAGGTCCATTTACAAACATGGCCGCCATAGGCAATTCTTGTTTCTGATTGCCAATTTTTTTTTAATCTTCTCCTCTGAAACCACTTTGCCAAATGAACTGAAATTTGGTAGGAAGCATCTATGGCATGTCCTCTATAAAGAATGCTCATTTCGTCCCGATCCGTTATCAAACATGGCCACCACAGGCAATTCTTGTTTCTGATTGGTTAATTCCCAAAAAATCTTCTCCTCTGAAATCGCTCGGCCAAATGAAACGAAACTTGGTAGGAAACATCCTTGGAAGGTCCTCTATAAAGAATGCTCATTTAGTTCCGATCCGTTTACAAACATGGCCACCACAGACAATTCTTGGTTGATTTCTAAAAAATCTTCTCCTCTGAAGCTGCTTTGCCAAATGAACCGAAACTTGGTAGGAAGCATCCTTGGAAGGTCCTCTATAAATAGTGCTCATTTAGTTCTGATTAATTAACAAACATGGCCGCCATAGGCAATTCTTGTTTCTGATTGGCCGATTTAAAAAAATCTTCTTCTCTGAAACCACTTGGCCAAATGAACCGAAATTTGGTAGGAAGCATCTATTGCAGGTCCTCTATAAAGACTGCTCATTTCGTCCCGATCCGTTATCAAACATGGCCACCACAGACAATTCTTGTTTCTGATTGGTTGATTTCTAAAAAATCTTCTCTGTAACCACTTGGCCAAATGAATCAAAATTTGGTAGGAAGCATCCGTGAAAGGTCTTCTATAAAAATTGCTCATTTAGTTCCAATCGTTAACAAACATGGCCGCCACAGGCAATTCTTGTTTCTGATTGGTTTATTTCTAAAAAATCGTCTCCTCTGAAACCGCTTGGCCAAATGAATCGAAACTTGGTAGGAAGCATCCTTGGAAAGTCCTTTATAAAGATTGCTAATTTAATTCCGATCCGTTGACAAACATGGCCACCAAAGGCTATTCTTGTTTCTGATTGGTTGATTTCTAAAAAATCTTCTTCTCTGAAACCACTTTGCCAAATGAATCGAAACTTGGTAGGAAGCATCCTTGGAAGGTCATCTATAAAGATTGCTCATTTAGTTCCAATCCGTCAATGAACATGGCCACCACAGGCCATTCTTGTTTCTGATTGGTCGATTTCTAAGTATCTTCTTCTTTGTAACTGTTTAGTCAAATGACAAAAACTTTTTCTCTGAAAGCACTTTCCCAAATAAACTTAGTAGGAATCATCTATGGAAGGTTCTGTATTAAGTTTCCTCAAAGCAGAATGAAAGGTGAGCGACACAGGCTCAGCCCACTGAGCCTCTAGTTAACATTTGTCTGAAACTTGTTATGTATTTTATTAGACTTGAGTAACAATAATAAGATTAAGTCAATACTTCTTTTTTTTTTTTTTAAAGAACTGCAGATTTGTTAAAGAGATGAACAGTTGATTCCTCTAAATTGCATGCAAAATCTACATGAAGGAAAATGCTATAATTAGTAGGATTAGACTTAAAACACCTTACCTTATAGCAGGGAATTTTATCAGGGTGCATATTTTAGCCTATTTTGGCAGTTTGCTCAAAATCATCAAAATTAGATTTGTCAGATTATAATGTTATGAAATTATGATCATGATCGTAAAAATTCAAAAAACAAATAAGTTTAATAGGTTTTTCATAATAACGAAATTTTAAAACTGCCAAAAAGACCTGCTGTATGATACTAAAGATTATACAGTTATCTAGATCTAGAGTATACAGTTATCTAGAGTATGCAGTTTAGTAGAAATCACTGTATTAATGTTATTGACCGTTGTTCTTATTTTATTGCTGAGATTATACTGTAACTAATTTTTGTTTTTAATAAATGTTAAAGCATTCTTTTGACAAATAATAGTCAATATATCTACAACTTAGTGACAGAATCGGAGTGAAAATTGTACACTCAGTTATGAACTTATTTGTAGCAAATTATATCATAATATTAAAACTTCAGCATGATGATGAGGCCAAAATTTCTACAAAAAAATATTTCAAACATAAGTGTGAATATTCTACTGAACACAAACCATCGTAAATTTTTGTAAAACACTGATGGGATTCTTAAACCTGCTATTTTTTAACCAATTCATTTCATCTTTAAGACAAAATTGTTCACAAGTATGATTCTTGTACTAATGTTTACAATCAATGTTAGATGAATCAAAATGCTGAAGAAAAAAAATTCCCTGAAAATATCGACTGAAAAATCAGCATTTTTCATTGCATATTTTGGAGAGGGAGTATGAAAAGAGAACTGGCCCTACAGTTATAAAACTGTCGACGATAACATTTATGTAGAAAAAGAACCAATCAAACCACTATATTCAATATATTGAATGTCCTGATTGGACTATTTTGGAGTATGAGTACAAAAAAATCCACTAAAAAAAGGACTAATCAATATACTGTATTTAATATTTTCGAGTGCAAAACTCCAAAAGTTTTATTATATTCTAATGATCTTGATGTCGACACACTTTTGGTTTAGTCATTTCTAATTATAGATATACAAAACATTTTTTACATCAGTTTTACTCATTTTAACATGTACATATTTTTGTTTCATACAATCTGTGATAGTTAAAAAAGGTTCTCCTTTTAAAATATGATCAGAATAATTTAATTATATGTATTATATAGAAAAAAACCACTTCTATTTCATTTTTTAAATTCTTTTATAAAGCCAAATGTTCTAACTGAGATAACAGTGTAATGGTTAGCATGCTCACTTCGGGTTCGAGCTCAAGTCGTGTCAAACCAAAGACTATAAAATTGTATTTGCTGCTTCTCCAGAAAGCATGCAGTATTAAGGAGTAAGAGCAATGATGGGTTGGCTCGGAATCAGGTTAATGTGTCCCAGTTGGGCGACATGTCTACCAGTGGACTGTTGTTTCAATGAGCTAGCACTATAGAGATCCAACTAAGTGTGTTGTTCTAGTACAAAGCATAATAGGTTCTTACATACGTTCTTGGGAAAGACCGGGTGATCTTCCACGAGTGATAGAAATTTTATGTCTTTTCGCGAGTGGAGCGCAGCGAAACGAACGAAAAGACACAACAATTTCTATCACGAGAGGAAGATCACCCGGGCTTTCCCAACGACGCATGTAAGTACCTATTTCTTCCGTAAACCAACAACTTTCACTATCGCGAACTCGTAGAGATGCCCGCCATTGATCAGTAACTAATTTGCATAAATTATCAGATCAATATCATTGAGCGTTATGAAATACACATCACATAAAATTGACTTTTGTGACACCGACTAATAAACTAAGTAGCTTTCTACTGATATTTGAGCTTTTCTCACTAATATTTTATTGAAAGTACAGTATTTTCCTTCATGAGACACCCCATACATGAAATATGACGTGACACATATTTTGATGTCATTGAAGAATGACGTCAAAGGTACGGAAAAGGACATCTAGAAATACGAAAAAATGAAAATAAAATATATTTAATACGGTTGGAGTCTGTATTTGGAAAAAAATCAATGGTTAAATCCGTAATATATCTGTTATTCAGCTATCAGACATGGTATATAATGTGACATTCCCGGCTTAGGGTATATATTTAAACAATTTTTTTTCTTGTTAGAGGCGTTCTGATTAGATGTCACAACGAGTAAAGACAAGTGCACGTGGACTCGTCTTACCTCGGTCGTCTTCACCCGAAAACGGCTATTTACGGAAGAATACATCATCTCATGGAATGTTACTTGTTCTCACCATGATATAACTGAATTGTGTTGGTCTAGTACAAAGCTTACATCATCTCATGGAATGTTACTTGTTCTTGCCATGATATAACTGAATTGTGTTGGTCTAGTACAAAGCATACATCATCTCATGGAATGTAACTTGTTCTTGCCATGATATAACTGAATTGTGTTGGTCTAGTACAAAGCATACATCATCTCATGGAATGTAACTTGTTCTCGCCATGATATAACTGAATTGTGTTGGTCTAGTACAAAGCATACATCATCTCATGGAATGTTACTTGTTCTCGCCATGATATAACTGAATTGTGTTGGTCTAGTACAAAGCATACATCATCTCATGGAATGTTACTTGTTCCTTGTTCTCGCCATGATATAACTGAATTGTGTTGGTCTAGTACAAAGCTTACATCATCACATGGGATGTTACTTGTTCTCGCCATGCATGATATAACTGAATTGTGTTGGTCTAGTACAAAGCATACATCATCTCATGGAATGTAACTTGTTCTCGCCATGATATAACTGAATTGTGTTAGTCTAGTACAAAGCTTACATCATCTCATGGAATGTAACTTGTTCTCACCATGATATAACTGAATTGTGTTGGTCTAGTACAAAGCATACATCATCTCATGGAATGTTACTTGTTCTCGCCATGATATAACTGAATTGTGTTGGTCTAGTACAAAGCATACATCATCTCATGGAATGTTACTTGTTCTCGCCATGATATAACTGAATTGTGTTGGTCTAGTACAAAGCTTACATCATCTCATGGAATGTAACTTGTTCTCGTCATGATATAACTGAATTGTGTTGGTCTAGTACAAAGCTTACATCATCTCATGGAATGTAACTTGTTCTCACCATGATATAACTGAATTGTGTTGGTCTAGTACAAAGCATACATCATCTCATGGAATATACATTTGTAACTTGTTCTCACCATGATATAACTGAATTGTGTTGGTCTAGTACAAAGCATACATCATCTCATGGAATGTAACTTGTTCTCGCCATGATATAACTGAATTGTGTTGGTCTAGTACAAAGCATACATCATCTCATGGAATGTAACTTGTTCTCGCCATGATATAACTGAATTGTGTTGGTCTAGTACAAAGCATACATCATCTGATGGAATGTTACTTGTTCTCGCCATGATATAACTGAATTGTGTTGGTCTAGTACAAAGCATACATCATCTCATGGAATGTTACTTGTTCCTTGTTCTCGCCATGATATAACTGAATTGTGTTGGTCTAGTACAAAGCTTACATCATCACATGGAAGGTTACTTGTTCTCGCCATGCATGATATAACTGAATTGTGTTGGTCTAATACAAAGCATACATCATCTCATGGAATGTAACTTGTTCTCGCCATGATAAAACTGAATTGTGTTGGTCTAGTACAAAGCATACATCATCTGATGGAATGTTACTTGTTCTCGCCATGATATAACTGAATTGTGTTGGTCTAGTACAAAGCATACATCATCTCATGGAATGTAACTTGTTCTCGCCATGATATAACTGAATTGTGTTGGTCTAGTACAAAGCATACATCATCTCATGGAATGTTACTTGTTCTCGCCATGATATAACTGAATTGTGTTGGTCTAGTACAAAGCATACATCATCTCATGGAATGTAACTTGTTCTCGTCATGATATAACTGAATTGTGTTGGTCTAGTACAAAGCATACATCATCTCATGGAATGCAACTTGTTCTCACCATGATATAACTGAATTGTGTTGGTCTAGTACAAAGCATACATCATCTCATGGAATGTAACTTGTTCTCGCCATGATATAACTGAATTGTGTTGGTCTAGTACAAAGCATACATCATCTCATGGAATGTTACTTGTTCTCGCCATGATATAACTGAATTGTGTTGATCTAGTACAAAGCTTACATCATCTCATGGAATGTAACTTGTTCTCGTCATGATATAACTGAATTGTGTTGGTCTAGTACAACGCTTACATCATCTCATGGAATGTAACTTGTTCTCACCATGATATAACTGAATTGTGTTGGTCTAGTACAAAGCATACATCATCTCATGGAATATACATTTGTAACTTGTTCTCGCCATGATATAACTGAATTGTGTTGGTCTAGTACAAAGCATACATCATCTCATGGAATGTAACTTGTTCTCGCCATGATATAACTGAATTGTGTTGGTCTAGTACAAAGCTTACATCATCTCATGGAATGTAACTTGTTCTCGTCATGATATAACTGAATTGTGTTGGTCTAGTACAAAGCTTACATCATCTCATGGAATGTAACTTGTTCTCACCATGATATAACTGAATTGTGTTGGTCTAGTACAAAGCATACATCATCTCATGGAATGTACATTTGTAACTTGTTCTCGCCATGATATAACTGAATTGTGTTGGTCTAGTACAAAGCATACATCATCTCATGGAATATAACTTGTTCTCACCATGACATAACTGTATTGTGTTGGTCTAGCACAAAGCTTACATCATCTCATGGAATGTTACTTGTTCTTGCCATGATATAACTGAATTGTGTTGGTCTAGTACAAAGCATACATCATCTCATGGAATGTAACTTGTTCTTGCCATGATATAACTGAATTGTGTTGGTCTAGTACAAAGCATACATCATCTCATGGAATGTAACTTGTTCTCGCCATGATATAACTGAATTGTGTTGGTCTAGTACAAAGCATACATCATCTCATGGAATGTTACTTGTTCCTTGTTCTCGCCATGATATAACTGAATTGTGTTGGTCTAGTACAAAGCATACATCATCTCATGGAATGTTACTTGTTCTCGCCATGATATAACTGAATTGTGTTGGTCTAGTACAAAGCATACATCATCTCATGGAATGTTACTTGTTCCTTGTTCTCGCCATGATATAACTGAATTGTGTTGGTCTAGTACAAAGCTTACATCATCACATGGGATGTTACTTGTTCTCGCCATACATGATATAACTGAATTGTGTTGGTCTAGTACAAAGCATACATCATCTCATGGAATGTAACTTGTTCTCGCCATGATATAACTGAATTGTGTTGGTCTAGTACAAAGCATACATCATCTCATGGAATGTTACTTGTTCTCGCCATGATATAACTGAATTGTGTTGGTCTAGTACAAAGCATACATCATCTCATGGAATTTTACTTGTTCTCGCCATGATATAACTGAATTGTGTTGGTCTAGTACAAAGCTTACATCATCTCATGGAATGTAACTTGTTCTCGTCATGATATAACTGAATTGTGTTGGTCTAGTACAAAGCTTACATCATCTCATGGAATGTAACTTGTTCTCGTCATGATATAACTGAATTGTGTTGGTCTAGTACAAAGCTTACATCATCTCATGGAATGTAACTTGTTCTCACCATGATATAACTGAATTGTGTTGGTCTAGTACAAAGCATACATCATCTCATGGAATATACATTTGTAACTTGTTCTCGCCATGATATAACTGAATTGTGTTGGTCTAGTACAAAGCATACATCATCTCATGGAATGTAACTTGTTCTCGCCATGATATAACTGAATTGTGTTGGTCTAGTACAAAGCATACATCATCTCATGGAATGTTACTTGTTCCTTGTTCTCGCCATGATATAACTGAATTGTGTTGGTCTAGTTCAAAGCTTACATCATCACATGGGATGTTACTTGTTCTCGCCATACATGATATAACTGAATTGTGTTGGTCTAGTACAAAGCATACATCATCTCATGGAATGTAACTTGTTCTCGCCATGATATAACTGAATTGTGTTAGTCTAGTACAAAGCTTACATCATCTCATGGAATGTAACTTGTTCTCACCATGATATAACTGAATTGTGTTGGTCTAGTACAAAGCATACATCATCTCATGGAATGTTACTTGTTCTCGCCATGATATAACTGAATTGTGTTGGTCTAGTACAAAGCATACATCATCTCATGGAATGTTACTTGTTCTCGCCATGATATAACTGAATTGTGTTGGTCTAGTACAAAGCTTACATCATCTCATGGAATGTAACTTGTTCTCGTCATGATATAACTGAATTGTGTTGGTCTAGTACAAAGCTTACATCATCTCATGGAATGTAACTTGTTCTCGTCATGATATAACTGAATTGTGTTGGTCTAGTACAAAGCTTACATCATCTCATGGAATGTAACTTGTTCTCACCATGATATAACTGAATTGTGTTGGTCTAGTACAAAGCATACATCATCTCATGGAATATACATTTGTAACTTGTTCTCGCCATGATATAACTGAATTGTGTTGGTCTAGTACAAAGCATACATCATCTCATGGAATGTAACTTGTTCTCGCCATGATATAACTGAATTGTGTTGGTCTAGTACAAAGCATACATCATCTCATGGAATGTAACTTGTTCTCGCCATGATATAACTGAATTGTGTTGGTCTAGTACAAAGCATACATCATCTCATGGAATGTTACTTGTTCTCGCCATGATATAACTGAATTGTGTTGGTCTAGTACAAAGCATACATCATCTCATGGAATGTTACTTGTTCCTTGTTCTCGCCATGATATAACTGAATTGTGTTGGTCTAGTACAAAGCTTACATCATCACATGGAATGTTACTTGTTCTCGCCATGCATGATATAACTGAATTGTGTTGGTCTAGTACAAAGCATACATCATCTCATGGAATGTAACTTGTTCTCGCCATGATATAACTGAATTGTGTTGGTCTAGTACAAAGTATACATCATCTCATGGAATGTAACTTGTTCTCGCCATGATAAAACTGAATTGTGTTGGTCTAGTACAAAGCATATATCATCTGATGGAATGTTACTTGTTCTCGCCATGATATAACTGAATTGTGTTGGTCTAGTACAACGCATACATCATCTCATGGAATGTAACTTGTTCTCGCCATGATATAACTGAATTGTGTTGGTCTAGTACAAAGCATACATCATCTCATGGAATGTTACTTGTTCTCGCCATGATATAACTGAATTGTGTTGGTCTAGTACAAAGCATACATCATCTCATGGAATGTAAATTGTTCTCGTCATGATATAACTGAATTGTGTTGGTCTAGTACAAAGCATACATCATCTCATGGAATGTAACTTGTTCTCGCCATGATATAACTGAATTGTGTTGGTCTAGTACAAAGCATACATCATCTCATGGAATGTAACTTGTTCTCGTCATGATATAACTGAATTGTGTTGGTCTAGTACAAAGCATACATCATCTCATGGAATGTTACTTGTTCTCGTCATGATATAACTGAATTGTGTTGGTCTAGTACAAAGCATACATCATCTCATGGAATGTAACTTGTTCTCGCCATGATATAACTGAATTGTGTTGGTCTAGTACAAAGCATACATCATCTCATGGAATGTTACTTGTTCTCGCCATGATATAACTGAATTTTGTTGGTCTAGTACAAAGCATACATCGTCTCATGGAATGCAACTTGTTCTCACCATGATATAACTGAATTGTGTTGGTCTAGTACAAAGCATACATCATCTCATGGAATGTAACTTGTTCTCACCATGATATAATTAACTGTATTGTGTTGGTCTAGTACAAAGCATACATCATCTCATGGAATGTTACTTGTTCTCGCCATGATATAACTGAATTGTTCATTTGGTGTTAATCAACAATCACTAATCACTTTTTTTTCTCTTCTCTTGATACCTGTTCTGATATTCCTTACAAGATTCCAAACAATGATAAATGAGATCTGCAATTTTTAAATACAGATGTGTTTAACTGAAAATAGTAATTATTGTTACACAATACACTGTCATATATTTAACGAAAATCTCAGATGTATTTAAACGTCTACATAGAAAACCACCCATCTTTTTATTTTTATTCCATTGGTTTCGAGTTAAGAAAAAAAAAATTGGCTTAATGCATCTTGCTGCGTTTCTTTGCACAGAAATCACTTATGATATGTAACTGCAACAAATATGTCCTTATGTGTCTCATCATAGATCTTATTGGATTCTATATGTCTGTTATCACTCCAACAGAACTGTTAACAATTCTCTGTTAAGAGTGAGAAAACAGAAATTTTAAGACAATAGTTTTATCGCCGTCAAACCCAAGATAAATGTAGGAGCAAAAGCTAGAAAATAAGATTCTGGTCACGTGATTCTGGTACCCCAAGAATGAATGTGTACACACACAAATATATGTCTTATAACTAGTTATATAGGACATGTTAAGGGAACAACCATTTAACTTGAAGGGGGGGGGGGGGGGGGGGGGGGTTATGGTTTTTTTCTAAAAAAACATTCTGATTCCCAATGTTGCTGAAAAAAATATTCTGATTTTGTTGGAGGAAAAAAAAATAATCTGATTAGAGTTTTTGTAATATAACCTAATGTTAAATTCTGGAGAAAAAAAAATCGCGCTTTGCGCGACAAAATAAATAAATATTCTAACTCTTGTGTTGTCCGAAAAAAAAATTCGGAACGAAACAAAATACCATAACCCCCTTCAAGTTAAATGGTCGGTCCCTAAAAAGGAGATTCATTCAAATATTGTCCTGGTCACATCATTGCTGGAAATTTGAATATCACAATGATAATCTTCTTAAAATCATTGCTAGTTATCCAAAATACTGTTTGCCACAGTCCATAAATTGGAAATACATCTTCAACCTACTTGTGGACTCGGGGAGAACTAGCTATATATAGCTAGAAAGTGGGAAACATGAGAAAAAAGGATAATGTTGATACCCTTTCAGATTGAGTTAAAGCTGTGAGGTCAGTGATTCAAATTTAAATCGGCTAATTGAAAAGGTAAGTGAACACAAAGAGAGCAACTGTATTCAATAATCCTGTTGTTGCTGAAACACTGTCCACTATTCACGACAAATATGCTGTTGTTCCCACATATTATAAGACTCCTTAACATCATTGATAAAAGAAAAGTTTGAAGGATTAATTCGAAGCCGTGAATCGAAGGACAGACGAGACAATGACAAAAAGAAAAAGTACAAACAATCCCCCTTCTTCCATTAATAGTGTGCATGATTCCTCTGGAACATTTTCGCACAATTGACTATGTACACGTGAGGGAGGGTCGGTTAGTGTATTTACAATAATTTACAGATGCAGGATAAAACGATCTGGTTAAAAACATTTGAGGCTGGTCTAGTGGAAGCTGGAAGCAATTTTTATCCCTCCCTTGAAAGCCTCTAGGGATTGCATTCTTGTGATATCTGATGGAAGACTGTTCCAGAGTCTGATGGTAGATGGGAAGAAGGAGTTCTTATAAGAGTTGACACTTGTGAATGGTACTAGGAACCTCATATCATTTCCTCTTGTTCTTACACGGGTTGGTTGTAAATAAGGTGCTGATGGTATTGCGACCAGTTGATGGATAACTCGGTATATCATGGTGACTTTGGATTGATGTCGACGGGTGATGAGGTCGTCCCACTTAAGTTGGTGAAGCATATATGATACACTGCTTGTTCTTCTATAGTCACCGAGTGTGAAGCGTGCCGTTCTTCGTTGTACTGCTTCGATTTTACTGATGTTTGTTTGTGTCCACGGGTTCCACACAGTGGCAGCGTATTCTAGCTGTGGTCTTACTAATGTCTTATAGCATGTTGATTTGACATCAGCTGGACACGATGATAGGTTCCTACGTAGGAAGGCTGTGGTATTGTTTGCCTTCTTAGTCATGATGTCAATATGACTG
This sequence comes from Bathymodiolus brooksi, assembly GCA_963680875.1. Taxonomy (NCBI): domain Eukaryota; kingdom Metazoa; phylum Mollusca; class Bivalvia; order Mytilida; family Modiolidae; genus Bathymodiolus; species Bathymodiolus brooksi. The sequence continues at coordinate 35,649,821 of OY804575.1, forward strand.
TTCCATGATAGTGTGTTATCGATGGTAACTCCAAGGTATTTTGCTCTGTTAGTTTCATGTAATACCTGGCCATGGATGGTATATTTGGCATCTATGATCTTTTTCTTGTTTGTGATTCTGATGACTTCACATTTGTCAGGATTAAACGACATCAACCAGTCTTTCTCCCACTGCTGTAAAGTGTCAAGGTTGTTTTGTAATGACACTGCATCATCCGTAGTCTTGATGGTACGATACAACAGACAGTCGTCAGCAAAAAGTCTGCCGGTGGCATTAACGTTAGATAACGGGTCGTTTATGTAAACCAGGAACAGCAGTGGGCCAAGTACTGTCCCCTGAGGTACACCTGATGATACTGGTGCTGAGTTTAATTTGGCTCCATCTAATATTACCTGCTGGTCTCTGTTTGCCAAGAAACTTTTAATCCATGACAAGGTGTTACCACGGACTCCAATGACCTACAAGACTACACAGAAAACTGAACACTGCACAACACGAACCCCACTAAAAACCCGGGATGGGCTCAGGTGCTCCGGAAGGGTGGGTCGTTATTGCTCCACTAGTGGCCCTTACGTTAATCTTATTACAAACCTGGTAATAAGTCGTGAATGAGGAAAGGACCGGATTGTGATTACGACAAACGGAACATATCTGTTGTCATTTGTGACAGGTAATTTGTAACGGTTCAGCCGAAGTCATAGTGGCAACCGTAAAACTGTCGAAGTGATGACTTCAGCTTAACCACTAGGAATTCTTGGTACAGTAGCTTCTATGTCAGCAGCAGCCATCTATCAAGGACATCATGATGAAGGAACTACAAGCTCTGGAACATCATACCAACGGAGGGATATACTCCATATACAGGGTGCTGTTGGAATGTTGATACATATAAATCGAAAGTTCACAATAGGAAAATTGAAATAATTTCTTTTGTAATAAAGTTTCTGACAGGTTATGATCTTCGAGATAAAAGAGGTCAAATGGGGCCTAATTGCCATACCACTAAAATGATAACACATGCATTTTAAGTCTGTATGCAGTTTTTTTCCTTGAATTCCTTTAAAAAATTCATGTCTGGATTAATCGAACAGATCTGAATTTGTTGTAGTTCTTATAGATTCACAGATACATGTAGGAGCTCAAAGTCACATTTTCTATTATCAAAAACATTTTGTTATAACAATAAACAACACCGTGTAGACTTTAATCATTAGTTACCTTGAGTGAATCAAGTTTTTACATTTCAATGTATTTTCAATAGTTTGTTCAACCGATTTTCCTATTCTAAACTGAATGATATAAATTCACTTAAGGCCATGCAAATCGCAATGTCATTAGTCTGAAACGGTGCTATCGTGAAAGTAGAGTCGATCTATCAGACAAGATGAATTGGACATACTCAGTGAAATGTAAGAAGAATTCTTACTTAGCTAATCTATCATGGATTTTGATTTATATGTTTGTTGCTTTGATATTTGACTCAGACAACTTAATCAGTATTGATCAATTTGTTCGTAAAGAATTGTAACAGTTTTATGGCTTCATTTCACCAATAGAATTGTTTAGATCCCATTTCTGATATTACTGTGGTCTGCACCTCCCAATAACATCTTCTTTTCATTTATCATCGGAAAACTTAGAGTCAGTTAACATGAAGTGGTTTCCATTTTGAGTGTCACGTGATACTAATATTCAATTTGGATGGACATGATTGGGGTTTCTATTAGGAATATGAACTAATAATAGTAGCATAAGAATATTTTGAAAACAAGCCACCCATTAATGTCAGTTTCGTTTTTGCTTAACTGGAGGAAATACATGTATTGTGTCTATAATTACGAACAAATGATTTAGCTTACTGCATTGACATAATAAGTAGGTGCACAAATATGTATGAGAAATTTGTATCTATGTCTGCTTAGTTTAAAAATATCTTTGCTTGTAGAATGTAGCTATATATATGTACCGACTGTACGTGTAATGTTTTCTCCGTCAATGTGTTGAAGAGGAATACATTGTGTGTCAAGTGATACGTAATTTCAATTTTGATGTGCCAAATTGGGGTCTTTTTACGAGTGAGTGGGTGATTTATGCTTAACGCCAAAATGAGCAGTATTTCAGATTTATCATGACGAGAACAAGGTACATTTCAATGAGATGATGATGTATGCGTTGTATAACAGCCTTAGTTGGATATTTAGTGCAAGCTCGACGCCTTATCCTGATTCCGAACCAACCAGTCTTTGCTCTTACTCCTTAATGCTGCGGGCTAAGCGAATAAGAATGTAGAAAATATCAATATCATAAGTATTTGGTTTGACCCGACAGTGGCTCGAAGCTACGATCTATCACACTGGAGGTGAGCGTACTGATCATTACACCACCAATGACAGTGGCTCGAAGCTACGATCTACATGTATCACACTGGAGGTGAGGGTACTGATCATTACACCACCAATGACAGTGGCTCGAAGCTACGATCTATCACACTGGAGGTGAGCGTACTGATCATTGCACCACCAATGACAGTGGCTCGAAGCTACGATCTATCACACTGGAGGTGCGCGTACTGATCATTACACCACCAATGACAGTGGCTCGAAGCTACGATCTATTACACTGGAGGTGAGGGTACTGATCATTACACCACCAATGACAGTGGCTCGAAGCTACGATCTATCACACTGGTGGTGAGTGTACTGATCATTACACCACCAATGACAGTGGCTCGAAGCTACGATCTATCACACTGGAGGTGAGGGTACTGATCATTACACCACCAATGACAGTGGCTCGAAGCTACGATCTATCACACTGGAGGTGAGGGTACTGATCATTACACCACCAATGACAGTGGCTCGAAGCTACGATCTATCACACTGGAGGTGAGCGTACTGATCATTACACCACCAATGACAGTGGCTCGAAACTACGATCTATCACACTGGAGGTGAGCGTACTGATCTTTACACCACCAATGACAGTGGCTCGAAGCTACGATCTATCACACTGGATGTGAGCGTACTGATCATTACACCACCAATGACAGTGGCTCGAAGCTACGATCTATCACACTGGAGGTGAGCGTACTGATCATTACACCACCAATGACAGTGGCTCGAAGCTACGATCTATCACACTGGATGTGAGCGTACTGATCATTACACCACCAATGACAGTGGCTCGAAGCTACGATCTATCACACTGTAGGTGAGCGTACTGATCATTACACCACCAATGACAGTGGCTCGAAGCTACGATCTATCACACTGGAGGTGAGCGTACTGATCATTACACCACCAATGACAGTGGCTCGAAGCTACGATCTATCACACTGGAGGTGAGCGTACTGATCATTACACCACCAATGAGAGTGGCTCGAAGCTACGATCTATCACACTGGTGGTGAGTGTACTGATCATTACACCACCAATGACAGTGGCTCGAAGCTACGATCTATCACACTGGTGGTGCGTGTACTGATCATTACACCACCAATGACAGTGGCTCGAAGCTACGAACTATCACACTGGAGGTGAGCGTACTGATCATTACACCATCAATGACAGTGGCTCGAAGCTACGATCTATCACACCGGAGGTGAGCGTACTGATCATTACACCACCAATGACAGTGGCTCGAAGCTACGAACTATCACACTGGAGGTGAGCGTACTGACCATTACACCACCAATGAGAGTGGCTCGAAGCTACGATCTATCACACTGGTGGTGAGTGTACTGATCATTACACCACCAATGACAGTGGCTCGAAGCTACGATCTATCACACTGGAGGTGAGGGTACTGATCATTACACCACCAATGACAGTGGCTCGAAGCTACGATCTATCACACTGGTGGTGAGTGTACTGATCATTACACCACCAATGACAGTGGCTCGAAGCTACGAACTATCACACTGGAGGTGAGCGTACTGATCATTACACCACCAATGACAGTGGCTCGAAGTTACGATCTATCACACCGGAGGTGAGCGTACTGATCATTACACCACCAATGACAGTGGCTCGAAGCTACGATCTATCACACTGGAGGTGAGGGTACTGATCATTACACCACCAATGACAGTGGCTCGAAGTTACGATCTATCACACTGGAGGTGAGCGTACTGATCATTACACCACCAATGACAGTGGCTCGAAGCTACGATCTATCACATTGGAGGTGAGGGTACTGATCATTACACCACCAATGACAGTGGCTCGAAGTTACGATCTATCACACTGGAGGTGAGCGTACTGATCATTACACCACCAATGACAGTGGCTCGAAGCTACGATCTATCACACTGGAGGTGAGGGTACTGATCATTATACCACCAATGGCAGTGGCTCGAAGCTACGATCTATCACACTGGAGGTGAGCGTACTGATCATTACACCACCAATGACAGTGGCTCGAAGCTACGATCTATCACACTGGAGGTGAGGGTACTGATTATTACACCACCAATGAATGACAGTGGCTCGAAGCTACGATCTATCACACTGGAGGTGAGCGTACTGATCATTACACCACCAATGACAGTGGCTCGAAGCTACGATCTATCACACTGGAGGTGAGGGTACTGATCACTACACCACCAATGCCAGTGGCTCGAAGCTACGATCTATCACACTGGAGGTGAGGGTACTAATCATTACACCACCAATGCCAGTGGCTCGAAGCTACGATCTATCACACTGTAGGTGAGCGTACTGATCATTACACCACCAATGACAGTGGCTCGAAGCTACGATCTATCGCACTGGAGGTGAGGGTACTGATCATTACACCACCAATGACAGTGGCTCGAAGCTACGATCTATCACACTGGTGGTGAGTGTATTGATCATTACACCACCAATGACAGTGGCTCGAAGCTACGATCTATCACACTGGAGGTGAGCGTACTGATCATTACACCACCAATGAGGTTATGAAGACCACCGATTAATAATAGCAGCTTATAAATAGTACATGCTGATTGGTTGAACATTTAAAAACCCTTTTCTCAGAAGCAGAATATATTGAACCGGAACGTTGTTGACAGTCCTCTATCAAGGGTTTCATTCTTGCTCATGTCGAAATATTTAGATGAATACCATAATGAGACCAATTCAACAGATCTCGGAAGCCAACACCAACCATAAGAGGAATGTTTCGTTACTCCGTGTGTGTTTCACAACTGACCACGTATAAATTGCAGTAAAATCCCGCCCTTTCCTTGTTCACGCCTTATCGGTGAATATGACTGATTATAAATTTATCAACACGAATTCCATATCAGATCATGTGTGTGTCATTTAACAGAGCGGATGCCACTGTGGAAGCAGGACCTGCTTACACTTACAGTGCAAACGGTTGTTAAAGGGGTTCATATTGCCCAGTGTTCAATTTTGTGTTTAGTTGAGTATTTTTTCATATTTGTCCTTTCCATTGTACTGCTTGTCCTTGGATTTACGGCTTGTGATTACCGATTTGGTATCTTCACACTTTTCCTAACATTCGACTCTAGGGAAACCATTTTGAATATTTGCTTCTCAGAAACTACTGAACTGCTTGAACACAAACTGTACCTAATGATCTGTTGATGAACCTCTGCAAAATATATGTTTTTGATGTTTATTCAAAATCAAAGCTGGACGATAATTACATGGGTCTTTACCAAATTGAAATATTGTTTAAATTTACTTTTGACCCCCATAATTCACCAATCCACAACAAATATGATAGCCATTAATTGCATAATTTCTTTTCACACAATGTTCGGTTCGTCTTTACTTCAGTTGTTTGTAGGAGGGCTCATGTCTTATTTACGTTATTTGTATTTGCTTGCGCATAGTGGTGTCCACCACATATTGTGTTGTGTTTTTTTGTTTTGTTTGTCTTCGTCTTGTGTACCCTGTGTTGCCAGTTTCTCTGGATTCCCCATTTTTGATTGCCCCTTCGGTGTTCTCTAACGTTTATTTTTTTATATTCTAAAAGATAAATTATTGGAGTTATAACGAACATGCATAATTTCTGTCACATTTCATAACGATCAGTTATTGTTATTCAAACAACCTGACTCCACATTTCCCCATGCAAGGAACAATTTAGAACACAAAATAGAATTACTTGATAATATCCACCACTTAACAATTGTTTTAACAGTCTTAGATTACACCCTGATGTCTGGTTTTAAAGTTGTATACCCAACACGTCTTGCTGAAACGATTGACTGTTTCTTCTTTAAGCACCTACCAAGTTTTATTACATTTTATAGGATAATTTAATCTTTTGGCATGAAATTGTAGAAGTAAAGTAATCAACCGAACAAATACTACTACACAAAAATATTCATGTTGCAGCTATCATATTCTGATAAATAAAAAGACTGTATTATATTTATATAATAATGTTGTGTTAGCAATGACTATGTCAATATAGTGGTCGGGGTTGAAGACATAGTGCACGACCCGAAGGTGAGTGCACTATGTCTTCACCCCTGACCACTATATGGCTTAGTCACATTATTATTATTATTATTATGCTGACTGTTATATGTAGACAAAATATATTGAGAACTATTACAATAAAGGAGGTCCTGATATTTGTGACTAATATTATTGGATCAGATAGTCTTGAAAGTGTGAGAATATTCTTTGTTTCTTTCAAGGCTTTAATAATATAAAGATTTTTGAAGTTTGAAATTTAATTAACAACAATAACAAGTATTAAAAAACGTTTAGACGACTATGATAGATTTAAGTCTGCAATACCTCAATAGGTGAGCCGGACGTTAAACCCTCATACTACTACTACTATGATAGATTGACAGATTGGATCCGCCCCCTTGCACGTGGACTAGCTATATATAGCTTGACAGACAGCTGAAAACCCAAACTTCCCCGCGTGAAACTGGCATAGTAGATGTACTATTTTCGCATAGTATATCAACGCTATATAATTCTTTGTGATATATGCCAAAATATCGTATGAACTTATATTACAGAAGAAATTTACAGAAAGTATAATAATTGTTAATAGTTTTCATTTAAGACATGTGTTCGGGATGAATTGCTAATAGATTGTATAACAATGTAATACCAAATAATTTTTCTGGTAAATACATAATATAAGACCATTTGACGGAATTCTTCAGTATACTAGACATCGCATTTTACCATTATAATTGTTCTCGGTGTTCATTATTTTTGGTCATTGTACTTAACAATATTGACTTTTTGTAGGTTGAAAATCTCATATGTCACATATTGAAGGGGGTTGGGTGGACCAAAAAATGGTTAAAGACGTATACTTCTGACCACAAGCCTACCCTGATACTAACTTTAAGTTGTTAAGGTACCGGGGTATCCAGACACCTACCAAAACCCGAGGACTTCACCGGGTAGGTTGTTATAGCTACCCCCAAAGGCCGCGGGCTTCACCATGTAGCTTGATATAACTACCCCAAAGGCCGAGGGCTTCACCAGGTAGCTTGTTATAACTACCCCAACGGCCGTGGGCTTCACCAGGTGGTTTGCTATAACTACACCAAAGGCCGAGGGTTTCACCAGGTAGATTGTTTTAGCTACCCCACAGGCCGTGGGCTTCACCATGTAGCTTGTTATAACTACCCCAAAGACCGAGGGCTTCACCAGGTAGTTTGCTATAACTACCCCAAAGGCCGAGGGCTTCACCATGTAGCTTGCTATAACTACCCCAAATGCCGAGGGCTTCACCAGGTAGTTTGTTATAATTACCCCAACCGCCGTGGGCTTCACCAGGTAGTTTGTTATAGCTACCCCAAAGGCCGAGGACTTCACCAAGTAGTTTGCTATAACTACCCGAAAGGCCGAGGGCTTCACCATGTAGTTTGCTATAACTACCCCAAAGGCCGTGGGCTTCACCATGTAGCTTGTTATAACTACCCCAACGGCCGAGGGCCTCACCAGGTAGTTTGCTATAACTACCCCAAAGGCCGTGGCTTCACCATGTAGCTTGCTATATCTACGCCAAAGGCCGAGGGCTTCACCATGTAGTTTGCTATAATTACCCCAAAGGCCGTGGGCTTCACCATGTAGCTTGTTATAACTACCCCAACGGACGAGGGCCTCACCAGGTAGTTTGTTATAGCTACCCCAAAGGCCGAGGGCTTCACCAGGTAGTTTGCTATAATTACCCCAAAGGCCGAGGGCGTCACCAGGTAGTTTGCTATAACTACCCCAAAGGCCAAGGGCGTCACCAGGTAGTTTGCTATAACTACCCCAAAGGCCGAGGGCTTCACCAGGTAGTTTGTTATAGCTACCCCAAAGGCCGAGGACTTCACCAGGTAGTTTGCTATAACTACCCCAAAGGCCGAGGGCTTCACCAGGTAGTTTGCTGTAACTACCCCAAAGGCAGAGGGCTTCACCATGTAGCTTGCTATAACTACCTCAAAGGCCAAGGACTTCACCAGGTAGTTTGTGATAACTACCCCAAAGGCCGAGGGCGTCACCAGGTTGTTTACTATAACTACCCCAAAGGCTGAGGGCTTCACCAGGTAGTTTGCTATAACTACCCCAAAGGCCGAGGGCTTCACCAGGTAGTTTGCTATAACTACCCCAAAGGCCGAAGGCGTCACCAGGTAGTTTGCTATAACTACCCCAAAAGCCGTGGGCTTCACCATGTAGCATGCTATAACTACCCCAAAGGCCGAAGGCGTCACCAGGTAGTTTGCTATAACTACCCCAAAGGCCGAGGGCTTCACCATGTAGTTTGCTATAACTACCACAAAGGCCGATGACTTCACCAGGTAGTTTGCTATAACTACCACAACGGCCGAGGGCTTAACCAGGTAGTTTGCTATAACTACTCCAAAGGCCGAGGGCGTCACCAGGTAGTTTGTTATAACTACCCCAAAGGCGGAGGGCTTAACCAGGTAGTTTGCTATAACTACCACAAAGGCCGAGGGCTTCACCAGGTAGTTTGTTATAACTACCACAAAGGCCGAGGGCTTCACCATGTAGTTTGCTATAACTACCCCAAAGGCCGTGGGCTTCACCATGTAGCTTGTTATAACTACCCCAACGGCCGAGGGCCTCACCAGGTAGTTTGCTATAACTACCCCAAAGGCCGTGGCTTCACCATGTAGCTTGCTATATCTACGCCAAAGGCCGAGGGCTTCACCATGTAGTTTGCTATAACTACCCCAAAGGCCGTGGGCTTCACCATGTAGCTTGTTATAACTACCCCAACGGACGAGGGCCTCACCAGGTAGTTTGTTATAGCTACCCCAAAGGCCGAGGGCTTCACCAGGTCGTTTGCTATAATTACCCCAAAGGCCGAGGGCGTCACCAGGTAGTTTGCTATAACTACCCCAAAGGCCAAGGGCGTCACCAGGTAGTTTGCTATAACTACCCCAAAGGCCGAGGGCTTCACCAGGTAGTTTGTTATAGCTACCCCAAAGGTCGAGGACTTCACCAGGTAGTTTGCTATAACTACCCCAAAGGCCGAGGGCTTCACCAGGTAGTTTGCTGTAACTACCCCAAAGGCAGAGGGCTTCACCATGTAGCTTGCTATAACTACCTCAAAGGCCAAGGACTTCACCAGGTAGTTTGTGATAACTACCCCAAAGGCCGAGGGCGTCACCAGGTTGTTTACTATAACTACCCCAAAGGCTGAGGGCTTCACCAGGTAGTTTGCTATAACTACCCCAAAGGCCGAGGGCTTCACCAGGTAGTTTGCTATAACTACCCCAAAGGCCGAAGGCGTCACCAGGTAGTTTGCTATAACTACCCCAAAAGCCGTGGGCTTCACCATGTAGTTTGCTATAACTACCACAAAGGCCGATGACTTCACCAGGTAGTTTGCTATAACTACCACAACGGCCGAGGGCTTAACCAGGTAGTTTGCTATAACTACTCCAAAGGCCGAGGGCGTCACCAGGTAGTTTGTTATAACTACCCCAAAGGCGGAGGGCTTAACCAGGTAGTTTGCTATAACTACCACAAAGGCCGAGGGCTTCACCAGGTAGTTTGTTATAACTACCACAAAGGCCGAGGGCTTCACCATGTAGTTTGCTATAACTACCCCAAAGGCCGTGGGCTTCACCATGTAGCTTGTTATAACTACCCCAACGGCCGAGGGCCTCACCAGGTAGTTTGCTATAACTACCCCAAAGGCCGTGGCTTCACCATGTAGCTTGCTATATCTACGCCAAAGGCCGAGGGCTTCACCATGTAGTTTGCTATAACTACCCCAAAGGCCGTGGGCTTCACCATGTAGCTTGTTATAACTACCCCAACGGACGAGGGCCTCACCAGGTAGTTTGTTATAGCTACCCCAAAGGCCGAGGGCTTCACCAGGTAGTTTGCTATAATTACCCCAAAGGCCGAGGGCGTCACCAGGTAGTTTGCTATAATTACCCCAAAGGCCAAGGGCGTCACCAGGTAGTTTGCTATAACTACCCCAAAGGCCGAGGGCTTCACCAGGTAGTTTGTTATAGCTACCCCAAAGGCCGAGGACTTCACCAGGTAGTTTGCTATAACTACCCCAAAGGCCGAGGGCTTCACCAGGTAGTTTGCTGTAACTACCCCAAAGGCAGAGGGCTTCACCATGTAGCTTGCTATAACTACCTCAAAGGCCAAGGACTTCACCAGGTAGTTTGTGATAACTACCCCAAAGGCCGAGGGCGTCACCAGGTTGTTTACTATAACTACCCCAAAGGCTGAGGGCTTCACCAGGTAGTTTGCTATAACTACCCCAAAGGCCGAGGGCTTCACCAGGTAGTTTGCTATAACTACCCCAAAGGCCGAAGGCGTCACCAGGTAGTTTGCTATAACTACCCCAAAAGCCGTGGGCTTCACCATGTAGCATGCTATAACTACCCCAAAGGCCGAAGGCGTCACCAGGTAGTTTGCTATAACTACCCCAAAGGCCGAGGGCTTCACCATGTAGTTTGCTATAACTACCACAAAGGCCGATGACTTCACCAGGTAGTTTGCTATAACTACCACAACGGCCGAGGGCTTAACCAGGTAGTTTGCTATAACTACTCCAAAGGCCGAGGGCGTCACCAGGTAGTTTGTTATAACTACCCCAAAGGCGGAGGGCTTAACCAGGTAGTTTGCTATAACTACCACAAAGGCCGAGGGCTTCACCAGGTAGTTTGTTATAACTACCACAAAGGCCGAGGGCTTCACCATGTAGTTTGCTATAACTACCCCAAAGGCCGTGGGCTTCACCATGTAGCTTGTTATAACTACCCCAACGGCCGAGGGCCTCACCAGGTAGTTTGCTATATCTACCCCAAAGGCCGTGGCTTCACCATGTAGCTTGCTATATCTACGCCAAAGGCCGAGGGCTTCACCATGTAGTTTGCTATAACTACCCCAAAGGCCGTGGGCTTCACCATGTAGCTTGTTATAACTACCCCAACGGACGAGGGCCTCACCAGGTAGTTTGTTATAGCTACCCCAAAGGCCGAGGGCTTCACCAGGTAGTTTGCTATAATTACCCCAAAGGCCGAGGGCGTCACCAGGTAGTTTGCTATAACTACCCCAAAGGCCAAGGGCGTCACCAGGTAGTTTGCTATAACTACCCCAAAGGCCGAGGGCTTCACCAGGTAGTTTGTTATAGCTACCCCAAAGGCCGAGGACTTCACCAGGTAGTTTGCTATAACTACCCCAAAGGCCGAGGGCTTCACCAGGTAGTTTGCTGTAACTACCCCAAAGGCAGAGGGCTTCACCATGTAGCTTGCTATAACTACCTCAAAGGCCAAGGACTTCACCAGGTAGTTTGTGATAACTACCCCAAAGGCCGAGGGCGTCACCAGGTTGTTTACTATAACTACCCCAAAGGCTGAGGGCTTCACCAGGTAGTTTGCTATAACTACCCCAAAGGCCGAGGGCTTCACCAGGTAGTTTGCTATAACTACCCCAAAGGCCGAAGGCGTCACCAGGTAGTTTGCTATAACTACCCCAAAAGCCGTGGGCTTCACCATGTAGCATGCTATAACTACCCCAAAGGCCGAAGGCGTCACCAGGTAGTTTGCTATAACTACCCCAAAGGCCGAGGGCTTCACCATGTAGTTTGCTATAACTACCACAAAGGCCGATGACTTCACCAGGTAGTTTGCTATAACTACCACAACGGCCGAGGGCTTAACCAGGTAGTTTGCTATAACTACTCCAAAGGCCGAGGGCGTCACCAGGTAGTTTGTTATAACTACCCCAAAGGCGGAGGGCTTAACCAGGTAGTTTGCTATAACTACCACAAAGGCCGAGGGCTTCACCAGGTAGTTTGTTATAACTACCACAAAGGCCGAGGGCTTCACCATGTAGTTTGCTATAACTACCCCAAAGGCCGTGGGCTTCACCATGTAGCTTGTTATAACTACCCCAACGGCCGAGGGCCTCACCAGGTAGTTTGCTATAACTACCCCAAAGGCCGTGGCTTCACCATGTAGCTTGCTATATCTACGCCAAAGGCCGAGGGCTTCACCATGTAGTTTGCTATAACTACCCCAAAGGCCGTGGGCTTCACCATGTAGCTTGTTATAACTACCCCAACGGACGAGGGCCTCACCAGGTAGTTTGTTATAGCTACCCCAAAGGCCGAGGGCTTCACCAGGTAGTTTGCTATAATTACCCCAAAGGCCGAGGGCGTCACCAGGTAGTTTGCTATAACTACCCCAAAGGCCAAGGGCGTCACCAGGTAGTTTGCTATAACTACCCCAAAGGCCGAGGGCTTCACCAGGTAGTTTGTTATAGCTACCCCAAAGGCCGAGGACTTCACCAGGTAGTTTGCTATAACTACCCCAAAGGCCGAGGGCTTCACCAGGTAGTTTGCTGTAACTACCCCAAAGGCAGAGGGCTTCACCATGTAGCTTGCTATAACTACCCCAAAGGCCAAGGACTTCACCAGGTAGTTTGTGATAACTACCCCAAAGGCCGAGGGCGTCACCAGGTTGTTTACTATAACTACCCCAAAGGCTGAGGGCTTCACCAGGTAGTTTGCTATAACTACTCCAAAGGCCGATGACTTCACCAGGTAGTTTGCTATAACTACCCCAAAGGCCGAAGGCGTCACCAGGTAGTTTGCTATAACTACCCCAAAAGCCGTGGGCTTCACCATGTAGCATGCTATAACTACCCCAAAGGCCGAAGGCGTCACCAGGTAGTTTGCTATAACTACCCCAAAGGCCGAGGGCTTCACCATGTAGTTTGCTATCACTACCACAAAGGCCGATGACTTCACCAGGTAGTTTGCTATAACTACCACAACGGCCGAGGGCTTAACCAGGTAGTTTGCTATAACTACTCCAAAGGCCGAGGGCTTCACCAGGTAGTTTGTTATAACTACCCCAAAGGCCGAGGGCTTCACCAGGTAGTTTGTTATAGCTACCCCAAAGGCCGAGGACTTCACCAGGTAGTTTGCTATAACTACCCCAAAGGCCGAGGGCTTCACCAGGTAGTTTGCTGTAACTACCCCAAAGGCAGAGGGCTTCACCATGTAGCTTGCTATAACTACCTCAAAGGCCAAGGACTTCACCAGGTAGTTTGTGATAACTACCCCAAAGGCCGAGGGCGTCACCAGGTTGTTTACTATAACTACCCCAAAGGCTGAGGGCTTCACCAGGTAGTTTGCTATAACTACCCCAAAGGCCGAGGGCTTCACCAGGTAGTTTGCTATAACTACCCCAAAGGCCGAAGGCGTCACCAGGTAGTTTGCTATAACTACCCCAAAAGCCGTGGGCTTCACCATGTAGCATGCTATAACTACCCCAAAGGCCGAAGGCGTCACCAGGTAGTTTGCTATAACTACCCCAAAGGCCGAGGGCTTCACCATGTAGTTTGCTATAACTACCACAAAGGCCGATGACTTCACCAGGTAGTTTGCTATAACTACCACAACGGCCGAGGGCTTAACCAGGTAGTTTGCTATAACTACTCCAAAGGCCGAGGGCGTCACCAGGTAGTTTGTTATAACTACCCCAAAGGCGGAGGGCTTAACCAGGTAGTTTGCTATAACTACCACAAAGGCCGAGGGCTTCACCAGGTAGTTTGTTATAACTACCACAAAGGCCGAGGGCTTCACCATGTAGTTTGCTATAACTACCCCAAAGGCCGTGGGCTTCACCATGTAGCTTGTTATAACTACCCCAACGGCCGAGGGCCTCACCAGGTAGTTTGCTATAACTACCCCAAAGGCCGTGGCTTCACCATGTAGCTTGCTATATCTACGCCAAAGGCCGAGGGCTTCACCATGTAGTTTGCTATAACTACCCCAAAGGCCGTGGGCTTCACCATGTAGCTTGTTATAACTACCCCAACGGACGAGGGCCTCACCAGGTAGTTTGTTATAGCTACCCCAAAGGCCGAGGGCTTCACCAGGTAGTTTGCTATAATTACCCCAAAGGCCGAGGGCGTCACCAGGTAGTTTGCTATAACTACCCCAAAGGCCAAGGGCGTCACCAGCTAGTTTGCTATAACTACCCCAAAGGCCGAGGGATTCACCAGGTAGTTTGCTATAGCTACCCCAAAGGCCGAGGACTTCACCAGGTAGTTTGCTATAACTACCCCAAAGGCCGAGGGCTTCACCAGGTAGTTTGCTGTAACTACCCCAAAGGCAGAGGGCTTCACCATGTAGCTTGCTATAACTACCCCAAAGGCCAAGGACTTCACCAGGTAGTTTGTGATAACTACCCCAAAGGCCGAGGGCGTCACCAGGTTGTTTACTATAACTACCCCAAAGGCTGAGGGCTTCACCAGGTAGTTTGCTATAACTACTCCAAAGGCCGATGACTTCACCAGGTAGTTTGCTATAACTACCCCAAAGGCCGAAGGCGTCACCAGGTAGTTTGCTATAACTACCCCAAAAGCCGTGGGCTTCACCATGTAGCATGCTATAACTACCCCAAAGGCCGAAGGCGTCACCAGGTAGTTTGCTATAACTACCCCAAAGGCCGAGGGCTTCACCATGTAGTTTGCTATAACTACCACAAAGGCCGATGACTTCACCAGGTAGTTTGCTATAACTACCACAACGGCCGAGGGCTTAACCAGGTAGTTTGCTATAACTACTCCAAAGGCCGAGGGCTTCACCAGGTAGTTTGTTATAACTACCCCAAAGGCGGAGGGCTTAACCAGGTAGTTTGTTATAACTACCACAAAGGCCGAGGGCTTCACCAGGTAGTTTGATATAACTACCACAAAGGCCGAGGGCTTCACCAGGTAGCTTGTTATAACTACTCCAGAGGCCGAAGGCTTTACCAGATAGATTGATATAACTACAACAGTATTCATCCTCCAACAAGTCTGAAAATAATAATAAATCTCAAGGCAGTCGTTCAAATACAGAGTGGAGAACTGGAATACTGTTTGATACATATCACTATATGTTATTGCAGGACAAACTGTAGTCTGGTACTCGTGACCCCTCGGATTTTTGTGTTGTTCTCGGGGTCAGGTAACGGCCAAATCCATGTTTTTAATGGCGGCCGCCATAGCGTACAGATATTCCCATCTCAGCAAAGGAAATGATGCACAGCATTGAATGAAGGCGTGTCTGAAGTGGGTAATTGGCACAATTCACATCAGATACATTTGTTTGTCCCCTTTAGTTATTTTAGAGGTAAGCCGATAATAGATATTGTTGTGCTACTGTGCTATCCATGTCTTATGTTGTCATTCATCTAGTCTGGTACTCGTGACCCCTCGGATTTTTTTGTTGTTCTCGCCCCGTTTTTGTAATGTGACCAAAAGTACATTTCCGCGTGATGTCTTCAACCTCTAGAATAACTAAAGGGGACAAACAAATGTATCTGATGTGAACTGTGCCAATTATCCACTTAAGACACGCCTTCATTCAATGCTGTGCATCATTTCCTTTGCTGAGATGGGAATATCTGTACGCTATGGCGGCCGCCATTAAAAACATGGATTTGGCCGTTACCTGACCCCGAGAACAAAAAACAACAACATCCGAGGGGTCACGAGTACCAGACTAGACAAACTGAACATTCGGGCTTCTGCATTGTGGCAGTTCGGGATTCCCAATGTGCTTAGTCTTTTCTAAATGTTTTATATATGTTTGTAGTCCAGTCTATATACGCCCAGAAAAAGGCGTGACCTAGAACAAATTGCAACAGAAGGTTTCTTGGGCTCATCTTGAAGCTGGGAGTGTCCTCATTAACATATTAAAAGTCGCCGAAAATCCCAAGTTGCCTTCTTGCAATTTTTGGGGTAAAAACAAGGGATTTTGAAGAAAAATCGCTGAAAACTGGAAATTTCGCATGTTCACTCTACTTTGCAGAATATTACCAATTTCTCTAAAAATATCTTGTTATTATTAAACATTCTTTCAAACAAAATAAAAAAATCTATCCATATTCTCCCCAGGTGGCTATTTTTTTGGTAAAATTTCAATAAAAAAAAAAAAAATGCTGAAAACTGAAATTTTGAAAAAAATCATAATTTCCGTGGCAGAATAAATTAAATAATGACTGTTTCGGTACAGATTAATAAAGAATGTTTTGAAATATAATTAAATGTCAATTGTTAACAATCATGATCAGTTGGTGTTTGTTTAATGAAAAAAAAATAGAAACATCTTATTTTCCTTCCCTAGATTAACGACATTATGTGATAAAGTTTGTCAGTGACTTGTGACAGGTCGGTGGTTTTCTCCGGGTACTCCGGTTTCCTCCATCAATAAAACTGACAGCGACTATATAACTGAAATATTGTTGAAAGTGGGGCTAAACACCATAAACATACATACATACATAGATGAACGAAAATGGAGAATTTCAAAATTCACCAAAAATCCCCACCAAAAAAATTAAATGAAAGTTCTGATATCGCATAAGTTAGCAATACATGTATCTTTCAAATATCAACATTAGGCATCAACTATTCGTCTGAATCAGAGTCCTGATCGTCACATACAGACATGTTGCTACATGTATTCGCTCGGCATTCAGTGCAAGCGACAGAACATTCCAGACCATGCTTTCTACAGTTACAGCGTTTTGAATCGCAGTTTGTCTTACATCTGCAATATATCGTTTTTAGCGTTTTGAATCGCAGTTTGTCTTACATCTGCAATATATCGTTTTTAGAAGTTCATCTGGAGCGGGTGGCAACTCAATCTGATTGGTACGCACATGTTGTGTTCAATAGACCATCCCCAATCTTTTGCTTCCATATTGTCAACCTCACCGATCCATTGTTTCACTTGATGAAACACTCGCAAAATATGAAAGTGTGCAGCGTTTGACGTCGGAAGCAAAAACGATGCCATCAACTATCGAGGAATAACAGTTCTGCCTGTAATTAGTAAGATCGTCGAAGCAGTGATTAGAGATAGAATACAACCATTGATCCATAATATGCAAAATCCAACGCAAAGAGGGTTTACGAAAGGATCGTCCCCCATGAATGCTGCTATACCTGTCGAAGAAGCATACAAAATATTAACCGACGAAAAGCAAAATGGACATCTTGTACTTCTCGATGCAAAAGCTGCATTCGACAAAGTTATACATTCACATCTGTTCCGGGAATTCAGGACAAAACGTGGACTGTTATTAAAAGCTTGCACCACAATGCGGAAAGCTGCATAAAATGGGCAGGAAGCACGTTCCATTGTTTTAAGGTCAGTACGGGAGTCCGGCAAGGAGGTATCCTTAGTACTGATCTCTATAAACTATATATCAACCCACTATTAGACCGTTTGCAAGATATAGGTATAGGACTGAAAATAGGAAACATCAACGTTAACAACACAGGATGTGCAGACGACATCGCAGTACTCAGCTCAGTGATGCACAGATCATGGTCAACATGGCTCTTGACTTTGCGAACCTCGAGGGATATGAATTACAACCAAGAAAAGTGTAGCAATCCACATTAGAGGAAACAACAAACAGTGCGAAACAACCAACGAGAAACTTAATATGGGGAATATCACCATGCCCGAGGTGGAGCAAGCTACTCATTTAGGTATCATCAAAACAACAACGATGAAACACAATATCCAAACCAATGTTGATGAAAATATAACTAAAGCAAGACGTAGTGCATACAGTCTATTCGGATGTGGATTTCATGAACACAACGGCCTGGATCCCGAGTCCCTACTACACATCTACAAAACCTACATAACATCAGTATTGCTTTACGGTATGGAGCTATTATTACCGTCCTCAAAACCTCTTGAACAACTAGAACTCTTCCAGAAAAGGATACTAAAACAAATCCTGTCATTACCGATGAGCTGTCCGGACCCAGCCGTTTATATACTAATTGGAATTCTACCAATAGAAGCACAAATTCATATAAAGCCCTCACATTCTTCAATAACATCTGTCATCAGGGCGAAAAAAACACTGAGAAAAAACTTGCAAGAAGACAACTAACCGTGAAGGAGGAATCTAGTAAGGGACCGACCATTTAACTTGAAAGGGGGGGGGGGGGGGTTATGGTTTTTTGTTTCGTTCAGAAATATTTTTTCGGACAATACAAGAGTTGGAATATTTTTTTTTTGTCGTGCAAAGCGCGAAATTTTTTTCCAGAATTTAACATTAGGTTATATGACAAAAACTCTGAATCAGATTATTTTTTTTTTCCTCCACCAAAATCAGAATATTTTTTTCAGCAACATTGGGAATCAGAATATTTTTTTAGAAAAAAACCATAACCCCCCCTTTCAAGTTAAATGGTCGTTCCCTAACAGCTGGTTTATATGTGTCAACAAAATACTACGAAAATACGACCTGAAAGAGGCGTACAACTATTTGGACAATCCGATCAAAAAATCACGATGGATCTCGTTGGTGAAATCAACAGTGAATGACCACTGGTGTACCCAGCTAACAACACTAGCACAATTCTACAAAGGGCTGCAATATCTTAGTAACCACAATCTGAGCAAGTGCAAAATACATCCTATTTTGAAGCACAGATGCTACTCATCATTAGACATCAGTAGAATTCCAGTAAAATTAAGACCCGTCACCGGGACATACGTGCTGCAAACAAAACGCATTAAGTACTACAGAAATGAAAGTGACCCAACATGCCTGCTATGCGGAGCAGCTGAAGAGAATGTACTACACTTCATTCTCCAATATGAAAAACTACAGTCGGAGAGAGTAGCTTTACTGTCCGAGATCAACGCTATATGGCAAAATGAGTTCCAAAGTAATGAAAATTTTGACCAACTACAACTGCTAATGGACAATACAATCAAAGTGAAACCTACCAAGAAAAACTCAGCCAGCATAGCCAGATTCGAAGGTCTATCAAGGAGATTAATGTTCAAATTGCATACTAAGAGAAAGAAGCTTCTGGAGAGTGATAGAGGCAAAATACAGACAACAATGAAGAAACGGAACTAACATTGCGAAAAGGGGGAAGGGAGAGCCGTCCGGGGATTGCCCAAGAATCCATTACAATAAACTGTGATGATTGTTTTATATTTTAGACTTTGAAAGATGACGTTTTAGATCTTAAACTGTAGATACGATTCGTTTTAGATTTTAGGATGTGACAATTACTTTTTAAACCTCGAACCAAACCGTAACAAATAGATTTTAGATTTTAACCATACGAACAGAGACTTTTAGATTTTAAACAGTGATGCGTCTTCTTAAATTTTTCCAATACATGCAACATGCATATTCTATACGTAATGTCGGGACAATCGTTGTGGATTGTTTTAACTTGATTTGATAAACTTTTATATCCCGTGTGAATAAGCCTGATTTTTAGTGTACATACATTTTATTCCTGGATACGGAGGTGATGGGATTTTCACTCACACAGCACTGTACAGCGCACCGCCACCCAACACACGTTTAACATACGACACAGTATGGTTCTCCTTTGAAGGGGGTAAAGATGCAGAGGTAAGGTAAGGTAAACTGGCGTTCCATAGATTTATTTTTCGTCCGCATCTACCTATTATTGAAATCCGCGAATTTAAGTGCTAATTCGATCAAACACTTGAAATAAATATCTCTGTCTAATATATAATAACACATTTTTACACAAAATTTAGCAGAAAGTAATTTAAAAAGGATTTATAAAGCTCTTTTTGGGTTGAGAATGGTGCATTATGGGAATTACGTCTGCTCAATTTGAATGTCATAGATATTGACCTGTTTGTTCACTTTTCATGGGTGTTTTGGTAAAATTGAACATACTTGTTGTAGTAACTTCATAGAAATATATTATATTATTATTACGCTTACCTAGATATGGATGATAATTCCTATTTTCATTGCTTTCCGTCTGAGTTGTATTTTCCGGAAAATCTCTGATTCGGCTATGGAGGATCCGTAGTGACAAAACGATAGAAGTAAAAAGTACTAATTTTTTATCTCAATTTCTGTCTTTAATACATAAAATTTTCATGGCGATTTTTTATTGGTTACTCTATGGGTTAAAGTGAAAATGCTGACGTATTTATAATTTCTGTTGCAATTTGTTTTGGGTCTACGGGTCTATTGACTGGACTATTGTAATGTTATTGTTTTGTTTGTTTTCTATCCGGATCTGACCTCAAATATCTCTCATGACTTGGGTACTCCGTCATGTCTTAATATCCATGGAAAATCAAGCCTGCCTTAAAGAACACTTCTATATAACAAATCACTGTCTATAAAGGACAGTCTCATTTTAACATTAATGCATAGTGCATATAATTTTAACCTGTATATAATGTGCACATTTTCAGGTTCCTTCAGTGGCCTTTATATACACGTTTGACTGTATATCAGTACTAAATATATTTTACAAATGAAACAAAGTAACTTTATTTGCAAATTAGATGACGTTATTACAAAGATATAGGGGGGCCAGATAGGACAAACCAAATAAACAAACCATTCTATTGGGTACCAAATGACTGCTATGATGCCTCTATATCATTAATTTGATTCGAAAAAACTGTTCTTCAGCCTCTATCACATACAATAGGCCTCAAAATCACTGGTCGTAATTATTTCCCAGCATTCCCGTTGATTATTCAAATGCGAAAACAAATATAAAAGTGTGGATATGGAGATGTATGTGGAATTTTCTCCATTTGGGCAATGAACAGGTGAGCACATATATCCCGTGATAGACCTTAATCTGTACGTCCATCCATGAGCACACATATCCCGTGATAGACCTTAACCTGTACGTCCATCCATGAACACACATATCCCGTGATAGACCTTAACCCGTACGTCCATCCATGAGTACACATATCCCGTGACAGGCCTTAACCTGTACGTCCATCCGTGAACACACATATCCCGTGATAGACCTTAACCTGTACGTCCATCCATGAGCACACATATTCCGTGATAGACCTTAACCTGTACGTCCATCCATGAGGACACATATTCCGTGATAGATCTTAACCTGTACGTCCATCCGTGAACACACATATCCTGTGACAGGCCTCAACCTGTACGTCCATCCGTGAGCACACATATACCGTGATAGACCTTAACCTGTACGTCCATACATGAGCACACATATCCCGTGATAGACTTTTTTTTTTTTTTTTTTTTTTTTTTTTCATAATACTTTATTGTTTGACTCGCCTGTTAACAAAACACCTTAGATGCCCAGGTAAGCAAAAATAATCTAAGGTTCCCTGTTTTACAATAGATCTCTTATCCAGGGTTAATAAGAGATTTATTAGAGTCCACATGATCCCATTTCAAAAATACAACTAAATTTATCAATAATAAAATCAACATGTAAGTCAATCTATATCGGCATTTTATGATAGCTTCAACATAATTTATTATAACATTTACATACATGCATTGTACTCATATATTATAACTACTTACTAATCACTGATAGAATTGTCAAGATTTTGGCTTTATCTATTGTATCATTACAATTGGCCGTTAGCAAAATTTTTAGTTCAAATTTTAAAGTCTGTTTCCATATATTACAAAGTACATTCTGATTGATATGAATTTTGTCATATTTAACTTTGTTTCTTGCCTTCCAAATAGACCACTTAGATATAAAAATTAATGTATTTAATAGAAGTTCATGTTTACCCCCCATATTGAACCCAAACATCATATTTTTCTCATTTAAATTAACAGTTCCCACATTTAAAGTGTTTATTAAAATTGTGATGTTTGATATGAATCGGTTAGATATAATGCATTTAAAAAACAAATGTTGGAGATCTTCTTTAATGTTCGATTCTTTACAAAGGTGACATCTTCCATTGGATAGGTTCATTTTTCTAAGTCTACTTTCGGTGTAAATAATGTTATGGTTACATTTCCATTGGAATTCTTTAATTTTATTACTGATGTCCAGTCTTTTAAGATTATTCCAAATTTTTGGCCAGTGAAATTCTTCATTATAAACATTATTCCATTTATCTTGACATTTTGGTATTGATTTTTTATTCAATATTTTTTGTATAATTTTAATCTTCACGTCTTTTGTATTAATAATTTTGCCTCTAATATCTGTAAGTGTTAAATTATTTAACAATTTCATTTTATTTCTACTTTTAGTTTTGTTTTCTATATCATTATTTTCATTTTTTAAGAACTTTAAGTAGTCTTTTGGAATACATTTCTTAATTTTAGAGTATTCTGAGATACAGTTTCTCCTGTCTATCAGCTGAGAATATAATAAATCACAATCGATGAATTGTTTTGAGTTTTCATCCCATATGTCTTGAATAGTTTTTATATTACTTCTTAAAAATGAAGAAAATATTAAAGGTTTATTTTGGAAGGTTATATTACAATTCCCAAATAATCTAACATGCAAGATATCTGTTTTGGTTTCCACCTTTTGTACACATTGTAAAAATTGTGTCCATGCTTGGATTGATTTTTGATAGAACAAGGGATACCTGTTTAAATTTAAGGATGAAACATTTGAGCATTTGCAAATAAAAAAAGTTTCATTAAATTTAAAATCAAGTCTACTTAACCAATATTTTCCAATAGCATTCCAATTTTCAATTGGTTCGTTAATAATGCGATAAATACATTTTATTCTTCTACTGTCAATGTAGGAATCTAGATTAACCATACTCATGCCACCATTTTCTATATCTAAACAACATACATCTCTTTTAATCTGATTAACTTTCCCCTCCCATATAAAGTCCCACATTAATGTTTCAATTTCCTTTTTAAATTTATCAGGAATGCCCTTCATTTCAATTTCAAATCCACAATATGATAACAAAAGATTTTTCACAATTATAGTTATAGACCTTAACCTGTACGTCCATCCATGAGTACACATATCCCGTGATAGACCTTAACCTGTATGTCCATCCGTGAACACACATATTCCGTGACAGGCCTTAACCTGTACGTCCATCCGTGAGCACACATATCCCGTGATATACCTTAACCTGTACGTCCATCCGTGAGCACACATATCCCGTGATAGACCTTAACCTGTACGTCCATCCGTGAGCACACATATCCCGTAACAGACCTTAACCTGTACGTCCATCCGTGAGCACACATATCCCGTGATAGATCTTAACCTGTACGTTCATCCGTGAACACACATATTCCGTGATAGACCTTAACCTGTACGTCCATCCGTGAGCACACATATGCCGTGATAGCCCCTAACCTGTACGTCCATCCGTGAGCACACATGTCCCGTGATAGACCTTAACCTGTACGTCCATCCCTGAGCACACATACCCCGTGATAGACCTTAACCTGTACGTCCATCCGTGAACACACATATCCCGTGATAGACCTTCACATGTACGTCCATCCGTGAACACACATATCCCGTGATAGACCTTAACCTGTACGTCCATCCGTGAGCACACATATCCCGTGAGAGGCCTTAACCTGTACGTTCATTCGTGAACACACATATCCAGTGATAGACCTTAACTTGCACGTCCATCCATGAGTACACATATCCCGTGATAGACCTTAACCTGTACGTCCATCCGTGAGCACACATATCCCGTGATAGACCTTAACCTGTACGTCCATCCATGAGCACACATATCCCGTGATAGATCTTAACCTGTACGTCCATGCGTGAGCACACATATCCCGTGACAGGCCTTAACCTGTACGTCCATCCGTGAACACACATATCCCTTGATATACCTTAACCTGTACGTCCATCCGTGAACACACATCCCGTGATAGACCTTAACCTGTACGTCCATCCGTGAGTACACATATCCCGTGATAGACCTTAACCTGTACGTCCATCCGTGAGCACACATATCCCGTGATAGACCTTAACCTGTACGTCCATCCGTGAACACATATATCCCGTGATAGACATTAACCTGTACGTCCATCCGTGAACACACATATCCCGTGATAGACCTTAACCTGTACGTCCATCCGTGAACAAATCTATGGAATAGTGAAATGCAGATGATATTACGACACTTCTATCTATCTGTCTATTTTGAAGGAGTTTGAATAATAGAATAGTAAAGTCTTTTGGCAGACAATGCTTACTAGCCAAATGTGATATTGAAGATGCTTTTAGGATCATTAACATTCACCCATCAGATCACCATTTATTGGGTTTTACCTGGAATAATTGTTATTATTATGATCGATGTATACCCATGGGCGCTAGCAGTTCATGTCAGATCTTTGAATCATTTTCTTGTGTCTTGCAATGGATTATGGAGTTTAAGTACAAAGCTGCTGGTATGTCCCATATTATAGATGATTTCCTTTTTGTGGTCCCCCCAAAGTCAAATAAATGCTTACAAGACCTGAATGCATTTTTAACCTTATGCCCAAAAATTGGAATATCAATAAAAGATGAAAAAACTGTTTTACCTACCACAGTTATTACAATTTATGGTATTGAAGTTGATTCCATTCAGATGGAGTGTAGGTTACCTTTAGATAAAATTCAAAAAATAAATAATTTGTTATACAAAGTACAGCACAAAAAGAAAATATATCTGCGAAAATTGCAATCACTTATTGGTTTACTAAATTTTGCTTGCCTTGTTATGTGCCCAGGTCGTGCATTCTTGCGACGCCTAATAGATCATACTAAGAAAGTTTCAAGCCCCTGTTATTTAATTCGTTTCACATGTGAAGCCAGGGCAGATTTACAGGCTTGGAAAATGTTCATGAATGGTTTTAATGGAAAATCTATTTTTCTGAAAGATGGGTGGGAGAATTAAAAACTCTTAACTTGTACTCTGATGCATCAGGTAATGCAGGTTTTGCTGCTGTGTTCGGCAGTTGGTGGTTTGCAGAGTCATGGCCTAACTATTTAAAAGAATATCAAATTGCAATAAAAGAATTGTTCCCAATAGTGGTAGCCTTAGAGTTGTGGGGAAAACACTTACAAAATAGCACAAGCAGTGGTAGAAGTTATAAATAAACAGTCTTGTAAAGATAAGGTTATGATGAGATTAGTACGAAGAATGGTCTTGGCGGCTTTAACATTCAACATTGTATTTCGTGCAAAACATATAGCAGGAAAATCAAATGTCACTGCTGACCACCTTTCTTGTTTTCAATTTCAGAAAGCCCGACAATTAGCACCTTGGTTAACAGCATCTAAAACTACAATTCCGGACCACCTTATACAAATTTAAGCGTGCAAGCGCTCCATTTGTTACAAAACTCGTTATCATATTCAGCTCGTAAATCTTACCGTCGCAGTTGGGAACTATTTTGTCAATACTACAATGCTTATAACATAAATGTAACTATGCCATTACAAATAGTTCAAGTTTGTAATTTTATTGGACATTTGTTTTGGAAACCGTACAGTTCTTCATCAATTGCTTCTCACGTTTCAGCAATAAGTTATGTACACAAGTTATTACCATTAAGCTACCCTACTAATTCATTTATCGTGAGAAAATTAATCAAAGGTTGTAATAATCTGTCTGGAACCAGCGACACACGCCTTCCAATTACTATGGATATTTTGAAGAATATTATGCAAGGTATAGAACCAGCAGTCCAAGATTTTTATCTGAATAATGTTACGTGCTATTTTCCTTTTAGCTTTTGATGCATTATTGCGTTTAGGGTAAATTGTAGCAAAATCCTATTCTGATTACGGAAAAATTCTTCAACGTGAGGACATCTCTATTTCCTACAAGGATGGACACCCTACCAGTTTATCTTTTACTCTGCGACATTCCAAAACAATAGCAACAAAAAAACAACCAATCCGTACACATTTCAGTTGAGGCGCAATCAAATTTACCACAGGTATGTCCAGTGCTTGCAATGAATCATTACCTTAAAATATGCAGGCCTACACAAGGTCCATTATTTCAATTTAGGTCAGGTTCACCAGTTACACACCAGTTTGTTTCTACCAATATAGCAAACATCCTGGAATTCATTGGTTTGAACTCTAAACACTATAAGCACCACAGTTTCCGCTTTGGAGGTGCAACTCATCTGGCAAACCTCGGTTTCTCAGAAACTTATATTAGGAAAATAGGTAGATGGAAGTCAAATGCAATGCAAAGATATATCAGAATTCAAGCCTTTAATGTATAAAAACTTAGTCGTAGCATGCTGAGGCCAGAATTTGTCTGCTCATTATGTATACTAAGTAAGGGGTCAGAAGTGTATAATTATGATGTCGTTGATAGGGTCTTTAAATGTACATGTTATATTACCAGCACATCTTACATGTACCTGACATGAATGTATTTACCAGCACATCTTACATGTACCTGACATGAATGTATTTACCAGCACATCTTACATGTACCTGGCATGAATGTATTTACCAGCACATCTTACATGTACCTGACATGAATGTATTTACCAGCACATCTTACATGTATCTGACATGAATGTATTTATCAGCACATCTTACATGTACCTGCCATGAATGTATTTACCAGCACATCTTACATGTACCTGACATGAATGTATTTACCAACACATCTTACATGTACCTGACATGAATGTATTTACCAACACATCTTACATGTACCTGACATGAATGTATTTACCAGCACATCTTACATGTGTCTGACATGAATGTATTTACCAACACATCTTACATGTACCTGACATGAATGTATTTACCAACACATCTTACATGTACCTGACATGAATGTATTTACCAACACATCTTACATGTACCTGACATGAATGTATTTACCAGCACATCTTACATGTACCTGACATGAATGTATTTACCAACACATCTTACATGTACCTGACATGAATGTATTTACCAGCACATCTTACATGTACCTGACATGAATGTATTTACCAGCACATCTTACATGTACCTGACATGAATGTATTTACCAACACATCTTACATGTACCTGACATGAATGTATTTACCAGCACATCTTACATGTACCTGACAGGAATGTATTTACCAGCACATCTTACATGTACCTGACATGAATGTATTTACCAGCACATCTTACATGTACCTGACATGAATGTATTTACCAACACATCTTACATGTACCTGACATGAATGTATTTACCAGCACATCTTACATGTACCTGACATGAATGTATTTACCAACACATCTTACATGTACCTGACATGAATGTATTTACCAACACATCTTACATGTACCTGACATGAATGTATTTACCAGCACATCTTACATGTACCTGACATGAATGTATTTACCAACACATCTTACATGTACCTGACATGAATGTATATACCAGCACATCTTACATGTATCTGACATGAATGTATTTACCAGCACATCTTACATGTACCTGACATGAATGTATTTACCAGCACATCTTACATGTTCCTGACATGAATGTATTTACCAGCACATCTTACATGTATCTGACATGAATGTATTTACCTGCACATCTTACATGTACCTGACATGAATGTATTTACCAACACATCTTACATGTACCTGACATGAATGTATTTACCAGCACATCTTACATGTACCTGACATGAATGTATTTACCAACACATCTTACATGTACCTGACATGAATGTATTTACCAACACATCTTACATGTACCTGACATGAATGTATTTACCAGCACATCTTACATGTACCTGACATGAATGTATTTACCAGCACATCTTACATGTACCTGACATGAATGTATTTACCAGCACATCTTACATGTATCTGACATGAATGTATTTACCAACACATCTTACATGTATCTGACATGAATGTATTTACCAGCACATCTTACATGTACCTGACATGAATGTATTTACCAGCACATCTTACATGCATCTGACATGAATGTATTTACCAACACATCTTACATGTACCTGACATGAATGTATTTACCAGCACATCTTATATGTATCTGACATGAATGTATTTACCAGCACATCTTACATGTACCTGACATGAATGTATTTACCAGCACATCTTACATGTACCTGGCATGAATGTATTTACCAGCACATCTTACATGTACCTGACATGAATGTATTTACCAGCACATCTTACATGTATCTGACATGAATGTATTTATCAGCACATCTTACATGTACCTGACATGAATGTATTTACCAGCACATCTTACATGTACCTGACATGAATGTATTTACCAACACATCTTACATGTACCTGACATGAATGTATTTACCAACACATCTTACATGTACCTGACATGAATGTATTTACCAGCACATCTTACATGTGTCTGACATGAATGTATTTACCAACACATCTTACATGTACCTGACATGAATGTATTTACCAGCACATCTTACATGTACCTGACATGAATGTATTTACCAACACATCTTACATGTACCTGACATGAATGTATTCACCAGCACATCTTACATGTACCTGACATGAATGTATTTACCAACACATCTTACATGTACCTGACATGAATGTATTTACCAGCACATCTTACATGTATCTGACATGAATGTATTTACCAGCACATCTTACATGTACCTGACATGAATGTATTTACCAACACATCTTACATGTACCTGACATGAATGTATTTACCAGCACATCTTACATGTACCTGACATGAATGTATTTACCAACACATCTTACATGTACCTGACATGAATGTATTTACCAACACATCTTACATGTACCTGACATGAATGTATTTACCAACACATCTTACATGTACCTGACATGAATGTATTTACCAGCACATCTTACATGTACCTGACATGAATGTATTTACCAACACATCTTACATGTACCTGACATGAATGTATTTACCAACACATCTTACATGTACCTGACATGAATGTATTTACCAACACATCTTACATGTACCTGACATGAATGTATTTACCAACACATCTTACATGTACCTGACATGAATGTATATACCAGCACATCTTACATGTATCTGACATGAATGTATTTACCAGCACATCTTACATGTACCTGACATGAATGTATTTACCAGCACATCTTACATGTTCCTGACATGAATGTATTTACCAGCACATCTTACATGTATCTGACATGAATGTATTTATCAGCACATCTTACATGTACCTGACATGAATGTATTTACCAACACATCTTACATGTACCTGACATGAATGTATTTACCAACACATCTTACATGTACCTGACATGAATGTATTTACCAACACATCTTACATGTACCTGACATGAATGTATTTACCAGCACATCTTACATGTATCTGACATGAATGTATTTACCAACACATCTTACATGTACCTGACATGAATGTATTTATCAGCACATCTACCTGACATGAATGTATTTACCAGCACATCTTACATGTACCTGACATGAATGTATTTACCAACACATCTTACATGTACCTGACATGAATGTATTTACCAGCACATCTTACATGTACCTGACATGAATGTATTTACCAACACATCTTACATGTACCTGACATGAATGTATTTACCAACACATCTTACATGTACCTGACATGAATGTATTTACCAGCACATCTTACATGTACCTGACATGAATGTATTTACCAGCACATCTTACATGTACCTGACATGAATGTATTTACCAGCACATCTTACATGTTCCTGACATGAATGTATTTACCAGCACATCTTACATGTACCTGACATGAATGTATTTACCAACACATCTTACATGTACCTGACATGAATGTATTTACCAGCACATCTTACATGTACCTGACATGAATGTATTTACCAGAACATCTTACATGTATCTGACATGAATGTATTTACCAGCACATCTTACATGTACCTGACATGAATGTATTTATCAGCACATCTTACATGTATCTGACATGAATGTATTTACCAGCACATCTTACATGTACCTGACATGAATGTATTTACCAGCACATCTTACATGTATCTGACATGAATGTATTTACCAGCACATCTTACATGTACCTGACATGAATGTATTTACCAGCACATCTTACATGTACCTGACATGAATGTATTTACCAGCACATCTTACATGTACCTGACATGAATGTATTTATCAGCACATCTTACATGTATCTGACATGAATGTATTTACCAACACATCTTACATGTACCTGACATGAATGTATTTACCAGCACATCTTACATGTATCTGACATGAATGTATTTACCAGCACATCTTACATGTACCTGACATGATTGTATTTACCAGCACATCTTACATGTATCTGACATGAATGTATTTACCAGCACATCTTACATGTACCTGACATGAATGTATTTACCGGCACATCTTACATGTATCTGACATGAATGTATTTACCAACACATCTTACATGTACCTGACATGAATGTATTTACCAGCACATCTTACATGTACCTGACATGAATGTATTTACCAGCACATCTTACATGTACCTGACATGAATGTATTTACCAACACATCTTACATGTACCTGACATGAATGTATTTACCAGCACATCTTACATGTACCTGACATGAATGTATTTACCAACACATCTTACATGTATCTGACATGAATGTATTTACCAGCACATCTTACATGTACCTGACATGAATGTATTTACCAGCACATCTTACATGTACCTGACATGAATGTATCTACCAACACATCTTACATGTACCTAACATGAATGTATTTACCAACACATCTTACATGTACCTGACATGAATGTATTTACCAGCACACCTTACATGTACCTGACATGAATGTATTTACCAGCACATCTTACATGTACCTGACATGAATATATTTACCAACACATCTTACATGTACCTGACATGAATGTATTTATCAGCACACCTTACATGTACCTGACATGAATGTATTTACCAGCACATCTTACATGTACCTGACATGAATGTATTTACCAACACATCTTACATGTACCTGACATGAATGTATTTACCAGCACATCTTACATGTACCTGACATGAATGTATCTACCAACACATCTTACATGTACCTGACATGAATGTATTTACCAACACATCTTACATGTACCTGACATGAATGTATTTACCAGCACACCTTACATGTACCTGACATGAATGTATTTACCAGCACACCTTACATGTACCTGACATGAATGTATTTACCAACACATCTTACATGTACCTGACATGAATGTATTTACCAGCACACCTTACATGTACCTGACATGAATGTATTTACCAGCACATCTTACATGTACCTGACATGAATGTATTTACCAACACATCTTACATGTACCTGACATGAATGTATTTACCAGCACATCTTACATGTACCTGACATGAATGTATTTATCAGCACATCTTACATGTATCTGACATGAATGTATTTACCAGCACATCTTACATGTACCTGACATGAATGTATTTACCAGCACATCTTACATGTATCTGACATGAATGTATTTACCAGCACATCTTACATGTACCTGACATGAATGTATTTACCAGCACATCTTACATGTACCTGACATGAATGTATTTACCAGCACATCTTACATGTACCTGACATGAATGTATTTATCAGCACATCTTACATGTATCTGACATGAATGTATTTACCAACACATCTTACATGTACCTGACATGAATGTATTTACCAGCACATCTTACATGTATCTGACATGAATGTATTTACCAGCACATCTTACATGTACCTGACATGATTGTATTTACCAGCACATCTTACATGTATCTGACATGAATGTATTTACCAGCACA
The DNA here is from genome assembly GCA_963680875.1 of Bathymodiolus brooksi. NCBI lineage: Eukaryota > Metazoa > Mollusca > Bivalvia > Mytilida > Modiolidae > Bathymodiolus > Bathymodiolus brooksi. The sequence goes on from OY804575.1 coordinate 35,681,921, forward strand.
TCTTACATGTACCTGACATGAATGTATTTACCAGCACATCTTACATGTATCTGACATGAATGTATTTACCAACACATCTTACATGTACCTGACATGAATGTATTTACCAGCACATCTTACATGTACCTGACATGAATGTATTTACCAGCACATCTTACATGTACCTGACATGAATGTATTTACCAACACATCTTACATGTACCTGACATGAATGTATTTACCAGCACATCTTACATGTACCTGACATGAATGTATTTACCAACACATCTTACATGTATCTGACATGAATGTATTTACCAGCACATCTTACATGTACCTGACATGAATGTATTTACCAGCACATCTTACATGTACCTGACATGAATGTATCTACCAACACATCTTACATGTACCTAACATGAATGTATTTACCAACACATCTTACATGTACCTGACATGAATGTATTTACCAGCACACCTTACATGTACCTGACATGAATGTATTTACCAGCACATCTTACATGTACCTGACATGAATGTATTTACCAACACATCTTACATGTACCTGACATGAATGTATTTATCAGCACACCTTACATGTACCTGACATGAATGTATTTACCAGCACATCTTACATGTACCTGACATGAATGTATTTACCAACACATCTTACATGTACCTGACATGAATGTATTTACCAGCACATCTTACATGTACCTGACATGAATGTATCTACCAACACATCTTACATGTACCTGACATGAATGTATTTACCAACACATCTTACATGTACCTGACATGAATGTATTTACCAGCACACCTTACATGTACCTGACATGAATGTATTTACCAGCACACCTTACATGTACCTGACATGAATGTATTTACCAACACATCTTACATGTACCTGACATGAATGTATTTACCAGCACACCTTACATGTACCTGACATGAATGTATTTACCAGCACATCTTACATGTACCTGACATGAATGTATTTACCAACACATCTTACATGTACCTGACATGAATGTATTTACCAGCACATCTTACATGTACCTGACATGAATGTATTTACCAACACATCTTACATGTACCTGACATGAATGTATTTATCAGCACATCTTACATGTATCTGACATGAATGTATTTACCAGCACATCTTACATGTACCTGACATGAATGTATTTACCAGCACATCTTACATGTATCTGACATGAATGTATTTACCAGCACATCTTACATGTACCTGACATGAATGTATTTACCAGCACATCTTACATGTACCTGACATGAATGTATTTACCAGCACATCTTACATGTACCTGACATGAATGTATTTATCAGCACATCTTACATGTATCTGACATGAATGTATTTACCAACACATCTTACATGTACCTGACATGAATGTATTTACCAGCACATCTTACATGTATCTGACATGAATGTATTTACCAGCACATCTTACATGTACCTGACATGATTGTATTTACCAGCACATCTTACATGTATCTGACATGAATGTATTTACCAGCACATCTTACATGTACCTGACATGAATGTATTTACCAGCACATCTTACATGTATCTGACATGAATGTATTTACCAACACATCTTACATGTACCTGACATGAATGTATTTACCAGCACATCTTACATGTACCTGACATGAATGTATTTACCAGCACATCTTACATGTACCTGACATGAATGTATTTACCAACACATCTTACATGTACCTGACATGAATGTATTTACCAGCACATCTTACATGTACCTGACATGAATGTATTTACCAACACATCTTACATGTATCTGACATGAATGTATTTACCAGCACATCTTACATGTACCTGACATGAATGTATTTACCAGCACATCTTACATGTACCTAACATGAATGTATTTACCAACACATCTTACATGTACCTGACATGAATGTATTTACCAGCACACCTTACATGTACCTGACATGAATGTATTTACCAGCACATCTTACATGTACCTGACATGAATGTATTTACCAACACATCTTACATGTACCTGACATGAATGTATTTATCAGCACACCTTACATGTACCTGACATGAATGTATTTACCAGCACATCTTACATGTACCTGACATGAATGTATTTACCAACACATCTTACATGTACCTGACATGAATGTATTTACCAGCACATCTTACATGTACCTGACATGAATGTATCTACCAACACATCTTACATGTACCTGACATGAATGTATTTACCAACACATCTTACATGTACCTGACATGAATGTATTTACCAGCACACCTTACATGTACCTGACATGAATGTATTTACCAGCACACCTTACATGTACCTGACATGAATGTATTTACCAACACATCTTACATGTACCTGACATGAATGTATTTACCAGCACACCTTACATGTACCTGACATGAATGTATTTACCAGCACATCTTACATGTACCTGACATGAATGTATTTACCAACACATCTTACATGTACCTGACATGAATGTATTTACCAGCACATCTTACATGTACCTGACATGAATGTATTTATCAGCACATCTTACATGTATCTGACATGAATGTATTTACCAGCACATCTTACATGTACCTGACATGAATGTATTTACCAGCACATCTTACATGTATCTGACATGAATGTATTTACCAGCACATCTTACATGTACCTGACATGAATGTATTTACCAGCACATCTTACATGTACCTGACATGAATGTATTTACCAGCACATCTTACATGTACCTGACATGAATGTATTTATCAGCACATCTTACATGTATCTGACATGAATGTATTTACCAACACATCTTACATGTACCTGACATGAATGTATTTACCAGCACATCTTACATGTATCTGACATGAATGTATTTACCAGCACATCTTACATGTACCTGACATGATTGTATTTACCAGCACATCTTACATGTATCTGACATGAATGTATTTACCAGCACATCTTACATGTACCTGACATGAATGTATTTACCAGCACATCTTACATGTATCTGACATGAATGTATTTACCAACACATCTTACATGTACCTGACATGAATGTATTTACCAGCACATCTTACATGTACCTGACATGAATGTATTTACCAGCACATCTTACATGTACCTGACATGAATGTATTTACCAACACATCTTACATGTACCTGACATGAATGTATTTACCAGCACATCTTACATGTACCTGACATGAATGTATTTACCAACACATCTTACATGTATCTGACATGAATGTATTTACCAGCACATCTTACATGTACCTGACATGAATGTATTTACCAGCACATCTTACATGTACCTGACATGAATGTATCTACCAACACATCTTACATGTACCTAACATGAATGTATTTACCAACACATCTTACATGTACCTGACATGAATGTATTTACCAGCACACCTTACATGTACCTGACATGAATGTATTTACCAGCACATCTTACATGTACCTGACATGAATGTATTTACCAACACATCTTACATGTACCTGACATGAATGTATTTATCAGCACACCTTACATGTACCTGACATGAATGTATTTACCAGCACATCTTACATGTACCTGACATGAATGTATTTACCAACACATCTTACATGTACCTGACATGAATGTATTTACCAGCACATCTTACATGTACCTGACATGAATGTATCTACCAACACATCTTACATGTACCTGACATGAATGTATTTACCAACACATCTTACATGTACCTGACATGAATGTATTTACCAGCACACCTTACATGTACCTGACATGAATGTATTTACCAGCACACCTTACATGTACCTGACATGAATGTATTTACCAACACATCTTACATGTACCTGACATGAATGTATTTACCAGCACACCTTACATGTACCTGACATGAATGTATTTACCAGCACATCTTACATGTACCTGACATGAATGTATTTACCAACACATCTTACATGTACCTGACATGAATGTATTTACCAGCACATCTTACATGTACCTGACATGAATGTATTTACCAACACATCTTACATGTACCTGACATGAATGTATTTACCAGCACATCTTACATGTACCTGACATGAATGTATTTACCAGAACATCTTACATGTATCTGACATGAATGTATTTACCAGCACATCTTACATGTACCTGACATGAATGTATTTATCAGCACATCTTACATGTATCTGACATGAATGTATTTACCAGCACATCTTACATGTACCTGACATGAATGTATTTACCAGCACATCTTACATGTATCTGACATGAATGTATTTACCAGCACATCTTACATGTACCTGACATGAATGTATTTACCAGCACATCTTACATGTACCTGACATGAATGTATTTACCAGCACATCTTACATGTACCTGACATGAATGTATTTATCAGCACATCTTACATGTATCTGACATGAATGTATTTACCAACACATCTTACATGTACCTGACATGAATGTATTTACCAGCACATCTTACATGTATCTGACATGAATGTATTTACCAGCACATCTTACATGTACCTGACATGATTGTATTTACCAGCACATCTTACATGTATCTGACATGAATGTATTTACCAGCACATCTTACATGTACCTGACATGAATGTATTTACCGGCACATCTTACATGTATCTGACATGAATGTATTTACCAACACATCTTACATGTACCTGACATGAATGTATTTACCAGCACATCTTACATGTACCTGACATGAATGTATTTACCAGCACATCTTACATGTACCTGACATGAATGTATTTACCAACACATCTTACATGTACCTGACATGAATGTATTTACCAGCACATCTTACATGTACCTGACATGAATGTATTTACCAACACATCTTACATGTATCTGACATGAATGTATTTACCAGCACATCTTACATGTACCTGACATGAATGTATTTACCAGCACATCTTACATGTACCTGACATGAATGTATCTACCAACACATCTTACATGTACCTAACATGAATGTATTTACCAACACATCTTACATGTACCTGACATGAATGTATTTACCAGCACACCTTACATGTACCTGACATGAATGTATTTACCAGCACATCTTACATGTACCTGACATGAATGTATTTACCAACACATCTTACATGTACCTGACATGAATGTATTTATCAGCACACCTTACATGTACCTGACATGAATGTATTTACCAGCACATCTTACATGTACCTGACATGAATGTATTTACCAACACATCTTACATGTACCTGACATGAATGTATTTACCAGCACATCTTACATGTACCTGACATGAATGTATCTACCAACACATCTTACATGTACCTGACATGAATGTATTTACCAACACATCTTACATGTACCTGACATGAATGTATTTACCAGCACACCTTACATGTACCTGACATGAATGTATTTACCAGCACACCTTACATGTACCTGACATGAATGTATTTACCAACACATCTTACATGTACCTGACATGAATGTATTTACCAGCACACCTTACATGTACCTGACATGAATGTATTTACCAGCACATCTTACATGTACCTGACATGAATGTATTTACCAACACATCTTACATGTACCTGACATGAATGTATTTACCAGCACATCTTACATGTACCTGACATGAATGTATTTATCAGCACATCTTACATGTATCTGACATGAATGTATTTACCAGCACATCTTACATGTACCTGACATGAATGTATTTACCAGCACATCTTACATGTATCTGACATGAATGTATTTACCAGCACATCTTACATGTACCTGACATGAATGTATTTACCAGCACATCTTACATGTACCTGACATGAATGTATTTACCAGCACATCTTACATGTACCTGACATGAATGTATTTATCAGCACATCTTACATGTATCTGACATGAATGTATTTACCAACACATCTTACATGTACCTGACATGAATGTATTTACCAGCACATCTTACATGTATCTGACATGAATGTATTTACCAGCACATCTTACATGTACCTGACATGATTGTATTTACCAGCACATCTTACATGTATCTGACATGAATGTATTTACCAGCACATCTTACATGTACCTGACATGAATGTATTTACCAGCACATCTTACATGTATCTGACATGAATGTATTTACCAACACATCTTACATGTAACTGACATGAATGTATTTACCAACACATCTTACATGTACCTGACATGAATGTATTTACCAGCACATCTTACATGTACCTGACATGAATGTATTTACCAACACATCTTACATGTACCTGACATGAATGTATTTACCAGCACATCTTACATGTACCTGACATGAATGTATCTACCAACACATCTTACATGTACCTGACATGAATGTATTTACCAACACATCTTACATGTATGTACCTGCCATGAATGTATTTACCAGCACATCTTACATGTACCTGACATGAATGTATTTACCAGCACATCTTACATGTATCTGACATGAATGTATTTACCAGCACATCTTACATGTACCTGACATGAATGTATTTACCAACACATCTTACATGTATGTACCTGACATGAATGTATTTACCAGAACATCTTACATGTATCTGACATGAATGTATTTACCAGCACATCTTACATGTACCTGACTTGAATGTATTTACCAACACATCTTACATGTATCTGACATGAATGTATTTACCAGCACATCTTACATGTACCTGACATGAATGTATTTACCAACACATCTTACATGTAAATGACATGAATGTATTTACCAACACATCTTACATGTATCTGACATGAATGTATTTACCAGCACATCTTACATGTACCTGACATGAATGTATTTACCAGCACATCTTACATGTACCTGACATGAATGTATTTACCAACACATCTTACATGTACCTGACATGAATGTATTTACCAACACATCTTACATGTACCTGACATGAATGTATTTACCAACACATCTTACATGTACCTGACATGAATGTATTTACCAGCACATCTTACATGTACCTGACATGAATGTATTTACCAACACATCTTACATGTACCTGACATGAATGTATTTACCAACACATCGTACATGTACCTGACATGAATGTATTTACCAACACATCTTACATGTACCTGACATGAATGTATTTACCAACACATCTTACATGTACCTGACATGAATGTATTTACCAGCACATCTTACATGTATCTGACATGAATGTATTTACCAACACATCTTACATGTACCTGACATGAATGTATTTACCAACACATCTTACATGTACCTGACATGAAAGTATTTACCAGCACATCTTACATGTACCTGACATGAATGTATTTACCAGCACATCTTACATGTACCTGACATGAATGTATTTACCAACACATCTTACATGTACCTGACATGAATGTATTTACCAGCACATCTTACATGTACCTGACATGAATGTATTTACCAACACATCTTACATGTACCTGACATGAATGTATTTACCAACACATCTTACATGTACCTGACATGAATGTATTTACCAGCACATCTTACATGTACCTGACATGAATGTATTTACCAACACATCTTACATGTACCTGACATGAATGTATTTACCAACACATCTTACATGTACCTGACATGAATGTATCTACCAACACATCTTACATGTACCTGACATGAATGTATCTACCAACACATCTTACATGTACCTGACATGAATGTATTTACCAACACATCTTACATGTACATGACATGAATGTATTTACCAGCACATCTTACATGTACCTGACATGAATGTATTTACCAGCACATCTTACATGTACCTGACATGAATGTATTTACCAACACATCTTACATGTATCTGACATGAATGTATTTACCAGCACATCTTATGTGTACCTGCCATGAATGTTTTTACCAGCACATCTTACATGTACCTGACATGAATGTATTTACCAGCACATCTTACATGTACTTGACATGAATGTATTTACCAACACATCTTACATGTATCTGACATGAATGTATTTACTAGCACATCTTACATGTACCTGACATGAATGTATTTACCAGCACATCTTACATGTACCTGACATGAATGTATTTACCAACACATCTTACATGTACCTGACATGAATGTATTTACCAACACATCTTACATGTACCTAACATGAATGTATTTACCAACACATCTTACATGTACCTGACATGAATGTATTTACCAGCACATCTTACATGTACCTGACATGAATGTATCTACCAACACATCTTACATGTACCTGACATGAATGTATTTACCAACACATCTTACATGTATGTACCTGACATGAATGTATTTACCAGCACATCTTACATGTACCTGACATGAATGTATTTACCAGCACATCTTACATGTACCTGACATGAATGTATTTACCAACACATCTTACATGTATCTGACATGAATGTATTTACCAGCACATCTTACATGTACCTGCCATGAATGTATTTACCAGCACATCTTACATGTACCTGACATGAATGTATTTACCAGCACATCTTACATGTACCTGACATGAATGTATTTACCAGCACATCTTACATGTACCTGACATGAATGTATTTACCAACACATCTTACATGTACCTGACATGAATGTATTTACCAACACATCTTAAATGTAAATGACATGAATGTATTTACCAACACATCTTACATGTATCTGACATGAATGTATTTACCAGCACATCTTACATGTACCTGACATGAATGTATTTACCAGCACATCTTACATGTACCTGACATGAATGTATTTACCAACACATCTTACATGTACCTGACATGAATGTATTTACCAACACATCTTACATGTACCTGACATGAATGTATTTACCAACACATCTTACATGTACCTGACATGAATGTATTTACCAGCACATCTTACATGTACCTGACATGAATGTATTTACCAACACATCTTACATGTACCTGACATGAATGTATTTACCAACACATCGTACATGTACCTGACATGAATGTATTTACCAACACATCTTACATGTACCTGACATGAATGTATTTACCAACACATCTTACATGTACCTGACATGAATGTATTTACCAGCACATCTTACATGTATCTGACATGAATGTATTTACCAACACATCTTACATGTACCTGACATGAATGTATTTACCAACACATCTTACATGTACCTGACATGAAAGTATTTACCAGCACATCTTACATGTACCTGACATGAATGTATTTACCAGCACATCTTACATGTACCTGACATGAATGTATTTACCAACACATCTTACATGTACCTGACATGAATGTATTTACCAGCACATCTTACATGTACCTGACATGAATGTATTTACCAACACATCGTACATGTACCTGACATGAATGTATTTACCAACACATCTTACATGTACCTGACATGAATGTATTTACCAGCACATCTTACATGTACCTGACATGAATGTATTTACCAACACATCTTACATGTACCTGACATGAATGTATTTACCAACACATCTTACATGTACCTGACATGAATGTATCTACCAACACATCTTACATGTACCTGACATGAATGTATCTACCAACACATCTTACATGTACCTGACATGAATGTATTTACCAACACATCTTACATGTACCTGACATGAATGTATTTACCAGCACATCTTACATGTACCTGACATGAATGTATTTACCAGCACATCTTACATGTACCTGACATGAATGTATTTACCAACACATCTTACATGTATCTGACATGAATGTATTTACCAGCACATCTTATGTGTACCTGCCATGAATGTTTTTACCAGCACATCTTACATGTACCTGACATGAATGTATTTACCAGCACATCTTACATGTACTTGACATGAATGTATTTACCAACACATCTTACATGTATCTGACATGAATGTATTTACTAGCACATCTTACATGTACCTGACATGAATGTATTTACCAGCACATCTTACATGTACCTGACATGAATGTATTTACCAACACATCTTACATGTACCTGACATGAATGTATTTACCAACACATCTTACATGTACCTAACATGAATGTATTTACCAACACATCTTACATGTACCTGACATGAATGTATTTACCAGCACATCTTACATGTACCTGACATGAATGTATCTACCAACACATCTTACATGTACCTGACATGAATGTATTTACCAACACATCTTACATGTATGTACCTGACATGAATGTATTTACCAGCACATCTTACATGTACCTGACATGAATGTATTTACCAGCACATCTTACATGTACCTGACATGAATGTATTTACCAACACATCTTACATGTATCTGACATGAATGTATTTACCAGCACATCTTACATGTACCTGCCATGAATGTATTTACCAGCACATCTTACATGTACCTGACATGAATGTATTTACCAGCACATCTTACATGTACCTGACATGAATTTATTTACCAGCACATCTTACATGTACCTGACATGAATGTATTTACCAACACATCTTACATGTACCTGACATGAATGTATTTACCAACACATCTTACATGTAAATGACATGAATGTATTTACCAACACATCTTACATGTATCTGACATGAATGTATTTACCAGCACATCTTACATGTACCTGACATGAATGTATTTACCAGCACATCTTACATGTACCTGACATGAATGTATTTACCAACACATCTTACATGTACCTGACATGAATGTATTTACCAACACATCTTACATGTACCTGACATGAATGTATTTACCAGCACATCTTACATGTACCTGACATGAATGTATTTACCAACACATCTTACATGTACCTGACATGAATGTATTTACCAACACATCGTACTTGTACCTGACATGAATGTATTTACCAACACATCTTACATGTACCTGACATGAATGTATTTACCAACACATCTTACATGTACCTGACATGAATGTATTTACCAGCACATCTTACATGTATCTGACATGAATGTATTTACCAACACATCTTACATGTACCTGACATGAATGTATTTACCAACACATCTTACATGTACCTGACATGAAAGTATTTACCAGCACATCTTACATGTACCTGACATGAATGTATTTACCAGCACATCTTACATGTACCTGACATGAATGTATTTACCAACACATCTTACATGTACCTGACATGAATGTATTTACCAGCACATCTTACATGTACCTGACATGAATGTATTTACCAACACATCTTACATGTACCTGACATGAATGTATTTACCAACACATCTTACATGTACCTGACATGAATGTATTTACCAACACATCTTACATGTACCTGACATGAATGTATTTACCAACACATCTTACATGTACCTGACATGAATGTATCTACCAACACATCTTACATGTACCTGACATGAATGTATCTACCAACACATCTTACATGTACCTGACATGAATGTATTTACCAACACATCTTACATGTACCTGACATGAATGTATTTACCAGCACATCTTACATGTACCTGACATGAATGTATTTACCAGCACATCTTATATGTACCTGACATGAATGTATTTACCAACACATCTTACATGTATCTGACATGAATGTATTTACCAGCACATCTTATGTGTACCTGCCATGAATGTTTTTACCAGCACATCTTACATGTACCTGACATGAATGTATTTACCAGCACATCTTACATGTACCTGACATGAATGTATTTACCAACACATCTTACATGTATCTGACATGAATGTATTTACAAGCACATCTTACATGTACCTGACATGAATGTATTTACCAGCACATCTTACATGTACCTGACATGAATGTATTTACCAACACATCTTACATGTACCTGACATGAATGTATTTACCAACACATCTTACATGTACCTAACATGAATGTATTTACCAACACATCTTACATGTACCTGACATGAATGTATTTACCAGCACATCTTACATGTACCTGACATGAATGTATTTACCAACACATCTTACATGTACCTGACATGAATGTATTTACCAGCACATCTTACATGTACCTGACATGAATGTATTTACCAACACATCTTACATGTACCTGACATGAATGTATTTACCAACACATCTTACATGTACCTGACATGAATGTATTTACCAACACATCTTACATGTACCTGACATGAATGTATTTACTCATTCTTTTTATGTGACACTACAGGTATATGATTTGATGAGGTGAGAATATGTCTGGTCATCTTGTTATACTTGTACTATATGCAATGTACATATATGTGTACATTTTGTTTGTAAGATCAAATTTGTCTTGTATAGTGAGGTCAGAATTTGTCTGCTCACTTTGTTATATATTTCATGCACTTGAGTTATGATACTTACCTGCTGATGTCTCAAACAATTTTATTCTTATACATGTACATCTGTTTTTTGTGCATGAATTTTGTTGTGATTACAACATTATTGTTTATTGGATTAAGAGTGACATACATGTACTTGTACTCATTTTTCCTTACTTTGTTCTCGACTCAGTATTATATATACTTTGCTATATTGTTTTGTTTTGTTTTTGTAAAGCAAACAACTTCTCTGGGGATGACGTAAGCCACTTCCCAACAAGTAGCGCAGTGGCTTTGTGGCCTTTTGTAGTCGCCACCCCTTTTGTATAGTATACATTTGTTGCTGGGGAGTGTACTTAGATGTTTGAGATTATGTCAGATTTGTTTCAATGTATCTGTTAAGTTACACTCCCCTTGTTGTATTCATATATATATTTATAGGTCATTTTAATAAATGACATGAAACTGGAATCGTCTCAATTCATTTACTATCCAAAACGAGCAGAGTTGTTGTTTACTTGAGTTGACCTGCTTATCATAAAGCTATATAATTGAAGTTCAGGTTAAAATCATGGTGATAGATAAATCATATTTTATCTTGATAAAATAATTGATATAGCCCATGATCTGATGGTGATGTTGGCATATATGTATTATGTAATATGTACAAATTAATTATAATCTTAAATTTAGTTATGATATGGGGAAATCAGTTTAATTATAATAAGTTAATAAATACTAATTAATTTTTCAAAAAGTATACATTTAATATTTAATCTTATAAACAAATTTGATACTGAGTGACCAATGACAGTGGTCATTTTCAGTCACGTGTAATTGTTGACAAATTTCTCGAACGGGACACACACGATTCTTGGCATCATACATTTTAGTTCCCCCCATCCACCCCAAGCATAATCCACCTTATGTACATTGTACCACTTGTATGCTACCATGTATCTTTCATGTTTTTTATGTGGCTTTTTTGGTGGCCTATTTTAGTCGCCACCCCTTTTGTATAGTATAAATTTGTTGTTGGGAGTGTACTTACATGTTTGAGATTATGTCAGATTTGTTTCAATGTATCTGTTAAGCTACACTCCCCTTGTTGTATTCATATATATATATATAGGTCATTTTAATAAATGACATGAAACTGGAATCGTCTCAATTCATTTACTATCCAAAACGAGCAGAGTTGTTGTTTACTTGAGTTGACCTGCTTAGCATAAAGCTATATAATTGAAGTTCAGGTTAAAATCATGGTGATAGATAAATAGAATTCATCTTGATTAGCCACAAATATTTTATGTTATAAACTTCCTACATTTTCAATTGGATTGCTTTGTATTCGGGTACTCTTACTTATTACCATCTGATAATACACATTAAAATTGCATCACTTTGACACAATTTCTTTCTGAAAATAATTGTTTTCTGTTATCTTGGATTAAATCTGATTACTATCAAGCTTTACATGCACGTTCATGGAAGTTTATAAATACTGTTTCATGGAAGTTTATACATACTGTTTCATGGAAGTTTATACATACTGTTTCATGGAAGTTTATACATACCGTTTCATGGAAGTTTATACATACCGTTTCATGGAAGTTTATACATACCGTTTCATGGAAGTTTATACATACTGTTTCATGGAAGTTTATACATACCGTTTCATGGAAGTTTATACATACCGTTTCATGGAAGTTTATACATACCATTTCATGGAAGTTTATACATACTGTTTCATGGAAGTTTATACATACCGTTTCATGGAAGTTTATACATACCATTTCATGGAAGTTTATACATACCATTTCATGGAAGTTTATACATACCGTTTCATGGAAGTTTATACATACCATTTCATGGAAGTTTATACATACCGTTTCATGGAAGTTTATACATACCATTTCATGGAAGTTTATACATACCGTTTGAAGTTTATACATACCGTTTCATGGAAGTTTATACATACCGTTTCATGGAAGTTTATACATACTGTTTGAAGTTTATACATACCGTTTCATGGAAGTTTATACATACCGTTTCATGGAAGTTTATACATACCGTTTCATGGAAGTTTATACATACCGTTTGAAGTTTATACATACCGTTTCATGGAAGTTTATACATACCGTTTCATGGAAGTTTATACATACCGTTTCATGGAAGTTTATACATACTGTTTCATGGAAGTTTATACATACCGTTTCATGGAAGTTTATACATACCGTTTCATGGAAGTTTATGCATACCGTTTCATGGAAGTCTATACATACCGTTTCATGGAAGTTTATACATACTGTTTCATGGAAGTTTATACATACCGTTTCATGGAAGTTTATACATACCGTTTCATGGAAGTTTATACATACCATTTCATGGAAGTTTATACATACCGTTTGAAGTTTATACATACCGTTTCATGGAAGTTTATACATACCGTTTCATGGAAGTTTATACATACCGTTTCATGGAAGTTTATACATACCATTTCATGGAAGTTTATACATACCGTTTGAAGTTTATACATACCGTTTCATGGAAGTTTATACATACCGTTTCATGGAAGTTTATACATACCGTTTCATGGAAGTTTATGCATACCGTTTGAAGTTTATACATACCGTTTCATGGAAGTTTATACATACCGTTTCATGGAAGTTTATACATACTGTTTCATGGAAGTTTATACATACCGTTTCATGGAAGTTTATACATACCGTTTCATGGAAGTTTATGCATACCATTTCATGGAAGTTTATACATACTGTTTCATGGAAGTTTATACATACCGTTTCATGGAAGTTTATACATACCGTTTGAAGTTTATACATACCGTTTCATGGAAGTTTATACATACCGTTTCATGGAAGTTTATACATACTGTTTCATGGAAGTTTATACATACCGTTTCATGGAAGTTTATACATACCGTTTCATGGAAGTTTATGCATACTATTTCATGGAAGTTTATACATACTGTTTCATGGAAGTTTATACATACCGTTTCATAGAAGTTTATACATACTGTTTCATGGAAGTTTATACATAGCGTTTCATGGAAGTTTATACATACCGTTTCATGGAAGTTTATACATACTGTTTCATGGAAGTTTATACATACCGTTTCATGGAAGTTTATACATACCGTTTCATGGAAGTTTATGCATACCATTTCATGGAAGTTTATACATACTGTTTCATGGAAGTTTATACATACCGTTTCATGGAAGTTTATACATACCGTTTGAAGTTTATACATACCGTTTCATGGAAGTTTATACATACCGTTTCATGGAAGTTTATACATACTGTTTCATGGAAGTTTATACATACCGTTTCATGGAAGTTTATACATACTGTTTCATGGAAGTTTATACATACCGTTTCATGGAAGTTTATACATACTGTTTCATGGAAGTTTATACATACCGTTTCATGGAAGTTTATACATACCGTTTCATGGAAGTTTATACATACCGTTTCATGGAAGTTTATACATACCGTTTGAAGTTTATGCATACCGTTTCATGGAAGTTTATACATACCGTTTCATGGAAGTTTATACATACCGTTTCATGGAAGTTTATACATACCGTTTCATGGAAGTTTATACATACCGTTTCATGGAAGTTTATACATACTGTTTCATGGAAGTTTATACATACCGTTTCATGGAAGTTTATACATACTGTTTCATGGAAGTTTATACATACCGTTTCATGGAAGTTTATACATACCGTTTCATGGAAGTTTATGCATACCATTTCATGGAAGTTTATACATACTGTTTCATGGAAGTTTATACATACCGTTTCATGGAAGTTTATACATACCGTTTGAAGTTTATACATACCGTTTCATGGAAGTTTATACATACCGTTTCATGGAAGTTTATACATACTGTTTCATGGAAGTTTATACATACTGTTTCATGGAAGTTTATACATACCGTTTCATGGAAGTTTATACATACTGTTTCATGGAAGTTTATACATACTGTTTCATGGAAGTTTATACATACCGTTTCATGGAAGTTTATACATACCGTTTCATGGAAGTTTATGCATACCGTTTGAAGTTTATGCATACCGTTTCATGGAAGTTTATACATACCGTTTCATGGAAGTTTATACATACCGTTTCATGGAAGTTTATACATACCGTTTCATGGAAGTTTATACATACCATTTTATGGAAGTTTATACATACCGTTTCATAGAAGTTTATACATACTGTTTCATGGAAGTTTATACATACCGTTTCATGGAAGTTTATACATACCGTTTGAAGTTTATACATACCGTTTCATGGAAGTTTATACATACCGTTTCATGGAAGTTTATACATACCGTTTCATGGAAGTTTATACATACCGTTTCATGGAAGTTTATACATACTGTTTCATGGAAGTTTATACATACCGTTTCATGGAAGTTTATACATACTGTTTCATGGAAGTTTATACATACCGTTTCATGGAAGTTTATACATACCGTTTCATAGAAGTTTATACATACTGTTTCATGGAAGTTTATACATACCGTTTCATGGAAGTTTATACATACCGTTTCATGGAAGTTTATACATACCGTTTGAAGTTTATACATATCGTTTCATGGAAGTTTATACATACCGTTTCATGGAAGTTTATACATACCGTTTCATGGAAGTTTATACATACCGTTTCATGGAAGTTTATACATACCGTTTCATGGAAGTTTATACATACCGTTTCATGGAAGTTTATACATACCGTTTCATGGAAGTTTATACATACCGTTTCATGGAAGTTTATACATACCGTTTCATGGAAGTTTATACATACTGTTTCATGGAAGTTTATACATACCATTTCATGGAAGTTTATACATACCGTTTCATGGAAGTTTATACATACCGTTTCATAGAAGTTTATACATACCGTTTCATGGAAGTTTATGCATACCGTTTCATGGAAGTTTATACATACCGTTTGAAGTTTATACATACCGTTTCATGGAAGTTTATACATACCGTTTCATGGAAGATTATACATACTGTTTCATGGAAGTTTATACATACCGTTTCATGGAAGTTTATACATACCGTTTCATGGAAGTTTATGCATACCGTTTCATGGAAGTTTATACATACTGTTTCATGGAAGTTTATACATACCGTTTCATGGAAGTTTATACATACCGTTTCATGGAAGTTTATGCATACCGTTTCATGGAAGTTTATACATACCGTTTGAAGTTTATACATACCGTTTCATGGAAGTTTATACATACCGTTTCATGGAAGATTATACATACTGTTTCATGGAAGTTTATACATACCGTTTCATGGAAGTTTATACATACCGTTTCATGGAAGTTTATGCATACCGTTTCATGGAAGTTTATACATACTGTTTCATGGAAGTTTATACATACCGTTTCATGGAAGTTTATACATACCGTTTCATGGAAGTTTATACATACCGTTTCATGGAAGTTTATACATACCGTTTGAAGTTTATGCATACCGTTTCATGGAAGTTTATACATACCGTTTCATGGAAGTTTATACATACCGTTTCATGGAAGTTTATACATACCGTTTCATGGAAGTTTATACATACCATTTTATGGAAGTTTATACATACCGTTTCATAGAAGTTTATACATACTGTTTCATGGATGTTTATACATACCGTTTCATGGAAGTTTATACATACCGTTTCATGGAAGTTTATACATACCGTTTGAAGTTTATACATACCGTTTCATGGAAGTTTATACATACCGTTTCATGGAAGTTTATACATACCGTTTCATGGAAGTTTATACATACCGTTTCATGGAAGTTTATACATACCATTTTATGGAAGTTTATACATACCGTTTCATAGAAGTTTATACATACTGTTTCATGGAAGTTTATACATACCGTTTCATGGAAGTTTATACATACCGTTTCATGGAAGTTTATACATACCGTTTCATGGAAGTTTATACATACCGTTTCATGGAAGTTTATACATACCGTTTCATGGAAGTTTATACATACCGTTTCATGGAAGTTTATACATACCGTTTCATGGAAGTTTATACATACCGTTTGAAGTTTATACATACCGTTTGAAGTTTATACATACCGTTTGAAGTTTATACATACCGTTTGAAGTTTATACATACCGTTTCATGGAAGTTTATACATACCGTTTCATGGAAGTTTATACATACCGTTTCATGGAAGTTTATACATACCGTTTCATGGAAGTTTATACATACCGTTTCATGGAAGTTTATACATACCGTTTCATGGAAGTTTATACATACCGTTTCATGGAAGTTTATACATACCGTTTCATGGAAGTTTATACATACTGTTTCATGGAAGTTTATACATACCGTTTCATGGAAGTTTATACATACTGTTTCATGGAAGTTTATACATACCGTTTCATGGAAGTTTATACATACCGTTTCATAGAAGTTTATACATACTGTTTCATGGAAGTTTATACATACCGTTTCATGGAAGTTTATACATACCGTTTCATGGAAGTTTATACATACCGTTTGAAGTTTATACATACCGTTTCATGGAAGTTTATACATACCGTTTCATGGAAGTTTATACATACCGTTTCATGGAAGTTTATACATACCGTTTCATGGAAGTTTATACATACCGTTTCATGGAAGTTTATACATACCGTTTCATGGAAGTTTATACATACCGTTTCATGGAAGTTTATACATACCGTTTCATGGAAGTTTATACATACCGTTTCATGGAAGTTTATACATACCATTTCATGGAAGTTTATACATACCGTTTGAAGTTTATACATACCGTTTCATGGAAGTTTATACATACCGTTTCATGGAAGTTTATACATACCGTTTCATGGAAGTTTATACATACCGTTTGAAGTTTATACATACCGTTTCATGGAAGATTATACATACTGTTTCATGGAAGTTTATACATACCGTTTCATGGAAGTTTATACATACCGTTTCATGGAAGTTTATGCATACCGTTTCATGGAAGTTTATACATACTGTTTCATGGAAGTTTATACATACCGTTTCATGGAAGTTTATACATACCGTTTCATGGAAGTTTATACATACCGTTTCATGGAAGTTTATACATACCGTTTGAAGTTTATGCATACCGTTTCATGGAAGTTTATACATACCGTTTCATGGAAGTTTATACATACCGTTTCATGGAAGTTTATACATACCGTTTCATGGAAGTTTATACATACCATTTTATGGAAGTTTATACATACCGTTTCATAGAAGTTTATACATACTGTTTCATGGAAGTTTATACATACCGTTTCATGGAAGTTTATACATACCGTTTCATGGAAGTTTATACATACCGTTTGAAGTTTATACATACCGTTTCATGGAAGTTTATACATACCGTTTCATGGAAGTTTATACATACCGTTTCATGGATGTTTATACATACCGTTTCATGGAAGTTTATACATACCATTTTATGGAAGTTTATACATACCGTTTCATGGAAGTTTATACATACTGTTTCATGGAAGTTTATACATACCGTTTGAAGTTTATACATACCGTTTGAAGTTTATACATACCGTTTGAAGTTTATACATACCGTTTGAAGTTTATACATACCGTTTCATGGAAGTTTATACATACCGTTTCATGGAAGTTTATACATACCGTTTCATGGAAGTTTATACATACCGTTTCATGGAAGTTTATACATACCGTTTCATGGAAGTTTATACATACCGTTTCATGGAAGTTTATACATACCGTTTCATGGAAGTTTATACATACCGTTTCATAGAAGTTTATACATACCGTTTCATGGAAGTTTATACATACCGTTTCATGGAAGTTTATACATACCATTTCATGGAAGTTTATACATACCGTTTCATGGAAGTTTATACATACTGTTTCATGGAAGTTTATACATACCGTTTCATGGAAGTTTATACATACCGTTTCATGGAAGTTTATACATACTGTTTCATGGAAGTTTATACATACCGTTTCATGGAAGTTTATACATACCGTTTCATGGAAGTTTATACATACCGTTTGAAGTTTATACATACCGTTTCATGGAAGTTTATACATACCATTTCATGGAAGTTTATACATACCGTTTCATGGAAGTTTATACATACCGTTTCATGGAAGTTTATACATACCATTTCATGGAAGTTTATACATACCGTTTCATGGAAGTTTATACATACCGTTTCATGGAAGTTTATTCATTCCGTTTCATGGAAGTTTATACATACCGTTTCATGGAAGTTTATACATACCGTTTCATGGAAGTTTATACATACCATTTCATGGAAGTTTATACATACCGTTTCATGGAAGTTTATACATACCGTTTGAAGTTTATACATACCGTTTCATGGAGGTTTATGCATACCGTTTGAAGTTTATACATACCGTTTCATGGAAGTTTATACATACCGTTTCATGGAAGTTTATGCATACCATTTCATGGAAGTTTATGCATACTGTTTCATGGAAGTTTATACATACTGTTTCATGGAAGTTTATACATACCGTTTCATAGAAGTTTATACATACCGTTTCATGGAAGTTTATACATACCGTTTCATGGAAATTTATACATGCACGTCTATGGAAGTTTATACATACCGTTTCATGGAAGTTTATACATACCGTTTCATGGAAGTTTATACATACCGTTTCATGGAAGTTTATACATACCGTTTCATGGAAGTTTATACATACCGTTTCATGGAAGTTTATACATACCGTTTCATGGAAGTTTATACATACCGTTTCATGGAAGTTTATACATACCGTTTCATGGAAGTTTATACCTACCGTTTCATGGAAGTTTATACATACCGTTTCATGGAAGTTTATACATGCCGTTTCATGGAAGTTTATACATACCGTTTCATGGAAGTTTATACATACCATTTCATGGAAGTTTATACATACCGTTTCATGGAAGTTTATACATACCGTTTCATGGAAGTTTATACATTCCGTTTCATGGAAGTTTATACATACCGTTTCATGGAAGCTTATACATACCGTTTCATGGAAGTTTATACATACCATTTCATGGAAGTTTATACATACCATTTCATGGAAGTTTATACATACCGTTTCATGGAAGTTTATACATACCGTTTGAAGTTTATACATACCGTTTCATGGAAGTTTATGCATACCGTTTGAAGTTTATACATACCGTTTCATGGAAGTTTATACATACCGTTTCATGGAAGTTTATGCATACCATTTCATGGAAGTTTATGCATACTGTTTCATGGAAGTTTATACATACCGTTTCATGGAAGTTTATACATACCGTTTCATGGAAGTTTATACATACCGTTTCATGGAAGTTTATACATTCCGTTTCATGGAAGTTTATACATACCGTTTCATGGAAGTTTATACATACCGTTTCATGGAAGTTTATACATACCGTTTCATGGAAGTTTATACATACTGTTTCATGGAAGTTTATACATACCGTTTCATGGAAGTTTATACATACCGTTTCATGGAAGTTTATACATACTGTTTCATGGAAGTTTATACATACCGTTTCATTGAAGTTTATAAATACCGTTTCATGGAAGTTTATGCATACCGTTTGAAGTTTATACATACTGTTTCATGGAAGTTTATACATACTGTTTCATGGAAGTTTATACATACCGTTTCATGGAAGTTTATGCATACCGTTTGAAGTTTATACATACCATTTCATGAATGTTTATACATACCGTTTCATGGAAGTTTATACATACCATTTCATGGAAGTTTATACATACCGTTTCATGGAAGTTTATACATACCGTTTCATGGAAGTTTATACATACCGTTTGAAGTTTATGCATACCGTTTCATGGAAGTTTATGCATATCGTTTGAAGTTTATACATACCGTTTCATGGAAGTTTATACATACCGTTTCATGGAAGTTTATGCATACCATTTCATGGAAGTTTATGCATACTGTTTCATGGAAGTTTATACATACCGTTTCATGGAAGTTTATACATACCGTTTCATGGAAGTTTATACATACCGTTTCATGGAAGTTTATACATTCCGTTTCATGGAAGTTTATACATACCGTTTCATGGAAGTTTATACATACCGTTTCATGGAAGTTTATACATACCGTTTCATGGAAGTTTATACATACCGTTTCATGGAAGTTTATACATACCGTTTCACGGAAGTTTATACATACTGTTTCATGGAAGTTTATACATACCGTTTCATTGAAGTTTATAAATACCGTTTCATGGAAGTTTATGCATACCGTTTGAAGTTTATACATACCATTTCATGGAAGTTTATACATACTGTTTCATGGAAGTTTATACATACCGTTTCATGGAAGTTTATGCATACCGTTTGAAGTTTATACATACCATTTCATGAAAGTTTATACATACCGTTTCATGGAAGTTTATACATACCGTTTCATGGAAGTTTATGCATACCATTTCATGGAAGTTTATACATACTGTTTCATGGAAGTTTATACATACCGTTTCATGGAAGTTTATGCATACTGTTTCATGGAAGTTTATACATACCGTTTCATGGAAGTTAATACATACTGTTTCATGGAAGTTTATACATTCCGTTTCATGGAAGTTTATACATACCGTTTCATGGAAGTTTATACATACTGTTTCATGGAAATTTATACATACCGTTTCATGGAAGTTTATACATACCGTTTCATGGAAGTTTATGCATACCGTTTCATGGAAGTTTATGCATACCGTTTCATGGTAGTTTATGCATACCGTTTGAAGTTTATACATACCATGTCATGGAAGTTTATACATACTGTTTCATGGAAGTTTATACATACCGTTTCATGGAAGTTTATACATACCGTTTCATGGAAGTTTATACATACCGTTTCATGGAAGTTTATACATACCGTTTCATGGAAGTTTATACATACCGTTTCATGGAAGTTTATACATACCGTTTCATGGAAGTTTATACATTCCGTTTAATGGAAGTTTATAATACCGTTTCATGGAAGTTTATACATTCCGTTTCATGGAAGTTTATACATACCGTTTCATGGAAGTTTATACATACCGTTTCATGGAAGTTTATACATTCCGTTTCATGGAAGTTTATACATACCGTTTCATGGAAGTTTATACATACCGCTTCATGGAAGTTTATACATACCGTTTCATGGAAGTTTATGCATACCGTTTCATGGAAGTTTATACATACCGTTTCATGGAAGTTTATACATACCGTTTCATGGAAGTTTATGCATACCGTTTGAAGTTTATGCATACCGTTTCATGGAAGTTTATGCATACCGTTTGAAGTTTATGCATACCGTTTCATGGAAGTTTATACATATCGCTTCATGGAAGTTTATACATACCGTTTCATGGAAGTTTATACATACCGTTTGAAGTTTATACATACCGTTTCATGGAAGTTTATACATACCGTTTCATGGAAGTTTATACATACCGTTTCATGGAAGTTTATACATACCGTTTCATGGAAGTTTATACATACTGTTTCATGGAAGTTTATACATACCGTTTGAAGTTTATGCATACCGTTTCATGGAAGTTTATACATACCGTTTCATGGAAGTTTATACATACCGTTTCATGGAAGTTTATACATTCCGTTTAATGGAAGTTTATATTACCGTTTCGTGGAAGTTTATACATTCCGTTTCATGGAAGTTTATACATACCGTTTCATGGAAGTTTATACATACCGTTACATGGAAGTTTATACATTCCGTTTCATGGAAGTTTATACATACCGTTTCATGGAAGTTTATACATACCGTTTCATGGAAGTTTATACATACCGTTTCATGGAAGTTTATGCATACCGTTTGAAGTTTATGCATACCGTTTCATGGAAGTTTATGCATACCGTTTGAAGTTTATGCATACCGTTTCATGAAAGTTTATACATATCGCTTCATGGAAGTTTATACATACCGTTTCATGGAAGCTTATGCATACCGTTTCATGGAAGTTTATGCATACCGTTTGAAGTTTATGCATACCGTTTCATGGAAGTTTATACATATCGCTTCATGGAAGTTTATACATACCGTTTCATGGAAGTTTATACATACCGTTTGAAGTTTATACATACCGTTTCATGGAAGTTTATACATACCGTTTCATGGAAGTTTATACATACCGTTTCATGGAAGTTTATACATACCGTTTCATGGAAGTTTATACATACTGTTTCATGGAAGTTTATACATACCGTTTGAAGTTTATGCATACCGTTTCATGGAAGTTTATACATACCGTTTCATGGAAGTTTATACATACCGTTTCATGGAAGTTTATACATTCCGTTTAATGGAAGTTTATATTACCGTTTCGTGGAAGTTTATACATTCCGTTTCATGGAAGTTTATACATACCGTTTCATGGAAGTTTATACATACCGTTTCATGGAAGTTTATACATTCCGTTTCATGGAAGTTTATACATACCGTTTCATGGAAGTTTATACATACCGTTTCATGGAAGTTTATACATACCGTTTCATGGAAGTTTATGCATACCGTTTGAAGTTTATGCATACCGTTTCATGGAAGTTTATGCATACCGTTTGAAGTTTATGCATACCGTTTCATGAAAGTTTAGACATATCGCTTCATGGAAGTTTATACATACCGTTTCATGGAAGTTTATACATACCGTTTGAAGTTTATACATACCGTTTCATGGAAGTTTATACATACCGTTTCACGGAAGTTTATACATACCGTTTCATGGAAGTTTATACATACCGTTTCATGGAAGTTTATACATACTGTTTCATGGAAGTTTATACATACCGTTTGAAGTTTATGCATACCGTTTCATGGAAGTTTATACATACCGTTTGAAGTTTATTCATACCGTTTGAAGTTTATACATACTGTTTCATGGAAGTTTATGCATACTGTTTCATGGAAGTTTATACATACCGTTTGAAGTTTATTCATACCGTTTGAAGTTTATACATACTGTTTCATGGAAGTTTATGCATACTGTTTCATGGAAGTTTATACATACCGTTTGAAGTTTATACATAACGTTTGAAGTTTATACATACTGTTTCATGGAAGTTTATGCATACTGTTTCACGGAAGTTTATACATACCGTTTCATGGAAGTTTATACATACCGTTTCATGGAAGTTTATACATACTGTTTCATGGAAGTTTATACATACCGTTTCATGGAAGTTTATACATAACGTTTCATGGAAGTTTATACATACCGTTTCATGGAAGTTTATGCATACTGTTTCATGGAAGTTTATACATACCGTTTGAAGTTTATTCATACTGTTTGGATGATTTGAATATATATTTGCTTTATATTTACTTGTCTTCATGATTCACTAAAATGTTGAATTAGAATGTTAGAATTTATTGAATAGAACCAATATCTATGTCGGGGAAAGAAATATCAGTATGTTTTTACATCATAAGCATTTATATGTAATGTTATCTTGCTTGGAGCATACACACGTCTTATACAATGATATTAAAGTCCCACACAGAAAATAAGAATAAATGGTGAAATACTACATATTTATTTAAACGTTGTTCAACCTATCTCCACTGGTGACAGTAAGAGTCGATGAGATAAGTGCCACTGAAGCTAAGTTGATATGCTTCATAGTGACTATTAACACAGTACACCCATTGTATTCTTCGGTGTGGCTACTTTGACACTAATATAAGAGACCCAAACCAAGCAAAATTTCCATCTGTTAATAAATTCTCATTTAATTTTGTTCAAGGATTTGCCTTAGAAAAAAAAGTGAAATTCGCAATAACTGTTTTAATCCTTCGCCCTGCTGAAAAACAATTGATTTAATCTTAACTTGTTCTTCGCCTTCTCTTCAAGATTTACAGGGAAGAGAGGAAAGCCCCAAGCGAGGAAACTTGCTACCAGCTGAGACCGACTTTCTCTGTTAACAATATGGTCATTAGTAATTTGAATGGCCGGTGACATATGATTGGACTATGGAAATGAACTAGAAGTACTGATTGTTTCCGGAATCAAACCACAAACATTCGCATCTACCAGTAATTAGCTTGAAAAAAACCCAACCGAAGTCTTTCTTTGCCATTTTGAATAAAAGATCAATAAATATGTTAATTTTCTTTCTGATTCAAAGAGCTAGATATGTATACTGCGGGCACACTGAAACAGTAATCGACAGATAGATGTGGTGTTTCACTCGGACATGCCAACTGCGGAGGTGATTTAATGATTAGCGCACTCGCAGAAGGGGGTTCGGAAGATGATAGTAGGTTCGATACAAGGTGTAGTCAATTCACCAACTATAAAATGTGTGTGTTGCTACTCCACTAAACACATAGCATTAAAGAAAAAGAGTAAGAAAGACTGATTGCTGCTCCTCCATTTAGTACGCAACATTAGGAAGTAAAAGTAGTAAAGACTGATTGCTGTTCTTTCACTAAGTACGCAACATTAAGAAGTAAAAGTAGCAAATACTGATTGCTGTTCTTTCACTAAGCACGCAACATTAAGAAGTAAAAGTAGTAAAGACTGATTGCTGTTCTTTCACTAAGTACACAGCATTAAGAAGTAAAAGTAGCAAAGACTGATTGCTGTTCTTTCACTAAGTACGCAACATTAAGAAGTAAAAATAGCAAAGAATGACTGCTGCTTCTCCACTAAGCACGCAACATTAAGAAGTAAAAGTAGTAAAGACTGATTGCTGTTCCTTCACTAAGTACGCAACATTAAGAAGTAAAAGTAGCAAAGACTGATTGCTGTTCTTTCACTAAGTACGCAACATTAGGAAATAAAAGTAGCAAAGACTGATTGCTGTTTCTTTACTAAGTACGCAACATTAAGAAGTAAAAGTAGCAAAGACTGATTGCTGTTTTTTCACTAAGTACGCAACATTAGGAAATAAAAGTAGCAAAGACTGATTGCTGTTTCTTTACTAAGTACGCAACATTAAGAAGTAAAAGTAGCAAAGACTGATTGCTGTTTTTTCCCTAAGTACGCAACATTAGGAAATAAAAGTAGCAAAGACTGATTGCTGTTTCTTCACTAAGTACGCAACATTAAGAAGTAAGAGTAGCAAAGACTGATTGCTGTTCCTTCACTAAGTACGCAACATTAAGAAGTAAAAGTAGCAAAGACTGATTGCTGTTTTTTCACTAAGTACGCAACATTAGGAAATAAAAGTAGCAAAGACTGATTGCTGTTTCTTCACTAAGTACGCAACATTAAGAAGTAAAAGTAGCAAAGACTGATTGTTGTTCTTTCACTAAGTACGCAACATTAAGAAGTAAAAGTAGCAAAGACTGATTGCTGTTCTTCCACTAAGTACGCAACATTAAGAAGTAAAAGTAGCAAAGACTGATTGCTGTTCTTTCACTAAGTACGCAACATTAAGAAGTAAAAGTAGCAAAGACTGATTGCTGTTCTTTCACTAAGTACGCAACATTAAGAAGTAAAAGTAGTAAGGACTGATTGCTGTTCTTTCACTAAGTACGCAACATTAAGAAGTTAAAGTAGCAAAGACTGATTGCTGTTTCTTCACTAAGTACGCAACATTAAGAAGTAAAAGTAGCAAAGACTGATTGCTGTTCTTCCACTAAGTACGCAACATTAAGAAGTAAAAGTAGCAAAGACTGATTGCTGTTCTTTCACTAAGTACGCAACATTAAGAAGTAAAAGTAGCCAAGACTGATTGCTGTTCTTTCACTAAGTACGCAACATTAAGAAGTAAAAACTGATTGCTGTTCTGTCACTAAGTACGCAACATTAAGAAGTAAAAGTAGGAAAGACTGATTGCTGTTCTTTCACTAAGTACGCAACATTAAGAAGTAAAAGTAGCAAAGACTGATTGCTGTTTCTTCACTAAGTACGCAACATTAAGAAGTAAAAATAGCAAAGAATGACTGCTGCTTCTCCACTAAGCACGCAACATTAAGAAGTAAAAGTAGCAAAGACTGATTGCTGCTCCTTCACTAAGTACGCAACATTAAGAAGTAAAAGTAGTAAAGATTGATTGCTGTTCCTCCACTAAGCACGCAACATTAGGAAATAAAAGTAGTAAAGACTGATTGCTGTTCCTTCACTAAGTACGCAACATTAGGAAATAAAAGTAGCAAAGACTGATTGCTGTTCCTTCACTAAGTACGCAACATTAGGAAATAAAAGTAGTAAAGACTGATTGCTGTTCTTTCACTAAGTACGCAACATTAAGAAGTAAAAGTAGCAAAGACTGATTGCTGTTCTTTCACTAAGTACGCAACATTAGGAAATAAAAGTAGTAAAGACTGATTGCTGTTCTTTCACTAAGTACGCAACATTAAGAAGTAAAAGTAGCAAAGACTGATTGCTGTTCGTTCACTAAGTACGCAACATTAAGAAGTAAAAGTAGCAAAGACTGATTGCTGTTCTTTCACTAAGTACGCAACATTAAGAAGTAAAAGTAGCAAAGACTGATTGCTGTTCTTTCACTAAGTACGCAACATTAGGAAATAAAAGTAGTAAAGACTGATTGCTGTTCGTTCACTAAGTACGCAACATTAAGAAGTAAAAGTAGCAAAGACTGATTGCTGTTCTTTCACTAAGTACGCAACATTAAGAAATAAAAGTAGCAAAGACTGATTGCTGTTCTTTCACCAAGTACGCAACATTAAGAAGTAAAAGTAGCAAAGACTGATTGCTGTTCTTTCACTAAGTACGCAACATTAAGAAATAAAAGTAGTAAAGACTGATTGCTGTTCTTCCACTAAGTACGCAACATTAAGAAGTAAAAGTAGCAAAGACTGATTGCTGTTCTTTCACTAAGTACGCAACATTAAGAAGTAAAAGTAGTAAAGACTGATTGCTGTTCTTTCACTAAGTACGCAACATTAAGAAATAAAAGTAGCAAAGACTGATTGCTGTTCTTTCACTAAGTACGCAACATTAAGAAGTAAAAGTAGGAAAGACTGATTGCTGTTCGTTCACTAAGTACGCAACATTAAGAAGTAAAAGTAGGAAAGACTGATTGCTGTTCTTTCACTAAGTACGCAACATTAAGAAGTAAAAGTAGGAAAGACTGATTGCTGTTCGTTCACTAAGTACGCAACATTAAGAAGTAAAAGTAGTAAAGACTGATTGCTGTTCTTTCACTAAGTACGCAACATTAAGAAATAAAAGTAGCAAAGACTGATTGCTGTTCTTTCACTAAGTACGCAACATTAAGAAGTAAAAGTAGCAAAGACTGATTGCTGTTCTTTCACTAAGTACGCAACATTAAGAAGTAAAAGTAGCAAAAACTGATTGCTGTTCTTTCACTAAGTACGCAACATTAAGAAATAAAAGTAGCAAAGACTGATTGATGTTCTTTCACTAAGTACACAGTATTAAGAAGTAAAAGTAGCAAAGACTGATTGATGTTCTTTCACTAAGTACGCAACATTAAGAAGTAAAAGTAGTAAAGACTGATTGATGTTCTTTCACTAAGTACGCAACATTAAGAAGTAAAAGTAGTAAAGACTGATTGATGTTCTTTCACTAAGTACGCAACATTAAGAAGTAAAAGTAGTAAAGACTGATTGATGTTCTTTCACTAAGTACGCAACATTAAGAAGTAAAAGTAGTAAAGACTGATTGATGTTCTTTCACTAAGTACGCAACATTCAGAAGTAAAAGTAGTAAAAAGTGATCGACTCGGAAATGAGAAAATGTGTCCAATCTGAGCAATCTGAAAAGCCAGCTAAATGTTTTGGTTTATTAAAAAAAATAGACATAATTTTACTAAAAAGAAATTTGTTCTTATTATGATGTAAGATGAAAAAGGGCTTCAATTGGTGTTGAACAAAAATCACCCACTCACTCATTTCTGGTAATGAGTGAGTTTGGCTTAGTCAGATATGTTGGTATTTATCGTCGCTTTCAGCAAATTGTCAGTAATAAGCATGAAGCATACAATCAAACAGGTATGCAATACTACAACGTTGCTCACTCAGTTATATGTGAGGGTAGATATTTTACTCGTATCCATTAAAGGGATTAAGTTTGATAGAATGAGTCTTTAACCTCGCCACCATTTATTGAAGTGTCTGTTCCAAGACAGATATATTACGGGTTTTGATTTCGTCTCTGTTTCTATGATGATTAGATTTCTGTTCTAACGGCGTGGTCTATTTTTAGATAAAGATTTGGTTTGAATTAATTGGAATTTGTACTTCAGGTTGAGTTGTTTAATATTTATCCTATATGAAAATTAATTTTTGTTCTCAGTTTTGTTTTTTGACACACCAGAATACCACGAGATGTTCTTGATTTTAGAGTAGGAATTTAATTAGATACTACCCCAACGATCGGATGAGTTTGGGTTTTTGTGTTAAACGTTATTTTAAGCAGTTTGCAGCTTTGCCAACGACTGCCAGACTTGATTTTCGGGCGGGTGGGGGAGGGGGGGGAGGAGAAGGAAAACCCTGACAGATAACAACCGGACAGTTTAAACATTCATCCATCAATATGGTTCTGAAATCCTAAACACTTGAGGATAGTTCCGGGTGCGAACCGACGTCCATGGCGTCAGACTTGCGCTCGGAAGTCAACGACCTTAACAAACCTAACGATCGCTTCATTTCTCTGAGAACACCAGTTTCCATCAAACACTAAAATTAGCATAAAGCAAACATTCAATAACTCAAGTTTTTGGGACAATTGCATAATAATGTTACGCATTTCATGTGTTCGAGTCCAGTTGGGCCAATACAAACAACAACAGGCCTCATGACAACGTCTGTTTAGTATTATAGGATAAATGTGTTAGCTAAATTGACACTATTATGTTTTAATAACAAAAAAAAGACAACGAAATCAAAGTACAGTGTAGATAGCCACTTCAAAGCTCAAAATAAATATTATTCGATTACAAATAATTGTAAAATGATAGTTTTAGACCTACCAGTAGTATGTAAGTAATCTGTAATTCATTTAAAAGTTGAATAATAACCAGATTCAACTGGGAAATCGGGATAAGTATCTTATTGTCAAATAAATTGTCTGTTTCTTGTCAACCGTTGAATCAGACGCCCCCTATTGAATTGATAAGGATAACTTGTCTAATTTCAATGCAATTTATATCTAACTGTATATATGTAAGTAAAAAAATCAATAATTAATGCGTGGAAAAACATGTCAGTGTAAATCATTGATGGCAAATGTTATTCCTCATTTTTTCTGCACCATTTAACAGAGAACTCAACTTTTCTGTCAATTTCCCATTGTAATTTTCTTCGAGTTACAAGAGAGACATAAAGTTTCATGTTTATGACAAGGGACCATCGTGACCGCTATCTATTGGTTGTTAAATTTATATCTACGTATGAAATTAGTTCTTATTACGTTATCGAACGTGGTTGACTTTTGTCCACAATCATTAAACCACTCATTTACTTATGTCGTTACAGGTACATACCCGACAACGCATTTACCTATGTCGTTACAGGTACATACCCGACAACACATTTACTTATGTCGTTACATGTATATACCCGACAACACATTTACCTATGTCGTTACAGGTACATACCCGACAACACATTTACCTATGTCGTTACAGGTACATACCCGACAACACATTTACTTATGTCGTTACAGGTACATACCCGACAACACATTTACCTATGTCGTTACAGGTACATACCCGACAACACATTTACTTATGTCGTTACATGTATATACCCGACAACACATTTACCTATGTCGTTACAGATACATACCCGACAACACATTTACCTATATCGTTACATGTACATACCCGACAACACATTTACCTATGTCGTTACAGGTACATAGCCGACAACACATTTACCTATGTCGTTACAGGTACATACCCGACAACACATTACTTATGTTGTTACAGGTACATACCCGACAACACATTTACCTATGCCGTTACATGTACATATCCGTCAACACATTTACCTATGTCGTTACATGTACATATCCGTCAACATACATCGTGGTCTATTTTGTATTCAGTGAGTTCAGTTAAGATGAGAGGTGATTGTTGGTTTTGTTGGTATTGATGGAATTGATGGCTATTACTGTTTAAACATTCTTTTCATAAAATCTAGAAGAAGCGTAAATGTTTATAATATGGAGGATATTTATTTTATATAATTCCTTTTATTTTGATACTAGTGACATGACATTGCCTTTTTTCAATACCATGCAGAAATAATATGATTAACTTGATTTATTGTGTCCAGTATTATTGAGTGTGCTGATTTTATTCAGAACCTACTGAGCAATATTCCAGCTATGACGAGAACATGATTTTGATGCGATGTCGATGCACTTGACCAACAAGCTGAGCTGGATTTATATAATGTTGACTCACGAAACAGCAATCTGCATGTAGAAATATATGTCACTCCGCTCGGACACTTTATCCTTAATGTGGCATGCTGAGCGAAGAGTAGGAACGATAATTTTGTTTTATAGTCTTTGGTCTTATTTGACAGGAAATGCATACTACAATTATCAGCACTCGAAGCAAACATATGCCAACCATTGACGTGATCTAAAATGTTAGTTACCTAAACAGTAAAATATACTGCTCGCTGAGTAGACCTCAACAATTAGCAATTCTCACCACCTAGCCAATTTCAGGTCAATATACTGGACGATCTGATAAGGCAGAAATTGCCGTCTCCGGAAAGATGCGTTGCATATTTGTTTCTATTTTGGGAACGAAACTGGTAGTGAATGTTTAGATTGGGATCATTTTATTTTTCTCTAACAGCAGGTTAATCTTATTCTTCATTCTTTGTATGAAAACTGTCAAAACTATTGTCTCATATGCGGAAAAATCGAAATAAAATATTGGTCCATTCATTGTAGTCTTTATCTCAATAAAATAATTACCACCTTCTAGGCCGAGACAATGAGGTTCGACATCTTTTAGGACGAGACAATAAGGTTCGACACCTTTTAGGACGAGACAATAAGGTTCGACACCTTCTAGGCCGAGACAATGAGGTTCAACTATATCTAATTTCATTGGTTCGCTGTAAAGGTTGTAATATGTGGCTTACAGAAAGAAACGCAAAGCTTTTTTTTTTTTTTTATAGTAATCTGTTGTTTTATTTTATTTTATGTGTCTAGAATACTCTTCATTTTCCTAACTTAATTGTATCACACATACAATTTTAATCAATAATAGTAAAAAAAACTCACATATATAAAACACATTAAATTTAACAATAATAAAAAGTCAATGGATAAAAAGAGCAATGTGAAAAATATACCGATTAAAGACGGTCATGAGTTCAATAATGTTAAAAAGATAAATTGGGCATGTACTGAATATGACAACACATGGATATATTATGAATGTTTGTCGGTTAATTTAATGTAAATGGCAACTGCTGAATTATTTTATTAATTTGTCAAATTATCATAAGATTGAACTATAAATTGTAAAACTGTTTAAGACTTCATTAATGTAGAACATGTGCGATTGGAACTCAGGATATTCTAAATGTTGGGCAAC
This sequence comes from Bathymodiolus brooksi, assembly GCA_963680875.1. Classification (NCBI taxonomy): domain Eukaryota; kingdom Metazoa; phylum Mollusca; class Bivalvia; order Mytilida; family Modiolidae; genus Bathymodiolus; species Bathymodiolus brooksi. The sequence goes on from OY804575.1 coordinate 35,715,837, forward strand.
CAATGTAGATACCAAAATTAAGAACTGCTTGTGTGCTATCAAATAAACCTATAATTTACCATGGCTCTCTCCTTTGACAAGAGATATATCATAATAACGGACTTTTGCAATCTATATACCTTATTATCTCTTGTTATAGAAATTAATTAATTATTCTTTATTGTATCAACAATTATGAAACTAGAAAAGTTATGTGGATTTATAAGAACAATCAACAGATCAGATATTCTCTTGGCTAATACTTAATCCCTCCTGTTGTAATGTAAATATTGTATGTATATGTATTTGTGTATCTGTTATTTATTTGTCATACATGTGTTGCGTTGTATTTTTCTGTTGTAGTTTCTGTATACCATTGTAATTTATGATTTATTTGAGAATAATGATTCTTGTCTTGTCTATTTTATCAACAATTATGGCAATATTCTTAATTATCAGCTGGTACATGATACAAGGATATCATATTTGTCCTTAACTGTAGGAAACATTCATAATCATCACCTCAAAATAATTGTTCATGTTCTTTTATCAGAGTCTCGCTTTAGGTACATTTACAAAGCTGCCTTGAAGCTTTGTGAAAGTCTGATTGTCTACGTAAATTTGATTTAAAGAATGCTTATCATTAAAAAAAAATATTTTATTTACTTCAAAAAATCACTTTTGAAATATTTTGTAAACTGGATGATGTTCCTATTTTCAAATGTTACTTATGAGAAACAATACATTAAAAACAATATAGAATTCTAAGCTAAAATCTATAGCTTCACAAAATAGTTTCTTTGAAATTAATATAATACCTGGAATATCTGTTTAAGGGTTAGTGAAGAGATTAAAAAATATCAATAAATAATGAACAAGATATGTAAATTGTTAGACATCAGAATTCCTCATTTAAAAACACTTGAGCAATCTGTCAACATCAATCATTTGACGTCAATATGCAGAGTTAATCTCTTAATATTTTCATTTGGTACAGAAAATTTAGCCGTGTCATTAAAATTGAAATTGTAGACGTCAAAATTAACAGATATACCCACATATGCATAATACTTCTATGACAATGCAATAATTAAAATGCAAAAAAGCAACTTCGGTTCAAACTCTCATAAACGTATTCTATAATTTGGCAGAATATTCAAGTAAACATTCCATTATCAATGCATCCAGATATATTATATTTTCAGTCTAAGAAAAACAAATCGGTATAGCATTTCTCACCGTTCGAAAAAACATGAAAAAAAACATGAACAAATGACATATGACTATAAATTTATAGTAACTGGGCATAAAAATGATACAGCTGGAAATATAGTTTGCTGACCTAAAACTTTGTACAAAAGTGGAAAATAATCAGGAGAATCACACATCTGTCCTTATTCTTTCATGATTTATTTATATTTTCAGGACTCTGTATTCAATATCAGAACTACACAATTTTCCCATACAACCATATCTATATAGTTAAATTTATCTTTTAATAAGTAGTAAAGTGGAATTTAACAAGGGGTTAAAAGGAAATACAAAATTTAGAATTTTTCTTTTTATATATAAGGGGTATTATCCCTAGGGAAGTATTAGTGATTTATTTTCATTTACAAAATAACATTGCTAAGATTTCAGAGGATAACTAGAAAGTTTTTTTTTATAGAGGTAGAGGACTACCATATGTTTAATGATATTCTATCAAGGACAGAACCCAATTTATTGTATTTTAAATTTCTGATCAGTATTACTAGAGAGCATTAACAGCCTACTTCTTTAAGCAAAGTTATGGTGAGTTAATATATACTCTAATATCACACTCTATCTGATAGAGTTAATATATACTCTAATATCACACTCTATCTGATAGAGTTAATATATACTCTAATATCACACTCTATCTGATAGAGCTAATATATACTCTAATATCACACTCTATCTGATAGAGTTAATATATACTCTAATATCACACTCTATCTGATAGAGCTAATAGAGATTTGTGTTCCAGTTTTTAAAGGAGTGTGGTTGAAAGGTCCCAGTTTTTGTAAATTTCTCTTTTTCAATTTTGTGACTTTTTGTCTGAAGAAATTATGTACATAATAAATATGAGCATATATTATAAGTAATTTGCATAGTAAATATTTATGTAATGTTTCGTTTAGCTTTGAAAAAAGTTAAATTTTATGAAAATAAGAATTACCACTGACATTATTAAAGATTAAACAATGTATACCTGACTTCATTTTTAAAATTTTTATGAAACAATTAGTTGCTTTGACGTTGGCATAAACAGTTTTCAAGATATTTGTGATAAAAAGTACGAAATGAATGGCAAGGAACATCCAGGAAGACAATAAAACATATACATATACATGAAAAATAACAACAACAGTGCAAGAAAAAACTTGTAGAAAAGGTAACATTTAATGAGCTTATGCATAAAAAAATCATATCAATACAAATTTTCCTAAGAACCCCTTATTAGACCATTTCCACATTTCCGGTTTGATTCTAAATTTGTATATTTCTACAAGCTTGTCTTCTTTATAGGCGGTCAACATTGCAAATGAGCATTGGCCAAAACATTAAATTTGCATATGTTTTCATATTCTGTAAACATTTTATACTCTGTAAACAGTTATGTGATCATCTTACCACAAAAAGAAAAATTCACAAACAGTTACAATGTTTTATTTCTTCAGATTACCAGTAAATGTGGAAATGGGCTATCTAAGCAATAACAACTAGCAGAAATCATTCAAGCATTATTTAACAAATCTGTTTCCAAGGTAGCAACCTTTGAATAACGTGAAATAAAAAATGATAAATTTAGTTGAAATGTGAGTAAACTTTTAAAAGTATGGTGTCTTCGATTTGTTTTTTTTTCTACCTAAATATTTTGACTTTGACTAATATATTTTATTAAAACAATAAACACCATATAAGCCGTTTTGAAAGTATGAAAACAACATTTTCTAAAATAAATTCCATCTATCATATCTATAGGAATTTTGTTTTAAAATACAGAAATTGCATTGAAATTCATATGATTTTAACATATCTATATCAAGATTCAAATTTACATAGTTTATAATAATAATAATAAAAAAAAAACTACTAACAACTGCACAAAATAATTAACAATTTCCTGATTAAGATAGTCTATATATTAGAAAGATTGTATCACTCATTCAATATATACATACATACACAATGTAACACATTTATTTCATTTCATATATCACAGCTAAGATAGTAAAAATTCAATCCACATTTCTTTAATAATAACAAAACTATTAAAACTATACAATCACACTTATAAAACATTTTTGGATAACACTTTGACAACTCTGAATAAAAATTATGATCATGGAAAAATAACAATTATGGAGTAATAATATTTAGGATTATTATACCTCAGTATATGAACATCACTACAAAATTTTCTACATTAAAATTGCTATTTTTCTCCTTTTCCAGTTGTTTGACTATTGAGCGGTCCATAGTTTTTAAGACTATGGTCCGGCATTGTGAATCGTTTTCGTAGATTTTTAGTTCCGCGACCGGATTGGATAAAAGTTTTATATTTATTCGGAACACTTGGACTTCATCGTCTATTAACGAAAACTCTGAAATTTTCAAAAAAAATTTAAATTTCAAAAATTTCAAACAATTTCAAAATTTCTAAAATTTCCATAAGATTTCAAAATTTTCCTAAGATTTCAAAATTTTCCAAAAATTTCAAAAATTTCAGTTTTCATAAAATTTCATAAAATTTCAAAATTTTCAAAAAAATTCAAAATTTTCATAAGACTTGTAGTCACCATGCACATTTATGTTGAAGTCTACTTTCTCAAAAGAATCAAACTCTTATGAATGACTGGGGAAATAGCATAAAAATGTCCAAGAGACAATATTCAGATTTATAATGCAAAATACTGGCAAAAGATGCGTGATTTTATTGGTCTTTATCATTTTGAGGTGATCATTCAACTATGAGTCTAATGTTTTTCGGTATTATAAAATACTCATAGACTGTGTATTCGGGAATAGCAAGTTTGTTGTCCCCTGACTATTGACCGAGGCGAAGCCGAGGTCAATAGTCAGTGTCTCGGGGACAGCAAACTTGCTATTCCCTCATACCCAGTCAATAAGTATATACTATTTACTCCATCCGGTTTTGTATGACATCAGCAATGTTGTCAATATGACAAACGTGTATTATGATTTTGAATTTAAAATTTTTGGTTACTGAAAATATCGTTTCAATAAAATTTAATTTTCTTCTACAAATTTTTAAAAGTTTAAAAAACTACCGTACATTTCTGTCATATAAGCATCAATATCTTACTAACACCATTGATAAAATATAGCGGTGACATAAATTCAATCTAGAAAGTCTGATTTTAGTACTCAGGGTAAATCATTTATTCTGTGTTGAAATAGTATGTTAATTCTTCTAAATCAACATAATAATAATTAATTTGATTTTTATGAAATATCATTTTAAATTGCAATCTTTCACAAATCTTGATTCCAGCTTTACTCATCTGTAAAACATAATGACAATAAACAAATTTATATACCAAAAAAATCGTATGGAAAGTTTGATATAATAATTATAATTTATATATCTAGTTTCCTTTCTACGGGTTCTTAAAAAATAATGAATTATGTCTTTTTTAAGCAATATAATGAAGATAAATGAAAACTGAGCTTCATTCCAAAATTTTTTTTTTTACAATAGTATATATAGTTTTACTTTCAGTCAATATCACGAAATTAAATTTAAAAAAAAAAAACCCAACCCAGCAGAAATGCTGTTTACAATGCTTTAAATTTATTTTATATAACATGAACATTTTAAATACAAATACCTAAGATTTCTAATTTAATCTGTATAAGTAAGTTATTCATTTGACAACCCTTTTGAGAATTTGACAACACCATATATTTCTGAAAGTTCTTTATACATGTATATGAAATGTTTTTTCTCCAATTTTTCGCTTTTCATTGATGCATCAAAATCAGGATTTTTGAATTTTCTATTTTATTTTAGATTCCAGTAATATTTTTGCAGGGATAAAATAATACAAGTACCAGCATATCAAATTCATATTTCTGCAACATTTAATCTACAAGTTTCGGAACCTCAGTTATAATATGGTCATATTCGGTTTTCTCTTGATGACGAAGTACTTGTACATACATGTAGTTGTACTAGATTGTAAATATATAGCAAATGGGATATTTTCAGTTTTACAAAATTCCTTGTTTGTTAATATTTTATATTAGCTGCAGTCTATTAAAAAGAAAGAATGATATTCACTTTTTAATTAATCGAAATTATTGTTTTGCAAAATGACTCATAAATTATATTAATATTTTAACATGAAAGGATGCACATGTTGGTGTAGGTGTCAAACCAATAATTCACCAATCAGAGCTTAAGTAGTCCCTTTTAAAGAAAATAGTTCCTTTCGCTTTGTTGTATTGTGACAAAAACTGAATGGAATGGAATAATCAAAATTGATAATTGAAGTTAAATATATAAGGATTATTTTGAGCCCAAATTTAATGCATTTAGTTGTATTTTAATACCTCTATGGAAGATTTGTAGCTATTTTTTTTAGAGTAGGTGTTTTCCATAGCCTGACATTTCACTACAAGACTTTAAACATCCCCTGATATTTTCACAGAACGTAGAGGAATCATGTACGTTTCAGAAAATATATGGTCTTAGAAAGGTTAAACTTAAGATAAAATAGCCAGGCAGGCTCGAAAAAACACAAATTTAGTAGAAAATGTTAAAGAAATTAATTATAGTTTTCACACCTGTAAGTAGAAGTAGAAGTGAATATGAAAGACAATCGATATCATGCACATATTTTGCTTTTCTGTGATATAACAAGACAATCGATATCATGCACATTTATTGCTTTTCTGTGATTTACCTGACTCTAATGTCACCATCGATCATTGACCTTTGCCGCATTTTTATTTCATATTTTAATTACAAAACCCATTGTAAACGTCAGTGATATTTCATGAGGTTTATTTAGACAAGAAGAGTTAATGTGTGAAAAAAATAGGTAGTTATCAAGATAGGAGAAAACACATGACTGGTACTATATAATGCTGTTTTTTTTTCAGTTGAATTTTATATTTACAATTGCATTGCTGATTTTAGAACCTTTGGCTAAATTTCATATTTAAGATAAGGAACAAACAAACAAATATTTGATATATGTAAAATTTGTGACTTAAAATCATGGTGATTGGTTTCGGAACCTAGATCACCGAGTATATGTCATTTAGATTAAGATTTGAACATGGTTATAACATTTATCGAATTTCCAGGCTCCAATTATGTACCTCGTCTATTGCAACTTCTTGTAAAATGCAAAAGACACACTCATTCAAATATATAGCAACTTATTACATGGCAGTATTTTGATTTTTTAACATTGATTCAACATTTCTTGCAAAATGAGTCCAAACAAAGAAGGGAGACGAAAAGGATATTTGTCCATAACTTATTTAGTAAAATAAAAACTGACTCTTTACTACTTTCTTTTGGTTATATCATAAAAATAAAATTTCATATATACAATGTATGTTCCTTTCATAGATTTTAAAAACTTATATTTTAATCAAATTTTTAGAGAAAAAAAAAACAAACAAAAAACAGACTGTCTAGAAAAATAATTAAAAAATAAATAAATCGTAATTCTAAACATGAAAGAACGTACACCACAAGACTGGCATTTATAAGGATGTTGAAATCAGTACTTGTTAATGTCATTCACCGATATTTCGTTTAGATTTTGGAACTGTTTGGGTCGTGTTGTATTTTTTGTTTTGAATTTGATCAAGATCAATAGACGTCCTAAAATGTTTGCTTCTAAACACCTGATAGGTAGATGTTTTTTAAATTCATATTGTATTAATGAGACATATGGTATCTATTCGATTTCAATGTTTTTCAGAATTCTTCAGGATTTGTGTGCATCATCTGGAATAATCCTTGATGGTTTAATGGACGAATACATTGATGAAGTGAACAATATAATTTGGTTTCGGTACTGACATCGTTTATAAGATATAGTTATTATTGACATTTACAGTAATAACAATATTTAAGAAATAATTCATGGAAGCCATATGTATATATTGTTTTTACCACGGGTAGGCCCTTATGTCACGAAGTTTTACTCCGAGCGTTAGCGAGGGGTAAAACGCTGACATAAAGGCCTACCCGTGGTAAAAACAATATATACATATGGCTTCCATGAATTATTTCGATTCTAATATGTAAAAATTGGTAAAATATCGCTATAAATTGTCGATGACGTCATAAATTACAATGGTGTAGGTATATATTATTTTTACCACGGGTTTGGACTCAAAGCGTTTGAAGGACGTCATATTAGAATATTATTTAAACAAAGGTTGATCTCCATATAGCATAGGTAACCTTAGACGATTATGGTTAGCATCGTCGTCGCTAGCCAAGGGTTACGATCCGCTCTACTCACCTTCACCCTTGGCATCGTTAGTCGGATTTTCGTAATTCCCGCGCACTGCCACCTGCTGGAATTTGACAGATACGTAATGATGTCATTTTCAGCCATTCGACGCGAGGCTTTCATTTCCTTTCGTTTGAATGCCCTGAAAATTGACTCGAGATTATAATATGGCTGATTTCAATAATGTCATAACAGTGTAAGAAACTGGAAGGACTGGGTTTTAATGCCACTTATATTGGAAAAGATTCTAGTGAAAATTATTTGATTGAAAAGGCAGAGTTTGACTTTATATACGGAAGTCCAGAACAATTTGTTGGAGATTTAAAGTGGCGCAGCGTTCTAAAATCAAGCCAGTTCCAGGAAAAAAATGAAAGCTATAGTCGTTGAAGAGGCTCATACTGTTATTCAATGGTAAGCTAACTGTGACGTCGCGCAAGGTGTTGCGTTTTTAACGAATTTCAGAATAATTTGTAATCATGATAAAAATATACAGTACCCCTGCCTGTAAATATTTACAATTTATATACCATGATATTCGCTGAATATAGCAGATTAAGCTTAATAACATTTTCTTCTAATTAAATAAAGCATAATCAAGATTTATGAATATTAAACAGTCATACACGTATTTTAAGTGCCTGTCACGCGTAACATTTTACAACCTTTACTCCTATAACAAAAGTATAGAACCCGTCGTCGGATTTTCGTGAAATTTTGTAGAACACTTTCATATGACGGCATAATAGAAGGGTCGACGTCATTTTAGATTTGGACGCCAACTACGCCATGTCCGATAAAAAATCTACAATGTAAAATTCTGTCACAATTGATGTACTATGAGTGACAAAGTGGAAACAGATGACAAATAAGTGATCAAAAAGTTTTCAGTAAGTAACCAAAATATTATGTAATAATCCTTTTATGATGACAAATTATTCAGCACAACTATTTGAAAAATGGTCAAGTATTTATTTTATTAGAGCATTTTAAAGACGTCAGTTAAAATTGTCCAATGTGTGAAGTTAATCCGTCTTGACGTTAAGTATCGAAATTCACGCGTATGAAAAATACCGTATCTGATAATGAAAAAATAAATAAAATGACTGAAATACGTCTTTTTTGTCATATCTCATAATATTACAATGACTTTGGATTTTAACAAGAAATAGGAAAACTGCATAAAAAAATGTCCGTTATACAGAAATGTCCAATGTTACATTTTTCAACCAGAAACGTCATTCAATGTCTTCGCATGGTAGAATGAAATCCGACATAGCATGTTGAATTGTCCACGTACAAACAAAAGAAAATCATTCTCAAAATACGTTTTTGATCTACATTGTATAATTGAAATTTCTTTGGAATTGACTGTAAAAAGAAAAAAATACAACGTAAAATGCTTGTCCCAAACAAATGTCCAATAGTCTCATTTTTGACGTCAAACGTCATTAAAATTTAAAATCTAAAACCATATGGTAAAAATTATACGACCATAAAAAAATAATTCGCACACCAAAAAAAAATATGAAAACATTTTAGAAATACGTTTTTTACATTAATTTCAAATTTGTAATTCTTTTTCGATGCACTTCAAAAAACAAAATAATATACCCGAAAATGCTTGTCCCAAAAAATGTCCAATATTGCACGCTGAACTGTGAACGTCGTCAAATATCAAAATGTCTTGACGTAATGAAAAAAAAATACCTCACCGATCTTCAAACAATTTGCAAATAAAACTCCCCTTTACTAACCTAAATGAGTGATAAATAAAAAAAATAAATAAAATAAATAAATAAAATGTTTACATACGTGTACTTTATTTTCAGAAATGAAATTATCAACAAATCTGGATTTAATATGGAACGTAATTTGTTTCTTTTTTCTGCTTTTTTTATGCATGATGTGCTATTTACAACTGCATAATACACGTTTGTCATCTATCTTTATGTGTTTTTCTTTCTTTTTTAGTGTGGCAAATTTGGAAAACAAATCTTCCGAAGTTTGAATTCTTTATTCAGAAACAAGCAATGTATAAGTAAAAATAGTCTTTGATATATTTACTTCACATATTTTCAAAAGGCTGTTTATTTTTAATTTCACATTTAAAATAAAACAATGTATTTTTATATTCTCTTGAAACGAGGAAAGGTAAATTTGACAGACGTTTATAATGCAAGTGTAAATTATGACATCCCAAACACACATAAAAATAACCTTCATATGGTCCTATATAAAATGGATTGATTAACGTTACGTTTGGTAACGCAACACCTTGCGCGACGTCAGTGCTTTTGTTTCAAACTTACAACATTATTTTATATGTATACATGCATTTTTATTTTGTTGACATTTTTCCTACAGAACTTGTGTTTTTTGTAAAGCGCGTTCTGATTGGTTGCAACTACCACTAGTTGCATTACATATAAGCCGTCACCGTGTGACCTCGAAAATCCTTCTAACGATGCCAAGGGTGAAGATGAGTAGAGCGGATCGTAACCCTTGGCTAGCGAAGATGGGTTAGCATGTCTAGGACCTTTGGAGTATTTGATCTCATAGGTAACCTTAGACGATTATAGTTAGCATGTCTAAGACCTTTGGAGTATTTGATCCCCAAGACTTTTAAATTATTTGGCTTCCCAATCTTTTGACCTTGAGCGAAGACCTGATGTAGGTTATTTCAGAAACGCCTAGAGCTTATTATTCAGACCTGATGTAGGTTATTTTAGAAACGCCTAGAGCTTATTACTCAGACCTGATGTAGGTTATTTAGCCTAGAGCTTATTACTCAGACCTGATGTAGGTTATTTAGCCTAAAGCTTATTACTCAGACCTGATGTAGGTTATTTAGCCTAGAGCTTATTACTCAGACCTGATGTAGGTTATTTAGTCTAGAGCTTATTACTCAGACCTGATGTAGGTTATTTCAGAAACGCCTAGAGCTTATTACTCAGACCTGATGTAGGTTATTTAACCTAGAGCTTATTACTCAGACCTGATGTAGGTTATTTATCCTAGAGCTTATTATTCAGACCTGATGTAGGTTATTTAGCCTAGAGCTTATTACTCAGACCTGATGTAGGTTATTTAGCCTAACGCTTATTACTCAGACCTGATGTAGGTTATTTAGCCTAGAGCTTATTACTCAGACCTGATGTAGGTTATTTAGCCTAGAGCTTATTACTCAGACCTGATGTAGGTTATTTATCCTAGAGCTTATTACTCAGACCTGATGTAGGTTATTTCAGAAACGCCTAGAGCTTATTACTCAGACCTGATGTAGGTTATTTCAGAAACGCCTAGAGCTTATTACTCAGACCTGATGTAGGTTATTTCAGAAACGCCTAGAGCTTATTACTCAGACCTGATGTAGGTTATTTAGCCTAAAGCTTATTACTCAGACCTGATGTAGGTTATTTAGCCTAGAGCTTATTACTCAGACCTGATGTAGGTTATTCAGCCTAAAGCTTATTACTCAGACCTGATGTAGGTTATTTAGTCTAGAGTTTATTACTCAGACCTGATGTAGGTTATTTAACCTAAAGCTTATTACTCAGACCTGATGTAGGTTATTTAGCCTAACGCTTATTACTCAGACCTGATGTAGGTTATTTCAGAAACGCCTAGAGCTTATTACTCAGACCTGATGTAGGTTATTTCAGAAACGCCTAGAGCTTATTACTCAGACCTGATGTAGGTTATTTAGCCTAAAGCTTATTACTCAGACCTGATGTAGGTTATTTAGCCTAGAGCTTATTACTCAGACCTGATGTAGGTTATTTCAGAAACGCCTAGAGCTTATTACTCAGACCTGATGTAGGTTATTTAGCCTAGAGCTTATTACTCAGACCTGATGTAGGTTATTTCAGAAACGCCTAGAGCTTATTACTCAGACCTGATGTAGGTTATTTAGCCTAAAGCTTATTACTCAGACCTGATGTAGGTTATTTAGCCTAGAGCTTATTACTCAGACCTGATGTAGGTTATTTCAGAAACGCCTAGAGCTTATTACTCAGACCTGATGTAGGTTATTTAGCCTAGAGCTTATTACTCAGACCTGATGTAGGTTATTTCAGAAACGCCTAGAGCTTATTACTCAGACCTGATGTAGGTTATTTAGCCTAAAGCTTATTACTCAGACCTGATGTAGGTTATTTCAGAAACGCCTAGAGCTTATTACTCAGACCTGATGTAGGTTATTTAGCCTAGAGCTTATTACTCAGACCTGATGTAGGTTATTTCAGAAACGCCTAGAGCTTATTACTCAGACCTGATGTAGGTTATTTAGCCTAGAGCTTATTACTCAGACCTGATGTAGGTTATTTCAGAAACGCCTAGAGCTTATTACTCAGACCTGATGTAGGTTATTTAGCCTAAAGCTTATTACTCAGACCTGATGTAGGTTATTTCAGAAACGCCTAGAGCTTATTACTCAGACCTGATGTAGGTTATTTAACCTAGAGCTTATTACTCAGACCTGATGTAGGTTATTTAGCCTAAAGCTTATTATTCAGACCTGATGTAGGTTATTTAGCCTAGAGCTTATTACTCAGACCTGATGTAGGTTATTTCAGAAACGCCTAGAGCTTATTACTCAGACCTGATGTAGGTTATTTAGCCTAGAGCTTATTACTCAGACCGGATGTAGGTTATTTCAGAAACGCCTAGAGCTTATTACTCAGACCTGATGTAGGTTATTTAGCCTAGAGCTTATTACTCAGACCTGATGTAGGTTATTTAGCCTAGAGCTTATTACTCAGACCTGATGTAGGTTATTCAGCCTAAAGCTTATTACTCAGACCTGATGTAGGTTATTTAGCCTAGAGCTTATTACTCAGACCTGATGTAGGTTATTTCACAAACGCCTAGAGCTTATTATTCAGACCTGATGTAGGTTATTTCAGAAACGCCTAGAGCTAATTACAATATTAGATATCTAGAGTTTTATTATATTAAAAACATGGAAACTGCATTTGGTGATGCTAATTTAAAACATTTTGATATTTTACAAATAATGACCCAATGCGAACCACACCTAGAAATCTGAGATATAAATTTGACAAATAGAAATTCTACCAAATAAACAATAAGGATAAGACTGCCAATGACATATCTGAATGCTAAGTAGGTCATCCATATCTTTCAACATTAAAAGTCCATAAAAAAAACAAAAGTAGCGAATATTGTCAAAGAAGAATAAAATTTAATGCTGGACTGGACATTTTCCTTTCTGTATGTGTTCTGAGCATGAAAACAAAATGTACCATTCAATCTGTATACTTCCTGTGGTGTTCGTATCTTCTCTGTTGTCTTGTTTTCTACAAAGTATATCAAATAGAACGATTCAACAATTTATATAAAAAAAAAGATAAATGTCATCATAAAGCTAGAGGCATTGTTTAATTCCAATTCTAAACATTTTATTTTTACATTAATTTAAAAATCGCATTTCAACTTATCATTATACAAAACAAAAATTAGTTCAACCAACAATTTGCTTCCGTGTTGATTAAAACATAAAACCTTAATTTTTATAGATTACTCTAATATTGAAAAAGAGGTAAGTCCGTTTAGCACATTATGCTTTCTCCAAGTATAGAGAGAACAACTTTCTCCAAGTAGAGCGAACAGCTTTCTCCAAGTAGAGCCAACAGCTTTCTCCAAGTAGAGAGAACAGCTTTCTCCAAGTAGAGCGAACAGCTCTCTCCAAGTAGAGCAAACAGCGTTCTCCATGTAGAGAGAACAGCTTTCTCCAAGTAGAGCCAACAGCTTTCTCCAAGTAGAGAGAACAGCTTTCTCCAAGTAGAGCGAACAGCTCTCTCCAAGTAGAGCAAACAGCGTTCTCCATGTAGAGAGAACAGCTTTCTCCAAGTAGAGAGAACAGCTTTCTACAAGTAGAGAGAACAGTTTTCTACAAGTCGACAGAATAGCTTTCTACAAGTAGAGAGAACAAATTCCTTCATATGACAGTCTTTAGAACTGAGAACAGGTGACTCTTAGTTATTTTTACTTGCGAGTAATATCTTACTATTGCAAAATTTAAAATTACGTTTCTTTCGTGATTGCAACCGTCTTTGATATCAATTTACATAAACAAATTTGAATTAAAATCGTTCGTAATGAAAACATATAATACCCATATAAAACAAAGAAAATGGGCTAGAATAAATCGGTAAGCAGCGGAGCACAATTAGTGCCCATTTGAAAACCGATCGTTTATTAAAACACTTGTCCACCAAACTGGACATATATGTTGTCGATATAAAAACTAACATTTGAATGACCTCGTCCTGTTTATATTTTGTATTAGATTTTGATGGGCTTTTAACAAATGCAAGACTTATTTCTACCAATAAAAAGGTACTGAAACATTCAATCTCCTTCTTTGACAAGCAACGCTGAATCAATTCTTTCGATCTAGATTTTAGTTGCGCATGTGGAACGGTGGATCACCCGAGGAACATTCATGTAAGTTTGGTTTTATCTGGCTGTCCTATGAGAGAAGATGATAGCGACATGACAAGTGTTGACGACAGTCGACAAAAAGACACAAATTGATGGCAATCCCTCAAATGAACCATTGAGTCTGGTGAGATCAAATGCAAATTTCAGTTATTTGATTAAAAAAAAGACGATTCCGACAATGTTACCAATGACGGATATGCTTTGCCTAAAATATACAATGAAATAAGATCCTCTTAAACAATTTCTTCTATAATCTCATTTGAGCATAGCTAGTTCCCTCGGGTTATTTTTTGTGGGGTTGTGCTGCTCAATCTTTAGTTTTTTGTGCAATACATTGTACATGATTGTTGGTATTTTTATCGTTCTTCTTATGGCCATTGATTCTATTGTCTGTCATTCGATTTACGCTTTCTGATTACAACTGTGGTATCTTCAGACTTTTCTTAACACGGATTTAAAAACATACTAGAAGACCCGATCGATTAAAAAATGAGAAGGAAAAATGTAATACGCATTTGAAATCTATCAACGTCAACACAGGTTGAAAAATATTTATCTATTTAAAACAGGATAGAGACTTTTAAATATTTACATTTTATATATTTATTGATATTTAGTAAACGACATTTCTGATAAAAAAAACCCACTAGTTCTTAAGACATCAACAAAACCAGAGGTACAAATGAGCTACCGGTATAGATTAAGTTTTAAGTTTCACCTTTTTTTTCTGTACTCTAACAAGAAATGCTATTTATTGTTTATTATCCTGCAACTCTAGTATCGTGAGCTGTGTAAGCATGTGTAGGGAGGAAATAGTTATTTCTTATTACAAAAATAAAGCTTAGCAGAATTTGAAGGATTTGAGGAAGTAAAATTCAGTAAAAGCATACAAATATTAAAACAAAATCTAAACAAATATTTAATGAACATGGCATTTATTTTGGTTTAATAATTTTAATCAAAGCAAAAATGTATATATAGTTTTCTGTATTTATTGTCAAATACGTTTTGAAGAACAATTTTTAAATATAAACTCAATCTTAAATCATTGGTATTCAAAAGTACTATACTTGTATTGTATTATTGACTTTTGAATAAGGGTAATAACAAAATTACCGAACTCCGAACAATCTTACAAGGGGAAAGTCAAAACTCATAAGTATATAAATAAACAAAATCAGTCAACAACCGGAAAACTGTGAAAACCGTAATGACCCTGACTTGGTACAGGCATTTCTAAAGAAATGGTGGGTTGAATCAGATTTTAAAGCGCCAAACCCCCCCCCCCCCCCCCCCCCCCCTTTCATTACGGCTCAAAGTTTCCGGCTGTCACTATAACAGTATTTATAACAATACTTGAACAAAACAGGTAAAACAGTTGTCAAAAGCAGCACCAAACTCAGTGAAGTAAATGTCAAAGATAATTTTACGTCACACATTGATAAAAAAAATATTTTTGACATTTTTGTTGACACCCTAAATTCAATTATGTGTTTAATTCGTTAAGTCTTATAATTCTTACATTCTGTAATAATAATTAAATAAGAGGATAACACCATATTTAATTCCTCTTGTTGATATTTTGTTTTTTTCATTAAAATCAAACAAAACTTGGCTTTGGAGTAAATTTTTTGAAAAATTGCGATTATAAATGAAATATGTACCAAAAATACTGTGATAAATGACTAATTTGTGCATGTCCAGGCCCACTGGGAGGGAGGGGGGGGGGGGGGTCAGCCGGGGCAGGACCCCGGCGCCCATGAGTTATAATTAAGGGTCCAGACAAATAAACAAGTGGAAAGCTGTTTTCTAAATCAAAATTCATCAATTCATTTTTGTTGCACTGATTCCTTGCTTATGACGCAACGTCGTGGACTTAGTTTGAGTATCATTATTTGGAGAATTGGAGGAGGGGGGCCAAGTTTCCTTTTGAACAGGGGCCCAAAAATACTCTTGGCGTCCCTGACCATATCACACATTGATACTTTTAATTTCTCCTCTTACACTGTTTTTTAATGAATGTCTTTTGTATTTTTGCTAGGACTGGTGTTGCTCAAGCTTCAGTTCCGTATCTGTTTTTATCATTGTATTCTTCGAAATTGTGTATATCGTGAACTTTTGGTGATTGACTTTTTTAGTGGGGTTCAATCTTTAGTTTCATGTTTAATGTATTGTAGATCATTGTTTGTTTTTTTGTCTTCATTCCTTAGGCCATTACATTATCAGTCGTTCGTCGATGTACGGCTTTTGATTACCTCTTTCAATATAGGTACCAAAGGGGTAATCGGAATCCGTAAATCGAAGAAGGAGAGACAACACAAAAGCCAAAAGAAAAGGACAAACAACAATCCACAAAACACTACACAGAAAACTAAAGATCGAGCAATACGAACCACACTAAAAACCGGGGGTGAACTCAGGTGCTCCGGAAGGGTAGACAGTTCCTGCTCAACTAGTGACACCCATCGTGTCACTGTAGTTACAAACCCGATGATAAGTCATGAATGAGGACAGGACCGGGAACTTTGTATCCATTAAAAACAACATATTAAATTTACCTATTACGGTATCATCTCACCAGGAACAGATCTCATTAGCCAGTTGCATTGGCGGAGGTAACCGTATCCTTTACACTGTCTCCAGAATGCTGTCTGTTTAAATCATTAATTAAATCATCTATAGGTACAACTGTATTTTGATTCGAATTGGAATAAACGTAATCCATTTCATCAGCATTTTGTTTTGCATCCGGGATATCATTATCAAACGGCGATAATTGATTATAATTGTGAGAAGAGAAACTCACATCAGAAGGAGAATGATCACATGAATTTGAGCCTAAAATACTTTCATCGACGTCTAAATTGTCTGACGGACTTGTATCATTTTGCCATGTCGTTCCACTACAGTGATCACAGTGCCAATTTGAAAGTTTTTGTTGATTTGCAATACTATCACTGAATTCTATATCTCCTGTGCTATGACTATGATTTTCTGTAAGTTCTAGTGATAACTGGGGACTAGGTGTAGAAATTCCACTATATTTTCCACGTGTATCATTGCCATCTTTATCTAAACTTATACTATGAGTGAGGTCGGCAAATATATTAGCAGTGGTATGCTGTGCGTTTTGCAGACTAGCATTGTCATCTGGAAGAAAAACATCATCTTCGTTTGACGTAACTGTAGAACAAAGATTATTTTTAAGGTCATCTCGATTGTTCTTTTCCAGAATGTTTATTTTCTTTTTCGGTGGTTGTTCATACAATGGTGAACTACTGTAGCTTCTAGTTTTTCCATTCATCTTTTTTAAATCTAATGCTCCTGAAAGACACAAACGTTTTTTTTTTAAATTTTAAAGACTAATTTATTTTGGTTGTGATTTTGTATTGTGTTACTCTATAATAATGAACATTGATGACGTATTAATAGAAACAATGAAATAATTTACAAAATTTGAAATGAGTAAGTAAACGATGAGTGAATAATTGCTTAACGTCAAGTGATCAAGTTTTCAGTTATATCATGACGAAATCAAGTATTGTTTGATGACACGTTGGTGACGCGTGCTAAGCAAACACACAGAGCTTCATCTTTATGGTTCTGGCTTACTGAAACTACAGTCTGTAGACATACATGTCGCTCGACCTTGACACATTATCCTGGCTTGAGTCGACATGTATTTGCTTTTACTACTTTAGTCCTACGTGTTTAGCGAGAAAGAAACAAATACCAATTTTAGCCAATGATTTGCCTCGACCGGGATTTAACCTACGATCTTTCAGACTAACCATTACCTAGGCGGTTAAAATCGGGAGCTATTTCAGTAATCATACACATTTATCTTCCAAATAGACATACCGGTAATCAACAATAATCTGTCAAAGTCTAATCGCCATTCTAGCCAAGATTGCTTAAAATTTGTCACGTGCATGGTGTCCGAGTAGAATGGTGAAAATAGATGGAGGATGTGCTATATGATATAAAGTTTAACTAGGACAGTCCAAGGACTATCCAAGGACTATCCAAGCCAAAAATAGTTAAAATTGACGAAGATGACTTTTAATTAAACAGAAAATGGTCGATATACTGAACTAGATTATTTTTGCTTTGCTTAACTTTTCGGATTCGAAATACACATTTGATTACATTGAAAAGCTAATGAACATTTAAGACAAACCCACTTCAGACAAATCATTATTTAAAATTCTGATTTTAAAACCTATACAAGAACTGGAGCCTCGTAGACAGGAGCCTTCCATATATAAAAAGTACAAGCTCATGATTTGAGATGAGGACAAGGAAAACTCTGTTATTTTGTTTTTATTGTTGTGCTATGTCTTTTTGTTGTATTTATTATGTAGATATTATTATTATTATTATGCTGACTGTTATATGTAGACAAAATATACTATTACAATAAAGGAGGTCCTGATATTGGTGACTAATATATTGGATCATATAGTCTTGAAAGTGTGAGAATATTTTTTGTTTCATTTAAGGCTTTAAAAATATAAAGATTTTTGAAGTTTGAAATTTAATTAACAACAATAACAAATATTAAAAAACAGTAACATGAATGATAGACGACTATGATAGATTGACAGATTGGATCCGCCCCCTTACACGTGGACTAGCTATGCATAGCTTGACAGACAGCTGAAAACCCAACCTTCTCCGCGTGAAACTGGCATAGTAGATGTACTATTTTCCCATAGTATATCAGCGCTATATAATTCTTTGTGATATATGCCAAAATATCGTATGAACTTATATTACAGAATAAATTTACAGAAAGCATAATAATGATTGATATGCGTGGTATGCAATACATATATGTTGTCAAACAGTATGTTTCTTAAATTATACAAAGAATAAATCGGCTAGGATGAACAGCATATCTATCTTCAAATCTTCAAAAAATAGATTTGACAATAGATACAAGATACATGTTTATATTATTGTTAACTGTGGAACTTTTGTTCATTTAAAAATAAAACATTGAAGTGACTGTGATGGCCATCTTGGATAAAGTGTGCGGCTGTCACATTTATTGTGAGCGGAGATTATTTAGTGACTACTCGAGCCAAGTTTGAGTTAAGTTGACAATTTTAAAACCTAACAACATGTGAAGGAAACGGACAACACATGGTTATTATGAAGCAATTTATTGAAAATGAAGTAAGATTTTCTTGATCGACTTCGAAAACACATTTTTAATATGCTATGTTCAGGTACGTACAACTCGGAACTCGTATATTTTAAACAGTATCGACAACAGAAACTGAATGTTATTTCCTTTAGATTTTGTCTGTTGGGTCTGTCTGGCATCAAACATGTACAATGGGGACTTTAACAGTGTATTTTACATGAAAACCCTACAAACTATTATCTGACAAATTATTTAGTGTTTTACATGAAAACCCTACAAACTATTATCTGACAAATTATTTAGTGTTTTACATGAAAACCCTACAAACTATTATCTGACAAATTATTTAGTATTTTACATGAAAACCCTACAAACTATTATCTGACAAATTATTTAGTGTTTTACATGAAAACCCTACAAACTATTATCTGACAAATTATTTAGTGTTTTACATGAAAACCCTACAAACTATTATCTGACAAATTATTTAGTATTTTACATGAAAACCCTACAAACTATTATCTGACAAATTATTTAGTATTTTACATGAAAACCCTACAAACTATTATCTGACAAATTATTTAGTATTTTACATGAAAACCCTACAAACTATTATCTGACAAATTATTTAGTGTTTTACATGAAAACCCTACAAATTATTATCTGACAAATTATTTAGTGTTTTACATGAAAACCCTACAAACTATTATCTGACAAATTATTTAGTGTTTTACATGAAAACCCTACAAACTCTTATCTGACAAATTATTTAGTGTTTTACATGAAAACCCTACAAACTCTTATCTGACAAATTATTTAGTGTTTTACATGAATACCCTACAAACTATTATCTGACAAATTATTTAGTGTTTTACATGAAAACCCTACAAACTATTATCTGACAAATTATTTAGTGTTTTACATGAATACCCTACAAACTATTATCTGACAAATTATTTAGTGTTTTACATGAAAACCCTACAAACTATTATCTGACAAATTATTTAGTGTTTTACATGAAAACCCTACAAACTCTTATCTGACAAATTATTTAGTGTTTTACATGAAAACCCTACAAACTCTTATCTGACAAATTATTTAGTGTTTTACATGAAAACCCTACACTCTTATCTGACAAATTATTTAGTGTTTTACATGAAAACCCTACAAACTATTATCTGACAAATTATTTAGTGTTTTACATGAAAACCCTACAAACTATTATCTGACAAATTATTTAGTGTTTTACATGAAAACCCTACAAACTATTATCTGACAAATTATTTAGTGTTTTACATGAAAACCCTACAAACTATTATCTGACAAATTATTTAGTGTTTTACATGAAAACCCTACAAACTATTATCTGACAAATTATTTAGTGTTTTACATGAAAACCCTACAAACTATTATCTGACAAATTATTTAGTGTTTTACATGAAAACCCTACAAACTATTATCTGACAAATTATTTAGTGTTTTACATGAAAACCCTACAAACTATTATCTGACAAATTATTTAGTGTTTTACATGAAAACCCTACAAACTATTATCTGACAAATTATTTAGTGTTTTACATGAAAACCCTACAAACTATTATCTGACAAATTATTTAGTGTTTTACATGAAAACCCTACAAACTATTATCTGACAAATTATTTAGTGTTTTACATGAAAACCCTACAAACTATTATCTGACAAATTATTTAGTGTTTTACATGAAAACCCTACAAACTATTATCTGACAAATTATTTAGTGTTTTACATGAAAACCCTACAAACTATTATCTGACAAATTATTTAGTGTTTTACATGAAAACCCTACAAACTATTATCTGACAAATTATTTAGTGTTTTACATGAAAACCCTACAAACTATTATCTGACAAATTATTTAGTGTTTTACATGAAAACCCTACAAACTATTATCTGACAAATTATTTAGTGTTTTACATGAAAACCCTACAAACTATTATCTGACAAATTATTTAGTGTTTTACATGAAAACCCTACAAACTATTATCTGACAAATTATTTAGTGTTTTACATGAAAACCCTACAAACTATTATCTGACAAATTATTTAGTGTTTTACATGAAAACCCTACAAACTATTATCTGACAAATTATTTAGTGTTTTACATGAAAACCCTACAAACTATTATCTGACAAATTATTTAGTGTTTTACATGAAAACCCTACAAACTATTATCTGACAAATTATTTAGTGTTTTACATGAAAACCCTACAAACTATTATCTGACAAATTATTTAGTGTTTTACATGAAAACCCTACAAACTATTATCTGACAAATTATTTAGTGTTTTACATGAAAACCCTACAGACTATTATCTGACAAATTATTTAGTGTTTTACATGAAAACCCTACAGACTATTACCTGACAAATTATTTAGTGTTTTACATGAAAACCCTACAGACTATTACCTGACAAATTATTTAGTGTTTTACATGAAAACCCTACAGACTATTACCTGACAAATTATTTAGTGTTTTACATGAAAACCCTACAGACTATTATCTGACAAATTATTTAGTGTTTTACATGAAAACCCTACAGACTATTATCTGACAAATTATTTAGTGTTTTACATGAAAACCCTACAGACTATTATCTGACAAATTATTTAGTGTTTTACATGAAAACCCTACAGACTATTATCTGACAAATTATTTAGTGTTTTACATGAAAACCCTACAGACTATTATCTGACAAATTATTTAGTGTTTTACATGAAAACCCTACAAACTATTATCTGACAAATTATTTAGTGTTTTACATGAAAACCCTACAAACTATTATCTGACAAATTATTTAGTGTTTTACATGAAAACCCTACAAACTATTATCTGACAAATTATTTAGTGTTTTACATGAAAACCCTACAAACTATTATCTGACAAATTATTTAGTGTTTTACATGAAAACCCTACAAACTATTATCTGACAAATTATTTAGTGTTTTACATGAAAACCCTACAAACTATTATCTGACAAATTATTTAGTGTTTTACATGAAAACCCTACAAACTATTATCTGACAAATTATTTAGTGTTTTACATG
Organism: Bathymodiolus brooksi; assembly: GCA_963680875.1. Lineage (NCBI taxonomy): Eukaryota > Metazoa > Mollusca > Bivalvia > Mytilida > Modiolidae > Bathymodiolus > Bathymodiolus brooksi. The sequence continues at coordinate 35,738,050 of OY804575.1, forward strand.
AAAACCCTACAAACTATTATCTGACAAATTATTTAGTGTTTTACATGAAAACCCTACAAACTATTATCTGACAAATTATTTAGTGTTTTACATGAAAACCCTACAAACTATTATCTGACAAATTATTTAGTGTTTTACATGAAAACCCTACAAACTATTATCTGACAAATTATTTAGTGTTTTACATGAAAACCCTACAAACTATTATCTGACAAATTATTTAGTGTTTTACATGAAAACCCTACAAACTATTATCTGACAAATTATTTAGTGTTTTACATGAAAACCCTACAAACTATTATCTGACAAATTATTTAGTGTTTTACATGAAAACCCTACAAACTATTATCTGACAAATTATTTAGTGTTTTACATGAAAACCCTACAAACTATTATCTGACAAATTATTTAGTGTTTTACATGAAAACCCTACAAACTATTATCTGACAAATTATTTAGTGTTTTACATGAAAACCCTACAAACTATTATCTGACAAATTATTTAGTGTTTTACATGAAAACCCTACAAACTATTATCTGACAAATTATTTAGTGTTTTACATGAAAACCCTACAAACTATTATCTGACAAATTATTTAGTGTTTTACATGAAAACCCTACAAACTATTATCTGACAAATTATTTAGTGTTTTACATGAAAACCCTACAAACTATTATCTGACAAATTATTTAGTGTTTTACATGAAAACCCTACAAACTATTATCTGACAAATTATTTAGTGTTTTACATGAAAACCCTACAAACTATTATCTGACAAATTATTTAGTGTTTTACATGAAAAACCCTACAAACTATTATCTGACAAATTATTTAGTGTTTTACATGAAAACCCTACAAACTATTATCTGACAAATTATTTAGTGTTTTACATGAAAACCCTACAAACTATTATCTGACAAATTATTTAGTGTTTTACATGAAAACCCTACAAACTATTATCTGACAAATTATTTAGTGTTTTACATGAAAACCCTACAAACTATTATCTGACAAATTATTTAGTGTTTTACATGAAAACCCTACAAACTATTATCTGACAAATTATTTAGTGTTTTACATGAAAACCCTACAAACTATTATCTGACAAATTATTTAGTGTTTTACATGAAAACCCTACAAACTATTATCTGACAAATTATTTAGTGTTTTACATGAAAACCCTACAAACTATTATCTGACAAATTATTTAGTGTTTTACATGAAAACCCTTCAAACTATTATCTGACAAATTATTTAGTGTTTTACATGAAAACCCTACAAACTATTATCTGACAAATTATTTAGTGTTTTACATGAAAACCCTACAAATTATTATCTGACAAAGTATTTAGTGTTTTACATGAAAACCCTACAAACTATTATCTGACAAAGTATTTAGTGTTTTACATGAAAACCCTACAAACTATTATCTGACAAAGTATTTAGTGTTTTACATGAAAACCCTACAAACTATTATCTGACAAAGTATTTAGTGTTTTACATGAAAACCCTACAAACTATTATCTGACAAAGTATTTAGTGTTTTACATGAAAACCCTACAAACTATTATCTGACAAAGTATTTAGTGTTTTACATGAAAACCCTACAAACTATTATCTGACAAATTATTTAGTGTTTTACATGAAAACCCTACAAACTATTATCTGACAAATTATTTAGTGTTTTACATGAACACCCTACAAACTATTATCTGACAAATTATTTAGTGTCTTACATGAAAACCCTACAAACTATTATCTGACAAATTATTTAGTGTTTTACATGAAAACCCTACAAACTATTATCTGACAAATTATTTAGTGTTTTACATGAAAACCCTACAAACTATTATCTGACAAATTATTTAGTGTTTTACATGAAAACCCTACAAACTATTATCTGACAAATTATTTAGTGTTTTACATGAAAACCCTACAAACTATTATCTGACAAATTATTTAGTGTTTTACATGAAAACCCTACAAACTATTATCTGACAAATTATTTAGTGTTTTACATGAAAACCCTACAAACTATTATCTGACAAATTATTTAGTGTTTTACATGAAAACCCTACAAACTATTATCTGACAAATTATTTAGTGTTTTACATGAAAACCCTACAAACTATTATCTGACAAATTATTTAGTGTTTTACATGAAAACCCTACAAACTATTATCTGACAAATTATTTAGTGTTTTACATGAAAACCCTACAAACTATTATCTGACAAATTATTTAGTGTTTTACATGAAAACCCTACAAACTATTATCTGACAAATTATTTAGTGTTTTACATGAAAACCCTACAAACTATTATCTGACAAATTATTTAGTGTTTTACATGAAAACCCTACAAACTATTATCTGACAAATTATTTAGTGTTTTACATGAAAACCCTACAAACTATTATCTGACAAATTATTTAGTGTTTTACATGAAAACCCTACAAACTATTATCTGACAAATTATTTAGTGTTTTACATGAAAACCCTACAAACTATTATCTGACAAATTATTTAGTGTTTTACATGAAAACCCTACAAACTATTATCTGACAAATTATTTAGTGTTTTACATGAAAACCCTACAAACTATTATCTGACAAATTATTTAGTGTTTTACATGAAAACCCTACAAACTATTATCTGACAAATTATTTAGTGTTTTACATGAAAACCCTACAAACTATTATCTGACAAATTATTTAGTGTTTTACATGAAAACCCTACAAACTATTATCTGACAAATTATTTAGTGTTTTACATGAAAACCCTACAAACTATTATCTGACAAAGTATTTAGTGTTTTACATGAAAACCCTACAAACTATTATCTGACAAAGTATTTAGTGTTTTACATGAAAACCCTACAAACTATTATCTGACAAAGTATTTAGTGTTTTACATGAAAACCCTACAAACTATTATCTGACAAAGTATTTAGTGTTTTACATGAAAACCCTACAAACTATTATCTGACAAAGTATTTAGTGTTTTACATGAAAACCCTACAAACTATTATCTGACAAAGTATTTAGTGTTTTACATGAAAACCCTACAAACTATTATCTGACAAATTATTTAGTGTTTTACATGAAAACCCTACAAACTATTATCTGACAAATTATTTAGTGTTTTACATGAAAACCCTACAACTATTATCTGACAAATTATTTAGTGTTTTACATGAAAACCCTACAGACTATTACCTGACAAATTATTTAGTGTTTTACATGAAAACCCTACAGACTATTATCTGACAAATTATTTAGTGTTTTACATGAAAACCCTACAGACTATTATCTGACAAATTATTTAGTGTTTTACATGAAAACCCTACAGACTATTATCTGACAAATTATTTAGTGTTTTACATGAAAACCCTACAGACTATTATCTGACAAACTATTTAGTGTTTTACATGAAAACCCTACAAACTATTATCTGACAAATTATTTAGTGTTTTACATGAAAACCCTACAAACTATTATCTGACAAATTATTTAGTGTTTTACATGAAAACCCTACAAACTATTATCTGACAAATTATTTAGTGTTTTACATGAAAACCCTACAAACTATTATCTGACAAATTATTTAGTGTTTTACATGAAAACCCTACAAACTATTATCTGACAAATTATTTAGTGTTTTACATGAAAACCCTACAAACTATTATCTGACAAATTATTTAGTGTTTTACATGAAAACCCTACAAACTATTATCTGACAAATTATTTAGTGTTTTACATGAAAACCCTACAAACTATTATCTGACAAATTATTTAGTGTTTTACATGAAAACCCTACAAACTATTATCTGACAAATTATTTAGTGTTTTACATGAAAACCCTACAAACTATTATCTGACAAATTATTTAGTGTTTTACATGAAAACCCTACAAACTATTATCTGACAAATTATTTAGTGTTTTACATGAAAACCCTACAAACTATTATCTGACAAATTATTTAGTGTTTTACATGAAAACCCTACAAACTATTATCTGACAAATTATTTAGTGTTTTACATGAAAACCCTACAAACTATTATCTGACAAATTATTTAGTGTTTTACATGAAAACCCTACAAACTATTATCTGACAAATTATTTAGTGTTTTACATGAAAACCCTACAAACTATTATCTGACAAATTATTTAGTGTTTTACATGAAAACCCTACAAACTATTATCTGACAAATTATTTAGTGTTTTACATGAAAACCCTACAAACTATTATCTGACAAATTATTTAGTGTTTTACATGAAAACCCTACAAACTATTATCTGACAAATTATTTAGTGTTTTACATGAAAACCCTACAAACTATTATCTGACAAATTATTTAGTGTTTTACATGAAAACCCTACAAACTATTATCTGACAAATTATTTAGTGTTTTACATGAAAACCCTACAAACTATTATCTGACAAATTATTTAGTGTTTTACATGAAAACCCTACAAACTATTATCTGACAAATTATTTAGTGTTTTACATGAAAACCCTACAAACTATTATCTGACAAAGTATTTAGTGTTTTACATGAAAACCCTACAAACTATTATCTGACAAAGTATTTAGTGTTTTACATGAAAACCCTACAAACTATTATCTGACAAAGTATTTAGTGTTTTACATGAAAACCCTACAAACTATTATCTGACAAAGTATTTAGTGTTTTACATGAAAACCCTACAAACTATTATCTGACAAAGTATTTAGTGTTTTACATGAAAACCCTACAAACTATTATCTGACAAAGTATTTAGTGTTTTACATGAAAACCCTACAAACTATTATCTGACAAAGTATTTAGTGTTTTACATGAAAACCCTACAAACTATTATCTGACAAAGTATTTAGTGTTTTACATGAAAACCCTACAAACTATTATCTGACAAATTATTTAGTGTTTTACATGAAAACCCTACAAACTATTATCTGACAAATTATTTAGTGTCTTACATGAAAACCCTACAAACTATTATCTGACAAATTATTTAGTGTTTTACATGAAAACCCTACAAACTATTATCTGACAAATTATTTAGTGTTTTACATGAAAACCCTACAAACTATTATCTGACAAATTATTTAGTGTTTTACATGAAAACCCTACAAACTATTATCTGACAAATTATTTAGTGTTTTACATGAAAACCCTACAAACTATTATCTGACAAATTATTTAGTGTTTTACATGAAAACCCTACAAACTATTATCTGACAAATTATTTAGTGTTTTACATGAAAACCCTACAAACTATTATCTGACAAATTATTTAGTGTTTTACATGAAAACCCTACAAACTATTATCTGACAAATTATTTAGTGTTTTACATGAAAACCCTACAAACTATTATCTGACAAATTATTTAGTGTTTTACATGAAAACCCTACAAACTATTATCTGACAAATTATTTAGTGTTTTACATGAAAACCCTACAAACTATTATCTGACAAATTATTTAGTGTTTTACATGAAAACCCTACAAACTATTATCTGACAAATTATTTAGTGTTTTACATGAAAACCCTACAAACTATTATCTGACAAATTATTTAGTGTTTTACATGAAAACCCTACAAACTATTATCTGACAAATTATTTAGTGTTTTACATGAAAACCCTACAAACTATTATCTGACAAATTATTTAGTGTTTTACATGAAAACCCTACAAACTATTATCTGACAAATTATTTAGTGTTTTACATGAAAACCCTACAAACTATTATCTGACAAATTATTTAGTGTTTTACATGAAAACCCTACAAACTATTATCTGACAAATTATTTAGTGTTTTACATGAAAACCCTACAAACTATTATCTGACAAATTATTTAGTGTTTTACATGAAAACCCTACAAACTATTATCTGACAAATTATTTAGTGTTTTACATGAAAACCCTACAAACTATTATCTGACAAATTATTTAGTGTTTTACATGAAAACCCTACAAACTATTATCTGACAAATTATTTAGTGTTTTACATGAAAACCCTACAAACTATTATCTGACAAATTATTTAGTGTTTTACATGAAAACCCTACAAACTATTATCTGACAAATTATTTAGTGTTTTACATGAAAACCCTACAAACTATTATCTGACAAATTATTTAGTGTTTTACATGAAAACCCTACAAACTATTATCTGACAAATTATTTAGTGTTTTACATGAAAACCCTACAAACTATTATCTGACAAATTATTTAGTGTTTTACATGAAAACCCTACAAACTATTATCTGACAAATTATTTAGTGTTTTACATGAAAACCCTACAAACTATTATCTGACAAATTATTTAGTGTTTTACATGAAAACCCTACAAACTATTATCTGACAAATTATTTAGTGTTTTACATGAAAACCCTACAAACTATTATCTGACAAATTATTTAGTGTTTTACATGAAAACCCTACAAACTATTATCTGACAAATTATTTAGTGTTTTACATGAAAACCCTACAAACTATTATCTGACAAATTATTTAGTGTTTTACATGAAAACCCTACAAACTATTATCTGACAAAGTATTTAGTGTTTTACATGAAAACCCTACAAACTATTATCTGACAAAGTATTTAGTGTTTTACATGAAAACCCTACAAACTATTATCTGACAAAGTATTTAGTGTTTTACATGAAAACCCTACAAACTATTATCTGACAAAGTATTTAGTGTTTTACATGAAAACCCTACAAACTATTATCTGACAAAGTATTTAGTGTTTTACATGAAAACCCTACAAACTATTATCTGACAAAGTATTTAGTGTTTTACATGAAAACCCTACAAACTATTATCTGACAAAGTATTTAGTGTTTTACATGAAAACCCTACAAACTATTATCTGACAAATTATTTAGTGTTTTACATGAAAACCCTACAAACTATTATCTGACAAAGTATTTAGTGTTTTACATGAAAACCCTACAAACTATTATCTGACAAATTATTTAGTGTCTTACATGAAAACCCTACAAACTATTATCTGACAAAGTATTTAGTGTTTTACATGAAAACCCTACAAACTATTATCTGACAAATTATTTAGTGTTTTACATGAAAACCCTACAAACTATTATCTGACAAATTATTTAGTGTTTTACATGAAAACCCTACAAACTATTATCTGACAAATTATTTAGTGTTTTACATGAAAACCCTACAAACTATTATCTGACAAATTATTTAGTGTTTTACATGAAAACCCTACAAACTATTATCTGACAAATTATTTAGTGTTTTACATGAAAACCCTACAAACTATTATCTGACAAATTATTTAGTGTTTTACATGAAAACCCTACAAACTATTATCTGACAAATTATTTAGTGTTTTACATGAAAACCCTACAAACTATTATCTGACAAATTATTTAGTGTTTTACATGACTACCCTACAAACTATTATCTGACAAATTATTTAGTGTTTTACATGAAAACCCTACAAACTATTATCTGACAAATTATTTAGTGTTTTACATGAAAACCCTACAAACTATTATCTGACAAATTATTTAGTGTTTTACATGAAAACCCTACAAACTATTATCTGACAAATTATTTAGTGTTTTACATGAAAACCCTACACACTATTATCTGACAAATTATTTAGTGTTTTACATGAAAACCCTACACACTATTATCTGACAAATTATTTAGTGTTTTACATGAAAACCCTACAAACTATTATCTGACAAATTATTTAGTGTTTTACATGAAAACCCTACAAACTATTATCTGACAAATTATTTAGTGTTTTACATGAAAACCCTACAAACTATTATCTGACAAATTATTTAGTGTTTTACATGAAAACCCTACAAACTATTATCTGACAAATTATTTAGTGTTTTACATGAAAACCCTACAAACTATTATCTGACAAATTATTTAGTGTTTTACATGAAAACCCTACAAACTATTATCTGACAAATTATTTAGTGTTTTACATGAAAACCCTACAAACTATTATCTGACAAATTATTTAGTGTTTTACATGAAAACCCTACAAACTATTATCTGACAAATTATTTAGTGTTTTACATGAAAACCCTACAAACTATTATCTGACAAATTATTTAGTGTTTTACATGAAAACCCTACAAACTATTATCTGACAAATTATTTAGTGTTTTACATGAAAACCCTACAAACTATTATCTGACAAATTATTTAGTGTTTTACATGAAAACCCTACAAACTATTATCTGACAAATTATTTAGTGTTTTACATGAAAACCCTACAAACTATTATCTGACAAATTATTTAGTGTTTTACATGAAAACCCTACAAACTATTATCTGACAAATTATTTAGTGTTTTACATGAAAACCCTACAAACTATTATCTGACAAATTATTTAGTGTTTTACATGAAAAACCCTACAAACTATTATCTGACAAATTATTTAGTGTTTTACATGAAAACCCTACAAACTATTATCTGACAAATTATTTAGTGTTTTACATGAAAACCCTACAAACTATTATCTGACAAATTATTTAGTGTTTTACATGAAAACCCTACAAACTATTATCTGACAAATTATTTAGTGTTTTACATGAAAACCCTACAAACTATTATCTGACAAATTATTTAGTGTTTTACATGAAAACCCTACAAAACTATTATCTGACAAATTATTTAGTGTTTTACATGAAAACCCTACAAACTATTATCTGACAAATTATTTAGTGTTTTACATGAAAACCCTACAAACTATTATCTGACAAATTATTTAGTGTTTTACATGAAAACCCTACAAACTATTATCTGACAAATTATTTAGTGTTTTACATGAAAACCCTACAAACTATTATCTGACAAATTATTTAGTGTTTTACATGAAAACCCTACAAACTATTATCTGACAAATTATTTAGTGTTTTACATGAAAACCCTACAAACTATTATCTGACAAATTATTTAGTGTTTTACATGAAAACCCTACAAACTATTATCTGACAAATTATTTAGTGTTTTACATGAAAACCCTACAAACTATTATCTGACAAATTATTTAGTGTTTTACATGAAAACCCTACAAACTATTATCTGACAAAGTATTTAGTGTTTTACATGAAAACCCTACAAACTATTATCTGACAAAGTATTTAGTGTTTTACATGAAAACCCTACAAACTATTATCTGACAAAGTATTTAGTGTTTTACATGAAAACCCTACAAACTATTATCTGACAAAGTATTTAGTGTTTTACATGAAAACCCTACAAACTATTATCTGACAAAGTATTTAGTGTTTTACATGAAAACCCTACAAACTATTATCTGACAAAGTATTTAGTGTTTTACATGAAAACCCTACAAACTATTATCTGACAAAGTATTTAGTGTTTTACATGAAAACCCTACAAACTATTATCTGACAAAGTATTTAGTGTTTTACATGAAAACCCTACAAACTATTATCTGACAAAGTATTTAGTGTTTTACATGAAAACCCTACAAACTATTATCTGACAAAGTATTTAGTGTTTTACATGAAAACCCTACAAACTATTATCTGACAAAGTATTTAGTGTTTTACATGAAAACCCTACAAACTATTATCTGACAAAGTATTTAGTGTTTTACATGAAAACCCTACAAACTATTATCTGACAAAGTATTTAGTGTTTTACATGAAAACCCTACAAACTATTATCTGACAAATTATTTAGTGTTTTACATGAAAACCCTACAAACTATTATCTGACAAATTATTTAGTGTTTTACATGAAAACCCTACAAACTATTATCTGACAAATTATTTAGTGTTTTACATGAAAACCCTACAAACTATTATCTGACAAATTATTTAGTGTTTTACATGAAAACCCTACAAACTATTATCTGACAAATTATTTAGTGTTTTACATGAAAACCCTACAAACTATTATCTGACAAATTATTTAGTGTTTTACATGAAAACCCTACAAACTATTATCTGACAAATTATTTAGTGTTTTACATGAAAACCCTACAAACTATTATCTGACAAATTATTTAGTGTTTTACATGAAAACCCTACAAACTATTATCTGACAAATTATTTAGTGTTTTACATGAAAACCCTACAAACTATTATCTGACAAATTATTTAGTGTTTTACATGAAAACCCTACAAACTATTATCTGACAAATTATTTAGTGTTTTACATGAAAACCCTACAAACTATTATCTGACAAATTATTTAGTGTTTTACATGAAAACCCTACAAACTATTATCTGACAAATTATTTAGTGTTTTACATGAAAACCCTACAAACTATTATCTGACAAATTATTTAGTGTTTTACATGAAAACCCTACAAACTATTATCTGACAAATTATTTAGTGTTTTACATGAAAACCCTACAAACTATTATCTGACAAATTATTTAGTGTTTTACATGAAAACCCTACAAACTATTATCTGACAAATTATTTAGTGTTTTACATGAAAACCCTACAAACTATTATCTGACAAATTATTTAGTGTTTTACATGAAAACCCTACAAACTATTATCTGACAAATTATTTAGTGTTTTACATGAAAACCCTACAAACTATTATCTGACAAATTATTTAGTGTTTTACATGAAAACCCTACAAACTATTATCTGACAAATTATTTAGTGTTTTACATGAAAACCCTACAAACTATTATCTGACAAATTATTTAGTGTTTTACATGAAAACCCTACAAACTATTATCTGACAAATTATTTAGTGTTTTACATGAAAACCCTACAAACTATTATCTGACAAATTATTTAGTGTTTTACATGAAAACCCTACAAACTATTATCTGACAAATTATTTAGTGTTTTACATGAAAACCCTACAAACTATTATCTGACAAATTATTTAGTGTTTTACATGAAAACCCTACAAACTATTATCTGACAAATTATTTAGTGTTTTACATGAAAACCCTACAAACTATTATCTGACAAATTATTTAGTGTTTTACATGAAAACCCTACAAACTATTATCTGACAAATTATTTAGTGTTTTACATGAAAACCCTACAAACTATTATCTGACAAATTATTTAGTGTTTTACATGAAAACCCTACAAACTATTATCTGACAAATTATTTAGTGTTTTACATGAAAACCCTACAAACTATTATCTGACAAATTATTTAGTGTTTTACATGAAAACCCTACAAACTATTATCTGACAAATTATTTAGTGTTTTACATGAAAACCCTACAAACTATTATCTGACAAATTATTTAGTGTTTTACATGAAAACCCTACAAACTATTATCTGACAAATTATTTAGTGTTTTACATGAAAACCCTACAAACTATTATCTGACAAATTATTTAGTGTTTTACATGAAAACCCTACAAACTATTATCTGACAAATTATTTAGTGTTTTACATGAAAACCCTACAAACTATTATCTGACAAATTATTTAGTGTTTTACATGAAAACCCTACAAACTATTATCTGACAAATTATTTAGTGTTTTACATGAAAACCCTACAAACTATTATCTGACAAATTATTTAGTGTTTTACATGAAAACCCTACAAACTATTATCTGACAAATTATTTAGTGTTTTACATGAAAACCCTACAAACTATTATCTGACAAATTATTTAGTGTTTTACATGAAAACCCTACAAACTATTATCTGACAAATTATTTAGTGTTTTACATGAAAACCCTACAAACTATTATCTGACAAATTATTTAGTGTTTTACATGAAAACCCTACAAACTATTATCTGACAAATTATTTAGTGTTTTACATGAATACCCTACAAACTATTATCTGACAAATTATTTAGTGTTTTACATGAAAACCCTACAGACTATTATCTGACAAATTATTTAGTGTTTTACATGAAAACCCTACAAACTATTATCTGACAAATTATTTAGTGTTTTACATGAAAACCCTACAAACTATTATCTGACAAATTATTTAGTGTTTTACATGAATACCCTACAAACTATTATCTGACAAATTATTTAGTGTTTTACATGAAAACCCTACAGACTATTATCTGACAAATTATTTAGTGTTTTACATGAAAACCCTACAAACTATTATCTGACAAATTATTTAGTGTTTTACATGAAAACCCTACAAAACTATTATCTGACAAATTATTTAGTGTTTTACATGAAAACCCTACAAACTATTATCTGACAAATTATTTAGTGTTTTACATGAAAACCCTACAAACTATTATCTGACAAATTATTTAGTGTTTTACATGAAAACCCTACAAACTATTATCTGACAAATTATTTAGTGTTTTACATGAAAACCCTACAAACTATTATCCGACAAATTATTTAGTGTTTTACATGAAAACCCTACAAACTATTATCCGACAAATTATTTAGTGTTTTACATGAAAACCCTACAAACTATTATCTGACAAATTATTTAGTGTTTTACATGAAAACCCTACAAACTATTATCTGACAAATTATTTAGTGTTTTACATGAAAACCCTACAAACTATTATCTGACAAATTATTTAGTGTTTTACATGAAAACCCTACAAACTATTATCTGACAAATTATTTAGTGTTTTACATGAAAACCCTACAAACTATTATCTGACAAATTATTTAGTGTTTTACATGAAAACCCTACAAACTATTATCTGACAAATTATTTAGTGTTTTACATGAAAACCCTACAAACTATTATCTGACAAATTATTTAGTGTTTTACATGAAAACCCTACAAACTATTATCTGACAAATTATTTAGTGTTTTACATGAAAACCCTACAAACTATTATCTGACAAATTATTTAGTGTTTTACATGAAAACCCTACAAACTATTATCTGACAAATTATTTAGTGTTTTACATGAAAACCCTACAAACTATTATCTGACAAATTATTTAGTGTTTTACATGAAAACCCTACAAACTATTATCTGACAAATTATTTAGTGTTTTACATGAAAACCCTACAAACTATTATCTGACAAATTATTTAGTGTTTTACATGAAAACCCTACAAACTATTATCTGACAAATTATTTAGTGTTTTACATGAAAACCCTACAAACTATTATCTGACAAATTATTTAGTGTTTTACATGAAAACCCTACAAACTATTATCTGACAAATTATTTAGTGTTTTACATGAAAACCCTACAAACTATTATCTGACAAATTATTTAGTGTTTTACATGAAAACCCTACAAACTATTATCTGACAAATTATTTAGTGTTTTACATGAAAACCCTACAAACTATTATCTGACAAATTATTTAGTGTTTTACATGAAAACCCTACAAACTATTATCTGACAAATTATTTAGTGTTTTACATGAAAACCCTACAAACTATTATCTGACAAATTATTTAGTGTTTTACATGAAAACCCTACAAACTATTATCTGACAAATTATTTAGTGTTTTACATGAAAACCCTACAAACTATTACCTGACAAATTATTTAGTGTTTTACATGAAAACCCTACAAACTATTATCTGACAAATTATTTAGTGTTTTACATGAAAACCCTACAAACTATTATCTGACAAATTATTTAGTGTTTTACATGAAAACCCTACAAACTATTATCTGACAAATTATTTAGTGTTTTACATGAATACCCTACAAACTATTATCTGACAAATTATTTAGTGTTTTACATGAAAACCCTACAGACTATTATCTGACAAATTATTTAGTGTTTTACATGAAAACCCTACAGACTATTATCGGATAAATTATTTAGTGTTTTACATGAAAACCCTACAGACTATTATCGGACAAATTATTTAGTGTTTTACATGAAAACCCTACAGACTATTATCTGACAAATTATTTAGTGTTTTACATGAAAACCCTACAGACTATTATCTGACAAATTATTTAGTGTTTTACATGAAAACCCTACAAACTATTATCTGACAAATTATTTAGTGTTTTACATGAAAACCCTACAAACTATTATCTGACAAATTATTTAGTGTTTTACATGAAAACCCTACAAACTATTATCTGACAAATTATTTAGTGTTTTACATGAAAACCCTACAAACTATTATCTGACAAATTATTTAGTGTTTTACATGAAAACCCTACAAACTATTATCTGACAAAGTATTTAGTGTTTTACATGAAAACCCTACAAACTATTACCCTACAAACTATTATCTGACAAATTATTTAGTGTTTTACCAGTTTGTTTGGTGAAAAATGAAACATTCATGAAAGTTATGTAATTGAGAGAATTAAGAATCTAATAAGGCTTGGATGGTATCTTTCCATGGCATGTGTCAACCTTAAAAGACGATTAAATATATCTAATGCTGTATGCTTCAACAGGCGATTTTCAACTTGGAACACCTGTTCCCGCTGTTGATTATGTAGTCAAAGAAGCAATCCAGTTGGTGCTGTCATTTTGGTATCCTTGACAGTACTTCTTTTTAATAAGTACGATTTTTCAAACATAGTTTTGTATTTCTTCAACATTATGTTGTAAGATGTCAGCTTTTAGAAAAAAGAGTCGGCATTCAGGATTACATTTCAGATGTACTTCGTCGCGGTTCTAACAGATGTTGTACTATGTAGTATTTAATAAACGCCATGTCACATTACTAAGTAAACACATTTTTTTCAATTTGAAAAATAGTTCCATTACTATATTTTAATCTTAAATTGTAATGGCTTACTGTCTAAGACACAAATTGTTAAAAGACGCAAGACATTTCTTTCACTGACCTAAGTGAACATGCTTGTAAATTTTCGTGCAAAATATCTGTGTTTCTCTAGACTATTGTCAGATTTAGAAATGTCTCGTATTATTTATATTTATCTACAAATAGAAATATTCTCAAAACTATTCTTAATTTCCTAAATTATGTTGCTCTAAGAAATCGTTTTTCCGCCACAAGGAAACCTCATGCCATGCAATAGGAAATAATTACCTCACTTCGGGATACAAGTCCTCTAAAAGGGGCGTATGACAGATGTGCAAGACAAAACAAATACACCCTCCTTTTAGGACAGTATTCAAGCGAGTGTCTGCACATGAGGACAAAATGCCATGATCGTTGTACGTAATACAACTTGCAGCAGTTTCTATTTTGCTTTCCAACTGTTTACTTTGAGTGCACATAATGACGGTTATTCCAGAAATGCATAGAATATTCTGCATTAGGTATATAATCTACGTTTAATTCGTATCATTTTGTAACCATCGAATTGGGTTCGAACCAGTTATATCGTTTTTTTCACAGATTGGTGAAGAAGCAATACAGTGATGGTCTTGTATATATCTTATCAGTTACAAAACGAGCCAATAATACATAACACAAAGGGAAAACAATACAACAACAGAAGGTTATTCACGAAAACACTATTTTTCTGCGGTTCGAATCGCACGATGGAAGCAAACCGTATTAGACATTATATATTAATCTTTGGCATAAAGCGTAGAGATTTCTTTCACATGTCATGACATCAGATCCGTTGTATCTATTTGCGGCCATCTTGGGTGTGTGCTTTGATGTTCGACCTAGTGTTTTAGGGTAGAGGGCTGTGAATTAAATGGCATTATGATATCTAAGATGATCTCCATATCCTTACAGTAAGACAGATACACAGTGACGGACATATCTGATGTCAAGTCGATGTGAAATCAGGCCATACTGAATGTTTGATCGTAGAAAAATGAACACTGTTAATTTAAGACGCCAAGTGACGGCAAAAAACTCGCACAGCCATTGGTCAGCGCAAACTAAAATAAAATAGAAACATTATATCTAACATGTGTTAGGTTGACGTTGTAACGGATTTTTTTTTTATAAAAAGATTCAAGTTTTTAATGAAGCGCAAAATAATTATAATAAAAGCGAGAGACATAACAAACTAAGTATAGCAAAGAAAGACACAAGGAGAGGAAGAGTCTATTCCAGGAATATGCAAACACTGGTGTGACCAAGACAAAAAGCGGGAAAACAGGAACAGCAGCAAAAAGTCAAGACGTAATACCAAGTACTTAGCACATTATTGTCTATAGGATGGGATAGATTTATTTTAAATAAATAAATTACAAGAATTTTTTAATGAAATTCAAATGAATTAAATTTATCATTTTAATCACCAGCATCTAATGTTCCTTTACGACTGAATTATCTAAGATTATCACTTGATAACCTTGAATAAATTAAAATTATGAGGAAACGATTAAAAAAAAGTTCGTTTGCAGGGAAACGCATTTGAGACAAAAAGATTATTTAAAAAAAAAATCTTTTTAAAATTTTCAGTTCAGGATGAAATAACAATGAGGCTCTTCTTTTGCGGTATTTTTTTTTTCATGTAATTTCTTTATATAGGTGATGAGGTCATTGTCTTGATTTAATTATCTGCTAAAACAAGTACAATGGGAGTGGAAAAGAATACAAAACAAAGAAACATAAAAAACAAGGAATGAACTAAATAGGACCTAAGCCAGGATTAAAGCTAATCAAAGCGGAAGTGAAAGATGGTGGGTAAATTATGGATTTTAGAAAGCAGCTCAGGTCACACCAATGTATCGCACCTGAAATCTGTCTTTTCTCTCAGTAGAACAATGGAATTCTTCACTCAGTAAAGGAGAAATGTTTCGTCTGAAAGACAAAAATGAAATAAGGCATGCAAATATAGTCAGAAATAAATTCTGAAAAATATTTTTAGGAAGGCATGAGGATTTTAAAGTGATTTATGACACAATTTGAATAAATGTAAAGATGCTGGCATTCTGTCGGCAAATAGCTCCTTCGTGTAATTCGCAGACATGCAGAGTCAAGAGCTGCACAAAAAGAACATCAATTTATCTTTGCATTGCTTACTATCATATTTTAATTCAATGGACCTTTAATATTGTTTGATTTGACCATTTATTTTTGGTGTCTTAAATGAGTATGATCTTTATATTATTGATGATATACTATTCAACATGAAAGCTCTTCCGTTAGTCTACATTTACATAAATACATTTTGAGTCCTTACAAAATATTAATAATATGAATACAGGGGCGTATGAGGCGGGGGATGGTGATTAATACTATGTATTTGCCCCAACCCCCACTTTATTGGGCAACATTTAAGTAAAAGCAGAATTGGTAGCGCGGAAACAAAAACAATATTTGTTTGTCCAGTTTGAAAACTTGCCTCCCACACTGTCTGGTTCTTTTCTAAAACTTGTACCCCCTGCCCGGTCCACTCCTTAAATTTTCCCCCTGCTGTCCGGTCCATTCTTTGGAATATTAGGAATAAGGGTATTAAATATGATATTCAGGTCACATTTTAATATAGACAGTCAACATGTCCAATAATTTATCATTGTCATGATGAAACAACAAGTTTTAACAGTACCACGAGAAGGAAGTTCTGTACAGACTTATATGTATAAAATGTCTTAATTTATAGAATGTGTTCCATAAACCACAGTATATGACATAAAATGAAGCTAATCAATATAGAAGGTATACTTAAGTCTCTGTCAGTAAAAGTTGGCCGCAAACAATTCCCTTAATAGAATATATTCGTATAATCATTATTTTCGTTGAGAAAAAAGCCAAGAAAAGTCATTGGTTATGGTGGTGGCTGCCAGTTATATTGGTAGAAGATACCGGGTAACTTAGAAGAAAATGATCACACAAGGGACAGGTATCACAAAGTTATATTTTTATTGTGTAAAACTCCCCACGCACGGGAATCGAACTCACAGACATGTGGTGGTTGACAGCCATTATGTAGGTAGATGTAAATCTAACTACCATAAGATCGCCACAACGAAAGTCTCTTCATAATTTATATCTCTGTTTTATATATGTCTGTGGTGTAAGATATTTTAAAACTTTTATTGAACGTGAAAATTACCCAATAAATTGATGACTAGTGTATGTCTAAAAATAAATTTGAATAAAAAGATCAAATTTTATCAAAATGGTTACTAAGTAATTATAAAAATATAAATATTTCTTGGAAAATAATAGACAATTTCTAATTAAGTGTCTTTTATTTCACCCTGAGAACCTGACTATATGAAATTATATCACGAAGGAGACATTCGCCAACATGCCATCTTGGTTTACACATCCAGTATAATTACAAACATTATGTTTATAAAAAATGGTATAAATCAGTCTAAAATACTCACGTTTTCCCATTTCCCCAAATTTATTCCCGACTAATACAAATGTAGGTCTATAGTTATTTCGGAATAATACGTGCAAAAATTTTGCATTTGATGTGTGCAAACTAATCTATCTTGATGTGCAATCTACTCTATTAAAAATATATATAATTGTAAGTTTTGAACTTAATATATGTATTTCAATTAAATGAGATCACACGTGCGTGCATTTCACGATTCCTGAAACTGTCACTATGACGAACAATAACTATATACCGGTACATACCATTTAAATGACCTGAATACTAACTCTAAGACATTAACTAGTAAAACAGTGTGAGACCAAAATAATGAACTTCCTCAGATGACGAACAAGTAAATAACTTCATTAAGCAAAGTATTTCATCATATCTATTTTTAGCAATTATTGTGTATTTGGATCTTAGGGAAAATTCTGTCCAATGGAAATTTAAAACCATTGACTAACACCAAATGTATCGGTGCGGTTATGAATTTATTATATAATGAAACATACATGAAGCATAATAATTCTAGGTGCTCAAAAGCATTTTTGACAACATATGTGTTTTACCTGACTGTGGGTTGGCGATGAGATGATAATTGGCAAGTTTTCGTCCTGTTGAAGGGCTTGAATGAAGCCTACTGGCTAAAGACACAGCTTTTCTAAATTTTATACTTTTGTTTTTTGTAGAACATTCTGTGTGAATATTATCCGTAGATGAATATGTGCGTTCTTTGATATCGCTAAAATGGGGGTGTTTTTCACAGGTTTCTGATTTATGTCTTTTTAGACTAGATCGTTTTGGGTTGCCAAGTGGTACACTACTTGGTGGTTTGACTGCTGGAGTAATGTCCTCTTGTCGAAGGTAAGGATATAGCTGCCATGTTGTCGTGAAGCCTTCATTCAATTCTTGTATCACTTGGTTCGATTGGCTAATCGGTGGTTCGAAAAATGCATTTACAACCGATGACTGCCCAGAGTCTTTTATCCCTAGCATACCTTTATCACAAATACCCGTAAGGTCATTTAATTCTGAGTTTATCGTTTCCATACCAGTATCGGAGTCGTCCATTGGGTTAATGTATAAATTACGTTGAGCATTGGAGGCAATTTTACCACAAAACGTCTTGCACGTAGGACTACATAAAATAGTGCCTGTACCTTTCACTGAAGACCTGTTAAGAGGACTATTCGGTGGTTGGGTCATGCAGCTTTTGTAAGTATCAGTGCTTGTGTTGCTGTTTTGTCTAACTATTGTCTTCATTTCAATCGTGCATCTCGTGACATTATTATTATCAGCAGTATGTTGATATTGCACTGGTTCCTGTATTAATTAAATGTAGCATTATGTTAGTTACATGGCATTAATATGCAATTAAATGTAGCATTATGTTAGTTACATGGCATTAATATGCAATTAAATGTAGCATGGTATTGATATGCAATTAAATGTAGCATGGTATTAATATACAATTAAATGTAGCATGGTATTAATATGCAATTAAATGTAGCATGATGCTAGTAACATGGTATTAATATGCAATTAAATGTAGCATGATGCTAGTAACATGGTATTAATATGCATTTAAATATAGCATGGTATTAATATGCATTTAAATATAGCATGGTATTAATATGCAATTAAATGTAGCATGATGTTAGTAGCATGGTATTAATATCCAATTAAATGTAGCATGATGTTAGTAACATGGTATTAATATTCAATTAAATGTAGCATGATATTAGTAACATGATATTAATATCCAATTAAATGTAGCATGATGTTAGTAACATGATATTAATATCCAATTAAATGTAGCATGATGTTAGTAACATGATATTAATATCCAATTAAATGTAGTATGATGTTAGTAACATGATATTAATATGCAATTAAATGTAGCATGATGTTAGTAATATGGTATTAATATGCAATTAAATGTAGTATGATGTTAGTAACATGGTATTAATATGCAATTCAATGTAGCATGATGCTAGTAACATGGTATTAATAACCAATTAAATGTAGCATGATGTTAGTAACATGGAATTAATATCCAATTAAATGTAGCATGATGTTAGTAACACGGTATTAATATGCAATTAAATGTAGCATGATGCTAGTAACATGGTATTAATATCAAATTAAATGTAGCATGATGTTAGTAACACATTATTAATATCCAATTAAATGTAGTATGATGTTAGTAACATGATATTAATATGCAATTAAATGTAGCATGATGTTAGTAACATGATATTATTATCCAATTAAATGTAGTATGATATTAGTAACATAGTATTAATATGCAACTAATTGTAGCATGATGTTAATAGCACAATATTAATATCCAATTAAATGTAGTATGATGTTAGTATCCAATTAAATGTAACATGATGTTAGTAACATGGTATTAATATCCCATTAAATGTAGTATGATGTTAGTAACATGATATTAATATGCAATTAAATGTAGCATGGTGTTAGTAACATGGTTTTAATATGCAATTAAATGCACTAAATGCAATGAACGAAAATTAGTGAGAAAGATGCATATAAGTTGGTCGCCATGCTTGCTCGAGTGAGTGAGTGACTTACTGAGTGAAAACTAGTTGGGAATAACTCAAATAATGCAATCAATTTTGATATATTATTTAGTATTAAATTGTATATATTATTATTTACGTTCACTAGACATGTAGGGCTAAAAGGCCATAACTATTATGTCCATTCATTGATACTTGGCATGTGGGCACAAACCAGCTCTGTTTTTGTCAAGGGCATATACAATACCAGACAAGTATTCTCAACAAAATATCATTTTAATATCCATGACGTAAAGAACTATACAATTTGTACAACAACAAGGGAGTTAAGTGTGATAATATTTTACAATCAGAAAGACTGACTTTGTTGTAACAAATTGCCATATGATAAAGACTCCCTTGATAAAAGCCTACAAAAAGCCTATTTAGGCTACAACAATAATAGTGGGCAACAAATGCAGTTCTAAGTGGTCGCATGAGGAAATATATATATATTCTTTGCAAAACATATTACAGAAAAGAATAAAAAAAACCACAAATAAATAAAAATAAATAATGAAAAGACCTTCCAACATGATTACCGATTATATTACGTTGATATTCACACTATTTCATTACTTTGAATCATGGCGGATTAATGGTTGTCATGTAAGTCCTCCTCAATGCTATACCAATGCTTCGTACTATGCCCCACATTAAGGAGATTTATTAAATTTGTACCATTTGTAACGACTTAGTCTATTTTATGTTTATCATATGGCAATTTGTTACAACAATAGCTAGAACATGATACATAATTGGTTTCTCTGGATGGAATCCGATGGAACAAATTTTAAAGAAAAAGAATGGAAACCATAGAAAATAATATTCATCATTTGATGTAAAATATTTCTAGATAAAAGTATTTGGTCATGCCTTTAAGCATCCCATCAAAGCCAACCCCGAAGGATTTATCTGACACTTCGTAATCTATTTGTAATGTCAATAAATTTGGTCATGTATTAAGTATAATATATACCTTTGGATCTTACGAATTAACTTATTTAAACCAACGAATCCGAAGGATGAGTTGGTTTAAATAAGTTCATGAGTAGGATCCATGGTATATATGGTTTGTAACAGAAATCAATGCTTTCCTCAAGGTCCGCAAAATCATGTTGTTATTCCATGATTTTCATGTTAGATCATGGTTTGTATAAGTTCACTATTTTTAAGTTGATTACTGCATAAAAACATCAAAGGAAAAATGCGTATTTATGTTACAATTAAGAAAGAAATCATGGAAGCCAGAATGTGTTGGGAGTTTTAACATGGATTGGCGGATATTAGTATTTTATCCCGAGCCAGAAGCGAGGGATAACATTTATTAATATCCGCCAATCCATGTTAAAACTCAAAACACATTCGGGCTTCCATGATTTATTTCGATTCTGATATATATGTCTAAGAGTACAAATATGGTAGTATACTTTGATTGGAAGACGGTAATTTATATTTACGCTTGCGGAAAATGTCGCACACAATTTATGTAACTCGAATAATACTGCGCCCTCTATTGGCATTATTCGGGTTACAATTTATGCTGCCAATGGAAAAGTCGGTCACATTCACCGGCGCATGTGCTAATGAGATTGTACCGAATGGATAACTCGCTCGTTTGTTAACAAAGTGAAAGAAGGAGGTTATGTTAGAATTAACATCAGCACAAGTTTTATGAAAATAAGTTGATATATTTCATATTATTTCACGTTGCCGTGGAAAGTAGAACGTTGATTAACAAACAACCACATTTTAGCTACCAATGGATATAGAAAGTAGAATTTTGATTGAGTCACAGTCAAAGAATTACGAAACGTTTCTTTATATGAAGTCATTTGTTGATATCCGACCCTTCGTTAGCACAATCCAAAACGACCACCTGTTTCCAATAAGAACAGCAGACGACTTTATACGCCAACATTCTAGAAAGGTAGGACATGACGTTTTGACGGGCAACTAGATATGTTAAACTGTGAGTCGCAAGCCGAACCATTTAATAGGTCCAATTGTCCGGGGTCCGGGTGGTTCAATGAGTTAGGTAGCTGGATTACCTAACAACTCATACAAGCCTATCACCAATACGGCGTGGGTTCGCGCCCGGCTTTGTATATTACAAAAAGGGTGCACTCGACTCGCAGTCACAAGTGATAAAGTTTACCAGTTGTTTGCCCATGGTCGGTGGTTCTCTCCGGGTACTCCGGCTTCTTCCACCACTAAAATTGGTCTCCATGATATAGCTGAAATATTGCTGAAAATCCAAAATTCAAATCAAAATCAACCAATTGTTCGTCAGGAACGACATGTCCAACCTTTCTAAATTCATAACATTTTTATATGAACTTTCTTGTATAATGCATGTGTCCCAATTAAAATGTAAAGGAGAGGGATAATGGTTTTTTGCTTCGTATATATTGCTGACTTAAATATATTGTTTTAACCCTTTTCAATTATTATTTGCAACCTCAAACATAATAATCAACTTGTTGAAGGCGGTTGATATTTGGTAGAAGTAGAAATACAGTGCACGCTTTACAGCGATTTTGATTTTGTGTAATAGTCTGCTGGTTCTGGCTTCTGTTATTAGGTGATAAATTGAAACGTCGTCTGCTGTGGTTGTTGAGATAGGTGATCGTTATTGAAGTTTGCCAAAAAGGGTCGGATATAAACGAAGAGGCATCCAGTTATTGCTAGAACGTGGTTGGCAAATAAACATTCTACTTTCCGCGATAGAGATGGGATATGGCGCAAATGTTCTCCAAATTATATGTTCTGCAGCCATTGATTGTTGGAAAGCAACTATTGGCCAATCAACATTATATTTTCCACGAGAACGTCAGATAAGGATGATAACCCCAATTGTCGGTTTGTTTTATTGGCACCGTTTTAATTTCAAAACAATATAAACGTGTATATCTAATTTAGTCTTCACGACAAAATCGGTTTCGGTCATCTAGATATAAGAACTCTCGTGTTGATAATGTTTATATTATTTAAGAACTGTACATTTCAATATTGATTATATCTAATAAGCAATATCACTGCCGATACAGTGACTACTGGGCGGATGATACCGTAGGGGACTAAAAATTCACCCTTCAGAAGTATCGACCCAGTGATAGATTGACAACATATTTGTTATCTTTGGTGGACGTGTTTTTCAACAGACAGTCGGCATACCTATGGGTTCAAACTATGCTTCTCTTCTCGCCGACTTGTTCCTTTATTCGTATCAGACAGACTTCATACAGGGGCTTCTCAAGAAAAACGGAAAGAAGCTAGCCCGATCCTTTAATTTCACGTTCCGCTATGTAGATGATGGCCTTTCACTAAATAATTCTAGGTTTGGTGATTTCGTTGATTGCATCTATCCCATTGAGCTTGAAATAAAGGATACCACAGATAAAGATATGTCTGCTTCATACCTTGACCTATACCTCGAAATTGACAGTGAGGGGCGGTTAAGAACGAAACTTTACGACAAAAGAGATTATTTCAATTTTCCCATTGTGAAATTTCCATTCATATGTAGCAACATTCCAGCAGCTCCTGCATATGGAGTATATATCTCTCATTTGATACGATATTCCAGAGCTTGTGGTTCCTATCATGATTTCCTTGATAGAGGGTTGCTGCTAACAAGGAAACTACTGAACCAAGGGTTCCTCTTAGCTAAGTTGAAGTCATCATTTAGAAAGTTTTACAGTCGCCACCATGACTTAGTTGACCACTATGGAATATCTGTGTCACAAATGACTACGGAAATGTTCCACGTGTCGTAAACACTCCCCGGTCCTTTCCTCGTTCATGACTTATCACCAGGTTTGTAACTAGATTAACGAGACGGGTGTCAATAGTGGAACAGGAACTGCCTACCTTCCGGAGCACCTGAGTTCACCCCCGGTTTTCAGTGGGGTTCGTGTTACTCGATCTTTAGTTTTATGTGTATGTTTTATAGATGGTTGTTTGTCCTTTTGTACTTTTCCTTTTGGCCATTGTGTTGTCTGTTCTTCTTCGGTATACGGATTCTGATTACCCCTTTGGTATCTTGTGGCCATTGTGTTGTCTATTCTTCTTCGGTATACGGATTCTAATTACCCCTATGGTATCTTTAAGCTCTTCTAAAGAGCACGGTGCGTTTATGGAATAACCTTCATTAGATACCCTCAAAGGCAAGATTGTTTAAATGTATAATACGTTAATAATAGGTCAAATAAAGAAAACATGTGATTGCCATTTTGAATTTCACATCACCCCAAAAAAAAAATTCTTATTGGTCAGACATATAGAAACACTTGGTCAGGACATTTTCAAATATTCCTACTCCAAACAGCAAGAACAATTTGTTTTACGATTTTTCAATTTGTTAATAATCAAGCATTTGATCCGGTAACCTCAATGACTTTTATTTTGTATATTATACTGATTAATTGATTATTTAAGGTCTATTGAGTATTGAGTTGACGTATTTCAGTTAAAATGAAAGTTTAAAAAAAATGGCATCATTACGTAGGTAAACAGGAGGTGATGGGATTGGTGTATGAACGTATGTTTTGATGATAGGGTAAAGAGGTGACATAGATTAAGGTCGTACATATGTATTCCAAGTATCCCCAGAAGTAAATCACTACTTGGATAGAAAGATACAAAACAAAATAAGTAACAAACCCATCCCAACAATCAGTGTTCACCTCCATTAAAGTTCGATTCTTGTCCCTTCTTGTGTTCTAGATCCAAAATCTTAGTATTAATTTTTTTCAGTTACAGATCGATGTTCTCTCCTCCCCAACAAATCCCGACAGTCATGATTTTGCTGAAATAAAGGATTGAAGACACCAAAGGGGTAATCAAAAACCGTAACACGAAGGACAGACAAATACAACGGCGAAAAGAAAGAAAATGACAAACATTGGACGACACAATATTGCACAGAAAAGCAAAGATCGAGCAACGCGAACCCCACTAAAAACTGGGAGAACACAGGTGCTCTGGAAGAGTAGGCAGTTCTTGTTCCATTGAAATTAACGTGAAATATCAAAACACCACAACTCATAACCACATTTACATTTTTATTCTGTTTTCACTACATTACGTTATTTTCTGTATTTATCGATTGAGCTGACAATAATGACGTGTTTATATCTTTATATAATTTGAATATGGAGACACATTTCCTTTGCACTGTATGATTGTTTGTTTAAAAATTGCTATAAATAGTGCATGATTAGTGCAACTGTTTGATTAATTGGTTCTGAAGGTAGGCAGAACCCATTGATATTACGTTTCGATATCGAACCATTACTTGTACTGAGCAAAGTTCGAATGATCTCAATTGATCTCAGATGAAATACATGTGTATGTCATTTCTGTTTTATCTTAACCTTTAAAAATGTAGTTGTAATTCAATTATATATCTAGGACTCTCCATACAAAGAGAATTGTTTCATTTGTTACCATTCCTCCTCAAACAGACAAACTACTTCCCGAATGAATATCAATGATGATCGCAGAGGGAGTAATCGACAAACACTTGTTTATATTGTCTGAATTAACTCATCACTCATAACTCATGGCTAATGTTCTTAACTCATCACTCACAACTCATGGTTATTGTTGTTAACTCATCACTCACAACTCATGGCTAGTGTTATTAACTCATCACTCACAACTCATGGTTAGTGTTATTAACTCATCACTCACAACTCATGGTTAGTGTTATTAACTCATCACTCACAACTCATGGTTATTGTTGTTAACTCATCACTCACAACTCATGGCTAGTGTTATTAACTCACCACTCACAACTCATGGCTAGTGTTATTAACTTATTAACTCATCACTCACAACTCATGGTTATTGTTGTTAACTCATCACTCACAACTCATGGCTAGTGTTATTAACTCATCACTCACAACTCATGGTTAGTGTTATTAACTCATCACTCACAACTCATGGCTAGTGTTATTAACTCATCACTCACAACTCATGGTTAGTGTTATTAACTCATCACTCACAACTCATGGCTAGTGTTATTAACTCATCACTCACAACTCATGGTTAGTGCTATTAACTCATCACTCACAACTCATGAATAGTGTCACTATCTCAGTTGCTGAACTGTCTGCCTCCGTGGTTAAAAGGTCATTGTGCATGCTCGTGACAGTCATGTTTTATGTGTGTTAGGGATCGTGCATGCTCGTGACAGTCATGTTTTATGTGTGTTAGGGTTATCGATTTTCCCTCTATATCTATGAATTTCCGATTTGATTGTTGATCTTGTTCTGGTGGTGTGGTATATTTGATTATTGATCTTGTTCTGGTGGTGTGGTATATTTGATTGTTGATCTTGTTCTGGTGGTGTGGTATATTTGATTGTTGATCTTGTTCTGGTGGTGTGGTATATTTGATTATTGATCTTGTTCTGGTGGTGTGGGATATTTGATTGTTGATCTTGTTCTGGTGGTGTGGTATATTTGATTGTTGATCTTGTTCTGGTGGTGTGGTATATTTGATTATTGATCTTGTTCTGGTGGTGTGGTATATTTGATTGTTGATCTTGTTCTGGTGGTGTGGTATATTTGATTGTTGATCTTGCTCTGGTGGTGTGGTATATTTGATTATTGATCTTGTTCTGGTGGTGTGGTACATTTGATTGTTGATCTTGTTCTGGTGGTGTGGTATATTTGATTGTTGATCTTGTTCTGGTGGTGTGGTATATTTGATTGTTGATCTTGTTCTGGTGGTGTGGTATATTTGATTGTTGATCTTGTTCTGGTGGTGTGGTATATTTGATTGTTGACCTTGTTCTGGTGGTGTGGTATATTTTGCTTTTCAGTTTATTGTAATAGGCCGTCAGCTTCACTTACAATTAGCGTTATCTACACAAAGCCTCCAAACTGATTCAATTTGTATTCCACCATTTAGGTTATATCAATTCATCATTGGGTAATTTGTTATGCCATGAGATTGATGAGCTTGTTCTTGTTCTGTAAGTAACGTCTTGGGTAATTTTTCGGATTTTTTGCAAGGAATTTTAAGTTGAAAATTGATTAAAGTGCATATTATATTTAAATATAAAAGTAATTCTTCATACGTGTATTTTAAAAACAAGAATATAAAACGAAGTACACGTGCAAAGTGGCGTGTAAACGATGCTACGTTACATCGAGATACATTTAGTGTTACACAAATAACACTCCAATTGTTTTAGAATTCAATGTTCTAAAATAAACTTGAGGGAAAATGGCGTTCCTCAGATGATTAAGTGATGGATGATGATATTAATTAAACTAGTCGTGATTATTTAACTGTGCTTACATTCTAGTTCTGTTATAGCTTTAAAATATCTATTTTCCACATACGAAGATAATTTGGAAATGTTTTTAATGGAATTGACTTATAAAATGTCGCATTTTAGCGCCATTGTCACAAAGATCTGTCGCTTTGCAACGAAAGATCGATATTGCCAACGAAACAAAATACCCAGTGGTATAATGTAAGAATATTACACACATCTAAAAGCCGTAATAATGTTTCCACTGACATCAACATCGACATTTAGTTGCTTTATACGAAAATAAATACATTTAAAAGGAAAAAAACCTTCATAAAAACCACAGAAGATATAAGACAGAGATACAAATCTTAAAATGAATAAGAAAGATTGTCTTTGACCTATATATCGATTTTTGAAGAAGATTTTTTACTTGCTTAATGACTTATTGTGCATAGATTTCTTTAAATATTTCTATCAATTAGCATATCGTAGCAACATGTTATAAATCTAAATGGAATTGAATGAATATAATCAACTTTGTTATTCACACATCCATGTGATAGTCAATCTGAATACCTATTATAATATAGTATTATGGGCACACAAGACACAGAACGAAGACACAACAACCTATTATAATATAGTATTATGGGCACACAAGACACAGGACGAAGACAACACAAGACACAGGACGAAGACACAACAATCTATCACAATATAGTATCATGGGCACACAAGACACAGGACGAAGACACACAAACCTATTACAATATAGTATTATGGGCACACAAGACACAGGACGAAGACACAAACACCTATTATAATATAGTATTATGGACACACAAGACACAGGACGGAGACACACAAACCTATTATAATATAGTATTATGGGCACACAAGACACAGGACGAAGACACAAAAACCTATTATGGGCACACAAGACACAGGACGAAGACACAAAAACCTATTATACTATAGTATCATTGGCACACAAGACACAAGACGAAGACACAAAAACCTAGTATAATATAGTATTATGGGCACACAAGACACAGGGCGAAGACACAAAAACCTATCATAATATAGTATTATGGGCACACAAGACACAGGACGAAGACATAAAAACCTATCATAATATAGTATTATGGGCACACAAGACACATGACGAAGACATAAAAACCTATCATAATATAGTATTATGGGCACACAAGACATGACGAAGACATAAAAACCTATTATAATATAGTATTATGGGCAAACAAGACACAGGACGAAGACACAAAAACCTATTATAATATAGTATTATGGGCGCACAAGACACAGAACAAAGACACAAAAACCTATTATAATATAGTATTATGGGCACACAAGACACAGGGCGAAGACACAAAAACATATCATAATATAGTATTATGGGCACACAAGACACAGGACGAAGACATACAAACCTATCATAATATAGTATTATGGGCACACAAGACACATGACGAAGACATAAAAACCTATCATAATATAGTATTATGGGCAAACAAGACACAGGACGAAGACACAAAAACCACACAATATGGATCCCACCACAAAAAAAGCCCAGAACAGTGATTTCCTGAACAGATCTCAGCTGCTGACGAAACAGTTACTCAAACAAGGCTATGTTGCTCCTAAGTTGAAGTCATCACCACAAAACGAACTAGTTGACTGCTACGAAATGGCAATATATCTTCTCCTTTTTACTTAGATTTTTACTTTCCTTTATCACTGGCAATGTATTGTTTGTCAGACTTGACTACGAGGAACACGCGAGTGTCTTATGAAAGAAGCGCTTGAAGATAACAAAGAGGTAATCATAATCCGTAAATCGAAGAAGGACCTACAACACAATGGCCAAACAAAAAAGGACAAACAACGATCTACAAAACATACACATAAAACTAAAGATCCAGTAACACGAACCCCAATAAAAACCGGAGATGAACTCAGATGCTCCGGAAGGGTAAGCAGTTCCTGCTTCACTAGATGCACCCGTCGCGTTAATCTAGTTACAAACCCGGTGATAAGTCATGAATGAGGAAAGGTCCGGGAAGTCTTTACGACAAGTGGAACATATCCATGGTCATTTGTGACACAGGTATTCCATAACGGCCAACCAAGTCATGGTGGCGATCGTAAAACTTTCAAAGTGATAACTTCAATATAACCAATAGGAACCCTTTGTTCAGCAGCTGCTTTGTTAGCAGCAACCTTCTATCAAGGAAATCCTGATAGGAACCACAGGTTCTGGAATATCGTATCAACTGAGAGAGATATACTCCATATGCAGGTGCTGCCGGAATGTTACTACATATGAATGGAAAGTTCACAATGGAACAATTGAAGTCATCTCTTTTATCGTTAACCGCCCCTCACGGCTCTCTTTAATAAAACTAATATTATACACATAACAACTTCTTTCATTATTACGAAAATTGATTATACATGTATAATGTTCAAGATTAGAGCGTTCTTAATAAAAACGCTCTTCGTACGGTTATGTGTGAGGATTGGCATTTTACTCACATGCGGAAAACAGATGCATCACCGTATCATCTAACTAAGAAGGGAGATCTGGATCCATAAAACTAGTTTAACATCGTCACTTTTATTTATTGACACGCCTGTGCCAAGTCAGGAAAGTGCACGGTCATGTAAATGTGTGTTAGCGGTATCGATTTTGACCCTTTCTACGATTTCTCGATTGGATATTGGAACTCTCTGGAAAGTGTGGTATTTTTTGTTTTTTTAATTTTATTCCATCAGATGGTCTATCTGAATACCTAATATAATTTAGTACCCACACTTCCATATGATAGTCAATCTGAATACCTATTATAACTTGGTGTTTACATTAACAACTGATGGTCATTCGTGATTAAATAAACGTTAGAGATAACCGAATGGGACAATCAAGTATGGACAATCAAGTATGGACAATCAAGTATGGACAATCCAGACACATTTCCTGTTACTTTATAACTTCCTTGATAGTCTTGTCGGTGATAGCGGGAAAAACTCTACGTAAAAGTGAAAAGATCCATCGCCATCTGCGATCTGAGACATGAATATTTATTTAAGATCAATCAAGCAGTTCAATCGTAGAATTTTTGTAGCGATTTTCGTCAACATATGACCATTGCAGCATTGTTTAAGTAGCTTTTGTGTCAGTAATTGCGATCTGTGCAGACAAACACTGTGCTGGGCACAAGCCCTGGACTAACATATGAGAAAAGTCAACACAGTCCGCCGATGCTGCTGGAACATTGCTACAGATGATCGGGAAGTTGGCTATTGGAAAAATGAAGTCATCACATTTGTCGTAGAGTTTTGTTAAGCTGACAAACATTTATTTAAAAACAAATAGGCTACCATCTAAAGATATGTAGTTGTAAAATTTGAAATAATCCGGTTCCTGGAATTAACATACATACTAATGAACAAACAATGAATAAAGGAAAAAAATGGAACAACACGGCCTCCTCTAAAATTCCCGAGCTAGATTCTGTGCGTCGAAATAGGTAGCTGTTATTGAATGTTTCTCTGCCTAATTTGCGCTGCAGGTATCGACCAGGCCCCGTTTTAAATAATGTGTACTAATTTTACCCCTGTTTACTCGGCCGGTTTAGTGCCATTAGCTCATCTGCTGAAACAATAAACGTTAGAGAAAACCGAAGGGGCGATCAAGAATGGACAATCAAGAGACACTGGCAACATTGGGTACACAAGACAGGCGTTGGAGAATGAACCAGAAATATGGGTGAAAATGAGCTCACAACGTGTGTGGTGAGAGGCACTTGTTGCATAAGCACGTGCACACTGCGTCCTCCCGGAAATAATGATACTAAACAGAGAAAATACAAAACGACTTAGTTTCCATATTGTGTTTGAGAGTTGTATTAACACCAACAAATACCATATTCATGTGGGTTTGTCATATTCCTAATAAACGTATATTAATGTAATACAATATGATATGAAGGTATGAAGGTGATGTCTATCACATCAAACTAAAAGCATAGCAAGATTTAAGTAGAGAACATTCAAAATAATTTGCATACCTACCTGTTTGTTGATATTCAATGCTGGCTGTGAAGACGCCATTCTTTCTGGGCAATCCTCGTTAGATTCTTCTACAGTAGAGGTACATTGTTTTTGAGTTCCAGGAAGACTTTTGGTATCACAGCTTTCTGTCCTAGCTTTTAACGTGGCGGTGCTAGATTTGGTAACACAAGGAGATCCCGATCCCTTCCCATCGTCACTATAACCATCACAACTATCTCTCCGTTGAGTCGGTCTATTTCCGTTAATGTTTACTTCTAATAGATCAACACTTCTAGCAAATGCATCTCTTAGGTTTATAGAATGAAATGACACGATACTTCCTGTTCGTTTAGCACGTTCTAAAGCATCACGTCTTTTAAGTGCCTTTTCACGTCTCATTTGGTCTTTGTAAAACTCGGCAAAGTTATTTACTATGATTGGAATAGGAAGTGCTATAACTAAGACTCCACATATACAACACACGCTTCCAACAATCTTTCCAGGAACCGTCGTTGGGTAAATATCTCCGTATCCGACTGTCGTCATTGTAATGGCTGCCCACCAAAATGTTTCAGGAATACTGATAAATTTAGTTTTATGTACATCTTTTTCGGCAAAATAAGCTAAGCTAGAAAATAGTAAAATTGAGATAGCTAAAAACATCAACAACAATCCCAGTTCTTTATAACTTCTCTGTAAAGTGTATCCTAAAGATTGTAGTCCAGTAGAATGTCTTGCTAATTTCAAAATTCGCAATATTCTCATTATTCTGAAAATTTGAACAACACGTCTAACATTGTGAAATTGTTCAGTTGTATTTTTGTTAGATTCAGTCAATCCTAAACTGATGAAATATGGCATGATTGCAAGAAGATCTATGATGTTAAGAGGTCCTTTGAAAAATTTCCACTTGTTTGGTGATGCCCAAATTCGTGCTAGATATTCTAACGTAAACCAGCCAATGCATACGGCCTCGACTATGGCAAGTTGTTCGTTGTCCTTAGTATCTGATGGTTGCATCTGTGGCATTGTGTTTAGAGTTAAGGCAATGGTTGAAAGCACTATGAACAAAATGGATATTATGGCAAGAACCTGCAAGAGGATATAAAAAACTTATATGTACATGTATTACATGATTATTATTCTGATTATGTTTTTTTTTAATGTCATGATTTTGTATATTGAAAAATATGAATTCTGATCATAAAAATGAATATTTTCTAAAATTAATATAATAATGCTGAAAATAGCTGATGCAGATACAAAGTCTGAAATATAAACAAACTAATAAAAACTAATAATCTAAATAGTACAACTATGTGGTCAAATTTATCAGATCTCGTGCATTAATCATGCCTTAACACAAGATCATGACAAAATTCTCGAAGACCTCTAACTTAAACTATTAAAAGCTACCATTGCGCATCAAGTATATCCCATCGGACATCAGCCTGTCCAGTGTTTAATTACCACGTGTATGTTTATTCTAAAGTAAACAATAAGTCAGACAATACTGTCATCTGGTGTAACGAGATAGAGCTTTATACTTCCTAGTAGATGTTTAATTGGTTTTCGTGTTGGATCGAGATATATATCTAATTAGAGACTTGTTGGGTCAATGTCTATGGTGATTTTTGTTTTATATGATATTGTTTTCTTAGATTACAGATCTGGTTACATGAGGAAAAATAAACAATTTCTTTCAGTAACTGACCTTTCTCACGTTATTCAGTCTACTACTACAAATGAGTGAGTGATTGTTTAAACGTACGTGGTCAATGTTTGCTAAGAAAATGATATTGCCATATTTAAACTAGATCAACACACTGAACAGTTGTTATAAAGCTAGCTAACGAATACAAGAATACACAGACATGTAGCTCCACTCGGGTTAGGGTTATGGTGTTAAACGCCACTTTCAACAATATTTAAAGTTACAAATGTATATCGCGGCGATCAGTTTTATTGGAGGGGGGACACAGGAGTCACTGACAAACTTTATAAAATAATGTTGCATCAAGTTCACCCCGTGTGAGTGTGATTCGAACTCACAACTTTAGTAGTGATAGACACTGATTGCATAGGTCGTCATAATTCCAACTACCATACGATCCTAACCATGACTGCCCAAGCTCCACTCGGACACATTATCGTCTATCTGATGCCTTTGAACCAACAAGTCTTTGCTCTTAGTTTTTAAGTTCTAAATTATGTGCGCGTAGGAGAAACAGCAAATACTAAGATTAATTTTTAGTTTAAACTGACACTACATCGAACCAAAAGTTCTCCTCTGACAAAAAATGGTAGTCTAATTAGATTTCCAATCAATACACGCTGAACATTAGTTTTCTAAAGAAACATACATGTAGTTGCAACGAACTATGAAAAATGTACAATATAATATTTATTTTGCATCGACTCATAAAGGCTAATTATTTCGAAATGGTGGCTCTCTAGAATTTAAAATCTTCATAAGTTAAGTAAGCATAATTTTGGCAATGGAGAATCAATGGAAAATATGTACAGAGTTTGTGCTTAAATAATGCTATCACTCTGATTTGGATTTAAAATCGGTACCAACAATTACGAAATCGTCAGTGGTTTCTGTAAAGATTTTAGAACGATGATTTTCAAGAGTTTTAGGTTAACATAGGCTCGACAGTGATCTTGGGTTGAATATTTCCCAGAAAACACACATTGGATATGGACCATCAAATGAAAAATTTCCCATGATCTTTTAAACACGTTTCTCATTGTGTCATATGTCTCATTGTGACGGCAATGTTGGATTTCCGATACATATAAGAAGAGCCTTCAAATGGGTCGTCAATGAACTTTCTTACAATGTAACAACTCCATCAAGATTTAGCTTCCGAGATGATATAGCATTTTTCCATCTAATCAGAAATCTTCATTGAGTCTGACAGCATTTTGTCACTTTGAGTATACGCAAAAAACCAAACAATTGAAAGAAGACTACTTAAATAATATGAAGTTTGTTCTATCTTGTCCAATAATGTCGAGGATAATAATTTAAAACGTTTACTGGACGCAGATGACGACGACTACACTGAGAAATGTTGGTAAAAAACGAAGCCATCTCAACATATCGTATTTATTTTTTTTACAGTTTTGACATTTCGGAAGCAGACCTTATTTTATCTTTAGAGGTAACATAATCTACAAACATTGGACTAATTCCTGGTGCCATGTTGAAGAACACTATTTGGCAATTAAAAAACATCATTCCTGAACACGATCAACTTGAAAGTTCAATCCAGTAAAAACAATGGCATACCTTCTTAGCTAACTAGAATCTTAATTAAAGCTTTCAACCGTATTCAACTTTACCTGACCGCCATTGTTTTAATGAAACTCATTATTGCAAAAGCAATAAATATTTGATCCCGACGTGCCAGCTCTGCAATAAAAGGTTACAATCGATGAAACATTTCATTACCGACTTAACACACTGTCAGGTTTACTTTGATTGTCACTGTTTATTACTTCACTAATGGAACGTCACAGAGATAAACAAGTGAGTACAGAGCAATGGCCCTATGTCAAATATAGGAGTAACTCGTCTCACAGGAACGTCACAGAGATAAACAAGTGAGTACAGAACAATGGCCCTATGTCAAATATAGGAGTAACTCGTCTCACAAGAACGTCACAGAGATAAACAAGTGAGTACAGAACAATGGCCCTATGTCAAATATAGGAGTAACTCGTCTCACAAGAACGTCACAGAGATAAACAAGTGAGTACAGAACAATGGCCCTATGTCAAATATAGGAGTAACTCGTCTCACAGGAACGTCACAGAGATAAACAAGTGAGTACAGAACAAGGCCATGTGTAAAATATAGGAGTTACTCGTCTCACAGGAACGTCACAGAGATAAACAAGTGAGTACAGAACAATGGCCCTATGTCAAATATAGGAGTAACTCGTCTCACAAGAACGTCACAGAGATAAACAAGTGAGTACAGAACAATGGCCCAATGTCAAATATAGGAGTAACTCGTCTCACAAGAACGTCACAGAGATAAACAAGTGAGTACAGAACAATGGCCCTATGTCAAATATAGGAGTAACTCGTCTCACAAGAAAGTCACAGAGATAAACAAGTGAGTACAGAACAATGGCCCTATGTCAAATATAGGAGTAACTCGTCTCACAAGAAAGTCACAGAGATAAACAAGTGAGTACAGAACAATGTCCCTATGTAAAATATAGGAGTTACTCGTCTCAAAGGAACGTCATAGAGATAAACAAGTGAGTACAGAACAATGGCCCTATGTCAAATATAGGAGTAACTCGTCTCACAGGAACGTCACAGAGATAAACAAGTGAGTACAGAACAAGGCCATGTGTAAAATATAGGAGTTACTCGTCTCACAGGAACGTCACAGAGATAAACAAGTGAGTACAGAACAATGGCCCTATGTAAAATATAGGAGTTACTCGTCTCACAGGAACGTCACAGAGATAAACAAGTGAGTACAGAACAATGGCCCTATGTCAAATATAGGAGTAACTCGTCTCACAGGAACGTCACAGAGATAAACAAGTGAGTACAGAACAAGGCCATGTGTAAAATATAGGAGTTACTCGTCTCACAGGAACGTCACAGAGATAAACAAGTGAGTACAGAACAATGGCCCTATGTCAAATATAGGAGTAACTCGTCTCACAAGAACGTCACAGAGATAAACAAGTGAGTACAGAACAATGGCCCAATGTCAAATATAGGAGTAACTCGTCTCACAAGAACGTCACAGAGATAAACAAGTGAGTACAGAACAATGGCCCTATGTCAAATATAGGAGTAACTCGTCTCACAAGAAAGTCACAGAGATAAACAAGTGAGTACAGAACAATGGCCCTATGTCAAATATAGGAGTAACTCGTCTCACAAGAAAGTCACAGAGATAAACAAGTGAGTACAGAACAATGTCCCTATGTAAAATATAGGAGTTACTCGTCTCACAGGAACGTCATAGAGATAAACAAGTGAGTACAGAACAATGGCCCTATGTCAAATATAGGAGTAACTCGTCTCACAGGAACGTCACAGAGATAAACAAGTGAGTACAGAACAAGGCCATGTGTAAAATATAGGAGTTACTCGTCTCACAGGAACGTCACAGAGATAAACAAGTGAGTACAGAACAATGGCCCTATGTAAAATATAGGAGTTACTCGTCTCACAGGAACGTCATAGAGATAAACAAGTGAGTACAGAACAATGGCCCTATGTAAAATATAGGAGTAACTCGTCTAACAGGAACGTCACAGAGATAAACAAATGAGTACAGAACAATGGCCCTATGTAAAATATAGGAGTAACTCGTCTCACAGGAACGTCACAGAGATAAACAATTGAGTACAGAACAATGGCCCTATGTAAAATATAGGAGTAACTCGTCTCACTGGAACGTCATAGAGATAAACAAGTGAGTACAGAACAATGGCCTTATGTAAAATATAGGAGTTACTCGTCTCACAGGAACGTCATAGAGATAAACAAGTGAGTACAGAACAATGGCCCTATGTAAAATATAGGAGTAACTCGTCTCACAGGAACGTCACAGAGATAAACAAGTGAGTAAAGAACAAGGCCATGTGTAAAATATAGGAGTTACTCGTCTCACAGGAACGTCTCAGAGATAAACAAGTGAGTACAGAACAATGGCCCTATGTAAAATATAGGAGTAACTCGTCTCACAGGAACGTCATAGAGATAAACAAGTGAGTACAGAACAAGGCCATGTGTAAAATATAGGAGTAACTCGTCTCACAGGAACGTCACAGAGATAAACAAGTGAGTACAGAACAAGGCCATGTGTAAAATATAGGAGTAACTCGTCTCACAGGAACGTCACAGAGATAAACAAGTGAGTACAGAACAATGGCCCTATGTAAAATATAGGAGTAACTCGTCTCACAGGAACGTCATAGTGAAAAACAAGTGAGTACAGAACAATGGCCCTATGTAAAATATAGGAGTAACTCGTCTCACAGGAACGTCATAGAGATAAACAAATGAGTACAGAACAATGGCCCTATGTAAAATATAGGAGTAACTCGTCTCACAGGAACGTCACAGTGATAAACAAGTGAGTACAGAACAATGGCCCTATGTAAAATATATGAGTAACACGTCTCACAGGAACGTCACAGAGATAAACAAGTGAGTACAGAACAATGGCCCTATGTCAAATATATGAGTAACTCGTCTCACAGGAACGTCACAGAGATATATAGAATCTAACACCGGCAAAAGTGCAAAACAGGGAAATCGGCTGCGACACCCGAGGGTGTCGAAGATTTCCCTGTCGTGCACTCTTTGCCGGTGTTTGATTTTATTTCTCACTTTTATCAGTAGTTGTGTATTGTTTGACAGCTATGTACTTTTAGCAGACGATCATGTAAACAATGTGAGTTATTTCCCCTTCATGTTAATCAAAAAATGTAATTCCGTATTTTTGTGTATTGCGTGAAGGTTATTATGTAATAATATGGCTGATTGTTAGGATTTGCGTGTTTATAAAAGATTGAAAACTTATATACAGTGAATTGTTTATTTTAAAAAGGAAAAGCATGGATAATTCGGGGGGCAGTTGACATAAACTGTACAGCATGTATTTGCCGGTAAAACGCACGTTTTTTTTGTTGTCTTGCACTAGTGCAAGATAAGAAAATCTCACATCGCTAAAAATAGGAACTGGTCTGTCTCAAAAGTGAGAAAAACAAGTGAGTACAGAACAATGGCCCTATGTAAAATATAGGAGTAACTCGTCTCACAGGAACGTCACAGAGATAAACAAGTGAGTACAGAACAATGGCCCTATGTAAAATATATGAGTAACTCGTCTCACAGGAACGTCACAGAGATAAACAAGTGAGTACAGAACAATGGCCCTATGTAAAATATAGGAATAACTCGTCTCACAAGAACGTCATAGAGATAAACAATTGAGTACAGAACAATGGCCCTATGTAAAATATAGGAGTAACTCGTCTAACAGGAACGTCATAGAGATAAACAAGTGAGTGCAGAACAAGGCCGTGTGTAAAATATAGGAGTAACTCGTCTCACAGGAACGTCACAGAGATAAACAAGTGAGTACAGAACAATGGCCCTATGTAAAATATATGAGTAACTCGTCTCACAGGAACGTCACAGAGATAAACAAGTGAGTACAGAACAATGGCCCTATGTAAAATATAGGAATAACTCGTCTCAGAAGAACGTCATAGAGATAAACAATTGAGTACAGAACAATGGCCCTATGTAAAATATAGGAGTAACTCGTCTAACAGGAACTTCACAGAGATAAACAAGTGAGTACAGAACAATGTCCCTATGTAAAATATAGGAGTAACTCGTCTCACAGGAACGTCACAGTGATAAACAAGTGAGTACAGAACAATGGCCCTATGTAAAATATATGAGTAACACGTCTCACAGGAACGTCACAGAGATAAACAAGTGAGTACAGAACAATGGCCCTATGTCAAATATATGAGTAACTCGTCTCACAGGAACGTCACAGAGATATATAGAATCTAACACCGGCAAAAGTGCAAGACAGGGAAATCGGCTCCGACACCGAGGGTGTCGGAGATTTCCCTGTCGTGCACTCTTTGCCGGTGTTTGATTTTATTTCTCACTTTTATCAGTAGTTGTGTATTGTTTGACAGCTATGTACTTTTAGCAGACGATCATGTAAACAATGTGAGTTATTTCCCCTTCATGTAAAAAAATGTAATTCCGTATTTTTGTGTATTGCGTGAAGGTTATTATGTAATAATATGGCTGATTGTTAGGATTTGCGTGTTTATAAAAGATTGAAAACTTATATACAGTGAATTGTTTATTTTAAAAAGGAAAATCATGGATAATTCGGGGGGCAGTTGACATAAACTGTACAGCATGTATTTGCCGGTAAAACGCACGTGATTTTTTTGTCTTGCACTAGTGCAAGATATGAAAATCTCACATCGCTAAAAATAGGAACTGGTCTGTCTCAAAAGTGATAAAAACAAGTGAGTACAGAACAATGGCCCTATGTAAAATATAGGAGTAACTCGTCTCACAGGAACGTCACAGAGATAAACAAGTGAGTACAGAACAATGGCCCTATGTAAAATATATGAGTAACTCGTCTCACAGGAACGTCACAGAGATAAACAAGTGAGTACAGAACAATGGCCCTATGTACAATATAGGAATAACTCGTCTCACAAGAACGTCATAGAGATAAACAATTGAGTACAGAACAATGGCCCTATGTAAAATATAGGAGTAACTCGTCTAACAGGAACTTCACAGAGATAAACAAGTGAGTACAGAACAATGTCCCTATGTAAAATATAGGAGTAACTCGTCTCACAGGAACGTCACAGTGATAAACAAGTGAGTACAGAACAATGGCCCTATGTAAAATATATGAGTAACACGTCTCACAGGAACGTCACAGAGATAAACAAGTGAGTACAGAACAATGGCCCTATGTCAAATATATGAGTAACTCGTCTCACAGGAACGTCACAGAGATATATAGAATCTAACACCGGCAAAAGTGCAAGACAGGGAAATCGGCTCCGACACCGAGGGTGTCGGAGATTTCCCTGTCGTGCACTCTTTGCCGGTGTTTGATTTTATTTCTCACTTTTATCAGTAGTTGTGTATTGTTTGACAGCTATGTACTTTTAGCAGACGATCATGTAAACAATGTGAGTTATTTCCCCTTCATGTTAATCAAAAAATGTAATTCCGTATTTTTGTGTATTGCGTGAAGGTTATTATGTAATAATATGGCTGATTGTTAGGATTTGCGTGTTTATAAAAGATTGAAAACTTATATACAGTGAATTGTTTATTTTAAAAAGGAAAAGCATGGATAATTCGGGGGACAGTTGACATAAACTGTACAGCATGTATTTGCCGGTAAAACGCACGTTTTTGTTGTTGTCTTGCACTAGTGCAAGATAAGAAAATCTCACATCGCTAAAAATAGGAACTGGTCTGTCTCAAAAGTGAGAAAAACAAGTGAGTACAGAACAATGGCCCTATGTAAAATATAGGAGTAACTCGTCTCACAGGAACGTCACAGAGATAAACAAGTGAGTACAGAACAAT
Source organism: Bathymodiolus brooksi (assembly GCA_963680875.1). Classification (NCBI taxonomy): domain Eukaryota; kingdom Metazoa; phylum Mollusca; class Bivalvia; order Mytilida; family Modiolidae; genus Bathymodiolus; species Bathymodiolus brooksi. The sequence continues at coordinate 35,779,304 of OY804575.1, forward strand.
GTCCCTATGTAAAATATAGGAGTAACTCGTCTCACAGGAACGTCATAGAGATAAACAAGTGAGTGCAGAACAAGGCCATGTGTAAAATATAGGAGTAACTCGTCTCGCAGGAACGTCACAGAGATAAACAAGTGAGTACAGAACAATGGCCCTATGTAAAATATAGGAGTAACTCGTCTCACAGGAACGTCATAGAGAAAAACAAGTGAGTACAGAACAATGGCCCTATGTAAAATATAGGAGTAACTCGTCTCACAGGAACGTCATAGAGATAAACAAGTGAGTACAGAACAATGGCCCTATGTAAAATATAGGTGTAACTCGTCTCACAGGAACGTCACAGAGATAAACAAGTGAGTACAGAACAAGGCCATGTGTAAAATATAGGAGTTACTCGTCTCACAGGAACGTCACAGAGATAAACAAGTGAGTACAGAACAATGGCCCTATGTAAAATATAGGAGTAACTCGTCTCACAGGAACGTCATAGAGATAAACAAGTGAGTACAGAACAAGGCCATGTGTAAAATATAGGAGTAACTCGTCTCACAGGAACGTCACAGAGATAAACAAGTGAGTACAGAATAAGGCCATGTGTAAAATATAGGAGTAACTCGTCTCACAGGAACGTCACAGAGATAAACAAGTGAGTACAGAACAATGGCCCTATGTAAAATATAGGAGTAACTCGTCTCACAGGAACGTCATAGTGATAAACAAGTGAGTACAGAACAATGGCCCTATGTAAAATATAGGAGTAACTCGTCTCACAGGAACGTCATAGAGATAAACAAGTGAGAACAGAACAAGGCCATGTGTAAAATATAGGAGTAACTCGTCTCACAGGAACGTCACAGAGATAAACAAGTGAGTACAGAACATTGGCCCTATGTAAAATATAAGAGTAACTCGTCTCACAGGAACGTCATAGAGAAAAACAAGTGAGTACAGAACAATGGCCTTATGTAAAATATAGGAGTAACTCGTCTCACAGGAACGTCATAGGGATAAACAAATGAGTACAGAACAATGACCCTATGTAAAATATAGGAGTAACTCGTCTCACAGGAACGTCACAGTGATAAACAAGTGAGTACAGAACAATGGCCCTATGTAAAATATATGAGTAACACGTCTCACAGGAACGTCACAGAGATAAAGAAGTGAGTACAGAATAATGGCCCTATGTCAAATATATGAGTAACTCGTCTCACAGGAACGTCACAGAGATATATAGAATCTAACACCGGCAAAAGTGCAAGACAGGGAAATCGTCTCCGACACCCTAGGGTGTCGGAGATTTCCCTGTCGTGCACTCTTTGCCGGTGTTTGATTTTATTTCTCACTTTTATCAGTAGTTGTGTATTGTTTGACAGCTATGTACTTTTAGCAGACGATCATGTAAACAATGTGAGTTATTTCCCCTTCATGTCAATCAAAAAATGTAATTCCGTATTTTTGTGTATTGCGTGAAGGTTATTATGTAATAATATGGCTGATTGTTAGGATTTGCGTGTTTATAAAAGATTGAAAACTTATATACAGTGAATTGTTTATTTTAAAAAGGAAAAGCATGGATAATTCGGGGGGCAGTTGACATAAACTGTACAGCATGTATTTGCCGGTAAAACGCACGTGATTTTTTTGTCTTGCACTAGTGCAAGATAAGAAAATCTCACATCGCTAAAAATAGGAACTGGTCTGTCTCAAACGTGAGAAAAACAATTAAGTGAGTACAGAACAATGGCCCTATGTAAAATATAGGAGTAACTCGTCTCACAGGAACGTCATAGAGATAAACAAGTGAGTACAGAACAATGGCCCTATGTAAAATATATGAGTAACTCGTCTCACAGGAACGTCATAGAGATAAACAAGTGAGTACAGAACAATGGCCCTATGTAAAATATAGGAGTAACTCATCTCACAGGAACGTCACAGAGATAAACAAGTGAGTACAGAACAATGGCCCTATGTAAAATATAGGAGTAACTCGTCTCACAGGAACGTCATAGAGATAAACAAGTGAGTACAGAACAATGGCCCTATGTAAAATATAGGAGTAACTCGTCTCACAGGAACGTCATACAGATAAATAAGTGAGTACAGAACAATGGCCCTATGTAAAATATAGGAGTAACTCGTCTCACAGGAACGTCACAGAGATAAACAAGTGAGTACAGAACAATGGCCCTATGTAAAATATAGGAGTAACTCGTCTCACAGGAATGTCATACAGATAAACAAGTGAGTACAGAACAATGGCCCTATGTAGAATATAGGAGTAACTCGTCTCACAGGAACGTCATAGAGATAAACAAGTGAGTACAGAACAAGGCCATGTGTAAAATATAGGAGTAACTCGTCTCACAGGAACGCCATACAGATAAACAAGTGAGTACAGAACGAAGCCATGTGTAAAATGTATGGGTAGCTCATCTCAAATCGATGTTTGCAATATTATATAATATCATTTCAAAAATGGAATTTAGAATCTTTCGTTCTTTTTTTTTTAATTTAAAAAATGTCACATTCAACTTGGTTTCAATCTGCGAGTTACGCGCATGTCACGCGCAAAGTACCAAAGTCAGAAGACACGTTCCACTATCTGGAAAGTTTCCCAATGTAAAAGTGATCAATGGAAATCAACCTCATTCGTAAAATAATACTAGATCATAAAATCTTCCAGTTTGAGCACTAAATGTCTAAATAATGTGTCTTCTACGGAGATGCACCGGAACAGAAAATGTGGCGTCTGTTGATTCCTATATGGTACGTGTCAATTTGAGACTTGACAGGCGTATTTTCACATCAACGGAATAAAAACACAAAATGATATTATTTATCAATGACAAACAAAAATGAAACTCCAAAATCATATAAAGGTGAATGTCAAAACTATTGGAATGTTGTTGTTGCTACGTGGAAACATTGGTTAAATGTACATATCAATGACATTTGAATATTGAAAATAGGTGGCTGGATGTACAGTTCAATGCATTGTCATGGTGACTATTGAACTAATTACAGGAGGGAGCTAAATGGGAAATTGACATGCAAGATAGGAGGTGAAATATAAATATTAGGGGGCAACATATAAAAATCACAACTCGGATTATGAAACAACAGCACGGACATATTACGAGATCTATTAGAATAAAAACAAGTGTCATATGACTACATCTAATTAATATCTTAAAGTACTCATTTACTACATTCTTGACGTATTTCTTATAACTATTTAAAAGTACATTAGTGCTATTTATCATACATTGGTCTTCTTTTGTTTCTATAAATAGGAAATACTTAGCACGATTTAAAACATTCTATCCTTATACAGTACAGTGTGCATAAAGTTTATACTTGATAATGAACATGTGCTCATTAATACCTAGGTATGTAACAAGAACATTGGTCCTGATGACCAGATGTCCGAAATGGTGGATGTTTAAATTTCTATATACTGTCATATGCACATTTTAATATGGGTTGTGGATCATAAGAGTTTAACGTCATTCTCAAAACTATCTCAAAAGCTTGTAAAAAGATAAGAAGATTCATGAGGCTAGAGCCTTTAATTTCACATACAGGTATATTGATGACGTTTTATCTATCAATAATTCTAGATTTGCAGAATTTCTTCCATTGATATATCCTCCAGAGCTGGAAGTTAAAGAAACCACAGATACCGCTTTGTCCGCATCATTTTTGGACTTATACCTCGAATTTGATGACAGTGGTCAAATCAGTACTAAAATATATGATAAACTTCAATTTTAAAATCATAAATTTTCCAAATATGTGCAGCAATATACCAGCTTCTCCTGCATATGGTGTTTACATCTCGCAATTGATTTGTTATGCAAGGGCCAGTAGCAATTATTCTGATTTCCTGAAACGTCATCTTCATCTGAGAAACAGGCTACTGGACCAGGGCTATCAAAAGATTCGCCTTATTCGATCTCTTAAAAAGTTTATATTCCGATACCAAGTTCTTGTCGAAATATATTCCGTCTCTGCAGAAAAGATTATAAACGATGGATTTTCATATAGTGAAAATGTATAAAGATAAGTGGTCAAAAACAAAAATGTCAAAGATATTTTTTTATCAATGTGTGACGTAAACAAGTTTTTGACATTCACTTCACTGAGTTTGGTACTGTTATGACAACTGTTTTACCTGTTTTGTTCAAGTATTGTTATAAATACTGTTATAGTGACAGCCGGAAACTTTGAGCCGTATTGAAAGGGTGAGGTTTGGCGCTTTAAAATCTGATTCAACCCACCATTTCTTTAGAAATGCCTGTACCAAGTCAGGGTCATTACGGTTTTCACAGTTTTTCAGTTGTTGAATGATTTTGTCTGTTTATATACTTATGAGTTTTGACTTTCCCTTTGTAAGATTGCTCGGAGTTCGGTAATTTTGTTATTACCCTTATTAATTAGTCATAGTGTGGGGGTCATTATCAGTGGGCAGAAGAATCAGAGTACCCCGGGGCAACCACAGACCTGCCCCAAGTCACTGATAAACTTATCCACAAAGTTGTATTGAGAATACAATTTCAAAATAATAGTGTTGATTGCACCTGTATTTGAAACACAACTTAGTATGTTATTTTCGGTTATTTTCGGTTATGCAAATATTGGAAGGTTTGTTCAAAACATTCTCTACCGCCAGAAATAAAAGACTGGCCATCCCTCAGCATTCTAGAGTTGATCATGATAATGTACCTAAATATTATTATTACGGTCCAAGACTGACACAAATATTACACGCTCGTCTTCGTATGAGAAGTAGTTCTCTAAACTGACATTTGTATATAAAAAATATTATTGATAGTCCTAATTGTTTTTGTGGAGAGATTGAATCTACACATCATTATTTATTCAAATATCCGAAATATACTCATCAACGAAATAGTCTTTTTTGAAAGCTATTGCAGCTACTGAACATTCGACCTTCGGAAAATTTACTATTATTTGGCAGTCCAGACCTTGATATCGATTCAAATACTATTGTTTTTACGACTGTGCATAAATATATTTCGCAAAGTAAACGATTTTGATAAAATTCATAAAGCTCAGATACATCATGTGATTTTCTATCTAGAGTGCAATTTACAATTTCCTTTTTTTTTTCTTCCGTTAATTTTCAGTATGTCTTAATGACTATTTGCAATTTTTCATGTGGTTTTTTTTTAGGAAACGGATTAATATAAGCGTTATGCTTGTTTCTGAATCCTATGTTATATTGTATTGTGGACAAAATGTAATATGTAATTCATCAATAAAAATATGTTTAAATCAAACAAGATTATAGGGAAGTATATGTAATGAGGAAGTAAACAATATTTTGTTCATTATCGTCAAAGTCGATACTTCGGAAGTCTAATTCCAGCAAAGTCGATACTTCGGAAGTCTAATTCCAGCATAACACTTTGTTATCTTTATTTGTTATGCACTATATTAACATTATAATCACCTTTGAATATTAATACACATGTTTATCAAGACCTAGACCCTCAAAATGACACGTGTTTCATATGCTTTATGCCATACAAGCTTACCTAACAGAGTTGCCTGTCTTACTTCCCTTAAGTCGAATTTCGGATAGCTCAAAATTTTACAACGGTTCCGTGAACTTCGAGATAACGAGATTCAACTGTATAAGTAATCATCCCTGGCTTGAAAATTATAACAACTTTTGACTAGTTAAAACCCCGGGCATTAAAAACCCATATTCCCGGGTGTTGCTAGACCATATTACCGGGTGTAACTAGCCATTTACCAATCAAAAGTTGCTATAATTTTCAAGATGTGGAAAATACATGACGTTGCGCGCCTAGATCAAATTTAGTTGATTTTGATCATATATTGAATATAAAGCTGTTAATGTGATCAACTGTAAAAAGCACCCTACACCGGGTAGAAATCACTCGAAACTTTCATATTTTTTGCTTTTTCTTTCCAACAACAACGAAAACGTCACTTTTATGTGGTCCAAAATGTCTTATTTTTTTACCATAACCGGGGATAAATTCGTTATTTACGTTTCTCGCCGTAGATATGGAGATTTTAACACCCTTCAGTAGCCTGTACACCCTTCGGCTGCGCCTCAGGATGCAATTGACTACTTCAGGGTGTTAAAATCTCCATATCTACGGATAGAAACGTAAATAACGAATTTATCCCCGGTTATGGTAAAAAATAAGACATTTTGAACGTAAATAACTTATAATCTCTACCAATATAAGATACAGATCATATCGAAACCACGACAAGAAACATTATGATAAGAAAGTTTGATGATAATGGTCATTAATTCCACCAATACCAACAAAACAGACAATCAACACCCAATGCACATGTACTATAAGATTTAAACTTGAATTATAAAAACGTCTAATTAAGTGTACACGACGCATTACAATATTTTCTCTAAAGATACTATAATCTAGTGGTAGAAATCTATGTTTCTAAGTTACACAGATGTTTAATAAATATATTATCAAAAGATATCAATATCAATATAGTACACCAGATGTACATTTCTGTATTTAATTTCATCAGATGTTTTGATGATGATCTCCAACAGTCGGAGTGACAAATTGAAATATCACAAATGGAAGATCCGAACGAAAACCAGAAATGTCAACATCTACAGCCAACCATAAATAATGTTATCTATGCCCGAGATATATAAATTTTTGATATGCAATAACTGCTAAAATATTGTGTCTGAATTTTTGAAATTGCACGTAATTCGAAATGGGCTTACCAGTCTGGTGATAGAGTGGTATGGACTTAGTGATACAATTAAAAAACAAAGACGGGTTGGCTCGGAATCAAGATAATGTGTCCGAGTGGAACGAAATGTCTATCCTCTAACTGTTGTGTCAGTGAACTAGCAGTATAAAGATCCAATTTAACGTGGTGGACTAGTACAAAAGGACATCATCATAATTCCATTGAATGTAACTTCTTCTCGTCATGATTTAGCTGAAAAATTGCCCATTTTGTACAATCACTCACTTAAATTTGGCAGTGGTAAGGTCTTCTTTCAACATTCAGTTACAACTCGTAAACATGAGTGTAGTACACTGGAGAGCTAATGTGAGTGTGTTTAAAGACTTGAGCACAAAGTTCAAGGAATCGATCAATTTTAGATAATCAGGAATCATAGCCTGCTGTAGTGTTTACAATACTCAAGATACTTTGTTGTCCAACAGGGCGACCGGTACAAATACTTAGCCAGAAATTAGATGCAATGTGTTAATTTGCATATCAAAAATGGCGAACTGTCTAATATGCTAACACTATTTGGTAAAGGTTATCAGACAAAAAAAATATATGGACGCAAAAATCAATATTTTATAATCATGCTTATGCACACAAAAACAAAAAAAACACGAGAAAATTCGTTTGAGCTTAATTGCGGAATGGGAATTCCATACATACATGTATATATCTAGTTTCTATATTGTGATATGTTAAGGTTTTAGCACATAAAGGGAGCTAATACATATTTCCATATATATTTAAAAGGTAACTGTCTTGTATTTTACCATTTGTCGACGTCAATTACTGTCGCAAATTGAATTATAATTAGCGAACCCACAACTTTAGTGGTGATAAAAACTGACTGAAAAGGTAGATATAAATCAATCTCTGTCACATAATCTCGGCCTTGGAGACTTCTACAGTACATAGCTTAGAATATGTCATTTAATGTAAACAGAACACATATGCACATAACAATAGCAATTAATAATTAGCACAAGATTAAGAGTCTACTTTTAAAATTTTAATCTCTTACATTTCAACTCCGTCAGTTAAATCGGAAAGGTAATATGCTACTACCAGAAACACGAAGGTGGATTCTAACCAATTGTATTTCCATTTAGAAATCTCGTGTAGGGAGTAAATATAAACTGATTAACTGAATCCCCTCTTTCTTATGTAGATATCAAAAGGTCAAACACACAAACAACAAACAACACCAAGTCGCTACAGACAACAAACAACACCAAGTCGCTACAGACACGCCTCAAGACAACAAACAACACCAAGTCGCTACAGACACGCCTCAACACAACAAACAACACCAAGTCGTTACAGACACGTCTCAACACAACAAACAACACCAAATCGCTACAGACACGCCTCAAGACAACAAAGACACCAAGTCGCTACGGACACGCCTCAACACAACAAACAACACCAAGTCGCTACAGACACGTCTCAACACAACAAACAACACCAAGTCGTTACAGACACGTCTCAACACAACAAACAACACCAAGTCGCTACAGACACGCCTCAAGACAACAAAGACACCAAGTCGCTACAGACACGTCTCAAGACAACAAAGACACCAAGTCGCTACAGACACGTCTCAACACAACAAACAACACCAAGTCGCTACAGACACGTCTCAACACAACAAACAACACCAAGTAGTTACAGACACGTCTCAACACAACAAACAACACCAAGTCGCTACAGACACGTCTCAACACAACAAACAACACCAAGTCGTTACAGACACGTCTCAACACAACAAACAACACCAAGTCGCTACAGACACGTCTCAACACAACACACAACACCAAGTCGTTACAGACACGTCTCAACACAACAAACAACACCAAGTCGCTACAGACACGCCTCAACACAACAAACAACACCAAGTCGCTACAGACACGTCTCAACACAACAAACAACACCAAGTCGCTACAGACACGTCTCAACACAACAAACAACACCAAGTCGCTACAGACACGCCTCAAGACAACAAGGACACAAAGTCGCTACAGACACGTCTCAACACAACAAACAACACCAAATCGCTACAGACACGTCTCAACACAACAAACAACACCAAGTCGTTACAGACACGTCTCAACACAACAAACAACACCAAGTCGTTACAGACACGTCTCAATACAACAAACAACACCAAGGCATTACAGACACGTCTCAACACAACAAACAACACCAAGTCGTTACAGACACGTCTCAACACAACAAACAACACCAAGTCGTTACAGACACGTATCAACACAACACACAACACCAAGTCGTTATAGACACGTCTCAACACAACAAACAACACCAAGTCGTTACAGACACGCCTCAACACAACAAACAACACCAAGTCATTACAGACACGTCTCAACACAACAAACAACACTAAGTCGTTACAGACACGTCTCAACACAACAAACAACACTAAGTCGTTACAGACACGTCTCAACACAACAAACAACACCAAGTCGCTACAGACACGTCTCAACACAACAAACAACACCAAGTCGTTACAGACACGTCTCAACACAACAAACAACACCAAATCGCTACAGACACGTCTCAACACAACACACAACACCAAGTCGCTACATACACGTTTCAACACAAAAAACAACACCAAGTCGCTACAGACACGTCTCAACACAACAAACAACACCAAGTCGCTACAGACACGTCTCAACACAACAAACAACACCAAGTCGCTACAGACACATCTCAACACAACAAACAACACCAAGTCGTTACAGACACGTCTCAACACAACAAACAACACCAAGTCGCTACAGACACGTCTCAACACAACAAACAACACCAAGTCGCTACAGACACGTCTCAACACAACAAACAACACCAAGTCGCTACAGACACGTCTCAACACAACAAACAACACCAAGTCGTTACAGACACGTCTCAACACAACAAACAACACCAAGTCGCTACATACACGTTTCAACACAAAAAACAACACCAAGTCGCTACAGACACGTCTCAACACAACAAACGACACCAAGTCGCTACAGACACGTCTCAACACAACAAACAACACCAAGTCGCTACAGACACGTCTCAACACAACAAACAACACCAAGTCGCTACAGACACGTCTCAACACAACAAACAACACCAAGTCGTTACAGACACGTCTCAACACAACAAACAACATCAAGTCGCTACATACACGTTTCAACACAATAAACAACACCAAGTCGCTACAGACACGTCTCAAAACAACAAACAACACCAAGTCGCTACAGACACGTCTCAACACAACAAACAACACCAAGTCGTTACAGACACGTCTCAACACAACAAACAACACCAAGTCGCTACAGACACGTCTCAACACAACAAACAACACCAAGTCGCTACAGACACGTCTCAACACAACAAACAACACCAAGTCGTTACAGACACGTCTCAACACAACAAACAACACCAAGTCGCTACAGACACGTCTCAACACAACAAACAACACCAAGTCGCTACAGACACGTCTCAACACAACAAACAACACCAAGTCGCTACAGACACGTCTCAACACAACAAACAACACCAAGTCGTTACAGACACGTCTCAACACAACAAACAACACCAAGTCGCTACATACACGTTTCAACACAAAAAACAACACCAAGTCGCTACAGACACGTCTCAACACAACAAACAACACCAAGTCGCTACAGACACGTCTCAACACAACAAACAACACCAAGTCGCTACAGACACGTCTCAACACAACAAACAACACCAAGTCGTTACAGACACGTCTCAACACAACAAACAACACCAAGTCGCTACATACACGTTTCAGCACAAAAAACAACACCAAGTCGCTACAGACACGTCTCAACACAACAAACAACACCAAGTCGCTACAGACACGTCTCAACACAACAAACAACACCAAGTCGCTACAGACACGTCTCAACACAACAAACAACACCAAGTCGCTACAGACACGTCTCAACACAACAAACAACACCAAGTCGTTACAGACACGTCTCAACACAACAAACAACACCAAGTCGCTACAGACACGTCTCAACACAACAAACAACACCAAGTCGTTACAGACACGTCTCAACACAACAAACAACACCAAGTCGCTACATACACGTTTCAACACAAAAAACAACACCAAGTCGCTACAGACACGTCTCAACACAACAAACAACACCAAGTCGCTACAGACACGTCTCAACACAACAAACAACACCAAGTCGCTACAGACACGTCTCAACACAACAAACAACACCAAGTCGCTACAGACACGTCTCAACACAACAAACAACACCAAGTCGCTACAGACACGTCTCAACACAACAAACAACACCAAGTCGTTACAGACACGTCTCAACACAACAAACAACACCAAGTCGCTACAGACATGTCTCAACACAACAAACAACACCAAGTCGTTACAGACACGTCTCAACACAACAAACAACACCAAGTCGCTACATACACGTTTCAACACAAAAAACAACACCAAATCGCTACAAACACGTCTCAACACAACAAACAACACCAAGTCGCTACAGACACGTCTCAACACAACAAACAACACCAAGTCGCTACAGACACGTCTCAACACAACAAACAACACCAAGTCGCTACAGACACGTCTCAACACAACAAACAACACCAAGTCGTTACAGACACGTCTCAACACAACAAACAACACCAAGTCGCTACATACACGTTTCAACACAAAAAACAACACCAAGTCGCTACAGACACGTCTCAACACAACAAACAACACCAAGTCGCTACAGACACGTCTCAACACAACAAACAACACCAAGTCGCTACAGACACGTCTCAACACAACAAACAACACCAAGTCGTTACAGACACGTCTCAACACAACAAACAACACCAAGTCGTTACAGACACGTCTCAACACAACAAACAACACCAAGTCGTTACAGACACGTCTCAATACAACAAACAACACCAAGTCATTACAGACACGCCTCAACACAACAAACAACACCAAGTCGTTACAGACACGCCTCAACACAACAAACAACACCAAGTCGCTACAGACACGTCTCAACACAACAAACAACACCAAGTCGCTACAGACACGTCTCAACACATCAAACAACACCAAGTCGCTACAGACACGTCTCAACACAACAAACAACACCAAGTCGCTACAGACACGTCTCAACACAACAAACAACACCAAGTCGTTACAGACACGCCTCAAGACAACAAACAACACCAAGTCGTTACAGACACGTCTCAACACAACAAACAACACCAAGTCGTTACAGACACGTCTCAACACAACAAACAACACCAAGTCGCTACAGACACGTCTCAACACAACAAACAACACCAAGTCGCTACAGACACGCCTCAACACAACAAACAACACCAAGTCGCTACAGACACGTCTCAACACAAAACATCCACACTATCACAAAAATAACATGGCGAACATACAGACGATCAACAACTATCTGTATAGTAACTAAAACTGGAAAATATTCCGACTGTACACCATTTTCTTGTTTTATTAGAAATCAAAATTGGTACTCCTAATATATTTAATGGTAATTCTTGTCATGGATATGAAATGAAATAAATGATCATTAGTGAGAAACCAGATTGCAAATAAAAAATATTCCAGGTGTTGGAATAAACAGTGAACAATATTATATAAATAGAATAAAAAAAAGTAATTCATTGGTAAGACCAACGAACAACTGACATTTATTTGGTGTTAGCAAATAAAAGCAAATTCAAATATTATAAATTTACCAATAATACATTCTACTGCTGAAGATTAAAACATGCTAGTCTTGAGTCTGTGTTGCATCGCCATTTATTTCATTTATCGAACACGTGTTTCAAGAACGTCATTTTAAATTCTAAGACAAGAGTTTCAAGAACGTCATTTTAAATTCTAAGACAAGTGTTTCAAGAGCGCCATTTTGAATTCTAAGACAAGTGTTTCAAGAGCGCCATTTTGAATTATAAAACAAGTGTTTCAAGAACGCCATTTTGAATTATAAGATAATTGTTTCAAGAACACCATTTTGAATTCTAAGACTAGTGTTTCAAGAGCGCCTTTTTTAATTCTAAGACAAACATAAAACTCTTGTTAGTGAGTTCCTTAAAAATATTTATAACCCCAAAAAATATTTTCATACAGGAAAATGTTTGGGGTAAAATAGTGTGCCTCCAGTAAATTTATACTTTATGAGCCAGTATATAATAAATTAGCAGTGAGCATTCGTTGGAATTTCAACAATGTTTCTATACACTTAATGGTCAAAACAAAGTTAAATGAAGAACAACAATTAATGGAAAATATCATTTCTTTGTATTTTTCTCTGTGTGTGTGTGTGCGGGGGAGGGGGGGGGGGGGGGGGGGAGGTGGAGGGGGGTACAATCTCCAATATTCATCAGAACCCATACTCCTTCTTGTGCATAAATAATGTCTAGCAACAACATGGAAGGCATAAATCATGTCTTCCATTTATAATATTTTTCACAATTATGATCACTGAAAAAACATGTTCTCATTGCACTGTACATAACAGAATTACAATGAAATTGTATATGAAAATTTCTCTTTGATATTAGCTGGTGTGAAAGAATGTATTCATTAATCCCACATGTATTTAAATCCTATACTTCACTTAAATCAATGTGGTTCATTTAAAATTCAATTGATCGTTTGTCTTGCACTTAAAAAAACCAGGACTGGCATTATTTTTGTTCTTAGAGAAAACCTCATTGGGGACCATTTGCAAAATTACTACACATATTCAAAATTTTGACAAATAAAACCTTTTCAAAATGGAGGGTTGATTTAGTCTGATGAAATATTACTCCGATTATTTGGTATTAACATATTAGTGTAAACGGTATTAAAACATATTTCATCCGGCAGTCTGTAAAATGATAAGATAATCTAGTAGTAGTTATATTAAGGTGATACTGGGACCATATAATAACATCAGTTGATCCGTGTATTCCTACCGGAAGTCAATCGAGAAGCAAACATTGAATGCGCATGAACAGGCTTCATTGTTCATTTAATTGCCCACTAAAAGCAGCTTTAATTTTTAATGTCTAAACATTTAAAATGTTCCAACTATTCAAACGTTATTAGTATGACTATAATGGCAACCACTGAAAAATTGATATGGCTTTAAGTGTGATGAGTAGTTGACTAAATGATTTATCCTGCTGTGCTGTTGTAATATTTTATTATTTTAAAGCATAAAGATAATGGCTGAAGTAGCAACGTGAAGCTCTACTACATACAAGCACATTAAGTAACCAATCGACAGCTTTAAAGCCTAACCAATTAAACCAACAGCTTTGTTTGCCTAACGGTGAACTCACTCGGACTACCTTTAAGCTAACAAGCCATATAAATTTTACTATATATCCGTGCAACGTTAAGTTCATTCAGAAACATGGCGATATGACAATATAAAGATGGTAGAAAATACACTTTGTTTTTACATTTATCCGATTTTTGAAAGGTAAAGTGTTAATTCTATGTTATAGTCTTCACCATAGAAAAACTGGAATATCAATTTGCTAACCCTGAGGACTGACCTAGTTCTTTGGGTCGTTATTGCCTATATTTAAGTTCAACTTTTTTTGTTCGATTTCGGTTTGCGTTTTCAAATACGTTCAATGTTTAGGCTTTCTTAACTTTCGGTATTATTTATATTAAAATATAATTTTTTTGAAATGTGCACCAAGTAACATGTATATTACTTGGTACATTGCGTTTATCTTAAAAACAATGTTAGATAAACAAATCATGTTTTATATTCCGGTTTATCACTATATACGAGATAGAAGTTATCGAACGGGCATTCGATAATACCTATTAGTGCAGTCAGGACCGGACTATCCTTTAGGCTAATATATTTCAAAATAATGTGTTTATCCTGCATAAAAATCATATTAACTGATTCACGATTACGTCAAACTAGTTTACAAAGGTCAATAGGTAAAGCATGTGATAGAGGCACCAGAACAATGATATTATGCTAGTATCAGAATATATTTTTGGTTTATCAGACACTTTCAGTTATGTGTTAAACATCAGGATATATTGTACATTTTCTCCTGAAAATACTCCTGGAAATAATATACAGGTCTAGAATTCAACTATACTAATAATTTCGAGATTATTAAAAAAAAAATCGACAAACAGATTCAACGAATATGCTTAATGAATAGGTCAATTTTATGGTGCCTCTATCACATGTTTTACCTATTGAGCTTTGGTAAACTAGTTTGAAGTAATCGTGAATCAGTTAATATGATTTTTATGCAGGATAAACACATTATTTTGAAAAAATATTGTGAGGAATATATTTAAGATTTAAAAAGAAAAACATCTTTATATTGTCATTTATATCAACGGCCAAACCATATGGGGACAAACCCGATACATAACACTTGGGTACTATACCTGTGACAGCTTGGCCCAGAATTTCTCTGACAAAGTCTGTGAAAATAAGATATATGTATATACTTTCTTCTATTAGATCAAAGTATATATGTTATGCAAATCATTTAATGCACAATTTGGTTACTTACCCTTTTTCGGGACACACCAATCACTCCGATAAAAAATTTTTACGATTTACTTGTATTGTAGTTCACTTCATTTTTGTTTTATCTTTAGCAGACGACATTATTTTTCACGAGGCACACCAATCATTCGGGTTACATTTCTTTTCACGTTTTTATTTGTATTATGGAAAATTTCGAATCCCGTGTAGTATCACGAGGACTCCATATGCCATCGTCACAATGTCTACGTTACATGATATGTGTATGTTCATCGTGTTTTAGACTAAATAGTATACTATACATTTGTTTTTGTTAATGAGCGATATTTTCAGAAATAATAATAACAATTAATCTTGTTCAAAAAGATTTCCCTCAAGAATTTATATAATATCAGAAATTTAAAGCACACTCTCTGGTAGTAATTCCCTTTAGTAAAGTTTTCAGTGGTAGCCTTGCTTTGCTTTATATGGGATTCTATATGGGGGGGGGGGGGGGGGGGGGGGCATAAATAGGACATATACATAAGGTGGACCATTCCAATCAAAACTAAATTACTCCTGCAGTGAACCTCTGAGATCAAGTAAAATACCATTTTGATTGGATGAGAAAACATTTAATAATTTTTTTTTTTTTATCAAAGTTGTTTTCAATATACTGTTAACGTTGGGTATTTGTTTGTGTAACTTTAATAAAACCTTCAACTACCAGGCAGTAAACAGTGTTGTTTGTGTGTAATTATTCCACAGATTGGTCTAGAACGACTTCTTTTATTATTCATCCTGCTTACGGTATCATACTTAACATTGTTATTTCTCTCATTAATGGATGTATGTTAATTTTGTTCATTGAATTTATTGTTTAAACATAAACACATAAAAAATTCAGACTCAATTAAAAATCGTTACCACTAGCGACGTATTAGAACAATTACGCGTATTTTAAATGGGATATATATCGTTGTTTTACGTCTCGTCTATTTTTATGACAATGTATGACGCCTAACACGTTTACAAACAATTTATAACGTAGGTAAAAAGATGTCCATGGGATTGGCCTATAGACGATGCTTAAATTACAATAAAGCAAAACATAGGGATTGTTTAAAAGGGTAGAGGAAATTAATCTTACAAAGTGCCTCCAACGACAACTCATAATAATCTAAAGGGCAACCAACGACAACTCATAACAATCTAAAGGGCAATCAACGACAACTCATAACAATCTAAAGGGCAACCAACGACAACTCATAACAATCTAATGGGCAATCAACGACAACTCACAACAATCTAAAGGGCAATCAACGACAACTCATAACAATCTAAAGGGCAACCAACGACAACTCATAACAATCTAAAGGGCAATCAACGACAACTCATAACAATCTAAAGGGCAATCAACGACAACTCATAACAATCTAAAGGGCAACCAACGACAACTCATAGCAATCTAAAGGGCATTCAACGACAACTCTTAACAATCTAAAGGGCAATCAACGACAACTCATAGCAATCTAAAGGGCAATCAACGACAACTCATAACAATCTAAAGGGCAATCAACGACAACTCATAGCAATCTAAAGGGCAACCAACGACAACTCATAGCAATCTAAAGGGAAATCAACGACAACTCATAACAATCTAAAGAGCAATCAACAAAAACTCACAACAATCTAAAGGGCAATCAACGACAACTCATAACAATCTAAAGGGCAATCAACGACAACTCATAACAATCTAAAGGGCAATCAACGACAACGCATAACAATCTAAAGAGCAACCAACGACAACTCATAACAATCTAAAGGGAAATCAACGACAACTCACAACAATCTAAAGGGCAATCAACGACAACTCATAACAATCTAAAGGGAAATCAACGACAACTCATAACAATCTAAAGGGAAATCAACGACAACTCATAACAATCTAAAGAGCAATCAACAAAAACTCACAACAATCTAAAGGGCAATCAACGACAACTCATAACAATCTAAAGGGCAATCAACGACAACTCATAACAATCTAAAGGGCAATCAACGACAACGCATAACAATCTAAAGAGCAACCAACGACAACTCATAACAATCTAAAGGGAAATCAACGACAACTCACAACAATCTAAAGGGCAATCAACGACAACTCATAACAATCTAAAGGGAAATCAACGACAACTCATAACAATCTAAAGGGCAATCAACGACAACGCATAACAATCTAAAGAGCAACCAACGACAACTCATAACAATCTAAAGGGAAAGCAACGACAACTCACAACAATCTAAAGGGCAATCAACGACAACTCACAACAATCTAAAGGGCAATCATCGACAACTCATAACAATCGGTTTACTCATTTGGAGCTGTTGTTCTCTGTCTTTTACGCGCAAGTAGAGTGGAATTCTGCATACAAGAAGGATTAAATTGGGTTCCGCCCTAAGGACGAGACGTGTTTTGTATTATGATTCTTCCGTACAACACAACCAACAGTCGCATGTTTGTAATAGTTTATTTTGAATATTTGATCATCGTTGTTATATTTTGTCGTAACCACCGAGCATAATGCCAAATGCACCGAAAATAAAGGCACAACTACCACTGAATATAAAGACAAAACTACTGTACATGACAACAACCAACTGAGTACAATGTCATAACCACCGAACATAATGACAAAATCACTGAATATAAAGATAAAACTACCGAATTCAATGTCGCTAGAAACACTGAATATAAAGACAAAATTACTGAACATAATAATGTCGCCAAAAACACCAAACACCAAACATAAAGACAAAACTACTGAACACAATGTCTACTAAAAACGACTACCGAATATAACGACAAAACTACTGAACACAATGTCTACTAAAAACGACTACCGAATATAACGACAAAACTACTGAACACAATGTCTACTAAAAACGACTACCGAATATAACGACAAAACTACTGAACACAATGTCTACTAAAAACGACTACCGAATATAACGACAAAACTACTGAACACAATGTCTACTAAAAACGACTACCGAATATAACGACAAAACTACTGAACACAATGTCTACTAAAAACGACTACCGAATATAACGACAAAACTACTGAACACAATGTCTACTAAAAACGACTACCGAATATAACGACAAAACTACTGAACACAATGTCTACTAAAAACGACTACCGAATATAACGACAAAACTACTGAACACAATGTCTACTAAAAACGACTACCGAATATAACGACAAAACTACTGAACACAATGTCTACTAAAAACGACTACCGAATATAACGACAAAACTACTAAGCACAATGCCATAACCACCGAACATAATGCCGAAGGCATAATAACAAAACTACTGAAGATAATGTCGCCAAATGCACTGAACATAAAGATAAAACTACTACCGAACATACAGACAAAAATATTACTGATCATACTTCCAAAAGCACTGAGCATAATTTTGCCAATAGCACTGAACATAAAAACAAAAGTACTGAACACAATGTCATAGCCATCGAACATAATGCCAAAAAAAAGCACCGAACATCCATGCAACAATACTACTGAATATAAAGACAAAACTACTGAACACAATGGCATAGCCATCGAACATACAGATTTTATTTGATTCGATTTTTTTGTGTTTAACGCCACTTTCAGCAATATTTCAGCTATATTGGTGGAAGAAGCCGGGAGTACCCGGAGAGAACCACCGACCATGGGCAAGTAACTGGTAAACTTTACATACAGACAAAACTACTAATGAATATAAAGACAAAACAACTGAATATCTTGTGAATACTATACTGAACATAATTATGTATCAATCGAACATAATGCCAAAAGCACCGAGTATAAAGACAACTACTTAACATAATGTCATTATCACCGAATATAATGTAAGCAGCAGAGGACATAAACTTCTACTGAACATAAAAACAAAGCTACTACTTAACATAAAAACAAAGCTACTACTTAACATAAAAACAAAGCTACTACTTAACATAAAAACAAAGCTTCTACTGAACATAAAAACAAAGCTACTACTGAACATAAAAACAAAGCTACTACTGAACATAAAAACAAAGCTACTACTGAACATAAAAACAAAGCTACTACTGAACATAAAAACAAAGCTACTACTGAATATAAAAACAAAGCTACTACTGAACATAAAAACAAAGCTACTACTGAACATAAAAACAAAGCTACTACTTAACATAAAAACAAAGCTACTACTTAACATAAAAACAAAGCTACTACTGAACATAAAAACAAAGCTACTACTGAACATAAAAACAAAGCCACTACTGAACATAAAAGCAAAGCTACTACTGAACATAAAAACAAAGCTACTACTGAACATAAAAACAAAGCTACTACTTAACATAAAAACAAAGCTACTACTTAACATAAAAACAAAGCTACTACTGAACATAAAAACAAAGCTACTACTGAACATAAAAGCAAAGCTACTACTGAACATAAAAACAAAGCTACTACTGAACATAAAAACAAAGCTACTACTGAACATAAAAGCAAAGCTACTACTGAACATAAAAACAAAGCTACTACTGAACATAAAAACAAAGCTACTACTGAACATAAAAACAAAGCTACTACTGAACATAAAAGCAAAGCTACTACTGAACATAAAAACAAAGCTACTACTGAACATAAAAACAAAGCTACTACTGAACATAAAAACAAAGCTACTACTGAACATAATGCGAATATTATTCTGAATAGAGTCAATCGAACACAAAGAAAAAAAACTGTTTTTAAAGATAATGTGAATACTATTGAACATAACGCTGTGACAAGGGAACATAATGTAAAAAGCACCGAACAATTAAATAAATGAACACCAGAAGACAGTTATTAAGGCTTTCTATAGTGAGGAGTGATGCTTTAACGGTGCTATTGACTTCATTATTATCATAGCTAACAACATGAAAATCAGGGAATAATGGCGACGACACGATCAAAAGAAAAATCGATTGCATAATAACATCTCATCTGTTACAAAATGAATAACCGAATATAATCTCTGTAAAACGTCAATGACTACTTATTGTTTCAACACATAGTGTGTACTCACACAATCAAGTCATCTTCATTAAAACACACCAGTAAAACAGACTTGCCACACGTTACCATGACAATGTTATCAACACTTACTACTATCATTCTGTCGTACAGATTGATACTAACAAGTATAAACAGTATACTAGTGAGTTTTTATATCAGTCTAGTTTATTACCACACTGAGAGACGTATGACAAAATTGTGATGAAACCAATACCTTTATACACACCAAGTGAGCTATGTGTCAACTATTTCATGGCGAAAATAACTTTTTTATTAGGTGATTATGAAGTCTGCTTTGTACTCGACCAACTCACTAGCTGACTAAAACAACAGTCTACATGTAGACACGTTACTATCCACGACTAAAACAACAGTCTACATGTAGACACGTTACTATACACGACTAAAACAACAGTCTACATGTAGACACGTTACTATACACGACTAAAACAACAGTCTACATGTAGACACGTTACTATACACGACTAATACACAGTCTACATGTAGACACGTTACTATACACGACTAAAACAACAGTCTACATGTAGACACGTTACTATACACGACTAAAACAACAGACTACATGTAGACACGTTACTATACATGACTAAAACAACAGTCTACATGTAGACACGTTACTATACACGACTAAAACAACAGACTACATGTAGACATGTTACTATACACGACTAAAAGAACAGTCTACATGTAGACACGTTACTATACACGACTAAAACAACAGACTACATGTAGACACGTTACTATACACGACTAAAAGAACAGTCTACATGTAGACATGCTACTATACACGACTAAAACAACAGTCTACATGTAGACACGTTACTATACACGACTAAAACAACAGACTACATGTAGACATGTTACTATACACGACTAAAAGATCAGTCTACATGTAGACACGTTACCATACACGACTAAAACAACAGACTACATGTAGACACGTTACTATACATGACTAAAACAACAGACTACATGTAGACACGTTACTATACACGACTAAAAGAACAGTCTACATGTAGACACGTTACTATACACGACTAAAAGAACAGTCTACATGTAGACACGTTACTATACACGACTAAAAGAACAGTCTACATGTAGACACGTTACTATACACGACTAAAACAACAGACTACATGTAGACATGTTACTATACACGACTAAAAGAACAGTCTACGTGTAGACACGTTACTATACACGACTAAAGCAACAGACTACATGTAGACACGGTACTATACACGACTAAAACAACAGACTACATGTAGACACGTTACTATACACGACTAAAAGAACAGTCTACATGTAGACATGTTACTATACACGACTAAAAGAACAGTCTACATGTAGACACGTTACTATACATGACTAAAACAACAGTCTACATGTAGACACGTTACTATCCACGACTAAAACAACAGTCTACATGTAGACACGTTACTATACATGACTAAAACAACAGTTTACATGTAGACACGTTACTATGCACGACTAAAACAACAGTCTATATGTAGACACGTTACTAAACACGACAAAAACAACAGTCTACATGTAGACACGTTACTATACACGACCAAAACAACAGTCTACATGTAGACACGTTACTATACACGACTAAAACAACAGTTTACATGTAGACACGTTACTATACACGACTAAACAACAGTCTACATGTAGACACGTTACTATACACGACTAAAACAACAGTCTACATGTAGACACGTTACTATATACGACTAAAACAACAGACTACATGTAGACACGTTACTATGCATGACTAAAACAACAGTCTACATGTAGACACGTTACTATACACGACTAAAACAACAGTCTACATGTAGACACGTTACTATACACGACTAAAACAACAGACTACATGTAGACATGTTACTATACACGACTAAAAGAACAGTCTACATGTAGACACGTTACTATACACGACTAAAACAACAGACTACATGTAGACACGTTACTATACACGACTAAAACAACAGTCTACATGTAGACACGTTACTATACACGACTAAAACAACAGTCTACATGTAGACATGCTACTATACACGACTAAAACAACAGACTACATGTAGACATGTTACTATACACGACTAAAAGAACAGTCTACATGTAGACACGTTACAATATACATGACTAAAACAACAGACTACATGTAGACACGTTACTATACACGACTAAAAGAACAGTCTACATGTAGACACGTTACTATACACGACTAAAACAACAGACTACATGTAGACACGTTACTATACACGACTAAAACAACAGACTACATGTAGACACGTTACTATACACGACTAAAAGAACAGTCTACATGTAGACACGTTACTATACACGACTAAAAGAACAGTATACATGTAGACACGTTACTATACACGACTAAAAGAACAGTCTACATGTAGACACGTTACTATACACGACTAAAACAACAGACTACATGTAGACACGTTACTATACACGACTAAAACAACAGACTACATGTAGACACGTTACTATACACGACTAAAAGAACAGTCTACATGTAGACACGTTACTATACACGACTAAAAGAACAGTATACATGTAGACACGTTACTATACACGACTAAAAGAACAGTCTACATGTAGACACGTTACTATACACGACTAAAAGAACAGTCTACATGTAGACACGTTACTATACACGACTAAAACAACAGTCTACATGTAGACACGTTACTATACACGAACACAGTATGCTTGACTTAAGCCAATTAAGCAGTCTTTGTTCCTACTCCTTAATGCTGCATCACTAGCGGAGAATAAGTAAATACGTGATTCAAGGCAGACGTCTCGAGTAAGTGAAAAAAAAAGTAATGAAAAACAACACAAAGCACAAGAGGAATTATAGGGGATTAAATCCGGTTTACTTCTGTAAGATCTGGAACTTTATTGTAAACGAAAAGCACCAGACAACATCCTTCTATTATCAAAATACAAATCAACTACGACATTTATATAATGCTCCACTAAATTATGTAATTACAAGAATATTGATCTTCATATATTTATAACAGAAAGCTATGGTATTTCTTTGTAGGTAAGAGTCGACATTAAAATGAAAACAAAGATGGAGCACTGTACTAACAGAACAGCGATAATCTCCCCTTAATTTAGTATCTGAGTGAAATAAAAGATAGATCAGTTTCACATGTGACATTTACAATATTCTATAAATATTCTTGTTCTATTAGTATAATATGAAGAAAAAGAAATTCTATACAGAACAGCAAGTATGTGTGATATCTGATCTCTTTCTCAGAAACAATTCAGAGTTACATTTTAGGAAAGACATCTGACTAAACACTCGCTCTAATCTTTCGTCCAGTTGAGCTTTGGTATATCCCTTCGGCTCTCTTTGGGGTTTCATAAACGTAATAATAAGTTGGGTCGTGTCATACGTTTATTAAGCGTAACGTACTCTACATAAGATGTTAATCAAATTAATCTAGTAAATCCATTATGGTCATTTGACCAAAGACGACTTCTACATGTCTCATAAGATAAGACACTTCCGTTTTCTTCGTAGAAAACATGGTACTTTGAGTGCTATTATATTGTGTTTACGTGATTTATCGTGGTAATCAAGCGAAACTTTGATTTCTCAAGTATTTATAGCTTACAGATAAAAAGAACTTTCTCACAACATGGAACATTCATATCAATCATAAACAACAATACAATGAGTTGTCATAGCAACATAGGAATTATCTCATGAGATAACATAATGTCATATACATTTTAAATACAGAGAGGCAATTATGCTGTTTAGTCACAATTTTCTTTAATATTTTGATAACTGATTTAGTGGATGAGTTTAAACTTTGATACAATCTACATGGACAAAGTAAATAAAATCAAAAATAATTTACTCAATTATAATAAATATATCAGCAGTATTTACCAAAGGTTAAACACTTAATTAGAAGGGATTAATAAGAAATATAAATTACGAAGGGATTAATAAGAAGTAGCATAAGAAATGACGAAGGGATTTCTATTGAAAATGTCAATGGCCAGAAAAGTTTGAAGAGATCGAACGGTTAATCAGGAGACGTACATTGGAAGATGGACAGACAATTCAAGATTTGTCTGATTTGTAAATCATGCCAGTATTGAAATACTTGTATCATGTTTTGTTAAAATTGATCATCTATTTATATAAATAAGTTTTTGATATTTTTTGAAATGACAGAAAGAAAAAAGACAAAAAGACAAAGAATAGACTACAAAACACTTGACAGAAAACATTGACCAACACGAACCCTACTTAAATCGTTGGTGATCTCAAGTGCTCCGGAATACGGAATTACCACCCATCCGTTTGTTTAAATTTCTGTTTACGTATTTAACTTGTCGACCTTATCATCGATCATAAGAGTACATAGTGTCAACACATGTAAGTTATTGTTAACATAAAATTGTATGAATATGGACACGAACAAGTTAAATAAAGGGAAAAGAGAGATGAAATAATAAAGGAATTTCATTGAAAATAAATATGTAAACGTCTGTGCTCCGGAAGGGTAGCAGTTCCTGTTCAACCAGCGACACCCATCGTTTTACTCATGTTAAAAATTCACGATTTTCTTCATTCTACATTACTTTAAAAAATAAATAAAGGTCCTTTTCAATGTTGACAGGTGATTTTAAATAATATGTGTATTTTTAGAGACGGCATGTTGATAGTTTGTGTATAAATTAAGCGAGGTTTTACGATTCTGACTACAAAGCAGTTTAATAATAATAAAAACAAATTTCAAAATCACACGCCATTGTTAATTAATTTTCAGTATTTTTTCGCATTAATAAGAACCATGTTTCTGGAACAATGCAAGATATCATACCATCATCTAAATCCCACATTCACTGATATTTTGATATGTTTATTGGCAAATTGGCAAATCCTATCAGGCAAAACTTGAAAAACCATGACGAACGCTAACCTTTCACAAATATCATCCTTAAACCAATATTTATTTAATGCCTTGTTACTTTTTAATGCACACAAATGAAACGGCGAAAGACACGTCATGATCAAAACATATCATGACATGTATATTGTTGTAGATACATTGTAGTAATCTTACATAAGAACGACGATACATGCCAAAGGTAATAATATGGAACCCTATATCAGGTTTGTGTATCTTCTCGTTATAGCAGTAACAGACATCATCAACAAAATCCAACTTGACGTGTATTTTGTCTTAATTGGTTAGTATGATTAGTAGGAATTGTGTAAAATGAATTATGTACGGTATGATAAAGAAATCAAAGTTTTCATTTGTTTCTACTTTTAAAGGGGTATAGCTATGTTTGTTTGTTTGTTTGTTTGTTTGTTTGATAGTGTTTAACGCTACTTTCAAAAATATTTCAGTTATATCGTAGCGGTCAGTTTTATTGGTGGATGAAACCGGGGGACCCGGAGAAAACCACCGACCTGTCGCAAGTCACTGACAAACTTTATGGAAAGGTTAATGGCATGAAAGGCAAAGCTAAAACTTGAACTGTATTTCGTTACAATTTGTAACTGCACAAAAGAACTATGAATTAAGTCATTGAAACTCCATATGTTAGCCAGCCACTCTTACGGACAACATGACGATTCGTCAAATATATACGCTATCCACAAGGCAAGGGTTAGATGTTAGGGTTATGATGCTTAATGCCACTTTCAAGAATATTTCAGTTATATCGTGGCACTGATTGCTTAGGTAGTTGTAAATCAGCAAACGATCACGACTATGACGGCCATTATGCTACACACAAAGGTTTCAACAGCATACAAATATAGTTTTGTATCAGTCATACCTAATCACACATAAGTGTATTGAAATAGAGATTTAACTGCTGTTCTTCACTATACATTCGGTAAAAAAAATCATTCACAACAATAAAAACACTTCACAGAAAGTTGAGTACGGAAATAAAAATAATAATGAAACTATATGTAATTGTTATGTAATATGTAATTGTTATGTAATATGTAATTGTTATGTAATATGTAATTGTTATGTAATATGTAATTGTTATGTAATATGTAATTGTTATGTAATATGTAATTGTTATGTAATATGTAATTGTTATGTAATATGTAATTGTTATGTAATATGTAATTGTTATGTAATATGTAATTGTTATGTAATATGTAATTGTTATGTAATATGTAATTGTTATGTAATATGTAATTGTTATGTAATATGTAATTGTTATGTAATATGTAATTGTTATGTAATATGTAATTGTTATGTAATATGTAATTGTTATGTAATATGTAATTGTTATGTAATATGTAATTGTATGTAATTGGCATTTTCGATAGATCAATTCGAATTATACCTCCGACTTTTTAATGAATTAATGATGATATCTGTTTTGTTCTAGAAACTCACACACGCTGATTGTTTTTCTCTTCTTTGTAATGCTAGCCCATTGAAACAACAGTTCACATTTCACTCACTTCGGATACATTATCTTGATTCCAAATCAACTAATCTTTGTTTTTACTTATTGTTGTGTGATTAGAGGAGAAACACCACGTGATAACTATACAGTCGTTGATTTGTTCCGACCGGGGATCGAACCCACGATCTTAATTCATCACTCTAGTTCAGCACGCCAAACATTACACCCTCGGGGCGATCTGGTTATTTGCTTTGCTGAATGTTGCGATAAATTGTCTAATAAAACCACCACATCCTTTCACATATGAGGTATTGGTTGGAGGGATTATCAGACATTTTCTCACGATCGTTATAGTTTCTCTGAGAACTCCAGATTCCTCCGCCACTAAACATCAGCTTCACGTTATAGCTATAGAAAGTAACGTAAGATAAAAAAAAAATAAAAAAATCAATCAACCAATCGATAGACTCGCCCATAAACTATGATGTGTCCTCAAGATGTCTTAAATATGTGTAAATGTATTAGTAAGAAAGGATGTAAATGAACACGAGAGACTGTCCAACATTAGTCTTTGTGTATGGTGTTCATTGTCATTAAGCAGCTTACAAATCAAACATTTATGGTTTTAAGTTCTATCTTTGGTCTTTTAGTGTCATCTGTTCAACATAAATAACTACCCACGGCCATTTTAATTGTTTTATCTCAGTCTTACTACTCCTCTTTAAATTACTGTTTTACTAAAGAAAAATATGATATACTGTCGTGTAGTAGGAATGCTGGACAAATACAAACATTTAAGAATAATAAGACATTAGTTGCGCTAAAATGTAGTCGTAATATTTGACAAACAAATATACAGTATATGATTTTGACAAATGTTTACTTAAATGTCCATATAAAAATGTATTGTTAATTTGGAAGCAATATATTTTTGACTAGTTTGTTTGTCATCCCATAATATTTCCAAACAAATATGATGTACATATAAATATTATGTAAGGATCCGTTTCATGAAAAAAAAATCAATTCCCAGTAGATTGTAATATTTATGGGACAAGAAATTATAACCTTTATGGAACAGCAGATTGTAACCTTTTGGACAAGAAATGTTTACCTTTCTCGGACAGGCGATTTAGGACATGAGATTGTAGCCTTTCTGAGACATGAGATTGTAACCTATTTAGGACAGGATATTCTAGCCTTTCTGGGACAGGAGATTGTAACCATTCTGGAACAGAAGATTGTAACCTTTCTATGACAGAATGTTGTAATCTTTCTATGTTAAGAGATAGTACCCGCCCCATGCGTGATGTCCAAGCTTTTGTTTTGTTTTACTCTCAGTAAGTTTATACTTTATATCATTATTTTGTATCGGAATCCGCATACAATGTAGTTCCTTGACTCAAATATTGCCTGCGGACTAGGGTACTCGTTATGTTTTCTCTTTTCCCTACATTATTTAGTCACACTTGTTTGTTCGCTTCCTTAGACATTTGTATTGATCGCTGAAAATGGTGTACCTTAAAATTAATTAAATATGATGAATGTAAAATCAATATTAATTCATCATGGTTATATTGATAAGGTTATAGGAATCGATCTGATGTATATAACTGGAGAAATGTTAACTTTGTATATAACTAGAGAAACGTTAACTTATATTGCTTGTCATTTACTTGTATTTTATTCTTTACTCTACAACAAAAAACTATGTCCCCCCTCAACTCCAAAAAAAAAAAATACACACACAAAACAAAACTAACAAAGAAAAACAAAAAAACAAAAAAGCGTAAAAGGTGACGTCATATATGTGGTTTCTACATGACGTACATTCATTCCTCAGAAGTGTTTGTGTACCGAGTTACTATTTGACTTATTATCAGAAATGAGCGGTTAAGTAGTAATAGCCAACACCATAACCATACATAACACAACACTTGTTTATAGTGGTGGAATTGTTGATCATTACTGTTTAGACTTCCTTTTCACAACGAAAATAAAATCAAATTTCTAAAAATAAAAAGGACAACCATTGTGAAAATCTAAGTTTTGGATTGGGACAGGCACAAAAACATGTTCACTTATTTCATTCAAAAATAGATATTACATTTTGCTTTTGATTAGTGTAATAAATTGGGTCATTAAATACATTTGTTAAATTTATTTAATGACCCAATTTATTTCAGTTATTTAATGACCCAATTTATTACAGTGTAATAACAAAAATATGGATTCCACAATCATGGAGTTGTTCGAACAATATTAATATACAAATATTAAGAACATATATGGTTATTTATCAGCAATGAACTCTGTAGAGTGACGTACCATCAGCACGATATATACATTAGGTCTAATTGATCATTCATTTAATAGAATGCACGCCATTTTGAAGGTCGAAAGTTCGCCTTTCCCCATTCTTTATTATAAAATTTATTATGGCGTTATATGAAGTATTTTTAATAAATGATAGCAATATATGGATATTATCAGGTCTGTTATAGGGCATGGATGTTTACGAATTCAGATAGATAGTTTTCTGACATTTAGCCATGTGTTGCTTCCGTTAAATTCCATTTACTGCGCATAATCCATGGAGTGCTTCAAATTTTACAATAATCGGTCCCTACAACATGACAACCAAAACACCCTCTTAGGGGTCAATTGATGTCGGATTAATGAAAGATGAGAAAATAAAAGTGTATGATGATGGTAAGGAAATGATTTCTCCAACAGAAATCGTACCTAACATTGTAGTACAGAGATGGATGAACCATCAGAGGAGATTGAATTGCGAATTTCTGTGTGACAAAGTGAAGGGACGTGAACAAGATGTGAGACAACAGAGTGTGGCAAAATATCAAACGTGCAACGTGACACTTCAAAATGTTATGTCATGGCTGCCTACTACTTCTATGTCTTGTCTGCCTACTACTATTTTGCTATGTCTTGTCTGTCTTCTACTTCATTGTTATGACGTCTCCTGTCTACTACTTCATTGTTATTACTCGTTTGCATATTACTACATTATTATGACTAGTCTGCCTCTTACTACACTGTAATGTCTCGTCTGTCTACTTATACATTGTTATTTCTGTCTTCTACTTAAGAAATAATGCATGGCAGCCGTAGATTTGTGCTCATTTAACCATGGGTTGGGCATTTATATTCGATTATTTTTTCCCGAGCGCTAGTTAGTGATAAAATACGAATATAAATGCCCAACCCATGGTTAAATGTACACAAATCTACGGCTGCAATGAATTATTTCTTTTCTAATATGACAAATACGGTAATTTTTATGACCCTAGGCGATCTTAGAATCCGCCACACAACGGCTGGTCCGTTTAGTCCCCTTCAGATATGAATACGAATATTGGTTGTTTAAGTCGTCAAAATTTCACGTGGGAGGTGGCCGGAACATCCGTCGGGGAAAACCCCAGATGAGTGCGTTTTCATCGCATATTTGTGTATACATGTAAATAAAGTAATATAATGTGTAGTTGTTGTGTATGACCTCGCGGAAACGGCCTTGTAGGCTTTTATTCATTACAGAAACTTTTAAAATTATGTTTTTTTGTTTCCAATCGATAATTTGAGTGCGCAGGTGCTAAAGGTAGACATAATATACCGACATATACTGGTTGACGATATGTAGGCCGTCATATTGGAATTCATTGTTATGACGTCTCTGTCTACTACTTCATTGTTATGACGTCTCTGTCTACTACTTCATTGTTATGACGTCTCTGTCTACTACTTCATTGTTATGACGTCTCTGTCTACTAGTTCATTGTTATGACGTCTCTGTCTACTACTTCATTGTTATGACTTGTCTGCCTGTCAATATACATTGTATATTGTGTTTATACTGCAACGTCATATAGACAGAACAAGATTTACACACAAAAAGGCCAACACAGTAAAATGTTGGTTGAATTTCCCATTGGATATCTACAGCACGGTCCGTGTTCGACCAGTGTCTATGGCGCTTCGCTCTACATAATACAGTGTATATGGCTTATTCTTGAGAGAGCTATTAGAGTATAAAGCGATTAACCGAATGTGTTCTCTAATCAGTGACAATTATTGTTTATTTGTTTACATGTGTTGTTATTACATATACAATTATTAATTACATATGTGATTTCTATTAAACGGAACAGATAACATGAGACAAGCTGATTAATGCCACTTATAGAACTGTAATACCTAATGGCTGATTAATGTCAATCATAGAACTGTAATACCTAATGAAAAAGAATCTGAACAGAAAAATTTACAATGTTTTAATCATATCAAATTTATAAAACCTTTTTCATTGTAACTGCCATATGATTGGTTGTTAGTGTAACATGAAGCCAGCAGTATTTCACACTAGTTACATTCAGTATATGGTTTAGCAAAAAATTAAAAGAGTGTTAGTGGGTCAATATACGTCTTGTTCAGGATCCCCCCCCCCCCCCCCCCCCCCCCCCCCGCAAATTGGCTTTGATAAGACTATGGACGTAAGTTTTGATTACAACTACGCGTATAAAATAAGTTAATATGGAAGGGGTTAGCTTATGTTTGCCTTGCGATAGGACATCTTGACGACATTTGCTGTATGTATTCTTTGCAAACGTACAACGACCATGTCATTGTCTCTACAAAGGACAGACAACATATGCACCTCGTCTGAATATTTTTGTTTTCTTGCATTTTGGAATTAAGTAAACATTTTTAGATTTGAAAGAAAAACATAGTTTGCCTATCTACCATTTCTACCTCAAAACTTGTATGTAGGTTACAACAAAACTTTTATGTAGGTCACAACAAAACTTGTATGTAGGTCACAACAAAACTTGTATGTAGGTTACAACAAAACTTGTATGTAGGTCACAACAAAACTTGTATGTAGGTTACAACAAAGCAGGATTTTTTAAATAATAGTAGGAGCCGTATATGGTTTGAAACGATAATTGCCGTCTTCCTTGTATGAATCTGGATGATGATATAAATCCACACTTAAAAAATTAACATTAATAACCAGCTCAATAAAATATTTATAATAAGAATACATTTCTCTGTAATGTATTGAGCAATATCAACTTCAGCTGTAGCACATCTGATTTACTGAATATACGACCATTTGTTAATAACATTGATATTACAGATTTAGATGTATACCACCTACACATAAAACCTGGCAGGAATCCTCCAGTTCACAGATAACATGAATTATTATTAAAACAGATGTGCATTGTATATGATATAGACAAGGTAGGTATTGCAGATCACACTCTGCTGCATATAATATATAATACCACACTACAGACATTTGTATCAGGGGTTTGTGAAGTGTGTTGAAATTTACTGTAAATATGTAAATTACAAACGGACACACTCGCGCTCACAATTAAGTACACGAGCACCTAGCACTTAGCAGTTTATTTCGTACAACTATTAAATAAAGAAATATAGGATGAAAATTTCTTTTTTAACTTTAAATTATTTTATGTGCTTACGTATTAAATCAATTCATGTATTTGTACATGAAAAAAAAAGTGTATTTATGTACATCTGAGTCACTTCATTCCTGTAAAATAAATTGTCTTTGAAAATAGTTTTGAAGACATGTCAAAAATTTTGGACAACGAGAGTTTATTTAATATGCATTCTATCATATGTATTTTCTATAATTTAAGGGGAAATGTAATGGTTTTACACTGTATCTATAAATATATATATATATATATTCAAAAAATGATATCTATCATAAATAAAATATTTGTATCACTTACTCGAGCAGCCATTGATGTTGTTGGCTTTTCTAACAGATCCCAAATTTTCTGCCTCCATTCTGAACACATACCAGTTCCAAAATCTTCCTCGTCTCTCTGTCTTAAACTTTCAGCTTCTTTTCTTATTTCCTCGAACACGTGTTCCTTCCTTTGATAATATTTGTGTTGACAACACGATTCTAAGTATAATTCATCTATTCCCCAATATTCTAAATCTTCACTAAAAGACAGAACACACATTTCTTCTACAAGATGTAATTTTCCTGTTCTGTAAAAATTTAAAATAGAAGCAAACGACCTTGGATGGCGGTCAAAGAAATATTCACTATGAATAATAGAATAGTCATCACAAATCTCCATTAAAGCCTCATGTGTGTTACATGTCCTTAATTTCCCTAATCTGGTATGAGGCATTCTATCTAAAGTCCTCCACAAAACCTCATGTTTAACTCCGCCTACATTTAACACTACACGTTTTGAATTTTCTTTACTTCTTACAATTGCATTAAAATCCGGGGGTCCGCTGTCTGGGTAAGGATAATATCCTCCAGTTGAATTGCCAGCTTCGCCTGGCACCCCCATATCAACTGAAATTTGCATCGATGTAATGGAATTATTCGGTGGTACGACAGACGAAGTTGTTTGCGATGCTAATGATATTGGATTCGGCGTTATTTTCACTTCTTGTTTTGATGTATCTCGTTGCCTTCGAGAGCCTTGGTATTTGTTTGTAATTACTGTTGAACAGCCATGTGGCTCAAACGCAATGGAATCTCTTTTACATCTATTAGATTCGTAGTGAATGGAGGCGCTACGAGAGGACGGGTTACTCGTCCCGTCGGATTCACGCCCTTGTCCTGAGCTGCAAATATAAATAATAGAAGATAAAAAAAATCAGTTCCCCTGTCAATTATTATTACATTATTTGATCTTCATTTTCCATCGTTATACAATGAGTAACAGTAAACCGTAAAATCATAATATGTACTGCACGCAAGGCATCAAATCTATAATGATATTAACCGCTGACACGCATAATAAAATCCCCAATGTAAATGTAGAATGCACATGAGAAAATACACATTTTCTTATTAGACAAATATAAAATCGAAGGTTTTATGATTTATACTCGGCTAAGAACATGTTTGTAAATAGATTATTTTGCCACTCAGTTCGTTGTTAACTAATGTTATTTCACTCTAGATAAGACAAACAGATTACCTCATCGTAAGCAGTTTATTAGACAGTAAGTAATAAAAAATTATTCAAACAACCCATCGATCGAGGATGCATAGGGAAAGCATCGATCATTAATATTGGGAAATGTGACTTAAAAGTTTAACATTGTTACAATAACAAAATTCCCTCGCCGTCCATTAATTATCAGAGGAAGATCAAAAACGTACTTCTATACTATATAGCGACACTTCAACAAGTTTTTTTCAAGACTGTTTTTTTAACAAAAGAGAAGAAATTGAAATGCAATTTTTCATTTTCATAATGATTTACTGTAAAAATGTAACATATTTGTTTTCTTGCTTGCTGATTTTTATTTAGATCCATTTTTTGTTGTAATATGATGCCATGTCAAAAATGTTCTATTTATCTATACATAATCAAGCTACAAATTACTGCAGGAACTGATAGATAAACAGGTAATGTAGCTTCACGTGTAGATTCCCTTATCACAAAATCCATGCAATATTTATGAGGTGAGCATGCATTGACCGATATTTACTTCATTGATAGGCCGGAGGTATAATGTACTGATTTTATTAACAACTATAAAAACAGTGATTACAATAATAATACCCAATCAAATTAATAATACTCAATAAAATAATATAAGACCATATAACGAGAACTGTACACGGATTTACATATTTCATGTAATTAACTCTATCTCATTTGGCTGATTATATCGCAGCAATCCAAAAACATCCGTCCGAAGGGTTATCTCAGCGCCACGTTTTTATGTACGTGCTGATTTGATTAATTGCCTGCAGACTTGGCCAATCAATATATTTGGCTGATGCTTAGCCTCATGTTGATAAAGGGTACATAAAGGTCTCAATCGTTGGAATTATTTTTGAACAAAAACGTCGTAGGTGTACCGGAATAACATATGTTAATTGCCCGAAACGTACCAGAAGTTAATGGCTGAAAAACAACCCCATGTAACTCGAAAATGCTTAAGTTTAAGCAGGACTAAGCAGCTTTGAATGGGTGGGGCATTCTATGAATAACTCATATCGATGACTTTCCACTTGTCCAACATTTGAAAATACAGATGTCGAAAATTTTGTTGGACATGTTCATTTAATTTAAAAAGACAGCACAAAGTAATTTAAAGTAAAATATAAATGTTCATTGACAATATAAAACAAAACCCGAAGCACTAATTTATTTATTTTTTGTTCCGTAGCAAACATCATAATCTTAAATATTGGCGATGCATTCCACTATTTATTTTCATTTGACCATTTTAATAACCAAAGAAAATTGTATATTAATTTTTTTTTTTTAGAAACAGACGTTATATTCTGAAATTCAATTAATTTGATTACAGTAAACCTGATCTACAAAACTATGTATATTTGTTGCCATTATAAATAAAAGTGTGTTCACTCCCAGTTAACATAAAAGTGTGTGCACTCCCAGTTAACATAAAAGTGTGTGCACTCCCAGTTAACATAAAAGTGTGTGCACTCCCAGTTAACATAAAAGTGTGTGCACTCCCAGTTAACTGAATTAACTGAACTCCATATCAACCAAACTTTAGATAACTGTAAACATTGTGAATAGTATAATATGCATATCCATATACCGTGTTTTTATGTTGGTTTATGAGAATAAAGATTTGTATGAAAGTAACTTTAATCAAAATGATGTCTCTCTCGTCACCAGCTTATTTATCTGATTAGCTCTCTGTTAGATATGGACACGTTCATCAGTATAGAACCCGAAATGCGAATTACCTTGTCACCTTACCTGAGGTATGCGTTCTACCATAACAGTGCTTTGCCTTCAATTGTGGGTCTTTTGAATGAATTTTCCCTATATGTCGAAATCAATGATCCAATTAACAACATTAACACATTAACAAACTATTATTACTTACTACAACTACTACTACTATTATGTGGGTTGTAGAATTGATGAAATACTACAGACTAGAATTGATGAAATACTACAGACTAGAATTGATGAAATACTACAGACTAGAATTGATGAAATACTACAGACTAGAATTGATAAAATACTACAGACTAGAATTGATGAAATACTACAGACTAGAATTAGAACTGAAAGTAGTGATCTTAGAGATCAAATACTACAGACTAGAATTAGAACTGAAAGTAGTGATCTTAGAGATGAAATATACAGACTAGAATTAGAACTGAAAGTAGTGATCTTAGAGATCAAATACTACAGACTAGAATTAGAACTGAAAGTGATCTTAGAGATCAAATACTACAGACTAGAATTAGAACTGAAAGTAGTGATCTTAGAGATCAAATACTACAGACTAGAATTATAACTGAAAGTAGTGATCATAGAGATCAAATACTACAGACTAGAATTATAACTGAAAGTAGTGATCTTAAACACTTTAAGTCCAGAATGTTGAAAATATTGGAGTTGTATGTTTTGTTTTTATTTACTGTAGGTTACCATGGCAACCAAAATAAAAAAAAATCTATGCAGGGGAAATGTCTATTTTTTTAGCAAAAAACTGAAGGTTACAGCTAAAATGTTTAAAATTTTGAAATTTATGTAAAATGGTTATAGCACGTAATCATTGAATCAAAGAATATTTGATCTCTTTAGATAACAGAAAATTAAATTTTAGAAATTTCGAAAATTACAAAAATGGCCATAATTCCCTTATTTTGCAGAATTAAGCAAAATAACTTTGCATGGTGTTTTGTATCAATATAACCTCCATGAAAATGCAAAAAAACTCATTTTGCCCCAGGTACCTCCATAAGCCTGAAAATCTTATGGTTGGTCACAATTATGTCCACCTTATAATAGACTGACCTCCCCATCTTATATCCAAGCTATTGTCAAAATATAAGTTAAAACTTTAAACATAAATTATTTTAATTAAGTCATAAAAAAATAAAGCTAAATACTAATGCTAACATATTAATAAGATTTCAATGATTTTATATAATAGAAATCACACAAAGGTTTAGGTCATTTGTTTTGTTTCGGGTAGAGAGTACCCGCCAATTTCACACTTGCTTGGTTTTTTAACCACGCTTTTCATGTAGAATGCAATCGAGCAGTTCGCTGTTGTCTGTTGAAGGGTTTGGACGTCATTATATCTGACCTGAAGTTGTTTATCCATAGTTTGTGATTATTTCAGTATAAAGGTAAGCATCTACATGTAGACACGTCGCTCCACTCGGACACAATATCCTTGACTCCAAGCCAGCAATTCTTTGGTCTTACTCCTCAATGCTGGGTGCTTAGCGGAGAATCAGCAAACACCAATGTTATGTTCCTTTGTTTGACCGAGTACCGAACACATGATCTACCACACTAGTGCTCGAGTTGAGCACGCTTACTATTACACCACTTTTATATACCTATGTAATTTGTAATCTTATTGACCACTAACGATATAGCTGAAATACTACTATTGAAAGTTAGTGTTAAACACCAATCAATCAATCATTATACTTTTGTTGTATTACATTATGTTACATTCTAGTTACTGTGTAAAGTGTCTGAGTTTATCGTCAAATTTTGTATTCTTGATTTTGACATAAACGAAATTACTCCCAACCGCAATCAGCAACCGACCGCTGAAGAAAACCTATTATGAAACAAAGAAGAATACAAAACAACTTCCAATAGTGCTCCGATCAATTAGACCAACATTTACTTTGTTAGATCAGACGACATTGGACTTTGTGAGTTTTTGTTAATATGCTGTATTGTACCAGTCAAATACCGACAAATTTTTCAACAAGTTTATTCAACAACACTCAGACACAACTTGTGTACCATGAGGACAACGAGGACATATATATGACATTTTAGCATAGAATACATGGCAGAGTGAACCTAGATATAAAGAATATTGAGGACAAACGAAGGCTTAATGACCTCCGACGAATGTTAATGATCGGTCAAACAAACCTCCCTGACCCAGGTTAGAAGATGAACAAAGCAAGTGAAATCTACAAATGGTAGAATTTCAAAAGATATTTGTAAATTGTTATTAAAATGAGAAAAAAAACCTGACTAAGGTGATGGCGACGACCACCTATATAAGGTCAACAACCAACGTATATATAGAAGTATATAAAATACTGTTTAATCTCATATTTATTTCAACTCGGGGTCATTCCGGATAGTTTATTAATTGGCTATATAATAACACTCTTTGCAAATTATATTTATATTATATATTTTTTATGATAGGCAGGTGAATTCTATGAAGCTTAAAAATATAACTATTTTTAGCTGTCTTAGGAAATATTTTACAATTCCATGCCAAAGACTGAATGTTATACTGACGAGTTCTTGATCTTAAATGAAGAAATACAATGTCGTATTATATAATAAGGTAATCTATTACAATGTCGTATTATATAATAAGGTAATCTATTAATGTTTGATCGAAATGTTGACACTAAGAAAAATCGTTGATTTTGCCAAAACCCAAACCCCCGCCTAAAAATATAAGGTTTTGTCATTGTTTTGCTGGACAGTAGAAATTGTTATATGGATGGAAACGCGTGGCATGTAATAAAATTGTAACCATTTAAATTGCCGGGATCTCAAATTTCAACATTTGACAAGGCAGTAATAGTTATATTAAAAAAAATACACACACACCCACACACGCACACCTTCATCCAATTTCCTCAAATTTATCCTTAATCATATAACACTTACCTCACGTTGAAATAATGTATTTAAACATGAAAATTGCTCCTTTGTTGAGTTAATCATATTTAAAACAATTGAGACATGTAAACAAAAGTTTTATTTACACCCGCTATTGTTTCTGAATTTAGTTTGTAGCAACGTATAGTATTATTTTATAACGTGCAACGAACTGCTTCAAAATTATTGGTTTGTTTATGTTTTGTCTATTGATGTCACATATCTTAACCTCTTCTTTATATAATGCAATGTTAACCAGAAAATAATTAAAAAGTACATTATCTTCCAAGGAGGATATCTTGGGTTTTCTTGATATTTGGATAATGACAATATAATAGTAGGGTTAGGGTTAGAGTTGTAGTGTTTAACGCCACTTTAAATAATATTTCAGTTATATCGTGGCAGTTAGTTTTATTGGTGGAGAAAACCGGGGTGCCCGGAGAAATCCACAGACCTGTCGCAAGTCACTGACAAACTCTATCACATAATGTTGTATCGAGTACACCTCGCCTGAATTGGATTCGAACTCACAACTTCAGTGGTGATACTGATAGGCACAGATTGCATAGGTGGTTGTAAATCCAATTACCGTACGATCACGACCATGACAGCCCCCACAATATAATAATAAAAGTGTGAAAAATATAATAGTAATACATTTCTAGGTTAAACCATTGATGACACGATAATAAAATAATATTCTTTTATATATTCCAATTTACAATAGAAGTTATAGAAATACTGCATTTCAAGCATCCTTATAACTTACAATGTAAATTTGATATAGTTGGCCGTCTTATCGGACAAAAGTAAGTTTGTAAGTGCATCGGCACAGTTTATACACGAATAAACTATAAGAAAAAAATGTGTTTTAAGAATAATTATGACATCAGATTGAATAATTAAAATAATATATTCTTCAACAGTAAATGGTCTGTTTATATCTGCTTTGTTGACTTGGAATCGTCCCATTTCCCGCTGTTTTTTGCAGCATTCTGTACAAAACATCCACAAAGAAAATGTTCATGCTTTTCATATTGCGAATTACGGAATTAATGTAATTGTCTGCTTTGTAACATTCAAATTAGTAATATCAACAATAAATGATATGCTTAAGAAATTCTACATGATGTAAACATGAATCAAATCCTTTAAAGCGATAAGTACACATAAACACTGCGATGTGTACATTGAGTTTTATCAATTTTTCGCAGGCATTTATAAAAGTTTGAAGATATCAAAGGGGTAATCAGAAGCCGTAAATCAATAAGGAAAGACAACACAATGGCCAAAAGAAAAAAGACAAAAGGACAAACAATAATCTACAAAAAACTACACAGAAAACTAAATATCGAGCAACGTGAACCCCACTAAACACTGGAAGTGAACTCCGGAAGTGTAGACAGTTATTTAGAGACACCAAGGACGCGAGTGCAGCCGACAACTACCGAGCTAACCCGAACGTTTATTGAATCTTCTGCCGATCGTCCGTAAATATTTGATTTAATTGTTATTTTCATAATTTAGTGTGTTTGTTCATACTTGTATACACCTGAGTGTGATTGATTTGACAGTAATAACTCGCCGGATGTAGGTATCAATGACCGGAAGAGTTTCGAACCAGAAGTTCACTGTGTCCACATCCCTAACCTGGTATTAAATGGTCTGTTTACTGAAGTATTTACAAAGCATTGCTTCATAGTTTTGTGGTAAAGTTATTTAGCATAAACACACATTCCTGGTAAAGGAAAATGTAAAAATTTATATTGTGAGTTTGATAATTTTGATAATTTCTGAGTAGATTTCCTATAAAGATACGTTAAACTTTTTCCTGTAGTGTCGTCCATCTTTAATTTCCAAAATGACAACATAGAAAAATCACACATAGAAGCATTTATTCCAAGTTTGTTTTCAAATGTATCAGTGTGAGAATAGAAAAAAACTTAAAACATTGGTAGGGTCCTGTATTTAACTATGCCATGCAATGCAGGTCAATAACCCCCCGATCCACAAGATAAAAATAAAACAAGTAAAGGATCAGCCAATGATCATTCATAGATAATTTGGATTTAAATCAGTGGTATTGTCTGAATCAATCTTTATTCTCACAAGATACATTTAGCAGACACTAATCAATAATACACAATATATAGTATATATAGATATATATAGAAACAAAGGAAAATTTTATGTCTAAAGAAAAAGTCTATTGTTACTATTCATATTTAATAGAAATTTGTTATTTTTGTTTTCTTTGCGTCATCCATAATTTATCTGATTTTCAGTATATTCTATCTCTACTTAAAATAGAAAGAGATGTTAAATTTACATCTGCCATCTGAGAAATACTGACATATGTAGTGAGATTAGTCTCCTCTATATTATCTGTATATAGTGGATTCCAGATAAAATAGGTAGTTAATCGTAGGAAATTTATAAATAATATAATGACTCTATATTCGTGCCAATGTTTCAGAGATTCTTCGATGATATAATGGGTAAGGTGTTCGCCTGGGTAGATCGTTGGTTCTATCCCCGGTCGAGTCAATCCAAAGTCTATGAAAACTGTCTTTCGTTGCCACTCATCTAAGCAAGTAGAATTAAGGAGTAAGAGCGAAGACCGGAGGGTAACGTGTTCTAGTGGAACGACGTATATGTAGACTGCTGTTTCAGTAGTATTATTAAAAACAAACTTAGCGTATTATTGATCCAGTACAAAACAGACATCACCCTCATCATCTCGTCAAAAAGTAGCTTGTTTTCACCATCATATAGCTGATAAACAGCTCATTTGGCCTTAAGCAACAATTACTCACTCACTTACTCTAGCCTACTATTCCAATTCTTCAAGAGAAGACGTAAGTAAAAAAATCATTACGGACAATGACTACGGACGAAAAGTGACGATTGGCTTAATTGGCTGAAATGGGTTAATATGCCTCCATCTTATTCTCTCTACCAGCTGGAGAGAGAAAAAAGCATACAACTACAACATATATATTAATTCAAACTATAATATAGCATGTATTTAATTAAACAAAGCGAGTCTAATAAGGATAATACAGAAATAATTAATTTCAGAGACATGCTGTGTTCAGGATGAATCGTTATAATACATATACAGAAATAATTAATTTCAGAGACATGCTGTGTTCAGGATGAATCGTTATAATACATATACAGAAATTCAATAACACTACTGTGCGATGATGTTATTACGAATAATTGTAATACACACGAATTATCGATCCGATCAACAAGGAAAGCTGAGAATTAAACTATTTAAAGGAAAATCAATTTCATATGATATTTATTGTAAACAGAAATGTATCCGCTCACTGGTGTTTCAAAATAAGGATGGTATAAATCAGAAAAATTTAATTGCAGAGTTACAATACAGATCAATGGTAATATCGATTTCTAGGATCTGGCTGGTAGTGTTTGTTAGAATTACTTCCTTTATCGCGCGGAGGATAAATTTATCTTAAAAAAGAACAAATTGGCGAAAGTATAAAAGGGTCAGAACGTTGAAATTGTCAAATAACTTTGTATCTCAACAACAACAAAAATCGATCATTTCTCTTGGGATTTCTATGTTAAAATATAATTAAAATATTTGACTTTCAATATATTATTTTAATATAGCTTATTTTTCCTACGTACTGAAATAATTGATGTATCAAGAACTGAAAGCATAACTGCCTGCTTCACCGGAAAATTCATTATTCTTTTTCATCCTGGAATTGAAAAATTATTAACGATAGTATTTTTCTTGTCAACTTTTCATCGCTTTGATTCTTCAAGCGATTTGTTCTTCTTTGTCGTTCATATCAACACCAGGGTTGTGAAAACGCGTTGTCCAGATGTGATTTTACCCAAACAATACGAACAACACACATAATAACTATTAACAACCCACTGGTTTATAAGTAGCGGTTGTCGCTTCGTCCGATTATTCATCTTAGTAGGTACCGATATTGCCTCAATGTTTATCTGTTGTTGTTTATGTGCGATTTTCGTATTGTTTGGCTAGATCACACTAGAACAAAGCCCTAGTGATAGTCTCGTTCAACCTGACTTCCGTTTACTTCTCACACACACAATCTCGTACACAGAGCTATCGATCATTAATTAGTACAATGACCGATTATTTAGTATATTGTACAACACAGAGTCTGTTTCTGTTTCTAGATCATATTACATTATGGGAGATAAATTAAGCGGTGTCTCCAAACTGAAGGTGGTTCTGCAGGTATTTTTTTTGTCAAGATAATTTCCACTTCCTAATATAGAAATACTACAGATCAAGATGACAGCTTTCAGTGGAATGACAAAAAAAATCTAATCAATACTTGTAATTGTTATATCATCATATCTCGTAACCAAACTATGTGTTGCAGGGCATGAATTCGAGAATCTGGTTGAAGTGCGTAACCAAACTCTGTATTGCAGGGCATGAATTCGAGAATCTTGTTGAAGTGCGTAACCAAACTCTGTATTGCAGAGCATGAATTCAAGAATCTGGTTGAAGTGCGTAACCAAACTCTGCATTGCAGGGCATGAATTCGAGAATCTGGTTGAAGTACGTAACCAAACTCTGTATTGCAGGGCATGAATTCGAGAATCTGGTTGAAGTGCGTAACCAAACTCTGTGTTGCAGGGCATGAATGCGAGAATCTGGTTGAAGTGCGTAGTCAAACTCTGTGTTACAGGGCATGAATGCGAGAATCTGGTTGAAGTGCGTAACCAAACTCTGTATTGCAGGGCATGAATTCGAGAATCTGGTTGAAGTGCGTAAGCCAAGCTCTGTGTTGCAGGGCATGAATGCGAGAATCTGGTTGAAGTGCGTAACCAAACTATGTGTTGCAGGGCATGAATGCAAGAATCTGGTTGAAGTGCGTAGCCAAACTATGTGTTGCAGGGCATAAATGCAAGAATCTGGTTGAAGTGCGTAACCAAGCTGTGCTACAGAGCATGAATGCGAGAATCTGGTTGAAGTGCGTAATCAAACACTGTTGCAGAGCATGAATGCGAGAATCTGATTGAAAAGCGTAACCAAACTGTGTTGCAGGGCATGAATGCGATAATCTGGTTGAAGTGCGTAGCCAAACTCTATGTTGCAGGGCATGAATGCGAGAATCTGATTGAAGTGCGTAACCAAACTATGCGTTGCAGGGCATGAATGCAAGAATATGGTTGAAGTGCGTAACCAAACTGTGCTACAGAGTATGAATGCGAGAATC
Organism: Bathymodiolus brooksi; assembly: GCA_963680875.1. NCBI lineage: Eukaryota > Metazoa > Mollusca > Bivalvia > Mytilida > Modiolidae > Bathymodiolus > Bathymodiolus brooksi. The sequence continues at coordinate 35,823,159 of OY804575.1, forward strand.
TGGTTGAAGTGCGTAAACAAACTCTGTTGCAGAGCATGAATGCGAGAATCTGATTGAATAGCGTAACCAAACGGTGTTGCAGAGCATGAATGCGAGAATCTGGTTGAACAGATTGTCATGGTCGACCACACAACTGAGTGGAGCGTTATCAACCATAATATTTTTTAATTGGTACATTCACTTATGAAAACTATTGAATCCTACTAATCTTAAACTGCTATGGGAAATTTTGAAATAATGTAAAAATGAAAATGGGTAAGACAGAAAAGTTAAACATGGAAATGCTTTTTCAAATCAAACTAGCTCTTAATCTTAGTTTAAAACGATGTGTAAAGATGTGAACAATGTTATATATATGTTACAATATTCCCTTTTTGAGAATACAGTACTTATTATCACGTTGCTTCCCAGGAACGCTGGTACCATTGACACATGGCTATTGATTGAGTTACCAAAATCAAAATACCATCATATTGGAATCTGCCAGTAACCTAATTGCAAGTCGGGTATTTATCTATATGTGCAATTGACTTTAAACATGAAGGTTAGTGGATTTTGTTATGAGATTCATTTCACACACTGTCTATCGTTTAAGCAATCTGTCCGACTTCTGCCATTATAATCGAAATAATTCTTCGGAACAATAGTTTGAGGTTTTAACATGGGTAGCAAAACAGGGTCTGAATGAATTTAGTTCATTTAATGTATTCAATAATAGAAATAGAATGTATTCGTTAGTAATGTTATTACCATTGGCCATAGTGTTGTCTGTTCTTCTTCGATTTACGAATTCCGATTACCCCTTTGGTATCTTCAAACTCTTCTGATTACATCAAGTCACCTTATCAATCCACCCTTGATTTACTTTTTATATCAGTTTTTGTATGAATTGCGCAATAACAAAACATGGAGATTTTCTACAAATTTGACTATATTACTATATATACAATACGTGTGCACTGTCGAAGCATATAGGTAATATGTGTACGAGGCTTAGAAACGGGGGGAAATGCGAGGCTTCGCCGAGCCTTTTCCCGTGTTTCGCGCCGAATACACATATTTACCTATATGCTTCGACAGTGCACATGTATTGTATTTATCCTGCAATTTTAAATCGTAAATAAACGTTTACTGGACGATGATAAAAGTATTTGAAATAATTGTGTGTATGTATTTGAAAACAATATCCCCCGATGTGCCCCGTTTTACATTTGTATGTTCTATTTATAACTGACCAATATCAAAAAATGTTCTATTTATAACTTACCAATATCCAAAAAAATATTAGGCAGGCTATATTGGTCGGTAAATGCTGTCATTGTAGGATAAATTACCATATGAATGAATACAGGGAACACAATCATAGTGTAATACTAGATGAGTTGCTTCCAAAGTATTAGCATGGGAACATTTTTATTGTGAGAAAGGTTTTAGGAAGTAACGTTTTCCTGAACGATCTGTCATTGATCATAAATAATGATCAAGAAGGTGCTACTTCACCTCTCAAACCAGCAGACATCTGCTAAAGACACAGAATTCAATAATGCCCATGTCAGATGAAGCTAATACTTAAGCCTCACGAGCTTTAACCTGGTGTCAAGCCATATCATTCACTAAAGATAAATGGTGGGCTAAAATAATTGTATTACAAATCCACATAGAAATGTTTTAGCTTTGCTGTCTGCTATGCCTTTCTGTGAAGGAATAAACAAGTTATTTTGTAGTTTTTAAGGAGTTTAGTCTGTGTTGTGGTATGGATGTTGAACGCCACTTCCAAAAATATTTCTGTTATAAGTTGTCAGTTCTATTAGTGGAATTGTCAACAAAAACCCCCGACTTCAAGAAACTCACAAAATGTATCACGAAAACCTTGATCAGCACACTGCTCTAGAGTCGAACTAACAACTTTAGTAATGAAAGGCACTGCTTGCATGCACGCTGTATCACATCAACCATTTTCCCAAAATGTGGTACTTATTTTTATATGCACATTCCTTACCATTTTGCGTTGAAAATCAAATACTATACTGCATCACACCTGAGGTAAATAATCCATGTTTTATGTTCTCCCTTGAATGAATATGTTCTTGACTTTATTTACGTATAGGAGAATGTCCGAGTAACTCTCCATTCCTTAAAACTAATGGAGCCGAGGCCCCGAAGGGACCGAGGCCCATTATTCTTAAGGAATGGAGAGATACGAGGACATTCTCCAACTTAAAATCCACCCATTGTAGTTTATTGATTTTATTAATTATTAATCTTGTAACAAAAAAAATTAAATAAATTGTTTGTTATTCAATTTTGCAATTTTAAACAGGTTGAGGTTTTTTACCTTTAAACTCTAGCTCCGCCCCTGTCCACATTGTTCATAACTCTCCATTCCTTAAAAATAATGGAGAGTTTAGACAATAGAGTTACATCACAGGTGGATTTTAAAAAGATTTAACATTGCCATAGTGGCCATTTGTGTTTCTGATGGGACGCCGGCCGAGTAGTTTATTTGGCTTTGTTAATTTTTCCTCCACATTAAAAAAAAAACCAGCAGTCTGTATATGTTTAGGTATATCTGAGGTTTGTTTATCAGCTAAAATTAGTTTTCAATCACTATTTGCGTACGGTTACCGACGAAGTAATATATAAAAAGAATGTATACAAATAGTATAAAATAAACAAACTATGCAAAATATAAATGGTATAAAAGTGTTGTTTATAAGACATAAAAAGAAGATACATTGTATATCTAAACCGGGGACCTCAGTTACTCAGTTTTAATGACTGTTAAATAAAAGAATGACCAGTTTAATATCTTGGGGTGTTAATAGATTAACAATGAACCAGGGCCCGTATGCATAAAATATCTTAACTTAAGTATTTCTTAAACTAAGATTCCACAAGGGAATCCCTTAGTTAAGTGATAATATTAAGTAGTATGCATATAACTACTTAAGTTTGGACTTAACTAAGGAAATGTTAAGTGGAAATTATCGGAACTCTTTAATATTATATTTACTCATCCTTGATAATTTCGCTTTAATTTTTCAATAGATAGATAATGCACGCTTTTATTACTTTGTACGGATAAACATTCAAGGTCGGGTGTGTTTGAATGTTACTATTCGTGACTGTTGAAAATAAAAAATGTCTTAACGGAAGCCAAATTGGACAGACAGAGAAAAAGTTGTATTGTTGGAGAAGCACGAGAAGAGAAAAGTTATTTTGAAAGCAAAGTTTTCCTCCTCGATAACTTCTGGGGGCAAAAATAGGGCATAGCAGGAAATTGCAAACATAGTAAATGCCCGGAATTCCGTAAAAAGATACAGAGACATGCAAAAAGTATTCGGTCACTGTAATTTTTTACTATATATTTCATATAAAACCACATTTTTTAAGAACATCATTCCAAAGTCGACTCTTGTTCGATTTTGATGATTTTTTTCACCAACAAAGGCAGAATTAAATGTAGTTTTACACTGTAATTTTAGCATAATTTTAAAATCAATAAATTTTATGACTTCACGAGTTAAACACAAAGCTAAATTTTGAACGTCAAATAACACAATACAATGATATTACATTTGAAGACAAAAATTTAAATTTGTGTTTAAATCATGAATATTTAAAATCTGTGCTTCAAACAAATATTTTAAAATAATCACAGAAAACTACATGCATTCTCGCTTCTGTTGGTAAATATATCATCAAAATCGAACAAGAATTGACTTTGGAATAATGGATTGAAAAATTGTGGTTTTATATGAAATATATAGTAAAAAATTACAGTGACGAAATACTTTTTGCACGTCTCTGTACATTAAAGAAATACACAAAAAATGGGACAATATATGTGCTACCGCAAAACATGAGGTTTCTTTCGACACTGGAATTCATAATTCACAAGCTCCCTTTAAGACCAGGCAATTACAGAGGCTTATTTAGAGGTGGTACAACTATCTCGTATCCCCTGAAGTTTTGACACAAATATCCCTGTAATTAAAAGCATAAAATAATTTAAGATATCCCTAAAATTCAATTTGAATACCCCATACCCCGTGATTGATTATTTACACAAATATCCAATATCCCATTAATTAAAAGGGCCAATAGCCGGTATCCCCATATACCCTAAACAAGCCTCATTGATATTTTTGACGCAATAAATCAAGTAAACTGCCCCGGAAAAGTTACGTATACTTTCTGTTGAGATATGAATTAATTAATAATTAGAGCCCATAAAAAATATTTCGAACAAAATACCCATCCGATATTCATTTAAATATGAATATCAACGATATTGAAAATATTTCGATGTTAATTGGTTCGAAATCGCTGCATTTTACATATTTAAGATACCTCAATAGGTACCTTAGATTTAAGTGAAAACATAAATGTATTTTTTTTAAGGAGCTTTATGCATACCACTTAAGTGGGAGGGGCGGAGCTATTTAAAACTAAGATTTTGCTAAGGAAATTCTAAGTTTAAGCAGTATTATGCATACCACTTAAGTAAAAGGGGCGGAGCTACCTTAACTTAAGTGTTTTCTAAGGAAAATCTTAACTTAAGTAGCTTTATGCATACGGGCCCAGAAGACTTATTTTCATGGAAAGGCCGATAGAAGATTCTGAAATAGAAATAAATTCTATAACCAGAAGCTACATCAATAAAACAGTATTTGTATGTTAAAACATTCCAATTTACGTCAGTAGCTGGTTCAAAGGGATCATATTTAAGTGTTGATAGAACTAAAATAGAGCTACCCACTTCTATTTTTGAGTTTTAATTTAGAAATTTCTCATCAACAGAGATAAATGGTCACCATTACCAAAATCAGGACCATAAACTATGATAATACGTCAAATTGGTATTGTATATAATTTTATAGCAGATGGTTAAACCCTTTATCTTAGAACAGAAAAACAAGGGAATTTGTTAACTGCTAAATATAGGGTTCAAGATGATCAATGTGTTTTGATAAACACAAATCAAGGACGATTGACCATTTCACGGGGGTGAATGTATGTCATAATTGGAAGCCATTTTGTTGCCGCTTGAAGATACGTTTTTCCTTATAGCATTAGTTATTGTAAGGATAACATTAAGTACTAAAATTTATGATAAACGGGACGACTTCAATTTTAAATCATAAATTATCCAAATATATACCAGCTTCTCCTGCATATGGTGTGTACATCTCGCAATTGATTCGTTATGCAAGGGCCAGTAGCAATTATTCTGATTTCCTGAAACGTCATCTTCATCTGAGAAACAGGCTACTGGACCAGGGCTATCAAAAGATTCGCCTTATTCGATCTCTTAAAAAGTTTATATTTCGATACCAAGATCTTGTCGAAATATATTCCGTCTCTGCAGAGACGATGATAAACGATGCATTTTCATATAGTGAAAATGTATAAAGATAAGGAAGTCAACAAAAATGTCAAAAATATTTTTTTATCAATGTGTGACGTAAAATTGTTTTTGACATTTGCTTCACTGGGTTTGGTACTGCTTTGACAACTATTCTACCTATTTTGTTCCAGTATTGTTATAAATACTGTTATAGTGACAGCCGGAACCTTGAGCCGTAATGAAAGGCGCTTTAAAATCTGATTCAACCCACCATTTCTTTAGAAATGCCTGTACCAAGTCAGGGTCATTACGGTTTTCACAGTTTTCCGGTTGTTGACTGATTTTGTCTGTTAATATACTTATGAGTTTTGACTTTCCCTTTGTAAGATTGTTCGGAGTTCGGTAATTTTGTTATTACCCTTATTAAATGTGATAGTGCGTCAAATGCTCCTAAATGTACGCTAAACAACGGTGTGTCCATCGTTCAAAACTTGTTGTCAAACTCTCAAACACTTCCACAACGTTTTCGCAACAGGTGGAAACAACATTGTCTAAGTGTTTGAAAGTTTGACATTTACAATCTGATTAAAATCACAAACTTTTGCTGCTCTTTACTGAATATGTCGTGGCGTGGCAGATCTGAAGAAACCCAATATCGTATCACATGCGAGTGACCCCATGTCATGACCTTTACAGTCCAATGAAAATGGCGGCTAGGATAGTATGAAAGCGCTATTATTTAGAATTATGCTCATTTGTTTGGTACGATAAATCTGATTGGTCGTAATCATGTTATTATCCGTATGTATCGTATCATTAAATATGCATGACATAGCGTCACTCGCGTGTGACCGTCATGTGATGTCTACATATATCCCACGCCGCGACATCTCAATAAAGAGCAGCAAAAGAGAGATGTGATTTTAATCAGGTTGGACCATTTGAAATGATATACTAATCGAACTGATTCTCCTGGCATTCATTCTCTTTTAAATATATTTCATGGCACCATCCAAGCGTATATGTGAAACTTTCCCCAGATGCTAGAGTGCTCTTTAGCCCTTGGAAAGAGATCGACGACGTTCTAGTATAAGGACCTAGCTCGTAGAATGATTCTGTAGGTAAGCCATGATTTCTGAGTTGTCTGTTAATGAGTGACGACGAAATACATCCTTGAAAAGATATAATGGAAATATTACTGCCCTTACCTTCAGAACATTGATGTGTTCTAATAACTGATGTCGGGGACACAATCCCGACATTGATCTGCGCTATGTGGGGCCTCACCTAATGTTAGTGAACGGTGTGATGATAAATCTGATCGTCACTGTAAACCATTAGATACTGATGGAGGGGTCTGGCAACGAAAGAGAGGAATGGTATACATGTATATAAAAAGTTACACCTCCACACATATAGAATAACTTGTAAATAGTTAGACCTCCACACAAATGGAATAACTTGTACTCAGTCAGAACTCTACACATATAGAATAACTTGTAAATAGTTAGACCTCCACACAAATGGAATAACTTGTACTCAGTCAGAACTCTACACATATAGAATAACTTGTAAATAGTTAGACCTCCACACAAATAGAATAACTTGTACTCAGTCAGAACTCTACACATATAGAATAACTTGTAAATAGTTAGACCTCCACACAAATGGAATAACTTGTACTCAGTCAGAACTCTACACATATAGAATAACTTGTAAATAGTTAGACCTCCACACAAATGGAATAACTTGTACTCAGTCAGAACTCTACACATATAGAATAACTTGTAAATAGTTAGACCTCCACACAAATAGAATAACTTGTACTCAGTCAGAACTCTACACATATAGAATAACTTGTAAATAGTTAGACCTCCACACAAATGGAATAACTTGTACTCAGTCAGAACTCTACACATATAGAATAACTTGTATATAGTTAGACCTCCACACAAATGGAATAACTTGTACTCAGTCAGAACTCTACACATATAGAATAACTTGTATATAGTTAGACCTCCACACAAATAGAATAACTTATACTCAGTCAGAACTCTACACATATAGAATAACTTGTAAATAGTTAGACCTCCACACAAATGGAATAACTTGTACTCAGTCAGAACTCTACACATATAGAATAACTTGTAAATAGTTAGACCTCAACACAAATGGAATAACTTGTACTCTGTCAGAACTCTACACATATAGAATAACTTGTAAATAGTTAGACCTCCACATAAATGGAATAACTTGTACTCAGTCAGAACTCTACACATATAGAATAACTTGTAAATAGTTAGACCTCCACACAAATAGAATAACTTGTACTCAGTCAGAACTCTACACATATAGAATAACTTGTAAATAGTTAGACCTCCACACAAATGGAATAACTTGTACTCAGTCAGAACTCTACATATATAGAATAACTTGTAAATAGTTAGACCTCCACACAAATAGAATAACTTGTACTCAGTCAGAACTCTACACATATAGAATAACTTGTATATAGTTAGACCTCAACACAAATGGAATAACTTGTACTCAGTCAGAACTCTACACATATAGAATAACTTGTACTCAGTCAGAACTCTACACATATAGAATAACTTGTAAATAGTTAGACCTCCACACAAATGGAATAACTTGTACTCAGTCAGAACTCTACACATATAGAATAACTTGTAAATAGTTAGACCTCCACACAAATGGAATAACTTGTACTCAGTCAGAACTCTACATATATAGAATAACTTGTAAATAGTTAGACCTCCACACAAATAGAATAACTTGTACTCAGTCAGAACTCTACACATATAGAATAACTTGTATATAGTTAGACCTCAACACAAATGGAATAACTTGTACTCAGTCATAACTCTACACATATAGAATAACTTGCACAAAGTTACACCTCCACAGAAATGGAATAACTTGTATATAGTTAGACCTCCACACAAATGGAATAACTTGTACTCAGTCAGAACTCTACACATATAGAATAACTTGTAAATAGTTAGACCTCCACACAAATGGAATAACTTGTACTCAGTCAGAACTCTACACATATAGAATAACTTGTAAATAGTTAGACCTCCACACAAATGGAATAACTTGTACTCAGTCAGAACTCTACACATATAGAATAACTTGTAAATAGTTAGACCTCCACACAAATAGAATAACTTGTACTCAGTCAGAACTCTACACATATAGAATAACTTGTAAATAGTTAGACCTCCACACAAATGGAATAACTTGTACTCAGTCAGAACTCTACACATATAGAATAACTTGTATATAGTTAGACCTCCACACAAATGGAATAACTTGTACTCAGTCAGAACTCTACACATATAGAATAACTTGTATATAGTTAGACCTCCACACAAATAGAATAACTTATACTCAGTCAGAACTCTACACATATAGAATAACTTGTAAATAGTTAGACCTCCACACAAATGGAATAACTTGTACTCAGTCAGAACTCTACACATATAGAATAACTTGTAAATAGTTAGACCTCAACACAAATGGAATAACTTGTACTCAGTCAGAACTCTACACATATAGAATAACTTGTAAATAGTTAGACCTCCACACAAATGGAATAACTTGTACTCAGTCAGAACTCTACACATATAGAATAACTTGTAAATAGTTAGACCTCCACACAAATAGAATAACTTGTACTCAGTCAGAACTCTACACATATAAAATAACTTGTAAATAGTTAGACCTCCACACAAATGGAATAACTTGTACTCAGTCAGAACTCTACACATATAGAATAACTTGTAAATAGTTAGACCTCCACACAAATAGAATAACTTGTACTCAGTCAGAACTCTACACATATAGAATAACTTGTAAATAGTTAGACCTCAACACAAATGGAATAACTTGTACTCAGTCAGAACTCTACACATATAGAATAACTTGTACTCAGTCAGAACTCTACACATATAGAATAACTTGTAAATAGTTAGACCTCCACACAAATGGAATAACTTGTACTCAGTCAGAACTCTACACATATAGAATAACTTGTAAATAGTTAAACCTCCACACAAATGGAATAACTTGTACTCAGTCAGAACTCTACACATATAGAATAACTTGTAAATAGTTAGACCTCCACACAAATAGAATAACTTGTACTCAGTCAGAACTCTACACATATAGAATAACTTGTATATAGTTAGACCTCAACACAAATGGAATAACTTGTACTCAGTCAGAACTCTACACATATAGAATAACTTGCACAAAGTTACACCTCCACAGAAATGGAATAACTTGTATATAGTTAGACCTCCACACAAATGGAATAACTTGTACTCAGTCAGAACTCTACACATATAGAATAACTTGTAAATAGTTAGACCTCCACACAAATGGAATAACTTGTACTCAGTCAGAACTCTACACATATAGAATAACTTGTAAATAGTTAGACCTCCACACAAATGGAATAACTTGTACTCAGTCAGAACTCTACACATATAGAATAACTTGTAAATAGTTAGACCTCCACACAAATAGAATAACTTGTACTCAGTCAGAACTCTACACATATAGAATAACTTGTAAATAGTTAGACCTCCACACAAATGGAATAACTTGTACTCAGTCAGAACTCTACATATATAGAATAACTTGTAAATAGTTAGACCTCCACACAAATAGAATAACTTGTACTCAGTCAGAACTCTACACATATAGAATAACTTGTATATAGTTAGACCTCAACACAAATGGAATAACTTGTACTCAGTCAGAACTCTACACATATAGAATAACTTGTACTCAGTCAGAACTCTACACATATAGAATAACTTGTAAATAGTTAGACCTCCACACAAATGGAATAACTTGTACTCAGTCAGAACTCTACACATATAGAATAACTTGTAAATAGTTAGACCTCCACACAAATGGAATAACTTGTACTCAGTCAGAACTCTACACATATAGAATAACTTGTAAATAGTTAGACCTCCACACAAATAGAATAACTTGTACTCAGTCAGAACTCTACACATATAGAATAACTTGCACAAAGTTACACCTCCACAGAAATGGAATAACTTGTATATAGTTAGACCTCCACACAAATGGAATAACTTGTACTCAGTCAGAACTCTACACATATAGAATAACTTGTAAATAGTTAGACCTCCACACAAATGGAATAACTTGTACTCAGTCAGAACTCTACACATATAGAATAACTTGTAAATAGTTAGACCTCCACACAAATGGAATAACTTGTACTCAGTCAGAACTCTACACATATAGAATAACTTGTAAATAGTTAGACCTCCACACAAATAGAATAACTTGTACTCAGTCAGAACTCTACACATATAGAATAACTTGTAAATAGTTAGACCTCCACACAAATGGAATAACTTGTACTCAGTCAGAACTCTACACATATAGAATAACTTGTAAATAGTTAGACCTCCACACAAATGGAATAACTTGTACTCAGTCAGAACTCTACACATATAGAATAACTTGTAAATAGTTAGACCTCCACACAAATGGAATAACTTGTACTCAGTCAGAACTCTACACATATAGAATAACTTGTAAATAGTTAGACCTCAACACAAATGGAATAACTTGTACTCAGTCAGAACTCTACACATATAAAATAACTTGTAAATAGTTAGACCTCCACACAAATGGAATAACTTGTACTCAGTCAGAACTCTACACATATAGAATAACTTGTAAATAGTTAGACCTCCACACAAATAGAATAACTTGTACTCAGTCAGAACTCTACACATATAGAATAACTTGTAAATAGTTAGACCTCAACACAAATGGAATAACTTGTACTCAGTCAGAACTCTACACATATAGAATAACTTGTACTCAGTCAGAACTCTACACATATAGAATAACTTGTAAATAGTTAGACCTCCACACAAATAGAATAACTTGTACTCAGTCAGAACTCTACACATATAGAATAACTTGTATATAGTTAGACCTCAACACAAATGGAATAACTTGTACTCAGTCAGAACTCTACACATATAGAATAACTTGCACAAAGTTACACCTCCACAGAAATGGAATAACTTGTATATAGTTAGACCTCCACACAAATGGAATAACTTGTACTCAGTCAGAACTCTACACATATAGAATAACTTGTAAATAGTTAGACCTCCACACAAATGGAATAACTTGTACTCAGTCAGAACTCTACACATATAGAATAACTTGTAAATAGTTAGACCTCCACACAAATGGAATAACTTGTACTCAGTCAGAACTCTACACATATAGAATAACTTGTAAATAGTTAGACCTCCACACAAATGGAATAACTTGTACTCAGTCAGAACTCTACACATATAGAATAACTTGTAAATAGTTAGACCTCCACACAAATAGAATAACTTGTACTCAGTCAGAACTCTACACATATAGAATAACTTGTACTCAGTCAGAACTCTACACATATAGAATAACTTGTAAATAGTTAGACCTCCACACAAATGGAATAACTTGTACTCAGTCAGAACTCTACACATATAGAATAACTTGTAAATAGTTAGACCTCCACACAAATAGAATAACTTGTACTCAGTCAGAACTCTACACATATAGAATAACTTGTATATAGTTAGACCTCCACACAAATGAAATAACTTGTACTCAGTCAGAACTCTACACATATAGAATAACTTGTAAATAGTTAGACCTCCACACAAATGGAATAACTTGTACTCAGTCAGAACTCTACACATATAGAATAACTTGTAAATAGTTAGACCTCCACACAAATAGAATAACTTGTACTCAGTCAGAACTCTACACATATAGAATAACTTGTACTCAGTCAGAACTCTACACATATAGAATAACTTGTAAATAGTTAGACCTCCACACAAATAGAATAACTTGTACTCAGTCAGAACTCTACACATATAGAATAACTTGTAAATAGTTAGACCTCCACACAAATGGAATAACTTGTACTCAGTCAGAACTCTACACATATAGAACAACTTGTAAATAGTTAGACCTCCACACAAATGGAATAACTTGTACTCAGTCAGAACTCTACACATATAGAATAACTTGTAAATAGTTAGACCTCCACACAAATGGAATAACTTGTACTCAGTCAGAACTCTACACATATAGAATAACTTGTAAATAGTTAGACCTCCACACAAATAGAATAACTTGTACTCAGTCAGAACTCTACACATATAGAATAACTTGTAAATAGTTAGACCTCCACACAAATGGAATAACTTGTACTCAGTCAGAACTCTACACATATAGAATAACTTGTAAATAGTTAGACCTCCACACAAATAGAATAACTTGTACTCAGTCAGAACTCTACACATATAAAATAACTTGTATATAGTTAGACCTCCACACAAATGGAATAACTTGTACTCAGTCAGAACTCTACACATATAGAATAACTTGTAAATAGTTAGACCTCCACACAAATAGAATAACTTGTACTCAGTCAGAACTCTACACATATAGAATAACTTGTAAATAGTTAGACCTCAACACAAATGGAATAACTTGTACTCAGTCAGAACTCTACACATATAGAATAACTTGTACTCAGTCAGAACTCTACACATATAGAATAACTTGTAAATAGTTAGACCTCCACACAAATGGAATAACTTGTACTCAGTCAGAACTCTACACATATAGAATAACTTGTAAATAGTTAGACCTCCACACAAATGGAATAACTTGTACTCAGTCAGAACTCTACACATATAGAATATCTTGTAAATAGTTAGACCTCCACACAAATAGAATAACTTGTACTCAGTCAGAACTCTACACATATAGAATAACTTGTATATAGTTAGACCTCAACACAAATGGAATAACTTGTACTCAGTCAGAACTCTACACATATAGAATAACTTGCACAAAGTTACACCTCCACAGAAATGGAATAACTTGTATATAGTTAGACCTCCACACAAATGGAATAACTTGTACTCAGTCAGAACTCTACACATATAGAATAACTTGTAAATAGTTAGACCTCCACACAAATGGAATAACTTGTACTCAGTCAGAACTCTACACATATAGAATAACTTGTAAATAGTTAGACCTCCACACAAATGGAATAACTTGTACTCAGTCAGAACTCTACACATATAGAATAACTTGTAAATAGTTAGACCTCCACACAAATGGAATAACTTGTACTCAGTCAGAACTCTACACATATAGAATAACTTGTAAATAGTTAGACCTCCACACAAATAGAATAACTTGTACTCAGTCAGAACTCTACACATATAGAATAACTTGTACTCAGTCAGAACTCTACACATATAGAATAACTTGTAAATAGTTAGACCTCCACACAAATAGAATAACTTGTACTCAGTCAGAACTCTACACATATAGAATAACTTGTAAATAGTTAGACCTCCACACAAATAGAATAACTTGTACTCAGTCAGAACTCTACACATATAGAATAACTTGTATATAGTTAGACCTCCACACAAATGAAATAACTTGTACTCAGTCAGAACTCTACACATATAGAATAACTTGTAAATAGTTAGACCTCCACACAAATGGAATAACTTGTACTCAGTCAGAACTCTACACATATAGAATAACTTGTAAATAGTTAGACCTCCACACAAATGGAATAACTTGTACTCAGTCAGAACTCTACACATATAGAATAACTTGTAAATAGTTAGACCTCCACACAAATAGAATAACTTGTACTCAGTCAGAACTCTACACATATAGAATAACTTGTACTCAGTCAGAACTCTACACATATAGAATAACTTGTAAATAGTTAGACCTCCACACAAATAGAATAACTTGTACTCAGTCAGAACTCTACACATATAGAATAACTTGTAAATAGTTAGACCTCCACACAAATGGAATAACTTGTACTCAGTCAGAACTCTACACATATAGAACAACTTGTAAATAGTTAGACCTCCACACAAATGGAATAACTTGTACTCAGTCAGAACTCTACACATATAGAATAACTTGTAAATAGTTAGACCTCCACACAAATGGAATAACTTGTACTCAGTCAGAACTCTACACATATAGAATAACTTGTAAATAGTTAGACCTCCACATAAATAGAATAACTTGTACTCAGTCAGAACTCTACACATATAGAATAACTTGTAAATAGTTAGACCTCCACACAAATGGAATAACTTGTACTCAGTCAGAGCTCTACACATATAGAATAACTTGTAAATAGTTAGACCTCCACACAAATGGAATAACTTGTACTCAGTCAGAACTCTACACATATAGAATAACTTGTAAATAGTTAGACCTCCACACAAATAGAATAACTTGTACTCAGTCAGAACTCTACACATATAGAATAACTTGTAAATAGTTAGACCCCCACACAAATGGAATAACTTGTACTCAGTCAGAACTCTACACATATAGAATAACTTGTAAATAGTTAGACCTCCACAGAAATGGAATAACTTGTACTCAGGCAGAACTCTACACATATAGAATAACTTGTAAATAGTTAGACCTCAACACAAATAGAATAACTTGTACTCAGTCAGAACTCTACACATATAGAATAACTTGTAAATAGTTAGACCTCCACACAAATGGAATAACTTGTACTCAGTCAGAACTCTACACATATAGAATAACTTGTAAATAGTTAGACCTCCACACAAATGGAATAACTTGTACTCAGTCAGAACTCTACACATATAGAATAACTTGTAAATAGTTAGACCTCCACACAAATGGAATAACTTGTACTCAGTCAGAACTCTACACATATAGAATAACTTGTATATAGTTAGACCTCCACACAAATAGAATAACTTGTACTCAGTCAGAACTCTACACATATAGAATAACTTGTAAATAGTTAGACCTCCACACAAATGGAATAACTTGTACTCAGTCAGAACTCTACACATATAGAATAACTTGTAAATAGTTAGACCTCCACACAAATGGAATAACTTGTACTCAGTCAGAACTCTAAACATATAGAATAACTTGTAAATAGTTAGACCTCCACACCAATGGAATAACTTGTACTCAGTCAGAACTCTACACATATAGAATAACTTGCACAAAGTTAAACCTCCACATAAATGGAATAACTTGTATATAGTTAGACCTTCACACAAATGGAATAACTTGTACTCAGTCAGAACTCTACACATATAGAATAACTTGTAAATAGTTAGACCTCCACACAAATGGAATAACTTGTACTCAGTCAGAACTCTACACATATAGAATAACTTGTAAATAGTTAGACCTCCACACAAATGGAATAACTTGTACTCAGTCAGAACTCTACACATATAGAATAACTTGTAAATAGTTAGACCTCCACACAAATAGAATAACTTGTACTCAGTCAGAACTCTACACACATAGAATAACTTGTAAATAGTTAGACCTCCACACAAATAGAATAACTTGTACTCAGTCAGAACTCTACACATATAGAATAACTTGTAAATAGTTAGACCTCCACACAAATAGAATAACTTGTACTCAGTTAGAACTCTACACATATAGAATAACTTGTAAATAGTTAGACCTCCACACAAATAGAATAACTTGTACTCAGTCAGAACTCTACACATATAGAATAACTTGTATATAGTTAGACCTCAACACAAATGGAATAACTTGTACTCAGTCAGAACTCTACACATATAGAATAACTTGCACAAAGTTAAACCTCCACATAAATGGAATAACTTGTATATAGTTAGACCTTCACACAAATGGAATAACTTGTACTCAGTCAGAACTCTACACATATAGAATAACTTGTAAATAGTTAGACCTCCACACAAATGGAATAACTTGTACTCAGTCAGAACTCTACACATATAGAATAACTTGTAAATAGTTAGACCTCCACACAAATGGAATAACTTGTACTCAGTCAGAACTCTACACATATAGAATAACTTGTAAATAGTTAGACCTCCACACAAATAGAATAACTTGTACTCAGTCAGAACTCTACACACATAGAATAACTTGTAAATAGTTAGACCTCCACACAAATAGAATAACTTGTACTCAGTCAGAACTCTACACATATAGAATAACTTGTAAATAGTTAGACCTCCACACAAATAGAATAACTTGTACTCAGTCAGAACTCTACACATATAGAATAACTTGTAAATAGTTAGACCTCCACACAAATAGAATAACTTGTACTCAGTCAGAACTCTACACATATAGAATAACTTGTATATAGTTAGACCTCAACACAAATGGAATAACTTGTACTCAGTCAGAACTCTACACATATAGAATAACTTGTAAATAGTTAGACCTCCACACAAATAGAATAACTTGTACTCAGTCAGAACTCTACACATATAGAATAACTTGTAAATAGTTAGACCTCAACACAAATGGAATAACTTGTACTCAGTCAGAACTCTACACATATAGAATAACTTGTACTCAGTCAGAACTCTACACATATAGAATAACTTGTAAATAGTTAGACCTCCACACAAATGGAATAACTTGTACTCAGTCAGAACTCTACACATATAGAATAACTTGTAAATAGTTAGACCTCCACACAAATGGAATAACTTGTACTCAGTCAGAACTCTACACATATAGAATAACTTGTAAATAGTTAGACCTCCACACAAATAGAATAACTTGTACTCAGTCAGAACTCTACACATATAGAATAACTTGTATATAGTTAGACCTCAACACAAATGGAATAACTTGTACTCAGTCAGAACTCTACACATATAGAATAACTTGCACAAAGTTACACCTCCACAGAAATGGAATAACTTGTATATAGTTAGACCTCCACACAAATGGAATAACTTGTACTCAGTCAGAACTCTACACATATAGAATAACTTGTAAATAGTTAGACCTCCACACAAATGGAATAACTTGTACTCAGTCAGAACTCTACACATATAGAATAACTTGTAAATTGTTAGACCTCCACACAAATGGAATAACTTGTACTCAGTCAGAACTCTACACATATAGAATAACTTGTAAATAGTTAGACCTCCACACAAATGGAATAACTTGTACTCAGTCAGAACTCTACACATATAGAATAACTTGTAAATAGTTAGACCTCCACACAAATAGAATAACTTGTACTCAGTCAGAACTCTACACATATAGAATAACTTGTACTCAGTCAGAACTCTACACATATAGAATAACTTGTAAATAGTTAGACCTCCACACAAATAGAATAACTTGTACTCAGTCAGAACTCTACACATATAGAATAACTTGTAAATAGTTAGACCTCCACACAAATAGAATAACTTGTACTCAGTCAGAACTCTACACATATAGAATAACTTGTATATAGTTAGACCTCCACACAAATGAAATAACTTGTACTCAGTCAGAACTCTACACATATAGAATAACTTGTAAATAGTTAGACCTCCACACAAATGGAATAACTTGTACTCAGTCAGAACTCTACACATATAGAATAACTTGTAAATAGTTAGACCTCCACACAAATGGAATAACTTGTACTCAGTCAGAACTCTACACATATAGAATAACTTGTAAATAGTTAGACCTCCACACAAATAGAATAACTTGTACTCAGTCAGAACTCTACACATATAGAATAACTTGTAAATAGTTAGACCCCCACACAAATGGAATAACTTGTACTCAGTCAGAACTCTACACATATAGAATAACTTGTAAATAGTTAGACCTCCACAGAAATGGAATAACTTGTACTCAGGCAGAACTCTACACATATAGAATAACTTGTAAATAGTTAGACCTCAACACAAATAGAATAACTTGTACTCAGTCAGAACTCTACACATATAGAATAACTTGTAAATAGTTAGACCTCCACACAAATGGAATAACTTGTACTCAGTCAGAACTCTACACATATAGAATAACTTGTAAATAGTTAGACCTCCACACAAATGGAATAACTTGTACTCAGTCAGAACTCTACACATATAGAATAACTTGTAAATAGTTAGACCTCCACACAAATGGAATAACTTGTACTCAGTCAGAACTCTACACATATAGAATAACTTGTATATAGTTAGACCTCCACACAAATAGAATAACTTGTACTCAGTCAGAACTCTACACATATAGAATAACTTGTAAATAGTTAGACCTCCACACAAATGGAATAACTTGTACTCAGTCAGAACTCTACACATATAGAATAACTTGTAAATAGTTAGACCTCCACACAAATGGAATAACTTGTACTCAGTCAGAACTCTAAACATATAGAATAACTTGTAAATAGTTAGACCTCCACACAAATGGAATAACTTGTACTCAGTCAGAACTCTACACATATAGAATAACTTGCACAAAGTTAAACCTCCACATAAATGGAATAACTTGTATATAGTTAGACCTTCACACAAATGGAATAACTTGTACTCAGTCAGAACTCTACACATATAGAATAACTTGTAAATAGTTAGACCTCCACACAAATGGAATAACTTGTACTCAGTCAGAACTCTACACATATAGAATAACTTGTAAATAGTTAGACCTCCACACAAATGGAATAACTTGTACTCAGTCAGAACTCTACACATATAGAATAACTTGTAAATAGTTAGACCTCCACACAAATAGAATAACTTGTACTCAGTCAGAACTCTACACACATAGAATAACTTGTAAATAGTTAGACCTCCACACAAATAGAATAACTTGTACTCAGTCAGAACTCTACACATATAGAATAACTTGTAAATAGTTAGACCTCCACACAAATAGAATAACTTGTACTCAGTCAGAACTCTACACATATAGAATAACTTGTAAATAGTTAGACCTCCACACAAATAGAATAACTTGTACTCAGTCAGAACTCTACACATATAGAATAACTTGTATATAGTTAGACCTCAACACAAATGGAATAACTTGTACTCAGTCAGAACTCTACACATATAGAATAACTTGCACGAAGTTACACCTCCACAGAAATGGAATAACTTGTATATAGTTAGACCTCCACACAAATGGAATAACTTGTACTCAGTCAGAACTCTACACATATAGAATAACTTGTAAATAGTTAGACCTCCACACAAATGGAATAACTTGTACTCAGTCAGAACTCTACACATATAGAATAACTTGTAAATAGTTAGACCTCCACACAAATGGAATAACTTGTACTCAGTCAGAACTCTACACATATAGAATAACTTGTAAATAGTTAGACCTCCACACAAATGGAATAACTTGTACTCAGTCAGAACTCTACACATATAGAATAACTTGTAAATAGTTAGACCTCCACACAAATAGAATAACTTGTACTCAGTCAGAACTCTACACATATAGAATAACTTGTACTCAGTCAGAACTCTACACATATAGAATAACTTGTAAATAGTTAGACCTCCACACAAATGGAATAACTTGTACTCAGTCAGAACTCTACACATATAGAATAACTTGTAAATAGTTAGACCTCCACACAAATAGAATAACTTGTACTCAGTCAGAACTCTACACATATAGAATAACTTGTATATAGTTAGACCTCCACACAAATGAAATAACTTGTACTCAGTCAGAACTCTACACATATAGAATAACTTGTAAATAGTTAGACCTCCACACAAATGGAATAACTTGTACTCAGTCAGAACTCTACACATATAGAATAACTTGTAAATAGTTAGACCTCCACACAAATAGAATAACTTGTACTCAGTCAGAACTCTACACATATAGAATAACTTGTACTCAGTCAGAACTCTACACATATAGAATAACTTGTAAATAGTTAGACCTCCACACAAATAGAATAACTTGTACTCAGTCAGAACTCTACACATATAGAATAACTTGTAAATAGTTAGATCTCCACACAAATGGAATAACTTGTACTCAGTCAGAACTCTACACATATAGAACAACTTGTAAATAGTTAGACCTCCACACAAATGGAATAACTTGTACTCAGTCAGAACTCTACACATATAGAATAACTTGTAAATAGTTAGACCTCCACACAAATGGAATAACTTGTACTCAGTCAGAACTCTACACATATAGAATAACTTGTAAATAGTTAGACCTCCACACAAATAGAATAACTTGTACTCAGTCAGAACTCTACACATATAGAATAACTTGTAAATAGTTAGACCTCCACACAAATGGAATAACTTGTACTCAGTCATAACTCTACACATATAGAATAACTTGTAAATAGTTAGACCTCCACACAAATAGAATAACTTGTACTCAGTCAGAACTCTACACATATAAAATAACTTGTAAATAGTTAGACCTCCACACAAATGGAATAACTTGTACTCAGTCAGAACTCTACACATATAGAATAACTTGTAAATAGTTAGACCTCCACACAAATAGAATAACTTGTACTCAGTCAGAACTCTACACATATAGAATAACTTGTAAATAGTTAGACCTCAACACAAATGGAATAACTTGTACTCAGTCAGAACTCTACACATATAGAATAACTTGTACTCAGTCAGAACTCTACACATATAGAATAACTTGTAAATAGTTAGACCTCCACACAAATGGAATAACTTGTACTCAGTCAGAACTCTACACATATAGAATAACTTGTAAATAGTTAGACCTCCACACAAATGGAATAACTTGTACTCAGTCAGAACTCTACACATATAGAATAACTTGTAAATAGTTAGACCTCCACACAAATAGAATAACTTGTACTCAGTCAGAACTCTACACATATAGAATAACTTGTATATAGTTAGACCTCAACACAAATGGAATAACTTGTACTCAGTCAGAACTCTACACATATAGAATAACTTGCACAAAGTTACACCTCCACAGAAATGGAATAACTTGTATATAGTTAGACCTCCACACAAATGGAATAACTTGTACTCAGTCAGAACTCTACACATATAGAATAACTTGTAAATTGTTAGACCTCCACACAAATGGAATAACTTGTACTCAGTCAGAACTCTACACATATAGAATAACTTGTAAATAGTTAGACCTCCACACAAATGGAATAACTTGTACTCAGTCAGAACTCTACACATATAGAATAACTTGTAAATAGTTAGACCTCCACACAAATGGAATAACTTGTACTCAGTCAGAACTCTACACATATAGAATAACTTGTAAATAGTTAGACCTCCACACAAATAGAATAACTTGTACTCAGTCAGAACTCTACACATATAGAATAACTTGTACTCAGTCAGAACTCTACACATATAGAATAACTTGTAAATAGTTAGACCTCCACACAAATAGAATAACTTGTACTCAGTCAGAACTCTACACATATAGAATAACTTGTAAATAGTTAGACCTCCACACAAATAGAATAACTTGTACTCAGTCAGAACTCTACACATATAGAATAACTTGTATATAGTTAGACCTCCACACAAATGAAATAACTTGTACTCAGTCAGAACTCTACACATATAGAATAACTTGTAAATAGTTAGACCTCCACACAAATGGAATAACTTGTACTCAGTCAGAACTCTACACATATAGAATAACTTGTAAATAGTTAGACCTCCACACAAATGGAATAACTTGTACTCAGTCAGAACTCTACACATATAGAATAACTTGTAAATAGTTAGACCTCCACACAAATAGAATAACTTGTACTCAGTCAGAACTCTACACATATAGAATAACTTGTACTCAGTCAGAACTCTACACATATAGAATAACTTGTAAATAGTTAGACCTCCACACAAATGGAATAACTTGTACTCAGTCAGAACTCTACACATATAGAATAACTTGTAAATAGTTAGACCTCCACACAAATAGAATAACTTGTACTCAGTCAGAACTCTACACACATAGAATAACTTGTAAATAGTTAGACCTCCACACAAATAGAATAACTTGTACTCAGTCAGAACTCTACACATATAGAATAACTTGTAAATAGTTAGACCTCCACACAAATAGAATAACTTGTACTCAGTCAGAACTCTACACATATAGAATAACTTGTAAATAGTTAGACCTCCACACAAATGGAATAACTTGTATTCAGTCAGAACTCTACACATATAGAATAACTTGTAAATAGTTAGACCTCCACACAAATGGTATAACTTGTACACAGTCAGAACTCTACACATATAGAATAACTTGTAAATAGTTAGACCTCCACACAAATGGAATAACTTGTACTCAGTCAGAACTCTACACATATAGAATAACTTGCACAAAGTTACACCTCCACATAAATGGAATAACTTGTATATAGTTAGACCTTCACACAAATGGAATAACTTGTACTCAGTCAGAACTCTACACATATAGAATAACTTGTAAATAGTTAGACCTCCACACAAATGGAATAACTTGTACTCAGTCAGAACTCTACACATATAGAATAACTTGTAAATAGTTAGACCTCCACACAAATGGAATAACTTGTACTCAGTCAGAACTCTACACATATAGAATAACTTGTAAATAGTTAGACCTCCACACAAATAGAATAACTTGTACTCAGTCAGAACTCTATACATATAGAATAACTTGTAAATAGTTAGACCTCCACACAAATGGAATAACTTGTACTCAGTCAGAACTCTACACATATAGAATAACTTGTAAATAGTTAGACCTCCACACAAATGGAATAACTTGTACTCAGTCAGAACTCTACACATATAGAATAACTTGTAAATAGTTAGACCTCCACACAAATGGAATAACTTGTACTCAGTCAGAACTCTACACAAATAGAATAACTTGTAAATAGTTAGACCTCAACACAAATGGAATAACTTGTACTCAGTCAGAACTCTACACATATAGAATAACTTGCACAAAGTGACACCTCCACAGAAATGGAATAACTTGTATATAGTTAGACCTCCACACAAATGGAATAACTCGCAGAGCTGCCAAGTTCATTCTCAGTTTGCAGATGAAAGGAGTTATCAGATTGTTATACGAAAACTTGACAGTAGACCATAGTGGGCATCCCGTTGTGAGAGTGCCATGCTCCTTTCACGTCACAGAACACTTTTGTAGATCTACTGAAAAGAAGAGAATGCTCGTTGTATCCACTACAAACGACTGTTTTTGTACCTCAACCCAACTCTTAAGTTTTATATATTGTTGAACTTGTTCTCGTCCTGAATATACAGGGAATATTTGCCGCTGGAATGTCAGCAACCAACAATCGAACAATTGTAATAACTTCCCGTATCTTTTATCTCGCTGACAACAATTACTGGACTTTGACCATTGCCATGAGTAGCACAGAGAGTACGTATCAAGAACTGCTCAACCTTGCCCTTCATGGTCACCCGCGCTCGCCCCAGATTTTTGATGAGATCCGTGTTGCTCATGTTTTAATTAGTTTTCTGTGTTTGTTCAAGTTGATTATTGTTTGTCTCTGTCTCTTTCTTAGCTACATGTTTATCTTTCTATATTGATTTACGATTGTTTTTATCATATCTTGGTATCTTCTGCCTTTCTATTTACAAGACATGAAGACCCTCTTGAACAGAAAATAGAAAAATATATCAATCAGGAAACATGCATCCTGTATACAGGGGAGGGGGTGGGGAAATGTTGCTACCCAAATATATAATTACTGTTTAAAAAAAAAGGTAATCACGTTGAGAGCAATTGTTTCTTATCAATATGTTTTAAAATAAGACAGGTTAGTTAATTCACTGGAAGTCACGCGCAAAATGTTTCATGTTCCCTTTTCGAACCTTTTGCATAAATTAGATCTCAGATGAGCATATCGACAAACGATGGTGCACACATTGTGTATATTCGAATGCCAATAGTCTGTTGAAAGGCAAAATATTTCCTAGAAATTATAATACTATTTTATTTACATATCTAACGTGTTATTAGACATGCGTATTACATTAATCAAATTAAACGAACACACTCATGATGCTAAAATGCAATTTCTCTTCTTTCAAATTTTAATATTTTTGCAAATCTTCAAAAAAAAGAAGACTCGCCTATTACTTCTACCAAATACTGACCACCTACAGCAATTTGAAGATTATTTATTCTTGGGTGAACGAATATCATATACTAAAACAATAGGTACTAGTACATTTGCAAACCCGTTTCGTATATGTCTGTTAGAGAATCGGACTACACAAATTGAAAGTACGATTGCAGTCTTGAGTTTTACAGAGACCTTGTAAATTAATATAATGCATACGGTATATATATATATACAACCAGATCTAATTTTGTTTCCATCTATGTATCGCATATTGATATTTATACCAAATGTTCCCATTCATTAAAATATGACAAAAGATGGCGTTCCATTGCTTTTCTAGACTCAGTATAACTATTTTTTCAAAGAAATCAAATGAAAGGGTAAATGAATAATGTTTTTCTCTCATTATAATAATCATAATAGTCAAAGATTACTTACAAGGGAGATCACTATTCACAAAATTTGCAATTTGAATACAGTTCTTAATACAAAATTATCGTTCGTTTTTAATGGGTACTGTAACCGGACGTACATGACTGTTCAAGTAAAACCCCCGACTGATCTACAGCAATCTAATTTACTTCGCTGTTGCCAAATATAAAACACATATTATTAAGAACAAAAATAAGGCGACACATAAGACATACCCGTCGTTGACAACGGCACATGTTCCTACATGTAACATTTAGATGTGGAACTTGGCTACATAAATCATCGTTTTCCCCTTATGTTCAGTATCCTATGTGTGATGCTTATTGTTGTTTCTGTCTGAAATCAATACAGCACACGTTTTAAACAAATCCAACAAGATTTGATGTTGATCACCCACTGTAAATAAACTCCAGACAATTCTTACGAATATAACGTTTCCTTTTGGTTTTAGATGACATTATATTCGTAGAAAATGTCAGTCCAAGATGACGTTCCCACGTTTACAGAGTCATTCAATTGTTTACACAAGTAAAAACTAATCTTATCAAGGAAGCGTTTTAATCCATCAAACAATGGTATCTGTTTTCATATTCCAAGTCGTTTCTCAATACTCTCTTTCCTCTCCAGATTGATGTTAGCAGAAATCTTTGGTTTCCTATACAGCTCCATAGTCATGGAAATAAATTAAGTCATGTGATTTTTTCATTGTTGATATCTCGAACAACGATTTCAATTCCCCATTCTCATTGATAAACATAGTATTTAGACAATCCTGACATAAATATGTTGAAAATCTCCAAACCTCTGTTTACTTATGTAATTGTTTGCATATTGATTCAGGCGACAGCTTTCATGATCGAACCTAATTTGTTTGCAGATAGAACTGGTTGTCGTACCTTAATCTGGTACGTAGAACATGGTGGTTCAGCTGGTGCCAAGCACAGTAAGAATGGTCGTCGTTAATGCTGATTTCTCTTTATGGAAAAAATTGTTGATCCGAAGTATGGTCATCGTTTTAACTTGTCTTCTACTTGGTATCGATTTTAAAAGACCTGTCGTCTGCTAGCGTGTACATATAATTATTGTCAACTATTGTGACACGAACTATTTACATACGTAGACGATGATAGGTCGTTTATTATTTATAAATCGTTATTAGAAATGTATGAAGTCAGGAAGCTGCATAACTATAAGCCGAAACTGATTATATCAATTATTCCAACCGATTGCATCGCTACATTTTACACACTGCTACTCGCCATTAGCTGTTTTCGTTCCAGTTACGAATCTGTATCAATTTGATCCACCTGATGAAATATGGTCGATACAGAAGCATTGTTATAATATTTTTATATAAAAACATTTTATTGACCGAAATATAAATATTAAAAGGTTGCTGCAATGAAAAGATGTCGTAACATATTGACGGTAAACATTCGTAGACATTTCTTATTTGTGTAATCATTGAAGAGAGGATAACCTGGTATATAATAGTAGACTGCTGAAGCGAATTATTGTCAATCGACTCAGCGAACTGACATATTAGATTGGATATAATACTTTTGGGATGCCTCTTGCTTTTTACTTAGAATGGTTCGCTGATCTTTATATTTTTGTACGTAATATATAATGGTAATAATTACAGGGAACTAGTCTACTTTAATGTAGGACAATCAAATTTATGTACACATATCCCGTAGAACAATGCATATGGGCTTTAAGTGAATTATTTTGAAAGGAAAGCAAACTGGTACCTGCAATATAGTGTTATACACACTAATATCTTAGCTAAGGTCAAGCATCAGTACTATCGGAGTACGTTTTTTGGAGGGAAATCGTGGTTTGTTTTGATGAAGAACTGTGAATTTTAATAATTGTTGCCTGTGTGTTATCTTTTAACCCTTATTCTTTGACGGATTCTCACCAAATGTATACAACCTCTTTATTTTATGAATTTTTCAGCTAAGTTGCAAAATGAATGGTAGCGAATACCTTATCTATATGGGAATATTTGTTTTTAATTGAATACTGTGAATTTTAATTTTGTTTGTTTGTTTGATGGCGTTTAACGCCACTTTCAACACTATTTCAATTATATCGTGGCGGTCAGTTTTGCTTGGTGGAGGAAATTGGAGGACCCGGAGAAACCCATTGACCTGTCGCAAGTCACTGACAAACGTAGATTTTAAGAATTGTTGCTTGTGTGTGCTCTATTAAATTCATTCTGTGACGGATTCTCACCAAAATTTTAAAGAATCTTTATTCGAGATTTTTAAATATTCAAATTACAATAATATCCTGGAAGACTATCAGACATTTTCATTTTTTGGAAAAGTACCTAGCAACCATAACATTGCTGGAACTAGAAAAACGGTAGCTGTGAAATGACACAATTGGATTTCAGAACATTTTTTAATTCAAACTTTGGTAAATATCCCGAAAGACTCTCAGACTTTTTTCGTATCTGTTGGGAAAAGTACATAGCAACGATACATTTCTGGGAGTAGAAGAACAATAGCTGTGACATAAAACAATTTAATTTCAAAATATTTATCTCTTTTTCTTCTTTTTTTTAACCACGGGATCGTCTTGCTATATAAATGTACGTTTTTTTCATCATCAATTCTTGGTACCCTCTAACTGTCTGTTTTATTCATATCACTACAAACCAAGATGTTGACCACCATGACCGTTTGATGACACCGACCTGTCAACGCCGGATTAAACTAGTGTGCATCATGTAACATATTTTATAAAGGACCCTAAATTAAAAAATATACATGTACACATAAATAATAAATCATCATTTATTAACTTACAAAGGTACCTGAAATGATGAATAATTAAAGATGCAGTTTCCCCGACATGTAAACAATAACATTGCCAGATCGCAAGACGCAAGAAGCCGATTTCATCAGAGAGCTTGATAGTATTTAGTGCGGGACCCGTACCATATGCTAGTTTTGAGAGTAGAGTAATCCGACACTGACCGATCATATTCACAACAGTCTTAACGAGTTCAGTTTGCACAGACTAAGTGTACAAAACTGGTTTATTTAGAATAAAAGAAATATAACTGAACTCCGTCGTAATTCGTAAACAGCGATTCAATAGTCTGACAAAAATAGTTTAATCCGAGTTCAACTTGGTGTAGACATGTTTCATTAATCAAATAAAGTGCAGTAATTACATACATAATATAAATAATTTAGAAATGAGAAGAAGACATGTAGAAGAAGACATGTAGCGCTTTTTTAAATTGCTGCTTCACTTGATTTGGTTTCAAATGTTAAAAAAAAAGCAGTTCAACTTGCATCTAGCTGTGAAACAAATCAGTTGAAAATTCGCTTGTATTTAAATGATTTCCTATTTATAGTAATCATGGCATTGGCAACCTTAGACGATATTGGCTATTCTTTTTACACTCTTTGGTTTTCTTACTCACAAGGACATTAAATTATTGGGCTTTCCAACATTTTGACTTTAAGCGTACCCGATGAAGGTTATTCCAGGAACTAATTTAGATATCTCCATATTCATTCCATAATTAACCGTTTAAAGTTTGCATTTAATTGGCGCGGGATTCAAAAATCACCAACGAATTTGATCACCACTCGGATTTTGTATGTGGGTAACTTTTCACGCTTCAATCTTCTCATCATTAAAAGAAATAAATCGTGTCAAAATGGAACTCTGGTAGGAGAATGATCGCGAGAGGCCACAGAAGGGTAGAAAGGATAATTATATTAATCTGACAAAAACAAATTTTCAGGAATCTGCGATGGAAATGCAACAGATTTGTCATGATATGAACTAATGTTACACCACATGGCAATGGGGTATCGTGGTAATACACAGAAGTATCTAAAAGTTACCTATCGAATTATTAAGAATTGAAATCCAAATCGTCTGCTAGGTATGTAAAGTGTAAATTGTGCAATCCGACACCCGAGTTTTCCGACATCCTGTGACATCAGACAAAATTGTATCGTCCCAAAATATTTATGTTAACTAAAATAAAACCTGAATCTTCTAACATGCTGTACAATCCGACACATTTCCCTGGTCCCTGGTGTGTCGGGTAAGACAGTTTTCACATATGAAACACAAAATCCAAAGACAAAAAGAAAAATCGACATGAACACCGTATATGAAGTTCTACGGTGTTACTTTCCATTTGAAGTGAAGGAAATGTGCAGTAATGAACAACAAAGTATTCGTGGCCATTTAAAATTATTGTCATACAGAGAAATGCCACCGATCTTGACAATTATCTGAGACATCCAAAAACGAGTAAGTGGTAATTAAAGTCTCATTAAATATAGATGTAGAAAGCTGCTAAATGTAAGCTTACGTGACGAGATGTATAATGGTTGTCGTGAATTACTGGATAAAACGAAAAGACAAACATCCAACAAACATATAATTTTTAATTATATTGCAGTCAGAGTCTTGCAAGTGTTTAGTGCACATGGAGTTGATGTACATGTTCTAGACCCATTAAGACCGACATTTAGAGAAATAGTTAATGAATCAAGTCTTTAAAGAGCTTTAATTAAGGTGTTGGGTGCCTACCTCGGGAATAACAATTGTTTGGTATGTGATCTAAACCTTGAAATAAAACATGATATACCTCGTACAAAATGTACAAGAACGTTGAATGTTTGATTAACTGTGTGCTGCGTTGCGTCCAATCACAAATATTTCATGCACATTCAGGATGAGAAGGATGGTGAAAAATGCTGAAATTAATATAATCTCCATACTCAATAATGTTGGACAGCCGACATGAAAATGGAAATAACAATTTACTCAAGACCGCCATTGTGATTTTTCTTTGCATTTTGTGTAAATTATATACAATCTCTACATTACAATTATTTATAGAGGGAGAGCGATGCTGGTCCGTATAACAGCCTTATTAAGGAATAGAAATGTATCAAGTTTATTTATAAGGTGGGAAAGATCGATGTATTTCCATTATATTATATATCACGACGCTGAAATGTGTGTGAAGGAAAAAGTAATTATTGTTGTGCTGACCTTCAAGAGCATTTCATAACCAGTTCTGATATTGAAAAAAAGATTAAAAGATACAAACAGTTTGTAATATGTTCTTCCCAGATTATCGCTAATATCAGATTCTAGTAATATATTATTATTAAGTTCACCTTAACAAAATCCATTCAGCATATATATGTTGTCATGCTTCACTAAGTAGATCTACATTTATATATGTTGTCATGCTTCAGTAAGTAGATCTACATTTATATATGTTGTCATGCTTCACTAAGTAGATCTACATTTATATATGTTGTCATGCTTCACTAAGTAGATCTACATTTATATATGTTGTCATGCTTCACAAAGTAGATCTATATTTATATATGTTGTCATGCTTCACTAAGTAGATCTACATTTATATATGTTGTCATGCTTCACTAAGTGGATCTACATTTATATATGTTGTCATACTTCACTAAGTTAAACATTAAACAGTAAGATTGAATAGCGAAAAATTGTAAGATTTAGATTCTGATGAAAACTGAGTTTTCCGACGTATATTAAGAAAGTTTAAAAAGTGATGGTCATCAATTCCACCAATATCAACAATACAAATGAAAGTTTAAATGGTGATGGTCATCAATTCCACCAATATCAACAACACAAATGAAAGTTTAAACAGTGATGGTCATCAAATCCACCAATATCAGCAAAGGAACAATCATTTTAACTGAACTCACTGAAAATAAAAACAGCACAACATGTGAGGTTGAAAATCGAGGTACCGGCTTGGGACAGGCACAGAAATGTGGCAGAGTTAACCAATTAATGTGATCCCAACTCTCCTCTGTTGATAACTGGATCTTCAACAGCAATACATATATAAGATAACTGGATATCTAACAGCAATACATATATAAGATAACTGGATCTCCAACAGCAATACATATATAAGATAACTGGATCTCCAACAGCAATACATATATAAGATAACTGGATCTCTAACAGCAATACATATATAAGATAACTGGATCTCCAACGGCAATACATATATAAGATAACTGGATCTCTAACAGCAATACATATATAAGATAACGGGATCTCTAACAGCAATACATATATAAGATAACTGGATCTCCAACAGCAATACATATATAAGATAACTGGATCTCCAACGGCAATACATATATAAGATAACTGGATCTCTAACAGCAATACATATATAAGATAACGGGATCTCTAACAGCAATACATATATAAGATAACGGGATCTCTAACAGCAATACATATATAAGATAACTGGATCTCCAACAGCAATACATATATAAGATAACTGGATCTCCAACGGCAATACATATATAAGATAACTGGATCTCCAAAGGCAATACATATATAAGATAACTGGATCTCCAACGGCAATACATATATAAGATAACTGGATCGCTAACAGCAATACATATATAAGATTACTGGATCTCCAACAGCAATACATATATAAGATAACTGGATCTCTAACAACAATACATATATAAGATAACAGGATCTCCAACAGCAATACATATATAAGATAACTGGATCTCCAACAGCAATACATATATAAGATAACTGGATCTCTAACGGCAATAAATATATAAGATAACTGGATCTCTAACGGCAATACATATATAAGATAACTGGATCTCTAACAGCAATACATATATAAGATAACTGGATCTCCAACGGCAATACATATATAAGATAACTGGATCTCCAACGACAATACATATATAAGATAACAGGATCTCCAACGGCAATACATATATAAGATAACTGGCTCTACAACGGCAATACATATATAAGATAACTGGATTTCTAACAGCAATACATATTTAAGATAACTGGATCTCTAACAGCAATACATATTTAAGATAACTGGATCTCTAACAGCAATACATATATAAAATAACTGAATCTCTAACGGCAATACATATATAAGATAACTGGATTTCTAACGGCAATACATATATAAGATAACTTGATCTCGAACGACAATACATATATAAGATAACTGGATCTCCAACAGCAATACATATATATGATAACTGGATCTCTAACAGCAATACATATATAAGATAACTGGATCTCTAACGGCAATACATATATAAGATAACTGGATCTCTAACAGCAATACATATATAAGATAACTGGATCTCTAACAGCAATACATATATAAGATTACTGGATCTCCAACAGCAATACATATATAAGATAACTGGATCTCCAACGGCAATTCATATATAAGATAACTGGATCTCCAACAGCAATACATATATAAGATAACTGGATCTCTAACGGCAATACATATATAAGATAACTGAATCTCCAACGGCAATACATATATAAGATGTATAACTGGATCTCCAACGGCAATACATATATAAGATAACTGGATCTCCAACGGCAATACATATATAAGATAACTGGATCTCTAACAGCAATACATATATAAGATAACTGGATCTCTAACAGCAATACATATATAAGATAACTGGATCTCTAACAGCAATACATATATAAGATAACTGGATCTCCAACGGCAATACATATTTAAGATAACTGGATCTCTAACAGCAATACATATATAAGATAACGGGATCTCCAACGGCAATACATATATAAGATAACTGGATCTCTAACAGCAATACATATATAAGATAACGGGATCTCCAACGGCAATACATATATAAGATAACTGGATCTCTAACAGCAATACATATATAAGATAACGGGATCTCCAACGGCAATACATATATAAGATAACTGGATCTCTAACAGCAATACATATATAAGATAACTGGATCTCCAACGGCAATACATATATAAGATAACTGGATCCCCAACAGCAATACATATATAAGATAACTGGATCTCCAACGGCAATACATATATAAGATAACTGGATCTCTAACAGCAATACATATATTAGATAACTGGATCTCTAACAGCAATACATATATACGATAACTGGATCTCCAACGGCAATACATATATAAGATAACTGGATCTCCAACGGCAATACATATATAAGATAACTGGATCTCTAAAAGCAATACATATATAAGATAACTGGATCTCTAACAACAATACATATATAAGATAACTGGATCTCTAACAGCAATACATATATAAGATAACTGGATCTCTAACAGCAATACAAATATAAGATAACTGGATCTCCAACGGCAATACCTATATAAGATAACTGGATCTCTAACGGCAATACATATATAAATAATAACTGGATCTCCAACGGCAATGCATATATAGGATAACTGGATCTCCAACGGCAATACACATATAAGATAACTGGATCTCCAACGGCAATACATATAAAAGATAACTGGATCTCTAACAACAATACATATATAAGATAACTGGATCTCCAACGGCAATACATATATAAGATAACTGGATCTCTAACAGCAATACATATATAAGATAACGGGATCTCTAACAGCAATACATATATAAGATAACTGGATCTCCAACGGCAATACATATATAAGATAACTGGATCTCCAACGGCAATACATATATAAGATAACTCGATCTCCAACGGCAATACATATATAAGATAACTGGATCTCTAACAGCAATACATATATAAGATAACGGGATCTCTAACAGCAATACATATATAAGATAACTGGATCTCCAACAGCAATACATATATAAGATAACTGGATCTCCAACGGCAATACATATATAAGATAACTGGATCTCAAACGGCAATACATATATAAGATAACTGGATCTCTAACGGCAATACATATATAAGATAACTGGATCTCTAACAGCAATACATATATAAGATAACAGGATCTCCAACAGCAATACATATATAAGATAACTGGATCTCTAACGGCAATACATATATAAGATAACTGAATCTCTAACAGCAATACATATATAAGATAACTGGATCTCTAACAGCAATACATATATAAGATAACTGGATCTCCAACGGCAATACATATATAAGATAACTGGATCTCTAACGGCAATACATATATAAGATAACTGGATCTCCAACGGCAATACATATATAAGATAACTGGATCTCCAACGGCAATACATATATAAGATATCTGGATCTCTAACAGCAATACATATATAAGATAACTGGATCTCTAACAGCAATACATATATAAGATAACTGGATCTCTAACAGCAATACATATATAAAATAACTGAATCTCCAACGGCAATACATATATAAGATAACTGGATCTCCAACGGCAATACATATATAAGATAACTGGATCTCTAACAGCAATACATATATTAGATAACTGGATCTCTAACAGCAATACATATATACGATAACTGGATCTCCAACGGCAATACATATATAAGATAACTGGATCTCCAACGGCAATACATATATAAGATAACTGGATCTCTAAAAGCAATACATATATAAGATAACTGGATCTCTAACGCAATACATATATAAGATAACTGGATCGCTAACAGCAATACATATATAAGATAACTGGATCTCTAATAGCAATACATATATAAGATAACTGGATCTCCAACGGCAATACCTATATAAGATAACTGGATCTCTAACTGCAATACATATATAAGATAACTGGATCTCTAACGGCAATACATATATAAAAAATAACTGGATCTCCAACGGCAATGCATATATAAGATAACTGGATCTCCAACGGCAATACACATATAAGATAACTGGATCTCCAACGGCAATACATATATAAGATAACTGGATCTCTAACAGCAATACATATATAAGATAACTGGATCTCCAACGGCAATACATATATAAGATAACTGGATCTCTAACAGCAATACATATATAAGATAACTGGATCTCTAACAGCAATACATATATAAGATAACTGGATCTCCAACGGCAATACATATATAAGATAACTGGATCTCCAACGGCAATACATATATAAGATAACTGGATCTCCAACGGCAATACATATATAAGATAACGGGATCTCTAACAGCAATACATATATAAGATAACGGGATCTCTAACAGCAATACATATATAAGATAACTGGATCTCCAACAGCAATACATATATACGATAACTGGATCTCTAACGACAATACATATATAAGATAACTGGATCTCTAACAGCAATACATATATTAGATAACTGGATCTCTAACAGCAATACATATATACGATAACTGGATCTCCAACGGCAATACATATATAAGATAACTGGATCTCCAACTGCAATACATATATAAGATAACTGGATCTCTAAAAGCAATACATATATAAGATAACTGGATCTCTAACGGCAATACATATATAAGATAACTGGATCTCTAACAGCAATACATATATAAGATAAATGGATCTCTAACAGCAATACATATATAAGATAACTGGATCTCCAACGGCAATACCTATATAAGATAACTGGATTTCTAACTGCAATACATATATAAGATAACTGGATCTCTAACGGCAATACATATATAAAAAATAACTGGATCTCCAACGGCAATGCATATATAAGATAACTGGATCTCCAACGGCAATACACATATAAGATAACTGGATCTCCAACGGCAATACATATATAAGATAACTGGATCTCTAACAGCAATACATATATAAGATAACTGGATCTCCAACGGCAATACATATATAAGATAACTGGATCTCTAACAGCAATACATATATAAGATAACGGGATCTCTAACAGCAATACATATATAAGATAACTGGATCTCCAACAGCAATACATATATAAGATAACTGGATCTCCAACGGCAATACATATATAAGATAACTGGATCTCTAACAGCAATACATATATAAGATAACTGGATCTCTAACAGCAATACATATATAAGATAACTGGATCTCCAACGGCAATACATATATAAGATAACTGGATCTCCAACGGCAATACATATATAAGATAACTGGATCTCCAACGGCAATACATATATAAGATAACGGGATCTCTAACAGCAATACATATATAAGATAACGGGATCTCTAACAGCAATACATATATAAGATAACTGGATCTCCAACAGCAATACATATATAAGATAACTGGATCTCTAACGACAATACATATATAAGATAACTGGATCTCTAACAGCAATACATATATTAGATAACTGGATCTCTAACAGCAATACATATATACGATAACTGGATCTCCAACGGCAATACATATATAAGATAACTGGATCTCCAACGGCAATACATATATAAGATAACTGGATCTCTAAAAGCAATACATATATAAGATAACTGGATCTCTAACGGCAATACATATATAAGATAACTGGATCTCTAACAGCAATACATATATAAGATAACTGGATCTCTAACAGCAATACATATATAAGATAACTGGATCTCTAACTGCAATACATATATAAGATAACTGGATATCTAACGGCAATACATATATAAAAAATAACTGGATCTCCAACGGCAATGCATATATAAGATAATTGGATCTCCAACGTCAATACACATATAAGATAACTGGATCTCCAACGGCAATACATATATAAGATAACTGGATCTCTAACAGCAATACATATATAAGATAACTGGATCTCCAACGGCAATACATATATAAGATAACTGGATCTCTAACAGCAATACATATATAAGATAACGGGATCTCTAACAGCAATACATATATAAGATAACTGGATCTCCAACGGCAATACATATATAAGATAACTGGATCGCCAACGGCAATACATATATAAGATAACTCGATCTCCAACGGCAATACATATATAAGATAACTGGATCTCCAACAGCAATACATATATAAGATAACTGGATCTCCAACGGCAATACATATATAAGATAACTGGATCTCCAACAGCAATACATATATAAGATAACTGGATCTCCAACGGCAATACATATATAAGATAACTGGATCTCCCACGGCAATACATATATAAGATAACTGGATCTCCAACGGCAATACATATATAAGATAACTGGATCTCCAACGGCAATACATATATAAGATAACTGGATCTCTAACGGCAATACATATATAAGATAACTGGATCTCTAACGGCAATACATATATAAGATAACAGGATCTCCAACAGCAATACATATATAAGATAACTGGATCTCCAACGGCAATACATATATAAGATAACTGGATCTCTAACGGCAATACATATATAAGATAACTGGATCTCTAACAGCAATACATATATAAGATAACTGGATCTCTAACAGCAATACATATATAAGATAACTGGATCTCCAACGGCAATACATATATAAGATAACTGGATCTCTAACGGCAGTACATATATAAGATAATTGGAACTCCAACGGCAATACATATATAAGATAACTGGATCTCCATCGGCAATACATATATAAGATATCTGGATCTCTAACAGCAATACATATATAAGATAACTGGATCTCTAACAGCAATACATATATAAGATAACAGGATCTCCAACAGCAATACATATATAAGATAACTGGATCTCCAACGGCAATACATATATAAGATAACTGGATCTCTAACGGCAATACATATATAAGATAACTGAATCTCTAACAGCAATACATATATAAGATAACTGGATCTCTAACAGCAATACATATATAAGATAACTGGATCTCCAACGTCAATACATATATAAGATAACTGGATCTCTAACGGCAATACATATATAAGATAACTGGATCTCCAACGGCAATACATATATAAGATAACTGGATCTCCAACGGCAATACATATATAAGATATCTGGATCTCTAACAGCAATACATATATAAGATAACTGGATCTCTAACAGCAATACATATATAAGATAACTGGATCTCTAACAGCAATACATATATAAAATAACTGAATCTCCAACGGCAATACATATATAAGATAACTGGATCTCCAACGGCAATACATATATAAGATAACTGGATCTCTAACAGCAATACATATATTAGATAACTGGATCTCTAACAGCAATACATATATACGATAACTGGATCTCCAACGGCAATACATATATAAGATAACGGGATCTCTAACAGCAATACATATATAAGATAACGGGATCTCTAACAGCAATACATATATAAGATAACTGGATCTCCAACAGCAATACATATATAAGATAACTGGATCTCTAACGACAATACATATATAAGATAACTGGATCTCTAACAGCAATACATATATTAGATAACTGGATCTCTAACAGCAATACATATATACGATAACTGGATCTCCAACGGCAATACATATATAAGATAACTGGATCTCCAACGGCAATACATATATAAGATAACTGGATCTCTAAAAGCAATACATATATAAGATAACTGGATCTCTAACAGCAATACATATATAAGATAACTGGATCTCTAACAGCAATACATATATAAGATAACTGGATCTCTAACAGCAATACATATATAAGATAACTGGATCTCTAACTGCAATACATATATAAGATAACTGGATCTCTAACGGCAATACATATATAAAAAATAACTGGATCTCCAACGGCAATGCATATATAAGATAATTGGATCTCCAACGTCAATACACATATAAGATAACTGGATCTCCAACGGCAATACATATATAAGATAACTGGATCTCTAACAGCAATACATATATAAGATAACTGGATCTCCAACGGCAATACATATATAAGATAACTGGATCTCTAACAGCAATACATATATAAGATAACGGGATCTCTAACAGCAATACATATATAAGATAACTGGATCTCCAACGGCAATACATATATAAGATAACTGGATCGCCAACGGCAATACATATATATGATAACTCGATCTCCAACGGCAATACATATATAAGATAACTGGATATCCAACAGCAATACATATATAAGATAACTGGATCTCCAACGGCAATACATATATAAGATAACTGGATCTCCAACAGCAATACATATATAAGATAACTGGATCTCCAACGGCAATACATATATAAGATAACTGGATCTCCCACGGCAATACATATATAAGATAACTGGATCTCCAACGGCAATACATATATAAGATAACTGGATCTCCAACGGCAATACATATATAAGATAACTGGATCTCTAACGGCAATACATATATAAGATAACTGGATCTCTAACAGCAATACATATATAAGATAACAGGATCTCCAACAGCAATACATATATAAGATAACTGGATCTCCAACGGCAATACATATATAAGATAACTGGATCTCTAACGGCAATACATATATAAGATAACTGGATCTCTAACAGCAATACATATATAAGATAACTGGATCTCTAACAGCAATACATATATAAGATAACTGGATCTCCAACGGCAATACATATATAAGATAACTGGATCTCTAACGGCAATACATATATAAGATAATTGGAACTCCAACGCAATACATATATAAGATAACTGGATCTCCATCGGCAATACATATATAAGATATCTGGATCTCTAACAGCAATACATATATAAGATAACTGGATCTCTAACAGCAATACATATATAAGATAACAGGATCTCCAACAGCAATACATATATAAGATAACTGGATCTCCAACGGCAATACATATATAAGATAACTGGATCTCTAACGGCAATACATATATAAGATAACTGAATCTCTAACAGCAATACATATATAAGATAACTGGATCTCTAACAGCAATACATATATAAGATAACTGGATCTCCAACGTCAATACATATATAAGATAACTGGATCTCTAACAGCAATACATATATAAGATAACGGGATCTCTAACAGCAATACATATATAAGATAACTGGATCTCCAACGGCAATACATATATAAGATAACTGGATCGCCAACGGCAATACATATATAAGATAACTCGATCTCCAACGGCAATACATATATAAGATAACTGGATCTCCAACAGCAATACATATATAAGATAACTGGATCTCCAACGGCAATACATATATAAGATAACTGGATCTCCAACAGCAATACATATATAAGATAACTGGATCTCCAACGGCAATACATATATAAGATAACTGGATCTCCCACGGCAATACATATATAAGATAACTGGATCTCCAACGACAATACATATATAAGATAACTGGATCTCCAACGGCAATACATATATAAGATAACTGGATCTCTAACGGCAATACATATATAAGATAACTGGATCTCTAACAGCAATACATATATAAGATAACTGGATCTCCAACGGCAATACATATATAAGATAACTGGATCTCTAACGGCAATACATATATAAGATAACTGGATCTCTAACAGCAATACATATATAAGATAACTGGATCTCTAACAGCAATACATATATAAGATAACTGGATCTCCAACGGCAATACATATATAAGATAACTGGATCTCTAACGGCAATACATATATAAGATAATTGGAACTCCAACGGCAATACATATATAAGATATCTGGATCTCTAACAGCAATACATATATAAGATAACTGGATCTCTAACAGCAATACATATATAAGATATCTGGATCTCTAACAGCAATACATATATAAAATAACTGAATCTCCAACGGCAATACATATATAAGATAACTGGATCTCCAACGGCAATACATATATAAGATAACTGGATCTCCAACGACAATACATATATAAGATAACTGGATCTCTAACGGCAATACATATATAAGATAACTGGATCTCTAACGGCAATACATATATAAGATAACTGGATCTCCAACGGCAATACCTATATAAGATAACTGGATCTCTAACTGCAATACATATATAAGATAACTGGATCTCTAACGGCAATACATATATAAAAAATAACTGGATCTCCAACGGCAATGCATATATAAGATAACTGGATCTCCAACGGCAATACATATATAAGATAACTGGATCTCTAACAGCAATACATATATAAGATAACGGGATCTCTAACAGCAATACATATATAAGATAACTGGATCTCCAACGGCAATACATATATAAGATAACTGGATCGCCAACGGCAATACATATATAAGATAACTCGATCTCCAACGGCAATACATATATAAGATAACTGGATCTCCAACAGCAATACATATATAAGATAACTGGATCTCCAACGGCAATACATATATAAGATAACTGGATCTCCAACAGCAATACATATATAAGATAACTGGATCTCTAACGGCAATACATATATAAGATAACTGGATCTCTAACAGCAATACATATATAAGATAACAGGATCTCCAACAGCAATACATATATAAGATAACTGGATCTCCAACGGCAATACATATATAAGATAACTGGATCTCTAACGGCAATACATATATAAGATAACTGGATCTCTAACAGCAATACATATATAAGATAACTGGATCTCTAACAGCAATACATATATAAGATAACTGGATCTCCAACGGCAATACATATATAAGATAACTGGATCTCTAACGGCAATACATATATAAGATAATTGGAACTCCAACGGCAATACATATATAAGATATCTGGATCTCTAACAGCAATACATATATAAGATAACTGGATCTCTAACAGCAATACATATATAAGATAACTGGATCTCTAACAGCAATACATATATAAAATAACTGAATCTCCAACGGCAATACATATATAAGATAACTGGATCTCCAACGGCAATACATATATAAGATAACTGGATCTCCAACGACAATACATATATAAGATAACTGGATCTCTAACAGCAATACATATATAAGATAACTGGATCTCTAACGGCAATACATATATAAGATAACTGGATCTCCAACGGCAATACCTATATAAGATAACTGGATCTCTAACTGCAATACATATATAAGATAACTGGATCTCTAACGGCAATACATAAATAAAAAATAACTGGATCTCCAACGGCAATGCATATATAAGATAACTGGATCTCCAACGGCAATACATATATAAGATAACTGGATCTCTAACAGCAATACATATATAAGATAACGGGATCTCTAACAGCAATACATATATAAGATAACTGGATCTCCAACGGCAATACATATATAAGATAACTGGATCGCCAACGGCAATACATATATAAGATAACTCGATCTCCAACGGCAATACATATATAAGATAACTGGATCTCCAACAGCAATACATATATAAGATAACTGGATCTCCAACGGCAATACATATATAAGATAACTGGATCTCCAACAGCAATACATATATAAGATAACTGGATCTCTAACGGCAATACATATATAAGATAACTGGATCTCTAACAACAATACATATATAAGATAACAGGATCTCCAACAGCAATACATATATAAGATAACTGGATCTCCAACGGCAATACATATATAAGATAACTGGATCTCTAACGGCAATACATATATAAGATAACTGGATCTCTAACAGCAATACATATATAAGATAACTGGATCTCTAACAGCAATACATATATAAGATAACTGGATCTCCAACGGCAATACATATATAAGATAACTGGATCTCTAACGGCAATACATATATAAGATAATTGGAACTCCAACGGCAATACATATATAAGATATCTGGATCTCTAACAGCAATACATATATAAGATAACTGGATCTCTAACAGCAATACATATATAAGATAACTGGATCTCTAACAGCAATACATATATAAAATAACTTAATCTCCAACGGCAATACATATATAAGATATCTGGATCTCTAACAGCAATACATATATAAGATAACTGGATCTCTAACAGCAATACATATATAAGATAACTGGATCTCTAACAGCAATACATATATAAAATAACTGGATCTCCAACGGCAATACATATATAAGATAACTGGATCTCCAACGGCAATACATATATAAGATAACTGGATCTCCAACGACAATACATATATAAGATAACTGGATCTCTAACGGCAATACATATATAAGATAACTGGATCTCTAACGGCAATACGTATATAAGATAACTGGATCTCCAACGGCAATACCTATATAAGATAACTGGATCTCTAACTGCAATACATATATAAGATAACTGGATCTCTAACGGCAATACATATATAAAAAATAACTGGATCTCCAACGGCAATGCATATATAAGATAACTGGATCTCCAACGGCAATACATATATAAGATAACTGGATCTCTAACAGCAATACATATATAAGATAACGGGATCTCTAACAGCAATACATATATAAGATAACTGGATCTCCAACGGCAATACATATATAAGATAACTGGATCGCCAACGGCAATACATATATAAGATAACTCGATCTCCAACGGCAATACATATATAAGATAACTGGATCTCCAACAGCAATACATATATAAGATAACTGGATCTCCAACGGCAATACATATATAAGATAACTGGATCTCCAACAGCAATACATATATAAGATAACTGGATCTCTAACGGCAATACATATATAAGATAACTGGATCTCTAACAGCAATACATATATAAGATAACAGGATCTCCAACAGCAATACATATATAAGATAACTGAATCTCCAACGGCAATACATATATAAGATAACTGGATCTCTAACGGCAATACATATATAAGATAACTGGATCTCTAACAGCAATACATATATAAGATAACTGGATCTCTAACAGCAATACATATATAAGATAACTGGATCTCCAACGGCAATACATATATAAGATAACTGGATCTCTAACGGCAATACATATATAAGATAATTGGAACTCCAACGGCAATACATATATAAGATATCTGGATCTCTAACAGCAATACATATATAAGATAACTGGATCTCTAACAGCAATACATATATAAGATAACTGGATCTCTAACAGCAATACATATATAAAATAACTGAATCTCCAACGGCAATACATATATAAGATAACTGGATCTCCAACGGCAATACATATATAAGATAACTGGATCTCCAACGACAATACATATATAAGATAACTGGATCTCTAACGGCAATACATATATAAGATAACTGGATCTCTAACGGCAATACATATATAAGATAACTTGATCTCTAACGACAATACCTATATAAGATAACTGGATCTCCAACAGCAATA
This sequence comes from Bathymodiolus brooksi, assembly GCA_963680875.1. Taxonomy (NCBI): domain Eukaryota; kingdom Metazoa; phylum Mollusca; class Bivalvia; order Mytilida; family Modiolidae; genus Bathymodiolus; species Bathymodiolus brooksi. Next base: position 35,867,138 of record OY804575.1, read on the forward strand.
CATATATAAGATAACTGGATCTCTAACAGCAATGCATATATAAGATAACTGGATCTCTAACGGCAATACATATATAAGATAACTGGATCTCTAACAGCAATACATATATAAGATAACTGGATCTCTAATAGCAATACATATATAAGATTACTGGATCTCCAACAGCAATACATATATAAGATAACTGGATCTCCAACGGCAATACATATATAAGATAACTGGATCTCTAACAGCAATACATATACAAGATAACTGGATCTCTAACGACAATACATATATAAGATAACTGGATCTCTAAAGACAATACATATATAAAATAACTGGATCTCTAACGGCAATACATATATAAGATAACTGGATCTCCAACGGCAATACATATATAAGATAACTGAATCTCCAACGGCAATACATATATAAGATAACTGGATCTCTAACGGCAATACATATATAAGATAACTGGATCTCTAACGACAATACATATATAAGATAACTGGATCTCCAACAGCAATACATATATAAGATAACTGGATCTCTAACAGCAATACATATATAAGATAACTGGATCTCTAACGGCAATATATATATAAGATAACTGGATCTCTAACAGCAATACATATATAAGATAACTGGATCTCTAACAGCAATACATATATAAGATTACTGGATCTCCAACAGCAATACATATATAAGATAACTGGATCTCCAACGGCAATACATATATAAGATAACTGGATCTCCAACGGCAATACATATATAAGATAACTGGATCTCCAACGGCAATACATATATAAGATAACTGGATCTCTAACAGCAATACATATATAAGATAACTGGATCTCTAACAGCAATACATATATAAGATAACTGGATCTCTAACAGCAATACATATATAAGATAACGGGATCTCCAACGGCAATACATATATAAGATAACTTGATCTCTAACAGCAATACATATATAAGATAACGGGATCTCTAACGGCAATACATATATAAGATAACTGGATCTCTAACAGCAATACATATATAAGATAACGGGATCTCCAACGGCAATACATATATAAGATAACTGGATCTCTAACAGCAATACATATATAAGATAACTGGATCTCCAACAGCAATACATATATAAGATAACTGGATCTCCAACAGCAATACATATATAAGATAACTGGATCTCCAACGGCAATACATATATAAGATAACTGGATCTCTAACAGCAATATATATATAAGATAACTGGATCTCTAACAGCAATACATATATACGATAACTGGATCTCCAACGGCAATACATATATAAGATAACTGGATCTCCAACAGTAATACATATATAAGATAACTGGATCTCCAACGGCAATACATATATAAGATAACTGGATCTCTAACAGCAATACATATATAAGATAACTGGATCTCCAACGGCAATACATATATAAGATAACTGGACCTCCAACAGCAATACATATATAAGATAACGGGATCTCCAACGGCAATACATATATAAGATAACTGGATCTCTAACAGCAATACATATATAAGATAACTGGATCTCCAACGGCAATACATATATAAGATAACTGGATCTCCAACAGCAATACATATATAAGATAACTGGATCTCCAACGGCAATACATATATAAGATAACTGGATCTCTAACAGCAATATATATATAAGATAACTGGATCTCCAACGGCAATACATATATAAGATAACTGGATCTCTAACTGCAATACATATATAAGATAACTGGATCTCTAACGGCAATACATATATAAAAAATAACTGGATCTCCAACGGCAATGCATATATAAGAAAACTGGATCTCCAACGGCAATACACATACAAGATAACTGGATCTCCAACGGCAATACATATATAAGATAACTGGATCTCTAACAGCAATCCATATATAAGATAACTGGATCTCCAACGGCAATACCTATATAAGATAACTGGATCTCTAACTGCAATACATATATAAGATAACTGGATCTCTAACGGCAATACATATATAAAAAATAACTGGATCTCCAACGGCAATGCATATATAAGATAACTGGATCTCCAACGGCAATACATATATAAGATAACTGGATCTCTAACAGCAATACATATATAAGATAACGGGATCTCTAACAGCAATACATATATAAGATAACTGGATCTCTAACGACAATACATATATAAGATAACTGGATCTCCAACAGCAATACATATATAAGATAACTGGATCTCTAACAGCAATACATATATAAGATAACTGGATCTCTAACAGCAATACATATATAAAATAACTGAATCTCCAACGGCAATACATATATAAGATAACTGGATCTCCAACGGCAATACATATATAAGATAACTGGATCTCCAACGACAATACATATATAAGATAACTGGATCTCTAACGGCAATACATATATAAGATAACTGGATCTCTAACGGCAATACATATATAAGATAACTTGATCTCTAACGACAATACCTATATAAGATAACTGGATCTCCAACAGCAATACATATATAATATAACTGGATCTCTAACAGCAATGCATATATAAGATAACTGGATCTCTAACGGCAATACATATATAAGATAACTGGATCTCTAACAGCAATACATATATAAGATAACTGGATCTCTAATAGCAATACATATATAAGATTACTGGATCTCCAACAGCAATACATATATAAGATAACTGGATCTCCAACGGCAATACATATATAAGATAACTGGATCTCTAACAGCAATACATATATAAGATAACTGGATCTCTAACGACAATACATATATAAGATAACTGGATCTCTAACGACAATACATATATAAGATAATTGGATTTCTAACGGCAATACATATATAAGATAACTGGATCTCTAACGGCAATACATATATAAAATAACTGGATCTCTAACGGCAATACATATATAAGATAACTGGATCTCCAACGGCAATACATATATAAGATAACTGAATCTCCAACGGCAATACATATATAAGATAACTGGATCTCTAACGGCAATACATATATAAGATAACTGGATCTCTAACGACAATACATATATAAGATAACTGGATCTCCAACAGCAATACATATATAAGATAACTGGATCTCTAACAGCAATACATATATAAGATAACTGGATCTCTAACGGCAATATATATATAAGATAACTGGATCTCTAACAGCAATACATATATAAGATAACTGGATCTCTAACAGCAATACATATATAAGATTACTGGATCTCCAACAGCAATACATATATAAGATAACTGGATCTCCAACGGCAATACATATATAAGATAACTGGATCTCCAACGGCAATACATATATAAGATAACTGGATCTCCAACGGCAATACATATATAAGATAACTGGATCTCTAACAGCAATACATATATAAGATAACTGGATCTCTAACAGCAATACATATATAAGATAACTGGATCTCTAACAGCAATACATATATAAGATAACGGGATCTCCAACGGCAATACATATATAAGATAACTTGATCTCTAACAGCAATACATATATAAGATAACGGGATCTCTAACGGCAATACATATATAAGATAACTGGATCTCTAACAGCAATACATATATAAGATAACGGGATCTCCAACGGCAATACATATATAAGATAACTGGATCTCTAACAGCAATACATATATAAGATAACTGGATCTCCAACAGCAATACATATATAAGATAACTGGATCTCCAACAGCAATACATATATAAGATAACTGGATCTCCAACGGCAATACATATATAAGATAACTGGATCTCTAACAGCAATATATATATAAGATAACTGGATCTCTAACAGCAATACATATATACGATAACTGGATCTCCAACGGCAATACATATATAAGATAACTGGATCTCCAACAGTAATACATATATAAGATAACTGGATCTCCAACGGCAATACATATATAAGATAACTGGATCTCTAACAGCAATACATATATAAGATAACTGGATCTCCAACGGCAATACATATATAAGATAACTGGACCTCCAACAGCAATACATATATAAGATAACGGGATCTCCAACGGCAATACATATATAAGATAACTGGATCTCTAACAGCAATACATATATAAGATAACTGGATCTCCAACGGCAATACATATATAAGATAACTGGATCTCCAACAGCAATACATATATAAGATAACTGGATCTCCAACGGCAATACATATATAAGATAACTGGATCTCTAACAGCAATATATATATAAGATAACTGGATCTCCAACGGCAATACATATATAAGATAACTGGATCTCTAACTGCAATACATATATAAGATAACTGGATCTCTAACGGCAATACATATATAAAAAATAACTGGATCTCCAACGGCAATGCATATATAAGAAAACTGGATCTCCAACGGCAATACACATACAAGATAACTGGATCTCCAACGGCAATACATATATAAGATAACTGGATCTCTAACAGCAATCCATATATAAGATAACTGGATCTCCAACGGCAATACCTATATAAGATAACTGGATCTCTAACTGCAATACATATATAAGATAACTGGATCTCTAACGGCAATACATATATAAAAAATAACTGGATCTCCAACGGCAATGCATATATAAGATAACTGGATCTCCAACGGCAATACATATATAAGATAACTGGATCTCTAACAGCAATACATATATAAGATAACGGGATCTCTAACAGCAATACATATATAAGATAACTGGATCTCCAACGGCAATACATATATAAGATAACTGGATCGCCAACGGCAATACATATATAAGATAACTCGATCTCCAACGGCAATACATATATAAGATAACTGGATCTCCAACAGCAATACATATATAAGATAACTGGATCTCCAACGGCAATACATATATAAGATAACTGGATCTCCAACAGCAATACATATATAAGATAACTGGATCTCCAACGGCAATACATATATAAGATAACTGGATCTCCCACGGCAATACATATATAAGATAACTGGATCTCCAACGACAATACATATATAAGATAACTGGATCTCCAACGGCAATACATATATAAGATAACTGGATCTCTAACGGCAATACATATATAAGATAACTGGATCTCTAACAGCAATACATATATAAGATAACAGGATCTCCAACAGCAATACATATATAAGATAACTGGATCTCCAACGGCAATACATATATAAGATAACTGGATCTCTAACGGCAATACATATATAAGATAACTGGATCTCTAACAGCAATACATATATAAGATAACTGGATCTCTAACAGCAATACATATATAAGATAACTGGATCTCCAACGGCAATACATATATAAGATAACTGGATCTCTAACGGCAATACATATATAAGATAATTGGAACTCCAACGGCAATACATATATAAGATATCTGGATCTCTAACAGCAATACATATATAAGATAACTGGATCTCTAACAGCAATACATATATAAGATAACTGGATCTCTAACAGCAATACATATATAAAATAACTGAATCTCCAACGGCAATACATATATAAGATAACTGGATCTCCAACGGCAATACATATATAAGATAACTGGATCTCCAACGACAATACATATATAAGATAACTGGATCTCTAACGGCAATACATATATAAGATAACTGGATCTCTAACGGCAATACATATATAAGATAACTTGATCTCTAACGACAATACCTATATAAGATAACTGGATCTCCAACAGCAATACATATATAAGATAACTGGATCTCTAACAGCAATGCATATATAAGATAACTGGATCTCTAACGGCAATACATATATAAGATAACTGGATCTCTAACAGCAATACATATATAAGATAACTGGATCTCTAACAGCAATACATATATAAGATTACTGGATCTCCAACAGCAATACATATATAAGATAACTGGATCTCCAACGGCAATACATATATAAGATAACTGGATCTCTAACAGCAATACATATATAAGATAACTGGATCTCTAACGACAATACATATATAAGATAACTGGATCTCTAACGACAATACATATATAAGATAATTGGATTTCTAACGGCAATACATATATAAGATAACTGGATCTCTAACGGCAATACATATATAAAATAACTGGATCTCTAACGGCAATACATATATAAGATAACTGGATCTCCAACGGCAATACATATATAAGATAACTGAATCTCCAACGGCAATACATATATAAGATAACTGGATCTCTAACGGCAATACATATATAAGATAACTGGATCTCTAACGACAATACATATATAAGATAACTGGATCTCCAACAGCAATACATATATAAGATAACTGGATCTCTAACAGCAATACATATATAAGATAACTGGATCTCTAACGGCAATATATATATATAAGATAACTGGATCTCTAACAGCAATACATATATAAGATAACTGGATCTCTAACAGCAATACATATATAAGATTACTGGATCTCCAACAGCAATACATATATAAGATAACTGGATCTCCAACGGCAATACATATATAAGATAACTGGATCTCCAACGGCAATACATATATAAGATAACTGGATCTCCAACGGCAATACATATATAAGATAACTGGATCTCTAACAGCAATACATATATAAGATAACTGGATCTCTAACAGCAATACATATATAAGATAACTGGATCTCTAACAGCAATACATATATAAGATAACGGGATCTCCAACGGCAATACATATATAAGATAACTTGATCTCTAACAGCAATACATATATAAGATAACTGGATCTCTAACAGCAATACATATATAAGATAACTGGATCTCTAACAGCAATACATATATAAGATAACGGGATCTCCAACGGCAATACATATATAAGATAACTTGATCTCTAACAGCAATACATATATAAGATAACGGGATCTCCAACGGCAATACATATATAAGATAACTGGATCTCTAACAGCAATACATATATAAGATAACGGGATCTCCAACGGCAATACATATATAAGATAACTGGATCTCTAACAGCAATACATATATAAGATAACTGGATCTCCAACAGCAATACATATATAAGATAACTGGATCTCCAACAGCAATACATATATAAGATAACTGGATCTCCAACTGCAATACATATATAAGATAACTGGATCTCTAACAGCAATATATATATAAGATAACTGGATCTCTAACAGCAATACATATATACGATAACTGGATCTCCAACGGCAATACATATATAAGATAACTGGATCTCCAACAGCAATACATATATAAGATAACTGGATCTCCAACGGCAATACATATATAAGATAACTGGATCTCTAACAGCAATACATATATAAGATAACTGGATCTCCAACGGCAATACATATATAAGATAACTGGACCTCCAACAGCAATACATATATAAGATAACGGGATCTCCAACAGCAATACATATATAAGATAACTGGATCTCTAACAGCAATACATATATAAGATAACTGGATCTCCAACGGCAATACATATATAAGATAACTGGATCTCCAACAGCAATACATATATAAGATAACTGGATCTCCAACGGCAATACATATATAAGATAACTGGATCTCTAACAGCAATATATATATAAGATAACTGGATCTCCAACGGCAATACATATATAAGATAACTGGATCTCTAACTGCAATACATATATAAGATAACTGGATCTCTAACGGCAATACATATATAAAAAATAACTGGATCTCCAACGGCAATGCATATATAAGAAAACTGGATCTCCAACGGCAATACACATACAAGATAACTGGATCTCCAACGGCAATACATATATAAGATAACTGGATCTCTAACAGCAATCCATATATAAGATAACTTGATCTCTAACGACAATACCTATATAAGATAACTGGATCTCCAACAGCAATACATATATAAGATAACTGGATCTCTAACAGCAATGCATATATAAGATAACTGGATCTCTAACGGCAATACATATATAAGATAACTGGATCTCTAACAGCAATACATATATAAGATAACTGGATCTCTAACAGCAATACATATATAAGATTACTGGATCTCCAACAGCAATACATATATAAGATAACTGGATCTCCAACGGCAATACATATATAAGATAACTGGATCTCTAACAGCAATACATATATAAGATAACTGGATCTCTAACGACAATACATATATAAGATAACTGGATCTCTAACGACAATACATATATAAGATAATTGGATTTCTAACGGCAATACATATATAAGATAACTGGATCTCTAACGGCAATACATATATAAAATAACTGGATCTCTAACGGCAATACATATATAAGATAACTGGATCTCCAACGGCAATACATATATAAGATAACTGAATCTCCAACGGCAATACATATATAAGATAACTGGATCTCTAACGGCAATACATATATAAGATAACTGGATCTCTAACGACAATACATATATAAGATAACTGGATCTCCAACAGCAATACATATATAAGATAACTGGATCTCTAACAGCAATACATATATAAGATAACTGGATCTCTAACGGCAATATATATATAAGATAACTGGATCTCTAACAGCAATACATATATAAGATAACTGGATCTCTAACAGCAATACATATATAAGATTACTGGATCTCCAACAGCAATACATATATAAGATAACTGGATCTCCAACGGCAATACATATATAAGATAACTGGATCTCCAACGGCAATACATATATAAGATAACTGGATCTCCAACGGCAATACATATATAAGATAACTGGATCTCTAACAGCAATACATATATAAGATAACTGGATCTCTAACAGCAATACATATATAAGATAACTGGATCTCTAACAGCAATACATATATAAGATAACGGGATCTCCAACGGCAATACATATATAAGATAACTTGATCTCTAACAGCAATACATATATAAGATAACGGGATCTCCAACGGCAATACATATATAAGATAACTGGATCTCTAACAGCAATACATATATAAGATAACGGGATCTCCAACGGCAATACATATATAAGATAACTGGATCTCTAACAGCAATACATATATAAGATAACTGGATCTCCAACAGCAATACATATATAAGATAACTGGATCTCCAACAGCAATACATATATAAGATAACTGGATCTCCAACGGCAATACATATATAAGATAACTGGATCTCTAACAGCAATATATATATAAGATAACTGGATCTCTAACAGCAATACATATATACGATAACTGGATCTCCAACGGCAATACATATATAAGATAACTGGTTCTCCAACAGCAATACATATATAAGATAACTGGATCTCCAACGGCAATACATATATAAGATAACTGGATCTCTAACAGCAATACATATATAAGATAACTGGATCTCCAACGGCAATACATATATAAGATAACTGGACCTCCAACAGCAATACATATATAAGATAACGGGATCTCCAACAGCAATACATATATAAGATAACTGGATCTCTAACAGCAATACATATATAAGATAACTGGATCTCCAACGGCAATACATATATAAGATAACTGGATCTCCAACAGCAATACATATATAAGATAACTGGATCTCCAACGGCAATACATATATAAGATAACTGGATCTCTAACAGCAATATATATATAAGATAACTGGATCTCCAACGGCAATACATATATAAGATAACTGGATCTCTAACTGCAATACATATATAAGATAACTGGATCTCTAACGGCAATACGTATATAAAAAATAACTGGATCTCCAACGGCAATGCATATATAAGAAAACTGGATCTCCAACGGCAATACACATACAAGATAACTGGATCTCCAACGGCAATACATATATAAGATAACTGGATCTCTAACAGCAATCCATATATAAGATAACTGGATCTCCAACGGCAATACATATATAAGATAACTGGATCTCTAACAGCAATACATATATACGATAACTGGATCTCTAACGGCAATACATATATAAGATAACTGGATCTCTAACAGCAATACATATATAAGATAACTGGATCTCTAACGACAATACATATATAAGATAACTGGATCTCTAACGACAATACATATATAAGATAACTGGATCTCTAACGGCAATACATATATAAGATAACTGGATCTCTAACGGCAATACATATATAAGATAACTGGATCTCTAACGGCAATACATATATAAGATAACTGGATCTCCAACGGCAATACATATATAAGATAACTGGATCTCTAACAGCAATACATATATAAGATAACTGGATCTCTAACAGCAATACATATATAAGATAACTGGATCTCTAACGACAATACATATATAAGATAACTGGATCTCCAACGGCAATACATTTATAAGATAACTGGATCTCCAACAGATATACATATATAAAATAACTGGATCTCCAACGGCAATACATATATAAGATAACTGGATCTCCAACAGCAATACATATATAAGATAACTGGATCTCCAACGGCAATACATATATAAGATAACTGGATCTCCAACGGCAATACATATATAAGATAACTGGATCTCTAACGGCAATACATATATAAGATAACTGGATCTCTAACAGCAATACATATATAAGATAACTGGATCTCCAACAGCAATACATATATAAGATAACTGGATCTCCAACAGCAATACATATATAAGATAACTGGATCTCCAACGGGAATACATATATAAGATAACTGGATCTCCATCAGCAATACATATATAAGATAACTGGATCGCTAACGACAATACATATATAAGATAACTGGATCTCTAACGGCAATACATATATAAGATAACTGGATTTCTAACGGCAATACATATATAAGATAACTGGATCTCTAACGGTAATACATATATAAGATAACTGGATCTCCAACGGCGATACATATATAAGATAACTGGATCTCTAACGGCAATACATATATAAGATAACTGGATCTCCAACGGCAATACATATATAAGATAACTGGATCTCTAACGGCAATACATATATAAGATAACTGGATCTCCAACAGCAATACATATATAAGATAACTGGATCTCCAACAGCAATACATATATAAGATAACTGGATCTCCAACGGCAATACATATATAAGATAACTGGATCTCTAACGGCAATACATATATAAGATAACTGGATCTCTAACAGCAATACATATATAAGATAACTGGATCTCCAACAGCAATACATATATAAGATAACTGGATCTCCAACAGCAATACATATATAAGATAACTGGATCTCCAACGGCAATACATATATAAGATAACTGGATCTCCAACAGCAATACATATATAAGATAACTGGATCTCTAACGACAATACATATATAAGATAACTGGATCTCTAACGACAATACATATATAAGATAACTGGATCTCTAACGACAATACATATATAAGATAACTGGATCTCTAACGACAATACATATATAAGATAACTGGATCGCCAACGGCAATACCTATATAAGATAACTGGATCTTTAACACCAATACATATATAAGATAACTGGATCTCCAACGGCAATACATGTATAAGATAACTGGATCTTTAACAGCAATACATATATAAGATAACTGGATCTCCAACAGCAATACATATATAAGATAACTGGATCTCCAACGGCAATACATATATAAGATAACTGGATCTTTAACACCAATACATATATAATATAACTGGATCTCTAACAGCAATACATATATAAGATAACTGGATCTCTAACAGCAATACATATATAAGATAACTGGATCTCCAACGGCAATACATATATAAGATAACTGGATCTCTAACTGCAATACATATATAAGATAACTGGATCTCTAACGCAATACATATATAAAAAATAACTGGATCTCCAACGGCAATGCATATATAAGATAACTGGATCTCCAACGGCAATACACATATAAGATAACTGGATCTCCAACGGCAATACATATATAAGATAACTGGATCTCTAACAGCAATACAAATATAAGATAACTGGATCTCCAACGGCAATACATATATAGGATAACTGGATCTCTAACAGCAATACATATATAAGATAACTGGATCTCCAACGGCAATACCTATATAAGATAACTGGATCTTTAACACCAATACATATATAAGATAACTGGATCTCCAACGGCAATACATGTATAAGATAACTGGATCTTTAACAGCAATACATATATAAGATAACTGGATCTCCAACAGCAATACATATATAAGATAACGGATCTCCAACGGCAATACATATATAAGATAACTGGATCTCCAACGGCAATGCATATATAAGAAAACTGGATCTCCAACGGCAATACACATACAAGATAACTGGATCTCCAACGGCAATACATATATAAGATAACTGGATCTCTAACAGCAATCCATATATAAGATAACTGGATCTCCAACGGCAATACATATATAAGATAACTGGATCTCTAACAGCAATACATATATACGATAACTGGATCTCTAACGGCAATACATATATAAGATAACTGGATCTCTAACAGCAATACATATATAAGATAACTGGATCTCTAACGACAATACATATATAAGATAACTGGATCTCTAACGACAATACATATATAAGATAACTGGATCTCTAACGGCAATACATATATAAGATAACTGGATCTCTAACGGCAATACATATATAAGATAACTGGATCTCTAACGGCAATACATATATAAGATAACTGGATCTCCAACGGCAATACATATATAAGATAACTGGATCTCTAACAGCAATACATATATAAGATAACTGGATCTCTAACAGCAATACATATATAAGATAACTGGATCTCTAACGACAATACATATATAAGATAACTGGATCTCCAACGGCAATACATTTATAAGATAACTGGATCTCCAACAGATATACATATATAAAATAACTGGATCTCCAACGGCAATACATATATAAGATAACTGGATCTCCAACAGCAATACATATATAAGATAACTGGATCTCTAACTGCAATACATATATAAGATAACTGGATCTCTAACGGCAATACATATATAAAAAATAACTGGATCTCCAACGGCAATGCATATATAAGAAAACTGGATCTCCAACGGCAATACACATACAAGATAACTGGATCTCCAACGGCAATACATATATAAGATAACTGGATCTCTAACAGCAATCCATATATAAGATAACTTGATCTCAAACGACAATACCTATATAAGATAACTGGATCTCCAACAGCAATACATATATAAGATAACTGGATCTCTAACAGCAATGCATATATAAGATAACTGGATCTCTAACGGCAATACATATATAAGATAACTGGATCTCTAACAGCAATACATATATAAGATAACTGGATCTCTAACAGCAATACATATATAAGATTACTGGATCTCCAACAGCAATACATATATAAGATAACTGGATCTCCAACGGCAATACATATATAAGATAACTGGATCTCTAACAGCAATACATATATAAGATAACTGGATCTCTAACGACAATACATATATAAGATAACTGGATCTCTAACGACAATACATATATAAGATAATTGGATTTCTAACGGCAATACATATATAAGATAACTGGATCTCTAACGGCAATACATATATAAAATAACTGGATCTCTAACGGCAATACATATATAAGATAACTGGATCTCCAACGGCAATACATATATAAGATAACTGAATCTCCAACGGCAATACATATATAAGATAACTGGATCTCTAACGGCAATACATATATAAGATAACTGGATCTCTAACGACAATACATATATAAGATAACTGGATCTCCAACAGCAATACATATATAAGATAACTGGATCTCTAACAGCAATACATATATAAGATAACTGGATCTCTAACGGCAATATATATATAAGATAACTGGATCTCTAACAGCAATACATATATAAGATAACTGGATCTCTAACAGCAATACATATATAAGATTACTGGATCTCCAACAGCAATACATATATAAGATAACTGGATCTCCAACGGCAATACATATATAAGATAACTGGATCTCCAACGGCAATACATATATAAGATAACTGGATCTCCAACGGCAATACATATATAAGATAACTGGATCTCTAACAGCAATACATATATAAGATAACTGGATCTCTAACAGCAATACATATATAAGATAACTGGATCTCTAACAGCAATACATATATAAGATAACGGGATCTCCAACGGCAATACATATATAAGATAACTTGATCTCTAACAGCAATACATATATAAGATAACGGGATCTCCAACGGCAATACATATATAAGATAACTGGATCTCTAACAGCAATACATATATAAGATAACGGGATCTCCAACGGCAATACATATATAAGATAACTGGATCTCTAACAGCAATACATATATAAGATAACTGGATCTCCAACAGCAATACATATATAAGATAACTGGATCTCCAACAGCAATACATATATAAGATAACTGGATCTCCAACGGCAATACATATATAAGATAACTGGATCTCTAACAGCAATATATATATAAGATAACTGGATCTCTAACAGCAATACATATATACGATAACTGGATCTCCAACGGCAATACATATATAAGATAACTGGATCTCCAACAGCAATACATATATAAGATAACTGGATCTCCAACGGCAATACATATATAAGATAACTGGATCTCTAACAGCAATACATATATAAGATAACTGGATCTCCAACGGCAATACATATATAAGATAACTGGACCTCCAACAGCAATACATATATAAGATAACGGGATCTCCAACAGCAATACATATATAAGATAACTGGATCTCTAACAGCAATACATATATAAGATAACTGGATCTCCAACGGCAATACATATATAAGATAACTGGATCTCCAACAGCAATACATATATAAGATAACTGGATCTCCAACGGCAATACATATATAAGATAACTGGATCTCTAACAGCAATATATATATAAGATAACTGGATCTCCAACGGCAATACATATATAAGATAACTGGATCTCTAACTGCAATACATATATAAGATAACTGGATCTCTAACGGCAATACGTATATAAAAAATAACTGGATCTCCAACGGCAATGCATATATAAGAAAACTGGATCTCCAACGGCAATACACATACAAGATAACTGGATCTCCAACGGCAATACATATATAAGATAACTGGATCTCTAACAGCAATCCATATATAAGATAACTGGATCTCCAACGGCAATACATATATAAGATAACTGGATCTCTAACAGCAATACATATATACGATAACTGGATCTCTAACGGCAATACATATATAAGATAACTGGATCTCTAACAGCAATACATATATAAGATAACTGGATCTCTAACGACAATACATATATAAGATAACTGGATCTCTAACGACAATACATATATAAGATAACTGGATCTCTAACGGCAATACATATATAAGATAACTGGATCTCTAACGGCAATACATATATAAGATAACTGGATCTCTAACGGCAATACATATATAAGATAACTGGATCTCCAACGGCAATACATATATAAGATAACTGGATCTCTAACAGCAATACATATATAAGATAACTGGATCTCTAACAGCAATACATATATAAGATAACTGGATCTCTAACGACAATACATATATAAGATAACTGGATCTCCAACGGCAATACATTTATAAGATAACTGGATCTCCAACAGATATACATATATAAAATAACTGGATCTCCAACGGCAATACATATATAAGATAACTGGATCTCCAACAGCAATACATATATAAGATAACTGGATCTCCAACGGCAATACATATATAAGATAACTGGATCTCCAACGGCAATACATATATAAGATAACTGGATCTCTAACGGCAATACATATATAAGATAACTGGATCTCTAACAGCAATACATATATAAGATAACTGGATCTCCAACAGCAATACATATATAAGATAACTGGATCTCCAACAGCAATACATATATAAGATAACTGGATCTCCAACGGGAATACATATATAAGATAACTGGATCTCCATCAGCAATACATATATAAGATAACTGGATCGCTAACGACAATACATATATAAGATAACTGGATCTCTAACGGCAATACATATATAAGATAACTGGATTTCTAACGGCAATACATATATAAGATAACTGGATCTCTAACGGTAATACATATATAAGATAACTGGATCTCCAACGGCGATACATATATAAGATAACTGGATCTCTAACGGCAATACATATATAAGATAACTGGATCTCCAACGGCAATACATATATAAGATAACTGGATCTCTAACGGCAATACATATATAAGATAACTGGATCTCCAACAGCAATACATATATAAGATAACTGGATCTCCAACAGCAATACATATATAAGATAACTGGATCTCCAACGGCAATACATATATAAGATAACTGGATCTCTAACGGCAATACATATATAAGATAACTGGATCTCTAACAGCAATACATATATAAGATAACTGGATCTCCAACAGCAATACATATATAAGATAACTGGATCTCCAACAGCAATACATATATAAGATAACTGGATCTCCAACGGCAATACATATATAAGATAACTGGATCTCCAACAGCAATACATATATAAGATAACTGGATCTCTAACGACAATACATATATAAGATAACTGGATCTCTAACGACAATACATATATAAGATAACTGGATCTCTAACGACAATACATATATAAGATAACTGGATCTCTAACGACAATACATATATAAGATAACTGGATCGCCAACGGCAATACCTATATAAGATAACTGGATCTTTAACACCAATACATATATAAGATAACTGGATCTCCAACGGCAATACATGTATAAGATAACTGGATCTTTAACAGCAATACATATATAAGATAACTGGATCTCCAACAGCAATACATATATAAGATAACTGGATCTCCAACGGCAATACATATATAAGATAACTGGATCTTTAACACCAATACATATATAATATAACTGGATCTCTAACAGCAATACATATATAAGATAACTGGATCTCTAACAGCAATACATATATAAGATAACTGGATCTCCAACGGCAATACATATATAAGATAACTGGATCTCTAACTGCAATACATATATAAGATAACTGGATCTCTAACGCAATACATATATAAAAAATAACTGGATCTCCAACGGCAATGCATATATAAGATAACTGGATCTCCAACGGCAATACACATATAAGATAACTGGATCTCCAACGGCAATACATATATAAGATAACTGGATCTCTAACAGCAATACAAATATAAGATAACTGGATCTCCAACGGCAATACATATATAGGATAACTGGATCTCTAACAGCAATACATATATAAGATAACTGGATCTCCAACGGCAATACCTATATAAGATAACTGGATCTTTAACACCAATACATATATAAGATAACTGGATCTCCAACGGCAATACATGTATAAGATAACTGGATCTTTAACAGCAATACATATATAAGATAACTGGATCTCCAACAGCAATACATATATAAGATAACGGATCTCCAACGGCAATACATATATAAGATAACTGGATCTCCAACGGCAATGCATATATAAGAAAACTGGATCTCCAACGGCAATACACATACAAGATAACTGGATCTCCAACGGCAATACATATATAAGATAACTGGATCTCTAACAGCAATCCATATATAAGATAACTGGATCTCCAACGGCAATACATATATAAGATAACTGGATCTCTAACAGCAATACATATATACGATAACTGGATCTCTAACGGCAATACATATATAAGATAACTGGATCTCTAACAGCAATACATATATAAGATAACTGGATCTCTAACGACAATACATATATAAGATAACTGGATCTCTAACGACAATACATATATAAGATAACTGGATCTCTAACGGCAATACATATATAAGATAACTGGATCTCTAACGGCAATACATATATAAGATAACTGGATCTCTAACGGCAATACATATATAAGATAACTGGATCTCCAACGGCAATACATATATAAGATAACTGGATCTCTAACAGCAATACATATATAAGATAACTGGATCTCTAACAGCAATACATATATAAGATAACTGGATCTCTAACGACAATACATATATAAGATAACTGGATCTCCAACGGCAATACATTTATAAGATAACTGGATCTCCAACAGATATACATATATAAAATAACTGGATCTCCAACGGCAATACATATATAAGATAACTGGATCTCCAACAGCAATACATATATAAGATAACTGGATCTCCAACGGCAATACATATATAAGATAACTGGATCTCCAACGGCAGTACATATATAAGATAACTGGATCTCTAACGGCAATACATATATAAGATAACTGGATCTCTAACAGCAATACATATATAAGATAACTGGATCTCCAACAGCAATACATATATAAGATAACTGGATCTCCAACAGCAATACATATATAAGATAACTGGATCTCCAACGGCAATACATATATAAGATAACTGGATCTCCATCAGCAATACATATATAAGATAACTGGATCGCTAACGACAATACATATATAAGATAACTGGATCTCTAACGACAATACATATATAAGATAACTGGATCTCTAACGGCAATACATATATAAGATAACTGGATTTCTAACGGCAATACATATATAAGATAACTGGATCTCTAACGGTAATACATATATAAGATAACTGGATCTCCAACGGCGATACATATATAAGATAACTGGATCTCTAACGGCAATACATATATAAGATAACTGGATCTCCAACGGCAATACATATATAAGATAACTGGATCTCTAACGGCAATACATATATAAGATAACTGGATCTCCAACAGCAATACATATATAAGATAACTGGATCTCCAACAGCAATACATATATAAGATAACTGGATCTCCAACGGCAATACATATATAAGATAACTGGATCTCTAACGGCAATACATATATAAGATAACTGGATCTCTAACAGCAATACATATATAAGATAACTGGATCTCCAACAGCAATACATATATAAGATAACGGATCTCCAACGGCAATACATATATAAGATAACTGGATCTCCAACGGCAATGCATATATAAGAAAACTGGATCTCCAACGGCAATACACATACAAGATAACTGGATCTCCAACGGCAATACATATATAAGATAACTGGATCTCTAACAGCAATCCATATATAAGATAACTGGATCTCCAACGGCAATACATATATAAGATAACTGGATCTCTAACAGCAATACATATATACGATAACTGGATCTCTAACGGCAATACATATATAAGATAACTGGATCTCTAACAGCAATACATATATAAGATAACTGGATCTCTAACGACAATACATATATAAGATAACTGGATCTCTAACGACAATACATATATAAGATAACTGGATCTCTAACGGCAATACATATATAAGATAACTGGATCTCTAACGGCAATACATATATAAGATAACTGGATCTCTAACGGCAATACATATATAAGATAACTGGATCTCCAACGGCAATACATATATAAGATAACTGGATCTCTAACAGCAATACATATATAAGATAACTGGATCTCTAACAGCAATACATATATAAGATAACTGGATCTCTAACGACAATACATATATAAGATAACTGGATCTCCAACGGCAATACATTTATAAGATAACTGGATCTCCAACAGATATACATATATAAAATAACTGGATCTCCAACGGCAATACATATATAAGATAACTGGATCTCCAACAGCAATACATATATAAGATAACTGGATCTCCAACGGCAATACATATATAAGATAACTGGATCTCCAACGGCAGTACATATATAAGATAACTGGATCTCTAACGGCAATACATATATAAGATAACTGGATCTCTAACAGCAATACATATATAAGATAACTGGATCTCCAACAGCAATACATATATAAGATAACTGGATCTCCAACAGCAATACATATATAAGATAACTGGATCTCCAACGGCAATACATATATAAGATAACTGGATCTCCATCAGCAATACATATATAAGATAACTGGATCGCTAACGACAATACATATATAAGATAACTGGATCTCTAACGACAATACATATATAAGATAACTGGATCTCTAACGGCAATACATATATAAGATAACTGGATTTCTAACGGCAATACATATATAAGATAACTGGATCTCTAACGGTAATACATATATAAGATAACTGGATCTCCAACGGCGATACATATATAAGATAACTGGATCTCTAACGGCAATACATATATAAGATAACTGGATCTCCAACGGCAATACATATATAAGATAACTGGATCTCTAACGGCAATACATATATAAGATAACTGGATCTCCAACAGCAATACATATATAAGATAACTGGATCTCCAACAGCAATACATATATAAGATAACTGGATCTCCAACGGCAATACATATATAAGATAACTGGATCTCTAACGGCAATACATATATAAGATAACTGGATCTCTAACAGCAATACATATATAAGATAACTGGATCTCCAACAGCAATACATATATAAGATAACTGGATCTCCAACAGCAATACATATATAAGATAACTGGATCTCCAACGGCAATACATATATAAGATAACTGGATCTCCAACAGCAATACATATATAAGATAACTGGATCTCTAACGACAATACATATATAAGATAACTGGATCTCTAACGACAATACATATATAAGATAACTGGATCTCTAACGACAATACATATATAAGATAACTGGATCTCTAACGACAATACATATATAAGATAACTGGATCGCCAACGGCAATACCTATATAAGATAACTGGATCTTTAACACCAATACATATATAAGATAACTGGATCTCCAACGGCAATACATGTATAAGATAACTGGATCTTTAACAGCAATACATATATAAGATAACTGGATCTCCAACAGCAATACATATATAAGATAACTGGATCTCCAACGGCAATACATATATAAGATAACTGGATCTTTAACACCAATACATATATAATATAACTGGATCTCTAACAGCAATACATATATAAGATAACTGGATCTCTAACAGCAATACATATATAAGATAACTGGATCTCCAACGGCAATACATATATAAGATAACTGGATCTCTAACTGCAATACATATATAAGATAACTGGATCTCTAACGCAATACATATATAAAAAATAACTGGATCTCCAACGGCAATGCATATATAAGATAACTGGATCTCCAACGGCAATACACATATAAGATAACTGGATCTCCAACGGCAATACATATATAAGATAACTGGATCTCTAACAGCAATACAAATATAAGATAACTGGATCTCCAACGCCAATACATATATAGGATAACTGGATCTCTAACAGCAATACATATATAAGATAACTGGATCTCCAACGGCAATACCTATATAAGATAACTGGATCTTTAACACCAATACATATATAAGATAACTGGATCTCCAACGGCAATACATGTATAAGATAACTGGATCTTTAACGGCAATACATATATAAGATAACTGGATCTCCAACAGCAATACATATATAAGATAACTGGATCTCCAACGGCAATACATATATAAGATAACTGGATCTTTAACACCAATACATATATAAGATAACTGGATCTCTAACAGCAATACATATATAAGATTACTGGATCTCTAACAGCAATACATATATAAGATAACTGGATCTCCAACGGCAATACATATATAAGATAACTGGATCTCTAACTGCAATACATATATAAGATAACTGGATCTCTAACGGCAATACATATATAAAAAATAACTGGATCTCCAACGGCAATGCATATATAAGATAACTGGATCTCCAACGGCAATACACATATAAGATAACTGGATCTCCAACGGCAATACATATATAAGATAACTGGATCTCTAACAGCAATACAAATATAAGATAACTGGATCTCCAACGGCAATACATATATAGGATAACTGGATCTCTAACAGCAATACATATATAAGATAACTGGATCTCTAACAGCAATACATATATAAGATAACTGGATCTCCAACAGCAATACATATATAAGATAACTGGATCTCCAACAGCAATACATATATAAGATAACTGGATCTCCAACGGCAATACATATATAAGATAACTGGATCTCCAATAGCAATACATATATAAGATAACTGGATCTCTAACGACAATACATATATAAGATAACTGGATCTCTAACGACAATACATATATAAGATAACTGGATCTCTAACGGCAATACATATATAAGATAACTGGATCTCTAACGACAATACGTATATAAGATAACTGGATCGCCAACGGCAATACATATATAAGATAACTGGATTTTTAACAGCAATAGATATATAAGATAACTGGATTTCCAACAGCAATACATATATAAGATAACTGGATCTCCAACGGCAATACATATATAAGATAACTGGATCTTTAACACCAATACATATATAAGATAACTGGATCTCCAACGGCAATACATGTATAAGATAACTGGATCTTTAACAGCAATACATATATAAGATAACTGGATCTCCAACAGCAATACATATATAAGATAACTGGATCTCCAACGGCAATACATATATAAGATAACTGGATCTTTAACACCAATACATATATAAGATAACTGGATCTCTAACAGCAATACATATATAAGATAACTGGATCTCTAACAGCAATACATATATAAGATAACTGGGTCTCCAACGGCAATACATATATAAGATAACTGGATCTCTAACAGCAATACATATATAAGATAACTGGATCTCCAACGGCAATACATATATAGGATAACTGGATCTCTAACAGCAATACATATATAAGATAACTGGATCTCTAACAGCAATACATATATAAGATAACTGGATCTCTAACGACAATACATATATAAGATAACTGGATCTCTAACGACAATACATATATAAGATAACTGGATCTCTAACGACAATACATATATAAGATAACTGGATCTCTAACGGCAATACATATATAAGATAACTGGATCTTTAACGGCAATACATATATAAGTATAAGATAACTGGATCTCTAACGACAATACATATATAAGATAACTGGATCTCCAACGGCAATACATATATAAGATAATTGAATCTCCAACGGCAATACATATATAAGATAACTGGATCTCTAATGGCAATACATATATAAGATAACTGGATCTGCAACGGCAATACATATATAAGATAACTGGATCTCCAACGGCAATATATATATAAGATAACTGGATCTATAACAGCAATACATATATAAGATAACTGGATCTCTAACGGCAATACATATATAAGATAACTGGACCTCCAACAGCAATACATATATAAGATAACTGGATCTCTAACAGCAATACATATATAAGATAACTGGATCTCCAACGGCAATACATATATAAGATAACTGGATCTCTAACGGCAATACATATATAAGATAACTGGATCTCCAACGGCAATACATATATAAGATAACTGGATCTCTAACAGCAATACATATATAAGATAACTGGATCTCTAACAGCAATACATATATAAGATAACTGGATCTCTAACGACAATACATATATAAGATAACTGGATCTCCAACGGCAATACATATATAAGATAACTGGATCTCCAACAGATATACATATATAAAATAACTGGATCTCCAACGGCAATACATATATAAGATAACTGGATCTCCAACAGCAATACATATATAAGATAACTGGATCTCCAACGGCAATACATATATAAGATAACTGGATCTCCAACGGCAATACATATATAAGATAACTGGATCTCTAACGGCAATACATATATAAGATAACTGGATCTCTAACAGCAATACATATATAAGATAACTGGATCTCCAACAGCAATACATATATAAGATAACTGGATCTCCAACAGCAATACATATATAAGATAACTGGATCTCCAACGGCAATACATATATAAGATAACTGGATCTCCATCAGCAATACATATATAAGATAACTGGATCGCTAACGACAATACATATATAAGATAACTGGATCTCTAACGACAATACATATATAAGATAACTGGATCTCTAACGGCAATACATATATAAGATAACTGGATTTCTAACGGCAATACATATATAAGATAACTGGATCTCTAACGGTAATACATATATAAGATAACTGGATCTCCAACGGCGATACATATATAAGATAACTGGATCTCTAACGGCAATACATATATAAGATAACTGGATCTCTAACGGCAATACATATATAAGATAACTGGATCTCCAACGGTAATACATATATAAGATAACTGGATCTCTAACGGCAATACATATATAAGATAACTGGATCTCCAACAGCAATACATATATAAGATAACTGGATCTCCAACAGCAATACATATATAAGATAACTGGATCTCCAACGGCAATACATATATAAGATAACTGGATCTCTAACGGCAATACATATATAAGATAACTGGATCTCTAACAGCAATACATATATAAGATAACTGGATCGCCAACGGCAATACATATATAAGATAACTGGATCTTTAACAGCAATACATATATAAGATAACTGGATTTCCAACAGCAATACATATATAAGATAACTGGATCTCCAACGGCAATACCTATATAAGATAACTGGATCTTTAACACCAATACATATATAAGATAACTGGATCTCCAACGGCAATACATGTATAAGATAACTGGATCTTTAACAGCAATACATATATAAGATAACTGGATCTCCAACAGCAATACATATATAAGATAACTGGATCTCCAACGGCAATACATATATAAGATAACTGGATCTTTAACACCAATACATATATAAGATAACTGGATCTCTAACAGCAATACATATATAAGATAACTGGATCTCTAACAGCAATACATATATAAGATAACTGGATCTCCAACGGCAATACATATATAAGATAACTGGATCTCTAACTGCAATACATATATAAGATAACTGGATCTCTAACGGCAATACATATATAAAAAATAACTGGATCTCCAACGGCAATGCATATATAAGATAACTGGATCTCCAACGGCAATACACATATAAGATAACTGGATCTCCAACGGCAATACATATATAAGATAACTGGATCTCTAACAGCAATACAAATATAAGATAACTGGATCTCCAACGGCAATACATATATAGGATAACTGGATCTCTAACAGCAATACATATATAAGATAACTGGATCTCTAACAGCAATACATATATAAGATAACTGGATCTCCAACAGCAATACATATATAAGATAACTGGATCTCCAACAGCAATACATATATAAGATAACTGGATCTCCAACGGCAATACATATATAAGATAACTGGATCTCCAACAGCAATACATATATAAGATAACTGGATCTCTAACGACAATACATATATAAGATAACTGGATCTCTAACGACAATACATATATAAGATAACTGGATCTCTAACGGCAATACATATATAAGATAACTGGATCTCTAACGACAATACATATATAAGATAACTGGATCGCCAACGGCAATACATATATAAGATAACTGGATTTTTAACAGCAATACATATATAAGATAACTGGATTTCCAACAGCAATACATATATAAGATAACTGGATCTCCAACGGCAATACATATATAAGATAACTTTATCTTTAACACCAATACATATATAAGATAACTGGATCTCCAACGGCAATACATGTATAAGATAACTGGATCTTTAACAGCAATACATATATAAGATAACTGGATCTCCAACAGCAATACATATATAAGATAACTGGATCTCCAACACCAATACATATATAAGATAACTGGATCTCTAACAGCAATACATATATAAGATAACTGGATCTCTAACAGCAATACATATATAAGATAACTGGATCTCCAACGGCAATACATATATAAGATAACTGGATCTCTAACTGCAATACATATATAAGATAACTGGATCTCTAACGGCAATACATATATAAAAAATAACTGGATCTCCAACGGCAATGCATATATAAGATAACTGGATCTCCAACGGCAATACACATATAAGATAACTGGATCTCCAACGGCAATACATATATAAGATAACTGGATCTCTAACAGCAATACAAATATAAGATAACTGGATCTCCAACGGCAATACATATATAAGATAACTGGATCTCCAACGGCAATACATATATAAGATAACGGGATCTCTAACAGCAATACATATATAAGATAACTGGATCTCTAAAAAAACAGCAATACAAATATAAGATAACTGGATCTCCAACGGCAATACATATATAGGATAACTGGATCTCTAACAGCAATACATATATAAGATAACTGGATCTCTAACAGCAATACATATATAAGATAACTGGATCTCTAACGACAATACATATATAAGATAACTGGATCTCTAACGACAATACATATATAAGATAACTGGAACTCTAACGGCAATACATATATAAGATAACTGGATCTTTAACGGCAATACATATATAAGTATAAGATAACTGGATCTCTAACGGCAATACATATATAAGATAACTGGATCTCCAACGGCAATACATATATAAGATAATTGAATCTCCAACGGCAATACATCTATAAGATAACTGGATCTCCAATGGCAATACATATATAAGATAACTGGATCTGCAACGGCAATACATATATAAGATAACTGGATCTCCAACGGCAATATATATATAAGATAACTGGATCTCTAACAGCAATACATATATAAGATAACTGGATCTCTAACGGCAATACATATATAAGATAACTGGACCTCCAACAGCAATACATATATAAGATAACTGGATCTCTAACAGCAATACATATATAAGATAACTGGATCTCCAACGCAATGCATATATAAGATAACTGGATCTCTAACTGCAATACATATATAAGAAAACTGGATCTCTAACGGCAATACATATATAAGATAACTGGATCTCTAACGACAATACATATATAAGATAACTGGATCGCCAACGGCAATACATATATAAGATAACTGGATCTTTAACAGCAATACATATATAAGATAACTGGATTTCCAACAGCAATACATATATAAGATAACTGGATCTCCAACGGCAATACCTATATAAGATAACTGGATCTTTAACACCAATACATATATAAGATAACTGGATCTCCAACGGCAATACATGTATAAGATAACTGGATCTTTAACAGCAATACATATATAAGATAACTGGATCTCCAACAGCAATACATATATAAGATAACTGGATCTCCAACGGCAATACATATATAAGATAACTGGATCTTTAACACCAATACATATATAAGATAACTGGATCTCTAACAGCAATACATATATAAGATAACTGGATCTCTAACAGCAATACATATATAAGATAACTGGATCTCCAACGGCAATACATATATAAGATAACTGGATCTCTAACTGCAATACATATATAAGATAACTGGATCTCTAACGGCAATACATATATAAAAAATAACTGGATCTCCAACGGCAATGCATATATAAGATAACTGGATCTCCAACGGCAATACAAATATAAGATAACTGGATCTCCAACGGCAATACATATATAGGATAACTGGATCTCTAACAGCAATACATATATAAGATAACTGGATCTCTAACAGCAATACATATATAAGATAACTGGATCTCCAACAGCAATACATATATAAGATAACTGGATCTCCAACAGCAATACATATATAAGATAACTGGATCTCCAACGGCAATACATATATAAGATAACTGGATCTCCAACAGCAATACATATATAAGATAACTGGATCTCTAACGACAATACATATATAAGATAACTGGATCTCTAACAGCAATACATATATAAGATAACTGGATCTCCAACGGCAATACATATATAAGATAACTGGATCTCTAACAGCAATACATATATACGATAACTGGATCTCTAACGGCAATACATATATAAGATAACTGGATCTTTAACGACAATACATATATAAGATAACTGGATCTCTAACGACAATACATATATAAGATAACTGGATCTCTAACGGCAATACATATATAAGATAACTGGATCTCTAACGGCAATACATATATAAGATAACTGGATCTCTAACGGCAATACATATATAAGATAACTGGATCTCCAACGGCAATACATATATAAGATAACTGGATCTCTAATAGCAATACATATATAGGATAACTGGATCTCTAACAGCAATACATATATAAGATAACTGGATCTCTAACGGCAATACATATATAAGATAACTGGAACTCCAACGGCAATACATATATAAGATAACTGGATCTCTAACAGCAATACATATATAAGATAACTGGATCTTCAACGGCAATAGATATATAAGATAACTGGATCTCTAACAGCAATACATATATAAGATAACTGGATCTCTAGCGACAATACATATATAAGATAACTGGATCTCCAACAGCAATACATATATAAGATAACTGGATCTCCAACGGCAATACATATATAAGATAACTGGATCTCTAACAGCAATACATATATAAGATAACTGGATCTCCAACGGCAATACATATATAAGATAACTGGATCTCCAACGCAATACATATATAAGATAACTGGATCTCCAACGGCAATACATATATAAGATAACTGGATCTCTAACGGCAATACATATATAAAATAACTGGATCTCTAACAGCAATACATATATAAGATAACTGGATCTATAACAGCAATACATATATAAGATAACTGGATCTCTAACAGCAATACATATATAAGATAACTGGATCTCTAACAGCAATACATATATAGGATAACTGGATCTCCAACGGCAATACATATATAAGATAACTGGATCTTTAACGACAATACATATATAAGATAACTGGATCTCCAACGGCAATACATATATAAGATAACTGGATCTCTAACGACAATACATATATAAGATAACTGAATCTCCAACGGCAATACATATATAAGATAACTGGATCTCCAACGGCAATACATATATAAGATAACTGGATCTCTAACGGCAATACATATATAAAATAACTGGATCTCTAACAGCAATACATATATAAGATAACTGGATCTATAACAGCAATACATATATAAGATAACTGGATCTCTAACAGCAATACATATATAAGATAACTGGATCTCTAACAGCAATACATATATAGGATAACTGGATCTCCAACGGCAATACATATATAAGATAACTGGATCTTTAACGACAATACATATATAAGATAACTGGATCTCCAACGGCAATACATATATAAGATAACTGGATCTCTAACGACAATACATATATAAGATAACTGGATCTCCAACGGCAATACATATATAAGATAACTGGATCTCTAACAGCAATACATATATAAGATAACTGGATCTCCAACGGCAATACATATATAAGCAAACGATAAAAAAAAACCTGCACAGATTCGCTTCCACTTTAAAAGAGCACACGGATAGTTCAATAGTAGAGTCAATGAATGCTCGTAGTTAACTAACTATTAGCTAGGATGGTAGGATATATTGGTTAAAGATCATTACTTGTTTGTGTAGTTAACTAACTACTAGCTAGGATGGTAGGATATATTGGTTAAAGATCATTACTTGTTTGTGTAGTTAACTAACTACTAGCTAGGATGGTAGGATATATTGGTTAAAGATCATTACTTGTTTGTGTTGTTAACTAACTACTAGCTAGGATGGTAGGATATATTGGTTAAAGATCATTACTTGTTTGTGTTGTTAACTAACTACTAGCTAGGATGGTAGGATATATTGGTTAAAGATCATTACTTGTTTGTGTTGTTAACTAACTACTAGCTAGGATGGTAGGATATATTGGTTAAAGATCATTACATGTTTGTGTAGTTAACTAACTACTAGCTAGGATGGTAGGATATATTGGTTAAAGATCATTACTTGTTTGTGTTGTTAACTAACTACTAGCTAGGATGGTAGGATATATTGGTTAAAGATCATTACTTGTTTGTGTTTTGTTTGTAACAGTTGTTTTGCTATCGTAAATTGCATGTAAAGGTGACGCTGAAATATGACACATGGTAACAACATAGACGAGACTAAAAATAGAAGCGCGAAATGACATATTTAAAGAGACCAATCTCTTCACAAGCTAACACAACATAATCTACATGAACAAAAATATACTCAATATATGCAAATATTTTGTTTTGTGGAACAAATGAAATAAATTGTATAATGCTTTGTGGTTTTATATTTCAATTTAGCTGTTTGATCATTAAATGATTTACCGGTGTTTGTGATTTTTTATTTCATTAGTTTTGTTTTGTGATTTTATGATTTATTTGTGTGGTTTTTTTTGTGATTTTTATTTCACTAGTGTTGTTTTGTGATTTTTATTTCACTAGTGTTGTTTTGTGATTTTTATTTCACTAGTGTTGTTTTGTGATTTTTATTTCACTAGTGTTGTTTTGTGATTTTTATTTCACTAGTGTTGTTTTGTGATTTTTATTTCACTAGTGTTGTTTTGTGATTTTTATTTCACTAGTGTTGTTTTGTGATTTTTATTTCACTAGTGTTGTTTTGTGATTTTTATTTCACTAGTGTTGTTTTGTGATTTTTATTTCACTAGTGTTGTTTTGTGATTTTTATTTCACTAGTGTTGTTTTGTGATTTTTATTTCACTAGTGTTGTTTTGTGATTTTTATTTCACTAGTGTTGTTTTGTGATTTTTATTTCACTAGTGTTGTTTTGTGATTTTTATTTCACTAGTGTTGTTTTGTGATTTTTATTTCACTAGTGTTGTTTTGTGATTTTTATTTCACTAGTGTTGTTTTGTGATTTTTATTTCACTAGTGTTGTTTTGTGATTTTTATTTCACTAGTGTTGTTTTGTGATTTTTATTTCACTAGTGTTGTTTTGTGATTTTTATTTCACTAGTGTTGTTTTGTGATTTTTATTTCACTAGTGTTGTTTTGTGATTTTTATTTCACTAGTGCTATTTTGTGATTTGCAATGTTTCGTCTAGTTTCACTGGTATTTTAGTTTTCTTTATATTCTCTTCTCACTTACTGAAATTATTTTTGATCTACAATTGGTCCATTAATTTATTATTGTTTAATGGAAGGTTCCATTCATATCGACTGACATCTTGATTGCCACAAACAAATGGTAGAGATTACGGATGTCATTGGCCTCCAATAACAAACAACCTGCTGACCATTAAGGTTTGCTAAAAGTTGTCTTTCGTGTGTAAAGAGCTTGGCATTCCCAACACAGAAAAACACAAAACAAAACAAAAACAAATCAAAAGAACATAAAGCTCTTATTTATGTCCCGTAACAAAATTTAATAACACATTTTAATCCTTATGCTTTGCTTGGAATCATTACCGATTCATGTCCATTCGATGATCCAGTAATTGCGGCTGTGCGAATCATGACAGTATCCATTGATCTGTTATTTCTCTTCAAGGATAATATAGTCACAACTTCTATGGCAAAATTTAAAACGAGAGTTGTATATAAAAAATCAGATAAAGTATTATTGATTTCGTGCAGTAACCAGTTAAATCCAGTCTATATGATAATGAAGAAAATTGTTGTTAACATCTCAGACACATTGATTTCCGTCAGAAGACCAGTGACCATGTATCTCTTAAAGTTCCTGTTTTATTATTAAATTACGACCTAGAACAGTTGATTACTATCGCGTCTCGGTACTATTCTGATGATGATCGAAAATGTATTCTCCCGTACTTGATTGACCAACAGAATTCACTATACAGTCCTGTTAGACGTTTTACTTGATAAACGGAAGTGTATGGCTACACCATACGGCTCTTTACGTCCTAGGTTTTGAAGCATTGACCATTTAATTTGACATTGCATCGATAAATGTGCCTATTAGTATAAAAGCAATGTACTATTTGATGTCTTTAATTTACATATAACATATATACACCTAAGACAAATTAATCCAATTTTTACTTTTTCGTCAACCGCCGTGGTTAGCGTGTTTGGCACGAGTGTGGTACATCGTAGGTTCGATCCACGGACAGATCAAACTAGATGTGTTGCTTCTTCGTTAAGCACCCAGTATTAAGGAGTAAGCACATTAACTTGTTGACTCAGAGTCAATTTAATGTGTTCGACAGAGATGTATATATGTCGATTCTTATTTCAGTGACCTAGCACCATCAAAATCTAACTCGGTGTGGTAGTCTGGTACCAAACTAGGCTTCATCATCCTTGTAACTTGCTCTTGCCACGATATAACTGGCTGAACATTGCTCACATGGAGTTAAACAGAACCACCCACTCGCTTAATTATTCACTAAATGATTGTACAAATTATTAACTAGAATGTTAGTAAATATTTGTCTTAGCGAGTTGAGTGTTTGGGGCAATACTTACTTATTTGTTAACGCTGTAAATAATTTTATAGCCAGACAGAAAGATTCATTTCAGAATTGTCAGCCTTTAAAAACACTAAAAATGTGCAAATAGGGATATTTTCTATCATGGAGATTACTACCTTATTATCTCATAAAACTGAGTTACGTCAAGGATAAGATATCTTAATAATAATCAAAATCGCTTGATTAAATTATACAATATAACAACCAATAAATATTGACAAAAAATCTAAAATCCGGAAAAAACAGTTTTCACACATTTTCTTTTATTATTATTATTTAAGTATTAATAGTGATTGAGTGAGTGATTGTTGTTTATCGCCATTTCAGCAATTTTTCAGCTATATTATGGCGAGAACAAGTTAATTTTCAATGAGATGATGATGAGGTCTGCTTTGTTCTAGACCAACATGCTGAGTTGAAATTTTATAGTGCTAGCTCACCGAAACAACAGTCCGCGGATAGACATGTCGCTCCACTCGGACACATTATTCTGATTCCGAACCAACCAGTCTTTGCTCTTTCTCCTTAATGCTGCGTGCTTAGCGTAGAAGCAACAAATACCAATGTTATAGTCTTTGGTTTGACCCGACTGGGGCTCGAACCCACGACCTACCGCACTCGAGGCGAGCACGCTAACCATTACGCCACCGATGCGGTTAAAGTATTAATAAATTTTATATTTCCTGATGATGTACGTATAATGTGTCTATACTGCAATGTCGTGTATTCACAAAATTCTTAAATTTACACACAAAAAGGCAGACTAAAGAAAACAGTCGCATAACTCCAGATGTAGAACAGTAAACGTGTGTAAGTCCAAAAGCATGGTTTGCCTTTTAAGGTCCGACATTGTTATATTTCAAAAGATTTCCTCAAGGTCATTTTTAGATATTGAAGGGAAATCAATTTTTATGGTTGCAAGCTGTGGAACAATCTAATTAAAAATGAAATTTTGTTACCGGAGCGAGCTCATAGATACGTGTGTAAATATGTACAAGGTTTACCAAAACTCACACGAACTGATAAGTGTACTACATTACTGGGATGGACCTCTATTGAGTGTTATATCGACTCCAAAAAACTATTATTTCTTGGTAGACTATGTAATATGCCTTCCAGGTTTCTACCGAAACAAATATTCATTACACGTCTATTATTATACTTGAACAATTGTACAACGATTAGAGGTGGTTTTATACCGGACATCATAAAAATAGTAAGGAAATATGATCTGTTCTCGTATGTTGACAATTTTGTAAAGACCAGTTTATTCCCGTCATCCAAAAAGTGGAAATATCTAATCAAAAGTAGTGTAATTGCTTACGAAGAACATTGCTTACATGAACGGTTCAATATTGACACTGACTTTACATATTTTAGACTGATTCAAGAAAGAATACTGCCACATCGTGCTTGGACTGTCTTGAAAAGTCATAAGCAACTGAGAACACAGTGTCAATATGTTGTGTCGCTTTGTGCGCTCGTAAAGGAAAACGAACATGAACTACGATGTCACAAATGTGGCCTGTTGTACTGGGACCCCATAGTTCATAGAATTGCTAGCTGCCCAAGTGGTATCACTATAAGAGATGAACTGTGGTGTGAAATTATTAATATTGGACCGATTGAGTTTAGTGCTACGTTACATCAGATGGATGATCTTAATCTTGTGATCACTTTGTTATCATGTGACAGTGAACGTTTCTTCGATCTGTCGAAATCTGATTCTGACCTTTTCAGTGCTCTATCTGTTTCATTCATTTACAAAATATGCAAACATTTTTAATATATATCCTAATTATTCTAAATTAACAGTTTTGAATTCATGATATTTTATTTCATCTGACGTTAACATGAAAGATATTGGGTTTTTTTCTCTGTAATATAATCTTGTAAATGTGTTATGCAAATGCTCTCCTGAAGGAGGATAACAAAGAATATATATATACGTACAGACATGGATAAAACTTAATGCCCCCGACGTCTAGGGACAGAGACATAACATGTTTTAAAAGCTTACATTGGTAAACTAGAATGGACAACTGACAGTAATTGAAAATTCTTAATTCATAGACATGCGAGACATCTGTATATGGAAGTGGTGGTTGTATTGTACATGTATATATGACCTATCTGTACTTATCTGTCTTCATAAGACTCCTCGTCCTTTGTACTCTTCAGACAGCAATTGACTAACAGAAGTATGTCAACAAACTTGATTATAATTTTAACTTCCAGAACAATAAGAATTTAGAACCCCCTGATACTATTTCAATCAGTTTGGCATTTAAGGCAGCATTTTATTACCTCTATTGAATATTTATAACTGGACGGAACTGTCGATAGCAGTCTTCAAGGGATGAAATATAGCATTAATTGGTGAACTAAGTCTACGCTCATATCCATTATTGGTCGATGTGGGAAGTCTTAATTGTATCAATAAGTGAGGGGAACAACAACGGACTCGTTGCATAAACTTGATTATTCTGTTGCAAGAGAAACTAAATGAAGCAAAGAAAATATAATTTGTAAGTCATCAATCAAGAAACATAGCATTCAATTCGTTTATATAACATACAGCCAGGCAAACAAACAAAACACGACAGATAAAAAAAAACCAACAAATTACAAAATATAGAATTTCATAGCCTCTAATCAAAATACACGAATACATTTTATTCATATTGGCACCAAACTACTTTATCCTAAGAATATTTAAGTATAATTGGGAAAATGAACTTCCAATCTCTGTCCCTATTATTATTCATACGTCGACTAGATTAAGACTGATGTATTAACGATGTCATGAAGGGCTATCGACAAACTGATTTTATCCAGGATTTCGATTGGAGAATTTAGATTTTCACTACTGTTTGCTCCCGTTTGAACCTGCTTTGATATATTATTGATAGTGACAGGGTTCATTCAATTTGTGGAATCAAATAAAATAACTGATTGCAGTATAAAGAAAATACAGTTTGTACATGACAAAATATTGTAACGACAATAAGAGGTTTATCATCCTTTAGTTCGCGTAGAAATGCACAAACATGCCAATTAAAATCTACATATCTACACATGCATATATAAGGCACAATGGGCTTAGGATCTAGGCAGAATGTAGACGGGCATTACATTGGTTCTACCGAGGTTGGGTTTAATTTGAATAAGTATACAAGTACAAGCATCTTTACTTGTATAATATATTATCAACTGGGAGCGGGGTTGTGATCCCATTATTATCAACTGGGAGCGGGGTTGTGATCCCATTATTATCAACTGGGAGCGGGGTTATGATCCCATTATTATCAACTGGGAGCAGGGTTGTGATCCCATTATTATCAACTGGGAGCGAGGTTGTGATCCCATTATTATTAACTGGGAGCGGGGTTGTGATCCCATTATTATCAACTGGGAGCGGGGTTGTGATCCCATTATTATCAACTGGGAGCGGGGTTGTGATCCCATTATTATCAACTGGGAGCGGGGTTGTGATCCCATTATTATCAACTGGGAGCGGGGTTGTGATCCCATTATTATCAACTGGGAGCGGGGTTGTGATCCCATTATTATCAACTGGGAGCGAGGTTGTGATCCCATTATTATTAACTGGGAGCGGGGTTGTGATCCCATTATTATTATCTGGGAGCGGGGTTGTGATCCCATTATTATCAACTGGGAGCGGGGTTGTGATCCCATTATTATCAACTGGGAGCGAGGTTGTGATCCCATTATTATTAACTGGGAGCGGGGTTGTGATCCCATTATTATCAACTGGGAGCGGGGTTGTGATCCCATTATTATCAACTGGGAGCGGGGTTGTGATCCCATTATTATCAACTGGGAGCGGGGTTGTGATCCCATTATTATCAACTGGGAGCGGGGTTGTGATCCCATTATTATCAACTGGGAGCGGGGTTGTGATCCCATTATTATCAACTGGGAGCGGGGTTGTGATCCCATTATTATTAACTGGGAGCGGGGTTGTGATCCCATTATTATTATCTGGGAGCGGGGTTGTGATCCCATTATTATCAACTGGGAGCGGGGTTGTGATCCCATTATTATCAACTGGGAGCGGGGTTGTGATCCCATTATTATCAACTGGGAGCGGGGTTGTGATCCCATTATTATCAACTGGGAGCGGGGTTGTGATCCCATTATTATCAACTGGGAGCGGGGTTGTGATCCCATTATTATTAACTGGGAGCGGGGTTGTGATCCCATTATTATCAGCTGGGAGCGGGGTTGTGATCCCATTATTATCAACTGGGAGCGGGGTTGTGATCCCATTATTATCAACTGGGAGCGGGGTTGTGATCCCATTATTATCAACTGGGAGCGGGGTTGTGATCCCATTATTATCAACTGGGAGCGGGGTTGTGATCCCATTATTATCAACTGGGAGCGGGGTTGTGATCCCATTATTATTAACTGGGAGCGGGGTTGTGATCCCATTATTATTATCTGGGAGCGGGGTTGTGATCCCATTATTATCAACTGGGAGCGGGGTTGTGATCCCATTATTATCAACTGGGAGCGGGGTTGTGATCCCATTATTATCAACTGGGAGCGGGGTTGTGATCCCATTATTATCAACTGGGAGCGGGGTTGTGATCCCATTATTATCAACTGGGAGCGGGGTTGTGATCCCATTATTATCAACTGGGAGCGGGGTTGTGATCCCATTATTATCAACTGGGAGCGGGGTTGTGATCCCATTATTATTAACTGGGAGCGGGGTTGTGATCCCATTATTATCAGCTGGGAGCGGGGTTGTGATCCCATTATTATCAGCTGGGAGCGGGGTTGTGATCCCATTAATCGATCAAACCACGCCACATATTTGTGCCTTTTCCAAACCAGGACCTAGATTTCCAACATCATATGTCGTGGTCTTTTCTAATAATCTAAGGTGACAGGTGAATGTTCGTTTCATTGAAATTGGTGGTATTGTTGACTATCACTTTTAGGCTTTCTTTTCTTAATGTATTCTGGTGACGTTTAAAAACAACCCCGTTCGACTTCCATATATACAAAACGGGGGGGGGGGGGGTAAGAAACTATCAAATCACTTGAGTTAAGTTTGGTTGACTAGTGTTGCCTATGGTAGATTTGAAGGTTTATAGCCTTCCCGTTGTGGATATACATGTCAAGCGGCCAGTTTTTAAAATGACTGTGTAATACAGAAAAGGACATTTTGTGACGATATATATAAATAAACTGAAAATAAAAGCTGATGTATACGATACCATTGTTGGTAAGAGTTCCTTATGACACCCCCACTCAAAAATTTATGGAATTTGTATATTTGATAATAAGCATATCAATTTAATGATTTTGATCCAGTTTTTTTTTGTAGTTTCTGCTAAACAGGTGCATATCCTGTCGTGAGTACCTGTGATTGGACAACACATGATCTGACATTGTACTCCAAACTCTAAAAATCCTGCAAATTGCTGTTTTAAATATACTATAAAGAGGCACTGAACGGCTGTATGCATAAGTATGTATACCTGCATTGTAAAATGTTCATACGTTTCAGAAACGGAAGTCATATGCAAAACTCTACAATACCAACCGGATGGTTATGAAGAAAAATGAATGTGTTAAATGTCAGTACATGTAGAAATCAATGTGACAGTGATAAGTTTAGGATATTTGAAACTGAAAGTAGCATATCTTAGGGCAACAAAAGGGTATCTCTTTTGAAAGATAAATCACAAATTACTCCAGTTTAATCATAGAAAGTGCTTAGTGGTCTGAACGTGGACATTTATTGTTGGAAAAGCCCACGTCAACACACTAGAAAAAAATGACGAAGTGGAAAAGTAACTCTTCCTTGAAAATTACATAGTAGGTTATTCAAATGTTTGTTTATTCCTTAAGAACACTTGAATTATTCTAAAATAAAATACTTTTAATTCATTGAACAATGAATGATTTGTACTGAACACAAAAAACCTATGATTTTTGTAGATAAAAAAACACGGGATAAACCAATGTGATACGGAAAATACACAACTTTTCTTTCTGGTACCTCACTTGAATTCAATTTAATCGATAAAAAAGTAAAATGGACCATTTTGCACGCATTAACTGGAAATAACTCTTATAAACATGTATATAAACGTTTAATTTGAGAGCGAAGTCGGAAATGTACAAATGGACTATTTGTACGTAATGAGCTTCAGAAATAGAAAGAAGAGCGAGTTTCTGAAGATCTTTTGTTTCCGGTTCCGATGGGAATACAAATAAATTTTATAATTTCCAACAATGTATACATACAAAAATGTATTGTGTTTATACTGCGACCTCCTGTATGAAAAATGTTGTTAAATTTACGCACAAAATAGGCAAAACCTTTGGGCTTTTAACATACGAAGAAAATATTAATATCATCAAACACGTTTTCAATTTTATTAAATCTTCAAAAAGATTCCTTGTAGTATAATTACTCGATAATTATCTACTCTCCAACCTCGTATCCATCCAACACAACCTTTTTATTAATTCGTTAATTATTTACAATATATCTCTATATGTATTATATGTATGCTCAGAATGATCATTATACTATGTGAATTTATTGTATAAATGGGAGAAGACTTCATAAGTTGGTAAAACTTGTGTCCTATCCCTTTTGTTAATTTAACAAATAAAATCATCATAAACTAAACTAGACGTGTGGTACCAGGAGACTTTACGTCTAGTCTAAAGCAAATATTTATACATGCATTTTTATTAAGAAAGTAAATGCATTGATTTTTATATAAAATCATTTTATTCGACCAACATTTACAACGTGAACGGTGAATAGTTTCTTAACTTGGTTAATTTCGGGTATTATTCAGAAAGTGGTTCATTACTGTATTCCCACTCAATTAAGTTTTGACATTTCCCATAAAATTCCTTTCTCGCTTCGATTGCAGACGATCCCTTGACATTATGCAGACCATTGATATATCCATTATATAAAACTTCCCCTTCCAATCGTATACTAATTTGACATGACTTGTAATTTAACAATAACCGCTGTTTAAATGTGCCATCGAATATATTTTACTACAACTAATTACCATAATTTGAAATCAAACATTGACTTTCTTAAACAAATCAATGGACATTATTTTAATCCAGAAATAGAGAAACTGATAGTCGTGACTTACAAGGTACATTATCCCGTCGATATTTGAGAGAAGACTGGCTTTATTGTATTGTTTTCTTAGTAATTTAGTAATATTAACAATGCTGATTGAAAATTTTAAATGTTTTATAAAAAGTTTATTTATTTTATATTCAGTGGCGTACATTGTAAAATTTGCATCTAAGCTTTTTTTTTCAGTATTAATCTAAAGGCTCACCTGAATCCGTATTGCTTCTATCATCCATTTGAAGTCATTCGTCTGACCCTTTTATACTTTCCACATTTCGATCACCCTACCGCACAATCACGTTACCCTTTGAACCAATTGGTAATCAATGGACATTATTTAATATTATTTGTCTGATATCATCTATTAACTTTATGATTTTATTATTAACTTGATACTGTAACAAGAATGAAGTCGGTTTATATTAGGCTATGAAAGTATCCATGGCATGAATTGAAAAAATAATACACGGACATTTTCATAAAGAACAGCAAATAAAAACTACGTATGAAAACTTTGATAAATTTACCGATTCTGAGATAACGTTTATAGAAATTTTATCATCATCTTTATGTTTTTTCTTGACTGAATCTTGGCTAAAATGATACTAATAAGATCACTGGTGGTCAAGTGGAGATAACCCGGTATAGACATGAACAATTTTGTTATGCATTAACCATTCTGTGATGGTCCTAAGCAAGGAACTGGATGTTCATCGACATATTATGTGGTCTTTTTTTCTGTTCAGTGATTTAAGGTTCGTTTTGTTGATATTGGTGGCATTGTAGATTATCACGGTTTAAACTTTCTTTAATATTCTTGATATTACTGCCTGGAACAACTCTCGTCTTGAAGTAAATATGTAAAACTATTTAAAAGGTTTTATTGAGTTCAGAAACGTGCATTAAATGTCAATAAATTTAGAAAATGTATTGTAACGGGTAACCTCCTCTACCACAGGTCAAAGCAACCGTAGTAGGTTCATAACCACTAACGTTAACTGAGTGGAGATCTCATTTAGCTCAGTTAGTAGAGTGGCGGTTTACAACCGTGACGAGTGGTCCTGGGTCGAGACATGCTCTACTGTTACATTGGCGCGCAACTAAATATCCTATGGTGGTTAGAATTTGAAATCTGATCGGATTGAATGTTGGTAATTGAGGTATCGTCAATAAGTTATGATGACTCTTTGGGTAGGTAGGGTATAATGGGTACGCTCCACTACGTACTATGTGATAGTGGCAATCCCCATTAGCTCAGTTGATTGAGCAGTGGGTTACATTGCGAGAGGTTCCTGGATCGAATCTCATCGGAACATTGCATTTTTCAGAGATAAAACGTCCTCTATTGTACGAGGGAATTGAAATAGGAAATAGGATGAGGCATCTAAATACAATATTATCGAATTTGACAAGTAGGTAATAGGGATATACATGTATTGAAGTGTAGACAAACATATACTTTGAAAGATAAAGATTGACACAACACTATTTACCGGCACCCTCTACTCCACATTTATAATGGTAATTTCATACACAAAATACTTATATTTATGAACAATACACGTTTTTTATTCATTGTATTTGAACAAACTGTACCCAGGGGTTAATATTTTCGTAAAATTGTATAAAACCGTTAGCAAAGATGCTTGGGAAAATAATCTTAAACAAAAATTCCATAAATAATAGAGCTCTTAACAGTATTTATAATTCTTATTTACTAAAACATATGTTGCTACAATAGAGATTCTTGTTTTTATCCATATTTAATAATATGCGAGCAACAGTTGATAAAAAAAAATACTATCCAGTTTAATTAAAATTAGATGTTTTTGATCTTTTAAAAAAAGTTTGGACCGAGCGATCGATTAATTTACATAAATGATATACAATTTTAATTTTTTTAATAAATCAATTTGTAAAGTAAAATATAGACTAGTGTTATATTTCTATTCTTTTTGTTTTTAACATTGTTTTGTCCTTTTAATCAAACTCCTTCATTGTTGATATCACTTTATAGTTTTATAAAACTGCAATGTCTTAAGGTGTGAATTTTCGTCATATCAAATATCACATTACATCTATCCCAGCGAGAAAAATAAACGTTTTACAAATACAATATTTATTCCTCACGGAATCAACAGTATAGAATATTTGCTCCTCAAATAAAAAATAGCGCGGAGGTGTTTATAATTAATTATTCAAAGGAAAAGATAATTAATTTAGGCGGAACATCTTGTATGT
This sequence comes from Bathymodiolus brooksi, assembly GCA_963680875.1. NCBI lineage: Eukaryota > Metazoa > Mollusca > Bivalvia > Mytilida > Modiolidae > Bathymodiolus > Bathymodiolus brooksi. Next base: position 35,909,129 of record OY804575.1, read on the forward strand.
GCCGTTCCTCTACTTATTAAGAGTAGAGGGTCGACACACGTAAGCTGTTGTTACCTTAAGATTGTATGGATTTATGGACACCAACACGTTAAATAAAGGAAAAAGAGATGAAATAATAAATAAATGTTATAGAAACTAAATATGAGAAACGCCTGTATGCTGGACAAATTCCAAGTGTTTTTGTTGATGCTATCATTTTCGCAAATTTAAGCTTTGTGTGTACTTGTAAATATAAAATTTTATTAATCAAATGAAATTAATTGTGCTTCATTACATCTTCCTTACTGCCAGGTGAAGGTATCTACGGTTGTTCATATCTTGTTGTGGTAACACAATGATCATTTCTTGTATCAGAAACAACAAGTCACTGTGTTGATGACACACTACTGACAGGTATTCTTCGTCTTTTTCCATTATCTTTCTTCTCATCCTTTTCTGTATTATCCGATTCTTTTAAAAATGGAAATATGATTATTTCACGGTAATTTTGTTTTCTGCTTTCCACTCAGTATCTTTCGGAAGTCTATTATCAAAACTTTATCCTTTCCTCTCAGTATCTTTCGGAAGTCTATTACCCAAACTTCTCCTTTCCTCTCGGTATCTTTCGGAAGTCTACAATCCAAATTTTCTCATACACTTCATCTTTTCCACAGAACTCTTATAATGAATTTCCATTCCGGTACTGGTCGGATTTCATCTTGCTCCTTTGTTCAATAGAAGCCTTTCCCAATTCACTTCCTGCTTTCTTGTGTTTCTCTTTGTTCCATTTTTCCATACTAAAAACTTTAACTACCTTTCTTCATAACCTCCAAGCATCTGTTGTAGACATTCACGGCAGACTACCATATAGCATTTAGGATAAGTGTCACCACACCATGATTACGATATTTAGAGTCCCTACTCTGCATGACAGGTGGCACAGATTTTTACTTAGGTCATCTCCTTTTCGTTTTCATGGAATTCCCATATTAGTTGCCTTATTTTTCTGCTTTGTGTTTTCCTGCAGCTCTTGGTAATTATAATTAGTATTACTGTGAGCACAGCTCACTAAGATATATCCCCCGCTCCCCACATCTGTCCAACCTATTTCCATAACCAAAACATTACTGATTGTTCCGACCAAAAATGAAAGGGACCCTCCTCTCTTCACCAGTAAGCTGCTGATAAAATTTCAAAACATTCTGAGAAACACTACTCAAGTTATCATACTTCGAATTTCAGTCTGTACGTCGATCTTTTCCAAGAAATCTCACCGAGAATAGCGAGGCAGCTTCGTTTCTAGGTCAAACTACATCATATGAGACGGAAGTGCAAGAACGGGAACCCTGGGATTTTTACGAATGGATTACCTGCAATGAAAAACCCAGATGCGCTCCGAATATTTTTCCCATAATGTTTTGGCGGGAAATATAAACCGCTGAAAAAACATAACAGCAGACGGATTATTTCGTAAAAATGGCACAACGACCATCTGAATATGGAAACATTGAAATAATTTGATGGTAAATAACTGTTCAAAAAGAAATTCAAACTGAGAAATAGATGATTGAATGGTTAGAACTGAAGTCAAAATTTCAATGAAAAAGAAATATTCAGCTTGCCTCTACTTCAAATTATTAAAATCATACCCAAACAAATACATATACAACTAAAAAAAAAAAAAAATAATAAAAAAAAACAAAGGAAGATGAAGCTGAGAACAGCTATTGAATGGGACTATGGCATTTTACCCCCTTCCTCAATAAAAGGGCTCCCAACTGATAAAAATGTGTAAGGGAGCCGGAGAGACCATTTAACTAAGGGGGCTATTTCTTTTTCATTTCATGTCACTGATTTTATAAAACAATAATCTGTCTTACAGGGGTAAAAAATAAATAACTTGTGTAACTCCACTTTTCAGCAGTGACAGAAATCAGTGTTGAAATCCAGAAAAAAAAATCCTATTTTACCGTATAAGTGGTTATTTTGGTGGGTATTTAATTTTCGCTTTCTTCGCGAGGATGTTAAATGCGCGAAAAAAGTTCACGAAATATTATTTCACGTTCAAATAGTTAAACAAGTTATTTATTTTTTATCCCTGAAAAAGAAATAGCCCCCTTAGTTAAATGGTCCCTCCGGCTCCCTTACACATTTTTATCAGTTGGGAGCCCTTTTATTGAGGAAGAGGGTAAAATGCCATAGTCCCATTCAATAGCTGTTCTCAGCTTCTTCTTCCTTTGTTTTTTTTTCTATTTATTTTTTATTTTTTTTTTTTTAGTTGTATATGTATTTGTTTGGGTATGATTTTAATAATTTGAAGTAGAGGCAAGCTGAATATTTCTTTTTCATTGAAATTTTGACTTCAGTTCTGACCATTCAATTCTCTATTTCTCAGTTTGAATTTCTTTTTGAACAGTTATTTACCATCAAATTATTTCAATGTGTCCATATTCAGATGGTCGTTGTGCCATTTTTACGAAATAATCCGTCTGCTGTTATGTTTTTTCAGCGGTTTATATTTCCCGCCAAAACATTATGGGAAAAATATTCGGAGCGCATCTGGGTTTTTCATTGCAGGTAATCCATTCGTAAAAATCCCAGGGTTCCCGTTCTTGCACTTCCGTCTCATATGATGTAGTTTGACCTAGAAACGAAGCTGCCTCGCTATTCTCGGTGAGATTTCTTGGAAAAGATCGACGTACAGACTGAAATTCGAACATGGGCAATTAGGTAAGTGTCTTAGAAACAGTTTGATACGACAGTGCCATATGTAGACAAGGTAAAAAGTGTAAAATAACACGGGGGTTTCCCAACCGAGGTGAGCGATATGGCGCGAAATATGAAAATGGAGTTGCATACCTTCTCTCTTATACTGTATCAGTCGAAAAACGGTGGACACAGAATACACGTATTATTCATGATGTATGACGTCTACTGATATTGTCAAATGAAGAAAAAACGAATGATTATGAAAATTTTGAAAAAGGAATGATTTATATGAAAATTTTGAAAAAAGGGGGGGTAGTAGAGAAAAGGGGGGAGGAGGAAACGACATCCATGCCCCATGCGCCTGTGCTCTTCACCAGTAAACAGCTGATAAAATTTTAAAAGATTCTAAGAAACACAACTCAAGTTATCGTACGACATAGGATTTGTCTACAGACGGACGGACAGACAGACGGACGGACGGACGGACGGACGGACGGACGGACGGACGGATGGACGGACGGACGGACAGACGGACGGATGGACGGACGGACGGACGGACGGACGGACATGGTGAAACCAGAATACCCCCCCTACAACTTCGTTTCGGGGGGAATAATAATCCAAAAAAATATCCGTTAAAAACGTGCTGAAAGGGAGGTAATCCAAAGTCAACATATACGAATAACGCTTAAAAAAATAATATACAAAAATTATCATGAGTCTGCAACATTTTTGATTATTTTAAGATAATCATTGGGGGAAAATATATACCAGAATCTGTATACTAAAGTAAATAATGCAATTTGTTATGCAGACTGGGAAATTACACAGAGATCACGGCATAACAGAAAAATGAAATGGAAAAATACTGAAATGTATTGAATGGTATAATGTAATATAAAACAATAGACAATTAACAGAACAAATAAATCAAAAAGGACAAAAGTGAAACTTGAATATAAACTTGTAGATACCACGATGAACAAATTAAATGATACTTCATTTTGAAAAAAAAAGTCAAGAAAAACAGAGGTTATATTGCCACGTTTATATGAACCGTTCACTTTCTTGGATTGGTACAGGAACTTCAATAAAAAGTGGCGGAGTTAAACAAATTTTGAAAAACAGTGAGTAATGGGTGCTTAGTTTTATAATGGCGTGAACAAGTTACATTTAGATGACATGGTGATAATGTCTGCTTTGTACTAGATCTACATGGCTAGTTAGATATTTATTGTCCTAGCACACTGAAAGATCACTACTAAAGGGGGCTTGCTAGTACACATTTTACAATTTATAACCCCCACATGACGTTATTCATTATATGCTGATTCATCCTCCAAATGACGTCATTAACTATGTTGAGTCATATAACCCCCACATGACGTCATTCATAATATGCTAAATCATGACGTAAACTATAAACATCAATTCTGCTGAGTCATCATGACGTAGATTACAACTCGTAATTTGCTGAGTCATTCTTGAACGACTATAATCACTCACTCTAACACGACGTATTTTGCTGAGTCATTCTTGAACGACTATACTCACCCACTCTAACATGATGTATGTTGCTGAGTCATTCTTGAACGACTATAATCACCCACTTATTCTGCTGAGTCATTCATGAACGACTATAACTTCCACATCCTACAAAACTGCTGAGTCAGCAATAGTGTCATTTTACCGCTGGCTAATGATACCAACACAATATAAATACGACACCCAAACGTTGATTTAAGCACTGACGATGAAAATGGGATATTAAACGGTAAGTAATTTTATTTTGTATTGAGATGTAAGTATTATAAGGTACTATTCTCATTGTTTAACCAATGGTTTTCAAGAAAATAAAAGCAAGGAAAACACTTTGATAATATATTTTATTACAAATTGTTAAAGTATGATTTGACAAAGTCATCATTTACATAAACATTTTCGGAAAAAAATGAGTCATCATTGCTGAGTCATTATAGATTAAAACCCCTACATTCGAAGTCATCATGACCTCCATGCTGAGTCATGATGACGTTGCTGAGTCACATATGCCGAGTAAAAATGACGTTGCTGAGTCACATATGCCGAGTCAACATGACATCATACCCCTATCTGCTGACTGATTATGATAACGTTCTGATAAATGACCAATATAAATACAACCCACAAAACAAAGTCAACCTATATAATAACACTCTTTAACCCCCTATTTATAACTTATAACCCCTACATATTGAGTGCTGAGTCATCAATGCTGAGTCATCATCCTATCTCCCTTATAACCTCTACATATTGAGTGCTGAGTCATCAATGTTGAGTCATCATCCTATCTCCCTTATAACCCCTACATATTGAGTGCTGAGTCATCAATGATGAGTCATCATCCTATCTCCCTTATAACCCCTACATATTGAGTGCTGAGTCATCATCCTATCTCCCTTATAACCCCTACATATTGAGTGCTGAGTAATCAATGTTGAGTCATCATTCTATCTCCCTTATAACCCCTACATATTGAGTGCTGAATCATCAATGTTGAGTCATCATCCTATCTCCCTTATAACCCCTACATATTGAGTGCTGAGTCATCAATGTTGAGTCATCATCCTATCTCCCTTATAACCCCTACATATTGAGTGCTGAGTCATCAATGTTGAGTCATCATCCTATCTCCCTTATAACCCCTACATATTGAATGCTGAGTCATCAATGCTGAGTCATCAGCCTTACTGCCATGCCCTGATGTCACACACATTTGCTGAGTCATGGTGACATCATATTGCTGAGTCATCATCCTATCTCCCTTATAACCCCTACATATTGAATGCTGAGTCATCAATGCTGAGTCATCAGCCTTACTGCCATGCCCTGATGTCACACACATTTGCTGAGTCATGGTGACATCATATTGCTGAGTCATCAGCTAACTGTTTTCAATGAAACACTGAAGACTGCCAGAAACATATTGCATTTTGTGTACATAGGACAATTACAGAGAGAGAAAAAACTTATTTATGCAAAAATGAAAAAAAAAGATCTGTTTGAATCTAACAGACATCTATGACGTCATTGTAGACCGAAAGCTTATATTACATGAAGTTTCATGTATATGTCGACACCACTAATTAAATATCTATCCAATTGAAGGCCTGGGTTGCTCAATGAGTTAGGTAGGTGGATTACTTAACAACTCATACAAGAATATCACCAATACGGCGTGGGTTCGCGCCCAGGCTTTGTAAATTGCAACAAAGGATGCACTCGACTCGCAGCTGCAAGTGATAAAGTTTACCAGTTGCTTGCCCATGGTCGGTGGTTCTCTCCGGGTACTCCAGCTTCTTCCACAACTAAAACTGGTCGCCATGATATAGCTGAAGTATTGCTGAAAGTGGCGTTCAACGCTAAAAAATAATCAATTCAAAATCTTTCCAATTGAAGAGCGTCTTCCAGTAAATTCCCTTCTAATTCTAATAAGCTTGATTCTTTAGTGTATTCGTATCTGTTAGTTGTTTTGATGGTCAACTTGTTTAGTCTTCAGATTATTTAGAATGATGGTTATGAAAACAAATACACGTTTAGATTAGTTTATAGAATGAATCATAGTTCAATGAAAAAAATTGGCAATAATACTGATATATAAACGATCTTGTAATCATATGTTTATAATAGATCGTATTTAATAATTCTACAATGCTCAATATTTTCATTCTGCATACATAATGGCCATGCAAAAATATTATCAATGTCAGTTAATTCATTATAAAAATAAAAATGGTAGGGAAAAAAAGATATAGTCATCGTGATTTAAAAAAATGAGTTAATAAAATATATTAGTCACCTTTCTTTTTCTTTTTCTTTTTCCAATTAAAATCTTTATTTGAAATCTTTACATTTGTTAGTGAGAGAAACATGAAATACCAGTACCGTATCCTGGCCTCGTTAATATTAGTAGCATGTTATAGAAATAGTGTTAGTCGTTTTAGTACAATACAATTAAGATTGATCAATAAATTCAATACGGATTTTGAGAGTTATTTCATGAGTGTTTCTAATTTTAGGCTTGTTTGTTTACTTCCTATATACTTTCGTTTTTGACCCACGTGTTGGGAGGTATGTAAAATCTAAAATGTTGTTGTTTTTTTTTATCAATATTATATATGGAATTATATTATTATTCAATACAACGGAGATAAAATATACGTTATTTCCGAAATTAATATATTCGGAAAATATTTAAGATTGAAAAAGAGATACTTGAAATCACTCTCAATTTCTATTCAACAACTAATCTCGTTGAGATTAGGATTCCGAAGAAATTCTCCGTCAGTATCCTCGTCCCAATCTCGCTTCAAGGCCCATCAAAGGCACTCTGGACATGGACGGACTGTTATATTATTCATATTTATTTATATTCAGGCTGGGTGTTAGTAACATAAATCAAACAGTACATGAAATATAGCTGCAATAATGTAGCTCCTGTGACAAACTTGTGTCTCGGCGGAGCTACAAAGCGGTCCCATTCGTCACAATGGAGCAAAAAATAAATTGCAGTTGAAACATAAAAACTCACTATTTACGCTTCAAACATTTCATTATAACTATTACTGATGATCCCAGTCCTTGTTAAATCGGTTTGGCTGAGAAATGTATGCTTTTCAAAGGTAGCAACAACCTTGTTCAAATTTATCGATCGCTCGCCATAACCGGAAACTACGGAAGGCGGAGCTTTTCTAAATATGGTATTTCTTACTACACGTTTACTACGGCTGATGTAAACATTCACGCCTCAAATCGCCAAATATGGTATCGACATACCAAAGAGAGGCCGGAAATGACGAAATTCAAAAGGTTCAGAGAGAAAGTAAACATGGATTTTTATTTTGTGGGAATTACATTCTAAAATACTGGTAGGTGATAACAACTTGTTATAATAGTGGACAAAAGGAAAGGTTATGTCTTATTATTGATAAATGCAGGCGTCAGAAACTCTGTAAGCGAGCGCAAAAAATCTCGGCGGCTGCTCCATTACGTGTAATGGCATACCGTTAAAACCCTTGCGAGTAAGCGAGCATTTAGGGTTTTATTATTAGAACTACATGAACTATGTTATCTATGTTAATTAATTCTGATTATTTTTTCCATTATGAATACAAATTGCTTGGGGATCAGCCTCAACTGTTACTTCCCCGTGTACGGTTTATTCTCCTAAGAGGGTATAAATATATATATATCAAACACAATGTTGACGTACATGTCCCCAAGAACGACAACTTAACACAGGCAGAAAGATCAGCCCTTAGGGATATACAGGAAAGAGATGATATTATTATTAAGCCAGCAGATAAAGGGAGTGCAGTAGTAGGCATGGATAAAACGACATATATACAAGAAGCAGAAAGAAAACTGTCCGATTGTCGATTCTACGAAAAATTAGATTCTGACCCTACACTGGATTTTACGCAGAAGAACATGCGAGCCTTGGAGGCTATGCATGCTCGTGGCCACCTAGACGATAAGACCATGGAGTACCTTACTCCAGAGGATCCCAAGCCAGGCCGTTTCTATCTGCTGCCTAAAATCCACAAGGAAAGCAATCCGGGGAGACCGATTGTATCAGCCAATGGTCACCCAACTGAAAAAATATCGGAATTTATTGATTTTCACCTTCGGCCGTTCGTTGAAAACCTTCCATCACACATCAAAGATACTATCGACTACTTGAAGAAAATGGAAAATTTAACCATTCCAGAAAATACCACGCTTGTTACCATGGATGTAACTTCCCTTTACACGAACATTCCCCATGATGATGAATTGCCGCATGCAGAAAAGTATGGGAACAACGAACAGATCAAGAACCTCCGACAGATTGTTTAGTGGAGATGCTTACACTAGTTCTAAAAAACAACAATTTTACTTTTGACGGAAACCACTATCTTCAAATAAATGGGACAGCTATGGGAACCAAAATGGCACCCTCCTATGCCAACATTTTTATGGGGGACCTAGAAGAACGATTACTCCTCTCGTCACTTAAACAACCTCTTTCATGGTTCCGATTTATAGATGACGTTGACATGAAGTGGACACATGGCATAAAGAGCTTGATGATTTTTTGGAACATGCCAACAGTATCCATCCGTCTATAAAATTCACACACCAAGTGTCGAAAACCAAAATGTCCTTCCTTGATACTACCACCACGGTCAAGGAGGGCAACATGACAACTGATTTATACTCTAAGCCCACAGACAAACATCAATACCTTTCACCCAGTAGTTGCCATCCTAAGCACTGTTTTAAGAGTATCCCATTCAGCCAAGCCATTAGGGTAAAATGAATAGGCTCCACTGTTGAAGCCACCAAGCAAAGAATATGAGATTTACGCCATCATTTGAAAAAACGGGGATATAATGACAAAGTTATAGAGAGTGGGTTTTCAAAGGCTAGTGAAATTAACAGAAATGACCTCCTGGAGTACAAAGAAAAAAAGATCAACAAACCCCTTGTTCTCACTTACCATCCTTCTTTAGAGAAATTTTCAAGCATTATCCGTCATCATTGGAAAGAAATTGAAAAAAGTGAAACGCTGGCCAAGTTGTTCCCTGAACCACCCGTTGTAGCGTTCCAGCGACCTAAAAGCATTAAGGATACACTGGTCAGAGATGCGGTATCTAGACCTTCATCGACGGTCGGCCAGTGTAAACCATGTGGTGACAAGCGTTGCAAGTGCTGTCTCCAATTGCAACACGCACAAGTGTTCCATAGCAAGACGACAGGAAAGGAGTATAAGATCTTTTGCAATGTCAATTGCAAAACACCTAATGTGGTTTACCTCCTTGACTGTCACGTCTACGGATCGCAATACGTAGGAGAAAGTGTCCAACCATTCAACAAAAGAATGAATGGACACAGAAGTGACCTTACGAAAAAGACGCGCTTGCCCGTGAGTCAACACTTTGTATCGCCGGGGCACTCGTTGGATGACTTTGGCAGATAATTATTTTTATCATTGACCACAATCTAAGTTGGAAAGAAAATCAAAGACAAAAAAGAGAGAGTGTTTGGATCCGCGAGTTACAAACATTACATCCGGAAGGCATAAACAAAAAGGCCTAAATCTTTTGTTTTTCTTAACTTTTTAACCAGTGCCTGGTCCTTAGCTAGTTGGTAAATTTCATCATTACATTTTCTCATTGCTTTCATATTGTTTATAAATTAGTGTACATATAAACTTGAATAATATAAAGTATAAAGTTCAAGATTATGATCTTTAGTAATTTACGTCACTCAGCAAATGTGTGTGACATCAGGGCATGGCAGTTAGGCTGATGATTCAGCAATGATGACTCAGCATTCAATATGTAGGGGTTATAAGGGAGATAGGATGATGACTCAGCACTCAATATATAGGGGTTATAAGGGAGATAGGATGATGACTCAACATTGGTGACTCAGCACTCAATATGTAGGGGTTATAAGGGAGATAGGATGATGACTTAGCACTCAATATGTAGGGGTTATAAGGGAGATAGGATGATGACTCAGCACTCAATATGTAGGGGTTATAAGGGAGATAGGATGATGACTCAGCACTCAATATGTAGGGGTTATAAGAGAGATAGGATGATGACTCAGCATTGATGATTCAGCACTCAATATGTAGGGGCTATAAGGGAGATAGGATGATGACTCAACATTGATGACTCAGCACTCAATATGTAGGGGCCATAAGGGAGATAGGATGATGACTCAACATTGATGACTCAGCACTCAATATGTAGGGATTATAAGGGAGATAGGATGATGACTCAACATTGATGACTCAGCACTCAATATGTAGGGGATATAAGGGAGATAGGATGATGACTCAGCACTCAATATGTAGGGGTTATAAGGGAGATAGGATGATGACTCAACATTGATGACTCAGCACTCAATATGTAGGGGTTATAAGGGAGATAGGATGATGACTCAACATTGATGACTCAGCACTCAATATGTAGGGGTTGTAAGGGAGGTAGGCTGATGACTCAACATTGATGACTCAGCACTCAATATGTAGGGGTTGTAAGGGAGGTAGGCTGATGACTCAACATTGATGACTCAGCACTCAATATGTAGGGGTTATAAGGGAGATAGGATGATGACTCAACATTGATGACTCAGCACTCAATATGTAGGGGTTATAAGGGAGATAGGATGATGACTCAGCACTCAATATGTAGGGGTTATAAGGGAGATAGGATGATGACTCAGCACTCAATATGTAGGGGTTATAAGGGAGATAGGATGATGACTCAACATTGATAACTCAGCACTCAATATGTAGGGGTTATAAGGGAGATAGGATGATGACTCAGCATTGATGACTCGGCACTCAATATGTAGGGGTTATAAGGGAGATAGGATGATGACTCAGCACTCAATATGTAGGGGTTATAAGGGAGATAGGATGATGACTCAGCACTCAATATGTAGGGGTTATAAGGGAGATAGGATGATGACTCAGCACTCAATATGTAGGGGTTATAAGGGAGATAGGATGATGACTCAACATTGATGACTCAGCACTCAATATGTAGGGGTTATAAGGGAGATAGGCTGATGACTCAACATTGATGACTCAGCACTCAATATGTAGGGGTTATAAGGGAGATAGGATGATGACTCAGCACTCAATATGTAGGGGTTATAAGGGAGATAGGCTGATGACTCAACATTGATGATTCAGCACTCAATATGTAGGGACTATAAGGGAGATAGGATGATGACTCAACATTGATGACTCAGCACTCAATATGTAGGGGTTATAAGGGAGATAGGATGATGACTCAACATTGATGACTCAGCACTCAATATGTAGGGGCTATAAGGGAGATAGGATGATGACTCAACATTGATGACTCAGCACTCAATATGTAGGGGTTATAAGGGAGATAGGATGATGACTCAGCACTCAATATGTAGGGGTTATAAGGGAGATAGGATGATGACTCAACATTGATGCCTCAGCACTCAAATATCAGGGGCGGATCCAGGATTTGGGATTAGGGGGGGGGGGGGCGTGAGTAGGAGAGGGATCTAGGGACCGCTTAAGGTCCCCATCGGGTCCAGGGCAGAGCCCTAGGAGGGGGTCCAGGTGAGCAAAACCCCTCCCCCCTAAGCCTGGAGGTTTGAGGAATTACAGACATTTATTTGAACGACAATTATGAACCAACCACACCATTTTTATCAGACCAAACAAACTTTACTTTGAGTCTTAATTTTGTCGGATAATTGTTAACAGTATGTTTTTGTCAGATTATAAGAACCTGAAGTAAAACTTTTTTTTGAACTACCGTGATGCCAATTGTTCAACTCATGACTCATCGATCACGATATTTTAACCCTTCAAAGAACTATTGGTTTAGTTTTAACGCATTCCTGGGGTCCGGATGGCTCAAGGTCGTTGGATCTAACAGCTCATACAAGCCTATCACCAATACGGCGTGGGTTCGCGCCCAGCTTTGTAAATTACAAAAAAAGGTGCACTCGACTCGCAGTCGCAAGTGAATAAAGTTTATCAGTTGCGTCAAGTGTTTGAGCAACGGGCGTAAAAACCTCATTACACTAAAAGATCAAACAAACAAAATGTATCAAAGTTCTCGAGAAATATGTTTACGGAAATCAGGTGTGAGATATGCATAAACCATTTTGTCGAGATTATTTTCACACTTTCATGTGCAGTTGTAGATATTAATTTATTACAAATAAATTGTAGTCAGAATTTTTTGTTAAAAATGTGTAAAAAAAATTGTACAGATATCCATTGGTAGATATAAATAACATAACCGTACCCGGACAAAGGATTTGTTCACACTTTATTGTGTACAGATACCTCGGGAAGATGCAGAGATTGTTACAAATAAATTGCCGCTAATTTTATTTTTTTTTTTATTAATATGTTACTTTTGTATTTTAATGTATAATATACCAACGCGAATTTTTACTGATCTTTACTTGAAAAGTAAAAGGCAACATTTTCTGGTATTTGTATACAAATCAAACTTATTTTTTTTTCATATGAAATTGCAGAATTTCGAATTCAAGAACTATTTGAACCATTATTTAAAGAGAAGTGACCATTTTCTTGGATCACTCAAGTTTCTCCACACTGTCTCAGTTTCATCATCTGATTCTCTCGTTATAGGTTTTCGCTGTATGTTTTATAAATGAGATCAATTGTTAAATTAATTATTCGAAGTATTGATTGAATTTACTTTTTAGTTTACCTTTGACTTTTCTCGTCTCGTCGAGGAATCAGAAATGTATCCAATCTTGCTTATTTTCTTGGCCTAGAATTTTCGTCCATTTTATAATTTCTAAATAGCACGTGTACATGTAGTTGTAAAATTGACTGCAGAAATAATGTTTAATTAGCGTGAGAAAATAGTTGATGTCTGGTACCTCGGAACCAATCAGAATGGAATAATCTTTGAACTACTGACGGCGAATGCATATATGAATCAGCGAACACATCCAACGTGTATTTACAATGTGTAAGAATATTTTTACTACAGGTCGCGAGTTAACCATTCATGAAAAAGTTACTTTATTGAACTCCTTAATTAACGTTGTATAACATATGCTTTGCGAATTTTAGGGGGGGGGGGGGGCGCACGCCCCGCACGCCCCCCTCTAAATCCGCCACTGAATATATAGGGGTTATAAGGGAGATAGGATGATGACTCAACATTGATGACTCAGCACTCAATATGTAGGGGTTATAAGGGAGATAGGATGATGACTCAACATTGATGACTCAGCACTCAATATGTAGGGGTTGTAATGGAGATAGGATGATGACTCAACATTGATGACTCAGCACTCAATATGTAGGGTTATAAGGGAGATAGGATGATGACTCAACATTGATGACTCAGCACTCAATATGTAGGGGTTATAAGTTATAAATAGGGGGTTAAAGAGTGTTATTATATAGGTTGACTTTGTTTTGTGGGTTGTATTTATATTGGTCATTTATCAGAACGTTATCATAATCAGTCAGCAGATAGGGGTATGATGTCATGTTGACTCGGCATATGTGACTCAGCAACGTCATTTTTTACTCGGCTTATGTGACTCAGCAACGTCATCATGACTCAGCATGGAGGTCATGATGACTTCGAATGTAGGGGTTATAATCTATAATGACTCAGCAATGATGACTCATTTTTTTCCGAAAATGTTTATGTAAATGATGACTTTGTCAAATCATACTTTAACAATTTGTAATAAAATATATTATCAAAGTGTTTTCCTTGCTTTTATTTTCTTGAAAACCATTGGTTAAACAATGAGAATAGTACCTTATAATACTTACATCTCAATACAAAATAAAATTACTTACCGTTTAATATCCCATTTTCATCGTCAGTGCTTAAATCAACGTTTGGGTGTCGTATTTATATTGTGTTGGTATCATTAGCCAGCGGTAAAATGACACTATTGCTGACTCAGCAATTTTGTAGGATGTGGGAGTTATAGTCATTCATGAATGACTCAGCAGAATAAGTGGGTGATTATAGTCGCTCAAGAATGACTCGGCAAAATACGTCATGTTAGAGTGAGTGATTATAGTCGTTCAAGAATGACTCAGCAAATTACGAGTTGTAATCTACGTCATGATGACTCAGCATAATTATTGTTTATAGTTTACGTCATGATTTAGCATATTATGAATGACGTCATGTGGGGGTTATATGACTCAACATAGTTAATGACGTCATGTGGAGGCTGAATCAGCATATAATGAATGACGTCATGTGGAAGCTATAAATTGTAGAATATGTACTAACCAATCCCCTTTAGTAGTAAGATCAGTCGGCAGTTAGACATGTCGCACCACATTGACACATTATCCTGATTCAGAATTAACCAGTGCTTCATCTTAATATTACGTGCTTAGCCACATTGACACATTATCTTGATTCAGAATTAACCAGTGTTTCATCTTAATATTACGTGCTTAGCGGAGAAGAAACAAATGCCAATTTTAATTCATTGCATATTTTACTTAAAAAGGGGTATTTTACTATAGTATAAAATTGTCGATCTAAATGATTAAAAAACGAAATTATTAACTGGAAAAATCTAGATTAAAAGGTTATTTTGTGTGCGTTTGTGAAATCAATGAGCGAGTTGTTGCTTGATGCCAGATGAATGATTTTTCAGCATACCATGGCGAGAACAAGTTACATTTCGATGGAATGATGATTCGCGATGACCATACACTTTGCTGGTTTTGTTTATAGTGCTAGCTCTAAAACAATAGTCTACGCGTAGACATGCCACCCAACTCGGACACATCATCCTGATTCTGAACCAAGCAGTCTTTGTTCTTACTCTTTATTGATACATGCTAGCGGCTAGGCTTGGAATATTGAAACCAGTGCAATAAATATATATATTGATTTGATTGAAAACAAACATATGATTATATTTTTCAATAACGAATTTCGATATATTATCTGATAAATGTGAACTTGTTTCATTCTCTCATGAGAAGATCTGTGTATTTACGATGTAGACGATCAAGACATGATGTTTTATCTTCAGATGTGTTCGTTTTCTGATAGATGTGCACACAACACTAGAAGTACGAGGTTTCTTTTTTCATTTTGTTGATATAAGGCAAACAGTTTCTAAAACATTAAGATTTCCTATCAATAAGCTTTCAACCTCTACACAACAGCGACAATTCTCATTCATCATATAGTCTGATTAAATAGTAAGTCTAATTATTAACACATAATTTGTAAATAGAAAATAGTTGATTTCAAGATTGATTATTTTGATAAACCTTGTGTTGAATTGCTGTGGTTGTATCACATACACAGATTGAAAAGGAATACATTTTTTTTTTAAAGTCTAATGGGGATTATATAACATATGTGTGATTACTAAAGGGGATCATAAAACATATGTGTGATTACTAATCTAAAGGGGATTATAAAACATATGTATGATTACTAAAGGGGATTATAAAACATATGTGTGATTACTAATCTAAAGGGGATTATAAAACATATGTGTGATTACTAAAGGGGATTATAAAACATAGGTGTGATTACTAATCACAATTGCTTAAGGAAAATATGTGTTCGAGAGAATGGTATAATATGCAAGATGTGAGATGTTGTCTGACTATCATTATGTACATGAATGTGTATCTTTCCTTCACATTGACACTGTTACATTTTAGAGTTATTCCTCTTTACAGCTAGATCGATCATACCAAGTGTATGTGAAACATTCAGAACAGGCTCAGTGTTCTACTATTCTAGTTCGCTACGTATTCGGGCGTACTTGAATATCCATCAATGGATGACGAGTCATTTAATTGGTGTTTACTACACTGTGTATAACCATTCGGGTTCTATTTTGGCAGGGTCCGGGTGGCTCAATGAGTTAGGTAGTTGGATTACCTAACAACTCATACAAGCCTATCACCAATACGGCGTGGGTTCGCGCCCGGCTTTGTAAATTACAAAAAAGGGTGTACTCGACTCGCAGCCACAAGTGATAAAACTTACCAGTTGCTTGCTTGTGGTCGGTGGTTCTCTCCGGGTACTCCGGCTTCTTCCACCACTAAAACTGGTCGCCATGATATAGCTGAAATATTGCTGAAAGTAGCGTTAAACAACAAAAATCAAATCCATCAAATCAAATCATCTATTTTGGCAATACCCTATTGACGGCATCATAAGCTATACTTGTATATAATGTACAAACGTATTCTAAGGTACAACTACAGGAATAACTGGGAAGGGCGGCGGGTGTGGGTAGGCATACAACTGATTGTTGATGTAAAGTCTAACGCTTTGCATAATTGATGTGGAAATCAAGCTGTTTATCTCAAAGTTTGTAAGCGAGATCTTCGAATTCGAGACCTCTGTGATACAATAATCTACATACTACAATATGATATGCAAGAGGCCTTTAATTTTATCGCCCTGCTTTAATGACAGGTCAATGTAAATGACTCGATCATGTATTTGATGGCGTTCATTTCATTAAGGTATGACAACAACGATGTCTTTTATTGTAACTTCTGGTGTTCATTTCATTAAGGTATGACAACAACGATGTCTTTTATTGTAACTTCTGGTGTTCATTTCATTAAGGTATGACAACAACGATGCATTTTATTGTAACTTCTTGTTTCTAGAGTGACATGTAGATTACTCAATAATGTACTTGATATTAAATTCATTATGTAGACAGTCTATGCGTGTTGATATTAAATTCATTGTGTAGACAGTCTATACGTGTTGATATTAAATTCATTGTGTAGACAGTCTATACGTGTTGATATTAAATTCATTGTGTAGACAGTCTATACGTGTTGATATTAAATTCATTGTGTAGACAGTCTATACATGTTGATATTAAATTCATTGTGTAGACAGTCTATACGTGTTGATATTAAATTCATTGTGTAGACAGTCTATACGTGTTGATATTAAATTCATTGTGTAGACAGTCTATACGTGTTGATATTAAATTCATTGTGTAGACAGTCTATACGTGTTGATATTAAATTCATTGTGTAGACATTCTATACGTGTTTTTCCCTATCTTCGTTTGTAACGCTGCATATGCAATTTAGTGAAATGTGTAAATTTTACATGGAGATCAAGCAGTTTTGATTTCAAAAATCTGATTTGTTTAGATGAAATGTTATTATAACTGGTAGTACTACTGTAGTCTTTTACGGTTATCTTCTCCTGATATTGTTATTCATCTTTCTTGTGTATATCTTGCACTGTTTCAAATCTTTGTCAAAGATGTTGCTAATAAACTGTGAGCTCAATTCGCACAACAGACAGCCTGTTGTTAAGTCTCCCAAACAACGTTTGGAGACTTATTGTTTTTGCTCCGTTTCTTATTATTATTATTATTATTAATATGAGTCAGGCAACCTGTTTGAAGGACGAAGTCCTAAAATTTCAATAATACGATGATCCGTACACGTTAGCCTCACCGTGGCATTTGATAAAAAGATTTGACCAAATTGATGAAGCTGATTGCATGTTCATATTTCAGATTAAACACCAATATTCCTTTTGAATCATAGCCCATATATTATTTAATGCATTGTTAGGGGTTTTAACTTAGAACAGATTTTCATGATCCCGTTCTAGTCACTCTGTGACCTAGATCCGGACACAATTTCGAACGACATCATAACCTTTCTAGTGTAAATTATTTAATGACAACTGTTAAAATTGAAAGAGCATTCATTCATTTACGTTCACATATCTATTTGTATATAATACACATGACCTTTCCTTTATTCATACCATAAATGTGTGCCAGTTTGCATTCGGAATTCCTTGGACTCTTCAATGAATAAGGTACATCACGGATTTTGACATTTTGGGATAGATCAAGGTAAGGAGAATGTATTATATTGACTGTTTTTGTTTTAATTTCAATGTGTTCTACATATGCATAGAACCAGGAGATCATATTCTTTCCAATTACAGGCATAAGATAACAAAATATGCGTACCTCAATGAATTTTAGCGATAGATTCCAAGTGCAATTGTCGATCGTTTTCTGTTTACAAATATGAAAACCCGTCGTCTGCAACATTCAACAACTGCGCATGAATAATGTTCTCCCAAAACACGAGTAATTTAGCGGGGTATCTATGTTTTGAAGAAACAATTAGGGGACATACTTTTTATTTCGTTCGTAATTGCGTCCGGTGAAGCTATTATCTTTTATTTTGAATGAATTGTGTAGCCGATTTGTTATGGCGTTCATTTTACCTACGCCGCTCTTCCATCGGGAGTTTCGTAGTAAGAGATTTTTTTTATTAGAATTTTATTTCAAGTTTATTTCGATTTTGTATAGAGTAAATAATTAAAGAATTAGGAATTTTTCATTGAAATATATTTCTTTTGCGTTTCTAAATTATCAATTGATCTATTTTTAAAATTTCCGGTGAACAGATATTTGGCTATCAATATAGAAGGAAAAATCGGACAGCTTACCGTTAGAAGGACTTCGTCCTTTATTATTATTATTCTCCTCTTTCTTTCTTTCTTTCTTTCTTTCTTTCTTTCTTTCCGTGGAACATGAACTTGTCCACGGCAGATCTCAGGAACTACTGGACAGAATTTCATGAAACTTGGTGGAGTTATAGATATATGTTTCTAGTTGATCCTAAAGTTTTCAGTTTTGTGGTTAAGGGGGGTCAAAGTCATATTTTGAGGGGTTCAAAGGGGGTGGGGGTTACTATGGAATCCTATGGGAAAGTTGAAATTTCGTACATTAATGATGATAACTTCTACAATACCGCCACAATACCGCAAAAATTCAACATTGACCGATATTATCAAAATTTGATATGTGGGTAGATATATAGGGTCTAACACCGGGAGAGGTGCAAGATAGTAAAATCTGTGACACCCGAGGGTAAGATTTAAATCGTATCGGACGAGGCTTGTCCGAGTCCAATACGATTTAAATCTTACCCGAGGGTGTCACAGATTTTACTATCTTGCACCTTTTACGGTGTTTGACTCTTTTTCTCACCCCTTTCTACCGTGTCAATGTTTGTTTACTTGTTGTGTAGTTTGGTGCATTATTTTGCGAACCGTATCGCACCCACAGGACCAAAATGCCACGCAATAAAATATAAACAAAATTTTCATTTTACAACTTTAAAGAGGTTCAAAATAATAAAGTTAGCAAATTTGTGATAGATTCTACAATAACAAAATCTTGCAACTTTTACGATGTTTGCCTCTTTTTCTCATCTCTTTCAATATTTGTTTACGTTGAGAAAATATAGAGTACTCTCCGTTGCTATGTAACTAACGTAAATAAAAACAATTACCTCCCTTTGACCAACGTCAAATAAATTTTTTTACAGGCATTTATCGCTGTTGTAGTAGCATTTATAATATATTTATAAATAATTGTATTTTATTATATTTTATTGTGAAATATATTTAAAATACTGTCAAGACACTATAAATCGACAATTTAATTCAACAATGGAAAACAAGCTTGTCTTACCCTGGAGCCGGGGTAAGATAGAAAAATCTTTTTCACCTAAACTAACGGACTACTTTATCCAAGGGGTGAGAACATGATGTCCCGAATTGATTACCGACATTGAAAAATTTCTACCGGTCGTCATTTTCAAAATGGCCACCAGAATACCGCACACATTCAACATTGTCCGATTTCAACGACATTTCATATGTGGGTAGATTATGATGTCCTGAATTGATTCCTGACATCAACAAATTTCTACCGGTCGCCATTTTCAAAATGGCCGCCATAATGCCGCACAAATTCAACGTTGTTCGATTTCAACGTCCTGAATTGATTCCCGACATCGAAAAATTTCTACCGGTCTCCATTTTCAAAATGGCCACCACAATACCGCAAAAATTCAACATTGTTCGATTTCAAAGGTAGCTTTTGATTTATTTTTTAAACCTGTTGACAGTGGCCAGTTTGGGAGACTCCATAATCGTTAGATTATAATCATATCTTGTTCAATTCGTTTTTTTCTGGTTATTCCAATGTTCTTATACTCAACCCTCTGTCGAGTTTGGTAATTATATAAATATCACAAATTTCCAGTGTACAAAAATAAATAAATTAATTAAACAATATGTAAATCCAATAAAAACCTAGAGTACATCCATGTTATATATAAATGTATAATACAACAGATTTACTAACATCACAAGTTTTTATTGAAGGATTTTTACGTAATATAAACTATTTCTACTACAATATGTTACATTATATTACTGCCTATATTATTCTGTAGCTGAGTCTTGTATTGTTATTGTTAATATGTGGACCTAAGTCACTTAAACAATATTCTACCACTTCAAAACTAGATCGTCATTTTTTTAACATAGAAAATAACAAAATTCAACAAAGTGAATGAAACTAGTATTTATGTTTGTAACATATGTTGTCATACCAAATACTTTTATAATGGATTTATTTATCTTAGAAGTGTAATTAAAATACATTCCCCACGTATAAAGAACGATCATTTCAACTATAGGTCTAAACCTTAATATATAACGGTTCATTTGTTATGGCTTAAGTGATATTGTTTTAACAATAGATCAGATCAAGGAGAAGTAACCTATCTAGAGGTCAACATATAGAATGCGAAGGTGCCAATGAAAGAAACTTCATCAATAAAAGATAAAACTGCTGATTTATGATAAAACATTGTTAAACCGGGACCGTGGGTATACATAGCTGTGAGCGGATCGAACATTCAAATTGTTCGTTATTTTGACCACGGTTATCTCGAGGAGGAAAAATCAATGATACATAGTTTCACAGTTACTTTTGGATCAAAATATTTGACAGTCATGGTCACTAGTGTTCCTCCCTACGAAACTTTCAGTCTTATTAAAAATAATATTCTTCATCAGTCTAAAAACTACAAAAATCACCAAAATTCAAATTTCTGAGGTATGTGACCTTTAGGTCACGTTGGTCATGTGACATATAGTTTCATAAATATGCTGTTCATAATGGGAACTTTTCTATGATAAGCTCCGCCCACAAATTTTGTCGGTAGGCACTACCTCAAATTACCCTTTAAGAGAAAGTGAAGAGAATCCATTTTTACTGCTGACGTAAATTATTTTACGTTCCTTTACACTCGTATAATTATAAACAAAAATAATACTGTATTCATTGACTGATAAACAATTTGTTTTAATCTAAATTAATTATTTCTTACCTTGTACTGCCTACATGGTGTGATGATGATAAAGTCGACATGCGTCTGAAATATACAAAAAAATACAAATATGATGCAAGATCTATAACTCCATTGTCATTGACTACTGTTTTACGAATAGTCAACAACATCTGTGTACTAACAAATAAACTTTAAAAACTACAAACGCATTTGCGCAATTTTGATATCTATAGATAGCATATCATTCAGGGCAGACGACAGATGGATTCATATTCTGATTAACTTGCATCCAAAATTTTAACGATACAATTAAAGAGGCAGGAAACCAAATTATAATGTAATATTATAAAAACTTAATTACTTATCAAAAAAGAAATTAAACCCATTTGATGGTTAAAAGAATCACAGAAAACTATTCATTGGGTATGATAATATCAAATATTATAAATTTCCCGCCTGTCAGGCAGCTTCTGCCATACTGACAATGTTAGTGACGTCACTCCTTCTGTTCCGGTCAATTCAAACATCAGTTATCACCACACATCACATTATTATCCAGTCAAGACATGTACATTTACCGAGCTTTAATGAATAGAGAATTAGAAGATATGTGTTTAGTTCATGATAATTGCGATCCACAATAATCGGTAGAGGAACTTAACAGTTGACAAAATTTAGTCACCGAAACAACAGCGCAACCATTCCCCCATTTCTGTACGACTTCATCAACATGGTTCACATTTTCAAACCCAATCAGAGATTACTAAATCTTTAGGTATTCAAATCGAGTTAGTATCTGTCTGGCATATGATTGGACAGTCAGTTGATGATGAATGAAAGGGTTGCATGACATGACCCAAACGGAATGTCGTTGCATGTTTGTGTATCAACAAACATAATATTAAGGTTTCTAGACACCAACTCATGACGGGGGTGGTGGTGTCATCTGTCAGTTCATTAAAGCTGTCTATAACCATCTATTTAGGATGATGTGAGTTATTGTTGTTTAAAGCCAAGTGAGAATTTTCCCACAAGAACTTGTCTTAATCGACGTATCTTTACTATCCACACGAATATCATGTGGATAATAAAGATACGTTGATTGACACGAGTACCTGTGATGTTTTCGCCTATATAATGTTACTTTTAAATGAAATGATGACGCAGTTAACACTAGCTGTGAATGTGGTAGACATTGGATTCGATTCGATCCCCGGTCGGATCAAACCAAAGACTATAAAATTGGTATTTGCTGCTTCTCCGCTAAGCGTTAAGAGTGAGAACAAAGACTGATTGGATTGGAATCAGGATAATGTGTGTCCGGGATTAGTGGCATATCTACATGTGTGCTGTTGTTTCAGTGAGCTAGTACTATAAACATCAAATTCAAGTGTATTGACCTATAATACAAATCAGACTGCATCATCATCTCATCAAGACGAAAATTGTTCTCGCCATTGTATAGCTGAAATTGTATTAAAAACAAACACTCACTCACTACAAATTAGCAAGACAGTAAGCAATATGTAATATTTAACAAGTAATTTAGTGTACATGTACGTTAATTTTGAATAAAAGATTATTTATTATACTAAGATAGAAAACACTTTCTCCAATTATTACGGCGTTTTAACCCCGCTGAACCAGTGGTGGAAAAATCTGTAATCCTCTAGAGGATTAAAATGTCTCGTGCCTTTCCCCGCATGTTGTCAAATCGGTAATTTTGAAGGATTTTGAAATAAAGTTCGTGTTAAATAATGGGAGAAACAAATTCTCCTCCAGTTGCCCATGTGGGTTACGATATTTCTCCACTCTCGAGAGTTAAATTAAAAATTGTAACCACTCGCCTGACGGCTTGTGGTTAAAATTTTTAATTTAGCTCTCTTGAGTGGAGAAATATTGTAACCCACATGGGCAACTGAAGGAGAATCTATATTTAATTTTATGACTTATTATGCTTTAATTAACTTCGTCCAATCAGAATAAAGTTATATGTGTTTGCTGTATTTTGTGTTTATATTTTTCATCGACACAAAAACAATCTTTTTATTCTGTTTATATATGATAGTTGAGAAGAAACAGTTCAAGGACAATAGATTATTTCTATCTGCAGTTCTAATGAAAACGCATGCAGGGTGATTTTTTATTAAGCAATTTAATGAGTAGATAAACACGTTTCTTTGACAATCGACAGTTAAATTGGTATCAAGACTATTAATTTCGTTTTGAATAAAGTATAATTATATATATGTAAATGTATATATATATATATAATAGAATACAATCTGATAAAAATTTGATCACTCGCTTGCTCCCCTTTACTGGCCTCCCACGCCGCGTCATATCAGTAAAGGGGGCCAAGTGAGAGAGTTTAATCAAACTGAATAAAATGCCGATACATATATTAAGACTATATGCATTTAATCAACAATTTTCCGCTTACAGGGCTCTTTAAAATGTGTGTGTATTATTTAGACGAATGTCTAGCTTCCATTTATTAACAACAAAGCAATTTACTTGGATTGGTTTCATGGAGAAACACACCTTTTTGTATGTTCCCACCGCAACATTTGTCCGTGTTTCCTGCCTTACCATTTTGGCGGTGGTTTTCTCCGGATACTCCGGTTTCCCTCATTAATAAAACTGACCGCCACGATATAACTGAAATATTGTTGAAATTGTTAGACACCTTAAACCTAAACCATTTTGACTTCCAAATGCTTTGAGATTTTTACACAATGTTTCTAACCATATGACAAATTCGAATTTGGTTATTATTCCTAAATGGTTCCAGATTTATGGCCCTTGATTAATTGTAAAATGGCAAATTTGAGGTTTCTGTGCTCTAACTTTAACTCCCATTGGAATTTTGAAAATATTTACACAATGCTTTATACCACAACACAAATGTCAAGTTTGATTTTGGCCATACTATCTTGCTATAATATCCATTGTTATGCCCCTTAGTTAATTAAAAAATGGACATATTTGTGGTTTTCGTTCTCTATCTTTAGTCTTCCAATTGACCAATTTAAGAAATTCATTTGTCTGTTGTATCAGACATAGCTTATACTTTAAAATCAGCTTTAAGTGGAGACATTTGTGCTATACGGACACATTCTTCTTTTATTCTATAACTGGCTTAAACGTAAAACAATACGAAAGTACAAGATTTATTGCTGAATTTTCTTTACGGTTATATTGACACAATCCATTTTGTGGTATTTACATTTCTAATTAAATCGCAAATTCTATCATCTAATAAAAACCCACTTCATTTTCCCTCCTTTCATTTCCTCGCCAGGACTCTATATCTGCCTTAATCACGTTAATATCGCCCCTAATGCCAGCATCATTGACAGAAATTAATACACAATACGCGAGAGGAAATAATACTGTCGAAAAACATCGAGTAAAAGCCATCGATTCTGAAGAAAACAATGAATATAAATAAAACTAGTCAACATTGAAACAAGACAGCTTTGTGCAATAAACTCTTCCGTAGTTTTCTTGATTGGAAATCCTTTCTATTTTCAATATAGGACTATAGAATATAACATTACGGGATGGTTTAAATCAAGATATTTCATTTGCAGATGAATTTGAGATACTTCAACTTACTGAGGATTATTGTAACGGTATAAAGTGAAGAATACAAGTATTGTTGTTACATCTTAAACTGTTTCTATTATCTTGAAAGATTGGGGAAAAAAACTTGAAAATTCTTGAATCCTAGTATATCATATCTATTCAAATTGATTGATACGAAACATATTCTTAATCAAATTTACCACTTTACATTAGTATATATAACGTATACCTTGTCTCTGAATATGAAATGTATTTGTATATGAGTCTTCTGAAATGAGAGGTTTGCCAACAATTTCTCAGCTGTTCTGTGCTTAGTACAAATAAATGTTATATTGAGAGACAAGATGTGTATGTGCTTACTATGTAATGTCAAATAAGTTATGTAAACACGAACAAATAAGTGTGTCCTCATCGAGGTTATGGTGTTTAACACCACTTTCAACAATATTTCAGTCATATCACGGCGGTCAGTTTAATTGGTGGAGGAAACAGGAGTACCCGGAGAAAACCACCGACATATCGCAAGTCACTGACAAACTTTATCAAATGTTGTATCGAGTACACCTCGCCATGAACGAGGTGTGTCTTGATCGAGGTCAGTATCAAACCAGTGCCGTTGAGTAGTGGATTTTGCTCTACATCCAATCAGATCGTCATATCCAATAAAATACGGCATTTTTATTGGACGATTTTGCAGTACGCGTCCGAAATTAGTAATCAAAAGTTTTATGACTTCATAAATCTTCAAAGAATGAACACATGTAATTCAGATTCTTTGTATTTACCAAAAAACATCGACAATGCATCAATAGCCACCCACAATGTGTGATGTATTAAAAGCAGGAAATCAGAATATAGATATGGTTATATTAAATAGTTTTATGTTGGTATTTGTGAAAGCATAGACTTGTCAAACTTAATCCAATTAAAATTAAACTTTGTTGGATTTTGCCCCATTGGTTTTATAATATATTTATTTACATATATACAAGCAAAATACAAAAAACAAACAATGCAAGCAGAATACAAAAGTATTACAGACGTCTCTGATTGGTGGTTTTAAGCATGACCACTGACTAGGCGTCATTGTGTGATTGGGTTCCAAAATTACATTTCTATCTCTGCGAGCTATTCCTGTACACGAAGATATCAAACATGTGTAAATTCACTCTCTGGAATCGCCTTTTTAGCAGATAAAAGGAGTAATACATGAACTTTTTTTTAGCTTACTTTGTAAATTATTGTAAGGCATAGTCATGAAATAAACAAATTAATAGTTATAATATGTTATTTTGTCGTCTAGCAAAATGTCAAAAATCGCCATTTACGCCGGGAGTAATTAGAATAAAATATAAATGGCTTAAGACTTTGACGTTATCAGGTCGGTTATTGCAGCAACTAAAGAACAAATTATCTTTGAACTACGATTTATCTGAAGACATGACCCGAGGACAGGAATTTAATGAATCATAAATATATTGATTCATATCTAACCCTAACACAGCCCATAAATCACACTTTCTGATTTCTGGGACAGTCTGGATTAGATAACAATGAATAATCTAAAATTTGTTTTAGAATATATTTTGTGACCTATGCGAGCAGACACAAGGAATCCATTGAAATATAAGATTTATATAGCTTCACAAACTGTAATAAAACATATTTGTTTTCTATGGAAGATTTATTATTTGATTTTTTTTTTCAACGAATGATAGCAGAGATGAAGCATGAAGCTTTCATCAAGTGAGTGAATGATTGTTGTTTAATGCCACGTGAACAATCCAGCTATATCATGGCCAAAGAAAGGCAGTTTTTGATGAGATGTAAAAATGATGTCTGTTTTGACCAACACGCTGAGATGAATATATGTATAGTACTAGTTCAATGTAACTACCATTTGCAGACACACGTGTCACTCCATTCGTACATATTATCACGAGTGCGAACCAACCAGTCCCTGTACTTATTCCACAATTCTTTGTTAATAAAGGAGACACAGCACATACTAATTCCAGTCTTGGGTTTGATTCAATATGTGATGGACGCCACAATTTGAAGCATTCGATGTGAACACGCTAAGCATAGCACTCTCGATGTGAACACGCTAAGCATTACACTCTCGATGTGAACACGCTAAGCATTACACTCTCGATGTGAACACGCTAAGCATTACACTCTCGATGTGAACACGCTAAGCATTACACTCTCGATGTGAACACGCTAAGCATTACACTCTCGATGTGAACACGCTAAGCATTACACTCTCGATGTGGTCATCATCATCATCAATATAAAAAAAATCTTTGAACTTAAAATTACTATGTAAATCACTGCTTTGCTTGTGCAAAAAAAAATATCAGAAAAACAAATATAATCATTTAATTTGGAAAAAAAATAATACGAGCTGACATCTTTATCAAAGTACAAAAACTTAACACTTAGAAAATATCCCTGGAAAAATGATGAAAGCCCAACCCATAATATTCATCTGTCTGATACTTGATTTACGACCCAACCTGTATAGTTTATATATCTGATATTACTTTATGATTTATGCAGTTTTGTTATGTGCAGTCATTGATTTTTCATCAGTGAGTTCTATCTACAGGCGAAATTACGTTAATGAAAGGTCGTAGTATGAATTAATTAAACTCATATATAAATGGAAGTCCGTCACAAGTGTGAAATCATGGTTATAACTCGGAGGCAAGTTGAAACAAAACAACAGGATCTTTGGAGGGGGAAGGCATCAATAAAAGTACACATGTATAACACATAAGACAGGAAATCTCTCAGACACATGACGGTCGTCATTAATGTTTGTCGGAGTTCGAAAATCACGTGAAATGGAAAAGCTTGATAAAACGGTTCGTGGCGTTTCCTGAAAGTATTACAGAAGATTTATGCATTACGTAAATGTAGATTTGAGAATTATATATATTAAATGTTAAATCGATACAAAATTCACATTTTTCATAACTTTTTAAGTGATTGTGTTGTATTCTACTTCTACCCTTGAATCATATAACAGTCAAAACATTGACAAATACGAGGTCAAAAAGGTCGGAAATATTTGAACCACAATTTATATTGTAAAATAATATAGAAAGTATATTGGCATAACCTACAGTTTCAACATCAAAATAGATAAAACCTACATTCTTCAATGCGGAGTAATATTCCGGCGAAATGGACGTTTAAAGATAGTTGTTCTGTGATGATCAAATACATAACTTGCCCTTAAGAATATAAGGGACTAATTGAATGCCTCTTATTTAGAAAGTGTCGTACTCATCACACATCAAAGATCACTTGTAGAATCAGCTTCTAATGTATAACAGACCTGTTGCAAGAGTGAGTGATTATTATTTAACGCCAACTCAGCAATTTTTCAGTTATATCATGACCAGAACAAGTTAATCTTAAAATAATAATAATACCAGAATTTGCATAGCGTCCTATCTAAAAAAAATTACCCTAAGGCGCTAAATACAACATAAAATACTAGATAAAAGTAGCAAAACATAAAAAAGTAACCCCTATGCATATATATAACAATGATAAAATTCAATGATAATAATCTTGAATGCAGTTGATAGCAGACGGACGAAATAAAATGGAAAAGGGGGTGGTGTGAGTACAGAAATAAGCCGATAATGAGTTTGAGGCAGAAAAGAGGCGGTGGAGATGGAAGAAGGGATACGAGAGAGGGTAGGGAAGAAGAATGTCACAGGATTATGGTAAGTGCAGAAATGGTAAAGGGAGGCTGAAGAAGAAATGAGTTGGGAGAGGTGATCCAAAATGGGGCAGAAAAGAGAAAGTCAAGGGATCAAAGTAGGGAAGATATCATAAAATCATTAATAATAATCTACATATATATATAAAAGTCCAGAAAATTCGATGTCAAATTGAATATTTACAAACGAAAAGCTGGTTTAAAAAGATATGTTTTTAGACACGATTTAAAAGCTGATAGCTAGTCCACAATTTTGAGCTGGAGTGGTATGTTGTTCCACAAAGTTGACGCAGTCTTGTCGAAACGACGGTTACCATAGGTCTTTGTTCTGGTGGTAGGTACCTGGAGAAGTGATGCTGACTGGGAATGCAGAGAACGTGATGGAACGTATGGTTTCACAAGTTCAGTCAAATATACTGGAGCCAAACCATGAAGAGCCTTGAATACATAGATGATAAGTTTGTACTGACTTCGATATTCTACTGGAGGCCAGTGTAAGCGGATCAGTACGGACGTGATATGCTCTGTCTTCTTTGTCCTTGCTATGAGTCGGGCAGCTGTGTTGTGCACTCGCTGGAGTTTATCTGTTAAATTTTTAGTTATACCATATAACAAAGCATTGCCGTAATCCAGTCGGTATATCACTAGCGCATTCACAAGCATTTTGCATGCATCTTCAGAAATGAAATGACTAATGCATCCAATGTTCCGAATGTGGAAAAAACATGACCTAGCTATGACATTACATTCATTTTCCATACTAAGAGTTCTGTCAAAATATGCACCAAGATTTTTAACATACGGTATATCGTGTATAATGTTGCCACCAAATGCTGTCAGTCCCTTCGCTCTCTGTTTTGGAGCAAAAATCATAAGTTCGGTTTTGTCCTGGTTCAGCTCAAGTAAATTTGAACACATCCATTCATGTATGTCGGAGAGGCAAGACGTAAGCTTCATTGATATATCACTCAAATTGTCACGTGGCTCTACTACGATGTAAATTTGAGTATCATCGGCGTGGGCTCAATGGTTGGCCATATCGTGGCTTTCACAAATGTCATCAATTGGTTTCGAAAATATGCAGTAGAGTCTCGGTCTGAGCACTCAACCTTGAGGTACACCAATTGTGAGTGCTCGGGAATCCGATAAAGCAGAACCAATGGCTACTGGCTGTGACCTGTTACTTAGATATGACTTTATCCATGCTAATGCTGATCCGGATATCCCAAAGGTATATTCCAATCGCTGGTATAAAATTCCATGATCAATAACGTCGAAAGCAGCTGATAGGTCTAGCATGACAAGAATGGAACAACTGTTATTATTATACCTCACATAATAAAGAATCAATTATATTGGTTAAAAGATAATCACATGACATAAAATAATCTGGATATTTTTGCTTCTAATCGCCGCCAACGGTGAATAACCTCAAGAATTACACAAGTCCATTGAATAACCCTATTATTCAACGGTGAATAACCCTCGAAAATTACAACGTCCAGTGAATAACCCTAATGGAATAATACTTTAACAATTCAAATATTAAACAGTATATTTCAACTGTTTGTTCGGTATATTAAAACAGTTACGGCTCTTCCGAGGGCCGTGATTGTATATTGTCCAACGCTGTTGCTATGTCATGATGTACTCTAAAGCAATGCAGTCTCAGTAGAGTGAAAAGAGCGATATGCTGATTGTCGGTTTTCATGAGGTTTATGTTTGTCCAAATGATCTTCAATCCTCGATGCTACTACTTTCTCGATGATGTTAGACACAAAAGGCAGATTTGATACGGACGATAATTCTTAAGGTTGTTCATATCCAATCCGGTTTTCTTTAAAAACGGCCTGACGATTGCCTGTTTGAATGCAGTTGGAACAGACATTTCATTCAATATGTAGGCATTGGGTCAAGCCCACATGATTTCGATGGCGAGTTAACGAGAAGTTTCCTAATCTCGTCACTAGATGCTGGAGCGAGTCGTGTAAGATGTTGGCCGGTGAATTTAACATCCGCCCTCAGAACATTTACAACCTTGTCATTAGTTTTGTTTGTCTTTTGTAGATTATCTCTGATGGTTTGGATCTTCCCTAGAAAAAAATCGCTAAATCTTCGACAATCCAGTGTCGCTATCACTAGTTGGCAAAACGACATCTTGATTTTTTCCCATTAACTTGTTTGTAAGTTTATATATTTTTTGGTGTCACTTCCGCATTCAATTATGTTTGTCGAGTAGTAGTCCTGCTTACTTATTTTCAATGAGATGAAGATGAGATCCGCTTTGTTCTAGACCAACACGCTGAGTTGGATTTTTATAGTGCTAGCTCACTGAAACAACAGTCCGCGTGTAGACGTGTCGCTCCACATGAACACATTATTCTGATTCCGAGCCAACCAGTCTTTGTTCTTACTCCTTAATGCTGCGTGCTCAGCGGATAAGCAGCAAATACCAATTTTATAGTCTTTGGTTTGACCCGACCGGGGCTCCAACCCACGATCTACCACACTCGAGACGAGTACGCTTACCATTACACCACCGATGCGGTTAGCTGGTGCAAGACGAAATGTTTCAAACCTTTTCCGTTATCTCTATTTCTGCTCCGGAAATTACTAGTAAATAAAAAATTTAATTAGAAGAAAGTTAATATTCCGGTTCTCATTTACTCCAACTGTTGTTGTTGACAGTTTAATCTTTGTTATCAAGCAAATCTAGACCACTAAATTATTCAGGTACCAGCTTTTTAACAAACAAACAAAAATACCCATCGTCAGCACATAATTTACAAGCATAATTGAAAGAAAACGCATTAAAATCTACATTATTTTTCTATGTCCCACAAGGATATTCTCTTTGGAACTGTCCAATTTAAACTCATTGCCCCCGGTGGACTACAGCTTCCACATTCGATTTTCATTTGCAATATCAACAATTATAATACCCATTCAGTTATGGAGATTAATATGCTCCCTTTAAAGGTTATTACATATGTCGTCTTTCTCGGGTGGAACGTGGCGGAACGAGATTACAAAAGGTTCACACACGTGAAAGATAATTTATAAAAAATCTTTTATATTGGTCGAATGGAAGAACTTATTTCTTCCGTAAATAATGAAAAAATAATGGAATTTCCTACATTTTCTAACTTTGACGTATTCATAATCCCAATGTTTCATTGGGTAAGTGACCCAATCGAAGACAACATCACGTGTTGTAGTTTTCTATTGACTGACGTTTTCATAATAACCACTATAGAAAAGTTTCAAATATTTAGCTGACATGAGACAGCAAGCTGGGTTATCTAACGTGGTATACCAAAATGAGGCCATTCCTTGGTCGAGATGGCAAATGGAAGATGAAATAGATTCAACTGAAACTGAATCTGAATATTTCATCTTACGTAAAGAAATCCTATTTTCATTAAGGTATGTCCAGTGATTTCTGAGATCCAGCTTGCACCAAAGCTTTAACATTGTATTGTAAAGAAATGTAAACTTGTATAAACTTGGCATCCCATATTTTTAGACTTGCATTTTTATTGGAACTATCTACTAGTATTTATCAATTCAGCTTTATTAACCATACTTTCCACCATGTCAATGTGTTAGTGACGCAATTCCTATCACTAACCTTAACCGATGCTTGGGTTGATTCCGCGTAGTGGAGATCGTCTGCACATATATTTTTACTTGAACAATAATGAATTGGATTAAGTTAAAGTTAGGGAGAAAAAACTCCAGAAAAAAGTGATGTATTATGTTCTTGGTGATAGGTATCACTTACTTTTACATTGTAGAAAACATGAAATATTAAAGACAAATTCATTAAAATTTCTTATTAGGAAATATTACTGAAATTTCAGAAAACACTTAAACTAGTTGACAGGGTATACATATTTATTAAGCAATCCTTACAGCTGACAATTGATCATGCACACTAGATATCTCTTAATTACACATTATTATGAGGGGTTTTTTCATGATCCTTTTCATTTTGATTTCCTTTATAATGTTGATAAAGTCTATACAATTAATTTCCACTGGCTTTGGTCAAGTATACAAGTCAACTACATAGATATTAACTTGCTAATAATAGTCATTTGTTGTAGTGTCCGTTCTTTTTTAAATTATTTAGTACCACTTTACAAACCACAGAATCCAGTCGTTTGTCCCAGTAATCAAATCAGAACAATTTATTGTACGAAGATATAATTATAAACATATCATGTATTCTTTTATTTGTTGACATAAAATGTTTTCACAGTCACACGTAACAACTAATTTGCTTGATAAGTTCTTTGTGTCGAAATAATAAAAAGAATTCATTTCATTACAAAACGCCATGAAATTGTATTGTATTGTTATGCATATTCAACAGCGAGTACCTATCACTTACTTTAAGGGGTCGTTATGGCGGCCACCAGAAGAGAGTTAGAATTACATTTAAAATCTATCTATGAATTCAGTACGTATCAGTGCAAAAGTTATGAGTTTGATTTATTTCTGGTCGTGACAAGGTGTACTCGATATAACTTTATGTGATTAGGTCGGATGCAAGGCATTGGTTTTCTCTGTGTACTTCAGCTTCCTCCACCAATAAAACTGACTGCTATGATATAACTGAAATATTGTTAAAAATGGCCACTTAACATCAATAACAATAACAATAACAATAACAATAACAATAACAATAACAATAACAATAACAATAACAATAATCTATGTTGTTATTTTGGGTTTTGTTTGTTTAAATTTTGGATAATGACAAAAAAATGAAATATTAAAATGCATTTAAAACTGAGGACAAATAAAAGGGGACGGGTTGGTGGTATTTTATACAATAACTGTTTGTGATATTTGAGCCTCCGTTCAATAGTAGTTGGTTAGTTCGTTGGTTTGATGGTTTAACGTCACTTTCACCAATCATTTCAGTTATATCGTGGTAGTCTCTTTTATTGGTGGAGGAAACCGGAGTACCCAGTGAAAACTACGGACCTGTAGCAAGTCACTGACAAACTTTATTGGTGGAGGAAACCGGAGTACCCAGTGAAAACTACGGACCTGTAGCAAGTCACTGACAAACTTTATTGGTGGAGGAAACCGGAGTACCCAGTGAAAACTACGGACCTGTAGCAAGTCACTGACAAACTTTATTGGTGGAGGAAACCGGAGTACCCAGTGAAAACTACGGACCTGTAGCAAGTCACTGACAAACTTTATTGGTGGAGGAAACCGGAGTACCCAGTGAAAACTACGGACCTGTAGCAAGTCACTGACAAACTTTATTGGTGGAGGAAACCGGAGTACCCAGTGAAAACTACGGACCTGTAGCAAGTCACTGACAAACTTTATTGGTGGAGGAAACCGGAGTACCCAGTGAAAACTACGGACCTGTAGCAAGTCACTGACAAACTTTATTGGTGGAGGAAACCGGAGTACCCAGTGAAAACTACGGACCTGTAGCAAGTCACTGACAAACTTTATTGGTGGAGGAAACCGGAGTACCCAGTGAAAACTACGGACCTGTAGCAAGTCACTGACAAACTTTATTGGTGGAGGAAACCGGAGTACCCAGTGAAAACTACGGACCTGTAGCAAGTCACTGACAAACTTTATTGGTGGAGGAAACCGGAGTACCCAGTGAAAACTACGGACCTGTAGCAAGTCACTGACAAACTTTATTGGTGGAGGAAACCGGAGTACCCAGTGAAAACTACGGACCTGTAGCAAGTCACTGACAAACTTTATTGGTGGAGGAAACCGGAGTACCCAGTGAAAACTACGGACCTGTAGCAAGTCACTGACAAACTTTATTGGTGGAGGAAACCGGAGTACCCAGTGAAAACTACGGACCTGTAGCAAGTCACTGACAAACTTTATTGGTGGAGGAAACCGGAGTACCCAGTGAAAACTACGGACCTGTAGCAAGTCACTGACAAACTTTATTGGTGGAGGAAACCGGAGTACCCAGTGAAAACTACGGACCTGTAGCAAGTCACTGACAAACTTTATTGGTGGAGGAAACCGGAGTACCCAGTGAAAACTACGGACCTGTAGCAAGTCACTGACAAACTTTATTGGTGGAGGAAACCGGAGTACCCAGTGAAAACTACGGACCTGTAGCAAGTCACTGACAAACTTTATCACAGAATGTTGTTTCGAGTACACCTCGCCACGAACGGGGTTCGAAATCACAACTTTAGTGGTGATAGACCTTGATTGCACATGTAGTTGTAAATCAAGCTGCCATACGATCATGACCACGACGGGCCCTCCGTTCAATAGTAAAGCTGGCAATGAGAGAATTGATTTGATATATTATACAGTCCTTATACAAGAAAATGCATATTCACAAGCAGGCAGGTATTAATGTGTTGTACATAGGGATAATATTAAAAGCTCTCACATCATTTCTGGGCTATATTAATTTGTTCCAGAAAAATACCCACCCACCCCTCTAAACGAACGGTATGTGTTTTTTCTAGATATTTTTTCCTACTCCGACTAGATATAAACAGAATTAGTAAATATAATAACACTCAGATTTTACCATTAAAGTACTCAGGATGATGAAGTTAAACTTGCGTAATCAAGAACCCAATATCGAATATATTTTCAATGAAAAAAAAATGTATTTGATTTGATTTGGTTCGTGCAGCACAACTGTATGGGTGGTACACGACAGGGAGAAAGTCCTTACTATTCTATCTTTTACCTTGGGCGTTCCTCGTCCAGCATAACTGGATGGGTGGTACACGGCAGGGAGAAAGTCGTTACTATTCTATCTTTTACCTTGGGCGTTCCTCGTCCAGCATAACTGGATGGGTGGTACACGACAGGGAGAAAGTCCTTACTATTCTATCTTTTACCTTGGGCGTTCCTCGTCCAGCACAACTGGATGGGTGGTACACGACAGGGAGAAAGTCCTTACTATTCTATCTTTTACCTTGGGCGTTCCTCGTCCAGCACAACTGGATGGGTGGTACACGGCAGGGAGAAAGTCCTTACTATTCTATCTTTTACCTAGGGCGTTCCTCGTCCAGCACAACTGGATGGGTGGTACACGGCATGGAGAAAGTCCTTACTATTCTATCTTTTACCTAGGGCGTTCCTCGTCCAGCACAACTGGATGGGTGGTAC
Source organism: Bathymodiolus brooksi (assembly GCA_963680875.1). Lineage (NCBI taxonomy): Eukaryota > Metazoa > Mollusca > Bivalvia > Mytilida > Modiolidae > Bathymodiolus > Bathymodiolus brooksi. The sequence goes on from OY804575.1 coordinate 35,945,035, forward strand.
ACGGCAGGGAGAAAGTCCTTACTATTCTATCTTTTACCTTGGGCGTTCCTCGTCCAGCACAACTGGATGGGTGGTACACGGCAGGGAGAAAGTCGTTACTATTCTATCTTTTACCTTGGGCGTTCCTCGTCCAGCACAACTGGATGGGTGGTACACGGCATGGAGAAAGTCGTTACTATTCTATCTTTTACCTAGGGCGTTCCTCGTCCAGCACAACTGGATGGGTGGTACACGGCAGGGAGAAAGTCCTTACTATTCTATCTTTTACCTTGGGCGTTCCTCGTCCAGCACAACTGGATGGGTGGTACACGGCAGGGAGAAAGTCCTTACTATTCTATCTTTTACCTAGGGCGTTCCTCGTCCAGCACAACTGGACGGGTGGTACACGGCATGGAGAAAGTCCTTACTATTCTATCTTTTACCTTGGGCGTTCCTCGTCCAGCACAACTGGACGGGTGGTACACGGCATGGAGAAAGTCGTTACTATTCTATCTTTTACCTTGGGCGTTCCTCGTCCAGCACAACTGGATGGGTGGTACACGGCAGGGAGAAAGTCCTTACTATTCTATCTTTTACCTTGGGCGTTCCTCGTCCAGCACAACTGGACGGGTGGTACACGGCAGGGAGAAAGTCGTTACTATTCTATCTTTTACCTTGGGCGTTCCTCGTCCAGCACAACTGGACGGGTGGTACACGGCATGGAGAAAGTCCTTACTATTCTATCTTTTACCTTGGGCGTTCCTCGTCCAGCACAACTGGATGGGTGGTACACGGCAGGGAGAAAGTCCTTACTATTCTATCTTTTACCTTGGGCGTTCCTCGTCCAGCATAACTGGATGGGTGGTACACGGCAGGGAGAAAGTCGTTACTATTCTATCTTTTACCTTGGTCGTTCCTCGTCCAGCACAACTGGATGGGTGGTACACGGCAGGGAGAAAGTCGTTACTATTCTATCTTTTACCTTGGGCGTTCCTCGTCCAGCACAACTGGATGGGTGGTACACGGCAGGGAGAAAGTCCTTACTATTCTATCTTTTACCTAGGGCGTTCCTCGTCCAGCACAACTGGACGGGTGGTACACGGCAGGGAGAAAGTCGTTACTATTCTATCTTTTACCTTGGGCGTTCCTCGTCCAGCACAACTGGACGGGTGGTACACGGCATGGAGAAAGTCGTTACTATTCTATCTTTTACCTTGGGCGTTCCTCGTCCAGCACAACTGGACGGGTGGTACACGGCATGGAGAAAGTCCTTACTATTCTATCTTTTACCTTGGGCGTTCCTCGTCCAGCACAACTGGACGGGTGGTACACGGCATGGAGAAAGTCGTTACTATTCTATCTTTTACCTTGGGCGTTCCTCGTCCAGCACAACTGGATGGGTGGTACACGGCAGGGAGAAAGTCCTTACTATTCTATCTTTTACCTAGGGCGTTCCTCGTCCAGCACAACTGGACGGGTGGTACACGGCAGGGAGAAAGTCGTTACTATTCTATCTTTTACCTTGGGCGTTCCTCGTCCAGCACAACTGGATGGGTGGTACACGGCAGGGAGAAAGTCCTTACTATTCTATCTTTTACCTAGGGCGTTCCTCGTCCAGCACAACTGGACGGGTGGTACACGGCAGGGAGAAAGTCGTTACTATTCTATCTTTTACCTTGGGCGTTCCTCGTCCAGCACAACTGGATGGGTGGTACACGGCAGGGAGAAAGTCCTTACTATTCTATCTTTTACCTTGGGCGTTCCTCGTCCAGCACAACTGGATGGGTGGTACACGGCATGGAGAAAGTCCTTACTATTCTATCTTTTACCTTGGTCGTTCCTCGTCCAGCACAACTGGATGGGTGGTACACGGCAGGGAGAAAGTCGTTACTATTCTATCTTTTACCTTGGGCGTTCCTCGTCCAGCATAACTGGATGGGTGGTACACGGCATGGAGAAAGTCCTTACTATTCTATCTTTTACCTTGGTCGTTCCTCGTCCAGCATAACTGGATGGGTGGTACACGGCAGGGAGAAAGTCCTTACTATTCTATCTTTTACCTTGGTCGTTCCTCGTCCAGCACAACTGGATGGGTGGTACACGACAGGGAGAAAGTCCTTACTATTCTATCTTTTACCTTGGGCGTTCCTCGTCCAGCACAACTGGATGGGTGGTACACGGCAGGGAGAAAGTCCTTACTATTCTATCTTTTACCTTGGGCGTTCCTCGTCCAGCACAACTGGACGGGTGGTACACGGCAGGGAGAAAGTCCTTACTATTCTATCTTTTACCTAGGGCGTTCCTCGTCCAGCACAACTGGATGAGTGGTACACGGCAGGGAGAAAGTCGTTACTATTCTATCTTTTACCTTGGGCGTTCCTCGTCCAGCATAACTGGATGGGTGGTACACGGCATGGAGAAAGTCCTTACTATTCTATCTTTTACCTTGGTCGTTCCTCGTCCAGCATAACTGGATGGGTGGTACACGGCATGGAGAAAGTCCTTACTATTCTATCTTTTACCTTGGTCGTTACTCGTCCAGCACAACTGGATGGGTGGTACACGACAGGGAGAAAGTCCTTACTATTCTATCTTTTACCTTGGGCGTTCCTCGTCCAGCACAACTGGACGGGTGGTACACGGCATGGAGAAAGTCGTTACTATTCTATCTTTTACCTTGGTCGTTCCTCGTCCAGCACAACTGGATGGGTGGTACACGGCATGGAGAAAGTCGTTACTATTCTATCTTTTACCTTGGGCGTTCCTCGTCCAGCACAACTGGATGGGTGGTACACGACAGGGAGAAAGTCCTTACTATTCTATCTTTTACCTTGGGCGTTCCTCGTCCAGCACAACTGGATGGGTGGTACACGGCAGGGAGAAAGTCCTTACTATTCTATCTTTTACCTTGGGCGTTCCTCGTCCAGCACAACTGGACGGGTGGTACACGGCAGGGAGAAAGTCGTTACTATTCTATCTTTTACCTTGGGCGTTCCTCGTCCAGCATAACTGGATGGGTGGTACACGGCATGGAGAAAGTCCTTACTATTCTATCTTTTACCTTGGTCGTTCCTCGTCCAGCATAACTGGATGGGTGGTACACGGCAGGGAGAAAGTCCTTACTATTCTATCTTTTACCTTGGTCGTTCCTCGTCCAGCATAACTGGATGGGTGGTACACGGCAGGGAGAAAGTCCTTACTATTCTATCTTTTACCTTGGGCGTTCCTCGTCCAGCACAACTGGATGGGTGGTACACGACAGGGAGAAAGTCGTTACTATTCTATCTTTTACCTTGGTCGTTCCTCGTCCAGCACAACTGGATGGGTGGTACACGGCAGGGAGAAAGTCGTTACTATTCTATCTTTTACCTTGGGCGTTCCTCGTCCAGCATAACTGGACGGGTGGTACACGGCATGGAGAAAGTCCTTACTATTCTATCTTTTACCTTGGTCGTTCCTCGTCCAGCATAACTGGATGGGTGGTACACGGCATGGAGAAAGTCCTTACTATTCTATCTTTTACCTTGGGCGTTCCTCGTCCAGCACAACTGGATGGGTGGTACACGGCAGGGAGAAAGTCCTTACTATTCTATCTTTTACCTTGGTCGTTCCTCGTCCAGCACAACTGGATGGGTGGTACACGGCAGGGAGAAAGTCCTTACTATTCTATCTTTTACCTAGGGCGTTCCTCGTCCAGCACAACTGGATGGGTGGTAAACGGCAGGGAGAAAGTCGTTACTATTCTATCTTTTACCTTGGGCGTTCCTCGTCCAGCACAACTGGATGGGTGGTACACGGCAGGGAGAAAGTCCTTACTATTCTATCTTTTACCTTGGTCGTTCCTCGTCCAGCATAACTGGATGGGTGGTACACGGCAGGGAGAAAGTCCTTACTATTCTATCTTTTACCTTGGGCGTTCCTCGTCCAGCACAACTGGATGGGTGGTACACGGCATGGAGAAAGTCGTTACTATTCTATCTTTTACCTTGGTCGTTCCTCGTCCAGCACAACTGGATGGGTGGTACACGGCAGGGAGAAAGTCGTTACTATTCTATCTTTTACCTTGGTCGTTCCTCGTCCAGCACAACTGGATGGGTGGTACACGGCAGGGAGAAAGTCGTTACTATTCTATCTTTTACCTAGGGCGTTCCTCGTCCAGCACAACTGGATGGGTGGTACACGGCAGGGAGAAAGTCCTTACTATTCTATCTTTTACCTTGGTCGTTCCTCGTCCAGCACAACTGGATGGGTGGTACACGGCAGGGAGAAAGTCCTTACTATTCTATCTTTTACCTAGGGCGTTCCTCGTCCAGCACAACTGGATGGGTGGTACACGGCAGGGAGAAAGTCGTTACTATTCTATCTTTTACCTAGGGCGTTCCTCGTCCAGCACAACTGGATGGGTGGTACACGGCAGGGAGAAAGTCGTTACTATTCTATCTTTTACCTTGGGCGTTCCTCGTCCAGCACAACTGGATGGGTGGTACACGGCATGGAGAAAGTCCTTACTATTCTATCTTTTACCTTGGGCGTTCCTCGTCCAGCACAACTGGATGGGTGGTACACGGCATGGAGAAAGTCCTTACTATTCTATCTTTTACCTAGGGCGTTCCTCGTCCAGCACAACTGGATGGGTGGTGCACGGCAGGGAGAAAGTCGTTACTATTCTATCTTTTACCTTGGGCGTTCCTTCGGAGAATAATGTATTCGATGTTTAGTCTGACATGTGTAAAGTGTGTAAACCACGTAAGATGATAATGCTCTCTTATTAATATTTGATGGTATATAATATTGCATTTTTAGTCCTTTCGTCTTATAATTAGGTTTCATTGACTAATAAAAAATCTATATAAAGAGATTTTCATATTAAAGTGTCTTAAGTCAATACAATTTCCTTTCATCTTGTTCTTTAATGACTGTTATGATCTTGAACATCAATCAATCTATAGATCAAATTAGATTTGTGTTAGATTTGTTCATTTTATGTCTCGCCTGCTCTGAATTTCCAACGGCGGCTGTGACGGTCGGTTTCTCCGTTATCATTCAGCCTAGGCTCACCATACTATGTCCACACATTGATAACGGAGGGCGAATGTCAGCCAGATATGTCTCATTTTTATGGTCTACTGACTGTTAAAATTGCGTAATTTTTTCGTGATTAGGTCAATTTCTCGATTACATTACAATATAGACTCGCCATAATTGCTCAACACATTAATCATGGTGGATGTACTGCATGGTTACCTTGGACTTTCAGTCTACTGCTATTAACAAATTAACATCAAGTTTTCGTGATCAAATCACATACAACTTATTAACACCATACTTAAGTCCACACATTGATCAGTCATAGATGTCATCTGTTGGTCAAGTATGTGTCGTCTGACCTCAGGATCGCAAAGTAACTATTATTGAGGCAACTACCTCGGGTAAATTTTGGCAAGTATCAGTAAATTAAAATTAAATTCTAAATGAATCGGATCTTGCGCAGTGCATGAACTTAATATAGGCATTGCAAATTAGCATGTATACATTATGTTGTCGATATATAGGGGATTCTAATGTAGTTGTTTAATATTCCTGGTTTGTGATTGGACTATGATATAATTTTTAAGGTATCAATTCCACGGTTGAAATATCGTGAGAATTTTTGCCGATTACCGCTTACGTCATCTTGTCAATAATGTGGCAATGCACATGATTACATTAGAATGGAGATAACTGTATTTTATGTGAAAATTTTACGGCATTAATTTTCGAATTAATCGTGTAATTTTTACCGTATAAATTCCACGGTTAAAATAACACGAGATATTTTTAGAATTTTAACTGATTACCGCTTACGTCATCTTGTCAATAATGTGGCAATACACATCGATACACATGTTTATATTAGAATGGAGATAACTGTATTGTATTTGAAAATTTCACGGCATCAATTGTCCATTTAATGGTCGCAATTATCCGTTTACTGGCTCCCTATCGCGTCGCCAGTAAACTCAATTTGCGACCATCAAATCTTCAATTGATGCCGTGAAATTTTCAAATACAATAGAGTTATCTCCTAACTGACTTTTTTATAACGAGTGCATATGTGGTCATATGGGAATCATAGATTCTTTTTAATAGCAATTAACAGTATACAACTTTGGTCGTTTACCCTATAGCCACATAAAGTCCTCTAATTCTATTCAGCGTTCATGGATCGTTCTAAGTACAACAATATAAAACTTGGTCGTTTACCCTATAGTTACAAAGTACTCTAATTACATTCAGCGGTCATTGGATTGTTCGGAGTACCTCTGCGTTGATATTATGCTGCATAACAGACTCCCTTGTCAAATACGTTGACAATTACATGATACTATTGTTGATTAAAATCAGTTAATGTTTATTTTTGTCATGGCTTCGAAATAGTTGAATAGTTTTTTTTTTAAGCATGACGAAGAGCAGTATGAGTCTTCAAGATATGAGCGCTACAGTCTGTATTTGCGATAACAGAATAAGAAAATGCCGGGCTTCTGCACACTGATCCAGGAATATCTTCCCCCGATCCAACCAACTCTGCCCAAAATGCCGTGAAGGAAATACTCTCTTCGAGCTCATCCTGCCTCGTGTCATTGGCACCGAGGATCTGCCTCGCCTAGTTACTACCCTGCACATTTGCCTCAATTTTATGGTCTACTGACTTTATTCAGTGTACATTACTTTGTATGTGATTATGTCCGTTTCTCCATTGCCATACATGTTTGTACAACCTGGGTTCACCATGCATGTTTGTACAACCTAGGTTCACCATAATTGGTCCACACATTAATGGTGGAGGCACAAACACGCTTTCTATCAATAAGAAGGTAGATTATCCATGTAATATACAATAATAAATATATCATTATATTTGTTACCCAGTACCTTGTACATACACATTCGAATCATTACGATCTGGAAAACCAGAAGTAAATATAGTCAGGATGGTGTTGAACAAGTTCACAGTTCGTTCTGGGTTTATTATCGAGGGGTTCATTATGGCGGTGAATTTTTATTTGCATACATTGAAATAATGACATATAATGAAGCAAACAGGGTATGTAAATAACGTATTATGTTTATATTACATGGATAGTCGACCCATGGGAGGAGGTTACATCTCTGTGACGTATTATTTTTATATTACATGGATAGTCGACCCATGGGAGGAGGTTACATCTCTGTGACGTATTATTTTTATATTACATGGATAGTCGACTCATGGGAGGAGGTTACATCTCTGTGACGTATTATTTTTGTATTACATGGATAGTCGACCCATGGGAGGAGGTTACATCTCTGTGACGTATTATTTTTATATTACATGGATAGTCGACTCATGGGAGGAGGTTACATCTCTGTGACGTATTATTTTTATATTACATGGATAGTCGACTCATGGGAGGAGGTTACATCTCTGTGACGTATTATTTTTGTATTACATGGATAGTCGACCCATGGGAGGAGGTTACATCTCTGTAACGTATTATTTTTATATTACATGGATAGTCGACCCATGGGAGGAGATTACATCTCTGTGTTTATCCATATATCAACATGGCACAAATGTTGATTTAGCTTATTTTCTTAAAACAAATTTCACACAAACGATATGTAGGTGTACCGCGAGACATGGGTATATTTTCATGCTTGCAATCCATTAACATCTAAAAACAGCCCTTATCGTCGCGGTTACGTCAGGAAACGTTTCCTGCATATTCGGAAGTTTTCTACTCCTCCATGAAACCTTTATGCTGCTCAATATCTTTTTATCTTTTAGGCTTGTCGCTGATTGGTCGTGTGAAATGTGATCTGACGTCATACGATATCTAGGATGTTGTTAAGATAGTAGAGGATGGCCGGATGAGTTAGAATTAAATAAAGAAAAAAGATCCAACAAATATCCTATTTCAATAAGATTGTGATTAATATCTACTAGGACGACTATAATGATTTTTTCAGTATACATATATATCGCTTAAGAAGCATGGGGAAGGAAGGAAATATAAGTACTTCCAACTAAAAGCAATCTTAGTAGATAAGACATTCTTAAGTTCTCCTTTTGATATAAGAGTGTAACTAAAAAGACACTTAGCATGATTGACAGCCCTTAACTTTGACCTAGACAGACGAAGTTAAGGGATGTCTACGAATAACTCTTAAAGTCTCCTTATTTTTGTTGGGTAACTGAAAGGTATCGTAAAGTTAAGCAAATTCGTTGAAGTGTCTTAAGGCCATCTTACATAAGTAAGAATGTAACTATATGCAATCTTATACACAAATGTTCTTCTTAACACTAAGGTTGCTCATGACTACTCTTAAGTCACAAATAAACCACTTTAGTAGTGAGAACACATGAGGAAAGATGGCTGTAGCATTGTTTCTACTAAACAGACAAAGGCAGACAACAGCAAATACCCCGACTCTTTCGTGACGGCACTAATCCACTCGATTACATGACTGATACTCAGATTGTTCATAACTATCGACTTGATAGGGAAAGCATTTATGAACTATGTCATGAACTTGAGGCTGAACTTGCTAGACCAACGAGACGAGTACACGCTCTTCCAGTTTCATTACAAATTATGATAGCACTTCGGTATTTTGCAAGTGGGAGCTATATGAATGTCATTGGAGATGCCCATGGTGTCAGCAAAATGTCAGTATCTCGCAGTATCCATTCAAATGCAAAAAACATTGTCAAAAACATTGGTCTCAGTATATATACAATTTCCTATGACTAATACTGACCGTCAGTCAGTTATGTTCAACTTTTATGACATTAAGGAATCTCCCCTTGTCCTTGGAGCAGTTGATGGAACATTGATTCCAATAAAGGCACCATCAGTTGATGAGCACCTATATGTTTGTCGTAAAGGTTTTCATGCGCTTAACGTGCAGGGTGTGTGTGATGTAAATAATTTATTTACTAATATCGTTGCACATTATGCAGGTAGCACTCATGATGCACACATATGGAACAATTGCAAACTATCAGAAGCATTTGAATCAGGAGTAATTAAGAATGGTTGGCTCTTAGGGGACAGTGGCTATGGTCTCAAACCTTGGCTGTTGACCCCAGTACTTAACTCTTCAACAGCAGCAGAACGAAAATACAACAAAGCCCACAAATCCATCCGTTGTGTTATAGAAAGAACATTTGGAATCTGGAAAATGAGGTTCCGCTGCATTTATAGAGGACTAACCTTCACACCCAAACGAAGTCAGTATATTGTTTTAGCTACTGCAGGCCTACACAACAAATGTGTAAGAAAAAGACTTCCACTCTCAGATGATTATGACATGCAAGATGATGACAACGTGGATAATGTAGGAGGACAAATCGACACTGAAAATGGTCGAAGAATAAGACAAGAAGTGATAGAGACAACGCTACTGGTATTAGAACTGTATGTTATAGTTGACTGACTTTTATCGCTTTCTTCTATTTTCTTGATAACCAATAATTGCCTAATATCATTTTGTAGCTTTGTTTCTACTTTTAATCTCTCTTTTTCAATTTCAAGTCTCTGTTCTTCTACAGAGAGCCTCTGTTTTTCAACATCGAGTCGTTCCTTTTCAAAATTCATAATTTTTGTTGTTTTTTCATCATCATCTTCAATTTTTATTACATGTACCTCGGGTGACAGCCGTCTCATTCTATCATTTTGTAGTTTGCTTTTAACCATGTTAGCTTTCAGTTTGGAAAATTTAGTGTCAGCACCAAGTTTTCTCTTTCTTTCACTTTCGCTTACCACCTTTCGTATTTGTTGATCTATTTTGTGCTCTAAAGCTGTTTGTTCTTCATTCTCATCATCAGAGTTACATGTTTTTTATTGTTGTTTATACTGTCAAGCTCAGATTGGTCCTCATCATTTGAATTACTACCCATAGCATTTGTTTGACTCAAGTCATCGTCACAGTCACTGTCTATTGTTTCATTACAAGTTAATTCAACTGACCTTGGATGGATGTTAAATGTGTCAAAATCTGTATCTGATGTAGATGGCAAACCATTGACAGCTGTTGGGCCTATGATTGCCAAGATCTTTTCCTCTATTGCGGTCAATTTAGGTGCCTCTTCAGGTCCACCCCCTGTAGCTCTATAGTTCCTGACAAGCCTGCATTTTTCCCTTTAACTTGGCTCGACCAGTCCTGCCATTTTTTTCGAACATCATCAGAGCATCTTTTTGTGTCTCCCACTGCGCTCATCTTAGCACTTACAGACGTTGGCCAGGAATGAGTTCGCAAAATGGCGACGTCGCACTTATCGATATCGTGTTAAATGTCCATATGTGGTCTTATCATAAATCTAGAATCCAAACGTAACGAATTTTTCCTGTCCGTTATTGTTTTTTAATTAAAATATCCACGATTACGTAGTTTTCATCAGATTTATTTCCCTTTGGTAAAAATCGTCTGCTGAAAAGATGGGTAGACACGGTAAGTAATTGACAACCGAGCAGAAAGAAATACTACTATCGTTATCACACCAAGGGTTTTCGAGCTACAAAATTCAGGAATTTACTGGAATTAACTGTAGAACTATTCAGAATTTTTTAAAACGGACACGCGAAAAGGGAAGCATAGAAAATAATCCGAGAAGTGGAGGTCGTAAAAAAACTACCCCAAGGGATGAACGGGTTCTCTTTCGAAGTGTGAAAAGGAATCGAAGACAAACATTGAAGGACTTAACTGCTAGATTTAATAACAGGACTGGATGCAATGTGTCTGAAAGAACTGTTCGCAGGAGACTGTGCTTTGATGGTTACAAACGACGCATGATATGCAAGAAAATTACAATATCACGTGTAAATCGTGACCGTAGAATGGGATTCTGTCGTCAGAAATTGCACTGGAATGTTCAGAATAACTGGTCATCCATAATATTTAGTGATGAGACAAAAATTATGTTGGGTAGAAATGGGAAAGTCTATGTTTGGAGGAAGCCCGACGAGCGTTTTCGACCCGACTGTCTTTGCCAGCTGGACGACTTTGAGACAACCTGCCGTGCTTCTGTTATGTTTTGGGGTTGCATTACGTACTATGGAGTTGGAACTTTGGTTGCTATTGATGGTAACATGAATACCGATAAATATATTTCGGTTTTAGACGATAATCTTTGGCCGGTTGTTGTCAGGCACTTTTCTGACAGACCTTGGATTTTCCAGGAGAACAATGCGCCATGTCATGTCTCTTTACGAGCAAATCAGTGGAAAGATGAAAATGGAATTCGTACCCTTCTTTGACCCCCACAAAGCCCAGATCTTAACATTATCGAAAATGTGTGGAAAGTTCTAAAAATACAGGTACAAAAACGACTTAGAGAAATAAAGAATGCCAATGACTTGAGACGTGTTGTTCTGGATATTTGGACAGATTTGGGTTTGCACTACATACGGAGTTTATATGACAGTATACCTCGGCGGATCAGGTGTGTTTTAAGAAGCAGGGGTCAGATAACAAAATACTAGAGTTTCAAGGTAAGAAAATTACTTTTATTGCATGAAATGTTACTTTAAAAATTTCAATTTTCTGTTAAAATGTTTATAACGTCGCCATTTTGCGAACTCATTCCTGGCCAACGTCTGTATATTTTTCCACACCTTTTTCTTTCTTTCATTAGTAGTCGTGTCCGAAAATTTCTCTAATAACAGCTGTTTGTTTACTGCCACATTTTCAACAAGGACTTATAGTTCTTCCATTCTATAGTTTGGTTTGCGTGTCTTTTTTTTATCACCACCACAAGCCTTTTTCACTTCTTGTACAAGTTAAAAAATTTCTTCAGATGCTATATTTAATCAGTATATATTTAAACGCACACACGATCAAAGCGGTAAATTTACGATTTTGAGTAATATTTTTTCGAAAAACAAAGACTCCGGAATTTAGTTAAGAGCGCTCTTAAGTTGTATTACTTGCGATTCACTTAAGTCACCGATAAGTGTCCGTAAAGATAGAACTAAGAACAGTTTTAGTTACACTCTTTGTGAGTCCTTTCAATATACTTAAGATCATCGTAAGTTGGTAATTAAGGAAATCTTAAGGTAGGCTTTTAGTTACTGGCCCCTGAATTGTATGAGAGAAACAAAATCTTTGAAATTTTAACAGTTGAGATGGGTACTGCGTCACGTCACGTCAGTGGAGGTGTGTATCTGGTCAGAAGTCAACTAATTTAACCACTGGGTTACAAAATAAGTGTAAATATTAAGGATATATTTGGAACTTCGTGTCGTCAAGCTGTAATGTCTCAATAGCGCATTGTCTAGACAAGGTAGTTATTTTAACATTCCCAGTTTAAAATAACTTGCAAATTTAATTTTCAGTCAATATTTAAATTGTATTTACAATATGTAGAGATAACATAACGTCTAATTCAGCTCTACCTTCTAATAAAACATTAACTATTCAATTTAAAAAAGCAAAGCATAGCACTGCACTCCAATAACTAGCTACAAAGCGAAAATTTTAAACATCATGGTTGACAAAATGCTATGCAAAATAATTGGTTAATATCTCCTGCATTAGAAAAAATAAAGAATTAGAAGACCAGTGGTAGGATGAAGATTTTGGTTCTGAGAAATTCCCTTGAGAAATATATGAATATTTACCTTAGACAACCTGACCCTTAACTCTGACCCTAAACCTAACAAGAAAAGTTTGAAGATACCAAATGGAAAATCATAAACTGTAAATCGAAAGACAGACAATAAAATTCCAAAAGAAGTATAACGCAAAACGCCAAACAGAAAACAAAAAATTGAGAAACAGGTACACTACTAATACCGAAAATGAACTGACATGTTTCGGAAAGGCATGCAATTCCCAACAACCTTGCCCTATTAGCTGAGGGAATTTATAAGAACCAAAATTGTCATCCTGCTAGTTAGTGCAACGTCTTCTTTTTAATGATACAGTACAACTATTCAACGAAGTAAACTTGTTTTCAATAATTATGGGGGGTTATGGTGTTTAACGCCACTTTCAACAATAAAATTCAGTACTATTCAACGAAGTAAACTTGTTTTCAATAATTATGGGGGGTTATGGTGTTTAACGCCACTTTCAACAATAAAATTCAGTAAATGAACTCTTTGTTAGAAATTCTCGTTGATGGTTCGTGCAAAGCAACATTTTCAGTCTTAATCTTCAATTATATTTTGTGGTAAGTAAAAATATTCGTCCATTTGGTCATTAACAATAGTCGTTGGACAGAAACAAAAATTGGTATGATAGAATGAAATGTTATATGACCTCTTCATACATGTACTTACACGTTCTTATCAAACTATTAAACCGCATCGGTGGTGTAATGGTTAGCGTGCTCGACTCGAGTGTGGTAGATCGTGGGTTCGAACCCCGGTCGGGTCAAACCAAAGACTATAAAGAGATTGGTATGTGTTGCTTCTCCGCTAAGCACGCAGCATTAAGGAGAAAGAGCAAAGACTGGTTGGCTCGGAATCAAGATAGTATATCCGAGTTGGGCGACATGTCTATCCGCAGACTGTTGTTTCATTGAACTAGCACTATAAAAAAAAGTGTGTTCATCTAGTACAAAGCGAACCTCATCATCATTTCATTGAAACTTAACTTGTTCTCGCCTTTATATGGCTGAACAAATTGCTGAGTTAGCGTTAAACAACAATCAATCACTCAAACGATTAATATACATTTGTATATTATCTGTCTTTCTGCAAAACGATATCGTAAAACATCTGTGGTGAGCCGAAAATGATGATTTCCTATATATGCAAGTGAATTTGATTCTGTATTCAACGATACAGAAACATTTATCTTTGATATGGCCCTTGGCAGATTCTAAACACGAGGAATTATTATTATTATGGCATTTAGCCTGAAATTGTCTAGAGGTCGAGAGACGACATTTTGCAAACAGATAATCAAGATAATATGAGTAGGGAAATTCGATAAATATTTATATATTTCTTTGTGGCCTAATGAATTTTTTCGAATCTATTTTCTTTAGCATCGAGTCAAACACCATTAATCGGTGATTGATCAATGCAAACAGAATAAAAATCGATAAATGTCCTTCATAACAACCTCTTGTATCCAATTTCATTGAATAAAAGAATCAAAAGCAGATTTATATTTCTTATCTTTATAAAGTTATGTTATTTAACTAACTCTATTTTTGTATAATCTTCAAACATCAGAAAGATAGGCCATTGAAAGGTTATGAAGAGTCACTTCATAAAACAATGTTCTAGACCATTGAAACGCTTCCGTGGGTAGGAATTGAATATACATGCTTTATCATGTTTTGAACTACACCATGCTTAATCAGGATCTGAACTACCCACACTCATACATTTTCCATTGTTTGTTGTTCAACGTCCAGCGACAAAAATGTCATGCACATTTAGGACGTGAACAAGTGTAAAAATATTTAATCCTAACCGTCCGGTCTAGTCAAAACCTCCGCCACCCCCCGTTCATTCACCCAGGCTACTCCGCTGCAGTATTTTGTCATCCTTTCAATGTGAACCATCTATTTTACTGTTTCCTTCAGGGTAGGTCGTATCGTATGGACGTTGGATTTACATCCTAACATATACAAGCAGTGCCTAAAATAACCCCACTAAAGTTGCGAGTACGTTTGTTGCCCGTGGCTAACTGTAATTTAATCAAATTTGTGATTAAGTTTGTGAGTGTCTTGCACCAGATCGGTGGTTTTCTCAGGGCAGTCCGTCTCCAATAGAACTGAGAGCCACGATATATCTGAAATATTGTTGAAAGTGGCATTGAACAAACATAACCCATCACCCAAGTATGTTCAGGCAATTTCTTGACCCTTGTGGAGTCACTGTTGAACACCTAACGTCATTATAACTTAGGATTCAAATCTTTACGTCGCGTATTTAATGGGAAATAACTCATATCAGATGTCGTCAGAACCTTTCGACCTAGCTGTGAAGAATTAATAGTAACTGATAAGTATGAAGCAGTTAACTTTATTGCAAGGACGCCTACAAGCTTACTATGCATGTGAATAACGTGTTATGTGACTTCGTACTGACAGCATTCACCAAATATACGTTCGACGTGATTGTCATTAGGGGTTTTCATAGGGCTCATCAAAACGTTTGTAGACTATATTGATAGTTATTTCTATAGTGAAAGATAGAAAGCCTAAAACATTAATTGTAGAATTTTTTTTTTAGAAGAATCAAACATACGTAGAAAAACTGGGTTGCTCGAGATATACCAAATAATGTTTCCTTTCTTTTCCATATTTCGTTTGATGAAAGGAAATCTAGTTGGAAATACAGGTCCTGGCTTAGGATAGACAAAACTGTTGCGGTGTTAAACCGAGTAATGGTATCCCAACCCTCCCTTATCAAACAAGATCCAAAGATCCCTTAATCTTCATTACTATAAAATTCAATGTCACCTACCAAAAATAATAATTTAGTTAAGTGCGACAACTCTGAAAAAAAAACTCACGTCGATTATAAATTTCTTTACTGCATCATGACAGGAAGTAACGACTTCCGTTTGTGTTTTCTATCAAAAAGGGACAATTAAGTAAGAAGTGATCTAAGGTTTCGTCTGACCAGAATTACGTAATTTACATTTACATTCATTGGCGAGAAGCATTCTCGTATATAAAAAATGTTAAAAAAAATTAAGATGATTATTAAAATAAATATACGTGTAGTTTATTGCTTCACATGTTTATATATAACAAATAGTTCATGGCACTGACCCGAAGTGACATATACTATTTGCTATATTATACTCTTTATCTAAAATAATGCAGGTACCTGGCCGGTCCATATACTACCGGTCCATATACAAAAATAGTGACCAGCTGCGCTAACAAAGACAAATAGGGGAAAAAAAAAAAAACCGTAAAGTGTAATATATTTATATAGTGGCATGCTCTGTATACCATTATATCTAGAGCAATATTGCATGGAAAGGGGTAAAATGACCACGTTTATAATTACTTGTATACTTACATGAACTTAAAAAGTAGGCAGATAAATTTGACTATTTGGCTTAATTAGAAATAAAAGGAATATTATAAAAGGAACGGATATTATATTAGTTGTATGTGCATTTCTTTTATCTATTTTATAAGTTATAGCTGTTTGTCATTGTGCAATATACAAATACAACAACTATTGTTATTTCCAATTTCCTTAAGCCCTTTCGGGCAGAACAATTAACAAAGAATGTAATACAATGATTATGGATTGATTACATTGATTGGAGGATGACAACATTTTATGAAACAAACAAATCAAAATTTAATCATACCATTGACATAGTAATAGTTGCATTCGAATGTATGCTATATAACCAGCACAGTGACCCATCAGTTGTAAAATAATAATGGTCGAACTTCAGAGAGGATTTATAATTAAATGATCCCACATGTTTTTTAGTATTTGTATCATTAGGAAAAAATATAACAAGAACAACAAAATGTTACTCTTTGTGGTGGGTTTTTTGTTTTTGTTTCCCTGTTTCGTTTGTTTTGTTTTGTTTTGGTTTTTTTTGTTCGAGACCCGGTTGGGTCAAACCAAAGACTACATGCATAAAATGGTATTTCCTGCTTCTCCGCTAAGCACGCAGCATTAAGAATTAAGATCTGAATTGTATCCTTCTGTAGTGCGATTTCGGTCGAAATGAAAATGTATTTAATCTTAGTTAAATTGTCAAGAATTGAAGAGAGAGAGAAGAGAAAAAAGACACAGATCATGTTTTAACTTTTATCAAATGAAACACATCTATCTATACAAAAGGCAACAAATGTGTAAATAATACGTTGTCGTAATTGAACTACCCATAGAAAATGCAGTACGCCTCATCAGTTTTCATTACCTTTTGGAGTAACATTTTAAGATAATTTCCAATGGCATTGCCTTATAAAATAAAGGTCTGATTTAATACAGCTTAAAGTGGTCGGTTATCTACAAATAGACGGTCATATCCAAGTGCAATTAAATTAGTCTGTAAACACTAATGACGTCAATACAACAGAAATATATTTCTTGAAAGTAAGGATCTACCGCATGAGTAACTGACAATTTGCAGTAATTGAGAACAAATGGTTCTCCCTTAATTTCACCCAGTTCTAATTTTCTTTAGTCTTTTCAATTTCCTTCTTTTGGAGAGAACGGATTTAGAGTACGTTCGTTCGATGAATGCAGAGAAACGCTTCTCTAATAGATATTCCGATACAAATAATGTCAAAGTTTTTTTCATAAGAAAAAACACGGTCGAATATTCACTTTTAGATCGACGTTACAAATCGAATTATGACATTAATAAAACCTGTCAGGTTACTCTACTTAGGGTATGCGTTTGATGTGCAAACGTTTTAGATGTTTACGTTGGTGTTGGATCGAACAACGATACCGTTCATGACAAAATATGATACTATAAACGTCTATAAAGTGTACAACACCACGGAAGTAAGTCTAAAAATCCAATAAATACGATGGTTTTAATCTGACTTCCAATTTTAAGTCGGAAGTACAACGAAATAGAATTCAAAACTTAACCGATACTTATCTTGGTTAAGATGAAGCTTGATTGGAATTCTATGAGTGGTAGAAACATTCACACCCTCCCAGTTGAAATGAAGAACAGTGCAGTGTGCATTTATCTCTGAAACACTCGTTTTTATTTACTAAGGGTTGCACATAAGATAAATATGGGCGTTCTGATAAGTTTCACTCCCTCATAAGTACATATATATTACAATGTATGTTCTATAATAAGTAATCATATAGTTATAAATGGTGTGATGTATATTTATTGTTGTAACCCACAGTTTCAAGAACTATACAGTTATAACACTGCTCTCTCTCTCTCTCTCTCTCTCTCTCTCTCTCTCTCGTTCTACGCCATTGATTTGTATCATATAACACTGCTTTCTATCTCTCTCTCTACGTGATTGATTTGTAACATATGACACATGCCACTGTTCTCTCTCTCTCTCTCTCTCGATCTCGATCTCGATCTCGATTCATTCAAATAGAAAAGAAGACAATGCACATGGTACGGTTAGGAGTAATAGTGCGAGAAAACGAGTTTGTTACAGTAGTGATTTATGAAAATCTCTATAGTAATCTACTAATTGAAGTGACTATTTAAAAAGGATATTTGAAATTTTACCAGTAGAGGCACACAATTTGACAATAGGGTAAAATGACTCTACGAGGAATGTGTTTGTATGGTACGTGTCATTAGATTTACATCTACCTATGCAATCAGTGCATATCACCATTATTGTTGCGAGTTGGATTCTTGTTAGTGGCGTTTAAGGTGTACTATATATAACTTGGTGCTATAAAGTTTATTATCACTGACTTCCGGCATGTCGGTGGTTCTCACTAGATACCTCGGTTGCCCCAATCAATAGAGCTAACCACTACCATATTACTGAAATATTGTAGAAAGTGGCATTAAGCACAAATAATAATAATATTAATAACAATAAACTTAAATGGTGCTCAAACTGTTTTCACCCCATGTATTAGTATTATATATGGGTGTAGGTCCTATAACAAAGACAAATAACTTTGTTTGTGCATTAATTCGCTACACCGTATACTACACCGTATACCATTGGAACTGGCAAACTAAATTCTTGTAAGCATGATTTGCATACAGTTGTGCCTTGAAGACAACTGATTTAGATACGAAAAATTACTATGTCTTAACATCACGTCCATAATTGATATGTAATACAGCACCATGATAATAGCGTAACATACAAAAATCAAGATAAATTCATTAATATTTCAAGCTTTGAAATTTAATTCTTCATTTCTTGCGCTAAAAAGTAAGATTTCCCCTTAAAATTTAATGAATCAGGTAAAATACAATTCTAAACTACATAATCCTGATTTGAGATCTTAATGAATGTAGACCTTTGATTGTTTAATAGGGCGAATTAAATTTGAGCCATATCATAAGCGTGACCATAGTATCATTTGAGCAAAAAAGAAAGTTACATTTGGGCCAAAAATATTTTAGTTACCTGAACCCTGCTTCTCCATATACGTGTTTCATGAACCCTTCTTCTCCTTATACGTGTTTCATGAACCCTTCTTCTCCATATACGTGTTTCATGGTTTATACAACGCTCCATACAATCTGAGCTCTTGTAAGTAAACATTACACAAGGTCATTAGGAGTTTATTTATTCCCTGATGGAAGCAGATTACACATAGGTCAATAATGATGGAGAAAAATACAGACCCTTGGGCTCTGATCCTATTACTGCAACACTGAAACCGAGATTGGCTTTAAACCGATTAAATTGAAAACTGTTTTGGCGAAGATCTGTTTTGTGCAAGCAATTAGCAGATTAATTATGTTTTGAAAAATAAGCAAATCACCCGTTCAACCTGTAATGTAGGCAGAAGGACGTTCTGAAGCTCAAAATTCAAAATATATACATTGTATAACAATATTTTACAAAAATCATTTTAGTACAACATATATTTAATTTTGTACCACAGATATATTTTTTCTTGGCCCAAACGTATATTATTTTTGGCCCAAGCGTGAAACGACTAGTTAATCACGAACATATTTGATTGAGGATACTCAACTCTCCAACACCGTCAAACTGCATCTAAACAAACCCATTTGAGAGGATAGGAAATCACCCATGGATACGGACAATGTGCTGTATGATACTTTTGTTGACGACTTAAAAGGGTCAAGCTGGACTATATAACTTGCCAGTTATATGTTAGATTAGGTTTTTTGGTGTTCATAGTCATTTCCAGCAATTTTTCAGCTATATCGTGACTACCGGAAGTTTCATCTGATTTCCTCTCTCATTAAGGCTTGGATGTCAAACGACCTTGAATACCCGGACATCCACGTTAGATAATATAGATATTAATAACTCCTTAGAAAACAAATGTACAAACTTAGAAATAATATTACTTATTTAAATCACCTCATATAAAAGAAAGGGGGCAAAAGGGTTACAATGACAATCACAAATATATTAAAACTTATACTATTCTAAATGACAGTATTTACAGGCCGTCTTAACGTTATCTAACTATTACGCTCAATACCCTTGATAATTAGAACTAAACTAAGGCTTATTCTAAACATTTGGAAGCTGTAGTGGTCGCGATCGTAGGGTGATTGGATTATTACCTATGTAAGCAGTGGCTATCGCTTCTGTGAGGTCAACGCATTGCAGGGTGCAGTCGAAACAACCTTATGTGATAAAGTTTGTCAGTGACTTGAAACAGGTCGGTGTTTGTTCCGTGTACTATGCCAATAAATCTGAACTCCACAATATAACATGAAATATTATTAAGATCGACGCTAAACATTGGTTTGTTCGTTCGATTTCGCCATTCTCGAGGTATACTCTATATAACTTTAGGTGATCATGTTTGTTGGTTGCTGGCGTCAGACTTGTGGGTTTCTCCGGTTTCTTCCCACAAATAAGACTGACAACCACTATATAAGTGAAAATATCGATGAAAATCAATATCTATATCAGTTTTATGAATTATGTTATAGAAATGGAACGTTTTATGGAATCCTTGGAAATCATGCGAACGTCTGTCACTGGGAGAAACAAGGATTATTTTTGCTATTGAGTAAAACAATTCTGACCTTAATATGCCCTGTGATTCTAAATAGATATTAATTGACAATAAATTGCTTGTTGCATAAAATATCACAGAAAAACTCCACACCGGACTTTAGAGGTCGCCATTCAATATTAAAGTGTTAGACGTTATTACGCTTCTTTTGTTGTTATACAGTTACTATTTTAATTTTCGGAATATTTTTTTTTTATAAATAAGAAAATAAGATCAACGTGCAGGTCATCCTGGATTAAATCCATCTAAAGATGTTTTTATTTGGACGATCGATTCTGATTGGCTGGTAGTATGACTTCAGTAAACTGTTTAATCACTTCCGGACTATAACGGACCTGGTTTCTACGCTGTGGGATCAACCCCTCCGAAATGGGTGTCCTCTTTATTTGTGCGATGCAAATCAAAACACAACTCGCCCTTATGATGAGCCGTATATGAGTGTCTCGTGCTTAGAGAATGCCAAGCCCATTGCACCTAGCTAACATCAGTTCCTAATGCGCAACAATTATGAGTGGTCGTACATCACTCGTTGCAAGGCAAAAATTCCCAACCCTATCCATTACATCTTCATCTTCATCGACTCATTGCAACCTTTTTTGTCCATATGACGTATCGTTTGTAAAATTGTTCTCATGAATATAGTTCAAATACTACTCACTTAACATTAAAGAACAATCAATTAATCAACTATAAACCCAACGCAGTAAATTATCTGAAAGCTAGCTAAAATTATGTTTTAATCTTTTGTAAAGGGCATTCCTACGCGTTTTTTTTTAATTGTTAGTGATATCATAGAGAGATGTTTATCAGAATTATCCTTTAAGCAAACAGACCGTACAATCAAAAACGTGTAACATCGATTGATATTCATGTAAAAACTTCAAATGGAGAAGATTATCAATTTAACCTATTGAGAATGGTCAATTCTCGTTTAATAATAAAAGTAGATCCATATGATGTGCTAGGTCTAGACATCTCTTTTACGACGGATAAAGATACTACTCATCGACCCAACTGGTGAATTAAACTGGTTCCTCTAAATTCACTAGGGAAACAGTTATTGCTATCCAGTTGATAATTACTCAAGGTTCATTTAACGTAGGCAAAGAGACGATAACAACCATTTATTGTAAATTGAAATTTTATGGAACCAATATTCTCAAGTGTGCATCTTGAGTTAACAGAAGATTAATGCATTACAAAAGTGTTATAATATGTAACTAATCTGACGTGTCACTACATCATTTTAATAGAAACATGCACATATGATTTGTACTTGTAAAGGCTCCCGGGGCTAAACCCACAACGAAGTTTACTTTATATAATATTTGCATTTGAAACAGTTCAAGTCTTCATATATATACAATTGTATTTTTGAATTGACATCTTCCAAGATCCAGACTGGGTACTTGTAAAGGCTCCCGGAACTTAAACCCAAAAACCTGCTCAGAGTGTCACCAGATGGCGAATAGGACAGCTCTCTCGAATGGAGGGGGGGGGGGGGGGTTATAATATAGAAAGCCTGACAGTTGACCATAGCACCTAAAGTGTTTGGACAGTGCCATGATCCCTGCACCTTAAAGACCTATACTTTAAATTTCCGAAAAGAGTAGGCACACTGTAGCCGCCACAGAAGACTGAATTTTTCGCCCCTCCACAAATATCTAGCGACAGTCTATGGTCGTTCTCCTATCCCTTCCTCGTTCTGAATATACAAATGTAGTTGAAATACTGTTTGTTGAAATAATCAATCAACCAACCAAAATCAGGGTACATGTAGGCTTTTGTTCTGCACACAACACACTCGACTCGAGAATATATAATTTTGCGTCCAGTACATATACAATACTTGTGCACTGTCGAAGCATATAGGTAATATGTGTATGAGGCTTAGAAACGGGGGAAAAGTCGAGGCTTTGCCGAGACTTTTCCCGTGTTTCGCGCCAAATACACATATTTACCTATATGCTTCGACAGTGCACATGTATTGTATTTATCCTGCAATTTTAAATTGAACATAAACGTTTACTGGACGATGATAAAAGTATTTGAAATAATTTTGTGTGTGTATTTGAAAACAATATCTCCCGATGTGCCCCGTTTTACATTTGTATGTTCTATTTATAACTGACCAATATCAAAAAATGTTCTGTTTATAACTGACCAATATCAAAAAAAATATTGGGCAGGCTATATTGGTCGATAAATGCTGTCATTGCAGAATAAAATAGACTACAATATTTTACGCCATATTTCTGAGAATTTAGATCGTTATTTACAATTATATAAACTGAAATTTAGTAGGAATCATCTATGGAAGGTCCTCTATAAACAATGCTCATTTCGTCCCGATCAGGTAACAAACATGGCTGCCATAGGCAATTCTTGTTTCTGGTTGGTCGATTTCTAAAAATAATATCTCCTCTGAAACCGCTTGGCCAAACGAACCGACGTTTGGAATGAAGTACCTATGGCAGATTCTGTATAAAGTTTCCTCAAAACAGAATGAAAGGTGAGCGACACAGGCTCAGTCCACTGAGCCTCTAGTTTATATTGTGTTTTAATCCTACCACCACCACCCCTCCTTCATCCCGCCGATGTTTGGATATAATCACATAACACATTACATTGTGATATTGATATCTATTGAAAAGACAGAAACTAATTGTCGATTTATTTTTAGCATGTTTTCTCAAATAAACAATTCTTCCATCTGGGAGAGAATTCTACTCATATTTCTAAGAATTCATTCTGGATTCATATCTTTATGAGCACGTGTCAGAATTCAATGTGTTAAAAACGGTTTGGTGGAGTGATGGTTAGCATGTTCGTCTCGAGATGTGGGGTTCGAGTTCCAGTCAGAGATGTGGGGTTCGAGTTCCAGTCAGTTCGAACTAAGAACTAAAACATTGATGTTTGCTTCGTCACCTCTCAGCACACAGTACTGAGGAGTAAACCCAAAGATTTATTGGTTTCTGAGTCAGAGTAACGTGTTTACCTGTAGACTGTTACATCAGTAAGCTGGTACTATAAAACTGAGCGGGTTGGTCTGATAATACAAAACAGAGATCATCACCATCTCATCTAAACGTAACTTGTTCTCGAAATCATATAGATGAAAATGGCTCACTTGTGGTTTAAATAATCACTCACTCGTTCAAAAAAGTTTTCAAATTTTAGATTTAAGCTAAAAATGGGGATGGGTTAGTTAAACAAGGAAGATAAAGTTTGTTATCTATGTAATGAATACCGGTATCATCATTATAAGGAATCGTCAGACTAGATATATACTAAACAAATCCTAGTATATGCAGAATAAAACATTTCTTTCATTATATCACATTTTAAGTTATATAATTATTTTTTTTAACACAATTATCTTGTGACATGTATACATTAAATAAGGATATATATTATTCCTTTGACTATTTATATCATCACATCTTTTCCACGCAAACATCACCCGTGGTGTATTGATTAGCATGCACGACTAGAGTGCAATTAGATCGTGGGATTGAGCACCGGTCGAGTCAAACGAGAGACTATTAAACTGATATTTGCTGCTTCTCCGCTAAGGACATAACATTAAGGAGAAAGGGCAAAGATTTGTTGGCTCGGAATCACAATAATGTGTCCGAGTGGAGTAACATGTCTACCCGCGGACTGTTGTTTCAGTGAACTAGAACCATTGACATTCAACTAAGCGTGTTGGTCTAGTACAACGCAGGCATCATCATCTCAATGAAATGTAGCTTGTTCTGGTCATGGTATACATGTGTTTATGATCTTGCTAAATGTATTTTATATGTAATGTGTTTATCTATGTGAATATATATGTAATGTCGGTAATAAGCTCATTAGAGCTTATGTTTATTGTTTTATATATGCCTGACTTAAAATAAAACTTTTTGTATTTGTATTTTGTATTGTATGTAGCTGAAAATTGTCCATTAAGCATTAAACAAAAATCACTCGCCCACGGCTTTTACAAACAGTATATGTTATTCAGAATCTACCCGAGTCTAATCGATTAATGGGATTGTTTACCATTACTTACTGTATAAGTAATTATGTCCTTGACTTTAATAGAATGTCCTCCTGCGTCAATCTAATTTTAATTGGATGTTTCTTGTATCTTATCTTAATAGTTGGATGTTTCTTGTATCTTATCTTAATAGTTGTTGTAAGTGTATCACCAAAGGAAAAAAAATATTTAACAAGATCAGCAAATATCTAATTCTAATTAGATTGCTCTTGTAAGTGAGGGTAAATAAAGCCATTGCCATGACAAATTTAGTAACTTATTTGAGAAATTAGTTGGACTGTTTTGCTAGTACCGTTAAATGTTTTCCTTAATAAATCGTGTTCGTCCTTATGTCAGTCATTGAATATTTGAATTTGTATCTTAATTTTAGCCTTGAAACTATAGGATACGATTGGGGATTCTTGGTGACACCACTCACGCAAAATGAGCTAGTCATCCGATAAGAACTGTAGTAGACATATCTATCTATCTATATCGTACCGATGCTCCGACTTTGACACAAGATATTTGCATGATCCATGCTGACCACGTGACAGGACGACAGACGACGAACAACGTCGGTCATTTTGATGTATTGACGACGCATTAAAATGTGGAATTGACGAATGAGCTATTAAATATAAGATGATAATCAAAACTAGGATTAAAAGCATATGGAACAAACAGGAGGATGTGATGCCCAACCCTTGGGGAATAACAACTACGACAGAAGAACAATAAAGATGATGTTTATGATAAAGAGTGTTTAACGCCACTTTGAGCAATGAATCAGTTGTCATGGTAATGGTAATCAGTTTCATTAGTGGTGGAATCCTGGCAAAATTTATTATACAGATGTATCGAGTACACCTCACTACGGACACAAATCAGACTCCAGCATTTAGTGGTGGTAGGGCCATGGCATTAATAGATGTCAATCTAACTACCATACCATCGTGGCCACGACGACCCTTAAAATAAAATAGTACATTATATCTCCTATTAAAAACATTTTATAATACAGTAATTTTGATTCTTTGTTATGCTTTTAAATATTTTTTATTCGCCAACGCATTAATCATATTGGTGCACTGGTTTGAGTTGATTACATAGTTTTAGATCACTGTATGAAAAATTAATTTAAACAATTTCGACTATTTTTCATTATGTTTTATTTTTATCTTGTAATGTGCATACTTTTGTTGTTACACAATCATTAATACAAGGTGACAAATTATTAATGTGTTTGAAAACTAACAATGAATTTTGATGTGAAACTCTTTAATAAATTCGCACAATTCCAGACTCATCAAAAAAGTTCATAGTAGTTTTTTGTTCCATCTCTGTCATTTTGTTTGCCTTTTCTCTTTTATAATTAAAACTATCAATTAATCAAAGTATTGGTGTAGTTTCCCTATAAAGAATAACAACTATCGAAATATATAAGCATCAATACTGTATTATTTAATTAAGAATTGAATTCAATCTTCTGTATTTTTTTAGCTGTGTAAAACCATTAGATTAGATTAAACATATTTTATTGCTAAATATTATAACAATTGGATTGGACACACATTATAACAATTTACAAGGGTCCTGTCCACATAATAAATAATTACAATAGTACATGCGTCAGCAATAGTAAAATACAATATACAACATTATAAATAAGTTCTTTGAAAAATGAAAAAAAGGAGACACAACAAAAAACAAAATACAAAACAAAAAGCATGAAATTATATAATATAAGCATGTTTTACCATACTTGTATCTGAGATGAAATTGATTGATTGATTGATTAATTAAATAAATATATATTGGGAGGGGGTAGGGAGGGGGGGTGTTGTGATCATAAATGGGTAAAACGTTTTGTTCGTTTGATGTAAAGTTGTACAGATTTGAAAATTTGCAGATTTTGCATCTCAGTTAAGGTGTCATCGCCAAAAAGTAGGACTTCAATTTTAAGTTCATGAAGAAAAACTAGTCTTAATTGACCACAGAACATTGTGTTGTAGAAGTGTGGATTTACATAAAAATGTATTTCTGTTAATGCTTTTACAACCATAGAAAACTGTAAAAGTTGCATTCAATATTTATAATTATATTTTTAAATTATTAAGTGCTATTGAAATTATAACTGTTTGTTTCAATATTCCACATTTTCAACTATTGAAATTGTTTGTAGTAGTTCCGCAGAAATAGGTGTGGTGGTATGATTGTATACTTCAGTGACTGGTTAAGTTTCAATTCTGAGGTCACGGTGTCAACCTTTTAACCAATCACGTATGGGATTTCTTCATGAAATGAGCCCACATGAGTTCACTCGAGGTTTGTAATGGGATTCGTGTGTCTCAATCTTTAGTATAGTGTTTTATAGATCATTGTTTGTCCTTTTGTCCCTTTTTGGCCATTGTATTATCTGTCCTTCGACTTACGGCTTCTGATTGCCCCCTTGGTATCTTCAAACTTTTCTTAACATCAGTTTGTTTTTGATTTTTGGGGTGATATGGTTTAGATGTTGTAAAAGTTATACTGGTGAGTCAATAATTAGCTCAAAAATGTTTTTGTTCAAAAGACTTGCCATCTATAGTTAAAGTTAACAAATTGACATTAATAGATTATAACTTTTTGTAATTCAATGAATAATTTGTTTACGTACACAACAAGAAATGTTTGTTTTAATATTTGTTCATTTAAGTGAGTGAGTGAATGAATGATTGTTGCTTAGTAGTTGGTATCTTAACAAATAACCGGTTGGTTGATTGGTTTGATGCTGTTTAACGCCACCCTCAACAATATTTCAGTTATATCGTGGCGGTCAGTTTTATTGGTGGAGGAAACTGGAGGACCCGGAGAAAATCACCGCAAATCAATGACAAACTTTATTACATAATGTTGTACACCTCACCCTGATCGAGATTCGAACTCACATCAGTGGTGATAGGCACTGATTGCATAGGTATAGTTGTAAATCTAACTACCATGCGATCACGGCCACGTCAAATAACCGGAAATGTATCTAAAACTAAAAATAGTTTTTTTGTCATCTGGATTACATAGTGTTAAATCATTTATAAATATGGGAAAAGACAAAAATTACACATTGATGGAAATTGTAACTGGGTTTGATTAGGTTATTAGTGTGTATCATCATTTTCAGCTATACATTTATGTGTTTTGACTATCGCCAGTTATTTAGGGAGGAAAGCCTTGACAAATATAACGAACTAGCAAAGGTCTTTTATTTTATTTCTTAACACTTGAGGCGGGTATCGGAGATCGAACCTACATCGGTGGTGTTAGACTTGTGGTCAGAAGTGAAGGATCCTAACCCCTCGAAATTTGTATGGGTATTTGCTATTGTTACCGATGAACTTTTAGATATGATGAAATAAAACTAATTTTATGTTTTTATGAACATTTGTAGCGTTTTTTAACAGATCGAATGCGCTTGATGTGAAACTGTAAGGAAAAAACTACCATATTTGCCCCTATCATCCCTGTCAAACAATCTTCCCTTGATTGGTAACCGTTGATTCATTTGATAATTGTATTTGATTTAGACAATATTAATCAGTATAACATACTCTGACATAAAATATTACATTATCATTTGATGGAATATCGTAAAAATGATTATTGAATTAGTTTGGAATTGACGACGGATCAGAAATATGATTGGAATTGGTTTGTGTTCTGTTGTGTTGTTCTCATTATATTCATTTCTTGTAGGAGAACCGAATCGGTGGTGTTGTGGTCAGCGTGATCTGGTAGATAGTGGGTTCGACCCCGTGTCAAATCAAAGTCAATAACATTGGTATGTGCTGCTTCTCCGCTAATCACGCAGCATTCAGGAATAAGAGCAGATATAATGGATAAAGTGTCTGAGTGGAACGACATGTCTATCCAACTAAGCATGTTGGTCTAGTACAAAGCAGACATCCTCTCATTGAAATGTAACTTGTTCTCGCTATGGTATAGCTGAAAAATTGCTCACCAGGCCTTAAGCAGCAATCACACACTAACTCATTATACCTGTAAGATTTTATTTATAAATATGTAATAACGTTGAAGTCATGTCATCTGGTATTTTTTGTGATTGTACATGTGATCACATATGTACATTGAAAAGAAATAAAACACACATTAGGCTCTCTATCAAAATTAATATAAAAAAAAAAAATAAACTAACAAAAAAAACCAAACATAAAAACAAGCAAAATTTGTATGAAATTTTACAACTTTGTAGGGGTCGATGTGACCTTGATCGTATGGCAGATGGATTTACCTTTACCTATGTAAGTAGTATCTACCACCACTAAAATTTAGTAAATCTTTGTATAATTTTATTTCAATTCCAAATTTATTTTTGTGTTGTACACTTTTCAGAAGTTTATAATATCATATTTTTTGTATACTATATTAGTTTTATTTCGCTCCAACACCAACGTACGTAACCACATAAATTCGTTTCGTTTTTGAGTGGATATTCAGTAGTACAGGTCCGTTTTGATAGTACTGTTTTTTTCTACTGATTTTGAAAAATATTTATTGAATATGAAAAAATACCCCAAGCTAGATCTGTAGCAATACAAATATTTAACACTATAGAATATAAAAGTAGCCCGTTAAATTACTAAATTTGCTAAAATGCACACAAAAATGAAAAATGCCAAAAATAATGAAGAGCTTGAAGATACCAAAGGGGTAATCGGAATTCGTAAATCAAAGAAGGACAGACAACGCAACTATTCTTTGTGTTGTGTATAAAAGATTCAATCGAAATAATACGAATGACCAAAATAATGGCCAGAAAAGAGGATCATAATATAAGTGAAAAGATTTAAATCTAAATATGGTGTCGTGAATACATATACATGTAGTGCGAAAAATTCCCGATCTACATGCTGTTTTTTATTCTGTAATCAAATAAATAATGACGTATTTGTTTTGGTAGATATATATACCATGCAATTAATTTGCGCCCTACTAGTATTTCTATTTTTGTATTAACATGACAGTGTGTTATTGACATTAGAACTACTGGAGATGCTATGCATAAGGGACTTGAGAGCAGATACAATTCTATAAATAAAGTTAATATGATTTCATTTATAGTGGCCGTTATTGATATGATCTGTAATATGGCAATATTCCATGGTTTATGAAAAAGAACGAAACCGTTTTACGTAAATAAGTCGTATTAACGTTAGGATTATAGATATTTAACGCCATTTTTAGCAATATATCAGTATATATGATTATAATGTTCTTATTTTATTTTTGTTTATGTTTCTTTCTTATTTATTTTAGGGGTGTGTGTTGGTGGAAACAGCAGCACCTGGTAAACTTTACGGCATAAATTAACACCTCGTCACACGCAGAAATCGTGGTCTTAGGCACTGATTGCATATGACTTATAATAATATTTTAGCTATATCGTCAGGTTTTTATTTGATGTAGTACCCACAGAAAACTACAGGCCTTTCATACATCACTTAACGAATTTTATCATAAAAGGCAGGGTCGAATACATCTCATCATGGGCTGCATTCGAATTGGAAGTCATGAGTCACACTGCTGTGGGTTTTTAAAGCCACTTTCAAAAAATAAGTAATGTCGTTGCAGTCAGTTTTATTGCACTGGAGAAAACCGATATCCCCGGAGGGCACCATCGACCTGATGGAAATAACTGACCAGCTTAATATTTAACCGAGTATATCTCGCACCTGGATAGCTATTCACTTGAGTAGCGTTGGGACACTGATTTCATAGTAAGATGTAATTACGACTACCATTTGATCACGGCCACGAAAGCCCCTTCCGCTATGAAATTGTTATTTGAGACATGCCCCTAATTGGTATAATTTTCACTACATTTAACAAATTACATGTATTAAACGGACATACAACAATTTTAATGATAATTTTGGATCCTACATACAATATCCCTACCAACAAATCATTAAGTATATACAAAATTATATATAACATTCAATTCTATAAGTTTTAGTCAAATTTAATATTCGGTATTATGACATTATTTTATAATGTATATTTGCACCCTGCATTAGGCAGTCATTTTTAACTGAAGTTACATTGTATATTTATGTCTTGAAAAAATTAATATATACAATTTTGATATTCATGTCTGTGATCAAGTAAGAGACTACTATATCAGCATTTATCAACCTACAACACGTTATGACAAAGTTTGAACGATATATTTCTGAACCATTACAGTGTCATGGGAACAAAATACGAGAAACCATACAAATTCTACTGTTAATATAAACCGTTGACAGAAATCATATTGTCTGAGTATAAAAGTGCCATCTTAGCAATATCAGCATTTGAAATGCAGTATCAAAGGTCGGTCACAGAATGAAATTAAAATATACGGGGAACCAGATGCCCCTGCGATAAAACGTCAACTCTCACAAATCAACTGAATAAATCGTTTGAATATTTTAGAGTATAATCCGAAAAAATGTGTTACAGTGTAACCTGTCTTGAGAGGACAATCCATTTTGCCATCGGTCTCTATGGACAAGGTGTCGATCATAAGAGATTTAATTAAGAATCTAACATCGGCAATATGGTAAGACATGGAAATATCAGACACCTGAAGATAAGATTCCAACAGAGATGTTGTTTTAAGCTTCTCGCAAAAGAGAGGCATATTCCATTGTTCTGTAATAATCAACTTAAAATAATGCAACAATATCTTCATTCAAATAATACATCGGAATGACTACTGAATATAAGATCACACAATATTACAGTGAGAAGAGTGAACCTCCAGGAGCATTACAGTTCTAACAGTTAAAAGAAAAAATATCAAAACAAGAGTTGTTCAACATGGAAGATAGATACAAGTTTTAAATATTAAGTAGACAGTTGTAAAATTCATGCATTTACAATAAGAAACTCCTGGGACGAGGAATTCCATTCATCAATATAACGACTATACCAGACTAATCGACCGTTTGCATATCATTTTAAATAAACTTCCAGACACTGATTTATTTCATATTCATAGTATTTTATTGTGTGGGTAAAGTTCAAATTTAAATACAATTTTACCTGAATTTAATAAATAATTTGAACATTTTATCTTGTATGGGTAAATTTACAAGTAGAACATGAATTACAAATATATTATCAATAATGACTCAAGTTCTTTCATCAATGTATTTTGATAACAAAAACGAAGATATCGAATTTTAATACGCACGGCGCGTTTCAGGAATAAGCTTCATCAGGTACGTTTACAGTAAAAGATTGAAAGACCAAATAATTTAAGTCTTTGTAGCAAGTAAACCAAAAAGACCTAAACAAGATAGATTTTTATTATTTTTATTTTATTGACAGCAGATGACAATAATTATGACTCACACTGTGATAACAGGGAAAAAAAAGAATAATCGTTGTAGTGAAGGCATTATAAACACTACATTTTCTGTGGATTGTCTCTCTTGAGGGCTCAGTGTTTTGATTACCTCCCTTTGATATTTTATCAATTCAATGACAATCAATGCCTACTTCAATTATTTCACTTATCCTTAGAAATCATATTACATATTAAGACATATATATTATTGGACAGGTAGGGCTATAATAATCCGATTGAAGATTGATGTTTATCGTCAAGTGATCAGTGTAATTCTGTGTTACACTGATGTTACCGTATATCAAAACTAAAATGTCCACCATGGCCACGAATCTGAATATTTTCAGATACGATCATCTTCGACTTTTTTCAACAGAGAAATATGGGGGAAACGATTTCATCTGAGATGGCATCCGCCATTCTGGAATGATGATAACTTAGGTTACGGTCATCTATTTTATAAAACAGAATCGGTGGCGTAATGGTTAGCGTGCTCGCCTCGAGTGTGGTCGCGGACACGTCAGGAAACGTTTCCTGCATATTCGGAAGTTTTCTACTCCCCCATGAAACCTTTATGCTGCTCAATATTTTTTTATCTTTTAGGCTTGTCGCTGATTGGTCGTGTGAAATGTGATCTGACGTCATCCGATATCTAGGATGTTGTTAAGATAGTAGAGGATGGCCGGATGAGTTAGAATTTAAAAAAAAAATCCAACAAATATCCTATTTCAATAAGAT
This sequence comes from Bathymodiolus brooksi, assembly GCA_963680875.1. Taxonomy (NCBI): domain Eukaryota; kingdom Metazoa; phylum Mollusca; class Bivalvia; order Mytilida; family Modiolidae; genus Bathymodiolus; species Bathymodiolus brooksi. Next base: position 35,977,823 of record OY804575.1, read on the forward strand.
TGTGATTAATATCTACTAGGACGACTATAACGATTTTTCAGTATACATATATATCGCTTAAGAAGCATGGGGAAGGAAGGAAATATAAGTACTTCCAATGCATTCCGTCAGTGAAGGTGTGTTTCTGGTCAGAAGTCAACTAATTTAACCACTGGGTTACAAAATAAGTGTAAATATTAAGGATATATTTGGAACTTCGTGTCGTCAAGCTGTAATGTCTCAATAGCGCATTGTCTAGACAAGTTGGTTATTTTAACATTCCCAGTTTAAAATAACTTGCAAATTTAATTTTCAGTCAATATTTAAATTGTATTTACAATATGTAGAGATAACATATCGTCTAATTCAGCTCTACCTTCTAATAAAACATTACCTATTCAATTTAAAAAAACAAAGCATAGCACTGCACTCCAATAACTAGCTACAAAGCGAAAATTTTAAACATCATGGTTGACAAAATGCTATGCAAAATAATTGGTTAATATCTCCTGCATTAGACAAATAAAGAATTAGAAGACCAGTGGTAGGATGAAGATTTTGGTTCTGAGAAATTCCCTCGAGAAATATATGAATATTTACCTGAGACAACCTGACCCTTAACTCAGACCCTAAACCTAACAAGAAAAGTTTGAAGATACCAAATGGAAAATCATAAACTGTAAATCGAAAGACAGACAATAAAATTCCAAAAGAAGTATAACGCAAAACGCCAAACAGAAAACAAAAAACTGAGAAACAGGTAGAGATAGCATAACGTCTAATTTAGCTCTACCTTCTAATAAAACATTAACTATTCAACTTAAAAAAGCAAAGCATAGCACTGCACTCCAATAACTAGCTACAAAGCAAAAATTTTAAACATCATGGTTGACAAAATACTATGCAAAATAATTGGTTAATATCTCCTGCATTAGACAAATAAGGAACTAGAAGACCAGTGGTAGGATTATAAAATAAGTGAAATGATTTAAATCTAATTATGGTGTCGTGAATACATATACATGTATTGCGAAAAATTCCCGATCTACATGCTGTTTTTATTCTGTAATCAAATAAATAATGACGTATTTGTTTTGGTAGATATATATACCATGCAATTGATTTGCGCCCTACTAGTATTTCTATTCTTAGCCGTGGCTAACGTAACTCGAGTAATACTTCGCCCTCTATCGGCACTATCGCTGGACGAGGGCTTGAACGCGCTTAATGGAAAAACTCCGTCAGCTGCTGTCTGGTTCAGACGACCAATCAAATGTCAGATATTAGCGCGTATGCGCATTAGTGACTTCCTTTACTTCCGTTTGTAAATATTGACAAAACAAACATGGAGAATGATTATGCCTTTGCATATTTAGAAGACAAATACACCTTTATTCTTCAAATTATTAAGGTCAAAGATATGTGTGCAATGTACACAATTGGTATCTGATCGCTCCATTGGACATTATCTACAAACACTTGCTTAGCTCTAACTCGAATAATACTGCGTCCTCTATCAGCACTATCGATGGATGAGGGCCTGAACTCTCCTTGTGATAAAGACGCGTCAGCTGCTCTCTGAAAGAGAGAGCCAATCAGCGATGATTATTTGCCGAGTATGCGCAAGGCAGTTCTTTCAATTTCCGGTAATGTTTACAAACAACAAGAAATGGAGATCGACAAGTTGATTAACGATGCTTAATTCATTATTTAGTTTTCCTACATTTCTTCTCTTTTCACCTTTTAGATTAGTAAGGTCAAACACGTAGGTACAATGAAAACATTTGACACCTGAACGCTCCATTGACCTATGTTTACAAACATTTCATAAGCTCCTCCTTCTTTTAGTGCCAAAAGTCACCACGCGCAGTTTATACCCAGAATGCATTGCTAATTTGAAGCTTCCGATTGACGCGTTTTATCGAGAAAGTCGTTCAGGCGTTAATATAGCAAAGCGTAATATAACGACTGGATTATTCGGGTTAGCTTAGCTCCTCCTATCTTATGTCGTAATACCCATAAGTTATAGCGATTTACTATTTCCGGTTTGACGGATTTTATCAATGAATGCACCCAGGCGTTAATGTAGCGACCAGTGGGAGCGTAATATAACGACTGGGTTATTAGAGTTATGGCTAACGCAGTTAGCACAGACTATTGGTACGATCGCCTTATGACGTGTGGTTCACGTGCCACTCATTTATTACTGCGTATTGAAGCATAGTTCTCATTAGTGTGTATTGAATTCGCAATACCTAACGAATAAATATGACAACTTACCACAATAAATTAATATACAAATGAAAAATTCTCAGAATCGAAGCGTAGATATATATTGTTTTAATCGCGTCTTCACTTCACTTCAATCCAAGATGTCGGAGCGAAGGGCTAATTTAAAAACAATAAATATTTATCCCATTTAAGGATATAAATATAAATATTCAAGGATAATTAACTATGGAAGATTGTATAAAAAAATATTTATCTTACAGAACGGTATCAATGTACTCCACAAATCAGATTTAATGTAAACTGTACACAGTTCAATTATCAATAAATAGATCGCAATTGTTAACCAGATGGCGAGTCCGGTGGGTCTAATTGAAGAACAATCAAGAATGATGAAGTAAAGAACTCAAAATTACTATATGTGTTGTTTTATGTGTTATTTATAACAATATTATGCATTTAATAATCATTTTGACTACAAAAATATAAAACAAAATTTAAGAAAAACGATATAGTTTAGCAAATATTATCACTTCTTTTCCCAATCGCGGCGATTTGCAGATCGACATGAAGAATATAAAGGTAATAACAAAATTACCGAACTCCGAACAATCTTACGAAGGGAAAGTCCAAACTCATAATTATATAAACAGACAAAATCAGTCAACAACCGGAAAACTGTGAAAACCGTAATGACCCTGACTTGGTACAGGCATTTCTAAAGAAATGGTGGGTTGAATCAGATTTTAAGGCGCCAAACCTCCCGCTCTCATTACGGTTCAAAGAAGCCATAATCTACGTTTTACATCGTTTTAAGTGTTATTTACATGAAAATCTAGATTTAATAATCATTCTCTGTACTTTATTACAAAAAAATGATTTATAACGATATATTTTAGCAAATATTATCATTTTTCTTCTTTTCTGATATTTTTGTTTTTCTGGTGTATAAGTAAAATACTTCATGAATACGATATATTTCAGTAAACACGATATCAGCATTTTCATAAAATACACGTGGCAAAAATACGCGGGTGTCATACGCTTATAGGACGATTATTCAAAATTACAAGTCGACTTGAACTTCGTGTAATTATCATACCTTTGTAAATTTTTAGTCATTTTGATTACGTAATTAAATATATGTTACCTCTGTTTAAGTGACGTGGGTCATAGACATGTCAGGGCAGAAACCAATGATACATTTTATGCTTTCAAACAATTTTAAGTGGCGAATTGCTCTAAAAAAATAATTGTCAAAATTAAAATGCATTCGTCAATTACGAAAATGACGATGCGCTGGCTGAACCATAGTAATAAATCATTATACATGTACCCGAAAGTTCCCCCCTCAGTTGCAATCGCAATTTTGCAAGTTTTTAAACGGGTGAAATTCGTAACTCTATAAGACCATAAGAGCTACGGGACCGCAGCTAATATGTTGCCTAAATGTGTATTCTAAGCAGGGCCTCCAAGAAAAATTTTACAAGGTGGACAAGACTGCTTTGGAAAGGCCGAGACTTCTCTCAAAATAGAGAATTTGAGGTCCAATTAAACCACTGGTAATCTTTCATGAATGTGTTATTTCTTGTGCAGCAGAATGTCTAGATAACAAATCCTTTATACAAAGCAGTAACAAATATAAATCAGAAGTCTAAGTGAATTTTACATAATTATTTTTCTAAATAAACTAAAAATAGTTGAAAATACAAAAAAAATACAAAAAAATAAAACAGCTAAGGATATGGGGTCCTTCAGAGATTCACATGCCGTTTCTTGGCTCTCCGGGCCCCAGACGATGTACCGGCTGAACTACCACCCCCCCCCCCCCCCCCCTCTCATAAGGCCTGATTCTATTCTAAGGATGGATAAGTTTTTGCCCTTTTCAATTTAAGTTTCCATTTTCAATATTACAGTCTACATACAAATACACAAAAGAATGTGAAGAAAATGTCTTCCTAGTTTCTAATAAGATATGCTAGATTACATTGAATGATACAAACTAAAAGTATTAATTAGTCTGTGTTACCATGTTTGAAATGAAGAGTGATAGTACACTTTTGTATCAATTTGTAAAAATTGTTAATCTTGAAAAAAAAACTTTGTATTGAATTTATCAGATAATTTGATGTTGAATACATATGATGTTGTCATAAAATCTACTGTCACATGGTAAAACTCCATTGAATATCAACCAAACATTTAATCAAGTGAAAAAGTAATAGTATAGTGTATATATTTATTACATAGTGTTGTAGAGGTTTAGTACTTATTGCATATGTTTAGTGCTCTTAAAATGCATAATGCAAAAGGAATGATGGAATTTGACACTTTGTGTTGTTTATACTTTTTGTAATTTCTAATTACTTTGAAAAGAATTTGAATTCCTAATTACAATGTGTAATGATTTTTAAGACTTCAGTATTGTTTTTTTGTGTACTTATAATGATATACAAAAAGAAAGCTATAAAATAACCAATATTAATGTGTGACAATTGTTTCCTATACACTTAACATTTTCATATCAGAATAGACAGTTTAGCATTGTTATTGTTGTTAATGTTTTTTCGTGGATAGATTTTAAAATATATTATGATTTTATTTATTTTATATATCGTAGCATAATACAAACAGTATTTAGGATCGTTTTCTGTCTGAAATGTGATATTTTTTATAATCTTTTTCTCTTTGAAACTATCTGTGCAATTAGTGCTTATCACCACTGAAGTTATGAGTTCCAATCCCGGTCGTGGTGAGGAGTACTTGATACAACATTATGTGATAACGTTTGTCAGTGACTTGCGAAAGGTAGGTTGTGTACTCTGGGTACTCCTCAAACCAATCAAACTAACCGCCACGATATAGCTGAAAAATTGTTTGAAAGTGGCGTTAAACACCATAATTATAGAAATAAGATTAGTGAATACTTTCCGTTAAATATTATTCTACCATTATGTCATCTTTTTACCTGTGGTAATAAAATCTCTGATAATCCTACAGCTGCTCCATTGCCACCTTTTACCTACATGCCACTCAGGCGAGGTGTACTCGGTACAACATTACGTGATAAAGTTTGTCAGTCACTTGCGGCAGGTTCGTGGTTTTCTTTGGGTACTCTGGTTTCCTCCAGTAATAATATTTCAACTGGAAAAGTCTGATTCATGGTGTCAATAATTGTACTATAAATTTGGCTATTATTTATTATTCTTAATTTACCGCTTTTAGTGCTATTTGCAATTGATATCTGTTATTATATGAACTGTTAGGGGTTTTTTTTAAATAAGCAATGTTGGGTCCAAAAAAATGACAATTTTTGCATTTAACCAACTTGTCATATATGTTTTCCTAGAGTTGTTGCTTTGGTGTTGATTCATCACAAACATGGCTGCTAAAGGACTAGTTGAACAGCTATACAGATGTCTCCTGTTGTCAAAGCCGAAATCTTATTTCCAACACCCTTTTTTTTATTGCAAGGCTTTCACATTGTGATTGAAAGGTTAGCCCGGCTCTCAGTACTTTCAGTGCTTTGATTGTATTAACATGACAGTGTGGTAATTGGCATTACAACTACTGGAGATGCTATGAATAAGGGACTTGAGCAGATACAATTCTATAAATAAAGTTAATGTAATTTCATTTATAGTGGCCGTTATTGATATTTTCTGTAATATAGCAATATTCTATGGTTTATGAAAAAGAACGAAAACGTTTTACGTAAATAAGTCGTATCAACGTTAGGATTATAGATATTTAACGCCATTTTTAGCAATATATCAGTATATATGATTATAATGTTCTTATTTTATTTTTGTTTATGTTTCTTTCTTATTTATTTTAGGGGTGTGTGTTGGTGGAAACAGCAGCACCTGGTAAACTTTACGGCATAAATTAACACCTCGTCACACGCAGAAATCGTGGTCTTAGGCACTGATTGCATATGACTTATAATAATATTTTAGCTATATCGTCAGGTTTTTATTTGATGTAGTACCCACAGAAAACTTTCATACATCACTTAACGAATTTTATCACAAAAGACTGGGTCGAATGCATCTCATGATGGGCTGCATTCGAACTGGCAAGTCATGAGCCACACTGCTATGGGTTTTTAAATCCACTTTTTAAAAAAATAAGTAATATCGTTGCAGTCAGTTTTATTGCACTGGAGAAAACCGATATCCCCGAAGGACACCATCGACCTGATGGAAGTAACTGACCAACTTAAAGGCATACAGGCTGTCAGAATTCATTTTTTTTTTATTAAAAGTTGCCAATATTCGATGTTGTATACTGATTGCAGTTGAAATTTTTCATAATTGAATACGTAAATAGCCTAGAACGAAGGAAATACGTCGCTGTTTGATTCTCTTGTATCCAGTAAAATTTCAATGTTGACACGCGCAATATGCATACGACCTGACGGTGAACTCATTCGGGAAAGCATTTGCTTATGTGCGAATTTGTTAAATTGTTTGTTGATTGACGAACACGTGCTCAAATCGAATCGTGGAAGCACAAAAACGTTGACGGATTCTACACGAAAACGACACAAAAAGGAGGACTTAGCAAGCTTTGTGTAAAAATTAATAAAAGATGTTATACCGACCTACTCCATTTTTCAACACGTATATGGTAAGCATAATTTAGTATCCTTTTACGGCTGAATCGTATTTTGACAGTAGAATTGCATCGTAGTTTTTTTTTTATATATTTTTTTTTTTTTCAGGAGAAAACGCTAGGTGATATCTCTTTTAAATTAGAGATTAAAATAATGAACTTCATGTCTGTTTTTTTCTAAAAAAAATATAATTAAGCCAACTGAAGTGTTGTCAATAATATGCAATACAATTTGTTTACAATTTTCCCTTTATCGGGCCCCTTTGCAGAGTTTGGGTTTGTTTTTATTGATTTCATCACGTATTTCCGATTTTAAGTGTCATTCTTACTAAATACCATTATATAATATTAACTGATTATCCCGGGATCCAATTTCATAGATTATTTCTTAAATTATATTAATTCTAACGAATTTACATGCAACATGCTTCCTGGTTATTAATAGCAGTTATCAGTGTCCGGCAAACTTCGGAAAAGCAGCCGACTTATAATTAGGTGTGTTAATGGCGATTTCACCAACAGACATTCGAATTTTTTTTCACTAATTACGACATTATAGCATATGTTTTTAAACCTGGCTTTTTGTTCAGAACATTTTATTAGTATAAAACATCGAATATTGGCAACTTTTAATATAAACAAAAAAATTCAATTCTGACAGCCTGTATGCCTTTAATATTTAACCGAATATATCTCGCACCTGGATATCTATTCCCTTGAGTGGCTTTAGGATACTGATTCCATAGTAAGATGTAATTAGGACCACCATTTGATCACGGCCACGAAGGCCCCTTCCGCTATGAAATTGTTATTTGAAACATGTCCCTAATTGGTATAATTTTCACTACATTTAACAAATTACATGTATTAAACGGACATACAACAATTTTAATGATATTGATAATTTTGGATCCTACATACAATATCCCTACCAACAAATCATTAAGTATATACAAAATTATATATATCATTCAATTCTATAAGTTTTAGTCAAATTTAATACTCGGTATTATGACATTATTTTATAATGTATATTTGCACCCTGCATTAGGCAGTCATTTTTAACTGAGGTTCACATATCAGTCATACACATTGTATATCTATGTCTTGAAAAAAATAATATATACAATTTTGATATTCATGTCTGTGTTCAAATGACTACTGTATCAGCATTTATCAACCTACAACACGTTATGACAAAGTTTGAACGATATATTTCTAAACCATTACAGTGTCATGTGAACAAAATACGAGAAACCATACAAATTCTACTGTTAATATAAACCGTTGACAGAAATCATATTGTCTGAGTATAAAAGTGACATCTTAGCAATATCAGCATTTGAAGTGCAGTATCAAAGATCGGTTACAGAATGAAATTAAAATATATCAATATACGGGGAACCAGATGTCCCTGCAATAAAACGTCAACTCACACAAATCAACTGAATAAATCGTTTGAATATTTTAGAGTATAATCCGAAAAAAATGTGTTACAGCGTAACCTGTCTTGAGAGGACAATCCATTTTGCCATCGGTCTATAAGGACAGGGTGTCGATCATAAGAGATTTAATTAAGAATCTAACATCGGCAATATGGTAAGACATGGAAATATCAGACACCTGAAGATAAGATTCCAACAGAGATTTTGTTTTAAGCTTCTCGCAAAAGAGAGGCATATTTCATTGTTCTGTAATAATCAACTTAAAATAATGCAACAATATCTTCATTCAAATAATACATCGGAATGACTACTGAATATAAGATCACACAATATTACAGTGAGAAGAGTGAACCTCCAGGAGCATAACAGTTCTAACAGTTAAAAGAAAAAATATCAAAACAAGAGTTGTTCAACATGGAAGATAGATACAAGTTTTAAATATTAAGTAGACAGTTGTAAAATTCATGCATTTACAACATGAAACTCCATACATCAATATAACGACTATACCAGACTAATCGCCCGTTGGCATATCATTTTATATATACTTCCAGATACTTTATGGTGTGGGTAAAGTTCAAATTTAAACACAATTTTACCTGAATTTAATAAATAATTTAAGTATTTTAAAAACGTAGATATCGAATATTAGTGCGGACGGTGCGTTTCTGGAATAAACTTCATCAGGAAAGTCAAATATTTAAGAGTCTTTGCAGCAATTAAACCAAAGGACTTAAACAGGAACATTTTCTATTGAACTTGACAGTAGATGACAATAATTTTGGCTCACACTGTGATAACAGAAAAAACAAGAATAATCGTTGTAGTGAAGGCATTATAAACACTACATTTTCTGCGGATTGTCTCCCTTGAGGGCTCAGTGTTTTTATTACCTCCCTTTGATATTTTATTAATTCAATGACAATCAATACTTCAATTATTTCACTTATCCTTAGAAATCATATTACATATTAAGACATATAGGGCTATAATAATCCGATTGAAGATTGATCAAATTGATTGATGTTTATCAAGTGTTCAGTATAATTCGAATATTCACTGGTGTTACCGTATATCAAAACTAAAATTGCCACCATGACCACGAATTTGAACATTTTCAGATACAGTCATCTTCGATATTTTTCAACAGAGGATTATGGGGGAAACGATTTCATCTGAGATGGTACCCGCCATTCTGGAATGATGATAACTAAGTTACGGTCATCTATTTTACAAAACCACATCGGTATTAATGGTTGGCGTGCTCGCCTCGAGTGCGGTAGATCGTGAGTTCGAACCCCCACAGCGCTAAGCCAAAGGCTATAAAATTTGTATTTGTTGCTTCTCCGCAAAGCACGCAGCATTTAGGAAAAAGAGTAGGGCGACATTTCTATCCGCGGACTGTTGGTTCAGTGAGGTAGTACTATGCGTATTGGTCTAGTACAAAAGTGGACCTTATCATCATCTCATTGCAAATTAACTTGTTCTTGCCATGCTATAGCTGAAAAATTGCCGAATTGGCATTAAGCAGCAATCATTCACACACTCACTCTATTTTACAATAACGCAGGTCAACAGACATAATGTCAATGCTATGTTGGTGTTGGCCATGCTAAACAAGTGATAAAAATAAAAGTAAGATCAGAGGATGAAAGTTGAAACCAGACTTAAATAACTCAACAGTAGTATAAGATGCTTAACCAACCAGAACTAGTATTACTGTGAGCAGAGCTCACTAAGATATACCCCCGCTCCCCACATCTGTCCATCTGTCCAACCTATTTCCATAACCAAAACATTACTGATTGTTCCGACCAAAAATGAAAGGGACCCTCCTCTCTTCACCGGTAAGCTGCTGATAAAATTTCAAAACATTCTGAGAAACACTACTCAAGTTATCATACGACATAGGGTAAAAATCCTCTTTTCCGTCATATCAAGTCCAATTACTCTGGAACGGCAAAAGTGAAAATCGTCATAAATGAAAGGGATCCTCCTCTCTTCACCAGTAAACAACTGATAAAATTTTAAAAGATTCTAGGAAACACAACTCAAGTATATCGTACGACATATGATTTGTCTACAGACGGACGGACATGGTGAAACCAGTATACCCACCTACAACTTCGTTGCAGGGGGCATACAACAATTATCACATACCAACAATAAAGATGGTGATAGTGATGATGGCTGCGATAATATATTGGTGCTTAACGCCACTTTGAACAATATTTCAGTTATATCGTTGCAGTCAGCTTCAATTTGTCGATGAAACTGAAGCACACAGAAAACACCATGCAAGTTGCTGGCAAACTCCATTAAATACATGGTTACCTTTATGGCCGCTATAATAACTTTAAAAACCGGAAACAAAACAAATCCAAAATACTCTATACATGGATAAAATGAACTAAGCATAAATATATTTCCTTTGAAATATTGAGAATATTTAAAAGAAACTACAAAATCATTCACTCCACGATATAGATGAAATATTGCCAAAGTTGGCGTTAAACAGGCAATCAATCAATCAATCATTACAAAATCATTTGGTGGAGTTCAAAGAAATTCAGATTTTATTCAGGATTGTAAATGTTATAAAACATTGTATTATTGTACATCACCATCTTCTGACATGTGCTATAAACGGAGCAAAATTTATCTACATCTTAACTTGGTGTATTGCCCTGATCGACCTGATGGCTATCTACATCTTAACTTGGTGTATTACCCTGATCGACCTGATGGCTATCTACATCTTAACTTGGTGTATTGCCCTGATCGACCTGATGGCTATCTACATCTTAACTTGGTGTATTGCCCTGATCGACCTGATGGCTATCTACATCTTAACTTGGTGTATTGCCCTGATCGACCTGATGGCTATCTATATCTTAACTTGGTGTATTGCCCTGATCGACCTGATGGCTATCTTGACACCCATCTTATCGTAAATTGGTTTACTGCAAACACAATTAATTTGCTTACCGTGTTTTAGGATTCCAAATCTAGTTGACTTGCATTGCAAGAAATATCACAGAATTTATTTAAAGAGATATTAATATATGCACCCGCCCCCCTCCCCAAAAAAAAATAATCAAAAGGAGTTATTAAACATTATATTTCAATATCGTACATTTTTGTTATTTTTAATGTTGTTTTCTTTATTTTCATTTTTATTTATTTTGTACCGCAACAAGAAATTCAGTCACACCCTAATTGACAAATGTGCCATGCATCCCTACTCACATCAAGTTGTTTTTTAAATTTTTTTTCTATTTTGGTCAGTGTAAAAATGGATATTGTTCATACCGAAATGAATATGGGAAATACACGTATAGTTTTTGATGGATGTACACATAGATTGTTTCATGTATTTAAAAAATGGAAGCACCGTCTACAGATGTTGTGTATAATCCTTTTAAGGCTTCTGTGATTACCAATTCTACTGAATTTGCAGTCTTGAAGAAAAAGACACACTTTGAGGAGACGAATGTAACTGAGGTAGATACACAACAACGCGGTGTGCGCGCACGTAAGAATTCTCAGGATGTCGCCCAGCGTCCTGGCACGATCATGAAGACGTAGTTACAAACTAGGACTAAAAACCATTAAAATCCAAAGACTTGTAGAATAAGGCTTCCTGGTTCCACCCCCTTGATAATCAAAGGGTCACAGCTTTATATGTAATCAATAAATTTGCACAACAGTAATCGAAAAAATGCGCAAATGTATGAAATACAATTTTTGCATAAATGAAAATGAATAATTGCGCAAATGTAATGCAAAATTGCGCAAATGAAATACGTCGTTAAAAGACAAATTGTTTTTATCCTACCATATCAAATCCTATTTTAGCTGGAATCCCCCAAAATCAATCCGAATAATATTTTGTGCCAATGATCATTATGTAAGCATTTCAGAAGGATGGGTTAAATAGAACCCACGTTATTGTGAAATAGTCCATGTTTGGAAATCCCCAAAATCAATCCAAGCCTTGTTTTCCTTTCTTTAGCAAATTTAATCAAGAATTGTCTGTTTCAAAACAACATATGAAAATGACACGGTAATGGAGTAGTCAGTATGCAAGTGTGAAAGAAAAATCGATTTACCTCACACTTTTCGAACGAAAAGCAATTTAGATATTATCAGAATACTTTGCAATTATACTGTACTGAGGTCACTTGCATATTGCTAGAAACAACTAATAGTGATTGCAACGTTCTGGTGATTATCTAAGGTTGAATGAATGATTAAAAAGCAATTCCTTTGATTCTTATAGCATGCAAATGTACCTGTAATCAGGCAGCAAATCGAAACGAGGCAATTCTGGATTCTGTCATTTATCTTCCAGAACAGTAAAAAATATATCACACCACAAATACTACAACATTGTCAATTTTCTCCTGGAATCATGTAGGTAGTGTGAAATCATGGAATCTTTTAGAAAAAAAAACTTACTTATATCCCGAATAATATTTTAATAAGTTCAAAATTTGTTATCACAGGCTTGAAATTGAAGTAAGATGTTATAGAAATGGTCTGTATTTGATGTAAAAAATAATATTTGATGATGAGTGTCATTTCTTTCTTCACTGTCAATTAAATAAAAATTGACGAACACATCTATTGGTTTATTTGATATGGTTGGACATAATTTTAAGACTATGAAATTTACTCTTGATGTTTACAGAGTAAACCTGGGGGTTCTAAAATCAATTGTTGTTTACTGATGTCAAAAAGACCAAGACTCATCATTAAAATGACTGGAGATTGGGGGATGTTTATTATACAATGAATATTATTGATATTAGGAAAAAGAGAAAAGGTTTTTGGAACTAAACTGAAAATGGGTAAATCACGGAAATTTCTAAATATTTGTTTGTCATTTGTGTAAATGTAAACCTCCTTGTCACTTTGCTTGTTATCTTTGTGTGACGGGGATTTGAGTTCCACAACTGGCTTCTGACAGTTGATTGTAACCGCACTTCCGGTAGTTTCGAATTGAATAAATAATAAAAAATAAATCTTGGAAATTGTATAAACAGCGCACTTCCAAGTATCACATGCAGCACAGAGTATTTAATCTACCTACAGAACATAATTATGTGCTCGTTTTAACAAACTTTACAGCAAGTGGTGAATTTCACTCTTTGAAACAAACAGTGATTTGCAGACTCGCCACTACAGTGATTTTGGACATTTCCTAAATATTGACCTTTACATTTCAATTGTCTACTATCTGAAACATGCTAGATTACAACCATTATCTGTCCCAGTTGAACTCCGAGACAGAGCCACATATTTTTGGTGCTACTGTTAATCAGCGGGGATGTGTCTGTTAACCCAGGCCCGTCAAAATATCCGTGTGGGAACAAGAAATGTCACACTACAGTGGCAAAAAAGCACCGAGCAGTTCTGTGTGAATCATGCTTCTACTGATGGCACATTAAATGTGCTGATATAACACCCAATGAATATCATCTACTAAGCAATAGTGAAGATCCATGGTTATGCAAAACATGTCTTACATTTCAATTTTCTGATTCGTTCTTTGAAGATCAGCCAATATCATATAATGGTGATAGCTCAGTTAATAGCAATGAAACGCTAACATCAGTTTTCGATGAAATTAAATCTGTTCGTAAGAATCATATCAACAAATTCATGGTATCACATCTTAATATAAACAGTCTCAAATCCAAATTTGTAGAGATCCACGAATTATTAAATGACAAAATTGTGGACCTATTTTTCCTATCAGAGACCAAATTGGATTCCACCTTTAGAGACAATATTTTTGACGTACACGGGTATAAAATGGAAAGACGTGACCGGGATGTACATGGGGGAGGTTTTGATTCCTTTATTAGATCAGACATACCAGCCAGAAGAAGAACAGATCTTGAAACAATAAACTTTGAGAACATTGTATATGAGGTTATATTAAATACAACAAAATGGTGCATTATATGAATATATAGACCCCCCAGTATGGCAAATAATGAGTTCAGTCAAAACTTTACTAATTTTTTTGATAAATGTATGACTTACTATGATAAATATATGGTAATTGGGGATTTAAATTATGATTTACTATGTGAAAATAAAGGAAAAACACTTTCAGAGTTAATGGAATTATTTGATTTAACAAATTTAGTCAAACAAGCTACTTGTTTTATGAAAAATTGCAAAGAGTCTTTGTTAGATGTCATTTTAACAAACAATAAGAAACTATGTATGAGAACTTTACATTTCGCAACAGGTATCAGTGACTGTCATAATATGATTAGTACAATCATTAATTACATAACTCCAAGAATGAAAAACAGAAAATTAAACGTAGAAGTTTTAAACTTTAGATGTAGTTGCATTAAATGAAGATCTCTCAAAAGTGAATGTACAAATGTCAAATTTTAATAGCCAAGTTGATACTGATATGATGTATGAAAAGTTTGAATCTAATATTACTGACATTTTTGATAAACATGTACCAGCAAACATGTACCAGTAAACATGTACCAGTAAAAGAAAAGTATTGTAGAAAAAATCTACTTCCATATAGAGAGCTAAGGAAAGCAATTTACAACAAACAAATAAATGTTCTAAATTAAACCTGCATTTATACAATCAACAGACCATCTGAGTGTGTTTCTAAAATTGCGAGAAAAGGGTCGTGGCTTTTGGAAAATAAACAATTCTATTTTACAGGAACTAGAATATCAAACTTTAATTAACTACTTAATTGATGAACATATTGAAAATAGTAAGAACAACCAAGTTGATAGTAGACTTGTGTGGGATGCTTTAAAAATAGAAAACGTGATCATACTATTATGTACTGTAAAAATCAATCTAAGCTTAATAGACAAGAGCAAAGGTATTTAGAAAAGGAGCTTAATGCAAAGCTAGCGAAACACGATAGTATGAATGTTGAAGACAAAAATTTAAACGACCATATCAATCTTTTAGAAATAAAATTAGAAAAAATCTATCAGGAAAAAGCAAAGGGGGCACAAGTAAGGGCACGGGAACAGTGGGTTGAACTAGGTGAAAAAAATATTTCATACGTAATTTTTTGGGACTGGAAAAGAAAAGACAAGTTAAAAAGTCAATAAATAAGATAAAAAACGAGAATAATGATATAGCAACAAAACAAGGTGAAATATTAGAATGAATTAAAACTTATTACGAAAAATTATACTCCTCCAATAAACCAAATAAACATATGTTACAAAGTATATTTTTGAAACTAAACTAGAAAAGACATTGAGTGAAAAAGACAAATCTATTTGTGACGGTGAGATAACAGTTACAGAATGTTCTGATGCAGTAAATGAAATGAAATTAAATAAATCTCCTGGGTTAGATGGTCTTTCGGTTGAATTTTACAGAACCTTTTGGGATAAGCTTAAATATTTTCTTATTAAAGCCTATAATAAAAGTTATAATGAAAATCTGTTGACATATTCACAGCGTTCAAGCTTACTGGCATTGCTGTTTAAAAAGAGGGATCCATTATTATTGGATAATTTTAGACCAATATCGCTTTTAAATGTAGATTTGAAAATATTATCTCATGTACTAGCTCAACGTTTGAAAAAGATATTAAGCAAATTAATTAATGAAGACCAAACAGGTTATATTAAAAACAGATTTATAGGGTTTAATTTACGACAGATACAGGATATAATAGATTATGCAGACATCTACAAAATAGAGGGATCTCTGGTCGTTATAGATGTTAAAAAGCTTCCGATTCATTAGAATGAGATTATATGTTGTTAACTTTGAAATGTTTTGGTTTTAATGATTCATTTGTAAATTGGGTTAAAACAATGTATACTGATATTCAGACCTCTGTCATTAATAATGGGTGGATATCTGAAATGCTTAAAAACACCAGAGGGATCCTTCAAGTGTGTCCCTTGTCGGCCCTCCTGTTTGTGCTATCAGTAGAAATCATGGCACTGAGAATTCGAAATAATAAAAACATAAAGGGCTTCAAGTTAAGATAGATGAGATAAACCATAGCATTAACATTTCTCAATTGGCGGCCGACACAACATTATTTTTCAACTCTAAAACTGAGATATCATTAGCATTAAAAGAATTTGAAATTTTTGGTTCTTTATCGGGACTTATTATGAATAAAGATAAAACAGAAGGCTTATGGATAGGAAACTTAAGCATTGCAAAGACAAAGTGGGGGGATTAAATGGACAGACAAACCAGTTAAAACTATAGGGATATAATTTGGACATGATAAAGAAGAATGTGAAAAATTTAATTGGGAAAATAAAATAGAAAAAATGAATAATTTATTACTTTTATGGACAAAAAGAAACTTAACAATCTTAGGGAGAATTTGATAATCAAATCTTTAATTGTTCCAATATTTACATATGTGGCTAGTGCTTGTGTTTTTTTAAGGAAATTATAGGAAAGAAATAGATAGCAAATGCTTCAAATTTATTTGGAATAATAAACCGGATAAAGTAGCAGGGATACTTGGAAATGGGGGTCTTAAAATTATCGATATTCAAAGCTACTTTATTTCTCTTAAAGCATCTTGGGTAAGTAGACTTGTTAGTAATCAATTAGTTAATTGGAAAGTTATAACATGTAAGTATTTTGCAAAATTGGGGAAAAAAATGGTTAGTATTCTCACAGAATTTAGATAATATTACAGTTAACAAATATGCTAAACAGATTCCTGAATTTTATGGAGAAGTACTTCGAAGTTGGAACAAAATAGGAGGCGGTCAAACTAGAACACCCTTAAATTTTGCAGACGTCAGAAAGCAAATTATATGGGGAAACAAATTTATCAAGTTTGATCACAAAACTCTGTTGTTTAATAATTGGATAAATAGTGATTTGATTTATGTAAATGATATTTTAGATGAAAATGGCGATATATCACACAATTTTATTTTAAACCGTTTGAATAATAAATCCAATTGGATCACAGAATTCACCATCATGAAAAAAGCAATTCCAAAAGAATGGGTAGATATAATTAAAACAGAAAATTCCCCAAAAAGTGTAGTCAATATTTGTAAAAATTATGTATTAATTAAGGGAAATCCCTATAGATTCTCAATGAGAAATTTACAAAACCAATTGATTTTAATACATGGAATACCTACTTACAAAAAGAACTACCAAAATGTGAAACAGTATGTTATTTTATATTCAATTATTTAAGTTGAAGGTTTTCAGATGGAAATTATTACATTTCATTATTCCTACTAAAAAGCTACTTTTAAAATGGAAAATCTTGAAAAATAGTTTATGCAATTTATGTAATATAGTGGAAGACTATAGTCACCACTTTAGGACTTGTGTATTTTTTTCAAAGAGTTTTTGGGGAAAATAAAAGAATTGTTAAAAAAAAAGTGGAATAGAAAATGATATAACTTTATATCTTCTTGTATTCGGTTATAAAATATTCGATAAAAGCTATTATGACTTCAATTATTTTCTTACAATCATTGGATTTTCAATATATAAGGCATATTACATTTCAGAGCAAAAAACTAAAAGGCTTGATGTTTACTCATTATTTGTTAGGGAATACCTTCAAATATATAGAAGAAATGAAATAATTCAGAAAAGTTCATTTCTAAAAAGACTACAGAATTATTTGTAAACTATTTGAATATGAATTATTTTAATATAATTGTGTCGCAAATTTCTCTATATTTATATATTATATACCCTCGTATATATTGCTTCATAAGAAGCTTGGGCTTATGAAGCTGGTTGTAACAAGCGTTTGAATAAAATATTATTGTCGTTTAAATAAAAAAAAAATGTTCTATTCAAAATTTTTGAAAAATAAGAACACAAAAACTTGGGAAAAATATCGGATAAGAAGAAACTTAGTAAATAAACTGAAAAAAACATCTGAAAATACATATTTTCAAGAACGTTGCTTAGGAGGTAGTAAATCAAGCGACTTCTGGAGTACTATGAAACCATACTTCTCAAAAACATCTTGTAGTTCTAATAATAAAATTATTTTGCAGGAAGGAGAGAATATTGTATCAGACAACCAAGGGGTAGCTGAAGTATTTAATGAATTTTTTGTAAATGTTGCCAGGGATATTGGTAAGGATTATATTTTTGATGAGAAAAATCATCCTAGTTTAAAGAAAATTGAAGAGAACAATTTTGAAAAAAATGCTTTTGAATTTGTTCATACTAATGAAACTTTTGTGTCTAAGGTAATAAATAAAATTAATGTAAAAAAGGCAACTGATGTAGATAAGATCTCAGTTAAGTTAAAACTAGGTTAACCATCTCTTGTAAATCCTATAGCTAATTTGATAAATATATCTATTGATAATTGTCATTTTCCAAAAAGATTTAAAGAGGCTCAAGTTGTCCCTCTATTTAAAAACAAAGACCCATTAACGAAGAGTAATTACAGACCAGTGAGCATCTTGCCAATTCCCTCTAAAAAATTTGAAAAGGTATTGTCTGAGCAATTGTCTTTGTATTTTGATAAAACATTTGATATGTTTTTGTGTGCATTCCGCAAGGGCCATGGTTGCCAAACAACATTATTAAGGCTGCTGGAAGACTGGAAAAAGGCCTTAGATAACAACGAATACGTAGCTGCAATACATATGGATCTGTCAAAGGCCTTTGACTGTCTTCCACATGATATTTTACTCAGCAAATTATCAGCTTATGGTTTAACTGAAAATTCTATTAAATTATTATACTCATATTTATCAGATAGAAAGCAGCAAATAAAAATTGGTAATATTGTTAGCATGTGGGAAAAAGTTCAAAAAGGTGTTCCTCAGAGATCAATACTTGTCCCTTTACTTTTTAATGTTTTTATTAATGATATTTTCTATTTTATTCATAAATCGAATCTGTATAATTATGCTGACGACAATATGTTATCATTTCACTCCCCTGATTTTGAAAAGGTTATATCTGTATTACAGGAAGAAAGTGCCATTTTAATTAAATGGTTTAGTTTTAATTGTATGCAGGCCAATCCTGAAAAATTTCAGGCTATTGCTGTTGGGAAGAATACATGTGACAAAAATCCTATTTTTAATATTGGTGATGCCAACATAAGCTGTGATGAAATTGTCAAATTACTTGGTGTAGATATTGATTTTTAATGAATGCAAAAAAGCTGTACAGCAATTAAATATTTTGAAACGTATTGGTAAAAATCTTAGTAAATTAAATAGATTAATCAATTTTCATACTTTTATTTTCTCAAACTTTAATTTTTGTCCATTGTCACGGCATTTTTGTTCTGAGAAAAATACAAAAAAGATAGAAAAGGTTCAAGAGAGGGCTTTGCGTTTTGTGTATTTTGATTATACTTCTTCATATGATGAGTTATTGGTTAAAGTTAAATTACCTAGTTTACATGTACGAAGAACAAGATTAATGGCAATTGAAACTTTTAAAATTATAAATGGTATTGTTCCACCTGTTTTGGATAATATATTACAAAAAAGAGACAGTAGATATAACTTTAGATAGTCAAATATTTTACAGGTACCACAAGTTCGCACCACAAGTTATGGTAAGAACTCATTCAGCTATGCCGCTCCAGTTCTTTGGAATTCCCTACCTGAACATAGTCTGGCTGAAATTCATGTTTTTGTGTGCTTATATGTGCTTATAGTATCTACATGTCTATTTGTGCTATGACTAGTTTACTTTTTATTCATGTGTTTATAACTATGCTTTTGCTTTAAAACTATATGCATGCATGTAGTGCTATGTGTTGCTTTTATGTCTTGTGTACTTTAATTTATGATTGTATGATTGTATGTTAGTCGGTTCAAAAGCTCTTAAGAGCTTATGTTGTAGTGCTTAGATGTCTTGCCGACTGTAAATAAAGCTTTTGATTTGATTTGAATATGCTACCCTTTCCTGATGTTGTTATTTTGTCTACACAGACTACCATTCTAATACATAATTTTCTTATGTGCGAATATATTGAATTTGCTGAAAATATGATAGCTAGGTTGTGTATTGTTGTACATTGACGGTGACCCCTTTTTATGTAACGAAATGGGGACATGTTTGAAGGATAACGATCAATGGGGAAGCCGATTTACCGTTTCATGGTTGGAGGTACACTGACTTCTGATTATATTTCGCTGGAGAAGTATTTTTTCGTCAATGTTTTTTCCTCCGTGTTTGTAAATCCCCAGAACATGTTTACAGCCTTACTGTTGTTTGATTTTAAAGCATACAAACTCTCCTTAGATTCTTACCGGAAGTGAACATGCAAGTCAATTGTAATGAAGGTTGGAACATAATCTAAACGTTAAATATACACATCTTCTACTCAAAAAACAGCAAACCGATTTCTTAAATTCATTTGAACAGAGTCACCAGAGTAATATTTTTGATTATTGTTTCCAGTGTGTAAATTGATTGGAATGTGGATTTTCCAATCTGGTTCCAAAAAAAAGTGTCATCCCTTTTTGTGGTTTCTTATTTTTTCTTTTACCATACCATATATAATAATTGTAACCCGTAAATCAAAGAACAGACGATACAATGGCCAAAGGATATAAGACGAACAAACGATACAATGGCCAAAGGATATAAGACGAACAGACGATACAATGGCCAAAGAATATACGACGAACAGACGATACAATGGCCAAAGGATATAAGACGAACAGACGATACAATGGCCAAAGGATATAAGACGAACAGACAATACAATGGCGAAAGGATATAAGACGAAGACACAAATAATGGTCCACAAAACACTATAAAGAAAACAAGGATTGAGCAATACGAACCACACTAATAACCGGGATCAACTCCGGAAGGGCAAGCATTTCTTAATCCAATAGTGTAAATGTAGAACATGTTTAAAATCCGATGCTTAGTGAGAGTTCATGAACAAGGAAAAGATGGGATTTTATTACTACAGGCGCTCCATGGTCACCTGACAAACATTTAGATAATATACAGTTTTATTCGGGTGTTGGGGAATTTCGTCTCCTCCGACTTTCAGTCCGATTAATGTCTTGGTTATTTAATTTGTAAATTATAAATTTAGGAGTATTTCAATTTAAAAAAAAATCGTTTTTCTGTACATGATCTGTTAAATTATAGAATAAAATATAAAGACATGCTATTTCCACTGAGTAGAATGGTCGTGTATCAAGTTTCTCCCACTGTGTTGTTGTTTACATTTATAATTAATTAATATGTGTAATTAGTCTTGTATTCCCTCATGATGTCAACACAATCACTAATAAACAACATACAGTAAGCGTAAACAAAACATTTCGCCAATATACATATCTAACGATTTTTTTCTGTTGTTGAATTAAATGAAGCTGGCTTTATTCTGAATATTTGAATGACAATTTAGAACAGCTTGCTGAAATATCTTAGTGTATGTTAGAAGTTGAATTAGTTTATTATAGGACTTGAAGAAGTTTTCGAAATAATTTACGATTTGCTTGATCAAAATTAATTGAAATGTATATATTCCGGTATAGACATATATAGAAGGGTATCTGCAAGTGCTGAGCTAAAATAATTTACTCAACTGCAGAAGGGGTACAATTAAAACTGCATTTTGGACATTTTGAAAGTAAAAATCTCAAGAGAAAGAGAGAGAAGACAAATACTTGTTGAACATCTGTTGAACAACAACGTTAAATCAATCTGGATTTCTAGTACAAAAGGGGGGCTTGTGGAGATAAGAAAATGGTCTTACCTGTAGTTTTCATTTGCCGCTAAAGAACGACGTCTATGTTCCGAAATGACTCTTAAATTCTCCAACAGCATGGCATGGGTTTTATCCGTGTGTTTCATTATGAAAAATCACTTCTTCTTTAAAGTCAAGATCGGACACTTCAATTGAATGATATTGAAATCCCACATGCAATAATTTGTCGAAACATTTCAAATAAATATATTATTTTGAAAATCAAAATGTTTTCATTTCAAATATAATGATACCCCCGACAAGTAATTTGGATCCTCGCTGCATTTCCCAGTCCATAATTACATTAGATGAGGAAGCAGTCAAATTGTCAAATCGACAAAAATCAATTTCATTAATAAACTTCAAACGAATGAATGTGATTTCTCTTCTACTAACATATACTCACAGTACAAATTGTAATTAATTTCTCCTTACAGCTGTGAACGGTTGACAAATATAACAGAAATGTTAGATATCACATATAAATCTCAATACGTGTTTGTTTATATGTGTTCGACGATATTTTTGTAGTGATATATTGGTAATAGTTATATGCAGATGACCAAGGCGCTGTACAATTCCCGACGTAAATTTACGTTTTACTGTCAGAAATCGGGTTAGAAATGCGTAAAATCACAACCAAGTATATATTACCAACAACAAATATTCCCGACCTAAATTTAAGTTTTACTGTCACAAATTGGCTTAGAAATGCGCAAAATCACAAACAAGTATTGTCAACAACAAATATTCCTTTGGTAAGTACATGCATAATTTCGCGCAGATTTTAATTATTTCAGTTAAAACTCTTTTATTTTCTCTGTATCTTCACTAACGAATGCTCCTCTAGATTTTTGTTTTGTTTTTTGTATTGACTCCAAGAATATTTCTCTCCGTTAGTTTTTCACTATTAAAATATATGTTTATTTCACTCAAATATTCAAAAGATGTAAAATCACGGTTTCAAATAATGTCATTATTCCTTGTCATTCATAAAATTCTATTCAAGAATAATAAGGATTCCCATGAATAATAAAAATGTTCCTTTTTCCTTAAGATCATTATTGTCATTTCAAAAAAAACAATTTACAGGAGACATTTAAAACCTTTTCCAAGATTAATTATCAAGCGTAATCAATATGAAATATCCATTTAAAATGGCAAAGAAAAGCAAATCCTTCCCTATCATATTTTTATGGCAGAATCGGAGAAAATATATCTTCAATATACCTGTTGAATTCCATATCAATAACAGTTAAAAAGTATCGTTTATCATACTGTACATCTACCACATAATTTCACCTGGTATTACTGTTCTAAAAGGTTCAATCGATTACAAAGCATTCTTGGAATCTCTGTTCAACGATTACGTGTTCTTCAAAACACCATATCTTAATATCTTAGTAGTATATTGTGCACTCAATCGCAATTAAAGTTAATTGCACTGTTGAATTCAAATTCAATTTGATGTTTTTTGACATATAATATGATCAATTTTAGGAAGGTCGATTGAACACGTTGTATTCCTTTCACCACTGATCACGTGTTTAGGTCTTAACGGAGTCAATTTGCCTTGACATTTTTGAAGTTTGAAGATTAAAGGCGAAGAAATAAAATGCGTGGTCGCTTTTATCAAGTGGTGCAGCGGTGATGGGTACAAAAGGTAATTTTAAGATTTTTTATTCTTCTAAATAATTATCGTTCCATACATGCATGCATACTAGATCGGAAATATACCTCTTAAAAATGTGAGTTTATAAAGTGCATTCTTTTGTTGTTCACTTATTTTGGGAAATTGCTGAATGGATAAAGATAGCCTTATAATACATGGGAATAAATAAGAAAAAAAGAAGAAAAAATTCCAGTGTTAATAAAAACGTAGATATCGAATTTAGTGTGCACAAGGGGTTTCTGGAATAAACTTCATCAGGTACGCTCAGTCAAACGAGTGAAAACCAAAATAATTTAAAAGTTTTTTATCAATAAAACTAAATTTCAAAACAAGATAGCCAAAATCAGCTATGATCGCCTATGCCTGAGGATTAAGTTCATCAGGTACGCTCAAAGTCAAAAGATAGGAAAGCCAAATAATCTAAACGTCTCTGGAAACAAGAAACCCGACTGGCTGAAGCAGCATATCCAATATCAGGTATGGCTATCTATAACCAAAGAAGATGAACCTCCCGATTCAAATTCAAAGGAAAATGACAATGAAATTGTAAAAAAGGATATTCTAAAAAGTCCAACATAAAATAAAAATATCATCATAAGTATATACAACAAAGACCAATGAAAAATGGAGTGAAATGATCTGACAAATATACAATATTGGTCTGTTGACGGTAAATATAGAATTTATTTGACTCGGCGCGAAACGGGGAGAAAGACTCGCTAGAAAAGCGAGTCTTTCTCCCCGTTTCGCGCCGAGTCAAATAAATTCTATATTTACCGTCAACAGACCAATATTGTATTTATCCTGCAATCCACGATGTCCTAAAAAATAATCTTAACTCGTAAAAATGCATTTTTTAATGCAACGGAATCCTCACTATTTGGCGTAGTAAAATACCAGATTTTTTTTGCTGACAAAAATACGCGAACAAATAGTTCTCAAAAGGAAGTGAAATAACTTTATTTAAGTGAAGATTTATTGATTAAGGTGAAAATCTATATAGAAAATTGATAGTTTAGAACCTGAAATATATATATTTAATATGTTTTTCATAGATATGAAAGCACATTAATTTAGCGATCATACGTCACATGCGGTCATACTTAAATACGCCTGCAGTAGTAACCAGGTAAATATATACGCCTGTGTGAAAAGGTATACGCCTGCAACTATATGGTTCACTTTTATTTTTATTTTTTTATATCAAATAATAAACATCCGATATATTCCTTTTACTAGTTTATATTAAAAAAATAAAAATAAAAAAGAACCATATAGTTGCAGGCGTCCACCTTTGTATGACACACAGGCGTATATATTTGCCTGGTTACTACTGCAGGCGTATTTAAGTATGACCCACACAGTTTGTAAACATGTGAAAGCAATACACACATTCATGTATAGACGATTCGAACATGTTTTAAGTAAACTAGGTAGAGTAGAGAAAACAGAAAGATTAATCATTTATCTCAACAAACTGAGCTGATTCACGGAAATGTATTTAACAACGATGTCAAACACTCAAATGCTCAGTTATTGGGATATTTAGTCATTTGTGAAAATTGTGTACACATTCACCATTTGTTATGGATGACCACGCCGTAAAACATAGAACTAATTTGACTTGACATATTTGTATTGGAACTGTAAAAAGGAACATCGGGATTGCTTCGACACGAAACATCAGAAGTGCTACTGGCTGTAGAATTTGTGGAGGTTTTACGAGGTAAGTTTGCTGAAAAGCATTTCTGTTAGTTTCACTTTCAGTGTTGCTGAGGATGTTTGATATTTTCTTGTGTCTTTCCTCACTCAATGTTGAGTAATTATTAATAAATGCCACATTGTTATGCCCTGATATTTGCATAATATCTATCCCCTCCACATTGTTTTCTCTTAACTTCTGGACGGGATAAGATATTTTCTGGCACTGATTGATTAATGTCTAATTTGCAACTATCCTTCATTTCTTTCATGAGACTGGAAAGTTGTCTTTCATGCACTTTTCTACCTGTTTCTAAAGCTCGTACAAATAAATTATGTATTTTGGGACAATGCAAGTATATAAAGGAGGAGAAGCTAATACCAATCTTCTGGACTTTACATAGGTTTCAATGGAAAATTGGAATTTATTTTTATAGAATAAAATAAAACTTTCATATATACATGGTAAATTGAAGAAAATCAAAATAGAGATCTGATTTAGTGTTAACAAGCACCAGATATGATTTTAATTACTATATTTAACTTCTGTTTGTATATCATAATCAAATGAATTAATATGCATTGAAGTCTACATGTATGTAGAATCCCCACCAACTATTTTCTTCATATCAAATTTGCTATTATTAAACCATAATCCATTGATTGGTAAATTACATAATGCGATGTCACTAAGGAACCAAGAATATTATGGACATAGGTGTTGTGACCAGAAAAATATTAGAGTGAAGGATATATTTTTCTGGAATGAACAATATTTACATGATAATGTTGGTTGTTGCGAGTAATGACTAATGTGCGAATATATTTTCTGAGTCGGATCATACAAAAATGCTTTATGAAAGCTTGAAGTTTCAAATATTCAAACATTGCTAATTTAGTCTGCATTTTGTTCCTTTTTTCTTGTTATTTTATTAGTAAATATATAATAACATGTATTTTAATTATAATTAATGTCTTTCAGATGAATGGCTGGATTAATGGTTTAACAGTGTACAATGTACATGTGATGTTTGAAATAAGTGCAAAGACTATATATGAAAGAAATAATTGCATAAAAACCTATGAACGTTTTATAAAGATCTGATTAAACAAAGGACATTTTTCAAGAACTATCACTCAGTTGTTGCATACAGGCCAGGGGTATGTGAATCAGTTTCAAATGGAATTGCACAAAATAAAAAATGTACTGTAATCCTGATCAACAGTGAGTAGAATTCCAGCAGATAAAACACTAGTTTCAACTGACAAATCATACAACTTTGTTGGAATTTTGCAAAAGAAAAAAATGTTTTAAAAAAAGATGCAAAATGATTGGAGGAAGTGACTGAATACAATTATTCCAAATGGTTAAAACAAATTATATAGATATTTTGTGGTGTCATAAAGAATTCAGAATATAAAAAATTATCTATAATTTTAAAGTGACTTGATGCAATAGCAGGAATATGCGTTATTTTCACCTTGAAGAAATCTACTATCTGATATGTTGAAGTAATTGATGTGAATTAATTGAACATTTAATATGAAGAAATTTTATAATAAAATATATGTAGTAATCTTAGAGTTTGATGTTCAAACTGTACTGAGTTATTTAACCATATAAGTGTGTTTAGTAAAGATTGTGGTGTGTGACTGCCCAGAACGTTTCTGTTATAAAGGATGTTAATTTCCTCATCTGTTGGAGGGCATGCCCTCTTTGGTTTATTCCCTTTGTCCTGTAGTTTTAGTTGCTTTTGTTTTGTTTTCAAAGCTTCCCTGTCAAGTTATAAATGATTCGGATTTGTTTAAGATTTTTGTTTTGTTTTTTATTGACTTCTAGGATTTTTTTTATCGTAAAATATGTATAAAAAATATGAAATTTTAGAATTATTAGTTTCATTTTGTCGGTTTGTAAATTTACAAATAGTGAGAACGAAAACAGTTATTAGAAAAAGACGACGTCGATTATTGACATTGGTTACGGTTAATATTTTAACTCCTTCACAGGAGAGCAAAAACACAAAAAAGTAGTTCCGGAATCTATGGGCGGGGCTTAAAAGTTTATTCGTAGGTTTAAAAGTTTATTCGTAGGCTTCAAAAGTTTATTCGTAGGCTACGAATAAAGCAAAAATTTATTCGTGTGGTATATTTGTACAGCAAATGTACTGATTGCAGGATAAACACTTCTACACGGTGCTTCGAAATGTCATACAATTTCAGTGTACAGTAAACTTCGAGTCAGATATGGAGATGTCTTTACTATTATTGCGGAATACATATACATTTTTACAAGCGCGTCGATATTTGGGAATACTATAATGTTCGAATTCCTGAGAGAACCACGGGCTATAGAAATAGAACATATTTTCTCCACTTAGTGTACAACCATAACAAGGTGCGTCTGCTGGAAGCGTGGGACGAATCAAACATCCAACTCAACCTTAAGACAGAAAGTAAATTATAATGAGTGTTTCCCATCTCGAGGAAGTCATGCCGGATCCCTACAACTTGCATCAGGTGGTTATTAGTAATTATTATGGCTTGTTTTAGTTTATAATTATTTTATTTGATCAATGATACAAAGAGGATCGGACTCAAGTTTTACCAACTTATGGAGTCTTCTCCTATATATACAATCATTATTACATTATATTGAGAATGCACAAGAAAACTAGAAAAATACAATTTTATCATATAATATAGCTGAAAATAGTAAACGAATAAAAAGAAATGAGGAAAAAGTATGTGTGTGTGTGTGTTTGGATGCTGGATGGTGTTTGGTTTGGTTATGGCTTGTTGTGAAGGGTCGTTGGTGGCCTGTTGTAATGGAACATACAGTGGCCTTGGTGGCCAGTTGCCAGCGAAAATGTAGAGGTCTTTGGTGGCCCATTGTAAGTGAAGATGGAGTGATCGTTAATGATCTATTGTAGAGGGAAATGGAGCGGTCCGTTGCACCAGAAAATAAATCGGTAGTTGATGGCCAATTGTAAGGGAAAATAGAGTGGTAGTTGATGGTCCTTTGCACCGGAAAAGGGATTGGTCCTTGATGGCCTGTAGCAATGGACAATAAGGTGGTCTTTGGTGTCCCGTTGTAAAAGAAAATGGAGTGGTGGTTGGTGGCCGGCTCGTTGTAATGATCTTTGGTGGCCCTTTGTGAGGTAAAGACAATGGCAAACAATCCCGACCATATCCATTATATCCTCTGATTCCCGTGACAATCTTAAATTTCCACCCATAGGTCCATCCATGTGCCATGTTTTACCTACATGATGTATTGTTAGTAGGTTCTCGTCTTGTAATATAACTGTAATACTGCTCTTAGTTAAATGCAGCTATCAATCAACAAATTTATCACAACGACAAAGCAACTTTTTAGGAGGTGACTTTTTAGTTATTTTGATTCCCTGAACAAGTAATCTAGTTGATATGTATTTCTAGGCTTAGTGAAATTAAAAGATCGATTCGACATTCTTTATTATTTTCCCTCAGTAGCCCACGAATAAATTCAAAATTCAAAAACGAACTTATAAGTGATTTATTCCTGTTGCACAACCGTTAATTTACAGAACAATGTTTTAGTTATAATGAAAGTTTTAAACGGTTGTCACTAGTGGAGCAGGAACTGCTAACCCTTCCGGAACACTCCCTCTTTTGGTGGGGTTCGTGGTGCAGTGTTTTTCCTTTTGTCTTTTTTTTTCTTTTGGCCGTTGTGTTGTCTATCTTTCCTCTTAAATTCTAATTCCAATAGTTGGACATTGTACAGGTTTTTTTTTATCTATGCATGTCAAAATATTTATCTTTGAATATGCATAGCCTACAGATTGCTAGGTATTTAGTACATATAGAATTTAACAGATAAAAATTAACTCCGGAACATTTTCAACTATCTCTCATTAATAATCTTTTCAAAATTAGATATAAATGACAACCCCCAACTGCTGAAACGACATTTCTTTTTGTTTGCAATTACATAATGACAAATAGATAAAATTTAGATGAAACAATGGTATTATAATTTAAACACGAAAACATGTCTAGACTAACGGGAAATATCAGTAAACCTTTCACATAGATGGTGGCATAATCATGGGGCAATATTCCTTAAACCAATAAAACAACAGAATCAATCTATTATTTTGTTAATTGACAACGAAGACACGTTAGGTTTATTTTCTCTTTGAAATCAACAGATAAGAGTTGAGAAAGAACATTATAATTTAGAAAGAAAATCGATGAAAATTTATATAAATCGCCAATAAAAATTCTCAATCTAATTACAATGTGTTTTTAAAACATAAAAATAAAATGTCAAATTGTTATACTGACGATAATCTACAATGCACGCACTATACATCTATTGGTTTACAAATATTTTCTAAACCACAGGACAGGGAGAAATTCAATTTCAACACTGTAGAGAACAATATTCATTACAGCTTGGAAATGAACGATCTGATTGCATTTGTTATTAAGGCATTCTATAATTCTTCTAATACTAAATCAATAGATCCATTGAAGAAAAAAAGACGGCCTATTATTGACGATATAAAAGCTAACACAAAGGACTGGCGGATGCCATACCAATATAGCAGGTAATACTGTAATTAGCACTGCTATCACCAACATTTAGACTACATGTCTGATAAACAATTATATCTAGATTTAAAGAGATAATCATATAGATATTATCGATTAATTTCATCATCAACTCGTAGGAATGATGTTCCCAATATATAAGAGAGAAACTAGAAATATTGGAATATGAGGGTAATCTCAGTCTCAAAGGCGCTTTACAAAGTCTATCTTTGTCCGAGACCGTCGCAGAATGTCTTTGTTTTCCAAATTCACGTTGTTTAATTTAGATATTTTTCGGTGTGTTTGTTCTTTAATTCACCCGACCCAATGGGTCACAATTGGACCAATTTGAACTGAACTTTGGTTGAATTTTCCTAGAGTATCTGCTTTTAAAACTGTGTCACACAACAAGACTGTTATTACGAAAATAGAACATAAGGGTAAAACACACATGTATACAGAACCAATAAAGCCACAGTGTTCCACAAAATGAGCTGAAATGTTAATTTAATGTTAATTTTGTGATTCGTATGTCTTATGATATGTTTTTTTCTGAAACATCTGCGACTTTTGACGAACGTACGCAAAGTTAGCTGATTTTGGCTCTTGTTAAAAAGTCAACGATAACTAATGTAATAAGAATTATTAATACGACAACAGAACACATATCTGTGACACAGATATTCCGTTACAATTAACCTTGTCATGATGGTGACCGTAAATATTTAGAAGTGATGAATTCTACTAATCCACTAGGAACAATTGATTCAGTAGCTTCCTTGCTAGCAGAAACCCTCTATCAGCGAAATCCTGATAGGAACCACAAGTTCGGGAATATCGTATCGATAGATTTATACTCCATATGCAAGTACTGATGGAATGATCTTACAAATAAAAGGAAAGTTCCCACAATGGGGAGATTGAATTCACCTTGTTTGTTCTAAAAAGGTTGGAAGATACCAAAGGAATAATCAGAAGCCACAAGTCGAAGGACATACAATACAATGACCAAATGAACAAGGACAAACAATGATCCACAAAACACTGAAGACTAAAAATTGAGCAACACTAAACACAAGGAGTGAACTCGGGTACTTCGGAAGCTGCTTCACTAGTGGCACCCTTCTTGTTAATGTTAAACGATAAAAACATCAACTGAAAGGGAAATAGTGATGGTTGGACACCAGTATACGTAGATAAAAATTGTTCTTAACCGGTCCTAGTTGTCAATTTATAGGTGTTTGTCAAGGTATGAACATATTAAATGGGATAGTTGCGATAAATATATTCACAAAACTTGGAAAATCAGCGTAAATAAAATTAGACTGCGTCACATAAATATGTTAAAACACTATTTTAGGCGAAAAAAATCAACATTTGGTTGGATTACAATCACGACAAATACTTTTAAATTTCTGATATTTTGTCAGATTTGGATTCAAATGTACTAATATTTGACCAAAAAGGAAAGCTGCAGACTGGTATTTTTTTAAACATATTCTTCCAGATGTGTCTAACATTTACTTCAGCACTCTCCATTAAAACTTGACTTTAAGATGTTGCACACATGTAATGAGATTATATATTAGAGTAATAGTGAATGGAGTTCTTCCTGTTTCATTGCGCCTAATTCAGATAAAACTTTTCGTTTTAGAGTTAATTATATTTCATAATTTGATATTGACCCTACTCGATAAGATTGGAAGAAGAGTTTGAAGTTACCAAAGGGGTAGTACTCAGAATCCGTAAATCGAAGAAGAACCGAAAACACAATGGCCAAAAGAAAAAGAACAAAAGGACACACAACAATCTACAAAACATACATATAAAACTAAAGATCGAGTAACACGAGCCCCACTAAAAACCGATAAGATTGGACATGCGACATTTGATTTACTGATGGGCTACTGGCGGATACCTTTAACAGGTGATTGTTGTTTAATGCCAAATGAGCAATTTTCATTTACATCATGGTAAGGACAAGTTACATTTGATGAGCTGTTGATGTCCGCTTTGTACTAAACCAATAAACTTAGTTAGATTTTTATGTGAATTAAATATCAACCCTCACATATAATCGGGCGAATACCATTGTTATAAAGAACTCTATAATACAAAGGCAATACAATGAAAAACTAAAAAAATACAACGCTGTCTGAACAATTCCAAATGATAAAATCGTAGGAAGAGGCAAATTCGATACCCTTAACACACAAATACGTGACCGCTCACATTTCTGGCTTGTCAAATCAGCCATACTCCTTTAAAATTTAAATAGTGTGATATCTGACCACTTGTTTCTGGAACGTAACAATGTGTCATAATATTTTTGAATGTGGCTTTTTTCAAATATATATTCTGTGCAGTTGTATATAAAATGGATGTACTGCAGTCTTGTATCAGACAAAAACCTACAAATATATATAATTAAATGTTAACATTCTGTTAGCATCTTATAATCTTTTAAGGAATTATTAGTAGTTTTATGAACAGAAAGGTCAACAATTCACCAATATTAACAAAGCGAACAATCACCTCTCACCGTCACTCACTAAACACATAAGAAATGACGACATATGACGTTGTGCTGTCATTTCATTTGTCACTATGCTGTATAGATATATATGTCCTCTATATCTACATGTTTATGTCTCTGATGTCCTTTTGTCTTCTGTAAAAATCAGATCCTGACATATAAATAATGAAGAAAAAAACAACATTTTTTTTTATTATATATCAGGATCTGATTTAAGATATCTATTGTATTGCTATAGCGTGTTTATGGAATAAACTTCATCAGGTATACTCAAAAATAGAATGACTGTAAAGACCATTGGTGGCAAGGAAAGCAAAGGGTATAAACAGGGTAGCAAAACATCAGCTTAGGGTACCTATGTCTCAGGGAGGAGACTCTCAGTTTTGATAGTAAATACATTAATTAGGAACCGTGAATTTCAATTTTAAATATATCTAAAAAAAAACATGTCAATGTGGAAACACTGTCTACTGAGAGGATGATACTGTCAGGTGATAGTAATAAAAACGTAGATATGTATTTTAGTTCCCACGACGCGTTTCTGGAATAACTTTCAATGGGAACGTTCAAAATCGAAAGACTGGAAAGCCAGCATTCTAGTTTGCTGTTTCCTACAGGAGTCTGATATTAAATTTGATAAGAGTCCAATTTTCATGCATTGTGTATTTAGAATATGCGCAAAGAAAATCCCGATGATATCTCCTGTGAGCTTTAAACTGAGAAGTTCTATACTAAGAAGTTGATTTGTTTCTCATTTCAAATAATTACGAATGTTTGCTAATTTTCACGAAGAACGATTAGTCACTTCTTGTTCTTTTTATTCGCTAATGTATATGTCGACCTTTACTATTCATCTGTTATCTTTTGCACATGAACACAACATCAATAAAATTAAATAATATCAAGGAATGTTTAAATCAAAGACAGCAACATTCAATAATTGTAAGGCAGTTGTTGACAACCAATCAGATACGGTTATTTTATTTCTAGATCAAATGAAGTTTGATGTATTAATTAGTTGAAAATCCACATGAAATTGTATATTTTACATGCTTCATTAGATAATTTCGACAAACAGGAACTTATACTATGATTAATTATAAGAAATAACTACATTTATAAAAATAATATGTGCTTTTAAAGTACATTTGTTTAAATACGTCATGAATTTTAATTTATAGAAATGATATGTGTACAAGTAGTACAGAACATCATGTGAAACAAACCTATGTCTTGTCACTGGACTTGTAACATGAAGTATCCGATGCTACCACTAATGTAGCAGGAGCGCTTACTAGTAGCGTAGCTAGATTGGGTGCTCCGCCTCGTCCGACACTTTTATGAGAGCGGCACTGTTGGGTCTGCTCTATCAGCCTTTTTGGATTGTATTGAAATGAAAGTGGTTTTAAGGTCGGGGTACTTCTCACTGTTTCAATTTCGAGTAACTTAAACTATGGAGTATCTATTTAAGCGATTTTATCTTGGCAGAACAATGAAAAATATCCAGTGATGTATTCAAGACTGTTTTCTCATTGTTGACATTCATTATGTTAAACCTGTGAACCGACCCAGGATGCGTTCTTTTCATGCCACAGCACCACTGTGTATGGTAAAGGCCGGGCTCCGATCTATGATCAGACGCACCGATAGTCAGACAGATCGATAGTCCGACAGTTCGATAAATCTGTTTATAAACCTTTGATATTTGTCGAATTTCAGAGCATTTGGCCGTTGGTGTTTGATTCAATGTAGCCATTGACCTATGAATGTATCTTGTGCCAATAAAGATTCGAATAAGCTGAAATAAAAATGGATAAAATCAGGCTGTGTTTGCAGGTACATTGTAGTACTTATTTATTTGCGAATAATATCAATATCAGATCCGAGGTTCATTGGGTGACGCCCCTCTCTTCCTGGAAAACGTTTTTAAAATCGCATTAATGTTGGCGAAAACTGGGCTCAAAATCCTCGGGGACTCCCTTTTTAAAAATTCTGGATTCGCCACCCCTAAATATGTCCTTTTTGGACTTGAAACCTTTGTATTTGTTGTTTTTCCTTTCTAAAACTAGGCGGAGATCGTAGGTTATATCTCCGGTTGGGTGAAACCAAAGGCACTAACAATAGTATTTGCTACTTCTACGCAAAGCACAATACATTAAGAAACGTTTGCAGATACCAAAGCTGTAGTCAGAAGCCGTAGAATGAAGCAGGACAGACAATATTATGACTAAGAGAAAAAAGTACAAAAGAGCAAATAATAATCTACAAAACACTACTCAGAAAACAAAAGATTGAGCCCCACGTACCCCACTAAAATTTTGAGTTAACTCTGGTGCTCCTGAATGTAATCAATTCCTACTCCACTATAGTGCCACCATCGTGTTATCCTTTTCACAAACCCAGTAATAAGTATAATTAATGAGATAAAGGCCGGATTGTGATTACGCCATTGTTATGGTGGCGACCGTAAAACATTACGGAATAAGGACAAACATTTGAAAAATTGTTCACGTGGCGTAAAGCAACAATCGCACACCAACTATGTTACAAAAGATCAACATAAAAGCATTTTACTTCCTATTCGATCTCAGATTTAACAAAAAATATTGGACGAATCGACACTTCTTTTAATCGAGTCGTCAGCAGTTCACCAGTGCAATGTTTAATTCAAAATTGCAAATACCACAGTGATAAAATAGTATGACATAACGGACATATCTTAGATACACACTTGATTACTTTTCTTGCTTTTTATTTCTCATACGGCTGATTTATCCTTAGATAGTGGTGATCAGTTGTTAAAGTGCTACATGTCGAAGATTTACGACTTTCGAAATGTTTTAGCAAGATGCAAAAAAACGTTTTAATTGACAATGCGAATATACGAAGAAATATTGAATTTTTCATATTAAGCAGTCTGTATGGAGAATCATAAAATATTTATTGTAATATGAAGACTATTTGATACTTGATGTGTTTCCTTTATAAGGTAATCTTTGTTGATATGAAAGGAATCAGTTTCATTCAGAATACAGACTATATCCAGGTACATTTTGGTTCGTGAATGAAGTGTCGTGACAGAATAGTGGGAAGTTACCAAATGAACAGTCAGAACCAAACATCGAAGGAAAGGCAATACAATATCCAAAAGAAAAAGACTAAAAGACAATCCATTGTCCACAAAGCATTCAAACAACTAAAGACTGAGCCACACGACATCCACCAAAAACTGTATTGACTTTTTTCAAAATGTTTTATCGTTAATGCCTAAAATAAATTTTATTTGTCATATAAATAATCGTTCACAATCACAGTGGACCGGACCCACATGCCACTCTAACACTAGGTGTTTACTATCTCTGTAAAGGAAATTAAAAGCATAATAAATATTGTTTTCAGATATTTGTATCCCTTGATTTCTTTATATAATCCATTAATTCACAGATCTAGCAAATAAACACATTTGTGACAGCGGTTATGTATTTGGAATCGGTAGATGAAAAAGAAAACTTTTCGACTTTTTTTTTTCATTATGGAAACCGTAAAATAATTAAATTTTTATGATTGTTGGATCTTTTATATTTGTCAGTCCACTACTAGTGTATTATTTGGTATGAGGCTATGTCAGGTAACCTAGTTTTCCGTCTACATTTTACTGTCCAATCGGTGTCTTCCCGATTGTTCCACTTTTTGAAATTACAGGTAAAAAGGTAAGAAAAAGTGTGGGACAATCGGGAATATGTTTTTTTATAGCAATTGCTAGGAAAGAACATAATATTTACATACCATTAATAAATGATCATATATAGCACTAAGGAAATAATATTTACATCAATTATAAGCAAATATAGTCAAAGTAATGCAGATATCAAGCACATTTGAGACAAAAAAAAAACATCAAGTTAAATCACATACAAATAGCTAATTAATTTCACAACATTCAATATTTAATACAATACTAAAATGACATAAATCACATATTTAACAAATGAAAGTCAAACATTTAACATGGTATTGAAATTCAGATTAAACAACAATACAATTCACATACAAACAAATATTTAAGAAGTTTCAACACCTATAAAAAAAATGTGGGGCAATCAGAACTCTAAAATTTTAAAAAGTGGGACAATCGGGAATAAACCGTCCAATCATATGTAGGCTCGTGGCTTCTACTCTTCATGGTGAATATATGAAAGCGTTACCTTTAAGTTATTCAAACTGACAATCAGCTTCAATTATGAATGCTGTTACATTTGTATTATTTCATATATTTTCATCAGATTGCTTTTTCTATCTGTACAGATCTGAACAAATTGATTTAAAAATTCATTGAAATTGATGAGTTTCTTTTATGTATATCCTCCCCTAAGTGTTTTGAAAATCATCAATGTTAAATTAGCTCAAATTATTTAATCGTTAGAATTTTACGGTTTAAATTATTTAAAACCTCTGATTTTTGTATCATTAACTATTCGTCAATAATTACCAATACACTATTTCTTTGTTGGTTGATTGTTAACGTCCAGTGAACATTATTTTAACTAAATGCATGTGAGAACTTCAACAACATTGAATAAATCATGGTAAAATATGTAACTTTAGACGGATCTTCTGATTACCACGTGCATAATAGGAGAGAGTGGATAGGTTCGGAAATTGTTGCCTTGCTTGGCAACTCAACAAACCAAAGCTCCTAAAATATCTTTTACATACAAGAAAGGTGGCGTTCTCCAAACACATACGATTCCTAATCCGATTAATATTGGGAGTCGCCAAAACATATCAGTAAAGGATAGCAAGTGAGATCCGACAGATTTTAGTCAGACTTACAGTTACACTCTTGTACGTTCCTTCATATGTGCGAGTTGTTATCGCAATGTAGGGGAGAACCTAGTTTCATGGACACGAGCTGGACAGCAATGAAAACCTGGGGCTATTAATATACATTGTTGTTATGCAGATAATAGTAAAGAGCTTTTTCATATATTTCGTCTGGAATAAGCGACCTTATCATATATATATATATATATATAGATCTATATATGTATATATATATATATATGTAACAATGGTGTGGGTTCAAATCCCGTCGAGGGAAGAACAAAAATTTGACAGCTCTAAAATCTAATTCTAACACTGTTTGGTTTAATTTTCAGACGTATATAATATTTAGTATTAACCTAGTATCCTTTAAAGTAACTTTGAGATCCAGTGGGACAGATATATTGTATGGTTGTCACTTGCTTCTAGACGTTTGTATAATATACTTTATTTCCTGTGACTGTATAATGAATAATTCTTCATTATCCTATCCAATATATTAAAAATTGCTGAGTTAGATTGCTGTCAAATTATAATATTAAGTATATATGTACCATCTACACACGCTTATACACATGTCTTACGCCTATCCCTAGATTTGCCTTACGAGACAAGGTAACACTACGACTATTGAAGCTCCTTTTTTAGGGAGTGGATGTAGTCGAGTGGTCTAGGGCGCTGGACGTAAGGCTAAGCGAATGGTGCTGCAGTGTAACAATGGTGTGGGTTCAAATCCCGTCGAGGGAAGAACAAACATTTGACAGCTCTAAAATCTAATTCTAACACTGTTTGGTTTAATTTTCAGACGTATATATATATATATATCCGGTACGAAAACGTTTCAATGGTTACCTATGCTATCAGTCCAGTAATACGAATATACGAAGTTACACCCACCACACCTTCCAAGAGTACAACTATTAAACCAGTTTAATTCTAAACAAAATAAAGATAACATATAGATAGCACACTCGTGAGTGTTCGCTTCTGTAAAAGAATGAACCATCTGTACACATGTTAAGATACTTGTTAGTTACTGTGTCTGGTACAATATAAATTTGATATATCCCTTTTACCTGGGTATATTCACCATCATGTCGCACGATTGATTGATTGGTTGATTGGGGTTTAACGCCAACTTTAGCAGTAGTTTCAGCTGTGCAATGGCATCGTTTCGCAGACCGAAGAAAAGTTACCGTGGAAAATTCCTGACTTTAAATCCACGCACTGACAAATGTAAATGCTGATGAAACTTGACAATAATTTATATTGTTGAAATTCGGGAAATTGAAAGTCAATTTAGTTAACAAAATTATGTCATATTTTTATCTGTTGTAAAATGTAACATTTACAGGTTCGATTTAATGTAATTTCAAAAACGAACCTTTTTGCGATTTTGATTTAATTAAAAAGTGCTGTTCATTTTCAATAAAACCTAATTAATACTAAGAAAGTGCATAGTTGATGTGAAATTAAATAGATTTTATGTTATAACGCAACGTAAAAGTGGAGATTACATAACATCATTTTGGCCATCGGCAAATCTCTGGTGATTCTACTCCTCCTCCTTCCGAGGTATGGGATCAGCCGAAGTGCCAAAGAATGATAATTTTTAGCGACAGGCTACATAGCAAAAGTAGCCCTTTGTCCGTGCGTTCGTTCAACCAGAAACTGTGTAAACAATTCGTCGTTAGTTCTTGAAGAATTATATTTTTATTTGGCCGATATGCCAATCTATCATATTTGGAGCATTTTTGTGACAAATATTTTTTTGTTTTATAATTCACTTATTGCTCATAAAAAATCAACTTCAAAACACGCTCAACTCCGTTAACATCTCAAACAAATCGAACTCATCCTTCTTTCAGGTACACTTAAGTAGTTCTTTAATGGAAACAACTGGGAAGATATTTACAGTATCGTTGTCATTGGTTTATCACACTAAAAGTACGCCCTGTTAGTAGAAGAAACTGAAAAGGTCTGAGGTTATTGTTATTGGATCATCATCGTTGCTAACCCATTGTTGATTAAACTCGACGTTCCTCCTCAATCAAGAGAAACGAACGTAATCAACCGTACGTGTGTTGCAGCCGCTGGTGGAGTGAGTGAATGAGAGATTGTTGCTTAACGCCAAATGAGCAATTATTTTTAGCTATATATTATCATGGCGAGAACATGTTGCAATCAATGAAATGATGATGTCCGCTTTTAACTTGTTCAACATGCCTAACTATATATTTATAGTGCTAGATCACTGGAACAATAGTCCGTGGGTAGATATGTCGTTCCGCTCGAAATACTGAATCCGAGCCAACCAGTCTTAAAGTTGCGTGGTCAGGATCAGCGGAGAAGCAGCAAATACTAATGTTATAGTCTTTGGTTTGACCCAAACGATCTACCACACTCGAGGCGAGTACGCTAACCATTACACCAGCAAATACTAATTGCATAGTCTTTGGTTTGACCCAACAATCGACCAAACTCGAGGCGAGTACGCTAACCATTACACCACCGATGAGGTTGCAACGATGGTGGAACATAGCAAATTAAATACCCGATTGTTAATCGGATTTGTCTTTTTTTTATCCTCTCAAATATTTTCAACGTTTTTGGTTTTCCAATATTACTAAATTAATATTAGTGATTATCGAACTATGCATTATCTGTGTGTGTAATGACAAAATGATAAATGGTATATATGTTATTCATATTTCACAATGGCGCATTTCGTCACAGTTCCATTATACTGATTTTCTATCTTAAATTTATGACCCATTTTCGATTTGTGTCAATTTGTAATTTCTGTGGAGACAATGATTTATATACTCTTTTAGCAACTTGTCATTTGTCTTTTAAAGTGTGTTTATATTTGGTCAGATCTACTGGAATGATATGAATCTCGATATTTTAAATTGATCTTTTTTACAGAGCAATGTAGAATTTTTCAGTTTTTAATTTCTATTGAGACAATACTTTATACTTGTTTATTTGTCTTTCTTCGAATGATATTTATAATGTGAAGTTGTGCATATAAGATCCAAAGTTGTGCGTACATGTCTCAGAGTTATGTTCACAAATATCAAAGCTGAGCGCACAGGTTTGAATGTTGTGCGCACAAGATAAAAAGCCACTCGAACATAAAAATAGACATTTCTTCTGTGTTACTCCGTAGCTTATCTTATGTCCAATTCATTTTGTCTGTTATATTGGCAAATAAAATATGTTTTAACTAAGCCTAAATATCCACAGATGTGTTTTTTAATTACTATTGTATAGTATGAAATGAAATATATGAATCAGGTTGCATTTTTACATGTTTGTTTCCAAAGTTTCAGAAATATATATTCATTGATAATTAGATTACATATTTATTACAGATATATTACATGTACACATAGCTTGAAAACTGAAAATTGCATTCCCCATATCTTAAATGGAGGTAAATATAAATTTCAAAAATTGCAAGTGAATAGTCTGGATATGTTTTTAAGTCATGTTTTTTTGTTGTTTTTTTTAACCAAGGGATTTTCCTGTCATGCTTAACCTGTTAATAGTACATCGAGTATACTTGTCAATGCCCATGTTTAAAAATATCCATTTACACAAGTTGTCACTCTAGTTGCCTTCATTGTTTTAAATCACAAAAAGTCAGTCTTGCGAATGACACAAAAAGGATTGTATATCGAAATTTAATTCACTAACTTTTTAATTTTTAAACAGTTAAAAATCAAATTTATTGTCAAGAATTAAGACATAAAATGGAAAACAAAGTTTTGAATTGTGAATTGTGCGGTCCTTGTAAAAGAGATGGATGTAATGAGTCAATGTGCTCGTGGTGCATTGATTGTGACAAACATCACCGGAAGTCAAAGACTAGTGCCTCGCACAATACCGTTCCTCTACAAAAACTGAAAAGTGCCAGCGATTTTTTACACAAATTTACGCAAACTTGCAGTGACCACGTTGGAGGTCGAATTACATTTTATTGTACAAAACACGACAAGCTTTGTTGTCCATCTTGTGTCACGTTGCACCATAAAGAATGCAACGACATTAGAACTTTGGAAAAGGCGGCAGCAGACGTCAAAAAGAGCGAAATTATAGCAGATTTAGGATCTCGAATGAAAGAGGCTTTACAAACTTTAGGTGAATTAACAAACCACAAACACGAAAATATTGGAATGATTAATGCTCAGAGAGATGGGATAAAATCAAGTCTGAATGAATTGAGACGAAACATCAACGACTATTTTGATTCTTTGGAGAAAAGAATGAATGAGAAGTTATTGCAAGCTCACGGTGAGTGTATTCAAAAGCTTGAAGAACAGACAAAAGACCTCGAGAAAAGGACAGAAACTTTGAAAACATGGCAAAGTGATATACAAATAATAAAGGAGTTTGGATCTGATAAACATGCATTTGTAATGTCGAAAGAACTGGAAAATCTAGTCACAGAATTAGAAACTTTTAACAATATCTCAACAGAAAACTTCATTGGATTAAATTTAACATTTCTCACATCTATAACCGTTGAAAACTTACAAGCATTGGGAGAAATTTCAGTGAATAAATCTTCAACGGAGTTGATAATAACATCCAAAACATCTGGTCGTCTGAGGAGTAAGTGGGTTGAAAGATAAAATTGTCGTAAGCTTCCGCGCCTGTATACTTCAGAACAAGTTCTTACGTTTGTATATAATATACTGGTTGCAGAAACGACAAGTTCGGCTTTGTATTGTTTAATCATTTTTTTTATAGCACAATACGTTTGATTAACAGTTGGTTTTATTATGTCTGCTAAATCAGTTACTTAAGATGTGCCATAGGTTAGTACTAATATTGAAAATAAAAACCCTTTCACATATTAAAATTGTTCCAGTCTATCTTGAAATATGTTTTTCGTTGTTGAATTAATTTATATTGATTGAATGAATAAATGTTGTCAAATATTTTTGCTACATTCACAATTTAAAGAGTGAGCTTACATACATATTTAGCAGAATTGGATTATCTGTGTGTATATTTGTGTTGCTGTTTCGTCCAATGAAATGCTAGGAAACAGCAATTTGCAAATTAAAATGAAATACATGTTTTGATTGCAACAGAAAAAGTAAACGAGGGATATTATGGATTGAGTCAGACAAATTACCAACAACACCAACTCCATCATGGACTGCTGAATACGTACAAGGAGGGGGAGAGTAGAATTCTCAAAACATGAGGCACTCGTTTATGTCGTATCTTCTTTTTTTGCGAGTTGTGATTCGTCCAGCACTGTGAACCAGCTGACATTCCTTTAGGAAAGGCTATATTCTTGAGTAACAAAACTAGGTTATTTTTTTGTACTCGGGTCAAACTTCGGGTCAAACTTCGGGTCAAACTAATACAATACTATATTGGTATGTGCTGCTTCTCCGCTAAGCCACATTTATAGGTGAGTGCCTAGACTGGCTGGCTCGGAATCCGCTAAGCCACATTTATAGGTGAGTGCCTAGACTGGCTGGCTCGGAATCCGCTAAGCACGCCGCATTTATAGGTGAGTGTCAAGACTGGCTGGCTCGGAATCCGCTAAGCACGCCGCATTTATAGGTGAGTGCCTAGACTGGCTGGCTCGGAATCCGCTAAGCACGCCGCATTTATAGGTGAGTGCCAAGACTGGTTGGCTCGGAATCCGCTAAGCACGCCGCATTTATAGGTGAGTGCCAAGACTGGTTGGCTCGGAATGCGAGTGAAGTGACATATCTATTCGTATACTTGTGTCAGTGAACTAGCACTATAAACATCAAACAAAACGTGATGGTCTAGTATAAAAACAGACATGACATCATCATAATTTCATAGAAATATAATTGGTTCTCGCCATTACATAGCTAAACAATTGCTCAGTTTGCCTTAAACAATAATCGCTTACTCACTTAAAATCGATTGTTTTACTTACTTTCTAATGATGAGGCAATATATGCGACTGAAATATTGGGGTATAGAAATAATATGTTTGGACGGGTTGCACTTAGTGAAATAGGGAGGGTGTGGGGTGAAACACTAACTACATGTGTACTTTGTGTAGGCAATCCCTCTTAGTTTCCAAATGACTTCAAGTCTATACACAGTTGATAGGGACACATTGCAGATATGGATGATAATCAAATTTCCACAGAAATTATTACTATTTTTCAACATCTTCTGTCACAGTATGTGTCTTCAGTGGATGGTACATATTTTATTTAATTACCTCCTCCCAGTTTACACTGCATATCTTCGAAGCTTTGTAGAATGTCTACAATCATATGTTGAAGAGATGTACCAGGATTATTCATTATAGATGTTGATGTTGTATATTATCATGTGTTAATATTGTTTCCTCATTACTTCACACTCTATTTCAATTATCATTAGATGTACTTTATATAAAATATATACACCTGGAAAAAAATATTGCAACACTAAATTTGAAACTGAATAATTCTTATTCGATAGACAATTCCAATATATATTTTACACCTGAGTGGCCATTTAAACTTCAATTTAAATGTACCTGTACCTAATCAATAATCGTCCTTTATAATAACCATCATTTGCACGTGCAGTGTCTTGATACAAGGGCTATGAAATCACTAATTTTGCAACGATCATTTTCGACACATTGCTTAGACTGCTAACTCTAATTCTTTTGTTCTTGATGCAGAATTAGTCCACCACAACTTCAAATGCAGTGCGATGGCAAATCATTGGCATGCGAGAAGCAGGTATGTCACTGAGGCAAATAGCCCAGCGTGTTGGTCATCACCACTCTACCGTCAGTCGTATTGTTAACAAACATCGATTGATCAATGACGTTAAGGATCTCCCACGATCAGGAAGGTCCCGTATTACATCCCGAAGGGAGGACAATGCCCTAGGACGCCTAGTTAGACGAAATCCGTTCGCCAATAGTACTGTTTTGAAAAGACAATGGTTGCCCCATCGGTTGCTATCTGCAAGAACAGTCCGAAATCGTCTGAAATCTGTTGGCTATCGTTCCAGAAGACCTGTAAAGAGATGTTTATTAACACAAGCACACAAACCTTTCCGTTTGCATTGGTGCCAAACGCGTCGCCAATGGAATTTGGCCTCGTGGAGGAAATTTCATTGTTCAGACGAAAGTCGCTTCTTGTTGCACGTGACAGAAGGTAGAGTGCGCGTATGGCGTCAACCGAACACTGCTTATGCTGAACGTATCATTGTTGACACTGTTCCTTTCGGCGGAGGCTCAGTCATGGTGTGGGGATGTGTATCATATGACTGTAAGCTTGACCTCATTACAGTAAGAGGCAACCTCAATGGACAAATATTTCGGCAAACAATCCTTGAAACAAGTGTTGTGCCTCATTTTGACAATCATCCTCTGAATACAAGGCCTGTCTTTATGGATGACAACGCCAGATCCCAGATAGCTCGTGTTGTGACAGATTACTTGTGTGACGAGTGGATAACCACACTTCCATGGCCTGCCAGGAGTCCTGATTTAAACCAGATCGAGCACATCTGGGACATTATCGGTCG
This sequence comes from Bathymodiolus brooksi, assembly GCA_963680875.1. Classification (NCBI taxonomy): domain Eukaryota; kingdom Metazoa; phylum Mollusca; class Bivalvia; order Mytilida; family Modiolidae; genus Bathymodiolus; species Bathymodiolus brooksi. The sequence goes on from OY804575.1 coordinate 36,022,672, forward strand.
TCGAGTAAAAGAAAGAATACCGCCGGTTCAAACTTTAAATGAATTGGAACAAACACTACACCAGGAATGGCAACGTCTTACCCTAGTCCAAATTCGTCGTTTAGTGGGCAGTATGAGAAGACGATTAGCGGCAGTCATCCGTGTGAATGGAAGTTACACCAATTACCAACTTTTTCTCTCCTGATATGAAATTTCAGAGCCAATGACTCTGTCCGAGTACAAATTGTGTTTAAATGATGGAATTCTCGATAGCGGGATCAATAGTTTTCATGTGACTTTTTTTTTCGCAAAAATTACACATTTTTAACTCATGAATTGTACAACATTAAATTTCAATTTTTGAATGTAAAGTGTGTCTTTTTGTGTGCCAATGATTCAATTTGAAGCATTCCTGTCGAATTTTTAGTAACTTTCTGCCAATAATAGAACAATTTTGTCAAGAGAACAAAACGGGTGTTGCAAAACCCTTTTCCAGGTGTATATATTGACTCACTGTATCACGCACCTAGTTATAAATGATCATTTATGTAAATTGTGGGTTCGATCAGTTTTGTGGTTTCTGGGAAGCTATTTTCACATTTCTCCAACGTTTTTTTTTAAAAGAGTTTGAAGATACCAAAAGGGTAATCAGCATCCGTATATCATTCGAAGAGGAAAAGATAACACAATGGACAAACAACGATGTACAAAACTAAAAACATACACATTAAACCAAGGTTCGAGTAACACGAACCCCACTAAAAACCGGGGGTGAGCTCAGGTGCTCCGGAAGGGAAGCAGTTCCTGCTCCACTAATAGCACCCGGTGTGTTAATCTAGTTACAAACCCGGCGATAAGTCATGAATGAGAAAAGGACCGGGAAGTGTTTACGATAAGTGGATTTCCATGTCGTGTTGACTGTTCTTGAATTTCTGTTTAACATAAACAATTATAAAATAATGTTGACGACCGTCTTGGATTTCTGATCGGCACAACATTTATTGATTTAAACTTATTTTATTGTTCATAATAACAACAAATGGATCAGACACAAGTTTTACAACTTAGAAATGTCTTCTCCGCTAGTTACATCAATTTACATATAATCAGAACAGCATTAATTACATAATAATAACATATTTGTTCAGAATATGAAGACGAATAAAAAATAAATAAAAAATAGAATAGAACGAAAAATGCAAATTTCAATGGTCGATGAAACTTACTGTGTGCTAAGGTATAATATATGGCAAGTCGAGCACACCTCAAAATTTATTACAGTAACATTCAAGTAAAGTTTCACTGTTTCACTGTTATTAACAGTTCAATTATCCTGAGAAACCATGGAATATATAGTCCAGTGTTTGTGATATCTTTAAGATCATCTGCAGTGCTGATTTTTGAAATTATTTCATCCGGTAAGGAAGATGAGGTCAGACCAACTTTCGCTTCTACTCCAAACATTGCCTTATATGGTGTTCGTTTAATTCCCGAATGGTAGCTAATGTTTTTCTGAAAATGCACAAATTTTATTCCAACTGGCCAATCTTTACATTAGCATATTTTTTATTAGCCTCCTTGATCATTTAATCTCGGCCTCCATGTCCGGTTGCAATGTGAATGAAACTTTTTGTCTATATCAATGTTACCATATGCTTTCAATTTTTAGTGACTGATTTAGGTTCAGTTTTATGTTATTGCAATGTTCAAGTTCATAACTAAGCAACAACAAGTACTTTAGATGCACTTTAGATAGTGCTTAAGTCTATGAATATTTTGTTGACAGATATAGTAAGGGTCTCATTTTAAATACCTTTCAAACCCATATATCTTTGTAATTTGAAAACTTTCGTCATAGAAAATATTTTTGTATTGGTAATAGCTCACATAACTTATAGAGTAAACAAAAGTAAAATGCTTAAAATAAACTTACTTTTTAAACAGGTAATAATATGCAGGAGTTTTGTCTTCTTTGCGTGTCTCTTTTGTCATCAAGTCCACAATCTCATCATATTTGCTCCTGGTCCATATCTTACATTTAGATTTATCTTCTGCAAGTTGCAGTAACTTTTGAGCATAGTTTTGCTCCAACCCAAGAGACATTTGTGCCTGAGCCATATTTTATGCATCAATGTTGTTAAACAGTTGAATTTAAAGTGTCATTCTTAAAACTAGTGCTCACTTAAGATTAACTAACTTGAGAAGAAATAACCAAACAAAATCTACTCACTTTTAAGGTTTTTAAAAAGATTAACATTCAATGTTTATGTTTTAATATATGGCATTAACATTGTCTAGAGATGATTATTATTATTCAAATTTCCTAAAATAAAACCAGTAAATTTGTAGAATAATTAACAAAATTTTCAGTAATTATGTATTTACTGGTCAATTTCAGGGATTATATATAATCACTAGCATGTTTAATAATTATACATAATTACTGAAAATTCAGTAATTATGCATAATTCCTGATTATACAAATTTACTGTAACATATATACGTCGGAAAATTAAACCAAAAGAGATCGTTGAGCTGACAAATTTTTGTTCTTCCCTCGACGGGATTTGAACTCACACCATTGATACACTGCAGCACCAATCGCTTAGCCTTATGTCTAGCGTCCTAGATCACTAGGCCACATCCGCCATGTATATATATGAAGATCTAAAATGATTTGTAAAACAACACCAAGTATCCTCGCGGTATCGGTTTCGGAACCCTTAAGGGAAAATAGTACATTATTTTTCTTTCATGGCGTTGAAAGAAATATTAAATATTGGAAATATCTAGATACAAGTCTCCTTTAAAATGTTTTAACATGAACTTTATCTAGAGCCTTCAAACACTTACGCAAAACTTGCTTATTATTGAGTGCTACGTCACACTTACCTGTGTAGGTGGTATCAATTTCGGAGCGGCTATTCCAATTCACTCCTACTGTATGTAAAATGGATGGAACAGCGCGCACTTTGTTCCAAGGTATGGTGTGCTGTCTTGCCATATTGTTCAAACGTTTTTAACAATAAAAAATAAAAAATCCAAATTAACTTTAAACTATTTAACGTAATAACGATCCAACGCTGAAAATGACATTAATTAAATTTTGTTTTTTATTTTTTTTAATAATTTTTAATTTAGAATTTTTTATTTTTTTTCAATTTCAATAGTAGATATCGTTTTATCAAATAAACAGACCGAAAAAAGTTGAAATGAATGACTTTTGAACCATTACTCATTCCTGTCTAATCTGTAAAATTGTAGAAATGAAGATTTCAGACAATAAGAAATGACATTTACGGCTTTCCATAGATTTTTGTTTGCTAAGAGTCGTCCCCCTTTCATCACTTGAAATGTTTTCAATGGGCAGACGACAAAAGGATAAACAACATTGGAATGACTTGCACTGCAACAATGGGTACTTTTTTAAGGAAATTTGGGGTATAAAAAATGGACTTAAGGAAATAGTGATATTCTATAGGTGTTTTATAACGTATAAAATACTTAAGTTAACTGAAAGCTGTCGGGACATTGCTTTGTATGGTGAACTGTCAACTGTATCGACAATGTGAACATACGCCTCTGACATCATACGGGTCACTAGTTCACGAGTAATGAATATGCATATCGGCGGCTCCGAAACTGATACCTGGACGATACACAAAACAAAATGTGATAAAGAATTAAACACTTTGTTGAATGACACAATTTTCGTCTCACCTAGAGATTGTTTTCAATTAGGAGATACCTGTATCTTATTTTAAAATTTCACGGCATCAATTGGAGATTTAATGTTCGCAGAAATGTATAAAGATAAGTGGTCAAAAACAAAAATGTCAAAAATATTTTGTTATCAATGTGTGACGTAAAAATGTTTTTGACATTCACTTCACTGAGTTTGGTGCTGTTATGACAACTGTTTTACCTGTTTTGTTCAAGTATTGTTATAAATACTGTTATAGTGACAGCCGGAAACTTTGAGCCGTAATGAAAGGGGGAGGTTTGGCGCTTTAAAATCTAATTCAACCCACCATTTCTTTAGAAATACCTGTACCAAGTCAGGGTCATTACAGTTTTCACAGTTTTCCGGTTGTTGACTGATTTTGTCTGTTTATAAACTTATGAGTTTTGACTTTCCCATTGTAAGATTGCTCGGAGTTCGGTAATTTTGTTATTACCTTATTTACTGGCGACGCGTTAGTTAATTAGATTAAATGAAGACAGCTAGCTTCGTACCTTCAAATGTTCAACAACTAGATAGATAAATAACCAATGTCCATATGGAAATTGTAGGAAAATCACAAATCACAGGCAAACAGAGGTAACTGGTGTTATCTGTTTGAAAACCAAGACACCCTGAGAACAGCGGTGCTTGTTATTGACTTGAAGTTCGATATGATACACCTAGGTCAATATCAGCTTCTTCATTGTCTATTTTGTGGTATCCCTAAGCCAAAACCTAGGTCAATATCAGCTTCTTCATTGTCTATCTTGTGGTATCCCCAAGCCATGACCTCGGTCGATATCAGCCTCTTCATTGTCTATTTTGTGTTATCCCCATGCCAAGACCTAGGTCAATATCAGCTTCTTCATTGTCTATTTTATGGTATCCCCAAGCCATGACCTCGGTCGATATCAGCTTCTTCATTGTCTATTTTATGGTATCCCCAAGCCAAGACCTATGTCGATATCAGCTTCTTCGTTGTCTATCTTGTGATAGCCCCTAGCCATAATCTAGGTAAATATTAGCTTCTTTATTGTCTATTTTGTTATATTCCCAAGCCATTATGCCAATGCCACCAACGAAGTAGTATACATCCCGGACATAATTCAATGTTCTCTGAGGTCTGTACATCCATATGTTTCGCTTGGTAGCATAGTAGACTTGAAACGTCATTCCACATCCTACATTAGACATCGATCCATGAATGAACCTGAAAGACATTATAAAACTTTCGGCAGTATTGACCATATATGCGATAAAAGAACTAAACATGGGTTGGGAGGGTGGGACATTGTTTCTGTATCAGTAAACAACAACATATTCTGCTTACAGCACAAATTGGAAAGAATTACCCAGGATGCAATTCGCATTAAACAATAATGGGTCATATCAAAATAAAGAATTATATTCCGGTTTGGCCGGAAAGATAGATATATGAATAAGACATAAATCATATAGCTTCAGAAAAAAAGATTTCATTCATTTCCCATGTGGTCCTTTGATAAAATAAGCACTGCGGTGATGGCAATCTTGGATTGGTAATCTGCTATGATGAATTAGTAATCTGTTGAAAAGGATGAGTAATTTTTTTTTAATGGCTTTGTTTATCTGTGAAAAACCTAGACAATACGCAAATCTAAGATGTTTATGAATATCTACTTTTGTCCTACTTGTTCTGTGTTCCGATACCTCCTGCACCCATTTATAATTGTTTCCGGTATCATATAATTATCTACCTATGATTCCAGTCCGATCTGTATCAGTCATACACAGTAGTAATGTTGAAACGATTGAGTGTATATATAGGAGTGAACCAAAATGGGAGACCAGAAAGACAAAACGAACAAATCAACTACCCAGATATGAAATGAAAGTCGTAATGTGTTGTAAGGAGACAACGTCGAGTTGTCTTCTGTACTGAATAATGTTTTAACATTGCTAAGCAAAATGGATACTATGTTATCTACAATTGAAAAATAAAATACAGGAAAAAAACACAACCACTATAAAACAGATGAATGATACTCTAACTTCTTTGACTTCAAGAGTAATTACAGTGGAAAGGGATGTAAGTTATATCAAAACAAGAGTTTCTGATGTGGAACCCAGTTAACAGGGGATGGGAAACCTGTTTGATGAATTAGAACAAAAAACTGATATGTTTGTCATAAAAGTTGATGAAGTAAGAACAAAACATGTTGACTTTGATGACGCAAGAAAAACGATGAATAGTGAAATCAAAAGTATCCAGAATGAAAATGTAAACCTCAAAGCTAAACTCTTAGATATGCAATGTCGATCTGGTATTTACGGGTCTTCTAGAACAAATGGATGAAAATTGTGAAGAAAAGTTGAGAAGTTTCAATTATCAAGAGATGGATAGTATTCATCACATCGAATTTGGAAACGTTCATCGATTCGGTAAAAGACCATCAGGAGAAAACGATTCACCACAACCAATAGTAGCACGATTTATTATTAAAATGGAAAATTCATTTAAGTTTAGGAGAGTAAAATCATGGTGACAATTCTAGGATTTAATAAAAAAAAAAAATAAATTGCAGATTTTATTGTTCCTATTGAAACTGATAGTAAATATATATTTGTTTTAAAGTTAAAAAAAACCAAACAGATAATTTGTCTGAATCCAGATACTATTTGCAATGCTGTATGTACCTCCTGAAAATCCATCATACTGTATTAATGATCCAATAAATTAAATTAAAAATGAATTCTTTAAATTTCAACTCAAATGATCACAACACAATTATGTCTGGTTGGAGATTTTAATTCTCGTACCGCGAAAATCGGTGACATACCCGATATTCAATATGAGGCATTTTCAGGAATGTTAGGTATAAATTATAATGTCATCAGTGTATTACAGGAATTGAATATTGACATTCAAAGAAAGAGTAAAGATTGTAATCCTAACAATGATTGAATTCTAAATAAATAATAATATGATTATTTGTAATGGGAGAGTACAGAAAGACAAGGTAGTTGGTGAATTTACTTGTACAAATTCTAGTGTGGTCGACTACTGCATAGTATCACCAAACTTACTGTAAATTATAAGTAATTTCTTGATATTTGAACTTAGTAAGCTTTTCTCCGATGTACATTCTTCCCTGTCTCTCACTTTAATATGTTATACTCAAATTTATAATGGGCGTGATTCATTAAAAATACCTGAAGAAAAGAAAATAAAAAAGTGGGAAAATGAAACATCTGCACGTTACATTGAAATCATCAATCATACGTTAACCACATTTTAGACGAATTGGATGTAACACAATTGCGTTACAAATATAATTGTGTTAATTAATAACAATTGTTTCTGCACCTACTGAGATTGTACATCGACTATTTACATCGTCGAGGAATTATCTTTAATGTACCTGTCGTGTTCCTGACAGTTTTATTGTCATAATAGCTGACATTGTGTACCCGTTACATACCAGATATACACTGGACATGAGTCTGTGGTTCACTTAGAGGACAATCGTACTTAGTCATACTGATTCGATACCTCATCTGCTTATAGGGAACTGGACAACCCAAATGTAGTGTATTCCAGAACTTTACTAACCTTGTCTTCTATTGTATAAAGTGGACATAAGTTTTCTAGTTGATTCAGAACAGTTTCAGAACCATTATGAGAACAATAATGGGAATAACAATACTAACTAACTATAACAATAATTTAATTCATAGTGGACTTATAATGTTTAACTACGTTATGACTTTATAATTTATAACGTTAACAAATTAGATAACGCGAAGTACTAGTTTATTGTTATGTATTTTAGTTAAGAGAACATTTGTCATCTAAAGTGTTATTATTTAACACCTACCCCCAGTCGTGTAACATACTGGGTATTTTTGGTGCCGTGACCAGGATAGTCCAGGAGCAAACAAAATGAACGGCAAAAACGTCGGGTAAGTGTTTCTTAGTACTTGGAACTTACTTTGCAAAATTAAAAACAAAACAAAATGGCTGAACCGGATATAGGGGCTGCTTTTGATAATAAGGCTATCCAAATGGCTGGACTATCAACTGTAACTGGGGCTCAAGGTGTTGCGCAAATTATTACTGCTTTTGAGGGGGATCCTAAAACGTTTAAAGCTTGGATTAAGTCAAATGAAAATATGCAATTCTGACACACAAGGGGTGAAAAAATTAAAACTATTGCTTTCCAATCAAGCAAAGGTAGTGTAAGCGATTTTATTCAGAGATACAGTAGTGATCAACCTGAAAGAACATGGGCTGAAATGAAAGTTGAATTATCATCTCGCTTTGCCGAAGTAACAGACTCTGCACATGCACTAATGCTATTAAGAAAGGTTAAACAACGCTCTGACGAAAATGTACAAATTTATGCTGAACGGTTATTAGCCGAAGAAGCATATGCTGGGGTTCAAGACGGAGGTGATGCCGCGATTGAACGACAGTTAATAGGATTCTTTATTGACGGACTTGCTTTTGACTATTTGAAAATGAAGGTCATGAGCGATAATCCACTTACTCTGCAAGCCGCTATTAGAGTAGCTATGAATGAACAAAATGTTCGTAAAAGATTTAGTTTGAGGTCAGGTCACTCTGAGAAATATGTAAATTCTCAGCATGAACCCATGGAGGATGGACATTATAGACCTACTGGACAATGTTTTCATTGTAAGAAATGAGGACAAAAAGCAAGAGACTGTACATTTCGTAGGAAACAAATAAATTTTGTTGAAAATTCAAGTTACAGAGCTAGACCCTCAATGTCAGAAATAGTTTGTTGGCGATGTAATAAAAAGGGGCACTTCAGGAAAGATTGTAAAGAAAGATTACAAAATAAACCTCAACAAAATAAGAATCAGGGAAACTAAAACGCTCTTTTTATAAGGAAGCAAATAAAAGGGACAGAATTAACCAAATACCTACTTACAAAATTAATTTAGCAGGCAGTCCAAATTCTTGTTTATTTATAATTGAAAACCAAAAATATGGATCATTAATTGATTCAGGTGCTGAAGTTTCTTTAATTCATAGAAGAGTATTTGATAGTCTTAAAACACGACCGAAGTTGATTAAAAAGGAAGTAAATGTACAATCTGTAAATGGAAACTTGTTAGAAATTACGGGTCAAACTATAATTCCTTTTCAGATTGGGGGAATAAAAATGAGCCACTCATTTTATGTCGTTTCTGATATGAATAGAAATGTAATCTTAGGTCGTGATTGGCTTATTCAAAACGGAGTAAGATTGTACTTCGATTTAAGTTGTCTAAAAGTACAAAATACATATATTCCATTGCAAGAAGACATTCATATTGTTTCTGTTTTAAGGCTCTCAAATAAAACTTTATTAAAACCGCAAACGGCATACGTCTGTTGGACAAAAGCTAGAAAATTCCATAAATGTTACACAAATTCTAATCTATATGAAATTTCAGCAGTGGATACAGGCTTTATTGGTTCACAATCAGGAGTTATGATAGGAAACTCAGTTGTTAACATGAGTGCTAGAAATAGATATCCAGTAAGGATTATAAATAATACTTCATCAAAGACAATTGCTCTTAAGAAAGGTTGTGTAATTGGAAAATTAAGTCCTATTAGTGAACAAAATGTAGTTGAACTTAAAAATGCAATTAACAACGTAACTAATATTAAACAGGACAGTTTAAAGGATGTAAATGCTCCAGCTGAACATAAAGATAAAATAAAAGAATTGATTAACGAAAATAAAGATGTATTTGCTTCAAAGGATTCTGAGTTAGGACATACAGGGAAGTCATTAAAGGAAAATGTTGATAATATCCTCTCAGTTGATTCTACTGTTTTTAAAATTTGTTGTATGTTGATTGAATCCACAAAAACTACTTTTGGGAACTATAATTCTACTAAAAGGATAAACAATTGTAATTTTAAATAAACCATGGTTCGATGGCGATTGTAAATATGCTAGGACAAAATACAGAAGCTCTAAAAGACGTTCCAAAAACCACTTTAATTCATGAAACAAAACATAAGGAAAAGATGAAAAAGAAAATAAATAATTAAAAGTCTACTAATCCAAAAGAATATTGGAAAATAATAAATACTGGAATAAAATGAAATAACCCTGATATTCCTATTGACGTTTTCTTGGATTTTTTCAAGACTATGAATGCTGGAAGTTCAGATGATGATTCAATATATGAGCTTGATTATATAAGCGAAGTTGATAATCTAAATGCTATAGTTAATTCTCCTATCACAAAAGAGGAAATTGAAAAAGCAATGAACAATTGAAAAATGGTAAATCATCTGCAGAAGATCAAATAGTTAATGAATACTTGAAGCACTCATTTAATACAATTTCTGATATCTACGACAAACTATCAAATATTATATTTGACAGTGGTATTATACCAGAACAGTGGCTATTGGGAAATATTCCAGTTAATAAAAATAAAGAAAGCAAAGTTGATCCAAATTGTTTAGATCAATTTCTATTATTAACTGTTTTGGCAACTAGGCTAAATATTTTTCTGGTGACTTCTGTCTGATTTGTGAAAATCAGGAAGGTTTTAGAAAATGTCATTCCACAACATATGCCAGTAAATATTATGAAGTGTAGTAAAAAGAAATTATTTTGCGCATTTATAGATTTTGCTGCTGCTTTCGATACTGTTTGAAGGGATGGGTTGTGGAACAAACTTCTAATTAACCAAATTAATAGTAAATTGTATAAGATAATTTTCAATATGCACAGCGGAATTAAATCACGACTTGTATTTTTTGCAACTAAACTGAATATTATATTTTGTTTGTAATGTTGGAATCAGACAAGGAGATAATGTATAATCTTTCCAATTTTCACTCTACTTGAATGATCTAGAACGATTATTACAGGATTGAAATTCTAACAGTTTGAATTCCATAGCTAACGATATTGAAGACGGATTAGATATTTATCTTAGATTGTTTATATTACTACACGAAGATTTGTGTTTTGTTTTAGAAGGTATTTTCTTTATTTAGTGGAAGATTTCCAAGTACAGCTAAATACTTGTAGTGAATATTGTGACACATGGAAGCTAAAAGTTAATATTTCTAAAACAAAAAAGTGTTGTGTTTACTAGAGCACGCTTGCATCATTTTAATTTTTCATATTAAGGTTTTATTTTATAAATTATATGTGTCGACCCTATAGTATATAGATACTGTCGTACCGAGTGCAAATATATATTAGACACGCGAGTGTAGGGATGCGTGTAAATATGTAATACTAACCTATAAATAATAAATATTCCAGGTCAGGAAACAATCATACAATGAAATGTGGACAATCATGCAATCGATACACGTGGTTGAATGCGGCCAGAAGTGACGTCACATAGATCTGTCTATAGATAGCTTCCGTGTAATACTCCATAAATGGTGCACCTCAGTATGCACCACACTCCTCCCCTCCCTGTAGAAGGTATCCTACACCTAGATAACATGTTCATCAACACGAACAAAAAAGAAATAATAAAAAAAAAATCCAGAGCTACTAGACCAATAATTTAAATGCAAGATACCTTCGCTGCATCCCAAATAAACAAAGGAGAGGATAAATAAAAAAAACAGCAATCTTAACCTCCAAAAAAAATATTTGTACAATAAAGAGTGATTATGTACAACAAAACACACCATTTAACATCAGTATATAAGAAATAAAGACAACTATAAGTTAACTTGAGGCGAAGCTGCATGCCCCAGCACTCCTGTTAACAATAAACTCAAATGAAACAGAATTACTCCACTGGTACCAGATAAAAGAAGCTATCGTTTACTGTCCAACCCGTAGAATTGTATGGTATTCTGGTTGATGGCCGTCATGAGCACACTAAGGGGAACATTCCTGAGTCTACCGACTTCCTGTGCCACTACCTCCAGATTCCATGGATGATTAATTTTACATTCTGGGTAGGGTGGCAGGAAAGGAGCATCAGTTTCCAAAAGGATTTCCTTAGTTTCCATTCTGGCCACACTATCAGCAGAGGCTCTATCAGTAACTGTCTTCCAAGTGACTCCAAAACGGACATGTGGAAGCGACCTCCACTCCAGAAGCTCCTCATAGGTCCCGGTAAAGCAGTGGCGGTGATACTTCAGGTCTGTTAGTCCAGTCTCTTTGGTCACTTGCAATGTTTTGCTGGCAGCCTGTCCAGTTCCATTGTCCCTACAGTGCAAAACAACAGACAGGTTCCGATCTCTGGCTAAGAATAGCATCCCTATCAGAGCCTCCTCCTGATTCCGGGCCATCCTCCCTCTACATTCATTCTCATTTTTGCACATTGGGTCGCACCTGCAACGGGTGGTATGGTCAATCCCAATCTCGCCAACAGCTACACATTTCGACTCTACCAGAAGGCTACCAAGTTGGTCTAATTGGGAGCGTGTTACCCCATGAGCAGCTACATGTGGATGTATCCCAAAGGTGACAAGCAGCTGTTTTGACCCCTCAATGTGCTCTCTCCATCTGTTCCAACTCCTTGGGAATACATAGTTGCATACCCCATAGATCAGGGTGGCGGAACAATTTGCGCAGCAATACTCTGCAGGTGCTGAAAACCACGAAGACGTTCACGCTGGATAATCAGGTCTAAATGAAAATGACTGTCTATTATATCTATCCGTGGTCCAGAATCCTCTTCTTCCTCTTGACGAGCTCGGACTAGATCTCTCACTACATTCATTCCAGTGGCAGTTAACTTCCTATGGCTGTTCCGGAACTACTCTTGTCTACTACTTCCAACACGTGACAGTAGCACTGATGTCAACTCCCAGTTGATAAGGCATATGACGTGGTTCGGTGGGTTCACGGTGAACTCTTCTGGTTCGTCATCACTGTAGTTGGTGGCATAAAACTGTAGCAAGGGGATGTCGTCATCTGTAAACCCACTCCTGGCGTCCTGATGTAACTGGTGCTGGATAACATGACGGAGTAAATCATCAAGTGAGTCACACTTTAGCCATGCTGCAAGTAGATATAACCCACCATTTACCAACTGACACCAATCATGCAGCTGTGCATCTGTAAAGCTTCCAGTATGATCCAGAGTATGGTTTATCGCTGCTTTACCTCTCTGTGCTTCCTGCTGATGGCAAATCCAACAAGCAGTAGTGGGCATCCAAAACCAGGGAAAATGCTTTCGCATTACATGCCTTCTAGGACGGTCAACCTTTCCAAGACAGACGGGACAGGAACGGATCCTCTTGGATTTCGACCCAGATTGTTGTATCGTCTCTAATCCTAACGGTGCCTCTAACATGTCTGAAACGAAGCGGATTGCCTCAGTACCAGGACATGCTGCTAATTCCGGTTCCTCCCGTCTGGCTTCATCTCTAGTTGCAGTTGAGGCGGGGCGGGTAGCCTCAGACCCAGTACAATCACCACTGGCCAGTCTTCCATATATTCCCTCATCAATCACTTGTCTTGAAGCCTGTGGAGGAGGTTCTTCCAGACTTGTCATCTCCTGATCTGATGCAAGACATTCATCTACCACCAAATAATCAGACCCTAAACCCGAAAATGAACCAGTATTAGGGAAGGAGTGCCTACTGGACAGAACACTTTCACTATTGCCAAAACCTGGGTCCATCTCTTCTGCCTTAGAACTGCTCTTTAGACTGGTCTCCGATGGAGTATATGGTCCGTAGTCCAAACAATCAATGTCATACATGTCATACTCTGTTGGCCTTTCCTGTGGTTCCATAACTGCAATTACAGATTAAGACGGATTATCAATAACTATTTACACTATTTACATCCTATATATGTATGCGTCTTCTAAGACACATAATCTCTCAGATGGGAAAGCTTCCGTATTGTCCTTCCCTTGGTAGATACACCGACAGTGTCCCCATCTTGTGCCTCTGGCGGAGCTTCACGCCCCAGCACAGACTTGTCAGCATCTTGGCCGGGAACCCGAAAATCAGTGGGATCGGCCTGCTTAGTACTATTATCATCGTCTGTCTGCTCATCTGCAGGTCCCCACTGGCTGTCCTTACCATCGTCCTTCGTTCCAGTACCTGGCCCATCCAAACTAGAGGGTCCTAGTAAAGGGAACCCATCGCAGTATGGAAGTGTTTCATCAGGATCAATGCCTGATTGTTCTAGATCAGGCATGGGGGTGTTAAACAAATCATGACGTAGCCTCCGGAGCCACAGGGGAATGTGTCTATCGTGACATCTTTTCAGACGGTCATGGTGTACCACGTACTCCTTTTTCTTATCCTGGATACGATACAGTGGAGGACGGCTGCCAATGACGAGGAATGGTCCCATCCATGGCGAACGTAGTTTACTGCTCTGTCCTATTTTGGACGACGAATCCAGTTTGTATACAAGATCGCCTTCTTGGTAGGCATGCTGCACTACGCGCAAATCGTAATCTCTTTTCTGCCTGGCCTGACTGGTACGGAGGTTATCTCTGGCACATTGGTGTACTTCTCGCAGACTATCTGCCAGTTTCACGACCCAGCTGTCAGGATCCAGTTGTTCTTGACATTGTTGTGGGATGCCTAAAAGTAATTGTACATGTTGAATAGTCTCCCCTCCAAGCATAAGCTTGTTTGGAGTATAGCCAGTTTGGCGGTTGACCATAGAGTGGAGAGCCATTGAAAGAAGAGGAATATCTTTGTCCCAGCGTCTACTTTTCTTTTCAATATAGCAGCGTATCATCTGTAGCAGCACTGTGTTGAATTTTTCGATTTGACCATTGGATGAGGGATGATACGGGGTCGTCCGTGTCTTAGCTACCTCTAGTATGGTACATAATGACTTGAAAAGGTTTCCGTCAAAATTTCGTCCCTGATCGGTGTGCACCTCAAGTGGGCAACCAAAAGTAACCACAAAATGAACAACAAACTTTTCAGCGATGGTTAAGGCTGACTGCTCTGGAATGGCCGCCATCTCCACCCACTTTGTAAACTGATCGATCATCATCAATACATACCGGTTACCATCTTCACTGGTGTTGAAGGGCCCCAAAATGTCAAGGTGAACTCGTTCCATGGGGAACCCTGCGTGGAATGATTGCAAACCGGCCCGTGGTTTTATATGGACTTTCTTATTTTGATTGCATGTGTTACATGTTTTGACATATTGAATACAGTCCTTAGACATGTTGTATCATATAAAAGACTGCTTCACTCTCTCTAATGTTTTCCTTTGGCCAAGATGACCTGACGATCGGCTGTCGTGACAAAATTGTAACACTTCCGACTGGAGGCCTCTGGGAACTACCAAACACAGATCCTTTTCCGGCCTTTCAATCCACTGATAGTATAGAACCCCTTCTCTAAATACCAGACAGTCGCGACAGAGCCATAGGGCTCGGGTGGCTGGTCCATGAAGCCTTAGAACAGAATCAGTTGGAGTCTGCTTAGATTCCAACCAATCAATCATGGGTTGCAGGTCATGATCTTCCAGTGTAAGGAACGGATCTCGAGTTGAGAATAACTGGGTGCCCAATTACTAGCTTTAGAAAAATCCTCCTGATAAGGGATAGTCTCGTCCGGGTCAAACTCATGGACTATTGTGTCCTGCTCATGGCTAATTGATGAACGCGGAGCTTTACGCCCCAGCAGGTTCACTTGCGAATCAGCACCATCATCCCCAGGATTCACTTTGACAGTTTTAACTGACAAGGGCACATCATCATCCACATCCTCTGTAAATCTGGACCATTGGTGATGTGCCCGAACACAGTATGCACAACCTCCACACGGGAGGGACTCGGGAACTGCTCCAGCGTGGTAGCAGTCGCATTCTGTCATTTTATCGGGCATTCTGCTCAAGCTGTCTGCATTAAGGTGTTTCTTCCCTGGACGGTGCACAATCTGTATGTCGTACTGTGCCATCTCCTCCAGCCATCTGGCTAGTTGTCCCCTAGTTGTGCTTAAATCTTGTGAGCCAGACCAAACTGTTGTGATCTGTCCGCATCGTGAATCGGCGTCCTAGAAGGTAGTGTCTGAAATACCTACAAAATTTCACCACTGCTAACAGCTCCTTTCTTGTAGTGCAATAATTGCGTTGGACTTTTAGCAACACGTGGCTAGCATAGCAGATCACTTTTGTCTCCTCTTTCTAAATCTGTGAAAGGACGGCTCCAATTGATAAATCTGACGCATCGGTGTCGAGAATAAAGTGTCCGTCCGGTGTGGGATAAGCCAAACAAGGAGCAGAGATAAGGGCTAACTTGGTTCTTTCAAACGCTTCAGTGTGTGTGGCCTCCCAAATTGGCATATCTGTGGCGTGCGCCAAGTCGTACAAGGAAGCTGTCATTCCAGCAAAGTCTGAAACATGATCCCGGTGATAATTTGCAAAGCCAAGGAATGACATGAGTTCTTTCTTTGTATTTGGCATGGGCCATTTCTTGACAGCGTTTACCTTCGATGGCGAGACTGACACACCTTTTGCACTTACTAATTTTCCAAGAAATTCAACCTCATCTTTAAAAAAGCTCACATTTCTTGGGCTTTAACTTGAGATTAAACTCACGGAATCTGTAAAGCACATTGCTCAAATTACGAAGTCCATTCTCAAATGACTTCCCTAAGACTATAATATCATCCAAATACACTAAAACCTGTGTCCAGATCAGGCCCCTCAGAACCAACTGCATGGCTCTTTGGAAAGTAGCTGGTGCGTTGCACAGGCCGAATCCCATGCGTGTGTGCTCGAATAGACCATAAAGGGTTATGAATGCGGTCTTCTGTCTGGACTCCTCATCAAGCTCGATTTGGTAATACCCACTCGCCATATCTAACGTACTAAAACAAGTCGTTCCTTGGAGGGTATCCAAGCAGTCTTCAATTATAGGGAGCGGATAACAATCTTTTGTGGTCCTATCATTAACAGCACGGTAATCCACACACCACCTGACTGTACCATCTTTCTTTCGAACCAAGACTGGAGCTGACGCCCAAGCCGAGGTGGAGGGCTGTATCACTCCTGCATTAAGCATCTTGGTAAGATGTTGCTGCTCATGTTCTTGAAAACCAAGTGGTGTTCTTCTCATCTTTTGCTTCACAGGTGTGGCATCCTTCGTATCGATCTTGTGCTTTACCGCGGTTAAACATCCCAGATCTAGGTCGTGTTTTGCAAAGACATCCTGGTATTCTATTAACAAAGACTTCAGTTTCTTACGCTCCTCAGGATTTAGCCCTTTGATAGCACGATCATACATGTCCCTCAGGTGTGGTGGAATGATGTCACTTGGTTCATTCTCAGTCTCTGTAGTTGACTTTGACTGTTTGATTTGGATGTCTGGTGACCACAGAGTATTTTGCGAAGCATTATGCCCCAGCACCTCTGTGGAACCTTCCATCAGACCTGAAACAGACTCTGTTTGTCCCAGTACAGTATCTTTTCTAAGTTTCACATACTGGTTGCTATCATTTACTAGGTTAACTGGACACACATTTCCAGTACACAAACTGCTTGCAATGAGGACTTTAGTAATTGTCACTGGTTCCATAATGAAGTTGCCCCTTAACGGTTCTTTGAGTGGAACAGCTAAAATCATCATGGAATTCGGGGGAATCTTGATCGTCTCATGCAGTAATATCCGTGCAACACTGGTTTCTGTTGTCTGGTTAGCAACCAACTTGGCTTGAATTAATTCCCCATTTATCTTAACTGTCTCGGCTCCTAATCTTATTACTGCTTTATGGGCTTCAAGAAAATCAAGTCCCAATATCACGTCATATCGTAAGGTAGCTGTGCATACATCCCAAGTAATTGTCTGGCTACCAATCTTAATATGTACGTTCTTCACAATGCGCCCATACACTAATTGTTCTCCAAGTCCTCTGAGCTTCACAAGTCCTTCATCTCCATGTTCTTCTCCACAAATTAACTTCTCATTTACTAATGTGATCATCGCTGCAGTGTCAACTACAACTTTTACTGGTATATCATTCAGAAAGGCATTCATCAGGAGATGCTTGCCGGAAGTGTGCCTTACCATCCCTTCAGTTTCCGCTATACTAGATTGGCCTAATTCTGAGTTATTCCGGGCCAAGCGTTGGCCGCTGGGCTTGACCCTTTCTTGTTTAAATCCTCACTTTCTCTATCTGAACCGGTGGATGTGTCTCTTCTTCGGAATGGAGCATTCCTGCCACCACGATTTTGAGTCCTATGTCCCTGGTATGGTGAGGGAGAACGAGATCTAGTCTGTCTGGATTGGTCCTGTCCCCTGTAACCAGTTGGTGGAGTAGGCGACCGATATCTGTGTCGTTGAAATCTTGTTGGTGCCCCTTCAGGACTCTTGGCTCTTGCCACTATCTTGTCATTGACAGCCACACTTAGCTTTTGTACTACACCAACTAAATTCCGCAACTCATCTTCCAGAGAAGAGCTTGGCTTCTCTTGTACCTTTTTCGGGTTTCTTTCTGGTGTACTGTCTCTATCTGAAAAGGAGACTTGTCTGTGAGCATAACTGTGGCTTGTCCGGACTCCAAATATGGCACGCTGGTTAGCTATGTATGTCTTGACCATTTTCACAGCCTGAGTAATGGAAGACGGGTCTTTTTCAAGAACACTTCTTGCAGCTTCTTTGTCTCTGCGCCCACGAAGGAATGCTTCCGTGGCTATCTGGTCTACGACTTCCGGATTCCCCTTATCAAAACCATCCAGCGCCATAAAATATATTCTTTGAGAGATTTCTTCTAATGGCTCACTTTCCTGTTGTCTCATAAACTGTAATTGTCTTCGCGCCGATACAGGTGCCTCTTTTGTGCTAAAACGTCTGCGCAAGTCTGCTCTCAAGACATTGTATTCCACACTAGTGCTATGAACTTTACGTGTGTACTCTAATGCGGAATCTGTTAAGCAGTCTAATAATTTGCATGTTTTCGTTTCTCCAGTCCACCCTTTGCGACCTGCAGTTCGTTCGAATTGATACATGAATGCTTCAAAAGTAGGTTTTCCTGAGCCACTAAACAGTGGCGTCTTGGGTGGTTGTGGACTTTTACTCTTGGCTCGAGTTCTAGCATATTCTGACCAGCGTGAGTATTCTTGATCAAAAGACTCATCATCAGACGAATCTATGTCTTTTCTACGGCCTCTTTCTCTTTTCCTTCCTCGAGACTGTCCACTTACTTTTTGTCCTCCACTGTCTGCAATGATATGCGGAGCTTCACGCCCCAGCGGTGTACTAGCAGACTGCTGCCCAGTAGCAACTGTGGTAGGAGGCGTGCTTGTTGTTACTATATTTGCCCCTATTCGAGGAGGAAATTCTTGATTCATTATATTTGACCATTGGTAATTCGGATTCGTTGGGATTAGGCTACTGGCTTGAATCAGGTCACCTGACGGACCCTGGACAAATTGCGGAGTACTAAACCCCAGCAAGGGCGGTGGTGGTACCTGAAACATCTGATTGTACAGTTGTGAACCAGAAACTGGTATGCTCTGTGTACTAGCTAAAGGAGGTGTAACATTATTTCCATATGATCCTAATACATGTTGTACTGGCATATTTGTGCCACTGACTGTGGGGAGTCTTTCAGTTGGTCCATGGGTACATGGTGGGTGTACGTATGATCCACTAGTCATGGGCATTTCCCCATATGTTCCCTGCATGTTTGGTATCAGTGTCTTCTGATCACCCATTGTTGGAATATTGCCAAGCTGTCCTGGCATATTAGGTGGAGGCAACCCTGGAACACCACCGACCATGGGTAAGTTCCCAAACTGTCCTTGTATAGATGGCGGAGCAATCTGCCCAAGCGGAAGTACTGGACTGTTTGTGGATATCATGTTTACCTGATTAGTTGGCGGACTGATATGCGCCGATTCAGGTGCAACGGTATTTTGGTTTTGTGGCGGTGGCATACCATGTATGTTGTTGACCCCAGTTGTAGCTTTTGGCAATACAGGTGGCAGTGTTAAATGATTTTGAATGGGGGATACCAATGGCTGTGTGACAAAATCAGCAGTAGCAAGGTTATCATGAATAGGTGTGCTAGCTGTTGGATGTTGCTTTTCCATTTTTTTATCTTCTGTCTTATATGCTGGTATTCCATATATCTTAGGCTTTGCCCCTTTTTCTTCAAAGTCTTTGACTACATCCATTGTTTTGCTGATGAATTCTTTCTGTTTTTGTATTTCTTCTTGATGTGGTCCTTTTAACTCTATTAAGCTGTCATCAAAATGGTGTTTCTTTGCCCCTGGGTCCCCTAGTATAGTTTTGCCGGCACCTTTAATCGATTTCTTGGGTTCTAGATTTGAGGGTGAAGCTGCACTCAAAAATAGTTCACTCTTTTTCTTTTCCTCCAATAGTTGCTTATTTTGTTGTATGATTTCATTCACCAGTGGCGACAAAGTAGATGAGAATGCTTCTGCAAGGGCTGAAGCAATGGCCTTTGTTTGGTCTCCACTTGCTTGCATAGGTGGTTGATCCTCCGGTTCTGTAACTGTTAAGTTCAGTTCTTGATTCTCAGAAGTGTCAACCTCCTGCAACCCTAGGGCTCCTTTATCAGCGCCAGCTTCCAAATCAGACATCATTTAACACTGATTTTCAAGGCTCAAAAATTGTATGTAAAATACTAGTAAGGTTTATTTATTATTATATCCTATTTGTTTGTGTGTATGTGTGTATCACAGTGTAAACATGAATAGGTATGCAGATACACTATGTATGTATGTATGTATGTATGTATATGTGTATATGTATGTATATGTATGTATATGTGTATATGTATGTATATGTGTATATGTATGTATATGTGCGACTTGAGTCAAAGTACAAACTATCTCAAATCACAGTAACAAATATCTCAGATCACAATTTGTTTTGCGACCAAAGAAAATACAACAATATATCTCAAGTTACACAATCAATTAATAATCAAATATCTCAAATCAAAGTATGCTCTGACCCAAGACGAAATATAATATTTATGTATGTATGCTGGTGTAATGTTTTGTTGTTGTTTTTTTGTTTGTTGTCTCTTAAAAATAACAAACAGATTTAATTTTCACTGTAAATCAATTTATATGACAGCAAAAATATTAAATTTCAATTCAAAAATATCAAAATGTAAACATACCTTACGTATGTCAACACAAAACAGCTGATTCCAATTTGTTTACATACGGGAGTCAGTTCCCCGGATGTTACTTCTGATTATCACTTCCTGCAAGAAGCCCTTAATGGCCGACTTCAGAAATTTCCAGTCTACGACATATATACACAAATTTATTTCTCGAAAATGAGGGTATTTTGGCACGAAAATTTCATCAAATTCAATGTGTATCGCGATTCTGTGTATTCTTATATGTGATGGCACACGTAAATCCTAAAAATAAAAGTTTTACAAAAATTTGAAAAAATTCGAAAGCGGGAAAATTGTGAAGTTGAAATATCAGATTTGAATCCTGTCGACGACGCCAATGTCGTACCGAGTGCAAATATATATTAGACACGCGAGTGTAGGGATGCGTGTAAATAAGTAATACTAACCTATAAATAATAAATATTCCAGGTCAGGAAACAATCATACAATGAAATGTGGACAATCATGCAATCGATACACGTGGTTGAAGGCGGCCAGAAGTGACGTCACATATATCTGTCTATAGATGGCTTCCGTGTAATACTCCATAAATGGTGCACCTCCGTATGCACCACCGTCCTAGAAGGCATGTAATGCGAAAGCATTTTCCCTGGTTTTGGATGCCCACCACTGCTTGTTGGATTTGCCATCAGCAGGACGCACAGAGAGGTAAAGCAGCGATAAACCATACTCTGGATCATACTGGAGGCTTTACAGATGCACAGCTGCATGATTGGTGTCAGTTGGTAAATGGTGGGTTATATCTACTTGCAGCATGGCTAAAGTGTGACTCACTTGATGATTTACTCCGTCATGTTATCCAGCACCAGTTACATCAGGACGCCAGGAGTGGGTTTACAGATGACGACATCCCCTTGCTACAGTTTTATGCCACCAACTACAGTGATGACGAACCAGAAGAGTTCACCGTGAACCCACCGAACCACTTCATATGCCTTATTAACTGGGAGTTGACATCAGTGCTACTGTCACGTGTTGGAAGTAGTAGACAAGAGCAGTTCCGGAACAGCCATAGGAAGTTAACTGCCACTGGAATGAATGTAGTGAGAGATCTAGTCCGAGCTCGTCAAGAGGAAGAAGAGGATTCTGGACCACGGATAGTTATAATAGACAGTCTTTTTCATTTTTGAATCGATACACGTGGTTGAAGGCGGCCAGAAGTGACGTCACATAGATCTGTCTATAGATGGCTTCCGTGTAATACTCCATAAATGGTGCACCTCCGTATGCACCACACTACTAATAATCCACAAGGCATGCAACTCGGCAGGTTTAAAAATCGTACCCCTGCTCGCTTCGAGTACATTTATTGAACATTATTTCCATTATGTCATTC
This sequence comes from Bathymodiolus brooksi, assembly GCA_963680875.1. NCBI lineage: Eukaryota > Metazoa > Mollusca > Bivalvia > Mytilida > Modiolidae > Bathymodiolus > Bathymodiolus brooksi. The sequence continues at coordinate 36,044,821 of OY804575.1, forward strand.
AAACTAGGGCATGTATCCATTCCTAAAATACGCATCTTTTTGCCCCTGTTTTTGTTTTGTGCATACGATAGCTCAGTTCTCCAGAATTTTAAGATTCTCACACATTTATTGCCAAATTTTTCGTATAAGGACCCACGGCTGACGGAAGTGACGTACCACTGCATTAACTTCAACGATAGGGTCAGAAAAGTTCCATATTTAAATTTTTGGAACTTTTCTGACATGCAATTTGATGTTAACATAAGATTGTATGAATATTGACACGAACAAGCTAAAATAAGGAAAAAGAGATGAAATAATAAAGAAATAAAGAAATTTTATTGAAAATAAATTTGTAAACAGAAAGTTAGAAAAAGGGGGAAAGTCAGTCGTATTGATGGAGCATCCGTAACAAAAATATTGTGTTTACGTGTTTTAATTGCACGTCGCATATTATTAATTTTGGATATGGTGATTATTTTCAGTGAATATAGATGTTTAAAACGTTTGCAAAACGAAAGAAGAACGTCATATTAGGGAACGACCATTTAACTTGAAGGGGGGGGGGGGGGGTTCTAAAAAAATATTCTGATTCCCAATGTTGCTGAAAAAAGTATTCTGATTTTGGTGGAGGAAAAAAAAATAATCTGATTCAGAGTTTTTGTCATATAACCTGATGTGGGAATCTGGAAAAAAAATCGCGCTTTGCGCGACCAAAAAAAAAAAATTCTAACTCTCGTGTTGTCCGAAAAAAAAAATTCTGAACGAAACAAACAACCATACCCCCCTCCCCTTTCAAGTTAAATGGTCAGTCCCTTAGCGTATCTATTTATGTTAAATTGGCAAATTCTCTGTACCACTGTTTCAACTATGGTTTTATGAGAAATAAAGATTCTTTTTATGAATTAGGGATATTAAAGTTACAATAAATGAATAATCTGTTAATAACAAATTTAAACAAAATAATAGTGCGGTCCTTCCCAACATTCGTAGGTTTGGAACTAAAACGTATTCGATCTACTTCCACTCAATCTAAACAACGATAATATGTCTACCAGTAGTTCAGCGATAAGTTGTCTTCATCTAGGTTTATCTCAAAACAAAACTGATTGATTTTTTGTTCTCGGCTTCATGAAGACGAGAATTATTGAATGATTGGAGAAACTTCATCTAATTCAGAAATTAAATGTATTCTGAAAAGAAATGACCCCAAAATCAATAATGTCTTGTCATTCGTGTTTATTAACAATTGACAGTCAAATTTAGTTATTCTCGATGTTAATTTGTAAACATGACAGAAATGTCTTGTTCGGCTTCGGCACTGTCGACTCATCTTTAATATATATGCATTTAAGATTCAGTATATCGGTGATCCAGTATATCCTGACCTAAAGAATGGTATATATCTTTGATCAAGTATTGAAATATTTATATAATAATGTTGTGTTAATAGCAATGACTATGCCAATATAGTGGTCAGGGTTGAAGACATAGTGCACGACCTGAAGTGCACTATGTCTTCTACCCTGACCACTATATGGCATAGTCATTGCTAACACAACATTATTATTATTATTATGCTGACTGTTATATGTCGACAAAATATATTGAGAACTATTACAATAAAGGAGGTCCTGATATTGGTGACTAATATATTGGATCAGATAGTCTTGAAAGTGTGAGAATATTCTTTGTTTCATTTAAGGCTTTAAAATTATAAAGATTTTTGAAGTTGAAATTTAATTAACAACAATAACAAGTACATGTATTAAAAAACAGTAACATGAATAATAGACGACTATGATAGATTGACAGATTGGATCCACCCCCTTGCACGTGGACTAGCTATATATAGATTGACAGACAGCTGAAAACCCAACCTTCCCCGCGTGAAACTGGCATAGTAGATGTACTATTTTCGCATAGTATATCAACGTCATATAATTCTTTGTGATATATGCTAAAATATCGTATGAACTTATATTACAGAAGAAATTTACAGAAAGCATAATAATACGTTATGTTTTCATTAGTGTAAACAAAAAGAAAGATGGCTCTAATTTTAATTACGCTTCAAACAAAATGTTTATGCTTTTACACTTCAATAAAAATAACCCCAAAAAAAATGTTTTCAATTTTGCAGTTATCTTTTTGTTTTTGTTTTTTGTTTTCGTTTTTAAATCGCATCTCGTACATTCATGTAGGAGAATGACAATTGTTCCCTCGGGAGGCATCATATCTTCAATTATTATGCTTTCTGTAAATTTCTTCTGTAATATAAGTTCATACGATATTTTGGCATATATCACAAAGAATTATATAGCGTTGATATACTATGCGAAAATAGTACATCTACTATGCCAGTTTCACGCGGGGAAGGTTGGGTTTTCAGCTGTCTGTCAAGCTATATATAGCTAGTCCACGTGCAAGGGGCGGATCCAATCTGTCAATCTATCATAGTCGTCTATCATTCATGTTACTGTTTTTTAATACTTGTTATTGTTGTTAATTAAATTTCAAACTTCAAAAATCTTTATATTTTTAAAGCCTTAAATGAAACAAAGAATATTCTCACACTTTCAAGACTATCTGATCCAATATATTAGTCACCAATATCAGGACCTCCTTTATTGTAATAGTTCTCAATATATTTTGTCTACATATAACAGTCAGCATAATAATAATAATAATAATGTTGTATAATTAGGTTTGTCTGATAAAGATAATAATTCAGAGAAGAACAGTTATTACGCAGTAAATGTTAACAGCATATTATATTTACGAGAAGCATACAACAAATAATATGAATTTTGTCCTAGTACATTATATGTGTGGTTGAATTCAGATTTGAATCTTAAAACCGTACATGTAAAGATTCTCAATCTTAGAATCAAAGGATATTCTATAGAGAAATGGTTGGGGTGGGAAAATGGGATTTTTATTAATTCGAATATACAAAAAGATATAGTAAATGGCTGACATTGTTGCGTAAGGTATAACAAGATAAATGTTTTACTCCATTGGATGTTAACACTGGTAGCAAAATAAAACTTATATGGTTCATACATTTTTTTATTATTGGCATCATTTAATAATGCAATGTTTTTGAGTTGTTTCATGGGTGTGTATCGTGACTTTAAGCTTTACTGAAATTTTATATCTTTACTGCCAAATTTATCATGTTAGGAAAACAGGGGACATTAATAAATGGCGAAATGGCCAGTGAAACCCCAGCCATGGATAGGTGTATGGAAACCTAAACACTTGAAGTAGATATCGGGGCACGAACCAACGGAAGTGACGTTAGTTCGGCGTTTTATCAGAAGTCCACGACTTGAACCACTAGGTCACCTTGTCACCTCTAATGTTTTGAATAAACAAGAAAGTCCTGTCATTTGTTTTTAATAAGTCCAATCGTTGTAAGTTATAGGTAAACTGGTATTGGAACAGCGGTAGTAATTTTGCATCTAACTAAACACACACAAACCCGACATAAATCACTGCCGACGACTCAACTCGTGTCTGTGTGTGGGTTTTTCTTCCCCACAAATAATGTCTTTCACGTAACTGTAATATTTCTAAGTCATAAAAGAGAAAGGCTCCAATAATAAAAGTCGCATTATTAGAAACAAAATCTGAGGTATATCCTTTTCTTAGACATAAAAGAAGACAGCCGTATGATATGAAATATTGACCCTGGTTATGCATAATGTATTAATTTTCTAAGATTTCGCAATTGCCAATATTTCAATTATCCTATGATCTTACACAATCAATCTCCACACGTTCAATAATTACAAAAGTAATATTGCGTTATTAATATTGCAGTCTTTAATTCCATAACCATATTTTAACGCCTGTTGTATGGTTTATATATGTCAGATGTAACACTATATATTATATATTATATAACAGTACAAGACTGATGCTTTCGATCTTTTCCTGGTTACAAATTAGAATTAAAAACTCAATGGGTCTATGAGCACTCCCTCTACATCAATCTTTAAAGACCCAAATGTTGCTAAACACCTGTTTTTTCTCCATGACAAATATATTATTGTCTCCGCAGACAAGGCCCCTAACAATATTGTTTATGTGTGTAAATCACATTATGTAGACGGGGTCAGACCTATAATTCGACAGCCCGATAGTCCGACGAACCAGTAGTCCGACAGTCCGGTAGTTCGACAGTCTGATAATCCGACAGACTAAGTACATTTAATAGCTATTCTATGAAAATAAAATATATGTTCTTTATGAGAAATGTTCGCTTAGTCAAGTTTTGTGTGTGAAAGCAAGATCCTTCGTCAAACTGGCGTTGCAAGATTCTTATGTGGTTTACTGAAGCATATATTAAAAATTGTCCATCAAATTAATTTTCAAGACATTTACTTTAGAGAATTAAAGAAAACAGGTTCAAATACATTGTCTAGATCCGGAATACGCAGCCTTTGCCTTTTGTTCCGGTTGGCTTATCTAGCCAAGACAGTCTTTTCAGTCCGGAACATAACGCATCGGTGGAGTAATGGTTAGCGTGCTCGTCTCGAGTGCGGTAGATCATGGGTTTCTCCGCTAAGCACGCAGCATTAAGGAGAAAGAGCAAAGACTGGTTGGCTCGGAATCAGAATAATGTGTCCGAGTGGAGCGACACGTCTACCCACGGACTGTTGTTTCAGTGAGCTAGCACTATAAAAATCCAACTCGGCGTGTTGGTCTAGTACAAAGCAGACCTCATCATCACAGTGTATAACCGGACAGTTTTCAAAAACGGAAGTTGCTGTACTGTCCGACCAGTAAGGTTAGTTGCTTGCAGAATTTTTCAACATTTTTAGATGATTATCCGTGATTTATTCTTTGCAAGCGGATCAACCGAAGCAACAAAAATAAAAATTACTGCAAAGGTATGTCATTTATATTTCTGATCAAATAACAGTTCCCTATTTGAACACTGAAACTGGAAATCGTCGTTTAAACATCAGTGGATGGTATGTTTTCGCTCGAAGAAAGGGGGTAAAAATCTAATTTTTCTCCACTTATTCTTTAAATTATGTCAACTATGTTCTCACTATCTGATGAAATGCAAGGAAAATACATGATGACCGTAAGCGCACTCATTTTCCTTACGGCGGGTGCATTTAACATCGTTCTTCATTCTACGTCACTGTACGCCTAATTGCCAACGAATTTTTCTGTCCTTTCCGCACATTGTGTATTCCTTCAAGTTTCGAAGTTGTTATCTGTTGTTCTAAAATTTCATACTTTTTTTTACGGTTTACTCATCTTTAATTGTAAAACGGGTAGTAAGGTTACGACCTTTTGCTGGCAAAAAGATTATGGACAGTTTTTGAAATAAAATCAATACCAGATCTTGCCAAAAAAAAAACAAATCGGAAAGTGCATTTCATTGAAAAATTATGTCTTTTCCTTTATTACTGTGAATATAGTATCCATTGTTTAGGAGTTTTCCTGGCACGATACCAAAGTTTTTGGTATGTAACGTTTTCTTATCCGATAAATACACTTTAATTTTTAGTTCAGACTCTGGGTGGTTGATAATATTATGGTCTATAATTTCTGGAAATACGTTGGAAGTGAATGAACAGGTAACACATCGATATTGTCGAATCAGAGCGGGATCCATATCTGTAATTAAAAAAATAATTGACAATTTCAAAGTCAAGTAGAACGGGGTTGTAATGGCTAACTAGCACAAAGAGATATTTTCTTTAACCAAAGTATTATATATCGTAAACTTTTATTTTCAATGTGTTATGTAATCTTCAGGTGAGCGACTGGGGGTATTAAATTCTGAGAAAGTGCCATTTCATCTATTACATATTAAGAAGTTATTGTTGAAGCCATGAATTTTTTGAGATTTTACCAAGGATAGGAAATAATATGCACCCCCTTCTTTTTTTTTATAGCTCATCTGACCCAAAGGATCATGAGACACTTTGCGTCGGTCGTCCGTCCGTACACAATTACTAAAAATATTCTCCTCTGAAACCACTTGGCCACTTAAGACCAAACTTTGGTGGAATGGTCCGTTGGTGATCCCCTTCCAAAATTGTGTCCGTCAGTCCCGACCTCCAACCAACATGGTCGCTGTTACTAAAAATAAAAAACGGGGATGAAATTGAAAAAATCTTCATCTCTGAAACTACTGGGCCAATTGGAACTAAACTTTGCCTAGTCCTTTGATGACCCCCTTTCAAAATTGTGTCCGGCAATCCAGACATCCAACCAACATGGCCACTGTTGCTAAAAACAGAAAAGGTGGATACAATTTAAATTTTTTTCCTCTTAAACTACTGGAATCAAGCTTTACTAAAATAATCCTTTGGTGACCCCCTTTCAAAATTTTGTCTGGCAGTCCCGTCCTCGGGCCAAGATGGACGCTGTTACTATTTATTAACGATTCCTTGCATATTAAGTAGGATGCAAGGTATTACATGTCTTACCAAATCCTATACAACCAATATGTTTAGGTTATTTCAGTGAAATACTGTTCGAAGAATATAATATTTGTGCTTCGTCGTACATCTTATTTTTAAAGATAGTTCTTGTTTACCCTGAAACAAGCTTTAACACTTAAAAAAACCTCAGTGGTGCAGTCCTAATTTGGTTTTTTCGACTACATTGTGATTAATAATATAGATGTTGAAGTCACACCCACTGAGTAACAGGCACTTCTTTTTTTTTCATTAACCGTCGAAAACTGGTGACGTAGTACAAATTGTTTATGAATAAGCATGTGTTGTTTTTCATTCCATCGCTTTGAAACAACGAAAATAATCGGTTTTTAATTTAGTAAATCAAACACAAATGACAAATTGTACATCATTTTATATATGATAAGCTTTCGAGATCAAGTGATTCTGGTCGCTCTATTGAGATATTAATATTTGTATGAGACTGTTGAAAACCGGTAATACCAGTATATTATTTCCAATGTCAAAATAATATTTGACGATGATGTTCAAAAAACGAAATTTAGCCACCAGAACTGCAATTTTCAACATTGACGAAACCCAACGACATTCATGATAAATATCCCCTCCCCATTGTGTAGGTCTTCAAAACAACAAATAAGTCATCATTATATTCCGTTTAGCTCTTTATATGTTTTTTTTTAGTTTTTTTTTTATTATTAAATATAATTAAAACACATTATGTTTCGGTGCGAAAGATTTCCGACGATGTATAAACGTAGGAAAATCGTTGATTCCACCAGGAAACTATCTGGCGAGAAAATTATCCTCAATTATACCACAGATGGCGCCACATTTGTTACCGGATCTTGATGATAAGTTATTTTGATGCAGGAACTTTGAACCGATATCCTACGACCAGGGGATGTCATAGGCTCGAGAGTTTCGCATACCATAAAACAAAATACTTATTTTCATTCAGCATCTAGGATATTAAAAGAAATCATAGACAATTTATTTAGAAAATGGTGGAATAAAATATTGGGGATGTCATAACTAAAAGTGGGCGGAACTTCCAATCGAATGTGACCAGCGTTTCAACATTTTGTCATGTGTCTGTGACAAAATTTGTAATAACTTTTACATTGATCGGGGTCGAATTAGCTGGAATACAAATTTAATGTGATGGCCGACTTTCTTGCTGAAAACAATCAGTGTGGTCAAAATATTCTACGTCTTGTGTCAAGAGGAAATGCCATTTTAGCAGAACTTCTCAGACTTTCAGAAGTTATCCCCCCTGTTTTCAAACAAGAAACACAACTGGATAAATCGAAATATGGAGACATAATAAGTGACTTTACTTACTTTAGAAATGCAGAGTACTTTGATAATAAAATTGAAACAAAAGTGGTAAGATGTCAAAGCTGATATATTTGAACAATTAAGACACTGATTTATGGCATATGCTTTTACTACTGCCAGTACTGGCTTGCAAACAAACCACAGGGCCGGGTAACAATTATCGCACGAAACTACCCAAAGCTCTATATATATTATATTGTACCAAGAAGGGTAACAACAAAATTTTCCACATCTCACTTCAAAGTTTTTTATCACTACGAATACAAAGCAGAAATGTCCCAAAATGCACACAATTATTCATAATACAGTAAAACTTGTTTTATTGTCCTCGATTCATCGCCAAGCTAACTTATCACCATGAAATTATCAAGTCCTGTTTTCTTTCCATGTAAAAAACCTTGTTATAATGTCAAACTCGCATATTGCCATCCACCCAGGTGTCAAAAGATCAAATGGTCAATTTACTGTTGATTGTCCCTCGATATGATGCCAATCAGTTACATGTATGTCACACGTCGATGATTTTACAGGTAGGTTTACAAGCAATCCTTGTACAAACAATTGGATTACAGTTAATTGTTGTATTATTAAAAGTTGAAACCATCGTGTTAGTTTTATGGTTTGAGAACTCTTTTAATTGTGAATAAAATTTGTTTGAATTTTTCAGTGTTTCGATTTCGAAGTGTAAAAATGTCTACTCCAAAGCAAAAAAGAAATTTGCTTTATTTCAAACAGAAACGTGAAATCGTAGACTATGCAACGAAACATCCTAAAAGCACTCAGCAACAAATAGCAGATTATTTCTCTATTTTTGGGGAATTACCTGTAAAGCATAGAACTGTCAGAGGCATCCTATCAAATAAAGAAATTTACACTTCTGAGGATGATCAGGGAGCTTCCTGCAAATGACATCTTACATGTAAACAAGTTCACTGACTTACAAAAACTTTATTTACAAACGATAATTTCTGTATGTCATATTTATATCATGAAATATTTTTTCTATAAGTTAAAATGAAATATTATTGTTTATTTATTGATTTCTTATCAGTTAACAACCATCATCTGTAAATTTGTCATTCTATTTCCAAGGGTCATTATAAACATTATGTCTGTGTCCAAATTTCCAGTTTAAGGCTTCCCTCAGTTTATCGCCAAACTCATTATAACGTCAAATTATTGCTGAATAAATGGTGGCTGTTTAACTGGGTTTGACTGTAATAGTTTAAGAAAGATAGTTTCTGTACCTTCACTCTATATATAATTTTCTATATATGATCAAGTGCTTCCCTTCTATTTTAACTAACAAAGGATTCTTGAATAAAATTTGAGAAGTAGAACATATAACCAGTAGCAATTCAGATAACAAAAGAAAACAACAAAAGACTACATTGTATCTGTAGCAATTTATATCTTTTTCACATTTTAATGTAGTACTTTTTTGCAGGAACTACAAGATCTAGATGAGGAATTCAGAGAAAACAACATTGAGATCCTTACTAGATTTTACCAAGCATTCTCTAGTGTACACAAATATGTAACTGATTTAACAAAGTAAGTTGTTTTACTACAAGTATAAACTAGATATACCGATACAACTTGTAGCTCTGACAGCACGGAATATGAATACAAAAACCCTTATGAGAACCCAGAAATATGACCTAATTTCTTCACTACTTAGTACAACTACTCTGAAAGGGGTGCTGGCTGTAGCTAGTTGTACATGAAGAATAAGCTACAGTACAGTGAGAGACAGTGTGATAAATCACTGTGACATGTCACTCTTCTTAGTGATACTAATATGTCTTTTGATCTGTTTAATCTATTTACTGATTTTGATATGTCTTTTGGGTGATAATAAGTAACACTCTAAATGTAATAGAAATGTTGGAGATATATTTAATAGAACAAAAGATATATCCAAATCACCGACATGAATGATACGTCTATCACAGTGATTTATCATGGTATGTCTCTGACTGTATTGTATGCCACTCTTTCCAAAGAGCAGGATATAATTGAGTGTGTTATGTTTAGAAATTAGAAAATGTTATTCTACTTTCACTTTAAAGACATTTTACTTCTCAGTCAAAATACATCTGTTCATAGACACATTCACGTTTAAAGACATTTTACTTCTATCCATAGACTCATTCCACTGCCATCTGCTTACTCACATACTGATTTATAGTTTATATATATATATCAAATATGTAAAAAAGATCATGTCTGTCTTTTGTAGATTTCTTGAAGATTTAGAGGAAGGAATATATATACAGCATTCCCTAGAAAGTGTTTTGATAAATGATGATGGAAAACAGCTATTGGTAAGAATAGATATTCAAGACAGGTCTTAGGTATACAAAGATACCAGAATATTGCAGTATTATTTTGTTGATGTTGTGAAACCTGTTTAAACTGTACTGAACCGCATCGGTGGTGTAATGGTTAGCGTGCTCGCCTCGAGTGCAATCGATCGTGGGTTCAAGCCCTGATGGGGTCAAACCAAGCACTATAAAATGGGTATTTGTTGCTTCTCTGCTTCTCCGCTATGCATGTAGTATTAAGGAGAAAGAGCAAAGACTGGTTGGCTCGGAATCGGGGTAATGTGTCCGAGTGGGACGACATGTCTATCCACAGACTGTTGTTTCCGTGAGCTAGCACTGTAAAAATCCAACTTTAAAGTGTGTTGGTCTAGTACTAAGCAGACCTTATCATCATTTCATAGAAAATTAACTTGTTCTCACCATGATATAGCTGAAAAATTGCTGCGTTGGCGTTAAACAACAATCACTCACTCACCTCCTTAAACTGTATTGTCAATAAACTTGAATCTTGTACTTTTAAATTTAGCCATAATTTTGATTTTTATATAACTGCAAAAATGTTCTTTTTTAAGGTAAAATGGTATCAAAAATCTAAAATTTTAGAATTAAAATTTAAGTCAGATTTTTATAAGATTTTTCTTTTGATTCCGTATGAAATTTCTTGCATGCTATTTTAAAACAGATTTGACCCAGCTCTTATGGTTTCTGAGATGAAAAGCGTTAATATGTTGAAAAGGATCAACACCCAAAATGTTAATATTTTGTGTGCGATTTTTCAGTTGAATTCCTAGGAAAATGCCTGTTTGAAGTGTTGATAAACCTTTTATTGTTTGAGAGATATCAGAGGACCCCTCTTTTCTTGCATAGTGTTGTGTATTACACTATTTCATTTGATATTTACAGTGTGAAACTCTTTTCTTGTATGGTGTTATGCTAATCACCATTGATACAAAGATAGAAGGCATCATAAGAGAGAGGATATTAGTGTCGTATTACAGATATAGGTAAATTTAGATTTGTTACATTTGTTTATTTATATTAAAGACAAGATAAAAAGTGAAAAGGGTAATAAATCTGTTGTTAGGCTAGGGTTGTTAGTATTTATTGTCGCTTTCAACAATTTTTTCTGCTATATTGTTACCAGTTTACCAAATTTATTGGAGGAGAAAATCCGGCAGAGTTGAAACGAACTGATCAGTGAAATCCTTGGCTTTGGTAGGTGTCTGAAAACCTTAACAATTGAAGTGGATATCAGGGAGGCAACAGAAGTTAGTGATGTTAAACTTGTTGTCAGAAGTCTTAACCACTCATCCAACCCAGGCCCCTTCAATTAATAGAATTATTTTTCTTTGTTTACCAACAAGTACAAGCACAGTAATTTTTACAGGTAGATTTTGAAGGCTTATTTAGCATTTTATCACAAATCTCTTATTGTTCACTATATTAATAATATGCTTTGATTTAATAATTCCTTGGCAGTGCGCAGAAAGCTGCAGCAGGTGACTCAAATATTGATGATGTATGTCAACTGTTGAGAAGTACAGGGTTCTCTAATGCTCCAGGAGCTAAGAGACCACCAAACTATCCTGAATCATACTTCAAGTAAGTTCATAGAAGTAAATATAACCAAAACTGACCATAAAAACTCCCTCCATTGTGTAATGGTTAACATGTGGAGGATGATGAATTTAAACCTTGGGTAGGTCATATTAAAATTACAGACTCGAGGACATGGTTTAAGATAGGCCCCTTTGTGAAAGCTGTGACAAAGAACCTTCATTAATGTAGTTTTATGGTTTTAAAGATTCAAAATCTTTTACTGATTGTTAAAAGTGGTGTATACTATTTATTTATTACAGTTTAATACAATAACCAGGTGAGATACAGAAACAGGTAGACATACATGTTTTATACTTAATTTGAACTATTATCATTTTTTATGACAATACCAGCTGGTATATACTGTTAGTGTGTCAATTTATGGATTTGAAATGTGTGTGAAATTTATCAGTTAATAACCAGATAAAACCTGTAATGATATTGAACTAACTCAAAATATAGCATATTATTTAAAATATTTTGTTTATTATTTATATAAGAAAAGGAATTAGAAAATACTTTTGTGATGATTAGACATTACCAGCTGATTTCAAAATATTTATTTTTAGTTACATGTACCAGAATTATCTTTTTATGAGTATTTCGATCATGACAAATAATCACGAAGAAAAGAAATTCAATCAGTTTTTTTTTTGGTTGGAAACCAAAGTAATTATGCCTATCCACTAATGGAAATCAAACACTGATTGATTGCATAGGTAGTATTATTCTATATGATCACTGCCACGGGTGTCACTTTTGAAGTATATAGTATCAGGAAGAAACATCTATATATACATTAGGACATATGGACAGTATATACATACTTCTACATTTTGCCAGGTGTTTTGTAACAAATCATTACCAGAAGATATACTGCAAATGTGTGATTAATCAAATCAGCACTTTCATTGTTTAATTCTTTAATTTTTCAGCCGAGTTCATATTAACAGTGAATACATCAACATGGTGATTGGTCGACTCAGGTCAGATGACATATATAATCAAATATCTGCATATCCACTACCAGAACATCGTTCTACATCCCTGGCTACACAGGCTTCTATGCTTTATATTATTTTATATTTTGAATCAGAAATTCTGCATAATCAGCAGGCAAAAATGAGAGAAATAGTAGACAAACATTTCCCAGATAATTGGGTAAGTCATCAACATTATTGTTTTGGATTATTTCATCTAATTCCTACATCTTCTGCTCATGACATTGTAAGAATGTAGGTAAAATACTGCAGCATTGACATAATCATTGATAATTAACTTTGGAGGTATTCTCAATACTTGATGGTACTAATTAATTATAAGCTATCAATTTATTGAATGATTAACTAATTAAAGTAATAAGGAGAGAATCAAATAGATAAACTCAATTTAACCATTTATCTAGATTAATTATAGAATATCTATATGACCTAGGACCTTAAGGAAAACAAATGTATTAAATATTTCATAATTATTTTTTTTAGGTAATAAGTGTATATATGGGTATGACTATTAACTTACTAGATGCCTGGTCACCTTATAAAGCAGCAACAACAGCTTTAAACAACACATTAGAGACAGGAAATATCAGGGAACAGGTAAGGCTTTATAGCTATTGTTTTTTTTTATAGTGGGTTCACTATTATATAAACAAATGTGAGATTCAATGACCATTTGTTTGCAACTTTAATTTGTATGGACATAAAAATTGTCTCACTACGATAAATATATAAAGGATCTACAATTATTGTTTTATTTTCAGGCCACAAAATATGCCAACAAATTAGAAAAAATGCACATTCCATTAGAGAAGTACCTAAAAGAAGGTGTATTATCTGAAGAGTTTGTGTTAGATAACATACCTAAAATGATGAACGTAATGAGAGATAGTAACGTCACACTTAGATGGTTGATGCTTCATACTTCAGCTCTGTCTCCAAGTAAGTCAACATCAGTATTTTTATTGTAAGTGGTGATTTTTTTATATATAAAATTTTTACATCTCAGTACCTCCCAAAATATATTATTCGAGTTGTGACAAAGTGGAAATCAACTATTGGTTTGATGAAGGTTAGGCTGGTGTATAGGTGGGTGGTGTCAACTTTTGCTTGGTTTCTATATATCAAGTGTAAGATATCCAACTGATTTGAAATATTTTAAAGCTAGCTGTAGACAGATGATTTACAGCATACAGGACGATTAGGGTGAGGTTAAAAAAAAATTTCCTCAATTTTGTTTTCATTAATTTCGTCAACCTGCCAATTTTTTGTGCTTTTGTATAGTTTCTAAAAAAAAGCACCCTTTTCTTCAAATCAATAACAACTCTGCTTCTACATCTCAAATGAAATCTTCAATATTTATTTATATATTTGAATACTTCAAATTTGATAAATATTAGGTTACCATTGAATTAAAATGCACTTGATATGCACATATTGATAACTTGTATCTCTTTTTAAATTAAATATTTAGATTCACATCTTTTAAAAAAATAAAGAGCTATTGCAGTTTGAGAAAAATGTATTTATTTTGTCAAGACAATATTCTTATTTTGTTATTTTGTAGGTGCAGACATGAATAAAAGATGTAGACAGTTGAGAGAACAAGTGTTAATTGATGCTAAATTTAATGCTTTAACTGTGTTTAGATTGTTATTGAGTGTTGGACAGTTTGAATTTAAGTTAAAAGAGGTATGTTTGTATCTGATTGTATTGTTGGTCTTTGGTTGAATTTAAGATAAAAGAGGTATATTTCATTTATTTGTCTTTGGTTGTAGGTATGTTTGTATCTGATTGTATTTAAGTTAAAGAAAGTATGTTTATCTTTGGTTGTATACTAGTATATGTTAAAAGAAGTATATTTGTCTTTGTATTAAGTTAAGAGAGGTATATATGTCTGTATTAAGTTAAGAGAGGTATATATGTCTTTGTATTAAGCTAAGAGAGGTGTATATGTCTTTGTATTAAGCTAAGAGAGGTATATATGTCTTTGTATTAAGTTAAGAGAGGTATATATGTCTTTGTATTAAGTTAAGAGAGGTATATATGTCTTTGTATTAAGTTAAGAGAGGTATATATGTCTTTGTATTAAGTTAAGAGAGGTATATATGTCTGTATTAAGTTAAGAGAGGTATATTTGTCTTTCTATTAAGTTAAGAGAGGTATATATGTCTTTGTATTAAGTTAAGAGAGGTATATATGTCTTTGTATTAAGTTAAGAGAGGTATATATGTCTTTGTATTAAGTTAAGAGAGGTATATATGTCTTTCTATTAAGTTAAGAGAGGTATATTTGTCTTTCTATTAAGTTAAGAGAGGTATATATGTCTTTGTATTAAGTTAAGAGAGGTATATATGTCTGTATTAAGTTAAGAGAGGTATATATGTCTTTTTATTAAGTTAAGAGAGGTATATATGTCTTTCTATTAAGTTAAGAGAGGTATATATGTCTTTGTATTAAGTTAAGAGAGGTATATATGTCTGTATTAAGTTAAGAGAGGTATATATGTCTTTGTATTAAGTTAAGAGAGGTATATATGTCTTTGTATTAAGTTAAGAGAGGTATATATGTCTTTGTATTAAGTTAAGAGAGGTATATATGTCTTTCTATTAAGTTAAAAGAGGTATATTTGTCTTTCTATTAAGTTAAGAGAGGTATATATGTCTTTGTATTAAGTTAAGAGAGGTATATATGTCTTTGTATTAAGTTAAGAGAGGTATATATGTCTTTGTATTAAGTTAAGAGAGGTATATATGTCTTTGTATTAAGTTAAGAGAGGTATATATGTCTTTGTATTAAGTTAAGAGAGGTATATATGTCTGTATTAAGTTACGAGAGGTATATTTGTCTTTGTATTAAGTTAAGAGAGGTATATATGTCTTTGTATTAAGTTAAGAGAGGTATATATGTCTTTGTATTAAGTTAAGAGAGGTATATATGTCTTTGTATTAAGTTAAGAGAGGTATATTTGTCTTTGTATTAAGTTAAGAGAGGTATATATGTCTTTGTATTAAGTTAAGAGAGGTATATATGTCTTTCTATTAAGTTAAGAGGTATATTTGTCTTTGTATTAAGTTAAGAGAGGTATATATGTCTTTGTATTAAGTTAAAAGAGGTATATATGTCTTTGTATTAAGTTAAGAGAGGTATATTTGTCTTTGTATTAAGTTAAGATAGGTATATATGTCTTTGTATTAAGTTAAGAGAGGTATATATGTCTTTGTATTAAGTTAAGAGAGGTATATATGTCTTTCTATTAAGTTAAGAGAGGTATGTATGTCTTTGTATTAAGTTAAGAGAGGTATATATGTCTGTATTAAGTTAAGAGAGGTATATATATCTTTGTATTAAGTTAAGAGAGGTATATATGTCTTTCTATTAAGTTAAGAGAGGTATATATGTCTTTGTATTAAGTTAAGAGAGGTATATATGTCTTTGTATTAAGTTAAGAGAGGTATATATGTCTTTGTATTAAGTTAAGAGAGGTATATTTGTCTTTGTATTAAGTTAAGAGAGGTATATATGTCTTTGTATTAAGTTAAGAGAGGTATATATGTCTTTGTATTAAGTTAAGAGAGGTATATATGTCTTTGTATTATGTTAAGAGAGGTATATATGTCTTTGTATTATGTTAAGAGAGGTATATATGTCTCTCTATTAAGTTAAGAGAGGTATATATGTCTCTCTATTAAGTTAAGAGAGGTATATATGTCTTTGTATTAAGTTAAGAGAGGTATATATGTCTTTGTATTAAGTTAAGAGAGGTATATATGTCTTTGTATTAAGTTAAGAGAGGTATATATGTCTTTGTATTAAGTTAAGAGAGGTATATATGTCTTTGTATTAAGTTAAGAGAGGTATATATGTCTTTGTATTAAGTTAAGAGAGGTATATATGTCTTTGTATTAAGTTAAGAGAGGTATATATGTCTTTGTATTAAGTTAAGAGAGGTATATATGTCTTTGTATTAAGTTAAGAGAGGTATATATGTCTTTGTATTAAGTTAAGAGAGGTATATATGTCTTTGTATTAAGTTAAGAGAGGTATATATGTCTGTATTAAGTTAAGAGAGGTATATATGTCTTTGTATTAAGTTAAGAGAGGTATATTGTCTTTGGTTGAATTCAAGGTAGATTAAAGTATGTTTGTTTGTGATTGAAGTTAGGCTCAAAAGATGTATGTTTGTGTCTTGATTGTATTTGAATAAAAAAAAAGATTTGTTTGTTTTTGGTTGAAAGGAGGTTAAAAGAGGTATTTTTATTTTTGATTGTATTGAAGTTAAAGTTGTATGTAATTTTAACAAGTCTTTTTTCATATGCTGACCTTAAGTTGAGTGCAGTGTAATATTATTTGGAATATCAGACACAACAGACACAAAATTAATCCAATCTTGTATAACAAGGTGTTCAATTCTTTTGATGACTATCACTAAAGTTGTAAAAAAAATGTTTTCTTACAGATGTTTAAACACATGTTAAATGAGAAACAAAATAAATGGGAAGAACATAAAAAAGAAGGGACAGAGAGAATGCAGGAATTAGGAGAAGTTTTCTCAGGAACTAAACCTCTTACTAGGGTAGAGAAGAATGGTAACTTATTTTACATAATAAACATGTCCTTAATTGTTAGCCTGCATATGCAAGATGTCTTTTCAGTGCCAGACAGCAGGTCATTGGATGTGCATGTTATATTTCTTAGATTAAACTTTTTTCGTTCTTATCAATTTTATTTCTGGACGTTCCAGTTGAAGTGAAATTTTTCATATATTTCCATTGAGCATCATAACAAATAGTACAGTTTATTCTTTCATGAAGTTTTATGACATTACAGGAACATATTCCACTATATCAACATAGTGTGTAGATACAAAATCATATTTGTCACACTTGTTTTACCTGTAAACCTCATTCGAAGTGTTAGATAATATATTGAATTTATTGTTAATAGAAAATAAATTTTATTTTCAGAAAATTTACAAGCCTGGTTCACAGAGATGAGTAAACAAATAACATCTCTAAGTTTTGATGATGCTACCTCTGCTGGGAGGAAAATTGTTCAACTTATACAAGCATTAGAAGAGGTATTTAATTATTTTGTGAAAAATAAAGAGTAAAAATATTCATTGATTGATTGATTATGGGTGTTTAACGTCCGACTGACCTAATCAGGTATTGCGGACAGATTACTTTTCTTTCTGCTAGCCTTTCGCTTGCATCTTTCATCCCATTGTTGTGTGGGTGTCTGTGGTCTGTCACCAAGATCTGTATCTGCATTATAGTCTGGGTGGCGATCTATTAGTGATGGGTCGTCTGGATCGAATGACTCTGAGAAAGACACTGATCCGTCTTTAAATTCTGTCTTGTAGCATATTTTACCTCTCATGTACGGACTTCGTACAGATGTACATTTTCTCCAGGGTTTCTGGGATTCTTCAGTGTTCAGATATTTTGTAGGCTTCAATTGCCTGCCTGTGATTGTAGTTGAGGTCTGGGTCGATCGCTCCCTTCTTTGTGTTAATGTAGTTGGTTTGTGGAGGACTTGGTCATCACTGTGTAGCTGGTCAGTTTGTGTCGTTTTATCTATGTGGGAGTTACTATTTTCCGTCTGTGTTTGAGCGTATATTTTATTGTCACCAACGGCTTCATTCCTTTTCGCCTTCCATTGGTTGAGCGTTTCGTTTCCTGGTGGAAGGAGAGTGGTATTTCTTTTTCGGGGCCTGGCTGACAACTTCTCCAGTTTTTGCAACAGGTTTCTCAGCCTTGATCCAAATTAACTTGACTGATACTGCGCTGGCATTAACCTGTAAGTCCCAAGTTAATTTTTTCCCATCTACACCTGCGTGTTTCAGAAGTCTGACCAATTCAACAGGTAAGTCCATTGTTGAGTTATTATTCATTTTGGCACTAGGTGTCTTTTAACATGATAATGATTTTAATGACAAAATAGTTATGACCAGAATAGCTATTTTTCTAATTTTTATATGTCATTTATTTCAGCAGAGTATTAGGTAACCTAAAAAAGTTTGCTGGACCTGTAAATCGGGATTTATTGAACCTAAAATGACAATGGTCAATGTCAATATAAGTGTTAAGCCATATATCTTTAGGAATTGACCAGACCTGGGCGTCCTAGTGTTTAAGGTTGTGGACTTGTAACCACAAACATAACACTGATGACTACCGTATTTTACGGACGATAGGTCGATATTTTTTTTCTTCAACACGCTGGCTTCGACCTATCGTCCACATCGACCTATACAAGGATGAAGTTAAAAAAATCTGGAATCCCTAAAAAAAAATCTCGATAAAAATGACGATTTTGTTTACAGTATACCTTGAATTTGTTGTAGGTTTTTTTTTCTGAATAAGAAGACTGAAATCATCGATGTTCTTGGGGAATAAAAGTATACTAACAAGGGGTGCAATTCTGGGGAAAAAATGTTCAACATCCGAAAAAAATCAATAATATTCAATGATTGAAGTGTTAGCGAAAATCAGTTCAATAATGAATTGTATAATAAAATATATACTATAAAAAATGTATGTTGTTGAAAAAAAATCACAGGGTGGATCGTTTTACAATATAATATTATTGTCACAAAATATCTAAATATAGCTATATAGGTTTTCCATCTAACACGAGCATGCGCACAGGGTTGTAGTAAAAAATGGCGGTTGCATTACATCTCACAATAATTTGAATACACGTGGAGAACAAGCTTTTTATACTAAATATACTGGAAAATAATTATCGATTTCGTTAAACTAGAATGTTCTACACTTGAATTGGTCAATGAGGAACAAATAAAATAATCACCACGAGATAATCAGCACAGGTGAACATCAGTCGGCACTTAATTATCCTGATCAGCTGATTGAAAATTTACTGGACCGAGACATCACATAATTTGTGTACTACTAATTAAACACAGTTTAAAGGTATGTCAATAAAACTGCACAAGGTGATACATTGTTTTGACAGCTTGATTATTTTATTGTATGGACATCCGTTTACCATCTATTGTGACACCCACACTGGGCCACAGATGGCCTGATTTGAATGTCATCGATGTCTGGCTTTACAAACCAGACTCCTCATAAAAAACAAGTTTAAAAACAAAATTTTATTTAATTTAATTTTCATAATTATTTCGTTTATGACACATAAGAATAGTATTCTTGAGTTAATACTTACATATACTTACCGAAGAACATCGTTATAGGACAAATGTTTACCGATGTGAAAAAAAAACACAAAAAAAGTTTGATGTGACGATACTTACCCAAGTTGTCATCGGCATCCTCGACCTATGGAATGCTTCGACCTATCTTAGTATTTCCCAAAAAATTTTGCCGAAAAGCAGCAATTCGACCTATCGTCCCCATCGACCTATAGTCCGTAAAATACGGTATAGGTTTTAGCCTTATTGAACTCTTATGTTAAGGTTTCTAGACATCTACCAAAGGCAGGAGGTTTCACCAGTCTGTTTGCTATAACTGTTTGAGTAAGTCTGATAGTCACTATAACTGTTTGAGTAAGTCTGATAGTCACTATGACTGTTTGAGTAAGTCTGATAGTCACTATAACTGTTTGAGTAAGTCTGATAGTCACTATAACTGTTTGAGTAAGTCTGATAGTCACTATAACTGTTTGAGTAAGTCTGTTTGAGTAAGTCTGATAGTCACTATAACTGTTTGAGTAAGTCTGATAGTCACTATAACTGTTTGAGTAAGTCTGTTTGCTATAACTGTTTAAGTAAGTCTGTTTGCTATAACTGTTTGAGTAAGTCTGTTTGCTATAACTGTTTGAGTAAGTCTGATAGTCACTATAACTGTTTGAGTAAGTCTGATAGACACTATAACTGTTTGAGTAAGTCTGATAGTCACTATAACTGTTTGAGTAAGTCTGTTTGCTATAACTGTTTGAGTAAGTCTGTTTGCTATAACTGTTTGAGTAAGTCTGATAGTCACTATAACTGTTTGAGTAAGTCTGATAGTCACTATAACTGTTTGAGTAAGTCTGATAGTCACTATAACTGTTTGAGTATGTCTGATAGTCACTATAACTGTTTGAGTAAGTCTGATAGACACTATAACTGTTTGAGTAAGTCTGATAGTCACTATAACTGTTTGAGTAAGTCTGATAGTCACTATAACTGTTTGAGTAAGTCTGATAGACACTATAACTGTTTGAGTAAGTCTGATAGTCACTATAACTGTTTGAGTAAGTCTGATAGTCACTATAGCTGTTTGAGTAAGTCTGATAGTCACTATAACTGTTTGAGTATGTCTGATTGTCACTATAACTGTTTGAGTAAGTCTGATAGTCACTATGACTGTTTGAGTAAGTCTGATAGTCACTTAACTGTTTGAGTAAGTCTGATAGTCACTATAACTGTTTGAGTAAGTCTGATAGTCACTATAACTGTTTGAGTATGTCTGATTGTCACTATAACTGTTTGAGTAAGTCTGATAGTCACTATAACTGTTTGAGTAAGTCTGATAGTCACTATAACTGTTTGAGTAAGTCTGATAGTCACTATAACTGTTTGAGTAAGTCTGATTGTCACTATAACTGTTTGAGTAAGTCTGATAGTCACTATGACTGTTTGAGTAAGTCTGATAGTCACTATAACTGTTTGAGTAAGTATGATAGTCACTATAACTGTTTGAGTAAGTCTGATTGTCACTATAACTGTTTGAGTAAGTCTGATAGTCACTATAACTGTTTGAGTAAGTCTGATAGTCACTATAACTGTTTGAGTAAGTCTGATTGTCACTATAACTGTTTGAGTAAGTCTGATAGTCACTATAACTGTTTGAGTAAGTCTGATTGTCACTATAACTGTTTGAGTAAGTCTGATTGTCACTATAACTGTTTGAGTAAGTCTGATAGTCACTATAACTGTTTGAGTAAGTCTGATAGTCACTATAACTGTTTGAGTAAGTCTGATAGTCACTATAACTGTTTGAGTAAGTCTGATAGTCACTATAACTGTTTGAGTAAGTCTGATAGTCACTATGACTGTTTGAGTAAGTCTGATTGTCACTATAACTGTTTGAGTAAGTCTGATTGTCACTATAACTGTTTGAGTAAGTCTGATAGTCACTATAGCTGTTTGAGTAAGTCTGATAGTCACTATAACTGTTTGAGTAAGTCTGATAGTCACTATAACTGTTTGAGTAGGTCTGATAGTCACTATAACTGTTTGAGTAAGTCTGATTGTCACTATAACTGTTTGAGTAAGTCTGATAGTCACTATAACTGTTTGAGTAAGTCTGATAGACACTATAACTGTTTGAGTAAGTCTGATAGTCACTATAGCTGTTTGAGTAAGTCTGATAGTCACTATAACTGTTTGAGTAAGTCTGATAGTCACTATAACTGTTTGAGTAAGTCTGATTGTCACTATAACTGTTTGAGTAAGTCTGATAGTCACTATAACTGTTTGAGTAAGTCTGATAGTCACTATAACTGTTTGAGTAAGTCTGATAGTCACTATAACTGTTTGAGTAAGTCTGATAGTCACTATAACTGTTTGAGTAAGTCTGATTGTCACTATAACTGTTTGAGTAAGTCTGATAGTCACTATAACTGTTTGAGTAAGTCTGATAGTCACTATAGCTGTTTGAGTAAGTCTGATAGACACTATAACTGTTTGAGTAAGTCTGATAGTCACTATAACTGTTTGAGTAAGTCTGAGTGTCACTATAGCTGTTTGAGTAAGTCTGATAGTCACTATAACTGTTTGAGTAAGTCTGATAGTCACTATAACTGTTTGAGTAAGTCTGATAGTCACTATAACTGTTTGAGTAAGTCTGATAGTCACTATAGCTGTTTGAGTAAGTCTGATTGTCACTATAGCTGTTTGAGTAAGTCTGATAGTCACTATAACTGTTTGAGTAAGTCTGATAGTCACTATAACTGTTTGAGTAAGTCTGATAGACACTATAACTGTTTGAGTAAGTCTGATAGTCACTATAACTGTTTGAGTAAGTCTGATAGTCACTATAACTGTTTGAGTAAGTCTGATAGTCACTATAACTGTTTGAGTAAGTCTGATTGTCACTATAACTGTTTGAGTAAGTCTGATAGTCACTATAACTGTTTGAGTATGTCTGATTGTCACTATAACTGTTTGAGTAAGTCTGATAGTCATTATAACTGTTTGAGTAAGTCTGATAGTCACTATAGCTGTTTGAGTAAGTCTGATAGTCACTATAACTGTTTGAGTAAGTCTGATAGTCACTATAACTGTTTGAGTAAGTCTGATTGTCACTATAACTGTTTGAGTAAGTCTGATAGTCACTATAACTGTTTGAGTATGTCTGATTGTCACTATAACTGTTTGAGTAAGTCTGATAGTCACTATAACTGTTTGAGTAAGTCTGATAGTCACTATAGCTGTTTGAGTAAGTCTGATAGTCACTATAACTGTTTGAGTAAGTCTGATAGTCACTAAAAGCTGAAAGTAACAATAAATACCAATAACTCTAACCATACTTTAACTTAGTATATATTGTCTAAGTTGAATGAACAGTTATTGGTGTTTATCATCATTTTCTGTAATGACTACCAGATTTATTGGGGGAGAAAAACCTGAACAGATATAGTGAACTGTCTGGTAAAACTCTGGCCTTCAGTAGGTCTCTGGAAATCTTAACACGTAGGTCAGTGGTGTTAGAGGCTTCTGATCAGAAGTCAACACCTTAACTACTCAGCCACTCAGGCCTCAGTTTTTCATGAAAAACTTAATGTTTCAAACTTTGAAACATACTTTAATAGCATTTACTCTCTTTATCTTTGTTTTATTAAAAAACAATTTATTAATTTTTTTAATTTTCTTCAGGTCCAAGAATTTCATCAACTTGAGAGTAACTTACAAGTGAAGCAATTTTTAGCTGACACAAGAAAATACTTACATCAGATGATAAGAACTATTAACATTAAAGAAGAAGTGTTAATTGTAATACAGATCGTGGCAGATTTATCTTATGCTTGGACTATCATTGATAGGTACTGTATTTAACTGTGTATAATAAATATAGATATTACATGACAATTTTCATATCCTACCCTTTATCAGCCCTAGGTCATGATATCAGCCCGAGAGCTCAAGGGATGATAAATGAACGAGGGCTGATAAGGGATATGATATGATAAATGACATGTTATGATCTGTTTATCATATACTTCAACAGAAGAAATAACTGATTTGTACCAAAATGTTTTGTCATTTTTTGTTAGAATTAAATACATAGTTATAGAACAAGAAATTTATTGTTTTATTATGCAAACTCAATAAATGCACTTTTTTAAGCACTTTCAATATCATAAGAGAGAAAATTGGCAGTTAATAATTTTCTGTGCAAATATTCACTAAAACAGTTTAGTCTGCAATGCTTGTACACACAGTTTTCCTGAAATTCATGAAGTAAACTTACGAACATTGACGGAAAGGCATGTAATAACTTTCCGGAAGCAATTAATAAATTTGCTTTATCAGCCCGCTTTGGCCATTCTTGTGAAACTGAGTGAAATAAACATGATTCCTCTTATTATTCTAAATAAAACTCAAAGTTTTATCACAGGGTAAAATTTTAGCTATTTTATCTACAAATATATGATAAATATAGATTATTACATGGCATTTTTCATATCATACTCTTTATCAGCCCGAGGTCATGATATCAGCCCGAGAGCCGATAGACTCAAGGGATGATATATGAATGAGAGCTGATAAATGGTATGATATGAAAAATGACATGTTATGATATGTTTATCATATACATGTACTTCAACAGAGGAAATAACTGATTTGTACCAAAATGTTTAGTCATTTTGGGTAGAATTAAATACATGTACAAAAATGTATATAGTTATAGAACACGAAAATTATTGTTTTGATATACAAATCCAATAAATGCACGTTTTTTAGGCACTTTCAATATTATAAGAGAGAAATTGGTAGTTAATAATTTTCTGTGAAAATATTTTATATAACAGTTGAATCCGCCGTGTCTGTAAACACAGGTTTTCCGAAAATTCACGAAGTGAACTTACGGACATTGACGGAAAGGCATGTAATAACATTCCGGAAGCAGTTAATAAACTTGCTTTATCAGCCCGCTTGGACCATTCTTGTGAAACTGGGTGAAATAAACATGACTCCTCTTATTATTCTAAACAAAACTCAAGTTTTATTACAGGGTAAAATTTTAGCTTTATCATCTACAAGTATATGATAAACACTTTTATCCTCTAAATGTGTGATTTTGAGTTCTAATAAAGGGGGTCAAATAAACTTCAGTGTTATTTAGTCATGGACCTAATAAATCATTTCTGGTACCTGATTCATGTAGAGCAACAGAAAGAAATTGTAACAGTATCAGTGCTGACATCACAGATGACACCATTGAAAACGATTAGAACCACGCCGTTTCAGTTATTTTCAGACAATTTGGAAGTTATTTTGGACTTTTTATTATTAGCTCACTTTGCCAAAGGCAATGTGAGCTTTTGCTATCACTTGGCGTCCGTCGTCTGTTAACTTTTCACATTTTAATCTTCTCCTCTGAAACCCCTTAGCCAAATGAACTGCAACTTGGTAGGAAGCATCTATGGAAGGTCCTCTCTAAATATGCTCATTTTGTCCCGATCCATTAACAAACATGGCCACCACAGGCAATTCTTGTTTCTGATTGGTTGATTTCTAAAAAATCTTCTCCTCTGAAACCGCTTCGCCAAATGAATCGACAGTTGGTAGGAAGCATTCTTAGAAGGTCCTCTATTCAGATTGCTCATTTCGTCATGATCCATTAACAATCATGGCCGCCACAGGCAATTCTTGTTTCTGATTGGTTGATTTCTAAAAAATCTTCTCCTCTGAAACCGCTTCGCCAAATGAATCGACAGTTGGTAGGAAGCATTCTTGGAAGGTCCTCTATTCGATTGCTCATTTCGTCATGATCCATTAACAATCAATGCCACCACAGACAATTCTTGTTTCTGATTGGTTGATTTCTAAAAAATCTTCTCCTCTGAAACCGCTTTCCCAAATGAACTGATTTTTGATAGGAAGCATCCTTGCAAGGTCCTCTATAAAGAATGCTCATTTAGTTCCGATCTGTTTACAAACATGGCCGCCACAGGCAGTTCTTTTTTCTGATTGGTTGATTTCTAAAAAATCTGTGAAACTGCTTTCCCAAATGAACTGAAATTTGGTTGGAAGCATCCTTGGAAGGTCTTCTATAAAGATTGCTAATTTCGTCCCGAATCATTAACAAACATGGCCGCCACAGGCAATTCTTGTATCTGATTGGTCAATTTCTAAAAATATTCTCCTCTGAAACCGCTTTGCCAAATGAAACGAAACTTGGTGGGAAGCAGCTATGGAAGGTTTTCTATTAAGTTTCCTCAAAGCAGAATGAAAGGTGAGCGACACAGGCTCAGTCCACTGAGCCTCTAGTTGATATTGCAGGCTAAACACAATATACGTACATTTTCGTTAAATATAAAATTTATTTGCACTCGCTGCGAATCAGGCTAGAAAGGCTCGTTTTTCTACCTGTTTCTAAAGCTCGTACAAATAAATTATATATTTTCTGACAATGTACGTATATTGATCCTCAGACAGATTTATCTTATGCTTGGACTATCATTGATAGATACCATAATTTACTGTAATTGATAAACTCTTATTCTTAGACAGATTATATAAGTTCGGTCATTATCATATTTATGCTCACATCTACTGTGTTTGTTTGATTACACATTTAATTTGTTTTTGTTTCTTATTCAAGATAGAAAAAAATATTGAGTAGATTTTCCCCCTACCTTTTTACCCATTTTTTCATGGAAAATTTTTAAGCAGCTTCATATTATTGCATTGATTATATACCAGACAATGTATTATGAGGAATTCCTTCCATGTACCCCCTATAAACTTTATTATGGAATAGACCTAAGCTCAAGTTTACTTTTACAAACATTGCCCAAAAATTGTTTTCAAATATCTACTTTCAAAAAGCATATTTTATAAATAAAAAAAAGTATGTATTTTTCTTCTACAGTTACACTGGTTACATGCAACAAGGCATTAAGAATGATCCTTCTCTAGTTATCAAACTAAGAGCTACATTTTTGAAGGTAAAAGTACAGATTTTGGGCAAAAGCTTTGTTTTTGATAATAGTTTTATATCTTTTTAAGCTTAATTGTATAAAGCATTAAGTGATTTTTGTTTAGGAGTGTTTAATAGTACTTTCAGCATTATTTCAGTTATATTGTAACTGTACATCCAGATATACGGTCTTTTTACCTGTCTTCATCTTCTTGCTGATAACAGCAGATTTCATGGTTACCTTTAAATGAAGAACTATCTTTGTTTTCACAATGTTGTATCCTATATCAAGACAAATTTGAAAATCATACCATTTACATGAATTATTCTCTGGAAATGTCAGACATATCCACAAGGACACTTTCAGAATCATTTTTGACACCTGTCTTCATTTTCATGATAGCTGAATATATTTTGACTGAAAATTTATTTCAAGATCACCTCTTCTGAAACCTTTTTTCTTTTAAATAAATATATTATATAGAATATGACATACATGTAGAATATCTTAATAATGACAATTTATCCAAAAGAATGAATGCAATTGTTAACCTGGTAGGTAATTGTAAACTTCATGAGATTGTATTTTTTGTTCATTTTGATTGAGAAAGGCTCAAAGGAGGGTTGAACTATTTACTGTCATATATTACTTCAATTGCTTTGTTCTTTTTCTACATTTATTCTATTGTCCATAGTTTGTATCTAATAGGATATAACAATTATAAAACAACTGTTATTACTAGTTCTTCTCTCATCAAAGAATTGACTTTTCTCTGTTCATAATTAATACTTATAATATTTAATTCTCCTCATAAAATTAAATATTCGTTCTCATTTTCCCTATCATGACAGATGGCTTCAGCTTTAGAATTACCTCTGTTGAGAATAAACCAGGCCAACAGTCCAGATTTGATGAGTGTATCACAGTATTATTCTGGAGAGTTAGTCAGTTATGTCAGAAAAGTACTTCAGGTATTTATCTATTTATAGTTTAAACTTTTAACATGTATACACCTTACATTTAATAGTGTATATGAAGTGTTCATTCATGTTATGATGCCTTGTGAAGTGTCCATTCATGTTATGATGCCTTGTGAAGTGTCCATTCATGTTATGATGCCTTGTGAAGTGTCCATTCATGTTATGATGCCTTGTGAAGTGTCCATTCATGTTATGATGCCTTGTGAAGTGTCCATTCATGTTATGATGCCTTGTGAAGTGTCCATTCATGTTATGATGCCTTGTGAAGTGTCCATTCATGTTATGATGCCTTGTGAAGTGTCCATTCATGTTATGATGCCTTGTGAAGTGTCCATTCATGTTATGATGCCTTGTGAAGTGTCCATTCATGTTATGATGCCTTGTGAAGTGTCCATTCATGTTATGATGCCTTGTGAAGTGTCCATTCATGTTATGATGCCTTGTGAAGTGTCCATTCATGTAATGATGCCTTGTGAAGTGTCCATTCATGTTATATGTTATGATGCCTTGTCTTTAGAAGAGTAATCACAAGGTAGCCTCGTTGTCTCATTCCTTCATCTGTATATAATTTTATATTTTTGAATTTGCTCTCATCCTGAACATTCATGACATTTTTTGGCAGATGTTAAGCAACCAGCAATTAATCAATCAATTAATGTACTGTCACCATGTGTAGTCATTTCTTTAAAATTTTCTGTGTCAATTTTTGTCAGATTTATATAACATAACATTTGAAGAAAATTAGTTCTAGTTCCCCCAAAGCCTCTGGCACCTAAGATGATTGAATGTTTTGATGCTGTTCAGTATCTCCTGATATTAATATGATATTTTTATTTTTAATATTAGATTATACCTCAGACTATGTTCAGCTTACTGGCCAGAATTATTGATATGCAGACTGTTCAGATAAAAGAAGTACCTACCAGACTAGAGAAAGATAGGATGAAAGAATTTGCTCAGTTAGATGAGAGATATGAGGTAAGAAGTAAACAGATTGTTAGTCATTCTTTAAGCAATTCATTAAACTAAACATACAAGGACCTGGATTTCCAGTGTCGTACAATTCTGTAGTGATCTTTTTTTATGTTTGGAGATTTTTGATGAGATTCATGTAGAGTGAACAGTAATAGCCTAGACATGAAAGAGAACACTAGTAACAGCCTAGATATGAAAGAGAACACTAGTAATAGCCTAGACATGAAAGAGAACACTAGTAATACCCTAGACATGAAAGAGGACACTAGTAATAGTCTAGACATGAAAGAGGACACTAGTAATAGCCTAGACATGAAAGAGGACACTAGTAATAGCCTAGACATGAAAGAGAACACTAGTAATAGCCTAGACATGAAAGAGAACACTAGTAACAGCCTAGACATGAAAGAGAACACTTAGTAATAGCCTAGACATGAAAGAGAACACTAGTAACAGCCTAGACATGAAAGAGAACACTAGTAATAGCCTAGACATGAAAGAGAACACTTAGTAATAGCCTAGACATGAAAGAGGACACTAGTAATAGCCTAGACATGAAAGAGAACACTAGTAACAGCCTAGACATGAAAGAGAACACTAGTAATAGCCTAGACATGAAAGAAAACACTAGTAATAGCCTAGACATGAAAGAGAACACTTAGTAATAGCCTAGACATGAAAGAGGACACTAGTAATAGCCTAGACGTGAAAGAGAACACTAGTAACAGCCTAGACATGAAAGAGAACACTAGTAATAGCCTAGATATGAAAGAGAACACTAGTAACAGCCTAGATATGAAAGAGAACACTAGTAACAGCCTAGACATGAAAGAGAACACCAGTAACAGCCTAGACATGAAAGAGAACACTAGTAATAGCCTAGACATGAAAGAGAACACTAGTAACAGCCTAGATATGAAAGAGAACACTAGTAATAGCCTAGACATGAAAGAGGACACCAGTAACAGCCTAGACATGAAAGAGAACACCAGTAACAGCCTAGACATGAAAGAGAACACTAGTAACAGCCTAGATATGAAAGAGGACACTAGTGATAGCCTAGACATGAAAGAGAACACTAGTAACAGCCTAGACATGAAAGAGAACACCAGTAACAGCCTAGACATGAAAGAGAACACTAGTAATAGTCTAGATATGAAAGAGAACACTAGTAATAGCCTAGACATGAAAGAGAACACTAGTAATAGCCTAGACATGAAAGAGAACACTAGTAACAGCCTAGATATGAAAGAGAACACTAGTAATAGCCTAGACATGAAAGAGGACACTAGTAACAGCCTAGATATGAAAGAGGACACTAGTAATAGCCTAAGCATGAAAGAGAACACTAGTAACAGCCTAGATATGAAAGAGAACACTAGTAACAGCCTAGATATGAAAGAGGACACTAGTAATAGCCTAGACATGAAAGATAACACTACTAATAGCCTAGACATGAAAGAGGACACTAGTAATAGCCTAGACATGAAAGAGAACACTAGTAATAGCCTAGACATGAAAGAGAACACTTAGTAACAGCCTAGACATGAAAGAGAACACTAGTAATAGCCTAGACATGAAAGAGAACACTTAGTAATAGCCTAGATATGAAAGAGAACACTAGTAATAGCCTAGACATGAAAGAGGACACTAGTAACAGCCTAGACATGAAAGAGAACACCAGTAACAGCCTAGACATGAAAGAGAACACTAGTAACAGCCTAGATATGAAAGAGAACACTAGTAATAGCCTAGACATGAAAGAGGACACCAGTAACAGCCTAGACATGAAAGAGAACACCAGTAACAGCCTAAACATGAAAGAGAACACTAGTAACAGCCTAGATATGAAAGAGGACACTAGTGATAGCCTAGACATGAAAGAGAACACTAGTAACAGCCTAGACATGAAAGAGAACACCAGTAACAGCCTAGATATGAAAGAGAACACTAGTAATAGCCTAGACATGAAAGAGAACACTAGTGATAGCCTAGACATGAAAGAGGACACTAGTAATAGCCTAGACATGAAAGAGGACACTAGTAACAGCCTAGATATGAAAGAGAACACTAGTAACAGCCTAGACATGAAAGAGAACACTTAGTAACAGCCTAGACATGAAAGAGGACACTAGTAATAGCCTAGACATGAAAGAGGACACTAGTAATAGCCTAGACATGAAAGAGAACACTTAGTAATAGCCTAGACATGAAAGAGGACACTAGTAACAGCCTAGACATGAAAGAGAACACTTAGTAACAGCCTAGATATGAAAGAGAACACTAGTAATAGCCTAGACATGAAAGAGAACACTTAGTAACAGCCTAGACATGAAAGAGGACACTAGTAATAGCCCAGACATGAAAGAGGACACTAGTAATAGCCTAGACATGAAAGAGAACACTTAGTAATAGCCTAGACATGAAAGAGGACACTAGTAACAGCCTAGACATGAAAGAGAACACTTAGTAACAGCCTAGATATGAAAGAGAACACTAGTAATAGCCTAGACATGAAAGAGAACACTAGTAATAGCCTAGACATGAAAGAGAACACTAGTAACAGCCTAGACATGAAAGAGAACACCAGTAACAGCCTAGACATGAAAGAGGACACTAGTAATAGCCTAGATATGAAAGAGAACACTAGTAATAGCCTAGACATGAAAGAGGACACTAGTAACAGCCTAGATATGAAAGAGGACACTAGTAATAGCCTAAGCATGAAAGAGAACACTAGTAATAGCCTAGACACGAAAGAGAACACTTAGTAACAGCCTAGACATGAAAGAGGACACTAGTAATAGCCTAGACATGAAAGAGAACACTAGTAATAGCCTAGATATGAAAGAGAACACTAGTAACAGCCTAGACATGAAAGAGAACACTTAGTAATAGCCTAGACATGAAAGAGAACACTAGTAACAGCCTAGACATGAAAGAGAACACTAGTAATAGCCTAGACATGATAGAGAACACTTAGTAATAGCCTAGACATGAAAGAGGACACTAGTAATAGCCTAGACATGAAAGAGAACACTAGTAACAGCCTAGACATGAAAGAGAACACTAGTAATAGCCTAGACATGAAAGAAAACACTAGTAATAGCCTAGACATGAAAGAGAACACTTAGTAATAGCCTAGACATGAAAGAGGACACTAGTAATAGCCTAGACGTGAAAGAGAACACTAGTAACAGCCTAGACATGAAAGAGAACACTAGTAATAGCCTAGATATGAAAGAGAACACTAGTAACAGCCTAGATATGAAAGAGAACACTAGTAACAGCCTAGACATGAAAGAGAACACCAGTAACAGCCTAGACATGAAAGAGAACACTAGTAATAGCCTAGACATGAAAGAGAACACTAGTAACAGCCTAGATATGAAAGAGAACACTAGTAATAGCCTAGACATGAAAGAGGACACCAGTAACAGCCTAGACATGAAAGAGAACACCAGTAACAGCCTAGACATGAAAGAGAACACTAGTAACAGCCTAGATATGAAAGAGGACACTAGTGATAGCCTAGACATGAAAGAGAACACTAGTAACAGCCTAGACATGAAAGAGAACACCAGTAACAGCCTAGACATGAAAGAGAACACTAGTAATAGTCTAGATATGAAAGAGAACACTAGTAATAGCCTAGACATGAAAGAGAACACTAGTAATAGCCTAGACATGAAAGAGAACACTAGTAACAGCCTAGATATGAAAGAGAACACTAGTAATAGCCTAGACATGAAAGAGGACACTAGTAACAGCCTAGATATGAAAGAGGACACTAGTAATAGCCTAAGCATGAAAGAGAACACTAGTAACAGCCTAGATATGAAAGAGAACACTAGTAACAGCCTAGATATGAAAGAGGACACTAGTAATAGCCTAGACATGAAAGATAACACTACTAATAGCCTAGACATGAAAGAGGACACTAGTAATAACCTAGACATGAAAGAGAACACTAGTAATAGCCTAGACATGAAAGAGAACACTAGTAATAGCCTAGACATGAAAGAGAACACTTAGTAACAGCCTAGACATGAAAGAGAACACTAGTAATAGCCTAGACATGAAAGA
Organism: Bathymodiolus brooksi; assembly: GCA_963680875.1. Classification (NCBI taxonomy): domain Eukaryota; kingdom Metazoa; phylum Mollusca; class Bivalvia; order Mytilida; family Modiolidae; genus Bathymodiolus; species Bathymodiolus brooksi. The sequence goes on from OY804575.1 coordinate 36,077,679, forward strand.
GAACACTTAGTAATAGCCTAGATATGAAAGAGAACACTAGTAATAGCCTAGACATGAAAGAGGACACTAGTAACAGCCTAGACATGAAAGAGAACACCAGTAACAGCCTAGACATGAAAGAGAACACTAGTAACAGCCTAGATATGAAAGAGAACACTAGTAATAGCCTAGACATGAAAGAGGACACCAGTAACAGCCTAGACATGAAAGAGAACACCAGTAACAGCCTAAACATGAAAGAGAACACTAGTAACAGCCTAGATATGAAAGAGGACACTAGTGATAGCCTAGACATGAAAGAGAACACTAGTAACAGCCTAGACATGAAAGAGAACACCAGTAACAGCCTAGATATGAAAGAGAACACTAGTAATAGCCTAGACATGAAAGAGAACACTAGTGATAGCCTAGACATGAAAGAGGACACTAGTAATAGCCTAGACATGAAAGAGGACACTAGTAACAGCCTAGATATGAAAGAGAACACTAGTAATAGCCTAGACATGAAAGAGAACACTTAGTAACAGCCTAGACATGAAAGAGGACACTAGTAATAGCCTAGACATGAAAGAGGACACTAGTAATAGCCTAGACATGAAAGAGAACACTTAGTAATAGCCTAGACATGAAAGAGGACACTAGTAACAGCCTAGACATGAAAGAGAACACTTAGTAACAGCCTAGATATGAAAGAGAACACTAGTAATAGCCTAGACATGAAAGAGAACACTTAGTAACAGCCTAGACATGAAAGAGGACACTAGTAATAGCCTAGACATGAAAGAGGACACTAGTAATAGCCTAGACATGAAAGAGAACACTTAGTAATAGCCTAGACATGAAAGAGGACACTAGTAACAGCCTAGACATGAAAGAGAACACTTAGTAACAGCCTAGATATGAAAGAGAACACTAGTAATAGCCTAGACATGAAAGAGAACACTAGTAATAGCCTAGACATGAAAGAGAACACTAGTAACAGCCTAGACATGAAAGAGAACACCAGTAACAGCCTAGACATGAAAGAGGACACTAGTAATAGCCTAGATATGAAAGAGAACACTAGTAATAGCCTAGACATGAAAGAGGACACTAGTAACAGCCTAGATATGAAAGAGGACACTAGTAATAGCCTAAGCATGAAAGAGAACACTAGTAATAGCCTAGACACGAAAGAGAACACTTAGTAACAGCCTAGACATGAAAGAGGACACTAGTAATAGCCTAGACATGAAAGAGAACACTAGTAATAGCCTAGATATGAAAGAGAACACTAGTAATAGCCTAGACATGAAAGAGAACACTTAGTAACAGCCTAGACATGAAAGAGGACATTAGTAATAGCCTAGACATGAAAGAGAACACTTAGTAATAGCCTAGACATGAAAGAGGACACTAGTAACAGCCTAGACATGAAAGAGAACACTAGTAATAGCCTAGACATGAAAGAGAACACTTAGTAATAGCCTAGACATGAAAGAGGACACTAGTAACAGCCTAGATATGAAAGAGAACACTTAGTAACAGCCTAGATATGAAAGAGAACACTTAATAATAGCCTAGACATGAAAGAGGACACTAGTAATAGCCTAGACATGAAAGAGAACACTAGTAATAGCCTAGACATGAAAGAGGACACTAGTAACAGCCTAGACATGAAAGAGAACACTAGTAATAGCCTAGACATGAAAGAGAACACTTAGTAATAGCCTAGACATGAAAGAGAACACTAGTAATAGCCTAGACATGAAAGAGAACACGAGTAATAGCCTAGACATGAAAGAGAACACTAGTAATAGCCTAGACATGAAAGAGAACACTACTAATAGCCTAGACATGAAAGAGAACACTAGTAATAGCCTAGACATGAAAGAGGACACTAGTAATAGCCTAGACATGAAAGAGAACACTAGTAACAGCCTAGACATGAAAGAGAACACTAGTAATAGCCTAGACATGAAAGAGAACACTAGTAATAGCCTAGACATGAAAGAGAACACTAGTAATAGCCTAGACATGAAAGAGAACACGAGTAATAGCCTAGACATGAAAGATAACACTAGTAACAGCCTAGATATGAAAGAGAACACTAGTAATAGCCTAGACATGAAAGAGAACACTTAGTAATAGCCTAGACATGAAAGAGAACACTAGTAATAGCCTAGACATGAAAGAGGACACTAGTAATAGCCTAGACATGAAAGAGGACACTAGTAACAGCCTAGACATGAAAGAGAACACTACTAATAGCCTAGATATGAAAGAGGACACTAGTAATAGCCTAGACATGAAAGAGGACACTAGTAATAGCCTAGACATGAAAGAGGACACTAGTAATAGCCTAGACATGAAAGAGAACACTTAGTAATAGCCTAGACATGAAAGAGAACACTAGTAATAGCCTAGACATGAAAGAGAACACTAGTAATAGCCTAGACATGAAAGAGAACACTTAGTAATAGCCTAGACATGAAAGAGAACACTTAGTAATAGCCTAGACATGAAAGAGGACACTAGTAATAGCCTAGACATGAAAGAGAACACTTAGTAATAGCCTAGACATGAAAGAGAACACTAGTAATAGCCTAGACATGAAAGAGAACACTTAGTAACAGCCTAGACATGAAAGAGAACACTACTAATAGCCTAGACATGAAAGAGAACACTAGTAATAGCCTAGACATGAAAGAGAACACTAGTAATAGCCTAGACATGAAAGAGAACACTACTAATAGCCTAGACATGAAAGAGAATACTAGTAATAGCCTAGACATGAAAGAGAACACTACTAATAGCCTAGACATGAAAGAGAACACTAGTAACAGCCTAGACATGAAAGAGAACACTAGTAATAGCCAAGATATGAAAGAGAACACTAGTAATAGCCTAGACATGAAAGAGGACACTAGTAATAGCCTAGACATGAAAGAGAACACTACTAATAGCCTAGACATGAAAGAGAACACTAGTAACAGCCTAGACATGAAAGAGAACACTAGTAATAGCCAAGATATGAAAGAGAACACTAGTAACAGCCTAGATATGAAAGAGAACACTTAGTAACAGCCTAGATATGAAAGAGAACACTTAGTAATAGCCTAGACATGAAAGAGGACACTAGTAATAGCCTAGACATGAAAGAGAACACTAGTAATAGCCTAGACATGAAAGAGGACACTAGTAACAGCCTAGACATGAAAGAGAACACTAGTAATAGCCTAGACATGAAAGAGAACACTTAGTAATAGCCTAGACATGAAAGAGGACACTAGTAACAGCATAGACATGAAAGAGAACACTAGTAACAGCATAGACATGAAAGAGGACACTAGTAATAGCCTAGACATGAAAGAGAACACTAGTAATAGCCTAGACATGAAAGAGAACACTTAGTAATAGCCTAGACATGAAAGAGAACACTAGTAATAGCCTAGACATGAAAGAGAACACTAGTAACAGCCTAGACATGAAAGAGAACACCAGTAACAGCCTAGATATGAAAGAGAACACTAGTAATAGCCTAGACATGAAAGAGAACACTAGTGATAGCCTAGACATGAAAGAGGACACTAGTAATAGCCTAGACATGAAAGAGGACACTAGTAACAGCCTAGATATGAAAGAGAACACTAGTAATAGCCTAGACATGAAAGAGAACACTTAGTAACAGCCTAGACATGAAAGAGGACACTAGTAATAGTCTAGACATGAAAGAGGACACTAGTAATAGCCTAGACATGAAAGAGAACACTTAGTAATAGCCTAGACATGAAAGAGGACACTAGTAACAGCCTAGACATGAAAGAGAACACTTAGTAACAGCCTAGATATGAAAGAGAACACTAGTAATAGCCTAGACATGAAAGAGAACACTTAGTAACAGCCTAGACATGAAAGAGGACACTAGTAATAGCCTAGACATGAAAGAGGACACTAGTAATAGCCTAGACATGAAAGAGAACACTTAGTAATAGCCTAGACATGAAAGAGGACACTAGTAACAGCCTAGACATGAAAGAGAACACTTAGTAACAGCCTAGATATGAAAGAGAACACTAGTAATAGCCTAGACATGAAAGAGAACACTAGTAATAGCCTAGACATGAAAGAGAACACTAGTAACAGCCTAGACATGAAAGAGAACACCAGTAACAGCCTAGACATGAAAGAGGACACTAGTAATAGCCTAGATATGAAAGAGAACACTAGTAATAGCCTAGACATGAAAGAGGACACTATTAACAGCCTAGATATGAAAGAGGACACTAGTAATAGCCTAAGCATGAAAGAGAACACTAGTAATAGCCTAGACACGAAAGAGAACACTTAGTAACAGCCTAGACATGAAAGAGGACACTAGTAATAGCCTAGACATGAAAGAGAACACTAGTAATAGCCTAGATATGAAAGAGAACACTAGTAATAGCCTAGACATGAAAGAGAACACTTAGTAACAGCCTAGACATGAAAGAGGACATTAGTAATAGCCTAGACATGAAAGAGAACACTTAGTAATAGCCTAGACATGAAAGAGGACACTAGTAACAGCCTAGACATGAAAGAGAACACTAGTAACAGCCTAGACATGAAAGAGAACACTTAGTAATAGCCTAGACATGAAAGAGGACACTAGTAACAGCCTAGATATGAAAGAGAACACTTAGTAACAGCCTAGATATGAAAGAGAACACTTATTAATAGCCTAGACATGAAAGAGGACACTAGTAATAGCCTAGACATGAAAGAGAACACTAGTAACAGCCTAGACATGAAAGAGGACACTAGTAATAGCCTAGACATGAAAGAGAACACTAGTAATAGCCTAGACATGAAAGAGAACACTTAGTAATAGCCTAGACATGAAAGAGAACACTAGTAATAGCCTAGACATGAAAGAGAACACGAGTAATAGCCTAGACATGAAAGAGAACACTAGTAATAGCCTAGACATGAAAGAGAACACTACTAATAGCCTAGACATGAAAGAGAACACTAGTAATAGCCTAGACATGAAAGAGGACACTAGTAATAGCCTAGACATGAAAGAGAACACTAGTAACAGCCTAGACATGAAAGAGAACACTAGTAATAGCCTAGACATGAAAGAGAACACTAGTAATAGCCTAGACATGAAAGAGAACACTAGTAATAGCCTAGACATGAAAGAGAACACGAGTAATAGCCTAGACATGAAAGATAACACTAGTAACAGCCTAGATATGAAAGAGAACACTAGTAATAGCCTAGACATGAAAGAGAACACTTAGTAATAGCCTAGACATGAAAGAGAACACTAGTAATAGCCTAGACATGAAAGAGGACACTAGTAATAGCCTAGACATGAAAGAGGACACTAGTAATAGCCTAGACATGAAAGAGGACACTAGTAATAGCCTAGACATGAAAGAGAACACTTAGTAATAGCCTAGACATGAAAGAGAACACTAGTAATAGCCTAGACATGAAAGAGAACACTAGTAATAGCCTAGACATGAAAGAGAACACTTAGTAATAGCCTAGACATGAAAGAGAACACTTAGTAATAGCCTAGACATGAAAGAGGACACTAGTAATAGCCTAGACATGAAAGAGAACACTTAGTAATAGCCTAGATATGAAAGAGGACACTTGTAATAGCCTAGACATGAAAGAGGACACTAGTAATAGCCTAGACATGAAAGAGAACACTAGTAATAGCCTAGACATGAAAGAGAACACTTAGTAACAGCCTAGACATGAAAGAGAACACTACTAATAGCCTAGACATGAAAGAGAACACTAGTAACAGCCTAGACATGAAAGAGAATACTAGTAATAGCCTAGATATGAAAGAGAACACTACTAATAGCCTAGACATGAAAGAGAACACTAGTAACAGCCTAGACATGAAAGAGAACACTAGTAATAGCCAAGATATGAAAGAGAACACTAGTAATAGCCTAGACATGAAAGAGGACACTAGTAATAGCCTAGACATGAAAGAGAACACTACTAATAGCCTAGACATGAAAGAGAACACTAGTAACAGCCTAGACATGAAAGAGAACACTAGTAATAGCCAAGATATGAAAGAGAACACTAGTAATAGCCTAGACATGAAAGAGGACACTAGTAACAGCCTAGATATGAAAGAGAACACTTAGTAACAGCCTAGATATGAAAGAGAACACTTAGTAATAGCCTAGACATGAAAGAGGACACTAGTAATAGCCTAGACATGAAAGAGAACACTAGTAATAGCCTAGACATGAAAGAGGACACTAGTAACAGCCTAGACATGAAAGAGAACACTAGTAATAGCCTAGACATGAAAGAGAACACTTAGTAATAGCCTAGACATGAAAGAGGACACTAGTAACAGCATAGACATGAAAGAGAACACTAGTAACAGCATAGACATGAAAGAGGACACTAGTAATAGCCTAGACATGAAAGAGAACACTAGTAATAGCCTAGACATGAAAGAGAACACTTAGTAATAGCCTAGACATGAAAGAGAACACTAGTAATAGCCTAGACATGAAAGAAAACACTACTAATAGCCTAGACATGAAAGAGAACACTAGTAATAGCCTAGACATGAAAGAGGACACTAGTAATAGCCTAGACATGAAAGAGAACACTAGTAATAGCCTAGACATGAAAGAGAACACTACTAATAGCCTAGACATGAAAGAGAACACTAGTAATAGCCTAGACATGAAAGAGGACACTAGTAATAGCCTAGACATGAAAGAGAACACTAGTAATAGCCTAGACATGAAAGAGAACACTTAGTAATAGCCTAGACATGAAAGAGAACACTAGTAACAGCCTAGACATGAAAGAGAACACTAGTAATAGCCAAGATATGAAAGAGAACACTAGTAATAGCCTAGACATGAAAGAGAACACTAGTAACAGCGTATACATGAAAGAGAACACTAGTAATAGCCTAGATATGAAAGAGAACACTAGTAATAGCCTAGACATGAAAGAGAACACTAGTAACAGCCTAGACATGAAAGAGGACACTAGTAATAGCCTAGACATGAAAGAGAACACTAGTAATAGCCTAGATATGAAAGAGAACACTAATAATAGCCTAGACATGAAAGAGAACACTTAGTAACAGCCTAGACATGAAAGAAAACACTAGTAATAGCCTAGACATGAAAGAGAACACTTAGTAACAGCCTAGACATGAAAGAGGACACTAGTAATAGCCTAGACATGAAAGAGGACACTAGTAATAGCCTAGACACGAAAGAGGACACTAGTAATAGCCTAGACATGAAAGAGAACACTACTAATAGCCTAGACATGAAAGAGAACACTAGTAATAGCCTAGACATGAAAGAGGACACTAGTAATAGCCTAGACATGAAAGAGAACACTAGTAATAGCCTAGACATGAAAGAGAACACTTAGTAATAGCCTAGACATGAAAGAGGACACTAGTAACAGCCTAGACATGAAAGAGAACACTAGTAATAGCCTAGACATGAAAGAGAACACTTAGTAATAGCCTAGACATGAAAGAGGACACTAGTAATAGCCTAGACATGAAAGAGAACACTAGTAATAGCCTAGATATGAAAGAGAACACTAGTAATAGCCTAGATATGAAAGAGAACGCTAATAACAGCCTAGACATGAAAGAGAACACTAGTAATAGCCTACACATGAAAGAGAACACTAGTAATAGCCTAGACATGAAAGAGAACACTTAGTAATAGCCTAGACATGAAAGAGGACACTAGTAATAGCCTAGACATGAAAGAGGACACTAGTAATAGCCTAGACATGAAAGAGAACACTAGTAATAGCCTAGATATGAAAGAGAACACTAGTAACAGCCTAGATATGAAAGAGAACACTAGTAATAGCCTAGACATGAAAGAGGACACTAGTAATAGCCTAGATATGAAAGAGAACGCTAATAACAGCCTAGATATGAAAGAGAACACTAGTAATAGCCTAGACATGAAAGAGAACACTAGTAATAGCCTAGACATGAAAGAGAACACTACTAATAGCCTAGACATGAAAGAGGACACTAGTAATAGCCTAGACATGAAAGAGGACACTAGTAATAGCCTAGACATGAAAGAGGGCATTAGTAATAGCCTAGATATGAAAGAGAACACTAGTAATAGCCTAGACATGAAAGAGAACACTAGTAATAGCATAGACATGAAAGAGAACACTAGTAATAGTCTAGACATGAAAGAGGACACTAGTAATAGCCTAGACATGAAAGAGGACACTAGTAATAGCCTAGACATGAAAGAGAACACTTAGTAACAGCATAGACATGAAAGAGGACACTAGTAATAGCATAGACATGAAAGAGAACACTAGTAATAGCCTAGACATGAAAGAGGACACTAGTAATAGCCTAGACATGAAAGAGAACACTAGTAACAGCCTAGACATGAAAGAGAACACTAGTAATAGCCTAGACATGAAAGAGAACACTAGTAATAGCCTAGACATGAAAGAGAACACTAGTAATAGCCTAGACATGAAAGAGAACACTAGTAATAGCCTAGACATGAAAGAGAACACTAGTAATAGCCTAGACATGAAAGAGAACACTAGTAACAGCCTAGACATGAAAGAGGACACTAGTAATAGCCTAGACATGAAAGAGAACACTAATAATAGCCTAGACATGAAAAAGAACACTTAGTAACAGCCTAGACATGAAAGAAAACACCAGTAATAGCCTAGACATGAAAGAGAACACTAGTAATAGCCTAGACATGAAAGAGAACACTTAGTAATAGCCTAGACATGAAAGAGGACACTAGTAACAGCCTAGACATGAAAGAGAACACTTAGTAACAGCCTAGACATGAAAGAGGACACTAGTAATAGCCTAGACATGAAAGAGAACACTAGTAATAGCCTAGACATGAAAGAGGACACTAGTAATAGCCTAGACATGAAAGAGAACACTAGTAACAGCCTAGACATGAAAGAGAACACTAGTAATAGCCTAGACATGAAAGAGAACACTAGTAATAGCCTAGACATGAAAGAGAACACTAGTAATAGCCTAGACATGAAAGAGGACACTAGTAATAGCCTAGACATGAAAGAGAACACTAATAATAGCCTAGACATGAAAGAGAACACTTAGTAATAGCCTAGACATAAAAGAGGACACTAGTAACAGCCTAGACATGAAAGAGAACACTTAGTAACAGTCTAGACATGAAAGAGGACACTAGTAATAGCCTAGACATGAAAGAGAACACTAGTAATAGCCTAGACATGAAAGAGAACACTTAGTAATAGCCTAGACATGAAAGAGAACACTAGTAATAGCCTAGACATGAAAGAGGACACTAGTAATAGCCTAGACATGAAAGAGAACACGAGTAATAGCCTATACATGAAAGAGGACACTAGTAATAGCCTAGACATGAAAGAGAACACTAGTAATAGCCTAGACATGAAAGAGAACACTAGTAATAGCCTAGACATGAAAGAGAACACTAGTAATAGCCTAGACATGAAAGAGGACACTAGTAATAGCCTAGACATGAAAGAGAACACTAGTAATAGCCTAGACATGAAAGAGAACACTAGTAATAGCCTAGACATGAAAGAGAACACTAGTAATAGCCTAGACATGAAAGAGAACACTTAGTAATAGCCTAGACATGAAAGAGGACACTAGTAACAGCCTAGACATGAAAGAGAACACTTAGTAACAGCCTAGACATGAAAGAGGACACTAGTAATAGCCTAGACATGAAAGAGAACACTAGTAATAGCCTAGACATGAAAGAGGACACTAGTAATAGCCTAGACATGAAAGAGAACACTAGTAACAGCCTAGACATGAAAGAAAACACTAGTAATAGCCTAGACATGAAAGAGAACACTTAGTAATAGCCTAGACATGAAAGAAAACACTAGTAATAGCCTAGACATGAAAGAGAACACTTAGTAATAGCCTAGACATGAAAGAGGACACTAGTAACAGCCTAGACATGAAAGAGAACACTTAGTAACAGCCTAGACATGAAAGAGGACACTAGTAATAGCCTAGACATGAAAGAGAACACTAGTAATAGCCTAGACATGAAAGAGAACACTTAGTAATAGCCTAGACATGAAAGAGAACACTAGTAATAGCCTAGACATGAAAGAGGACACTAGTAATAGCCTAGACATGAAAGAGAACACTAGTAATAGCCTAGACATGAAAGAGGACACTAGTAATAGCCTAGACATGAAAGAGAACACTAGTAATAGCCTAGACATGAAAGAGGACACTAGTAATAGCCTAGACATGAAAGAGAACACTAGTAACAGCCTAGACATGAAAGAGAACACTAGTAATAGCCTAGACATGAAAGAGAACACTAGTAATAGCCTAGACATGAAAGAGGACACTAGTAATAGCCTAGACATGAAAGAGAACACTAGTAATAGCCTAGACATGATAGAGAACACTAGTAATAGCCTAGACATGAAAGAGAACACTAGTAATAGCCTAGACATGAAAGAGAACACTTAGTAATAGCCTAGACATGAAAGAGGACACTAGTAACAGCCTAGACATGAAAGAGAACACTTAGTAACAGCCTAGACATGAAAGAGGACACTAGTAATAGCCTAGACATGAAAGAGAACACTAGTAATAGCCTAGACATGAAAGAGGACACTAGTAATAGCCTAGACATGAAAGAGAACACTAGTAACAGCCTAGACATGAAAGAGAACACTAGTAATAGCCTAGACATGAAAGAGGACACTAGTGATAGCCTAGACATGAAAGAGGACACTAGTAATAGCCTAGACATGAAAGAGAACACTAGTAATAGCCTAGACATGAAAGAGAACACTAGTAATAGCCTAGACATGAAAGAGAACACTAGTAATAGCCTAGACATGAAAGAGAACACTAGTAATAGCCTAGACATGAAAGAGGACACTAGTAATAGCCTAGACATGAAAGAGAACACTAGTAATAGCCTAGACATGAAAGAGGACACTAGTGATAGCCTAGACATGAAAGAGGACACTAGTAATAGCCTAGACATGAAAGAGAACACTAGTAATAGCCTAGACATGAAAGAGAACACTAGTAATAGCCTAGACATGAAAGAGAACACTAGTAATAACCTAGACATGAAAGAGAACACTAGTAATAGCCTAGACATGAAAGAGAACACTAGTAACAGCCTAGACATGAAAGAGGACACTAGTAATAGCCTAGACATGAAAGAGAACACTAGTAATAGCCTAGACATGAAAGAGAACACTTAGTAATAGCCTAGACATGAAAGAGAACACTAGTAATAGCCTAGACATGAAAGAGGACACTAGTAATAGCCTAGACATGAAAGAGAACACTAGTAATAGCCTAGACATGAAAGAGGACACTAGTAATAGCCTAGACATGAAAGAGAACACTAGTAATAGCCTAGACATGAAAGAGGACACTAGTAATAGCCTAGACATGAAAGAGAACACTAGTAACAGCCTAGACATGAAAGAGAACACTAGTAATAGCCTAGACATGAAAGAGGACACTAGTGATAGCCTAGACATGAAAGAGGACACTAGTAATAGCCTAGACATGAAAGAGAACACTAGTAATAGCCTAGACATGAAAGAGAACACTAGTAATAACCTAGACATGAAAGAGAACACTAGTAATAGCCTAGACACGAAAGAGAACACTTAGTAACAGCCTAGACATGAAAGAGGACACTAGTAATTGCCTAGACATGAAAGAGAACACTAGTAATAGCCTAGATATGAAAGAGAACACTAGTAATAGCCTAGACATGAAAGAGAACACTTAGTAACAGCCTAGACATGAAAGAGGACATTAGTAATAGCCTAGACATGAAAGAGAACACTTAGTAATAGCCTAGACATGAAAGAGGACACTAGTAACAGCCTAGACATGAAAGAGAACACTAGTAACAGCCTAGACATGAAAGAGAACACTTAGTAATAGCCTAGACATGAAAGAGGACACTAGTAACAGCCTAGATATGAAAGAGAACACTTAGTAACAGCCTAGATATGAAAGAGAACACTTAGTAATAGCCTAGACATGAAAGAGTACACTAGTAATAGCCTAGACATGAAAGAGAACACTAGTAACAGCCTAGACATGAAAGAGGACACTAGTAACAGCCTAGACATGAAAGAGAACACTAGTAATAGCCTAGACATGAAAGAGAACACTTAGTAATAGCCTAGACATGAAAGAGGACACTAGTAACAGCATAGACATGAAAGAGAACACTAGTAACAGCATAGACATGAAAGAGGACACTAGTAATAGCCTAGACATGAAAGAGAACACTAGTAATAGCCTAGACATGAAAGAGAACACTTAGTAATAGCCTAGACATGAAAGAGAACACTAGTAATAGCCTAGACATGAAAGAGAACACGAGTAATAGCCTAGACATGAAAGAGAACACTAGTAATAGCCTAGACATGAAAGAGAACACTACTAATAGCCTAGACATGAAAGAGAACACTAGTAATAGCCTAGACATGAAAGAGGACACTAGTAATAGCCTAGACATGAAAGAGAACACTAGTAACAGCCTAGACATGAAAGAGAACACTAGTAATAGCCTAGACATGAAAGAGAACACTAGTAATAGCCTAGACATGAAAGAGAACACTAGTAATAGCCTAGACATGAAAGAGAACACGAGTAATAGCCTAGACATGAAAGATAACACTAGTAACAGCCTAGATATGAAAGAGAACACTAGTAATAGCCTAGACATGAAAGAGAACACTTAGTAATAGCCTAGACATGAAAGAGAACACTAGTAATAGCCTAGACATGAAAGAGGACACTAGTAATAGCCTAGACATGAAAGAGGACACTAGTAATAGCCTAGACATGAAAGAGGACACTAGTAATAGCCTAGACATGAAAGAGAACACTTAGTAATAGCCTAGACATGAAAGAGAACACTAGTAATAGCCTAGACATGAAAGAGAACACTTAGTAATAGCCTAGACATGAAAGAGAACACTTAGTAATAGCCTAGATATGAAAGAGGACACTAGTAATAGCCTAGACATGAAAGAGAACACTTAGTAATAGCCTAGATATGAAAGAGGACACTTGTAATAGCCTAGACATGAAAGAGGACACTAGTAATAGCCTAGACATGAAAGAGAACACTAGTAATAGCCTAGACATGAAAGAGAACACTTAGTAACAGCCTAGACATGAAATAGAACACTACTAATAGCCTAGACATGAAAGAGAACACTAGTAACAGCCTAGACATGAAAGAGAATACTAGTAATAGCCTAGATATGAAAGAGAACACTACTAATAGCCTAGACATGAAAGAGAACACTAGTAACAGCCTAGACATGAAAGAGAACACTAGTAATAGCCAAGATATGAAAGAGAACACTAGTAATAGCCTAGACATGAAAGAGGACACTAGTAATAGCCTAGACATGAAAGAGAACACTACTAATAGCCTAGACATGAAAGAGAACACTAGTAACAGCCTAGACATGAAAGAGAACACTAGTAATAGCCAAGATATGAAAGAGAACACTAGTAATAGCCTAGACATGAAAGAGGACACTAGTAACAGCCTAGATATGAAAGAGAACACTTAGTAACAGCCTAGATATGAAAGAGAACACTTAGTAATAGCCTAGACATGAAAGAGGACACTAGTAATAGCCTAGACATGAAAGAGAACACTAGTAATAGCCTAGACATGAAAGAGGACACTAGTAACAGCCTAGACATGAAAGAGAACACTAGTAATAGCCTAGACATGAAAGAGAACACTTAGTAATAGCCTAGACATGAAAGAGGACACTAGTAACAGCATAGACATGAAAGAGAACACTAGTAACAGCATAGACATGAAAGAGGACACTAGTAATAGCCTAGACATGAAAGAGAACACTAGTAATAGCCTAGACATGAAAGAGAACACTTAGTAATAGCCTAGACATGAAAGAGAACACTAGTAATAGCCTAGACATGAAAGAGAACACTACTAATAGCCTAGACATGAAAGAGATCACTAGTAATAGCCTAGACATGAAAGAGGACACTAGTAATAGCCTAGACATGAAAGAGAACACTAGTAATAGCCTAGACATGAAAGAGAACACTACTAATAGCCTAGACATGAAAGAGAACACTAGTAATAGCCTAGACATGAAAGAGGACACTAGTAATAGCCTAGACATGAAAGAGAACACTAGTAATAGCCTAGACATGAAAGAGAACACTTAGTAATAGCCTAGACATGAAAGAGAACACTAGTAACAGCCTAGACATGAAAGAGAACACTAGTAATAGCCAAGATATGAAAGAGAACACTAGTAATAGCCTAGACATGAAAGAGAACACTAGTAACAGCGTATACATGAAAGAGAACACTAGTAATAGCCTAGATATGAAAGAGAACACTAGTAATAGCCTAGACATGAAAGAGAACACTAGTAACAGCCTAGACATGAAAGAGGACACTAGTAATAGCCTAGACATGAAAGAGAACACTAGTAATAGCCTAGATATGAAAGAGAACACTAATAATAGCCTAGACATGAAAGAGAACACTTAGTAACAGCCTAGACATGAAAGAAAACACTAGTAATAGCCTAGACATGAAAGAGAACACTTAGTAACAGCCTAGACATGAAAGAGGACACTAGTAATAGCCTAGACATGAAAGAGGACACTAGTAATAGCCTAGACACGAAAGAGGACACTAGTAATAGCCTAGACATGAAAGAGAACACTACTAATAGCCTAGACATGAAAGAGAACACTAGTAATAGCCTAGACATGAAAGAGGACACTAGTAATAGCCTAGACATGAAAGAGAACACTAGTAATAGCCTAGACATGAAAGAGAACACTTAGTAATAGCCTAGACATGAAAGAGGACACTAGTAACAGCCTAGACATGAAAGAGAACACTAGTAATAGCCTAGACATGAAAGAGAACACTTAGTAATAGCCTAGACATGAAAGAGGACACTAGTAATAGCCTAGACATGAAAGAGAACACTAGTAATAGCCTAGATATGAAAGAGAACACTAGTAATAGCCTAGATATGAAAGAGAACGCTAATAACAGCCTAGACATGAAAGAGAACACTAGTAATAGCCTACACATGAAAGAGAACACTAGTAATAGCCTAGACATGAAAGAGAACACTTAGTAATAGCCTAGACATGAAAGAGGACACTAGTAATAGCCTAGACATGAAAGAGGACACTAGTAATAGCCTAGACATGAAAGAGAACACTAGTAATAGCCTAGATATGAAAGAGAACACTAGTAACAGCCTAGATATGAAAGAGAACACTAGTAATAGCCTAGACATGAAAGAGGACACTAGTAATAGCCTAGATATGAAAGAGAACGCTAATAACAGCCTAGATATGAAAGAGAACACTAGTAATAGCCTAGACATGAAAGAGAACACTAGTAATAGCCTAGACATGAAAGAGAACACTACTAATAGCCTAGACATGAAAGAGGACACTAGTAATAGCCTAGACATGAAAGAGGACACTAGTAATAGCCTAGACATGAAAGAGGGCATTAGTAATAGCCTAGATATGAAAGAGAACACTAGTAATAGCCTAGACATGAAAGAGAACACTAGTAATAGCATAGACATGAAAGAGAACACTAGTAATAGTCTAGACATGAAAGAGGACACTAGTAATAGCCTAGACATGAAAGAGGACACTAGTAATAGCCTAGACATGAAAGAGAACACTTAGTAACAGCATAGACATGAAAGAGGACACTAGTAATAGCATAGACATGAAAGAGAACACTAGTAATAGCCTAGACATGAAAGAGGACACTAGTAATAGCCTAGACATGAAAGAGAACACTAGTAACAGCCTAGACATGAAAGAGAACACTAGTAATAGCCTAGACATGAAAGAGAACACTAGTAATAGCCTAGACATGAAAGAGAACACTAGTAATAGCCTAGACATGAAAGAGAACACTAGTAATAGCCTAGACATGAAAGAGAACACTAGTAATATCCTAGACATGAAAGAGAACACTAGTAACAGCCTAGACATGAAAGAGGACACTAGTAATAGCCTAGACATGAAAGAGAACACTAATAATAGCCTAGACATGAAAAAGAACACTTAGTAACAGCCTAGACATGAAAGAAAACACCAGTAATAGCCTAGACATGAAAGAGAACACTAGTAATAGCCTAGACATGAAAGAGAACACTTAGTAATAGCCTAGACATGAAAGAGGACACTAGTAACAGCCTAGACATGAAAGAGAACACTTAGTAACAGCCTAGACATGAAAGAGGACACTAGTAATAGCCTAGACATGAAAGAGAACACTAGTAATAGCCTAGACATGAAAGAGGACACTAGTAATAGCCTAGACATGAAAGAGAACACTAGTAACAGCCTAGACATGAAAGAGAACACGAGTAATAGCCTAGACATGAAAGAGAACACTAGTAATAGCCTAGACATGAAAGAGAACACTAGTAATAGCCTAGACATGAAAGAGGACACTAGTAATAGCCTAGACATGAAAGAGAACACTAATAATAGCCTAGACATGAAAGAGAACACTTAGTAATAGCCTAGACATAAAAGAGGACACTAGTAACAGCCTAGACATGAAAGAGAACACTTAGTAACAGTCTAGACATGAAAGAGGACACTAGTAATAGCCTAGACATGAAAGAGAACACTAGTAATAGCCTAGACATGAAAGAGAACACTTAGTAATAGCCTAGACATGAAAGAGAACACTAGTAATAGCCTAGACATGAAAGAGGACACTAGTAATAGCCTAGACATGAAAGAGAACACGAGTAATAGCCTAGACATGAAAGAGGACACTAGTAATAGCCTAGACATGATAGAGAACACTAGTAATAGCCTAGACATGAAAGAGAACACTAGTAATAGCCTAGACATGAAAGAGAACACTAGTAATAGCCTAGACATGAAAGAGGACACTAGTAATAGCCTAGACATGAAAGAGAACACTAGTAATAGCCTAGACATGAAAGAGAACACTAGTAATAGCCTAGACATGAAAGAGAACACTAGTAATAGCCTAGACATGAAAGAGAACACTTAGTAATAGCCTAGACATGAAAGAGGACACTAGTAACAGCCTAGACATGAAAGAGAACACTTAGTAACAGCCTAGACATGAAAGAGGACACTAGTAATAGCCTAGACATGAAAGAGAACACTAGTAATAGCCTAGACATGAAAGAGGACACTAGTAATAGCCTAGACATGAAAGAGAACACTAGTAACAGCCTAGACATGAAAGAAAACACTAGTAATAGCCTAGACATGAAAGAGAACACTTAGTAATAGCCTAGACATGAAAGAAAACACTAGTAATAGCCTAGACATGAAAGAGAACACTTAGTAATAGCCTAGACATGAAAGAGGACACTAGTAACAGCCTAGACATGAAAGAGAACACTTAGTAACAGCCTAGACATGAAAGAGGACACTAGTAATAGCCTAGACATGAAAGAGAACACTAGTAATAGCCTAGACATGAAAGAGAACACTTAGTAATAGCCTAGACATGAAAGAGAACACTAGTAATAGCCTAGACATGAAAGAGGACACTAGTAATAGCCTAGACATGAAAGAGAACACTAGTAATAGCCTAGACATGAAAGAGGACACTAGTAATAGCCTAGACATGAAAGAGAACACTAGTAATAGCCTAGACATGAAAGAGGACACTAGTAATAGCCTAGACATGAAAGAGAACACTAGTAACAGCCTAGACATGAAAGAGAACACTAGTAATAGCCTAGACATGAAAGAGAACACTAGTAATAGCCTAGACATGAAAGAGGACACTAGTAATAGCCTAGACATGAAAGAGAACACTAGTAATAGCCTAGACATGAAAGAGAACACTAGTAATAGCCTAGACATGAAAGAGAACACTAGTAATAGCCTAGACATGAAAGAGAACACTTAGTAATAGCCTAGACATGAAAGAGGACACTAGTAACAGCCTAGACATGAAAGAGAACACTTAGTAACAGCCTAGACATGAAAGAGGACACTAGTAATAGCCTAGACATGAAAGAGAACACTAGTAATAGCCTAGACATGAAAGAGGACACTAGTAATAGCCTAGACATGAAAGAGAACACTAGTAACAGCCTAGACATGAAAGAGAACACTAGTAATAGCCTAGACATGAAAGAGGACACTAGTGATAGCCTAGACATGAAAGAGGACACTAGTAATAGCCTAGACATGAAAGAGAACACTAGTAATAGCCTAGACATGAAAGAGAACACTAGTAATAGCCTAGACATGAAAGAGAACACTAGTAATAGCCTAGACATGAAAGAGAACACTAGTAATAGCCTAGACATGAAAGAGGACACTAGTAATAGCCTAGACATGAAAGAGAACACTAGTAATAGCCTAGACATGAAAGAGGACACTAGTGATAGCCTAGACATGAAAGAGGACACTAGTAATAGCCTAGACATGAAAGAGAACACTAGTAATAGCCTAGACATGAAAGAGAACACTAGTAATAGCCTAGACATGAAAGAGAACACTAGTAATAACCTAGACATGAAAGAGAACACTAGTAATAGCCTAGACATGAAAGAGAACACTAGTAACAGCCTAGACATGAAAGAGGACACTAGTAATAGCCTAGACATGAAAGAGAACACTAGTAATAGCCTAGACATGAAAGAGAACACTTAGTAATAGCCTAGACATGAAAGAGAACACTAGTAATAGCCTAGACATGAAAGAGGACACTAGTAATAGCCTAGACATGAAAGAGAACACTAGTAATAGCCTAGACATGAAAGAGGACACTAGTAATAGCCTAGACATGAAAGAGAACACTAGTAATAGCCTAGACATGAAAGAGGACACTAGTAATAGCCTAGACATGAAAGAGAACACTAGTAACAGCCTAGACATGAAAGAGAACACTAGTAATAGCCTAGACATGAAAGAGGACACTAGTGATAGCCTAGACATGAAAGAGGACACTAGTAATAGCCTAGACATGAAAGAGAACACTAGTAATAGCCTAGACATGAAAGAGAACACTAGTAATAACCTAGACATGAAAGAGAACACTAGTAATAGCCTAGACATGAAAGAGAACACTAGTAATAGCCTAGACATGAAAGAGGACACTAGTAATAGCCTAGACATGAAAGAGAACACTAGTAATAGCCTAGACATGAAAGAGGACACTAGTGATAGCCTAGACATGAAAGAGGACACTAGTAACAGCCTAGACATGAAAGAGAACACTAGTAATAGCCTAGACATGAAAGAGAACACTAGTAATAGCCTAGACATGAAAGAGAACACTAGTAATAACCTAGACATGAAAGAGAACACTAGTAATAGCCTAGACATGAAAGAGAACACTAGTAACAGCCTAGACATGAAAGAGGGCACTAGTAATAGCCTAGACATGAAAGAGAACACTAATAATAGCCTAGACATGAAAGAGAACACTTAGGAACAGCCTAGACATGAAAGAAAACACTAGTAATAGCCTAGACATGAAAGAGAACACTTAGTAATAGCCTAGACATGAAAGAGGACACTAGTAACAGCCTAGACATGAAAGAGAACACTTAGTAACAGCCTAGACATGAAAGAGGACACTAGTAATAGCCTAGACATGAAAGAGAACACTAGTAATAGCCTAGACATGAAAGAGAACACTTAGTAATAGCCTAGACATGAAAGAGAACACTAGTAATAGCCTAGACATGAAAGAGGACACTAGTAATAGCCTAGACATGAAAGAGAACACTAGTAATAGCCTAGACATGAAAGAGGACACTAGTAATAGCCTAGACATGAAAGAGAACACTAGTAATAGCCTAGACATGAAAGAGAACACTAGTAATAGCCTAGACATGAAAGAGAACACTAGTAACAGCCTAGACATGAAAGAGGACACTAGTAATAGCCTAGACATGAAAGAGAACACTAGTAATAGCCTAGACATGAAAGAGAACACTAGTAATAGCCTAGACATGAAAGAGAACACTAGTAATAGACTAGACATGAAAGAGAACACTTAATAATAGCCTAAGCATGAAAGAGGACACTAGTAATAGCCTAGACATGAAAGAGGACACTAGTAATAGCCTAGACATGAAAGAGAACACTAGTAATAGCCTAGACATGAAAGAGAACACTAGTAATAGCCTAGACATGAAAGAGAACACTAGTAATAGCCTAGACATGAAAGAGAACACTAGTAATAGCCTAGACATGAAAGAGAACACTAGTAATAGCCTAGACATGAAAGAGAACACTAGTAATAGCCTAGATATGAAAGAGAACACTAGTAATAGCCTAGACATGAAAGAGAACACTAGTAACAGCCTAGACATGAAAGAGAACACTAGTAATAACCTAGACATGAAAGAGGACACTAGTAACAGCCTAGACATGAAAGAGGGCACTAGTAATAGCCTAGACATGAAAGAGAACACTAATAATAGCCTAGACATGAAAGAGAGCACTTATTAACAGCCTAGACATGAAAGAAAACACTAGTAATAGCCTAGACATGAAAGAGAACACTTAGTAATAGCCTAGACATGAAAGAGGACACTAGTAACAGCCTAGACATGAAAGAGAACACTTAGTAACAGCCTAGACATGAAAGAGGACACTAGTAATAGCCTAGACATGAAAGAGAACACTTAGTAATAGCCTAGATATGAAAGAGAACACTTAGTAACAGCCTAGACATGAAAGAGAACACTAGTAATAGCCTAGACATGAAAGAGAACACTTAGTAACAGCCTAGACATGAAAGAGAACACTAGTAATAGCCTAGACATGAAAGAGAACACTTAGTAATAGCCTAGATATGAAAGAGGACACTAGTAATAGCCTAGACATGAAAGAGAACACTAGTAATAGCATAGACATGAAAGAGAACACTAGTAATAGCCTAGACATAAAAGAGAACACTAGTAATAGCCTAGACATGAAAGAGAACACTAGTAATACCCTAGACATGAAAGAGAACACTAGTAATACCCTAGACATGAAAGAGAACACTTAGTAATAGCCTAGACATGAAAGAGAACACTAGTAATAGCCTAGACATGAAAGAGGACACTAGTAATAGCCTAGACATGAAAGAGAACACTAGTAATAGCCTAGACATGAAAGAGAACACTAGTAATAGCCTAGACATGAAAGAGAACACTTAGTAATAGCCTAGACATGAAAGAGGAAACTAGTAATAGCCTAGACATGAAAGAGGACACTAGTAATAGCCTAGACATGAAAGAGAACACTAGTAATAGTCTAGACATGAAAGAGGACACTAGTAATAGCCTAGATATGAAAGAGAACACTTAGTAATAGCCTAGACATGAAAGATAACACTAGTAATAGCCTAGACATGAAAGAGAACACTAGTAATAGCCTAGACATGAAAGAGAACACTAGTAATAGCCTAGACATGAAAGAGAACACTAGTAATAGCCTAGACATGAAAGAGAACACTAGTAATAGTCTAGACATGAAAGAGGACACTAGTAATAGCCTAGACATGAAAGAGGACACTAGTAATAGCCTAGACATGAAAGAGAACACTAATAATACCCTAGACATGAAAGAGAACACTAGTAATAGTCTAGACATGAAAGAGGACACTAGTAATAGCCTAGACATGAAAGAGAACACTAGTAATAGCCTAGACATGAAAGAGAACACTAGTAATAGCCTAGACATGAAAGAGAACACTAGTAATACCCTAGACATGAAAGAGAACACTTAGTAATAGCCTAGACATGAAAGAGGACACTAGTAATAGCCTAGACATGAAAGAGAACACTAGTAATAGCCTAGACATGAAAGAGAACACTAGTAATAGCCTAGACATGAAAGAGAACACTTAGTAATAGCCTAGACATGAAAGAGAACACTTAGTAATAGCCTAGACATGAAAGAGGACACTAGTAATAGCCTAGACATGAAAGAGAACACTAGTAATAGCCTAGACATGAAAGAGAACACTAGTAATAGCCTAGACATGAAAGATAACACTAGTAATAGCCTAGACATGAAAGAGGACACTAGTAATAGCCTAGACATGAAAGAGGACACTAGTAATAGCCTAGACATGAAAGAGGACACTAGTAATAGCCTAGACATGAAAGAGAACACTAGTAATAGTCTAGACATGAAAGAGGACACTAGTAATAGCCTAGATATGAAAGAGAACACTTAGTAATAGCCTAGACATGAAAGATAACACTAGTAATAGCCTAGACATGAAAGAGAACACTAGTAATAGCCTAGACATGAAAGAGAACACTAATAATAGCCTAGACATGAAAGAGAACACTAGTAATAGCCTAGACATGAAAGAGGACACTAGTAATAGCCTAGATATGAAAGAGAACACTAGTAACAGCCTAGACATGAAAGAGAACACTAGTAATAGCCTAGACATGAAAGAGAACACTTAGTAATAGCCTAGATATGAAAGAGAACACTAGTAACAGCCTAGACATGAAAGAGAACACTTAGTAATAGCCTAGACATGAAAGAGGACACTAGTAATAACCTAGACATGAAAGAGAACACTAGTAATAGTCTAGACATGAAAGAGAACACTAGTAATAGCCTAGACATGAAAGAGAACACTAGTAACAGCCTAGATATGAAAGAGGACACTAGTAATAGCCTAGACATGAAAGATAACACTAGTAATAGCCTAGACATGAAAGAGAACACTAGTAACAGCCTAGACATGAAAGAGGACACTAGTAACAGCCTAGATATGAAAGAGGACACTAGTAATAGCCTAGATATGAAAGAGGACACTAGTAATAGCCTAGACATGAAAGAGAACACTAGTAACAGCCTAGACATGAAAGAGAACACTTAGTAATAGCCTAGACATGAAAGAGGACACTAGTAACAGCCTAGATATGAAAGAGGACACTAGTAATAGCCTAGACATGAAAGAGGACACTAGTAATAGCCTAGACATGAAAGAGAACACTAGTAACAGCCTAGACATGAAAGAGAACACTTAGTAATAGCCTAGATATGAAAGAGGACCCTAGTGATAGCCTAGACATGAAAGAGAACACTATTAATAGCCTAGACATGAAAGAGGACACTAGTAATAGCCTAGACATGAAAGAGAACACTAGTAATAGCCTAGACATGAAAGAGGACACTAGTAATAGCCTAGATATGAAAGAGAACACTTAGTAATAGCCTAGACATGAAAGATAACACTAGTAATAGCCTAGACATGAAAGAGAACACTAGTAATAGCCTAGACATGAAAGAGAACACTAGTAACAGCCTAGACATGAAAGAGAACACTAGTAATAGCCTAGACATGAAAGATAACACTAGTAATAGCCTAGACATGAAAGAGAACACTAGTAATAGCCTAGACATGAAAGAGAACACTAGTAACAGCCTAGACATGAAAGAGGACACTAGTAATAACCTAGACATGAAAGAGAACACTAGTAACAGCCTAGACATGAAAGAGAACACTTAGTAATAGCCTAGACATGAAAGAGGACACTAGTAATAGCCTAGACATGAAAGAGAACACTAGTAATAACCTAGACATGAAAGAGAACACTAGTAATAGCCTAGACATGAAAGAGAACACTAGTAACAGCCTAGACATGAAAGAGAACACTTAGTAATAGCCTAGACATGAAAGAGGACACTAGTAATAGCCTAGACATGAAAGAGGACACTAGTAATAGCGTAGACATGAAAGAGAACACTAGTAATAGTCTAGACATGAAAGAGGACACTAGTAATAGTCTAGATATGAAAGAGAACACTTAGTAATAGCCTAGACATGAAAGATAACACTAGTAACAGCCTAGACATGAAAGAGAACACTAGTAATAGCCTAGACATGAAAGAGAACACTAGTAATAGCCTAGACATGGAAGGGAACACTAGTAATAGCCTAGACATGAAAGAGAACACTAGTAATAGCCTAGACATGAAAGAGGACACTAGTAATAGCCTAGACATGAAAGAGAACACTAGTAATAGCATAGATATGAAAGAGAACACTAGTAATAGCCTAGACATGAAAGAGAACACTAGTAATAGCCTAGACATGAAAGAGGACACTAGTAACAGCCTAGATATGAAAGAGGACACTAGTAATAGCCTAGACATGAAAGAGGACACTAGTAATAGCCTAGACATGAAAGAGAACACTAGTAACAGCCTAGACATGAAAGAGAACACTTAGTAATAGCCTAGATATGAAAGAGGACCCTAGTGATAGCCTAGACATGAAAGAGAACACTAGTAATAGCCTAGACATGAAAGAGGACACTAGTAATAGCCTAGACATGAAAGAGGACACTAGTAATAGCCTAGACATGAAAGAGAACACTAGTAATAGTCTAGACATGAAAGAGAACACTAGTAATAGCCTAGACATGAAAGAGAACACTAGTAACAGCCTAGACATGAAAGAGAACACTTAGTAATAGCCTAGACATGAAAGAGGACACTAGTAATAGCCTAGACATGAAAGAGGACACTAGTAATAGCCTAGACATGAAAGAGAACACTAGTAATAGTCTAGACATGAAAGAGGACACTAGTAATAGCCTAGACATGAAAGAGAACACGAGTAATAGCCTAGACATGAAAGAGAACACTAGTAATAGCCTAGACATGAAAGAGGACACTAGTGATAGCGTAGACATGAAAGAGGACACTAGTAATAGCCTAGACATGAAAGAGGACACTAGTAATAGCGTAGACATGAAAGAGAACACTAGTAATAGCCTAGACATGAAAGAGGACACTAGTAATAGCCTAGATATGAAAGAGAACACTTAGTAATAGCCTAGACATGAAAGATAACACTAGTAATAGCCTAGACATGAAAGAGAACACTAGTAATAGCCTAGACATGAAAGAGAACACTAGTAACAGCCTAGACATGAAAGAGAACACTAGTAATAGCCTAGACATGAAAGATAACACTAGTAATAGCCTAGACATGAAAGAGAACACTAGTAATAGCCTAGACATGAAAGAGAACACGAGTAATAGCCTAGACATGAAAGATAACACTAGTAATAGCCTAGACATGAAAGAGAACACTAGTAACAGCCTAGACATGAAAGAGAACACCAGTAACAGCCTAGACATGAAAGAGAACACTAGTAACAGCCTAGACATGAAAGAGGACACTAGTGATAGCGTAGACATGAAAGAGGACATTAGTAATAGCCTAGACATGAAAGAGGACACTAGTAATAGCCTAGACATGAAAGAGAACACTTAGTAACAGCCTAGACATGAAAGAGAACACTAGTAACAGCCTAGACATGAAAGAGAACACTAGTAATAGCCTAGACATGAAAGAGGACACTAGTGATAGCGTAGACATGAAAGAGGACATTAGTAATAGCCTAGACATGAAAGAGGACACTAGTAATAGCGTAGACATGAAAGAGAACACTAGTAATAGCCTAGACATGAAAGAGGACACTAGTAATAGCCTAGATATGAAAGAGAACACTTAGTAATAGCCTAGACATGAAAGAGGACACTAGTAACAGCCTAGACATGAAAGAGGACACTAGTAATAGCCTAGACATGAAAGAGAACACTAGTAACAGCCTAGACATGAAAGAGGACACTAGTGATAGCGTAGACATGAAAGAGAACACTAGTAATAGCCTAGACATGAAAGAGGACACTAGTGATAGCGTAGACATGAAAGAGGACACTAGTAATAGCCTAGACATGAAAGAGGACACTAGTAATAGCCTAGACATGAAAGAGGACACTAGTAATAGCCTAGACATGAAAGAGAACACTAGTAACAGCCTAGACATGAAAGATAACACTAGTAATAGCCTAGACATGAAAGAGAACACTAGTAATAGCCTAGACATGAAAGAGAACACTAGTAACAGCCTAGACATGAAAGAGAACACTAGTAATAGCCTAGACATGAAAGATAACACTAGTAATAGCCTAGACATGAAAGAGAACACTAGTAATAGCCTAGACATGAAAGAGAACACTAGTAACAGCCTAGACATGAAAGAGAACACTAGTAATAGCCTAGACATGAAAGAGAACACTTAGTAACAGCCTAGACATGAAAGATAACACTAGTAATAGCCTAGACATGAAAGAGAACACTAGTAATAGCCTAGACATGAAAGAGGACACTAGTAACAGCCTAGACATGAAAGAGAACACTAGTAACAGCCTAGACATGAAAGAGAACACTTAGTAATAGCCTAGACATGAAAGAGGACACTAGTAATAGCCTAGACATGAAAGAGAACACTAGTAATAACCTAGACATGAAAGAGAACACTAGTAATAGCCTAGACATGAAAGAGAACACTAGTAACAGCCTAGACATGAAAGAGAACACTTAGTAATAGCCTAGACATGAAAGAGGACACTAGTAATAGCCTAGACATGAAAGAGGACACTAGTAATAGCCTAGACATGAAAGAGAACACTAGTAATAGTCTAGACATGAAAGAGGACACTAGTAATAGCCTAGATATGAAAGAGAACACTTAGTAATAGCCTAGACATGAAAGATAACACTAGTAATAGCCTAGACATGAAAGAGAACACTAGTAATAGCCTAGACATGAAAGAGAACACTAGTAACAGCCTAGACATGAAAGAGAACACTAGTAATAGCCTAGACATGAAAGAGGACACTAGTAATAGCCTAGACATGAAAGAGAACACTAGTAACAGCCTAGACATGAAAGAGAACACTAGTAATAGCCTAGACATGAAAGAGAACACTAGTAATAGCCTAGACATGAAAGAGAACACTAGTAATAGCCTAGACATGAAAGAGATCACGAGTAATAGCCTAGACATGAAAGAGGACACTAGTAATAGCCTAGACATGAAAGAGAACACTAGTAATAGCATAGATATGAAAGAGAACACTAGTAATAGCCTAGACATGAAAGAGAACACTAGTAATAGCCTAGACATGAAAGAGGACACCCTTGAAAAGGAATGGAACCATGATTGTTTTTGCTTTTTTCAGTAAAAATTGGCAGTTGTTTTGCTCTTTTTTACATAACAGGATCAAATAATATACATATATTATTGGTAAAGACATAGCTTCTTTGCGCTTGTTGCAAAACAGGTAAGAAATGCTTGATAAAGGCTCGCTTATTTACCTGTTTCTAAAGCTCATGCAACTAAATTTTCCTACAATATACATATATTGTATATATGTTATGAAATTAAAACAGAATCTACATGTAATAATAGTATATAGTTTAATAATCAATGTATTTAATTTCATTAACTTTCTGTGGTGTTAGCTTATCCTTTAATGCAAAGGACATAATTCTTGGCCTGACTGAACACAGTTTAGCCCAGGGCACAATCAACAATGTTTTATTTATTTTGAAATACCGGGTATTATGTCTGCAGATGCAAATACAGGGCCCTTAATTTAGAAGGTGGTCTTGAATTCCTGAAATATGCTATTAATATTGAGAAGGCATCAATGATATATCTGTTCCCAGTACAATAAGAACATGTTAAAAGAAAATGGTTAGATCTGGAGGCGGTATTGAGTGGTTAATATTAAAATATATCTATGATATTAAAATATATGTATATTAGTAACTTGAAATGCAAACATTGAATTTCAAAAGTTATTACAAAGCGGTATGTTATGAAAACCATCTTGTTTTGTTTTTTTTACATTGTAACTTTTGTGTACTGAAACATTGTGTATATAGAATCATGTATGTATAAATCTGTTCTTGGAAAAATAAACAAATTACAAAAAAAAAACAACTTTCTGTTTTTAGGTAGCAAAATTAACTCATGCCATATCTGTATTTACTGAAGGGATACTAATGATGAAAACAACGCTTGTAGGAATTATTAAGGTAACTGATAGACTCTTTTATTGGTTTAACAGTGTTAGGGGTTAGGATTATGGTGTTTAACACCACTTTCAACAATATTTCAGTTATATTGTGGCAGTTAGTTTTATTGGTGGAGGAAACCGGAGTACATGGAGAGAACCACTGACTTACTGCAAATAACTGACTAACTTTATCACATAATGTTGTATTGAGTACACTTTGCCATGAGTGGGATTCAAACTCACAACATTAGTGGTGATAGGCATGACTGCATAGGTAGTTGTAATTCCAACTACCATATGATCACAATCACGACGACCTCTAGTTTAACAGTGTTGAGTAGGCCTTGGGCTAGGTAGGCATACCATGCACCCCTCACAAGTTCTTGTTCACATGTCCCTTTTCAATCAATATGCATGTAATGTTACAAAATCGATTCAATCTCAGAATGAGCCTCTTGTTGTTGCATCACATAAAAGAATGAAACCAGCATGTATTCAAATTTACAATAAAGGACTAGGGGCAGTAATAATTTATCTGGTATTTAGATCCCTGCACTGATCTGAATAATTTTTATGTGTATTTTTATTCTTATATTTTATTTTAATGTTTTTATACATAAAATTGAAATGTTGCTGTGATACCTGTGACTGCAAATTAGGCACCAGAAAGGGGAGATAATTTCCTTATTGTTGGAGAAAACATTATTTTTTCTTTTCACACATGTAACCTTATTTGTAAACCAGATACTATATGTTATTCCAGTTTGAGACAGGATATATAATGTGATATTGTCAATTTGTAGAATTTGTATTCTCTGAGCTCGTAGGGAATGTCTGAAACCAAAATACTGTGTAACTATAACATTACAGATCGCACCTTTACAAATATATTTAGATGTGTAATTTTGTTGAAAAGTAGAGCCTGTATGACAGATCTCATATTGCTCAATATTTCTGTTATATTGTGCCGGCCAGATTTATTGATAGAGGAACCCAGAGTACTTGGAGAAAAGCACTTACCTGCTGCATGTAACAGACAAACTTGATCTCGCCATGAGCAGGAATCCTACTCACAATTTTAGTGGAGTCATGTACTGATTTCATAGATAGGTGTTAATCAATTATCGTACGTTTATTGCCATGATGCCCCCTAGTTTAATTTAACATAGAATAATTTGAATATTCTGCAATTGTTAATAAAATAATTAGTTCCTTGGAATTCGACTCACAAGATTTGACTGTATATGATCAACTTTTATTGATCACAGATTGATCCAAAACAACTATTAGAAGATGGAATCAGGAAGGAGCTTGTACAACAAGTAGCTTTAGCTCTACACAAAGGACTTATCTTTAATCCAAAAGCAAAGGTAATATATCAATTATCTATGATTTATAAATTTTCTCTCTGATCTTTACACATGATAATATCTATTACCAAGTGACAAATGTCATACAAACATACATATATCATTGATCTATTACCAAATGACAAATGTCATACAAACATACATATATCATTGATCTATTATCAAGTGACAAATGTTATACAAACATACATATATCATTGATCTATTACCAAGTGACAAATGTCATACAAACATACATATATCATTGATCTATTATCAAGTGACAAATGTCATACAAACATACATATATCATTGATCTATTATCAAGTGACAAATGTCATACAAACATACATATATCATTGATCTATTACCAAGTGACAAATGTCATACAAACATACATATATCATTGATCTATTACCAAGTGACAAATGTCATACAAACATACATATATCATTGATCTATTACCAAGTGACAAATGTCATGCAAACATACATATATCATTGATCTATTATCAAGTGACAAATGTCATACAAACATACATATATCATTGATCTATTATCAAGTGACAAATGTCATACAAACATACATATATCATTGATCTATTACCAAGTGACAAATGTCATACAAACATACATATATCATTGATCTATTATCAAGTGACAAATGTCATACAAACATACATATATCATTGATCTATTACCAAGTGACAAATGTCATACAAACATACATATATCATTGATCTATTATCAAGTGACAAATGTCATACAAACATACATATATCATTGATCTATTATCAAGTGACAAATGTCATACAAACATACATATATCATTGATCTATTATCAAGTGACAAATGTCATACAAACATACATATATCATTGATCTATTATCAAGTGACAAATGTCATACAAACATACATATATCATTGATCTATTATCAAGTGACAAATGTCATACAAACATACATATATCATTGATCTATTATCAAGTGACAAATGTCATACAAACATACATATATCATTGATCTATTATCAAGTGACAAATGTCATACAAACATACATATATCATTGATCTATTACCAAGTGACAAATGTCATACAAACATACATATATCATTGATCTATTACCAAGTGACAAATGTCATACAAACATACATATATCATTGATCTATTATCAAGTGACAAATGTCATACAAACATACATATATCATTGATCTATTATCAAGTGACAAATGTCATGCAAACATACATATATCATTGATCTATTACCAAGTGACAAATGTCATGCAAACATACATATATCATTGATCTATTATCAAGTGACAAATGTCATGCAAACATACATATATCATTGATCTATTACCAAGTGACAAATGTCATACAAGCATACATATATCATTGATCTATTACCAAGTGACAAATGTCATACAAACATACATATATCATTGATCTATTATCAAGTGACAAATGTCATACAAACATACATATATCATTGATCTATTATCAAGTGACAAATGTCATACAAACATACATATATCATTGATCTATTATCAAGTGACAAATGTCATACAAACATACATATATCATTGATCTATTATCAAGTGACAAATGTCATACAAACATACATATATTATTGATCTATTATCAAGTGACAAATGTCATATAAACATACATATATCATTGATCTATTACCAAGTGACAAATGTCATACAAACATACATATATCATTGATCTATTACCAAGTGACAAATGTCATACAAACATACATATATCATTGATCTATTATCAAGTGACAAATGTCATACAAATATACATATATCATTGATCTATTACCAAGTGACAAATGTCATACAAACATACATATATCATTGATCTATTACCAAGTGACAAATGTCATACAAACATACATATATCATTGATCTATTACCAAGTGACAAATGTCATACAAACATACATATATCATTGATCTATTACCAAGTGACAAATGTCATACAAACATACATATATCATTGATCTATTACCAAGTGACAAATGTCGTACAAACATACATATATCATTGATCTATTATCAAGTGACAAATGTCATACAAACATACATATATCATTGATCTATTACCAAGTGACAAATGTCATACAAACATACATATATCATTGATCTATTACCAAGTGACAAATGTCATACAAACATACATATATCATTGATCTATTATCAAGTGACAAATGTCATACAAACATACATATATCATTGATCTATTATCAAGTGACAAATGTCATGCAAACATACATATATCATTGATCTATTACCAAGTGACAAATGTCATACAAACATACATATATCATTGATCTATTACCAAGTGACAAATGTCGTACAAACATACATATATCATTGATCTATTACCAAGTGACAAATGTCATACAAACATACATATATCATTGATCTATTATCAAGTGACAAATGTCATACAAACATACATATATCATTGATCTATTATCAAGTGACAAATGTCATACAAACATACATATATCATTGATCTATTATCAAGTGACAAATGTCATACAAACATACATATATCATTGATCTATTACCAAGTGACAAATGTCATACAAACATACATATATCATTGATCTATTACCAAGTGACAAATGTCATGCAAACATACATATATCATTGATCTATTACCAAGTGACAAATGTCATACAAACATACATATATCATTGATCTATTATCAAGTGACAAATGTCATACAAACATACATATATCATTGATCTATTACCAAGTGACAAATGTCATACAAACATACATATATCATTGATCTATTACCAAGTGACAAATGTCATACAAACATACATATATCATTGATCTATTACCAAGTGACAAATGTCATACAAACATACATATATCATTGATCTATTACCAAGTGACAAATGTCATACAAACATACATATATCATTGATCTATTACCAAGTGACAAATGTCATACAAACATACATATATCATTGATCTATTACCAAGTGACAAATGTCATACAAACATACATATATCATTGATCTATTACCAAGTGACAAATGTTATACAAACATACATATATCATTGATCTATTACCAAGTGACAAATGTCATGCAAACATACATATATCATTGATCTATTACCAAGTGACAAATGTCATACAAACATACATATATCATTGATCTATTATCAAGTGACAAATGTCATACAAACATACATATATCATTGATCTATTACCAAGTGACAAATGTCATACAAACATACATATATCATTGATCTATTACCAAGTGACAAATGTCATACAAACATACATATATCATTGATCTATTATCAAGTGACAAATGTCATACAAACATACATATATCGTTGATTTCTAGCATGATATTACATTGATGTCACTGACGTCAGACTTTGCCAATGATAAGCATACTAATGCTGATATGTTTTGCTTGAAATGGACTTCTCAATGTCTCTCATATCTCAGACTTCGCCTTTGATATGATATTGCTCTGAGAAATCCATTCTCACAAAGCGAATCAACGATGGTCTATATTTAGTAATAGTGTACAGTCCTCTGAAAGAATAAAATATAACAATTTGCTCTGTACTAGCCCCTGTGTTTATAGTTTGATTTGAATACAGATGATACTGATGAAACATGTTATAGTTACTCAATTCTGTTTTAAATTGCAGCTTAACTTGTTACATTAAATAACAATAATACTGAAACTATTAGAGACATCTGTTATAACAGGTCAAGGACTTGAAACATTGTATAACAATAATACTGAAACTATTAGAGACATCTGTTATAACAGGTCAAGGACTTGTTACATTGTATAACAATAATACTGAAACTATTAGAGATATCTGTTATAACAGGTCAAGGACTTGTTACATTGTATAACAATAATACTGAAACTATTAGAGACATCTGTTATAACAGGTCAAGGACTTGTTACATTGTATAACAATAATACTGAAACTATTAGAGACATCTGTTATAACAGGTCAAGGACTTGTTACATTGTATAGCAATAATACTGAAACTATTAGAGACATCTGTTATAACAGGTCAAGGACTTGTTACATTGTATAGCAATAATACTGAAACTATTAGAGACATCTGTTATAACAGGTCAAGGACTTGTTACATTGTATAACAATAATACTGAAACTATTAGAGACATCTGTTATAACAGGTCAAGGACTTGTTACATTGTATAACAATAATACTGAAACTATTAGAGATATCTGTTATAACATGTCAAGGAGAAAAGGTTTTGTGTTAAAGAACAATTTCATGTTCAAGATACATATGTAATACAAAAGAAATGACATTTTGCATTTGAAAATATATACATGTATAATGGTTTTGGGCAATTTGCAAAAAATCAAAATTGATTACCGGTATTGCTTTATATTCGTAAAAGCTACAAAATTAGTTTATTAAAAGCTTATAAAGGTTACAAAATTAATTTTCATTAATCATTCAATCAATATACTGTGCTCAATAAAGATGGTAATTAAAATCGCAGAGTTAAAAAAATTATAACTAGTAAGAAATAAATCTCACTGAAATGGGCACGAGAAAACAGTGCACTGAATTCTAAATTAATAGAGAATATTTTCCTGTTTTTCTTTTGTTAAGTTCATTAATTTTTGACATTAACTATTAATTATCATAATCAGTTGCGCTAAACCAATCAACTTTTAATTATAATCTATCTTTAGCCTAACACTAATGATATAAATATACAGGATCTGTCCTAAACATGATTTGTAATGTATAAATAATGTATCATTATAGACAAGTGAGTTGATGCCCAGATTAGAGGGTTTGGGCGATAGAATGAATGGTTTTAGGGTGTCTTTTGAGTACATTCAGGACTATGTCAACATCTATGGACTGAAGATCTGGCAAGAAGAAGTGTCACGCATCATTAATTACAATGTAGAACAGGAATGTAATAGTTTTCTTAGGACAAAGGTATGTATCATTCAGTTTAGAAACAAGCATGTTTTTTATACATCAGGAACATTATTATTCAAATTTAATTATATTTCTTGGACCTTGTTTAATTTGTTTGTTATCCAGCAAAGTGCAAGCCTCTTTTTCATCTAAGAATATCCTATATCAAGACATGTGAGATGTCACTTTTCAAACGACCAATAAGTGACAAGCATGCAAAATCTGAAGTGTTGAGGACCGTAGATGTCTTATTTGTGTCATGCATGTTAATTGTCACTTTCAACATTTTTCAGCTCTATCATGACTACCAGACTTAATGGTCAAGGAAAGCCTGATACTTATAGTAAACTGATCGGTGAAATGCCACAGGACGAATTGAAATTAAACTTGGCAGGAATTCCCTTGTCCATATACTACTTTAATGATTTTTTTGGGGTTATTAATCAGAAAACAAATATGGCCACAACTACTGGACATAGTTTAACATTGGGCACTATGGGGGGAAATTGTCACAAACTGAGAGTAATTGTAGCTTATTTCTTAAACAGACATTTTCATGGTTCTATAATAACTGAGTTTCACCATGCCATTTTCTGAATGTTTTCACAGATCACTATTGTACTCTTGTTCTGGTATAATAACTTGTTAAACATTTTCAACCTAGAAGCATTTGTATTACAGTATATGAAAACATACATGCATGTTACATTGTAAATGTTTATGACAATCATTGTAGGTACAAGACTGGCAGAGTATATACCAATCTACAGCTATACCTATACCTAGATACACACCTGTTGATGAAAGTGTCAATTTTATAGGAAGATTAGCAAGGGAGATAATCAGAATAACTGACCCAAAGTTAGTTTTTATTGTTTTTCCTGTTACATACATTTAAGTCGTGTAAGGTGAGACATAGGTGGTACTTTTCTGGCAGCGGTGTCAACAATTTTAAATTTATTGATTGTATCTTTTCTTTGACAGTCATAAATGGTACATCAATTACATTTGAAATGTTGTTTATTGATGCATATCATGTGCATTTTTAGTTTACCTGCTCCAATGGAAGATGTGAACTTTTACTGTCATCACTTTGCATCAGTTGTCATTAAGTCTCCCAAACAACGTTTGGAGACTTATTGTTTTTGCTCCGTTTCTTATTATTATTATTATTATTCTTATTTTTGTTATTCTCCTTTCTTTCCGTGCACCATGAACTTGTCCACGGCAGATCTCAGGAACTACAGGACAGAATTTCATGAAACTTGGTGGAGTTATAGATATATGTTTCTAGTTGGTCCTAAAGTTTTCAGATTTGTGGTAAAGGGGGTCAAAGCCATATTTTTGGGGGTTCAAAGGGGGTGGGGGTTACTATAGAATCCTATGGGAAACTTGAAATTTCGTACATTAATGTTGATATCTTCTAACTGGATGATGATAGAGACATAAAATTTGACATAGTGATAGGTCACCATTAGAGGAGCAATTCTGCGTTTTCAAAATGTCTGCCATTTTCAAAATGGCTTCCAAAACACGGCATTAAAAATGGGGGGTAAAAATTAAACATTGTCCGATATCATCAAAATTTGATATGTGGGTAGATAGTGTCAGTGGCCGGTTTGGGAGACTTCATAATCGTTAGATTATAATCATATCTTGTTCTTAATGGTGTTGTTGGCATCATATGTTAATATTTTCTTCTCTGAAACTGATGGTCCAAATGTTAACAAACTTGACTAGTCTTTTGGTGAACCTGATCAGAATTTGTGATTTTGATGTCAATAAGGCAATTTGATTTACTGAGCTTCTAAGATTTTACATATTTGTGGCTTTATATTGATCAGAAATCCAAGATGACTGCCACTGGAGGACATATTTTAATATAGGACTCTATGAAAAATGAAAAATGAATAAAAAAGCTTATTCTCAGAAACTACAAAATTTGATTGTACCCAATTTGTACATGAATGATCATTAAATAGTCCCTTATGAAGTTTCATTTTTTTTGTATGGATCTGAAATCCAATTTGGGGTTCATACATTCACAATTGGTTTCTGGACATTATCGTTCGATCTTTCCCAAATTTGGTCAGATCATATCACTTGAAGAAAGAACACTAAATGATTTTGAACCTTGTTATCCCAAACTCTGATATATCATTTTCTTGGATAACTATTTGGTTTCTTCATAGTAATTTTCATATTAATATATTCTAGATAACTTAAATACATAGTTATTTTGATGTAAAATCGTCTGTTTTCCATTTACTTTGGCACAACAAGGTTTGAACTTTCTTCATCATCCTCCAGTGTATCTCAAACACCATTGATTGTATTCTTATATAGTATTCAAAGTTCAACCTGTAAAAATCATAATATATGCATTTTATTGGTTATTTATAACTACATGTATATACATGTACATGTACATTGATTTGAAATCCAATGTATGTATGTATGTACATTGTTCCAGAGAGTTGACTTGTATATCCTTGGTATTTGAGTAATAAATGCAATCAAGAAGAGACTATCAAACAATTCAAAGGAAATCAAACAGTTTATTATGTATGAGAGAGACGTATGCTTTTTGTTCTGTCTGTTTGTACGTCACAAAATTGTACATGTAAATCCTCCTACATATTAAATGGTAATTCCTTAAAACTTTGCATGCTTTCTTTTTACCATATGAAGAATTGCATATCGTTACAACACTTTGATTGGATACATGTATTCTTTGAAGGAGTTATTGCTATTTGACCTAGAATATTTCCTTATCACCATATGGAGATATGTATATTGTTTTGCAAATATCTTTTCAAAAACCTACAGAATGTGGGGTGGAACATATAGGACAATAGCTCTCCGGACAATTGCTCCCTGGACAATAACCCCCGGACAATAACCCCCCGGACAATTGCACCCCGGTCAATTGCCCCCCATCCCCCAATTTTTTTATTTCATTTGTATTTATTTTTTGAATGAGAAATAAATATGCATAAACTCAGATTAAATTATTCAAATTACTTTTAAGTTGGATTTTCTTCTTTGTATATTAATCACAGGGGCTTGAATCGCTTTCATAGAGATCACACGGCCTATATACCATATAAATATACTAACGTTAGTATATATGGTATATAGGCCGCATGACCTCTATGAAAGCGATTCAAGCTATATATATGGTATATAGGCCGTGTGACCTCTATGAAAGCGATTCAAGCCCCTGTGATATTAATCATCAAAAGGATTATACAGCTTGGACAAGCTATGATAAAAATAACTTTCTCTTATTATTTATAGATATTTTATTTTTAGATAGAGTTTAATGATTTCCCAATTAAGTTTAATTACCTTACAAAATTGGTCTTCAAAGAAAAATTATAAAAAGGAATTGGATTAAACAATGATCAAAGCTAAGTACAAAGGTTAATAATTAAAAAGAATTTTGAGAAAAAATGATTGCAAGCTAAGTATAAGCTTAGAACTGGCTTAAATAGGAGTGTATTTTGAAGTGAAAGTATAGTAGTGCAATGGAGTTCATAGAGTCAGAAAGGGGTAATCAGAAACTAATTATAAAACTGAAAACAAATTGTGGGGGGCAGTTATCCTAGGGGTGCTATTGTCCTAGGGGGCAATTGTCCGGGGGGCTATTGTCCGGGGGGCAATTGTCCGGATGGCTATTGTCCTGCTCCCGTTTTTGTGTCAAAAATGACCTTTAATTTGTTTATACAAGTTATAATATTTTTACATTTTGCAGAGTTACATCTTACATCGATCCTATGAAAGCTTGGTATGATTTGAAGACAAAACAAGAACTTGTGAACAGAAAATTGTTCCAAAAACTACAGGTACTGAATGAACCGTCAAAAGTTTCTAATCACGTACATTGTATATACAAAGTTTATTTTTCATAGATGCTTTCCAAAGCTAAGTTACACTGGATAGATAACTGAAAATATAAAATATCCAAGAAAAAAAATGAAAAGGCTTAACTGAACATTTGAATTAGAAGTTGGCAAAATATAAACATTGACAGTGTTCTTAAGATTTAAACTTAGAAAATTGTTGGTCACAA
Source organism: Bathymodiolus brooksi (assembly GCA_963680875.1). Classification (NCBI taxonomy): domain Eukaryota; kingdom Metazoa; phylum Mollusca; class Bivalvia; order Mytilida; family Modiolidae; genus Bathymodiolus; species Bathymodiolus brooksi. Next base: position 36,116,023 of record OY804575.1, read on the forward strand.
AATATTCAAGAAAATGTATTGTCATTGAATTGTTGTTTTATTTTTACAGAGATCAGTTGGTACTTTTGGATTAACAGGGCTTGATCGTCTTTTGTGTTTCATGATAGTAAAAGAGTTACAGAATTATCAGATTTTAATGAACAGAACAGTACTTAATCCTAAGGATAGATCCTGGCTTGAAGCTCTTGGTTCTTTTGCGAAAATTGTTCAACCTGTCAGAGGACTTGTTGGTAAGAAAGAGAAATATATCATTAAAAGATCTTTTTTATGTCACCTAGACCAAAAGTCCATATGAAAGTATTTGTGATCACTTTTTTTGTATCATCTTTAGCCATCTGTCTGTAAACTTTTCTCAATTTCAATCTTCTTCATGCAAAAACCATTGGACCAAATAGGTGTAGGGTTGGGTTTATGGTGTTTAATGCCACTTTTAACAATATTTTAGTTATATCATGGCGGTCAGTTTTATTAGTGGAGGAAACAGGAGTACCCTAAAACCACCGACCTGTCACAAGTCACTGACAAATTTTATCACATAAAGGACCAAAGGAATTACTGATTCTTGAAAGAGACTAAGAAATGAAAAAAACTTTTTCATATTCAATTTCCAAATTTTTTACTAAAAAGTAAGATAGGATTTTATCCCATTTTGAACCTTTCATTTTAAAGTTTTAAATGGTATACATTTTTGTAAGCAACTAAGCTGGCTAATAAAAATATACGGAAATGAGATAACACCGATGTTCCGTTAAATTTGGTGTCTGACAGCAACATATTTTGTTTATTTTAGGAAATCCACAAAAGGTGTATGGTAGTATGATGTCAAAGATGAGCAAATTATGGCCACATTTCTTGGATGTTATTTTAAAGGCAAGTAAAAAAAACATCAGTTGAATGGAAGACATTTTGTGAAATAGAATCAGTTTTTACATTCATATATTTTTGAAAAATATTCGAAAAGGGTTACCAGTACTTGGTTTCTTGAGTTATATTCTAACATTAATATCCAATCAAGATGCCACTTTTATCTATCATGTGGAAAGTAAACAGTACTCACCAAGTTATCATCACCGAAAAGATGGTGAAGCTATAAAATCTTATGCTTTGAAATGAAACTTATAGTATTCAACTTCAACAATTGTCCCAATATCTCATGATATTTATCTAATTGGAACATAATTGTGCAAATCCAGATCTGATTGGATTCATTTAGAATGAAATATGTTGTGAAACTAACTGGGTGTTTTGATTGTAGATATTGACTAGTGAAGATACTGATATAAGAATTTCCAAGAATTCCACTTTTTGTACAAATTCACAGGATCAATCACAAAATATTGTGATATAACCTTTTAATTTTTTCAAGTGTTGTTAAACTTGTATTAATGTTAGAGATAGTTGAGATTTATTATAACCTAATAACCTATAACATTTTAGGTTGGACAAATGCAGCTTCTAAGAAGACAGATAGCCCATCAGCTTAGCACATCATGTAAATTTGATTCCAAATTTCTAGCCAGTACATTACAGACTTTTAATGAGTAAGTTTTGATTATTTTTCTTTATTTGCTTATCAAAATGTAAAATCCATGTAGTTGCAAAATTTATTGTTTTGGAAACCCTTGTCACACCTTAGTCAGGTGGTGATGTAAGGGAATCATAAAATCCTGACTATTTGAAAAAATAAATGAAAAAAAGTTTTGATTTCAATGTTGAAAAATTTGATATCCAAATTTACAATACTTGTAAAAGTTAATGTTTTGAAGACATTACAATATTAGGTGATGGTTCTTATCTTATTTTTTTTTAAATGGGTATTTCCAGAAATAAACAATAAAATATGTTGCTTAAGTGGTCTCTTAAGATATGTGACCTCTTAAAAGAGGTTCAATTAATATGAAATACAGGACTGCTTAATAGAGGTGACTGCATGGGCAGATTTGACTATTACATGTATGTTGGAGTACTATGGTCAATTTGTTTTGCAAAAATTGTTTTTTCAGAGAAATATCTAGTCGAAGGCAAAACTTGAGATGCTTAATATGATCAGAAATTATTTTTGAGGAAAATATATCAACCATAGTATGTTTCTCATAGTTTGTCATGGCGACATCCGCAATGCCAATGTAACATATCACATAGAAGTCAAATGCAATTTTTCACATCACACTTGTTCTTGATGATAGATATTATCATTTGTAAAGATCAAAGGTCAAATTTACAAATCACTGATAATAGTACGATATTTGAACCAAAATTAGATCAAATAATAAACCAAATCTCTATTATTTCAGTGCTCTAATGGCAGACATAGAAAGCCATTACAGGGACCCTACTCTACCATATCCTAAAGAAGACAACCCATTGATGTATGAATTAACAGCATATTTAGAATCGGCTGGATTCCATGATCCTTTATCTAAGATATACATCACAACACAAAGACTTCAACATTTCTCATTGTTTAACTTCCTGCTGGTAATTTCCCATCTACCAAAACTAGTTTACAGTAAATCTATAAGTAAGTACTATTGAAATTATGGCTATTTAAGATACAGGTAAATGCTTCCCTAGGTTATTCTCTTAAAATTGTTATGCAAGCCTTATGCAAAATATGGGACCACCTTTTCTGTGATTGAATGGTAGTTGGATTTACATCAACCTCTGTTATGAGTATTTATCATGACTGAAGTTGGCGAGTTTGACTCGCACACATTGTACTCAATACAACCTTATGTGTTAAATTTAGTCTATCACTTGGGCCGTTTTGACGGTTTTCTCCAATATAACTGAAATATTGTTGAGTGGCATTTAGCATCCATTATTCAATCAATAGCATACAAAGTGAACATGCCCATTGCTAATTCCCCTGCATAAAGTTAGATTTGGTAGGAATTCCAAGATAGACACTACCACAGGACATTATTTTAATATAGAACATCCTCCCCAGTATATGAAAAATATTAAAAAAAAACAACATTTTCTCTAAAACGACTTTAATCCTTTAAAGGGAAATCCAAGATGGCCACTACAGCATGACGTAGTCATTAAGGTAAGAACACAATAAGAAAAAAAGTTTTCAAAAATTATGTCAGCAGCTACAAAACATATTAAATCAAAACTATACATGAATGATCATTTGATGCTCATTTAGAAATTTAATGTTTTTCCATATCTTTCTTTGAAAAGTTTCAGCAGATAATATATAAAAACTAGACTTTTCCCTTTGTCAAGAAAAAGGTGCAGTTTATAAACGAGTTTGGATGTAGATGGATGATAATGATATTAGACCTACAGTCTGCTGAGTATGCTTTTTACAGTCTCTAACCATTACATTCCAAGTATTATTTGTCACTATTCTCTTATTGGTTTTTTTATTAAGTATTTCCAACAAATTATGAGTGCTTGTAGTACTTACTCCATGACAGTTCACAATTTATTGCCGCTCACTCTTTTCTCGTATCTTTTTAGGTGGTATGACGTGTAAGAAACCAACAGATCCGTTAGATGGCCCTCCATTTGTTACAGGTTGTATAACATTGCTAAAACAGTTTCACTCAGAGAATACTGATGTTTTCTTGGCTCTGTTAGGACAGTATGTGAGATCCTCAGTTAATATGTTATCAAGGTGAATATAGTTAAGAATTTTATAGGAATTATTGTAATGCTTAATCCTTTATTATCCCCTCGCCAACGAAGTTGCGAAGGGATATAGTAACGCTACCGTCCGTCCGTCCTTCCGTATCATCCTTGTGAACACTCTAGAATCGACATCCTTCAATGGATTTTGACCAAACTTGGTACATACTTAGTCCTTAAGAGAATCTGGAACCATATTGATTTTCAAGGTCAAAGGTCAAGGTCACAGGGTCTAATTTTTACCCTGTAACATCCTTGTGAACACTCTAGAATCAACATCCTTCAATGGATTTTGACCATACTTGGTACATACTTAGTCCTTAAGAGAATCTGAAACCTTATTGATTTTCAAGGTCAAAGGTCAAGGTCACAGGGTAATTTTTTTTTACTGCATAGCATCCTTGTTAACACTCTAGAATCAACATCCTTCAATGGATTTTGACCAAACTTGGTACATACTTAGTCCTTAGGTGAGTCTGAAACCTTATTGATTTTCAAGGTCAAAGGTCAAGGTCACGGTAATTTTTTTTTACTGCATAGCATCCTTGTTAACACTCTAGAATCAACATCCTTCAATGGATTTTGACCAAACATGGTACATACTTAGTCCTTAAGAGAATCTGGAACCCTATTGATTTTCAAGGTCAAAGGTCAAATTTTTAGGCAAGGCGATACGCCACGCTTTGTGTTGCCCTTGTTTAGAAATGTTTAGCTTATAATTTTATAACCTCAATAAAATTTTGTATGTGCTATCATAAGATATATATTAAAAATCATCTTCTTAACCAATACAGCAATATAGGATGTAATCAAGAAATATTGAAAAAATAATTTAAATACCCACCCCTAATGATAATTTGAGTTTTGTAACAAACAAATACTTCATTGAAGATGTATAGTGGCTTATGTTCACTATAATGTTAAAATTTGAAGCAAGCTGACAGGTGGGGACAATGTAGCTACTTTGTGCAATTAACTCCTCTAACACTTTACATGCAGATGATTTCATCCTATGCACAGCTTATAAGGACATTTTCAGGGGGGGGGGGGGGGTCCGTAGTTGTCAGACTCTCAATCGCTTTGCCAACATTTTTGCAACAGGTGGAAATGACATTGTCGAAGTGTTTGAGAGTTTGACAACAAGTTTTTGAATGATGGACACACCGTTGTTTAGCAGACATTTAAGGGCATTTTATGCACTATCACATTTAATGTTATCCTTACAATAACAAATGCTATAAGTAAAAACTTACCTTCACGTGGCACAAAATGGCTTTAAATTATGATGTACATTCACCACCCTGATTTTGAAGATATGAATGATACTTTTAAATGACGATAATCATTTTTCTTTCTGAAATGGTGACTATTTGAACGAAGCCATTTTTCAACAACTTTTTTATTAGACAGTACCTTTTTGGTGTAATCAACTCCTCGTACAGATTACAATTAATTTCTCAAAATTTTAGTTGAAATTTGAAAAAAAAAAAATAATAACTGACAGAAATTCTCCAATTGCAATGTTTCTTGATCAATCAACCTGAGTTTACAGACATCAGGGTTTATCTCGCTTGGGTAGAGTTGACCTTGATTGTGTTTAACTGTATGTTTGTGTATCATTAGTATTTTTGATGTTTTATCTGACACATTTCATTGGTTCCCAGTGTGTTATATTTAACAGATTTTACTGTACACTGCTACATTAATGTTATCAGTTTGATAGGTGATTCATGTTTCTTCATGCATGTCCAGATAATTATTCAAAATTTGTATAAACATGGAGATTTATTTCTCATAAATTTTATTTTTTTAAATGACTTTAATGTTAATATATTAAATAAAATTGCTACCACAACTATTTGATCTACAATACATATCATATTTTAATTTGTGTGTATTTAAGGTTGGATATGCTAATATTTATTACCTACAACAATTTGGGAAAAATTGTCAATTTATTCACCCAAGATGAATACGTTATTTTGCATAAATATGCTTTTAACATTTTTGTTTTGAAGTTGTATAAAATTGTTATTGATGAGATATTCTGGAGAAAATAAAACATGATTTAATTTTTTATTTTTCAGTGTGAAATCAGTAGATTTGTCCCAGGATGCTCTTAATGTGTTGGTTTTCTTGGAAGATTTTATTTTCTACAGTGGTCTTTCTAGAAAGGTATGCCTTCAACAGCATGTAAATTGTCATGTTTTAAAATTTAGTTTACAAAATTAACTGACAAACACATGTTTTGTGTAGTTTTTATATGACCTCAAAAGTTTTGTGGTTGTATTATTTTATGGATCTGTCATTATCATCTGTCTGTAGACACAATGGTTTCTGTACAATAAGTTTTATTCTAGTTGACAGCTCCTCCTATAATAAAGGACAGTCATGATCGTGATCGTATGATAGTTGGATTTACCTAACTACCTGTGCAATCTGTGCCTATGACCACCAACGTTGTGAGTTTGAATCCTGTTAATGGCGAGGTGTACTCGATACAACATAATGTGTTAAAGTTTGTCAGTGACTTGCGACAGGTTGTAAGTGGCATTTATCACCATAACTCTAACCCTAATCCCTTCTAAAATATGAAAACTATAATCCTTGACCAGTTTAAAGGTTAGGATTGATATTATAGACATGCCCATTTCCATCTTTATGAAAGCAAACTTAACTGGAATATTCCTTTGATGTTTTTTTTTTTCCAGAAAATGTCTAGTTACAGCAGTATGTGATAAAGTTTGTCAGTAACTTGTGGCTGGTAGGTGGTTTTCTCTGGTTACTCTGATTGCCTCCATCAACAAAGCTGACTGCCACGATATAACTGAAATATTTTTGAAAGTGGCATTTAACACCATAACTTTGATATAAACATATTTTATTGGTATAACAGACATAAATAACCTTAACTCTAACCCTATTTTTAATTACAGGTGATAGAAGCACAGGTACCACCCTACTTATTTGATGAATATAAAACACAGTTAGCACAATGATGATAGCTGTTACTGTTAGATTGAGGAGACCAAATTGTGTTACATTTTCGAAATTGAGTTGATACCAGTGAGAATTGTTATGTACATTGAGGATCACAAACTCAGCAGACATTGAATTTTTGATTGTGCAATATTTTTATGACATTGTATAATGTATACATAATGTACTATTATTTTTTATATAAAATATATATGAAAATAAACACACTAATAAAATGTCTTATTGAAGCCCACCTGGCCAAAAGCCCAGTGAATGTTTACCATCATTTTTATCTGTCGTTTGCTTGTTACAAATCTCTTTTTGGCTCGTCTGAGATTTTCTAATGGACATGTCCAGTATCCTGCCAATCCTAATTGTAAACTTTTCACATTTTCAACTTCTTAAGAGCCACTGCATGTCATGTCACCAAACTTACCACATGCGTACCTTTAGGGGACTTGAAGAAGTGTTGTATCTTTTTGAAATGATTAGAATCCAAGATGGCTATCCTGGCTTCTAAATGGCCAAGACATTTTCAACTTCTTCTCCAGAACTACTGCATTTGAGGTTGCCAGATTTGTCATAAGATGATTTTGAAGATACCAAAGAGGCAATTAGAATCCATAACTTGGAGGACAGAATACAAAATAGGCAAAAGACAATGATCTACAAAACAGTACAAAGAAAACTAAAGATTGAGCAACACAAAATCCACAACAATCCGGGGGTGATCTCCATATCTCTGGAAGGGTAAACAGTTTCAGCTCCACTAGTGTTGTGTTGTGTTATTCTAGTTACTAACCCTGTGGTAAATGTTCTTCTAGGGTCCTCAAAAAGTATTGTTAGTCTTCAGATCCATTTGAAATCCAACATGGCTGTCCCAGCCTCTGATTGGCAGAGACATTTTGTAATTTTTGTCCAAAACTACTTTATATGAAATCACCAGGCTGTCTGAAATATTGCTCTAGGGGTTCTGAAGTGTTGTTACTTTATGGAGTGATTCGAAATCCAAGATGGCTGTCACATTCTTTGATTGTCCATGACTTTTTTTACTTCTTTTCTAGAAAAAAAAATGCTAAGTCACCAGACTTTCCAGAAATTATCCCCCCGTGAGATCCTAATATCTTTAACCCCTGATGAAAACTTTATTTCAGATTTATGGTCACATGGGATGAACTATAAATTAAATTTACATCCATATCATTCTCTGATGGATTTTCCTACAGATTAAACTTGAACGACCTAGCCTATATTAAAAGTAGTTACGTAAGGAAAATTCAGTCTGTTTCTGACTTTAATCACTGAAAATAATACCAGATGTCATGTATTAAAATATATTAATAATTGTACAATGTCAGTTAATATTATTACATTTAAGCCTATATTACTATATATGCCTAATACTATAAATATAGACCACATTGGTGGTGTAATGGTAGCAAGTCGGCCCCAGATCAAATCATTGTATTTTTATGTTTTTTTTTAATTTAATGTGTTTTCCAATTTTGTTTAATCATTTCCAGTCTAAACGTCCTTTAGGCACCGGCCCTTGATAACCTCTGTATATGAATGGCATGCTGTCTTGGTCTAACATCATTATAACATATTACACAAGGAAAAGACATAATGAAGTATTCAAAAAGAATGATCACGATTGAAGTTGACTCTCTTTTATAAACTAAAGAATTTCTCAATCCGAGTTGTTTTTCTTGGCTTGGTTATTTAGATGCCCTCTTTTTATTAAAAGGCCAATTTATAGACAATAGAAAAAATCATCAAAGAATGTTCCTAATCAACATAAAGATTATTCTATAATTGCCGTCAATCACGTTTTATGTAAATTGCTAATCACTTTATTATGCCATAAATTAATCATTGATTAATTTCTTTGATCCTTACAAAAGAATCCGCTCATCAATAAAATTTAAATTTTACATCTTTTAACCAAAAATATTAATTTATATTAATACATAATTTTTATTTATTTATTCTTTTTTTATTTCTATTTTTTGAGGCAGATTGTCTTGGGGCCGATTTGACTGGAAATCGGTGTAATGATCATGATCGTGCGGGCCTAGAGTGAGGTAGATCGTTGGGTCTAGCCCCGGTCGGGTCAAACTATGAAACTGGTATGTGCTGCTTCTCTGTTGAGTGTACAGCATTTATTCAGGATTAAGAGCAAAGACTGGTCTATTGTTAGATTAGATTATGGGTGTTTAAGTCCGACTGACCTAATCAGGTATTACGCACAGATTACTTTTCTTTCTGCTAGCCTTTAGCTTATATCCCGTTGTTGTGTAGGTGTCGGTGGTCTGTCACCAAGGTGTGTATCTGTATCATATTCTGGGTGGCGATCTATTAGTGATGGGTCGTCTGGATCGAATGCCTCCGAGAAAGACACCGATCCGTCTTCAAATTGCGTCTTGTAACATAATTTACCTCGCATGTACGGACTTCGTACAGATGTACATTTTCTGGGATTCTTCTACGATAAGATATTTCGTCGGCGTCAATTGCCTGCCTTTGATTTTAGTTGTACTCTCGAGTCGATCGCTCCCTTCTTTGCATTACTATGGCCAGTATGAGTGGTTTGTGGAGGGCTTGGTCTTGACTGTGTTGTTGGTCAGTTTGTGTTGCTTCGTCTATCTGGTTGTTACTATTTTCTGTCTGTGCTTGAGCGTTAACTTTAGTGCCACCAACGGCTTCATTCCTTTTCGCCTTCCACTGGTTGATGCGTTGAGCGTATCGTTTCCTGTTGGAAGGAGAGAGGTATTTCTTTTTGGGGGCCTGCTGGTAGCTTGTCCAATTGTTGCAATGGACTTCTCAGTCTTGATCCACAACAACTCGACTGATACTACACTGGCATTAACCTGTAAGTCCCAATTTAATTGTTTTCCATCTACACCTGTGTGTTTCAGAAGTCCGACCAATTCAACAGAAAGTCGATTGAATTATTAGTTTAGTTCTGTTCACTGCTGAGATGTATTCGCTAGTCAAGTCTAGTTCTGAATGTTAGAAAAAAATGAAATGTTTTAAAGCTGTGAATTGTTTTCACATCATTTTCATGACCTAATTTGATTAGTTAATACATTTTAGTGAATACAGCTCAGCTTGTACAACTCAACAATTAATGAACCTTCCTGTAGAATTGATCGACCTGCTGAAACACTGACTACATGTAGAGGACAATAAATTGACTTGGAATCTCCTGGCTACTGCCAGTGCAGTAAGTCAAACTGACGTGGATCTAGGCTGAGAGCCTCATTGATACAACTGGAATGGTAGCCAAAAAATAAACACTCTCCTTCAGCGCGGAAAAAGAGATGCTCAGCATTTAATCCAGTGAAAGTAGAAAAGGAATCACTATGTTATTTGACCAAAAACAGAAGCACATGCACAAACAGAAAATCAGTACAACCAGATAGAAGGCAAAACACAGACTAATCATCAAACATGTCAAGACCAGATCCAGAACACACTGTATCAGTGTATGGAAGCCGTACAACAGAGGGAGGTGAACAAACAGGACGGATCACACATTGAATACAGGACACGAACGCCTACCAAGTACCATACTGAACCCTAATACTAGCCTTTGAAGTCAGTTATATGTACAGTTGTTTTAAGCCCATAAGCACCAGAACTAATGTAACACAAAATTGTATTTCAAAATCGGACGGAGCAATTTAGAGGCCTTCGACATAGACGATCATATACATTTGTACTAGTCGGGGTCGCTATCCTACTCACCAGGCAGAATCAGACCTCCAACGCCGATTCAACAACGACAAGCGCGGTTTAAAGGAAAAGCGAGCAGAAAGCAACTCTTCTATAATGATCATTAGTTCGCAATAGTGAGAAATTATACCCGTACGTTAATGCCAACTCTAACCAAACCTTGCCGGTTTTCACATTGATTACAGGGGCGGATTCAGGGGGAGGGGGGCGCACCCGACGCGCGCCCCCCCCCTAAAATTGGAAAAAATATGATTTTTTTGGCGTAAAATCGTGATTTTTCACATGAAATATCCCAAAAATTTCGCGCGCCCTCCCCCCCCCCCCCCCCTCCCCCCCCCCCCCCCCCCCCCTAAAATTGGAAAAATATGATTTTTTGGCGTAAAATCGTGATTTTTCACACGAAATACCCCCAAAAAAAAATTAAGTGCGCCCCCCCTAACTTGAAATCCTGGATCCGCCCCTGGATTATGTGTTTCATTGGTGGAAGATTCTTATATTTTTTTAATATACAAAATTCAGATTTAGTATGTACTTCAAATTCGAATTTAATAATATAGGCCAAATTATTGTAGTATTTACACTTAAACGATTTGGTATATTAAATTCGAATACAATAGAGGCTAAAATATTTTATAGTCAATACACAACATTCGAATTTGGTATATGTAATAGACTTTTTATTTGTGTGTGTTTATATACAAAATGCATTATATAATATAGAATCAGTCTAAATCGGTGTGTTTAGTGTAGGGACTTGTTTAATGTCACATAAAGAACCTTTAAAACATTTATTCTCTACTATAGTTACTCCAGTAGGGGTAATTTGTTTTAAAGTTTTTTTTATATGACATAAAAACACGTTCCTTTGTGTACGATTGCATTGTATAGTGTTTATTTGTTAATGTGGACGTGCCTTGTATTTTTGTTCTTGTATGATTGTAAATCCGACTTTGCCAACTTTGGGCAATGTGATGATTAGGTCAATAATATTCTATTCATATACCACGTAGCCGTAGGTCTACTGTATATAGACCCACAGTCAGAAGTTTCAAAAATAAAAAAAAAATAAGAAAAACTTCGAAAAATTTTGGTCATCTATAACAAATAAGGGCTATAGATGACCAAAATTTTTCGAAGTTTTACTTATTTTTCTTTTATTTTTGAAACTTCAAGTGACTGATAGACCTAAATGCGAGCTTTTATGTTTTTTTCTAACTAAAACTGTTTAGTGTTGGTGTAGTGATGCAAAGATATTTTTATGTTTCAGTATAGATGTTTATCGTTTTTATTTTGAATATATTTAATGTATTTATACCCCTACCTTCACGCTGAATTATCTCCCCTTTTTATCCAAGGGGAGTAATTATGTGACGTCTCACGGAAGTTCGTCTGGAAACGACGTTACGCCAGATCGGTGTTTGGTTAAGAATGAAATGAAAGACATCTTATGCTGCAATAACAGGCTCGATTGTAACGTTAACTAACATGCCATATCCCCGCAAATTGCATAGTATACCTAGTTATGTAATAATGTTGCATGCCTTTAAAAACGGTGAGTCAATATTATCTGCTCATGGCTATCGTTTGATCAACAAGAAATCGTGAACGAGGAAGGAACGCTCTGAGAGATCATGATGTAATGTTTCGCAGTATTCTCAGCAGTCAGCACAGACCGAGTACACAATGACCCCACAACAATCGTATATTGGTTCCGTTAGTGTTTTATCTGTTTTATATATTCAAATTGCAATGACAAATGACGGGATATTTTCATGAAATATCTCCCTTGTGCTATGCATCACATTTTAAAGACCGAAATCACTCGATGGGGTCAACCCAGCAATGGCAGCATCTGTGGCTTAGAAGCGGAAGTAGGCGTAATTCCTCTGTTTCTATAGTGTATATTAACTAGTTTTTTTTATCTGTTATTGTATAGGACTTTTAATGTTGTTTTTTTCTCAATAAAAATCTAAAAAAAACAAAAATCAATATAAACAAAAAGGTGGAAGAATTCCGAGTCTAACGTAGTATGTACTGTATGGTCTAAAAGTTAAAAAGTACTAATTATCCGCATGCAAGGGCCGGATCATCACATACCATCACAAGTGCATTGTGTGTAAATAATGGTCACCATTGAGTGCAATCTAATTCAAATTAGATGTTTGTTGTATCTTTATTATTTTGTTAGTGTATCGCCAAAGAAACAAACATTAAAACGAGATTATACAACAAATATCTAACTGCCAGTGATTGTTGTTTTACGATGCTAGCTCTCTAGAACAAGAACTCAGACAGACATGTTGTTCAACTCGACACATTAACCTAACTCCACTGAAGGACCAAGCTGTCAGTCTTTCGCTTGACCTGACCAGGGATCGAAGCCACGAATTCCGCCACTCGATGGGAGAACGCTTACCCTTATCCTCTTCTTATTATACATTAATTCCCTCCACTGTCGGAGAAACACTATGTAGTGTACTGTATATTGAATGTAGTAGTTTTGCACTATCAATGTCTCGGTTATATGAAAGTGTAACTGTATAATAAATAGCAATCGTAAATATAGGTACTAACTTAAACACGTAACGAACCACCATCATTAATCCATCATGCTTTCCATAACAAGTTGAGATCATGATTCATATTCCAAGGTTTCACGAGTTACACTATAACATAGGTCTATACATTTGTGTAGTTACACTATAATATAGGCCTATACATTTGTGTAGTTACACTATTACATAGGTCTATACATTTGTGTAGTTACACTATAACATAGGTCTATACATTTGTGTAGTTACACTATAACATAGGTCTATACATTTGTGTAGTTACACTATAACATAGGTCTATACATTTGTGTAGTTACACTATAACATAGGTCTATACATTTGTGTAGTTACACTATAACATAGGTCTATACATTTGTGTAGTTACACTATAACATAGGTCTATACATTTGTGTAGTTACACTATAACATAGGTCTATACATTTGTGTAGTTACACTATAACATAGGTCTATACATTTGTGTAGTTAAACTATAACATAGGTCTATACATTTGTGTAGTTACACTATAACATAGGTCTATACATTTGTGTAGTTACACTATAACATAGGTCTATACATTTGTGTAGTTACACTATAACATAGGTCTATACATTTGTGTAGTTACACTATAACATAGGTCTATACATTTGTGTAGTTACACTATAACATAGGTCTATACATTTGTGTAGTTACACTATAACATAGGTCTATACATTTGTGTAGTTACACTATAACATAGGTCTATACATTTGTGTAGTTACACTATAACATAGGCCTATACATTTGTGTAGTTACACTATAACATAGGTTTATACATTTGTGTAGTTACACTATAACATAGGTCTATACATTTGTGCCAATATTTTGAAGATACCAAAAGTGTAATCAGAAACAGAACATGGAAGAAGAACAGACAATGTAATAGTCAAAAGACAATAATTTACAAAACACTACACGGCAAATAAGGGTAATAACAAAATTACCGAACTCCGAACAATCTTACAAAGGGAAAGTCAAAACTCATAATTATATAAACAGACAAAATCAGTCAACAACCGGAAAACTGTGAAAACCGTAATGACCCTGACTTGGTACAGGCATTTCTAAAGAAATGGTGGGTTGAATCAGATTTTAAGGCGCCAAACCTCGCAAACTTTAGATTGAGCAGTAAGTTAAACATAAATTGTCCATTACACCAATGGCGTGGTCAAGTGGTGGTGCACTGTGCAGTCATCATTAATATTGAAGACAACATGGCGACTATAGAATGAAGAACAACAATATTACTGTTTTAATTTTTAATTTCGCTAGATTTTTTTTCAAGTTGACTAACATCCACAACCTTTTATGTTAAATGTAAATTACCATAATATTGAGAGTGAATTAAATAGAAATATGGGTGGCCGAATGGTTAATATCATGGACTAAAACTTATGATCACAAGATTAACACTTGTGTTTGCACTCCGATATACCTATCTCAAAGCTCAGGTGTTAATGTTCCAGAAATCTACCAATGGCAGGGTGTTTCACCGGTCAGTTCATTATAAGTTAAATCTAATTTGCATGATGAATTTTTTTTTTTTAAAAGATGAGAGTGGTGATACATATCAAACCCCCACCCATGTTTAATAAATCGAGATCTTTGAAAATGATAAAGTAATTGAGCGTTAACAGACGCCATTGTGGCAGTATGACCCAACAACACTTTATGAAAACGAAATGATATTGGGTGTAATGCAGTTCACGGTTCACTAACAGACAAGAAGAATTTAAACTTTAATTTATATAACATTTAATATTATTCTTAATTTTAGGTTTTAATTTTTAATGAACTTATGATTAAAAGAGTAATGATCGTTTTCCTATTCATGACGTTTAAAGTCTGGTATATAGTATACATAAAGCTTTGTTGCACATAGGAAAATAATAAGTAAAAGTCATAAACAGTAAATTTTATTATCAAATAAGGACAATTTATTTTAATTTGATTCACTATAAACACATCAGTTGAATGTCAACGATCCACAAATTCAGTTTAAATAATATGGATATTACTACATCGACTCTAGCTGGCGACCGCTTTTATTCTGTTTCAAGTTGAACACTTTGTGTAATGACAGTTTATTTGAACAATTTGATATGCAAAATGAAATGATCATTTATTTTAAATAACTGATACTAATCTATTGTTAAGTGGATATACTTATTTGATGTTATACATACATAAACTGCCAACCAGTCGTTTTAAATTCAGTTGGATCAACATGTGCGACATGTATTTTAACAAATTCAAACAACGAAACGCGTGCATGTTTGGCGGAGGTTCAAGATGGAAATAGACTCATAAATTGGATTGTAATTTGACTTTGTCGTCTCGAGTGTTACCACAACTTGGATTAGTTTATAAAACGGATTATCGCCGTTTAAAGGAATAATGAGTGATGTGATCAAGACGTTTTCTCGGTCCAATACTGATTTCAATTTTGCCAGGAGTTTTTCATATGAACGATCTCCAGTAAACGCCCCGATAGTGAAATTAAAATATGATGTTCCAAAGACACCTCCTCATCAAATTCGGTACAAGAGGAAGGCTATTCTACAAGTTCCAGCAGAGCAAAAAATTTCCCATAGATATAGCTTAAAGTTGTTCAAATCTAATACATTTTGGCATGAAAATTCAGGTAAGCCTGTCACAATTCGAAAGTCTCTAATAGTATATGTTATATATTTTTAAAATGTTGTCATTTTTCAAATTTTAGAATATCCAATGGGTTTATGCACTCTGAAGTTCTTCCGTTTAACCATAAATACGGTGTACTAATTTGCACTTGTTTGCATACATCCCGATGAAACTAAAGAAAGAGGAAATCGCAAGCCAGTTTACAAAGAAAAGCCTAGTTACAGATGAACAATAGTGTAAAAGTCGAAAGTGGCACCTGTTACCTTATCACCATGAACAACTCGTGATGATTAGTTAATGTCAAGAGATGTCCCTTCTCTCAACTCGGAAGACTGCTTCGTTTGGTATAATGCTAAAGCTTGTTCGCTTGCTTCGAGTGTAGATGGTCGTGGATTTGATTCCAAAGACTTCAACCGACAATTGTTTTAACATTTTTCTCTTGTTCTGTCTTTTCTCTCTCCATTATTTATGCATTTAATTTTATAAAAAAAACATGCTGGTGATTTTGGTTACTCTCTAAAAATCATTAAAGGGGAAGAACGCATTTAATTTGGTCATATAGTTCTGTCACTCGTCGCAACTTCGGCTGATTCCGTATCTTCATCATACCTCGTCCGTATTACGATAGCTCCCATTGGAACTACTTCCGGAAATCTTCAATGAAGGAGGTATTAAAATAATTTCACTTTCGAATATTCGTCCAATAATAATATATTTTCATTCGTCGCAATGTCGGCTGATTCCGTCCCTTCATCAAAGAACAATATTTTTCAAAGCAAACTCATCTATTGTCGCCATTTTAGAACTTATTCGCGGTGCGCAATGTTTGATTGAAGTGATACGGTCTTCCGACGAAGAAATGTGACGCGTAGATGCATATCAAATACCGTATTACAGCCGAGGTATTGAGGGAGAGAAGCGGACTCACCCGAGGTTTGCCGATTGATAGTTCTGTCATGAAATAGAAGATGGCCATCATTTGGTTTTTAATTGTCCTCTCAAGAATTTGGCACTAAGAAATTAATTAATATTTAAAATGAACAAACTTATCCAGAATTAAAACATTTGAATAATATTTAAGCTGTAAGAATGTTGTCGTCTGAAAGACCTGTGCAGCTCGTTTATCCATCCATCAGCATAAGGACTATCGTTCATGTTATTGTTATAATAGTTTGTCTATGTATTTTTTTTTTCAATTCAACAGTCAAAACCTTCAAACTATCGGCACCGACACGGTATCAACAATAATTTTGTCTCGAAGGTCACCCCTTATAGTCAATAATAATATGGATGACACTTGTATTAAATTAAAACCAGACAATACAGATATGTTTAGTATGCTGGTATGTCTTAAACAAGGAATTCAGTTAAATTATTTTATTGAACAAAGTGCATGTAAATATACATTCAATATTCAAAGGGATTTCACACAAGAGAACAGTTTGATCCTAACGGCACTCACTGAAGATCCACTATTGTTTTAAAAAGATATCAAATTTATATAAATTATTCAGAGTAAAATTACATAATAGTTCACAAAGGGGGTGGGTATGATATACATGAGATACCTATCATGTCCTATTATTCACTATAATTAATGAATTTTTGTATACTAAATTACTTCCTTAAACATATGTAAGCTATTGTATTAATTCAAGATTATGGGTTCATTTTTGTTGCTACATGTTGGTTGTATTAAGGTAGAGATAAACCAATTGGAAAAAACAAAACTCCACATCCGATTCACAACATTCCCGATGTATCTAGTGTCACACGGTAGCTAGGGCTTGTCGAGTTGTATTTCCCAACCAACTTGAGAAATAAGAAGAATAGGTAAACTCGATTTTAACCAGAGACATATAAAGCAATTATATGTCCCTGTTTCAACCAAGTGAATAACGTTGTCATATGTGGCTAAGAAATCAAGACACAAAAATAAAATAAGAATGTTTTAATTAGTATGTATGAAGACGGGAGGGAAGGATATTTTTACTAGAGTTTTGAAAATAAATATTTATTATTTAAGACCATTTTGAGTTTTTCATCTTTCTCGTTGCCTTTTCATGTACCTTTGATTTGATTAATATTGTTTTATGATGTCCTTTCCCATAATAAAGTAGAATAATGCATAAAAACGAAATGTAAAACTGGAAGGAAAGGAAACTTTGACAGTCCTATAAGGTCAGATATTGTAGTGACTATTTTATCACATTCTGTATTCTGAAATATGTCTTCAGAATGTTCCGAATGTAAAAAAGAACGGGAATGAGCTCGTGATATGAGTTCCACGCTGAAGCACAAACGCAGGGAGGAAATGAGAAGATTGTTTTCATTGTGTAATCCTTTTTTTGATCAATTACTTAAACATGACAAAGACAAGAAGAAGAGTTTCTCAGAAACATTTCGAAAAATTAAGAATTATAGGTCTATGTTCATTTTCATTCCTTTTAGAATATCTTGGATGGAATATCGGGAAAGAGAGACGGACACAGTTTTTACAGTCATGTTTATTTCGAAAATGTAAAACTTAAAAGTATACCGAATTCGTTATGTATGCATTTATAGAACTCGTATTCGGTTGATTTTAAATAATTGTATTATTTCTTTGACTCAAAGTTTGAGAACCATTTTATTGAAGACAAATCGAGTGTGTCTATCCGTTAAATATGGGGTTTGCTCGACTTGTTTTACACATTTTTTTGTTTAATAGATATCAGAAATGACTTTTTATTACAAGTAAATGCATACATGGATGACAACTATTTTGTATTTAAACTAAAATTTTGAAAACTGAAATTATACCTGTTGGATTTTCTGCAGCTTATCCTCTTTTAAGGGAGCATACCCCCTCTAAAAGATAGATGGTCTGTCAACAAGATTATCATTATATACTCTGTTTAATTTAAATGTTAAACATATGTAAAACTTTTTAAAGTTAAATTTTAAATCCATTTATGAAATATTTGTCTTAATTACAGTAAATGAAAGTCATATTTAATAGTCTTTGTATAGCAAATTAAGGCAAAAAGGGGCAAATATTTCTGCAGTAGTTTACATGCCACAAAGGTGCATTTACACAATTTCTTTTCTTCAAATTGGCTTCAAATTCACCTATGGGCTGTTTAAAAAAAAATGGCTCCAACATGTGAAAAAAATGTCCAAATTAAACTCACTCCTAAAAACTTTCTGCTGATACTTTTCAATGTTGTATACATTGAAGTAAATGAAACAAGAAAGAAACTATGAACAAATAAGCAATAAATTTTTAAGAACCTTTTATTGAACACAAATTGGCATAAAAAACATGTAAAACACATACTATATTACTTATTCTAGATCAGTTAAACAATCTTTAGTCTCAATTATTTTGTATTAATGGTTTCTCAAACAATGCAACTGATATAAATGACTTTTTGTGCAAAATATTGGGTTATTGGTAGTTGTAGTTTTTCTTAAAAGCTATTTTTTATGAAAAATTCTCAATATTTTTGTCCAATCTACCTGATAAAGTTTTTATTATCAAAATAATAACGAATAGTTTTACTTAAGACAGCAACATTTTCAAACTTTAAAGATAAGTAGCCATTTGTAAAAAAAAATCACATTGATTCTTTGAACGATCGCAAAATAATTGGTTGTAGAAAAAACATTTTGTCTATTTTTGTTGCACTCCTGACATTTTATAATAAAGAAAAAAAAGAAGAAAATATCACATTTTAAAATGCCAACATTGAACAGTGATGTTACTGTTAACTCATACAATAATTTTTACCTGTTTCAATGAAATATTTGTACAGAAATGACAGTATTTGGAAATTTGTAACAATTTTTTGCCATACCACTTCTTTAATACCCAGTTTTAGCAGCAATATTTTTAATTACATTTGAAAATTTGTATTATACCACTCTAATATATTAGATAAATCATAAAGAAATAATTAGAATATTTTTATAGGCTAGAAAAGGCAATTTATTATGAATTATCATTATTTTATCAATGGTACTATTTTATCAGGATATGTTGCACTCTTGACATTATATTGCCATCAAGAAAAAGAAGAGTTATTAACTTAAAAACAATTCACAGGGGAAAAAATCAGTTGGTGTTCTTTCAAGCATTAGTTTTACCAAGTTTTAATGATAATTGTTTCTTAAAGTAACATTTTTCTAGTTATTTGCAACTTGTTTACAGCCATACTTCTCGAAAATTCCAACTTATTTTTGAAATATACTATACAAAAACATTTAAAACATGTATTAATCTAAATTAATATTGAAAATAGATGTTTAATGTACAATTACAAATATTTTTTGGATACTTAGAAAATTGATTATATCAAATTTCAATGATTTTTAAATATTTATGTTAGGAGTGCAACATTTACATGGTCAACCATAAATTATCTATAAGAAAATAGATAAATGCATTTATCGTAAACTTTATCAAGTCAATTAATCTCCAATAGCTAATGAACCTAGAAAACATGTTCCCTTATCAGAGAATGTCTCTAGTATTAATACCTAATAGATATTAAAGCATGAGACCATTTAAAATGGACAAAAATGCTTTATTACATAAAATGCTATTGGCACTTTTAATTTTTTCAAGCATTATTCTAAACTTGACAGAATCTCATTTTATTTAAATCATCCATATAAGAAGCTATAATTTAAACTGTAGAAGATCACTTAAAACTAGTTGCACTCCTGACATGAATCAAATGCTTCTGTGAGAGATATTTTATGTATCTCAAACAGATAAATGGGTTTTATCTGTTCTCTTAGTCAGTCTCTGTTGAAATAGAAAGACAAATGTGATTTTAGTTACATTTAAAAGAAAATATGTCTAAGTAAATATCAAATGTTGCACTCCTGACATTTGAGGCTGCTGCCTTTAATGTGACATTCTTGGCCTTACTACTGATTTTAGTGTATCCTTTAATTATGGTTTTGAAGCAGCAATGATGTATTAAGATTTATTTATACCCCATATCTTTGAAAACTAAAAGACAACATTTCTACAATGTAATTTAGGAAAAATGTTTGTTGCACTCCTGACTAGGTACATCTTTTTTACAAAGCCATATTTTTATGCAATAAAAAATGTGAAGCACGATCTATTGCTATCTTAAAGTATGTCAACATATCAAAGTTTGTGATGAAATAGAGTTTGATAACATATTGTTTGATTTAGCACTGTGGTAGGTTGTTGAAAATTAAGGATTTTTTAAAGTATCACAAAAAAGGGTTGCACTCCTGACAATTTTGACATGTTTTTTGGACAATTTGTTTTTGTTATTCTAGATATCTTAAAGATTTTTTGCAGTAACAAACATCAAATCATTACAGATCTTTTGAACTATTTAGATCCAATAAAATCATAAAAATGAGTAAATTAGACAGCTATAGCAGTAGGAGCCATTTTTTTAAAAACTGCCCCTATAGTGAATTGGTAGGAAGCATCTATGGAATGTCCTCTATAAAGATTGCTCATTTCGTCGGATCTGTTAACAAACAAGGCCGCCACAGGCAATTCTTGTTTCTGATTGGTTGATTTCTAAATAAATCTTCTCCTCTGAAACCGAGTAGCCAAATGAACTCAAACTTAGTAGGAAGCATCTATGGAAGGTCCTCTATAACAATTGCACATTTTTCCCGATCTGTTAGGAAAACAAACATGGCTGCCACAGGTAATTCTTGTTTCTGATTGGTCGATTTCTAAAAAAAATCTTCTCCTGTGAAACCGATTCACCAAATGAACCAAAACTTGGTAGGAAGCATCTATGAACGGTCCTCTAAAAAGATTGCTCATTTCGTCCGTATTTGTTAACAAACATGGCCGCCACATGCAATACTTGTTTCTGATTGTTCGATTTCTAAAAATCTTCTTCTCTGAAACCGCATGACCAAATGAACCGACACTTGGTAGGAAGCATCAATGGAAAGTCCTCTATTGATATTGGTCATATCGTCCCGATTCGTTTACAAACATGGCCGCCACAGGCAATTCTTGTTTCTGATTGGTCAATTTCTAAAAATCTTCTCCTCTGAAACCGCATGACCAAATGAACCGACACTTGGTAGGAAGCATCAATGGAAAGTCCTCTATTAATATTGGTCATATCGTCCCGATTCATTTACAAACATGGCCGCCACAGGCAATTCTTGTTTCTGATTGGTCAATTTCTAAAAATCTTCTCCTGTGAAACCGCTTGGCCAAATGAATCGAAATTTGGTAGGAAGCATCTATGGAAGGTCCCCTATAAAGATTGCTCATTTTGTCCTGATCCACAGGCAATTCTTATTTCTGATTGGTTAATTTCTAAAAAAAAATCTCCTCTGAAACCAAGTAGCAAAATGAACCAAAATTTGGAAGGAGGCACTTATGGAAGGTGAGCGACACAGGTTTAGCCCACAGATCCTCTAGTTTGTGAAACCCTTCAAGATATTAATTTACACACGTAAAATAAATATTTATTTAAGAATGTTTGATTTTGCTGTACAGTATTTTTCATGAAAATCTACAAGTAAATCAGAAGTTTGATTATTCTTTTTTATTTTTATTTTATTTATACCAATGATCATCAAAAAAATATATACAATAGACTCACCTGTACATCTTCTACTGAAAAAATATATCACAAGGGGCCGATCATATGTCAGTTGGATTTCCAACTACCTGTGCAATCAGTGCTTATCACCAGTAAAGTTGTGAGTTTGAACCCCACTCAGGCGAGGTGTACTCAATACAACGTTATGTGATAAAGTTTGTCAATGACTTGCGACTGGTCGATGGTTTTCTCAGGGTACTCCGGTTTCCTCCACCAATAAAACTGACCGCCACGATATAACTGAAATATTGTTGAAAGTGGCATTAAATACCATAAACCCAAACCAAACCAAAAAAATAGTGTGAGATATATACCTGTCAATATAATCTAGGATTTATTACACCTATATACAGTAATACAAAATATATGTGCATATGAACTTCATGTGTTATTTTTACATTCAAGATTTAGGTACATATTATTGAAGATTAAGGGGTATATATATAAAAAAAACTTATTAAGTCATATTGACCCTAAATTTGATAATTTTAAATTTAATTCATTCTAAGCCAATAAATATATGCCATATCAGCTACCATGTCAGTTTTGGAGATTTACTTTGAAAATGAACAAAGGAAAATTATATGGGTAGAAATGAAAACATAAACAGCTGATTAAAGATTGAATTTTTTGTTTAATTTAGAAGTTTGCACTTAAATATTCACAGGTTTACACATTTTAATCCTCTTATTTACAAGATGTAGCTGGATTTTGATATTAATTTGATTTTACTACATAACCCCCTTAATATATGTTTGATGTCCAACACAAATATTTATAGGTGTGGTCTCATTAAGGTAGTTGTACTATAAACCATTGTGTAACCATCTCTGTAAGTAAAGAAATTACATTATGACATATGTTATACTGGCCATGGTGATCAAATTAAATAAACAAAAATTAATAAATTATACACTAAGCTCTTTAATATTGCACTTTATAAAATTCATTTAAATCTGTTTCAAATTTGAAAAGAATTTAATTACTTCAGAATATGATTACATGTCATATGGGAGATAACTCACGGGAAACACTGCTGACAAAGATAAAAACATGGTTACTCCTCTTTTCTTTCTTTGAAAAAGTAAAAAAAAGATTTGTTGAAATATATGATAATGATTTATATATCTAGCTCAACTGGCCAAAGGTCATGTGATTTTCTGCAACCAAGTGGCATCTGTTGTCTGTCTATCAGTTTTTGTCTTAAGCCCGGTATACACGATACAAGTTTTGCATCCAAGTCTCCATTCAAGAAAACTTGGATTCAAGTTTGTGTATACACGATGCAAGGAATTTTGATGAATACACACAAGTTTTGGCGGGAGATACAACAAACAAAATGGCATTTCTGGGAGGAGAGGAGGGTGCTTCCCTTTGTATTGCATTATTATGTACAATTGTACTGCGAAGGAGATTAAGCTCCAAAAAGAGGTCAATATGGGCTCGTAAATGGCTTCGAATGCGACGATGGGATGTATTTCTATGAAGTCTATTAGATCTTCAATCATTTCATTAGTCCATGCAACTGTCTTTTTCCTGCATGTTGGAGTTTCCTCTTTACCCGCCATCTTTGCACAACACGTGTAGTTGTTATTATTTACATTCACAAATTGATGCTGATAAGGATGCTGTCTTCTGATTGGCCAATCTCCATCCAAGTTCCATCCAAGTTGAAAAAAAATAGGATGCATTTCTATTCCATCCAAGTCCGTTCAAGTTTTTTGATTCAAGTTTCTTGTATGGTATACACGATCAAAAAACTTGAATTGAAGAAACTTGAATGGAGACTTGGATGCAAAACTTGCATTGTGTATACCGGGCTTTAGATAACTTTTCTACATGTTAAGTTTCTACTGAAGAAATTCTGCTAAATGAAATTCAAACTGGACAGAGATAATTCTTCAGACTTCTAGAATTGATGATAATCCATGGAAGTGTCCAATAGGGGACTTTAAGGAAAAAGGATGTGGAATTATGTAACTCTATAAATCTTTTCAAGAACCAGGGAATGAATCTTTTTGATATGTATTTTATATAAATGAAGGTCTATAGGGTTTATTCGATCCAATCTTGGGAGGTCTAAAGGATTTTTTTTTTTTCTTAAGCATCTTTAATACCAGAAATAAAAATGCAATTAAAATTGGCATGAAAGGCATTGTGATATGGAAATTTCTGTTTTCTATTGCAAAATGAAGGCTGGTTCAGGATCTATGGTAATATTTCATAATTTTGAATTGCAAATCAAAATGGATAGATTATTATTTTTTTCTTACTGTTCATATTGATATTTGATGTTACGACATATGTAGGATAAAACACCCTGGTTTTCCTTCAAAATTCATTATAGCAAATAAAAATAATCAGCAGAACTATTTCTTTCTCATTGCCAATCAATAATTTTTCTGACTTCATATGGATTGATATTTGATATGTTTGGCTTGCACAGATCATGAGACTTTTAGAATTGCAAATCCTTTAATTCTGAAACTTTTCAGAATTCTCTTTATCATTGATTGCCATGAATGTTGTTAATATTTTCATTTCATGTTTGTTGAATATTGAATAAAAATCTTAGAAGCTACAATTTGATTGAACCATTTAAAATCAGATGAGCCACTAGTTTCATAATTTTCATATTTTTCCCACTATGAAGCCAGGACCTGGTATTCAAATGCCATATGTCGTGGTCTTTTTTATGTTCAATGAATTGAGGTTAGAGGTTAGAGGTTAGAGGTTTGTTTTGTGGACATTGGTTGAATTGATGACCATTACTGTTTAAAACTTTCTTTTCATAATCTAAATATGAAAATACTTTATTTTTTAACAATATCTATCAACTAACAGGATTTCTATGTAAGGTGGAGAGTTGTAATCTTAAACATAGATAATGACACAAGTATTTGTATGGAAAGTATACTTTCATGATAACGTTTAAGATACTGTAGAGATACTATGTTTATAAACGTGTAATAGTACCCTGTAATGTAAATATTAGACTAGTGTTATTTGAAGTGTAAATGTTGTTGGTTTTGTTACTTTGACACTTATTTTTTGTTTGTTATCATATATTAGTACCGAGTAGGTTAGAATTTTAGTGGTGTTTTTCCTCCGTTCTTTTGACAGCAGTATACCTTATCTATATTTAAATATTTGACCATGTTAATACAATTAAGTTATTACGTCATTTTTCTTAAGAAAAAAAAGACTTTTTCAGCTATTTTTGACTATATTCCTTTGATATACTTAAATTAAATATTATAAAAAATAGAGAAGGCACAACTTTCAGTTTATCATTGAAAATTAAATAATATCTGTCACTTGGTTTTGTATGGTTTATTGGTGGAGGAAGGCTCAGGAAGCTGGAGTACCAAAAGTGCAGTAATACAACTCATAACTTTAACAATGATAGATACTAACAGATGTTAAAATGTAACTACCATACAATTAGTCACAATGGCCCAGATTGTACTCCAGTCAGACCTCTGTCCATGTCTAACCACACAAAAAAATAGATAGATTTATGATATTTGTTGCTGGTACATTTGTCAATATATATTTTGTTTTAATTCTGTGTGGAATTCTAAAATCAAAAATATATTCCATACACACTAAAAAAGAAATGGTGAAAATCGCAGTGTTTTTGTCTTAAGAATTGAATGCATTTTTTTGTAGTTTTATTGGCGTGTAAAAGCGTGGACTGAAGCACAGTTTGTATGAAGCGTGCTAGCGCTTCATACAAAAAATGTGCCTCGGTCAACGCTTTTACACGCCTATAAAACTACAAAAAAATGCATTCAATTCTTATAATTACATTTAAATCACACCAAAATTTAATATAGTTGAATTTTTCGTTGTGAATTTTATTTGTGTAAGATTATTTGCTGTTGGAAATTACTATGCCATTGATTGTTTACATCTGCCGTCGTCATGGAGGCATGTGCAAGTTCGGGTTTGAGTTTTATTGGGATGTAAAACATCTCTTTTATAATTATGTGACCACTTCATAACCAATCATATTGTAACATTTCAATGAAAAACGGAAGTAATGTAATTATTTCATTATGAGCATTACAGAAATCATGTGAATGGATTCAAAGACAGAAAATGTTCAAGTTCAAAAACAGTGCCAATGTCTTAATGCCAAACCCATTTGTTTTAACTTTGAGGTGGCCGTTTCCAGGAATTTTTAAAATAATGCATGTCTGACAATTTAGACACTTTGAAAAATTGGAATTATATCAAAATACCTATAAAACACCCTTGAAAAAATAAAAGGGAAATAATATTTTTACATTCTACTAGAAGGTAATGGATTTAAGATAAATGAATTCTAGTCAAACATATATAATATGTTACCTATTTTGTTAATTATTTTAAAACTTGTTTTTCATAATGATTTTTCTAGATTGTGCAGTAAATACAGACACACAGAGAGTTACAGGAATTGGTCTTGCTAAAAGTCATTATTGGGATGCTAAACGAAACAAGACTTCCAAGTTTATAGATTGGGAACGACAAGTCAAAAGTTCCCCTGACTCTATACAGACAGACGGAAGCAAGTAAGTGATTTGATGTTATAGCCTTTATTAACTCTCAGTATAAGTCATTATTTTACCATTGTTTGTATTGGATTCTAACAAAGAGTCCGACAATTCTGTCTTTTAGTAATTCAACTAATGTAATGGTTATGTCCCTTTTGCGAAGGTATAATACTATAAAAGTTTGCATAGCTATTTGTGGAATTTTTATGGTTTCAATCTTATTTCAACCCCAAATTCCCAGATAATTAGAATTTTCATATATTTTTTTATTGAAGTTATCTCAAGTTTCCTACATTGAAATTATATCAAAATACCTATAAAACACCCTTGAAAAAATAAAAGGGAAATAATGTTTTTACATTCCACTAGAAGGTAATGGATTTAAGATAAATGAATTCTAGTCATACATTTACATCTTAGACAACAGTAATAGTAGTGGAATTATCCATAGAAATATGGCATGGCAACCATTTCAATCTTAATTGAAATTAGATGTTAGTTGGATTTTATTTTTTGGTGATACATCAAGATCTACCAACATCCTGTAAGGGGTCATGTCAGGTAACCTTTCATTCATACACTAACATCTACCAACATCCTGTAAGGGGTCATGTCAGGTAACCTTTCATTCATACACTAAGATCTACCAACATCCTGTAAGGGGTCATGTCAGGTAACCTTTCATTCATACACTAACATCTACCAACATCCTGTAAGGGGTCATGTCAGGTAACCTTTCATTCATACACTAACATCTAACAGCATCCTGTAAGGGGTCATGTCGGGTAACCTTTCATTCATACACTTAGATCTACCAACATCCTGTAAGGGGTCATGTCAGGTAACCTATCATTCATCTGTGACTGTCCAATCATATGCATGATAGTCAAATATATTGACCAATCTGATATCACCTCTCAGCATGTTCTGAGCTAGGTTTGTAATACCTCAAATTTAGTAGGCTTATTCCTTATTGGTTGGTTGAAATTATGACCCCTGGTGTGACCCTATGCAAAATATTGTTAGATATTAGTGTATAACCAACAAAAGATTCAACAAACATCTAATCTTAAATTAGATTAGTGGTAAAAGTATACAAGGGTTAAGTCACATACTCAACTTGGCAAGCAACTGGATACAAGCTTCTCAATGCAAGTAATTTCTACAAATCTTGACTCAAGTCAAGGATGACTTAGTCAATTTACAAACATGTAAGTACAAATGGTGATAAAGAAGATATATAAGCACAGGGGATTCTTTGGGTGACTGCTGCAAGAATATTATAACAACAAACACTTATCTTTTTGTCTATACATGAAAATGATCATATAATTTGATGAATTTATGTTTAAAAAATTGGAATTTTCTTTTGAATTATTTTTGGTTGAGGATTTAAAATCTGCCTTCTTAAGTGAAAAATTAACAAGAGTTGCCTCCCATTAATTGAAACGAATGTTGGTTCTAAAATTGTCAGTAATCTGTAGATTTAAAAATGGAGCAAAATACATTGTATATCATAATAAAATGAAATGGGATCCAAGATAATCAAGAATCAGATCATCTTCTTCTTTAGTTACGGAATAGCACTCAACATACTGAACATTATTTTCCGGCGCATGCCTACGCTTACAAATTTTGAAAAATAAATATATACACAAAAATTTAACTAAAAGTTTCTATATTTTTACAATTTATATTTTACAATTTTATTAGTGATAAGTGAACATGAAATTTAGTGTGTCCTATCAGATTCAGATAATATGGTATTATATTTGTTCTGGTAACTTGATATGTTGCATTTAAAAAAAATTCTATATTGCTTATGGTATATGTACATTAATAAAATAGCACCATCTTTGTATCTGGATTGCTGAACAACTGACTTATGTTTAAATTTGAGGTCATTTAGTTGAAAAATGTAGATGTATAAGATAGCAGATCTTTGTGTGTTTTATCCCAATATTTTGTATAAAGACAAACATATTGGTTCATTTGTTGACATGGTAGACACTTTACAGATGATTCAGACCAACATGGCTAATATTGTCCCATTGTTTTCTGGAGACGATGCTCACATAACTTTTTTTGTAAAAATATTTTTTTTAGTAATAATTCTGATATTTTCAACTCATTTGAAGAAAGTGATATGTTTACAAAATGGCTTCTTTCAAGTAAATAAATTAAATATTTGTATAATAATATTAGTAAAAATATTTATATATGACCAATTAATATAATACTTGCTTTCAAAGAAGCACTGAACCTTGAAATTAGTCTGAAAAAAATATTTTTCTCTTTTGAAAAAAATGTTGCAGCGATCCATATGTGAAAATTGTTCAATAAACATTGTATATGTTATATGTATTTAGTTTTTGAATTGATGTGTACAAAGAAATATGTATGTGTAAAAATTCATATTCAAGTTATCAAATATTTAGTTTCTGTTGACAGGGGGTGATGATTAGAAAAGCTAAGAGTGCTTAAGAAGTAATTTATATACAACTGAAGTTAGGGAAAATACCAATATTGCTGGGTTTTGAATAAAAATATCATCTCTGAGACATGTTGCTAGTTATAGTTAAAAAAATAAATAAGCAAGAATGTAAGTTATATAAGAAGCAACCAAATTTGATGTATGTTATATTTAGCATTTGGAAATGCATGTCGTTGGTCAGTTATACATTGGTATGAAAAAACAACAATGTTACCAAAACAGAGAAAAAGTTTTATATATAAGTTATTTCCCTTGATTTGCCATTAACAGTCAAATCACCTTGTGTCAAAGTCAATATAGTGTCGAAGTCAATAGGACTGATGATTTTATTTCAGTATATATAGAATAACAGCTTTTATTAAGGTTGAGACAGTCAGTTTAGCTGTGATACTACCCGGTAGTTAATGTATGTCACGACTTCAAAACTGATGTGATTATTTTTATCGATAACATTGAAATGTTTACCTGAAATTATCAGAGAATTAGTGACATATCCAAATCTGACAAATAATGGTTTGACTATATATCCAGGCGATATCTCATATTTAATATTTTTTGTCTGGTTTCTTAACCAAAATAGATCCTTATCTATGATTAATAATATTTTGCTTTACTAGCAGTCTAATTAAGGGACTGATTATGTAATGTATACTAGTGGATGTAAGAATTTAGAGGTATTAGATAAGTAGTAGAACCTTGTTGTATCAAAAGTGAAGGGACCAATCATTTTACTTTAAAGTAACCAGGTATTCTAGTTATCAGAGATAAATTAATTCAAATTAGGCAACAACAAGTTTTTTCTTCAAGTTATCAAAGGAAGCACCATATCTGAGTTAGTGATAATAAGGCTTGACTGTATAATTATTTAAATTGAAAACAATTTATGAATGAAAATAAAAATGAATAAACATTAGAGAAAACGAAAGGGACAATAAAAAATGGACAATCCAGAGACACAAGCAACACTGGGCACATGGCACAAAATGAAGACAAGCAAAATAAGTAACACAGAAAACTAAAAAGATGAGCAACAGATATCACGAAAAATAATTTGGCTGAACCCAGGTTCTCACTAAGGGGTAACCAGTTTCTGTTTCTATAACACATACATAGAAATAAGGCTATTCTGTTCAGTGTATAGGTGTAAGCAATGGTAATCATCATTATATTAAATATGAAGGCCTTGTTATTCATAAAACATGAGGTGAATTACTGATTTATTCTGGAGGAGGTTACTTCTCATATCTCTGAACAAAATTTATGTTCAAATGTCAGGAGTTTTAATGAGGAGTGAGTGTACTGTTGGTGGCTGTCTGTGATAACAATAGCAGCACTGAAGCAATGTTTGTATATCTAGATGATGCTGTCTGATCTTCATTGATAGTCAGTAAAGAAAATAGGTATTTTGTTGATGGAAAAGGGGTTAAAAGAGGCCCAAATTCTGAATTTCCTCATATTTGGAAGGTATTTCCAGTCTGCACCAAAAATCACTAGCCCCAAGTCCCAGTCTAGTAAAAATTAGTTTTGGGCTAGTAAAATTGCATAAAATTTGCTTTAAAAGCAAGTAAAATAATTCTTCTAAAATGCTGTTTGGGCTTAAGTTTGTCGAAATGTTTTTGGCACAGACTGGTATTCAGAATTCTTGGTTTTCATCTAATGATCCGTTGCTTTTTGTTATTATTACAGCAAATTTCCTATATCAGTTATTGTTTTTGAGCCTTTGTCATTTTGCCGTAGTCATATCATGCTTCACCAGGTGTAGCCCTTTTCTTAGTCAATTTACCAATGAAATTTGTCAATCTTTTCATTTCTGACAACTTTTCTCAATACTTTTTCTCTAATATTAACAAAGTTCAATGATATTTTACAATCTTTTCATTTACTTGCTTTGAAAAGGCTGCTAAAAGTTTGATCTTATGGCTAAGTTATTGTCCGTTGGCAACATTTTATAGGCAATTTCTCATCAAATTATTACCACATTGACTTAAAATCTTCATGTAAATAGCTGCATGGTTGCAAATTCATAATGGATTTTTATATTTCATCAATTTTGGAGAAGTTCATGTCTTTACCTTGGGTAGATTGACAGTTTGTCATCAATATTTAATATTAATTTAATTATACAAGGCCTTTTAAGAATATGGTAATAAAACGATAATTATGAATTTACCAGTAATGGAAAGCTAATTATTTTCATTCCTTATTCAACCTTACATTGACTTTAAAAGCTCTATCAAACATGAATGAGTGAACTTTATACCACACAAAATGTATTTTTGATCATATTTGTATGAGTAATTATCATCTATTTTGTAAACCCTAATTGCTCCTGGGCACTATAATATTATTATGGTATAATTTAGATGTTTAACATTGATAAGAAGTCACCCATTGAGTTTGTAAATCTTGACAAGTTTTTTAATGTCTTGTAGTCCATATTTTAATTTAACAGGAGAAATATTATGTTATCTTAAATTACAAGAGGCATAGTAGTGTGGCCAATTTTTGATATATATCTCTCCTGCACACCTATAGATTTAAACTGTAGAGCGGTGTTAGTTATTGATTCGATAAAAATCTCAAAGACAAAGCTGACCCGCTGCAAAGGATCACCTAACGTGGATTATATAGATTTTGAGGATTTAGCATCCAGGATATTAAGGGCCAGCATTAAAGGGATTTTCCAAAGGTGAGTACAAGTACTAACTATATGTAGTATTGTTCTGTATCAATAAGGTAATGAGTTATTTATAAAGAATGATAATATCTTTATTATATTTTTTATATAAATTATTTAATCCTTTAATTTGATTAAATTTAAATTATTGACTCTCAAATCCACATGTAACAAAATATGTCAAACATTTGATATCTACAATGTACTTAAGTTTGGATCTTATTAACTAATTTAACCCTGCCACATATTTGAACCTGTCTGAAACCAATAAATGAACCGAATTGTAGTAATATTTGTCACCAAAGCTTGTGCTTGCAGTTTCTTCTACATATGTGAATGGATCTTTTTGAAAATTTGCATACATGCTGAATAATACATGAAGAAGTTCATATCATTATATCAGCATGGTCAGACTATTTTTGAAGGAGTTGCTACTCATTATGACTTATATTTTTCTCCAAAATATAGAATCTTGTGAGTGCAAATGCTACTACATATATATGTTTTTTTTTTAATTTATTTGTGTAGAGATATACATGTTATAATTTCTGTTTGATATATTTTGAGAAGTTATAGTCTATGATATATTTTGAGAAGTTATAGTCTATGATATATTTTGAGAAGTTATAGTCTATGATATATTTTGAGAAGTTATAGTCTATGATATATTTTGAGAAGTTATAGTCTATGATATATTTTGAGAAGTTATAGTCTATGATATATTTTGAGAAGTTATAGTCTATGATATATTTTGAGAAGTTATAGTCTGTGATATATTTTGAGAAGTTATAGTCTATGATATATTTTGAGAAGTTATATTCTTCCGTAAATGGCCGTTTTCGGGTGAAGACGACCGAGGTAAGACGAGTCCACGTGCACTCGTCTTTACTCGTTGTTACATCCAATCAGAACGCCTCTAATAAGAAAAAAAAATCGTTCAAATATATACCCTAAGCCGGGAATGTCACATTATATACCCTGTCTGATAGCTGAATAACAGTTATATTACGGATTTAACCCTTTTTTTTTTTTCAAATACAGACTCCAACCGTATTAAATATATTTGTGTCTTTAATTTTCATTTTTTCGTATTTCTAGATGTCTTTTTCCGTACCTTTGACGTCATTCTTCAATGACGTCAAAATATGTGTCACGTCATATTTCATGTATGGGGTGTCTCATGAAGGAAAATACTGTACTTTCAATAAAATATTAGTGAGAAAAGCTCAAATATCAGTAGAAAGCTACTTAGTTTATTAGTCGGTGTCACAAAAGTCAATTTTATGTGATGTGTATTTCATAACGCTCAATGATATTGATCTGATAATTTATGCAAATTAGTTACTGATCAATGGCAGGCGTCTCTAGGAGTTCGCGATAGTGAAAGTTGTTGGTTTAAGGAAGAAATAGGTACTTACATGCATTGTTGGGAAAGCCCGGGTGATCTTCCTCTCGTGATAGAAATGTTTGTGTCTTTTCTCTCGTTTCGCTGCGCTCCACTCGCGAAAAGACATAAAATTTCTATCACTCGTGGAAGATCACCCGGTCTTTCCCAAGAACGTATGTAAGAACCTATTAGTCTGTGATATATTTTGAGAAGTTATAGTCTATGATATATTTTGAGAAGTTATAGTCTATGATATATTTTGAGAAGTTATAGTCTATGATATATTTTGAGAAGTTATAGTCTATGATATATTTTGAGAAGTTATAGTCTATGATATATTTTGAGAAGTTATAGTCTATTACAATGTTAAAAAATTCATAAAAAATGCAAGAGTGAAAATCTTAAAACATTGATTTAAAAAAAAAACTTACCTTGCTCGCTTATTACTAATGGGCCAAGTGTATGAATAATGACAGACCACCTCAGTGGTATAATGGTCAGCATGCTCACTTTGAATGTAATAGATTGTTAGTCCCATCCTTGGATTCACTATAGCTTGTCTTTTTTTTTATTCTTTGAGATTTATGGTTTAAGATTGTAACATTCACTTAGTTATATCTGTTCAGACCTTCCTTCCCCAAAAGAACTGGTAATCACAATATAGCTTAAAATTGCTGAAAGTGAAGGTTTTTTTTTAATGTAGATATTCCTTAGAATAAGAAAAATAAATCTTAATAATTTTCATAATTTACTATCTGATGTTCTAGATAGTTTAAAAGTTGCCACAATATTCAAAACAAATATGATATAGCTGAAAATTTGCTCATTTGGCATAAAACAACAAGTCACTCACTCACTCAAAACAAAGAGCAAACTTCATGGTCAGCAAACACCTGTCCACTTCTGTTATTCTTTGTCTTCCTGGGTGTCTGAGTGGGTAAGATAGTTGATTTTTCACCACAAACCTAACACCACTGACATGAGATTTGGGTGTCTGAGTAGGTAAGATAGTTGATTTCTCACCACAAACCTAACACCACTGACATGAGATTTGGGTGTCTGAGTAGGTAAGATAGTTGATTTGTCACCACAAACCTAACACCACTGACATGAGATTTGGGTGTCTGAGTAGGTAAGATAATTGATTTGTCACCACAAACCTAACATCACTGACATGAGATTTGGGTGTCTGAGTAGGTAAGATAGTTGATTTCTCACCACAAACCTAACACCACTGACATGAGATTTGGGTGTCTGAGTAGGTAAGATAGTTGATTTGTCACTACAAACCTAACACCACTGACATGAGATTTGGGTGTCTGAGTAGGTAAGATAGTTGATTTCTCACCACAAACCTAACACCACTGACATGAGATTTGGGTGTCTGAGTAGGTAAGATAGTTGATTTGTCACCACAAACCTAACACCACTGACATGAGATTTGGGTGTCTGAGTACGTAAGATAATTGATTTGTCACCACAAACCTAACACCACTGACATGAGATTTGGGTGTCTGAGTAGGTAAGATAGTTGATTTCTCACCACAAACCTAACACCACTGACATGAGATTTGGGTGTCTGAGTAGGTAAGATAGTTGATTTGTCACTACAAACCTAACACCACTGACATGAGATTTGGGTGTCTGAGTAGGTAAGATAATTGATTTGTCACCACAAACCTAACACCACTGACATGAGATTTGGGTGTCTGAGTAGGTAAGATAGTTGATTTGTCACCACAAACCTAACACCACTGACATGAGATTTGGGTGTCTGAGTAGGTAAGATAGTTGATTTGTCACTACAAACCTAACACCACTGACATGAGATTTGGGTGTCTGAGTAGGTAAGATAGTTGATTTGTCACCACAAACCTAACACCACTGACATGAGATTTGGGTGTCTGAGTAGGTAAGATAGTTGATTTGTCACCACAAACCTAACACCACTGACATGAGATTTGGGTGTCTGAGTAGGTAAGATAGTTGATTTGTCACCACAAACCTAACACTACTGACATGAGATTTGGGTGTCTGAGTAGGTAAGATAGTTGATTTCTCACCACAAACCTAACACCACTGATATGAGATTTGGGTGTCTTGAGTAGGTAAGATAGTTGATTTCTCACCACAAACCTAACACCACTGACATGAGATTTGGGTGTCTGAGTAGGTAAGATAGTTGATTTCTCACCACAAACCTAACACCACTGACATGAGATTTGGGTGTCTGAGTAGGTAAGATAGTTGATTTGTCACCACAAACCTAACACCACTAACATGAGATTTGCGTGTCTGAGTAGGTAAGATAGTTGATTTGTCACCACAAACCTAACACCACTGACATGAGATTTGGGTGTCTGAGTAGGTAAGATAGTTGATTTCTCACCACAAACCTAACACCACTGACATGAGATTTGGGTGTCTGAGTAGGTAAGATAGTTGATTTGTCACCACAAACCTAACACCACTGACATGAGATTTGAGTGTCTGAGTAGGTAAGATAGTTGATTTCTCACCACAAACCTAACATCACTGACATGAGATTTGGGTGTCTGAGTAGGTAAGATAATTGATTTGTCACCACTGACATGAGATTTGGGTGTCTGAGTAGGTAAGATAGTTGATTTGTCACCACAAACCTAACACCACTGACATGAGATTTAGGTGTCTGAGTAGGTAAGATAGTTGATTTCTCACCACAAACCTAACACCACCGACATGAGATTTGGGTGTCTGAGTAGGTAAGATAGTTGATTTGTCACCACAAACCTAACACCACTGACATGAGATTTGGGTGTCTGAGTAGGTAAGATAGTTGATTTGTCACCACAAACCTAACACCACTGACATGAGATTTGGGTGTCTGAGTAGGTAAGATAGTTGATTTCTCACCACAAACCTAACACCACTGACATGAGATTTGGGTGTCTGAGTAGGTAAGATAGTTGATTTGTCACTACAAACCTAACACCACTGACATGAGATTTGGGTGTCTGAGTAGGTAAGATAATTGATTTGTCACCACAAACCTAACACCACTGACATGAGATTTGGGTGTCTGAGTAGGTAAGATAGTTGATTTGTCACCACAAACCTAACATCACTGACATGAGATTTGGGTGTCTGAGTAGGTAAGATAGTTGATTTGTCACCACAAACCTAACACCACTGACATGAGATTTGGGTGTCTGAGTAGGTAAGATAATTGATTTGTCACCACTGACATGAGATTTGGGTGTCTGAGTAGGTAAGATAGTTGATTTCTCACCACAAACCTAACACCACTGACATGAGATTTGGGTGTCTGAGTAGGTAAGATAGTTGATTTGTCACTACAAACCTAACACCACTGACATGAGATTTGGGTGTCTGAGTAGGTAAGATAATTGATTTGTCACCACAAACCTAACACCACTGACATGAGATTTGGGTGTCTGAGTAGGTAAGATAGTTGATTTGTCACCACAAACCTAACATCACTGACATGAGATTTGGGTGTCTGAGTAGGTAAGATAGTTGATTTGTCACCACAAACCTAACACCACTGACATGAGATTTGGGTGTCTGAGTAGGTAAGATAATTGATTTGTCACCACAAACCTAACACCACTGACATGAGATTTGGGTGTCTGAGTAGGTAAGATAATTGATTTCTCACCACAAACCTAACACCACTGACATGAGATTTGGGTGTCTTGAGTAGGTAAGATAGTTGATTTATCACCACAAACCTAACACCACTGACATGAGATTTGGGTGTCTGAGTAGGTAAGATAGTTGATTTGTCACCACAAACCTAACATCACTGACATGAGATTTGGGTGTCTTGAGTAGGTAAGATAGTTGATTTGTCACCACTGACATGAGATTTGGGTGTCTGAGTAGGTAAGATAATTGATTTGTCACCACAAACCTAACACCACTGACATGAGATTTGGGTGTCTGAGTAGGTAAGATAGTTGATTTGTCACCACAAACCTAACACCACTGACATGAGATTTGGGTGTCTGAGTAGGTAAGATAGTTGATTTGTCACCACAAACCTAACACCACTAACATGAGATTTGGGTGTCTTGAGTAGGTAAGATAATTGATTTGTCACCACAAACCTAACACCACTGACATGAGATTTGGGTGTCTGAGTAGGTAAGATAGTTGATTTCTCACCACAAACCTAACACCACTGACATGAGATTTGGGTGTCTGAGTAGGTAAGATAGTTGATTTTTCATTACAAACCTAACACCACTGACATGAGATTTAGGTGTCTGAGTAGGTAAGATAATTGATTTGTCACCACAAACCTAACACCACTGACATGAGATTTGGGTGTCTGAGTAGGTAAGATAGTTGATTTCTCACCACAAACCTAACACCACTGACATGAGATTTGGGTGTCTGAGTAGGTAAGATAATTGATTTGTCACCACAAACCTAACACCACTGACATGAGATTTGGGTGTCTGAGTAGGTAAGATAATTGATTTGTCACCACAAACCTAACACCACTGACATGAGATTTGGGTGTCTGGGTAGGTAAGATAGTTGATTTGTCACCACAAACCTAACACTACTGACATGAGATTTGGGTGTCTGAGTACGTAAGATAGTTGATTTCTCACCACAAACCTAACACCACTGACATGAGATTTGGGTGTCTTGAGTAGGTAAGATAGTTGATTTGTCACCACAAACCTAACATCACTGACATGAGATTTGGGTGTCTGAGTAGGTAAGATAGTTGATTTGTCACCACTGACATGAGATTTGGGTGTCTGAGTAGGTAAGATAATTGATTTGTCACCACAAACCTAGCACCACTGCCATGAGATTTGGGTGTCTGAGTAGGTAAGATAGTTGATTTGTCACCACAAACCTAACACCACTGACATGAGATTTGGGTGTCTGAGTAGGTAAGATAGTTGATTTCTCACCACAAACCTAACACCACCGACATGAGATTTGGGTGTCTGAGTAGGTAAGATAATTGATTTGTCACCACAAACCTAACACCACTGACATGAGATTTGGGTGTCTGAGTAGGTAAGATAGTTGATTTGTCACCACAAACCTAACACCACTAACATGAGATTTGGGTGTCTGAGTAGGTAAGATAATTGATTTGTCACCACAAACCTAACACCACTGACATGAGATTTGGGTGTCTGAGTAGGTAAGATAATTGATTTGTCACCACAAACCTAACACCACTGACATGAGATTTGGGTGTCTGAGTAGGTAAGATAGTTGATTTGTCACTACAAACCTAACACCACTGACATGAGATTTAGGTGTCTGAGTAGGTAAGATAATTGATTTGTCACCACAAACCTAACACCACTGACATGAGATTTGGGTGTCTGAGTAGGTAAGATAGTTGATTTGTCACCACAAACCTAACACCACTGACATGAGATTTGGGTGTCTGAGTAGGTAAGATAGTTGATTTGTCACCACAAACCTAACACCACTGACATGAGATTTGGGTGTCTGAGTAGGTAAGATAATTGATTTGTCACCACAAACCTAACACCACTGACATGAGATTTGGGTGTCTGAGTAGGTAAGATAGTTGATTTCTCACCACAAACCTAACACTACTGACATGAGATTTGGGTGTCTGAGTACGTAAGATAGTTGATTTCTCACCACAAACCTAACACCACTGACATGAGATTTGGGTGTATGAGTAGGTAAGATAATTGATTTCTCACCACAAACCTAACACCACTGACATGAGATTTGGGTGTCTGAGTAGGTAAGATAGTTGATTTGTCACCACAAACCTAACACCACTAACATGAGATTTGGGTGTCTGAGTAGGTAAGATAGTTGATTTGTCACCACAAACCTAACACCATTGACATGAGATTTGGGTGTCTGAGCAGGTAAGATAATTGATTTGTCACCACAAACCTAACACCACTGACATGAGATTTGGGTGTCTGAGTAGTTAAGATGGCTGATTTCTCACCACAAACCTAACACCACTGACATGGGGTTTGGGTGTCTGAGTAGGTAAGATAGTTGATTTGTCACCACAAACCTAACAACACTGACATGAGATTTGGGTGTCTGAGTAGTTAAGATGGCTGATTTCTCACCACAAACCTAACACCACTGACATGGGGTTTGGGTGTCTGAGTAGGTAAGATAGTTGATTTCTCACCACAAACCTAACACAACTGACATGAGATTTGGGTGTCTGAGTAGGTAAGATAGTTGATATCTCACCACAAACCTAACACCACTGACATGAGGTTTGGGTGTCTAAGTAATTAAGATAGTTGATATCTCACCACAAACCTAACACCACTGACATTGGTTTGTGCCTTAACACCCATCATGAGTGTTGAGACAGCAGGTTTCATTGGTCAGTTTGTTATATCTGTGGGCTTTCCTCCATCAACCAGCCTGGTAGTCATCATAAATCTGAGAAATGCTGAAAGTGATGATTACCAGTAATATCAATTACCATAACTTTAACCCTTTGGTTGGTTTACTGGATTGAAACAACAAAACAAAGGTATAACTATAAAATGCTCATTACACAGTACTGACATTTTTTGTTAATAAACTTGTTTTAATATTGAGACAAAGTTAATACAGTTTTACTGCCAGTCAGTGATAATATGGGTAAAGATTAGTATGACTGACTACTTGACATATCACAATGATATGTGTAGAGGAGTGTATATTGCAAAAGATTTTTTATTCTTAAAGGATATGATTGTCAGTTCTGTCAATAGATTTAAATCTAAAAATCAACAAGAATATTACCAAAAAAAGTCCCTTTAATGTTTACAGAGATATCTACACATTTATTTTGAGAAATTGGTATACAAAACAAACAAATTACTCTTTGATTTATTTTTTCAATCTTCTGTTAAGGAAGTCAAGATGTTTTGAAATTAAATAGGACAGCAAATAATTTAAAGACAAAATTAATGATAAAAAAAGACTACCAGTTTCATTAATGTATATACTTTTTCTTGTGTTCAATTTCTATATGACAATCCAAACCTTTCTAAACTGAACACCCTTTGAGGTAACCTTTTTGTTCAGAATACATAGGTGTTCAGATTAGACAGGTTTTATTGTATGGAAGTATTATATATTAGGGTTGGGTCACCATGGCTATTGGCATGTATCATCACTTTCAACAATTTTCCAGCTATAAAATGACTACTAGAATTATTAGGGAGAGGAAAACGTGTACAGATATATGACAAAATCAGTCTTAGTTAGGTGTCTGAAACATTAACACTTGAGGTGATATCTGAATGCACAGGCAATAAAAGAATTATACAGTGAATGGTAAGACAATTGTGTTGTTTAATATAAAAATACTCTTTTTATGTTAAACAAAACACTATTTTCTTACCATTGAATGTATAGATTGTTTTAACTGATACAGTGTCTAGTGTCTGTGCTGGATGTAAACCCATGTTAGTGGTGTTTGACTTGTTGTCTAATGTCTGTGCTGGATGTAAACCCATGTTAGTGGTGTTTGGCTTGTTGTCTAAAGTGTCTGTGCTGGATGTACACCCATGTCAGTGGTGTTTGACTTGTTGTCTAAAGTGTCTGTGCTGGATGTAAACCCATGTCAGTGGTGTTTGACTTGTTGTCTAATGTCTGTGCTGGATGTAAACCATGTCAGTGGTGTTTGACTTGTTGTCTAAAGTGTCTGTGCTGGATGTAAACCCATGTCAGTGGTGTTTGACTTG
The DNA here is from genome assembly GCA_963680875.1 of Bathymodiolus brooksi. NCBI lineage: Eukaryota > Metazoa > Mollusca > Bivalvia > Mytilida > Modiolidae > Bathymodiolus > Bathymodiolus brooksi. Next base: position 36,157,051 of record OY804575.1, read on the forward strand.
TTGTCTAATGTCTGTGCTGGATGTAAACCATGTCAGTGGTGTTTGACTTGTTGTCTAAAGTGTCTGTGCTGGATGTAAACCCATGTCAGTGGTGTTTGACTTGTTGTCGAATGTCTGTGCTGGATGTAAACCCATGTCAGTGGTGTTTGACTTGTTGTCTAGTGTCTGTGCTGGATGTAAACCCATGTTAGTGGTGTTTGACGTGTTGTCTAAAGTGTCTGTGCTGGATGTAAACCCATGTCAGTGGTGTTTGACTTGTTGTCTAAAGTGTCTGTGCTGGATGTAAACCCATGTTAGTGGTGTTTGACTTGTTGTCTAAAGTGTCTGTGCTGGATGTAAACCCATGTCAGTGGTGTTTGACTTGTTGTCTAAAGTGTCTGTGCTGGATGTAAACCCATGTCAGTGGTGTTTGACTTGTTGTCTAAAGTGTCTGTGCTGGATGTAAACCCATGTTAGTGGTGTTTGACTTGTTGTCTAGTGTCTGTGCTGGATGTAAACCCATGTCAGTGGTGTTTGACTTGTTGTCTAAAGTGTCTGTGCTGGATGTAAACCCATGTCAGTGGTGTTTGACTTGTTGTCTAGTGTCTGTGCTGGGTGTAAACCCATGTCAGTGGTGTTTGACTTGTTGTCTAAAGTGTCTGTGCTGGATGTAAACCCATGTTAGTGGTGTTTGACTTGTTGTCTAATGTCTGTGCTGGATGTAAACCCATGTCAGTGGTGTTTGACTTGTTGTCTAAAGTGTCTGTGCTGGATGTAAACCCATGTCAGTGGTGTTTGACTTGTTGTCTAATGTCTGTGCTGGATGTAAACCATGTCAGTGGTGTTTGACTTGTTGTCTAAAGTGTCTGTGCTGGATGTAAACCCATGTCAGTGGTGTTTGACTTGTTGTCGAATGTCTGTGCTGGATGTAAACCCATGTCAGTGGTGTTTGACTTGTTGTCTAGTGTCTGTGCTGGATGTAAACCCATGTTAGTGGTGTTTGACGTGTTGTCTAAAGTGTCTGTGCTGGATGTAAACCCATGTCAGTGGTGTTTGACTTGTTGTCTAAAGTGTCTGTGCTGGATGTAAACCCATGTTAGTGGTGTTTGACTTGTTGTCTAAAGTGTCTGTGCTGGATGTAAACCCATGTCAGTGGTGTTTGACTTGTTGTCTAAAGTGTCTGTGCTGGATGTAAACCCATGTCAGTGGTGTTTGACTTGTTGTCTAAAGTGTCTGTGCTGGATGTAAACCCATGTTAGTGGTGTTTGACTTGTTGTCTAGTGTCTGTGCTGGATGTAAACCCATGTCAGTGGTGTTTGACTTGTTGTCTAAAGTGTCTGTGCTGGATGTAAACCCATGTCAGTGGTGTTTGACTTGTTGTCTAGTGTCTGTGCTGGGTGTAAACCCATGTCAGTGGTGTTTGACTTGTTGTCTAAAGTGTCTGTGCTGGATGTAAACCCATGTTAGTGGTGTTTGACTTGTTGTCTAATGTCTGTGCTGGATGTAAACCCATGTCAGTGGTGTTTGACTTGTTGTCTAAAGTGTCTGTGCTGGATGTAAACCCATGTCAGTGGTGTTTGGCTTGTTGTCTAGTGTCTGTGCTGGGTGTAAACCCATGTCAGTGGTGTTTGACTTGTTGTCTAAAGTGTCTGTGCTGGATGTAAACCCATGTCAGTGGTGTTTGACTTGTTGTCTAGTGTCTGTGCTGGATGTAAACCCATGTCAGTGGTGTTTGACTTGTTGTCTAAAGTGTCTGTGCTGGATGTAAACCCATGTCAGTGGTGTTTGACTTGTTGTCTAATGTCTGTGCTGGATGTAAACCCATGTCAGTGGTGTTTGACTTGTTGTCTAATGTCTGTGCTGGGTGTAAACCCATGTCAGTGGTGTTTGACTTGTTGTCTAGTGTCTGTGCTGGGTGTAAACCCATGTCAGTGGTGTTTGACTTGTTGTCTAGTGTCTGTGCTGGGTGTAAACCCATGTCAGTGGTGTTTGACTTGTTGTCTAAAGTGTCTGTGCTGGATGTAAACCCATGTCAGTGGTGTTTGACTTGTTGTCTAAAGTGTCTGTGCTGGATGTAAACCCATGTTAGTGGTGTTTGACTTGTTGTCTAATGTCTGTGCTGGATGTAAACCCATGTCAGTGGTGTTTGACTTGTTGTCTAATGTCTGTGCTGGATGTAAACCCATGTCAGTGGTGTTTGACTTGTTGTCTAATGTCTGTGCTGGATGTAAACCCATGTCAGTGGTGTTTGACTTGTTGTCTAAAGTGTCTGTGCTGGATGTAAACCCATGTCAGTGGTGTTTGACTTGTTGTCTAGTGTCTGTGCTGGGTGTAAACCCATGTCAGTGGTGTTTGACTTGTTGTCTAAAGTGTCTGTGCTGGATGTAAACCCATGTCAGTGGTGTTTGACTTGTTGTCTAGTGTCTGTGCTGGGTGTAAACCCATGTCAGTGGTGTTTGACTTGTTGTCTAAAGTGTCTGTGCTGGATGTAAACCCATGTCAGTGGTGTTTGACTTGTTGTCTAAAGTGTCTGTGCTGGATGTAAACCCATGTTAGTGGTGTTTGACTTGTTGTCTAAAGTGTCTGTGCTGGATGTAAACCCATGTTAGTGGTGTTTGACTTGTTGTCTAATGTCTGTGCTGGATGTAAACCCATGTCAGTGGTGTTTGGCTTGTTGTCTAATGTCTGTGCTGGATGTAAACCCATGTCAGTGGTGTTTGACTTGTTGTCTAAAGTGTCTGTGCTGGATGTAAACCCATGTCAGTGGTGTTTGACTTGTTGTCTAAAGTGTCTGTGCTGGATGTAAACCCATGTCAGTGGTGTTTGACTTGTTGTCTAAAGTGTCTGTGCTGGATGTAAACCCATGTCAGTGGTGTTTGACTTGTTGTCTAAAGACATTGACTTTAACCACTCTGTCACCCACACCTATATATTAGGAGTGTGTTAAATGTTTTCTCACAATGGTGAGTTAGTTAATTATTATTGTTTAAAACCAAGAGATGGTCAGATACCGTATATCATGGTGGAAACAAGTTACTTTTTAATAAGATTACACTGATGTCTGTTTTGTACTAAACCAACAGCCTTAACAGGCTCAGCTGGATGTTTCTAGAGCAAATTCTCACTCAAGCAACGGTCAAATATCAATCCACTCTGACACACTATACAGACATCTGAGGCAATCAGTCTTTTCACTTAATGTTGTGTGCATAATGGATAAGTAGTAAAGACATGTGAGCCAATTTTATTGTCTTTAGTTTGACCTGACTCTAGTCTAGCATGCTGACCATGATAGTTTTTATTGTCTTTAGTTTGACCTGACTCTAGTCTAACATGCTGACCATGATAGTTTGTATTGTCTTTAGTTTGACCTGACACTAGTCTAGCATGCTGACCATGATAGTTTTTATTGTCTAGTTTGACCTGACTCTTGCCTAGCATGCTGACCATGATAGTTTTTATTGTCTTTAGTTTGACCTGACTCTAGCCTAGCATGCTGACCATGATAGTTTTTATTGTCTTTAGTTTGACCTGACTCTAGCCTAGCATGCTGACCATGATAGTTTTTATTGTCTTTAGTTTGACCTGACTCTAGCCTAGCATGCTGACCATGATAGTTTGTATTGTCTTTTGTTTGACCTGACTCTAGCCTAACATGCTGACCATGATAGTTTTTATTGTCTTTAGTTTGACCTGACTCTAGCCTAGCATGCTGACCATGATAGTTTTTCACAATGATATGATATTTATTGGTAACATATGATAAATTTTTAATATATATATATTGATACCTTTCAGTATTTTAGGAGAGGGGATGGTACAATGGGGATATAACATTATTGATTGTATATGGAATATGAGATGAACTTTCTCTTTTTCTTACATCTGTCTTATTGGAGTATTTGTATTATTGATACCAAAGTGGGAAAAAAGTGACAATTTATAAAATATTTAGTGTGTCGTGTCTGAAGATTTGTACCAGTATTGATGATAATCAGGATTATTTAATCCCTTGTTTAAAAGGCATCAATTGCTATCAACAACTTATAGCCAATATTTTAGGGAATTTGAAGGCATATTAAGGTTACTATTCATGAAATGCAGCTTTTTGTTTATATACATTACAAGCAGCAATGCTTTAAAATTTGAAGAAAAGAAAAGTGTGTACTGAAGTCTGAAATTTAACTGACAGACAGCTTAACATTAAAAAGAAGAGAAAGAAAATAAGATGTTTTCAACTCTGTAAAAAAAACTTATTGAAATCTAGTTCCTGATTTGGAAAAAACAGAATGGGAAGACTCGTGACTGAAATGAATGGTGCATTCTACTAATTGACAATAATTAAGACTTGTTAAATGTACATCTAAATGCCTCACACCTGTTCATTACAAAATATACATTCTTTTTAAATAAAGAGCTCCATTTCTTTTTGGCCAGTCTGTTTTAACTGTCAGGGCTGTCTACTTCCAATAAGTCTGGTGATCATGATATAGCAGAAAAAATTGCTGAAAGTGACAATAAATACCAATTAACCCTAACCCTAACCCCGTTCTTTAGGCTGAATCTTCATTGAAAATATCTCTTAAAAACATGACTAGTTAAGAGTCAATTTTATTTGACATTCCACCTGATATATATATAACTTTATTTACAAAGTAAGAAATGTAAATATTTTAAAGTATTCATTTTTAAACGAGCAATCTATCATTATATGACTCTTCCAGGACTTTTCCAAGTAATGTTTTGTCGTGTTGCACATAAAATGACATTGATTCTCTTTTTAAGATACCAAATGTCAACAATATAAGTATAATGTGTATTATTTGTGAATTATCATATCTATAGAATCCTTACAAAAACAACGTGGACCAGAATTCTACTGACAAACATACCAGTAATGTACTTATACTGTTATTAAGATTGGGATCTTACAAATCCTAATGTAAACACAAAAAATAAAATGTCCCTTATAGTAATAGAATTTGAAAATTAAATACCTTTTAAGTACACAAAAGTGTGTTCTCTTCACAATACCTATTTTTATCTTTAATTGGGCAAAATAGAAATGTGATTCGTTTTAATCACAAGTTAAGTAAATGTATAAGATCACGCTATTTTATTAGAATTTAGATTTACCACAAAAATTTAAGGTAAGAATTTTTACTTTTCTGTTATTAATTATTAGATAAATGATTTTTTTTCTAGAGGTTAAACATTTGAAGAAATATTAAATCGATTTTGATCAGGATTATGGTATAAAATAATCATGAAAACCAACATTGAAATTTGATGTCTGTATTAATATTTAGAGATAAGTATGGCCATTTGATCAATAGATATGATATATATATATAAACTTTATAAGGATGAGAGGAGAATTGTTAACTCACATGAAAAACAGATTCACAAAGATGTATTATTCAAGCCATATTTATATTACTAAGCAAATAAATGAACCATCTTTTATGATGTCCTTAACATGTATAACTGGAATTGATGAATGGAATAAGTTAGTTTCCTTTAACAATTCTTCCATTGCTTTGCAATTCATTTGAGAGGTGAACCTCTCAATACAGACCTTCTCATTTCAGAGGCTTACAATTAGTTTAAAATTATTGAAGTTTTGGCCATCGAAGGTTGTACATGTATCGTGTTGTTAATGTCCGCTGTGCTAGATGTCAGGGACATTTAGTTTTACACATTTCTAATTATGCGAACATACATAATTCCTGTATTTAGTTTCTGCGGAAAAAACGCAACTTCCCATTAAGTAAATTATTTGAAATTCATACACAAGGTCAAAGACCATAAAAGGCAGATCAGCTTAGTTTTTAGACGTTAACACTTGAACACTGGAGCTGTTTCCCCTGTTTGACTCAAAATACCAGTTTATCAGGTTTCCGTTCAATGACATAAGCAAATAATTTGAAAATTATGCACAAGGTCATGAACTATAAAAAGCAGTCGAAGTTAAATATTGGATTTTAACACTATATCCTTTTCATAGTTATGCCCCTTGATTTACGGAAGCACCCAATTTCTCAGGTTTCTTTTCAGATACTTAAGTTTCTCTAAAGCAAATCATTTGAAACTTTATTAAACAATATTTTTGACCACAATGTACAGCTCAAGTTCAAATTATGTTATTATTCCTTTTTATTGTGTTAGAGTTATGCCCATTAATTAATTGTAATAAAGGCAGATTTGTGATTTTCATACTCTTAACTTCAGATTCCCTTAGTCAAATGTGTGTTGAAATTTTATACACAATGTTGTTGACCATTATACACAGGTAAAGTTCAATTTTTGTTATATTGTCTTTTTCTGTTCCTGAGTTATGTCCATGTTTACTGTTCCCATTTACTCAAGCTGAAAGCAGGAGCACCAGTGTCATATTGTATTTTTGTTGTCATTTGGAAATCCAAGATGGCGGCCATCACAGGACATAGTTTGATATAATATTACATGTTGTTTAATACCACTTTCCACAATATTTCAGTTTTATGGTGTTAATCAGCTTAATTGGTAGTGGCAACCATAATAAATGCTGAATGTAGCGAGACAAAGTTTGTCACTTAAAGCAATGCTCTCGTGTTGATCGGAAGTCCATGGTGGTAACGACAGGACATGGTTATCTAATTTTATGATCTATTGGCAAAATGTTAAAAATTTGTCCTCAGAAACCTGGTAACTGATTTAAGTATAAAGGATCAATGAATTATTAACAGATCATTTTTAATCAGGTGATTGACACATTTGAGGCTCTTGTTTCTTTTAAGGAGAAATGCATGTGGTATAATTTTAATATTATGTTTTAATACTTGAGTGTATTGTTATAAAATAATATTCCATTTATATCATAAGTGCATGTTATTAGTGAATAGTGACATTACTTGGTGGATATATTTTCAATTACATTATAGACATTGCATTATAAATATAACACGTACGAATTACAGAATTCAAAGGATTAAATTGATCAGAACAATTAGAACTATAAACTTTAATTCAAGGACTGTTATTAGTGAGTAAATTTTACACTTTGTTATGGCATTTAATTATTTCTTGTCTGTAAATTTATGAAAGATTGTTTTATCCAATAAGAGTAGTTATCTACATGTGACATCTTCTTAGCTAGTTCTCAGTTGAGAAGGAGCATTCAGTGAAACATGTCTTTGTACATGTTTATCATAGCATCATTTCTATGAAATATCTTTTTTTATTATCGGTTTTTGTTTTTATCTTATTGGCTGCTATTTTTAAATATAAAAAAAAGGGAGAGATTGGATGCCACATTTTAGTGCCTGTCTCAAGCCAAGGCCTAGATTTTCATCAGTATCTATTGTTGTCATTGGTATACTAAGGTGTTTAAGGTTATATTACCTACCATTAATATATAAATGTATAATTATGAGGCGTTTAACTTTTTATTTTCAATTGTGTACATATGTTAAAAGTTTTATTGTTTTCCGAGATGTAACAATCAACACATGCTTAAGTCTGATCAATATTACTAGATTTTTGTCATATATTTCTACAAAAGGTAGACCATATCCAGTCCTGTAGCTGCACTGAATTAGCATCAAAACTCCCATGTGTATACATCAAATTGTCATAAAAAAAATATCCTTCATTATAGACATATGTTTAAGTCTTTAAAGAATAATTTAATTTGATTTGAATACTGCAATCTGATTGGCTAATCCTTCTGGAGAAAATTTTGGTTATAGTTGATAACCTGGGTTGGTATTGTGACGTCACCAACGTGTTCATCTGCCAACGACAAATTCAAATAGTCACATGAAATAATCGTAATTAAAATCGAGGAATCATTAAATTTTGTTGTAAAAATTTAATTATAAGGAATATTTTAAATTGTTGAACAGGTTATACTTGTATAGTTTGGGTCAGTTTACGCTTTTCATAAAAGCGGTTTATTAAGCGTAAACTGACCCAAGCCAGGTTATATCGTATAACCTGTTCAACAATTTCAAATATTCCTTAAATAGAAGAATATAGCACAGTCCTCAAAATGAAAATTTGGATTTACTGGTCCGAATCAAATTCTAGAATTTATTTTTATATACACAAAGAAAAAAGTTAAGCACCCCCTGATATATTAAAACATAATAAGCTAGACTAAGTTTAGATTCTAATATTTATATTGATTATAGCAAGAACAACATTCCATTAAAAAGATATGCTCACACAGGTGTGACCATTATGTCTAATATCGACTAGTCATGCACGTGAACCATGCCTCTCACGCATTACTCAAAATTCAATGTGAAAGACTTGCCAAGATCCGGCAGACCACGGGTAACATCTGATCGTGACGACAGGGCATTGCAGGGTTTGGTTAGATGGATGCCATTCGCAACCAGTCCCGTACTCGAACAACACTGGCTGCCCAATAGACGTCTGTCACCAAGAACAGTTAGAAACGTCTGAAATCAGTGGGACTTAAGTGAAGGAGAGTCATTAAACGTCCACTGTTGGCAGACCGACATCAACGAACATGTTTGGCATGGTGTTTAGCATGACGTGGTTGGAATTTAAGGACATGGTGCAAGATCCATTGGTCAGACGAAAGCCGGTTTCTGCTTCATGTAACCAACGGCCGGATGAGGATTTGGAGACACAAAAATACAGCCTATACCCCAAGGAACATCCAGCCAACTGTTCCTTACGATGGAGACTCAGTAATGGTTTGGGAGTGTATCTCTCATGACTGCAAGCTGGATTTAGTCACCATACAAGGCAACCTAACTGGTGATCAGTACATCAGAGATGTCTTGCAACCGGTTGTTGTCCCCCATTTCGACAACCACCAACTAGCTTCAAGGCCTGTGTATATGGATGACAACGCCAGGCCTCATCGTTCAAGAGCAGTAACCTCCTACCTCCGAAGCGAAGCCGTGACTTCTGTTCCTTGGCCAGCCATGAGCCCAGATTGGAATCCCATAGAGCATATTTGGGACATGTTAGGCCATCGTATACAGGCTCAGAAACCTCCTGTGCAAAATATTCGTCAGTTGGAAGCAACATTGCATCGGGAATGGCAGCAGCTATCACAACAGGACATCCGACGTCTAACTGGAGGGATGAACTTTGAACAATAGATGTCGTCAAGTGATTCATAAGTGACGTTTTAAAAGTAAAATGACAATCTTATCGTGCTTTTTGAACTGTGAAGGTCAATACTTAAATGGACATGTTTTACTGCAAAAACTGGCCTTGTGATATTGTGATTAAATATTCATTAAATTAACATTTTTTCCTGATTTTTTTGGTGGTTTCTTACAGCCAATGTAATGTCCTAACAGGTCACCATTGCGTTCTTGAGATTATCTAGTCAGTAATCTCGTGATACTTGTCATATCATTTGTCATTTCAAAAAAACATGGGGATGCTTAACTTTTTTCTTTGTGTATATATTTCTAAATAAAAACTGAAAAATGTGTTTGTCAGAACAAAGTTTTTCCATACTCATTATGAGAGCTGTAACATGATGTAAACTCAAGTAGAACTTTTTCCTAATTCAGCATTATCAAAAAAAATGTAACCTAGTTTGTAACATTAGTAGATAATTTGTAATATTTTAGATCAGGGTATTTTCTTAAATTGTACAAGTTGTGCTGATATATACTTATCAATCTTTATATTCTGTATTAATTACTGATGTTCTTCAAAATAAATTATTTTAACATTGGATTAGTAAAACGTCGTCGTTATCATAGTCGAATCTGATCTTGTTTATGTATGAACAAAATTAAGGTCTTTTTAAAAGTCAAAGATCCATGTTGTCAAACATCAAACATCAAACATACATACTTCAAATTAAGAAATCAAATTAAAAGTCTTCATAAATTGTATATATCACAGTTTGTATACATCTCCATGCAACACTGAATAGGTAAATTATTTATAACATAGCACTTAAAGAATGGTAAGTTTTAATATTTTTTTATTTCCATAAGAATTCAATGTACAATATGTATTTATGATAAACATTTAATAGAAACTTAATTCTGCTTATTAACACAAAAGTAGAAGTGACACACAACCTTTTAGATTTATGTACTACATAAGGAATAAAGCTACATTTATGATTTTTTTTTTTTTTTTATTTAACATCAACCATTGAAAGGATTAATATTGATTTACTTGAAAGTATATATCAAGCATCAAGTGGCAACACTTCCTTAGGTTTCATCCAGTGACAGAATAAATCATAATCTATCACTGTTGTCATGGAAACCAACATTGAGATATATCATTGGCAACAAGAAAAGGATTTAGAATGCCCTGAAAGATTGGTTAGCTTTTTTTTTACATTTCGATCATTGATTTCAAAATAGTATGTTGTGTTTAATTATGAGCAAGTGATAGTCGTTTCATGCCTACCATAATGAGAGCAAGTTGATATTGATGAGTTTAAGATGCTTGCTTATTGTATTAGATCAACATGTTGAGATGCTTCTACACTATTACTCCATCTGGACACTTTATACTGACTTCAAGCCAATCAGTCATTGCTCTTACTCCTGAATGCCACATACTTACATTAGAAATACCAATATTATAGTCTCTGGTTTGACTTGACGACAAGTGGTTAAAGCTGCGATCTTCCATACACAATATTTTTAAGTTAAAGAAATTTGTAGGCAAGGGGTCTGTTGGGTCCTATCAAACCAAAAGAGAAAATGCCAGGATACAGAAATGGGACCTATATACTGTCTGTTTCATGGTACAACCCTGCTGTATAGGAGGGTCTGTTGATTGTGCAGGATGAATTAGATACACAACTCTCCCTACGAAGTATCTCTAGCTTACAGAATGTCATCCTCTTCAGTGTAACAGACAACTTGCTGCTACAGCTTGAGTGGTTGTTGGTTACAAATTACAAGGCAACATTTTTTACCGGTGACTATAAAATTGGTATTTGTTGCTTTTCCGCTAAGCACGCAGCATTAAGGAGAAAGAGCAAAGACTGGTTGGCTCAGAATCAGAATAATGTGTCCGAGTGGAGCGACATGTCTACCCGCGGAACGTTGTTTCAGTGAGCTAGGACTATAAAAATCCAACTCAGCATGTTGGTCTAGTACAAAGCGGACCTCATTATCATCTCATTGAAAATTAACTTGTTCACACAAGGATATAGCTGAAATATTGCTGAAATGGCGTTGAACAACAATCACTCACTCACCACGTTGTCAATTAAAACATTTTACCATCTCAGTTTCATCTTGTTCCTGATTTTATGTTTGTAATCATGTTCTCGTAATTAATATAGCTGAAATATAGTTTATGTGATCTTAAACTCCAATCAGTTTATGTTAAAACTTGTTTCTAAATTGAAGGTATTTCAACCCTTAAAGTAAGAAAGAAAATCAAAGTTTGACAAGAACCAACAATCTTGGTTTCCATGGCAACAGTGATATATGTACATCAGCCAAAAATGTTTCATTTATTGTATTACTACTTTTAAATTAGTTCTCAAATAAATGTTCAGGATAATCTTTAAATTTAGTGTGGCTAATTATTTTCAAACTCAATTTATCCTTGCATTTCAGTAGATTTTTGTGAAATATCTTGATTTTTGTAAAATATTTTATAAATAAAAAAATGGAGAATAATTTTAGCAGTGCTATTTTAAGATTATTTTAATTTAATTTAATATGGATAATAATCCATTTATATTGATTAATAGTCCATGTAAGAATTAGGCATTGTCAATAATACCATTATTACAAGAGAGAAAATACTACTGTCTAGTGTAGGACATTTCAGTCATGGTCTGGAAATAATTCTTTATTTAAGTAATGTAAAAAGAGCAAGCTAGGCTTAGAAGATAATAAAAAGCTATTGTCAATGATCAAATCTACAAACTCAATATTGTGTTGATCAGTAGGTATTTGACAATATATGTTACAAAGATGTATTTGTAGAATGATTTTTCTTACATGTACTTTCAATGCTTGTGTATAAAATAGATTTTTAGGGGGAGAGTGGCTTTGGTCGTGATATAATGGCAGTCGAATTAACATTTATGTATCAATCAGTGTGTGTGTACATCACCACTTTTGATGTAGCTCTAACTTTTTTGGAGATATGAGGGGTCAAAAGGGCCCAACATTTTTATTTTAAGTCCCATTTTAAGGGGTTTTTTTTAACTCTAAATTCCTTATGAAATTCCTGCCTGCTGAAAGAAGTTTTCTGGACAATGATCATTTTTAGTAAAACTTGTGCAGTAGGAAGCCTTTGTTCAAAGGGTTTCCTTTGTAGATCAAAAAGCTTAAGATAACTGTCATTGCTATAAAAAGTTAAATGTAATATCCTATAGGAAAAGTCCAAAAATCTTCTCTATAGAGGCTGCATAACTGATCTTCATAAACTAATACATAACTGCATACAGTTTTTTTTTATCAAATAATCTGCCAGTTTAAAAAGATTATAACCATGGATGGCAGTGATACAAACTCCTGGGAGCCTCTGATTTTGAGGAGAAGTGCTGTATTTTCAGTTTTTCAAAACATGTTAATCCATCATTTTATCAAAATTAATGGTCTGTTTAAATGTTTCTTTTAAATGTTATCATATTACATATCCCTTCCCATTAAATGGTTTGATATACATTGAGGAACAAACAAGTTTAAAGTGTTAAAACATTGTAAACTGTTAAGGTTTCATTTTCACAGTATGTACAAGTTCCTAACAATAACTTGAGAAAAATTGATTAATAAAATTATATGAGGTTTGTGTTACAAACAATGTTAAATATGAAGTTCAATAAATAGCACAAAATGGTGTTTTGTTACCAGAGTAAAGCAATTTTTTTTCTTTTTGAATAACTGAGTTTTCTTTATATGTAAGAATTTGATATTATTTAAAGAAACACTATTCAAATTTCTTCTTTTTAATTGGTAAAAGCTAAGTAGGCAGCATAAGGAGTAAGAGCAAATACTTGTTGGGTTGGAATCAGGATAATGTGTCTGATTGGAGCAACATGTCTACCCTCAGACTGTTGTTTCAATGAGCTAGCACTATAGAAATCCAACCTAATGTGTCTAGTCCAAAACAGACACCATTATCGTCTCATGAAATAATAGTAAATAGTTCATGCCATAATGAAATTGCCCACTTTCTGTAAGTCAACAAGCACTTACTCACTAGATCTTTGATAGCAAACTGTTAAATAAGGTTGTCGACTTTGACCACAAGTCTAACACCACTGACATTTTTGGCTTTGACCACAAGTCTAACACCACTGACATTTTTGGCTTTGACCACAAGTCTAACACCACTGACATTTTTGTTACCCACTCCAAGTGTTAATGTTTCTAGACACCTCAATCTAAGCCTTAAAAGGACTTTTGCTTGTTAGTTCATTATAACTGTACAGACGTCCCTTCTCCAGTAAGTCTGGTAGTGATGTTGCAGCTTAAGAACAGCTGAAAGTAGTAGCTTAATAGGTGACCTTTTTAGATGTATTCTGATTGATTCTAGTTTGTAACTGTGATGATTATGTGAAAACAATGAACACTACTTCTTACACTGTAAATTATTTGTAAACCAGAGAAATGTAATGTTGAACAATATTAGAAATCTTGGGTTAAATATATCTATTAACAATATATTGTATGGAAATTCAGATTTTGCATATGATGTCAACTGCACACTTTTCGCAGCTGTTCATAGATACATAATAGACTAAAAGATTTATCTAATGTTTATACACTCCTAATTCGTCCAATGGCAACGACTCAACATTAATAGCAATGCCTCTTGCAGTATTATGTCATTTTTCCTAGATAATTATGAACAAAATAATGTTATGTTTTTGTAATATTGTCTTTTTAATGATTTATATGTAATGGAAAAAACCTCTTAAGTTTATAACTTGTGTCTGATCCATTGTCTGTATTATTGCTTGACAACAAAATATGTTTAAAGACAAAAAGTAGCTGACAGTGATTATAAACACATATTTATAAACACCTGTAAACCAGGGACCGTCGTGGCCATGATCGTATGGTAGTTGGATTTACAACTATCTATGCAATTCCGCTCAGGGCAAGGTGTACAACATTATATGATAAAGTTTGTCAGTGACTTGCGACAGATCAGTGGTTTCCTCCACCAATAAAACTGATCGCCACAATATACCTGAAAAATTGTTGAAAGTGGCATTAAACACCATAAACCAAACCAATTTAGTGTAAAATGTGCATGTGGATTTGAGAGTCTTAATGTCATAACAAAAGCCAACATATTTGGAAAGTTTGAAAAAGCAGAGATGCTAAAGATACTTCTTTTAAGAAAAAATATCAAGATATATATATATATATATATATATTGATTTGAAATCTGTTATAGCTTAAATCTTATAGATCATAACTTAAAAACAAAATATTTTGTTGAATTTTAAATGTCAAAATGAATACAAATTGTTTGTTTCAGACAACAATACAGATGATGTCAGATCTTACAGAATACATGACTTGTTTATATAGCTGTCATCACCCCAACTAGTCGACAATTTAAACATCATATTAAAGTAGAAGAAATGAAAAGAAGATTTTCTTAAGCTGTCTGTGAAGAATTTTTAAATGTCATCTCTGATCTCTGATTGAAACCTAAACAAATTGAAATAAAGAAAAACAGGGTGTTATCAAATATATAAATGTTTGTAGGACCGGATAAAAGCTGATTAAAAAAATACTGATAGAGATATTACTGTGCTGATTGAAATATATTAAAAAATCTCATTTTGACTTGAAGTTATGGAACAGTTGAATTTAAGCCCCCTGAAGTAGAAAACAAGTTTTATCAAGGTGTTTTGTGTATGAATCTGTTATTTATAATTGCATTTTGAAAAGACAGCTAAAAAATTATTGAGGATGCATATATGCAAAGATTATCGTCAATAACATTTTCAAATTGATGGATTTTTCTCTAGTAGACTTTCTTTAAGGGATAAGAATAGGTTACAGGGATATGCATGAAGCCTCAACGATCATGGACGACTTTGGAGGACGGGGCACTAGCCGACGAGAGACTAAATGACCGTATGTACCTCAAACTGCCCACAAACAGTCACTTGTTGAACAGGCTTTATGCCAATTCGGGAGTTCGTGTTCGAATGCAAGTGAATCGGAACCAAAAACGTAAAATTCCAACTGTACGTGAACTAATCGAGCAGTTACAACATAAACATGAGCAGAGATTAAGAAAGGAGATAACAGAGACAGTTCCTATGAGAGAACGGTAAGAGTGGTCTTATGTGACCCTTAAAGTTTCATTCATTATTTATATACCTATTACTTACATCAGGCACAATTCATTTACAATTTACAGAAATTTGGATGTTTTAACAAAATTTTGTCACTACATTCCTTCGTATTATTCTCTTCAATAATGTTATATTTACTGATTCCATTATAATATTTTTTTTATGAATTCTTAACTTTTAGCAACAACTTGAGAATTTTGTAAATAACAATTCATAGCTTAAATATTATTGTATTTATCAAGCCAAACTTGTAGGGTGATATGTATATCATCTAGTTAGTGCTCTATCTTATTTACCCCTTGCCTGAATCAAACCAAATTAATACACAAGCTATGTATAGATATTTGAGTTGGAAAACAATAACTTTTTGTCATTTATTATAAAGGTTACAGACCTTTTCTTGGACCTCTAATGATGGGTTAACGAATGTGTCTTATTTTCATTGAACCTAAATGTCATATAAAAAAAAAATGTTGGTGTTTTCTTTTAATGTGTTACCTGCTCACTAAAACACATCAATAAAAAATATGTTTGAAACTAACACAGGTGTGTAATTTGTTTTTTGTTTTGTTTTTTGTCACAAGATGTAACTTTTGATGAGTTAATTGTGTAATATTATGTCACATGATCCAAATATGGATGCAAAGTCTCTCTCTATCTTCTTTCGAAAAATATTTGCAGAGTGTTCAAAGTTATAATACTAATTATGGTTGATGATGATCGAAATGAACATATCTATTTTAGGTGCACCCTGCACATTACTGGAATAACCTTCATCAGGAATATTTGAAGTCAAAAGATTGGTGTGAATTCTAAAATTGCCCATTATTTTACACTATTTACTAATTTTCATCCTGCTTATATCTCATGCTGTCCATCTTCAAATGGTTTAAAATGATCTCAGTTGTACCTGGTTTTAATCACACTGTGGGGAAAATATGTGTCTTGTCTTTGTTTCATGTTGCAAGGAGAATTACAAATAATGAGTAGTGCATACCTGTGTCGTGTGGGTCGCATGTTTTAGTCTGTCTGATTTAGGCAACATAGATTTGCATCTTTATGCCAAATTTAAAAATACAATCTCCCTTTTTTATTTTTTTTGGAAGAGTTAACTTTTTTTTGTAGGTAATTGATATAATTTCATTGGGGGAAATTATGTTTAAAGGCAACTTTTACAGAAACGAAATAAAAATATGCAAAGGAAAAAATAGCAATGTTGAAGATAATCCAATGAGATGCGAAAATTTAGAGTACAAAAAAATGTATCAGGAATTTGGGATTTAAATAAGATTGAATCAGCCAAAAATGTATGTACTAGAAACTATATGGAAATACCTACCTACAAGGGACAATACTCTAAAAGAACTGAATTATGCAGACTGAATATTGCAAAATGTCACCAACACTGGATGTGTTTTGTTGTGTCTTGGTCTATTCAGTCCTGTGCTGGGCCCTTTTCAATCTTGTCAAGTTCACCTTATTATAGAGGTACCACAAGGAAAAACCACATTCCAGGTTAGGTCACTCCAGAATCCTATATGCTTTCTCTTTGACAAAAGAATCTGGGGTTTTTATTGGTCTTTATGAAGACATTATTGACATGGCTTTTCCAGTTAAGATCTTGGTCTAATTTTAAGACCATGAAGAGGGTACTTGAATTGGATTGGTATTTTATTTTGAGTAACAGACAGGACATTACATAATATTAGGATAAGGATGAATATCCATTAACTCCTACTTCATCAATTACATTTCCATGGAAACTAATGGTTTTTGATATACCCCAAAAGTTATTTCCTATGGAATCAGCAGGAAGTGTATGTTTCCAAAAATACATAATGCAAAGTACTGTCTTGTAGAACTACATCAAATTGAATATGAAAAGGTTTTTGTAAGTGAAAATAGGAAAAAAATAGGTACATAAGGTTAAAAACAAGTACCTGACTTTGGTACGTCTCGTGTACTTCTACTGTAAATTTATTGTTTGCAGAGGCAGACCAATACTTTGCCTGTAAATTAAAAAAAAATCCAGATAAAGGGGCCAATAAATAGTTTTGCCATAATAAAAGAACATTATGTTAGGCTGTTGTCTCTATTTAAATAATCTTCTGTTTATTGACTCCTGTTGTAAAGTAAAAAGATGCCTTAGATTTGTGATATTTCTAATAAGAAGTTAGTTTTACTTTTTATTAAAGTTTCTTATTAATAACATGATTGGTAAAAATTGTGTGTGAAAAACAAGTACTGATATGCTCACAATTAATATCACTCTAATTTGTGGTAAGTAGTGCTTTGCTAACAAAAGCTCTGAGCATGTTCATGTAGAGAAGATTGTTTTATTTTTGTTTTCTATATTGTTTTTTTTTGTCTTCATTCTATGTCTTGTGCCTGGTTGTTTCTTGTGTCTCAGGATTGTCTATTTTGGATTGCCTCTTTGGTTTTCTCTGACGTTTATTTGCTTTACTGATAAATAACTAACTTTCAATAGACTAATTGGTTCTTACATGAGTCCCTAATGAAGATCTGGGATTTCTAAATCCCAGATCTTCAATAAGGACGAGTGCAAGTACCTGTTTCTTCCGTTTCAACTTAAAAACAAAGCATGTCGATTTCATTCATTCATTCATTCGCATGTCAATGTCATGTTTACTACACAAAATATTACAACGCCGTGTGCAATGCAGTAAATACACACTTATTTAAAACCGCATTAAATCTATTAGGAGAAATCAGTTAAAATTCAGGTAAAATTTATATTTGAAGCTTTTTTAGATCTACTAAGACATGTAAGACGACAATTTATATTACTACAGCAGTCGTAGAAGCGGACTCCATTGATTATACTCGGCCGATTTGATTGGCTGACAATGCCATGTAAGACAAGGTCACGCGCAGCTGTCTTTATGGCTTGTCTTACATAGAAAACTCATCAAAACGGAAGAAAGCATTGTACTTTTTGACCTTTTCTTGTTCTTACACTTTTTGAAAGAGATGATGGACAGAAATAGGTAAATCCATTACATAGATCGTAAGAATATATTGAGAAGATTTGATTTACATTTTTGTAATAGTTTTGATGTATTAGGTTTAATAAAAGAATTGGTTTTTAATTAAAAAAAAATTGACAGGGTTGCAAATCTCTACATTTTCCTCACTGGTTCAAGCCTTGGTACTGAATTAAAATTTTATTGTGAATATATCAAGTCACATGACAGAGTTGTGAAAAGTATTTTGAACATTTAATACTGTATATTAAATTTACTACAATGTATTCATTTCAATACATTACTCTCCAACTTAAACTTAAATGAAATATAAAATATTTCTATTACGGTAATAGAAAGGATCTGATTCAAGGAAATGGACGGACCTAGATACAAACAAACCAAAAACATTACAAACATAAAGGTAAAACATAACAAAAGAACAAAAGCTTGTGCAGCGCAAACTCACACAAAAACCAGAAGTGTGACCAGATGACAGGAATGGGTAGAATCTCCTACCCCATAAATAGCACCTATCATGAATTCATAATTCCCAAAGCCATTATGGTAGAAGAAATAATTAATTCTTCATGAGATACTTGAAATTATTATTATGATATAGAGTATATGTAGAATTAACTGTTACTGTAATATGTTATTAGACATAAGGATTCAGTTTCCAGAATGGTTCGTCAGTTTCTTCAGGATCTGAAATTGACACCTCGAAAACGGTATGTCATAAGAATCCTCCTTGTACATTGTATGCTTTGATACCAAATAGAAATGATAAAAACAAAATTTAGAGACTTCATTACTGGTAACTGTAGGAATAGTTTGTTTGGAATAATGGTTCCCTTTTGATGTTTAAAATGCACATTTGGTTTGATGTTTATTATTCTCAGTATAAAGCTGAGTATAATGCAGTTATTCAAATCATGCATATGTTCAAATTTGTAAATATGAAGATAATTTTTTTTAGCTTTGTATATTTGAATCCCAAGCAAAAAAAGTACATCTAGTACCAAATTGGAAGAAACTTGAAAAAGGAATAATTTTTTTAAGGACTTTTAAGTGGATTTTTATGCAAATTGTTGTCAAAGCAGAAACAGTGTACATTGGTGGTGGTTTTTAAGAGGTGATCTGTACTTCTAGAGTTATTGTATATTATGTAAACTCTGACTTTTCTTAGCTGCAATAGTACCAGGTACACGGTTTAATGCTTCTCCATTTTCAATCTTTGCTGGTAATGTTTTATTATCTAGTACAATTAATATGTACTTATTAATACAAGTTTATTATTATTATGTGTTGTAGTATTGTAAAATTATTATTAAAGATGAAGGTTACTATACAAATGTATTTTGATTTGACAATTTTTTTTTGAATATTCTCAAATGTAGCCTTATGCAGTATTTTATAAGGTCTAAGAAAACAATTGTATTACAAATATTTACAGGTACACAACAATTATTATACAGTTAAAAACAGAAAATAAATAAAAATCTGGACACAAAGAACATCAATTTTATCCAACAAAGTGAGTCTTAATACACCATATTCAGGTTTGATGCTATTCGTTTTTAGGTCTAGAATATATGTTAAATTTCTCTACCCCCATGACTTTTTTTTTCCACCCCCTGTGACTATTTTGTTCACATCACTTGACACTGAACAATGAAGGAGATGTTGAAAGGATGAATTTTGATCATATCCATATCCCAGATATTTATTCTTTTTCTTAGGGAGAGAGAAATTACTGTTAACATGTACAGACCGATCAGCACAATGTTTAACCACCACTGTTGTTACATCTGTGTCAAGTAACTGTGTTTATTAAAAATTTGTGAATAGAAATGATACAAGCAAATACCAGAACTCAGATGTGGTCTGTTACAACACTCTTTGACATCAAATATATTTTGGACAATATTCAATACACCATTTTGCAGTGTAACAATTACCCTTTCCCAATATTTTCCTCATCAACTTCTATTATACAATGTACTCTATGAAATATGCTTCCTTTTTTCCTTGTCAATACAATGTATCTTGAATATACTGTTTGACCGAAAAATTCTGTACTTTTATTGATTAAGATGGTGGACATTGTTAAGTACCTCCTTGTGTGGTAATGTGATGTCACAATATATAGAGGGTTTCATCTGGAATTCAATTCAAATCATTTGTGGTACATTTGTTAGTGGTACATAGTGTTGCATTATGGTTTATATAAAATAAAAAGAGTTTTGGGGTGGTTGCACAAAAAATATATGTGTAATTGAAAAAAAAATAAAAAATAAAGAAGACTTTTGAGGCAGTTGCACAAAGATATAATTGAAGAAAAAAAAGAAGAGTTTTGAGGCAGTTGCACAAAGATATAATTGAAAAAAGAAATTCATGTATACAATGTATATTGATTAGTTAAGAGTTAGTTTGAACACAGTGTTACAAACACCCCCCTCTTTTGTGAGGTCACCTGTTATGATGCATCATAATATATAAAGGGTCAGTCGAATCTTTTTATATCTCAAACTTGGACAAGTGGTATACTTAGATAACTCATAGTAATTAATTGGTCCAATGGTAGTAACTTTTAACTTGATTTATCACAGAAATCTTAAATACTCTGTTACTTCAAAAATGAAATCAAAATCATTGGTCCATACAACTTTGACACAACAAGATTTAATTGTATATATTTATAGGCTATTTATACATATTTACTTTGATCTTACCAAGGAATATTGTATGTATCAGTAAACTGAACCTGATACCAATAAAAACAATATAACATCAGTTTTGAAGGTTTCAACAGACATTTACACTAGTATCGCAGCTATAGGACTCGCTGAAATATTAGTGATAATATCTGTCTCTACCTTCATAAATACCATTATTCTCTACATATTTGGCTAAAAGGTATTAAAATAGGCTTCCTATTGGATCTCTTGATGATGTGTGGCATATTGATATATTACTATATACATCCATCATTACATTTGTCCTGTAGTGTTTAGTGGATTGGTGAGAAAATGTAATGAATCCACTACTGAAAAAAATGAAAGTGACATGTTTGTTTTATGAATTGGTACCCAGCAAAAGAGTCTGAGGCACTTTAGCAGGGGTGCTCAACTGCTCATCCAGAAAAACATACCTTTCTTGTTCAATCTTTAAAAGGCTACTTGTTTTGTTATCAAAGTACTGTATCTATAACAAAATGTTTAAAATATTTTGTTTATATATCAAGTGGAAATCCTAATTATACATGTAACACCTTTTTGGAACAATTCAGTAATCAAGTGAACAATAAAGGTTTATTTGAACTGATTATAAATATTCTACATTTTGAGTGTAAAAGTCAAATTGTTAAAATTAAAGTTTCTTTACTATGGGAGATAACTCTAATTGAATTGAATTTCTTTTGAGTATGATCAACTGCAAAAATGATAGATTTATATATGATAATGTATTTAATCTTGTTTAATAGTAAATGAATATTGATTGAAATGGTTGTGTTTATTTAAATTTTGTAGAGGTGTGATATATATACTCCCATTTTCTATTGACAATCTCAACGCTGTGAAGGGAATTTAGAAATATAAGTCTGAGCTTACTGTGTCTTTGTCAAATGTGACAAAAGGTTGATTTGATGATGCTTATCATCAGTCGCAACCCATTGAACTAAATCATTCAGAATTTGATTGTATTAAAATTTATATACATGTATATATTGTAAACTGAATTGATTTACACGTCTTTATATAATGTGTATTGAATACAACCACCTGTTAGGGGTGACCCCATGTAATGGTATGCCATCCACACGTAGATGTGCCGATAGTCTGTTAGGTAATTTTAAATTCAGATGTTTAAACACTGAATTATTGTATTAATTAATATCTGATGACTTTGAGGGGGTATCATTTGGGTAAATATAAATCAAAAACATTTTCCATCCATTTTATATATAGTTTTTAAAAGTTCATAATGGTACATTTCTATTAAAAAAAACTATGGTTTTTAAATATTGACATTTTTAGTTTTAAAAATATTTTTTTTAATTTCCATATTTCAATAATAATCCTTGATAAACCCTTGTTTAATCATTGGTAGCTTAGCAAATGAAAGCTGAAATAAAATGTTTTACGTTAAAAGATTTTCTTTTATCTGTGGTACTTAGCTTTCAAAGTCCTGCTGGAGAATTTCATGACTCCATGCCTGTCAAAGGACTTGACTTTGTATTAGATTTTTAATAGATTTTAAATTCAGTCATCTTTTTTGTGGAAAAGCTGAAGCGTTACAAATGTTGGCAACATTTCTGTGATGTATATCATATTGATATTCACACTAAATGTGACGACATAATATCTATATATGTACAAGACTTCCCTAAAATGTATCGTAACTTATGACATTTTGTTGTCAAACAAAAGTTTATTACTGGATTATTATTAAAAGTCCGATTTGATGCTTAATTTGTTTTTGATTATTCATACACATACATGTAGAGTGTCAAAAATTAACTTATTTATTTATCGAAGTGCTATGGATTAATCAGGTATCCGAGATTACGTTAAGAAAGAATTTAAAACTTAGACAAATGAGTATTATGTAATACAAAATTGTGTTGTTTTAAAAAAAATAATAAATACAGGACTGTATACTATATTATAGTGTAACTATTACTTGATAGAATTTATAAAAATGGAAAGTAAGCTTTAGGGAGAGAGAAAACAAGATATGAATTGAAACAATATATTCTTGTGAAGAGGAAATATGTAATTGATATTATAATGATTCTGTTTTCAAAAGACAATGAAGCTTCCGAGATTATTGACAAGAAAACGTGACCCTTTTGCTCGGCAAAAGATTCGGTACATCTTGAATCAGCCAGTACATAAACGTGCACGAGTCGTTCGTGTTAGCTTATCCCCTATTGATGACCCACGTAAAAACAAACAAAAACATTATGATGTCATTCCGTTGGAGAAATCTAAAAAATTTGAAGTTAAAAAATTTGAAACAATTGAGAATTCTAAACATGAAGAAAGAGAGGAAGAATTAATCAGACTAAGATGGACTTCTAGATTAGAAAAGGAAGCTGAAAACATAGCCAACATTTTATCTAAATCTGATTCCAAGAGAGAAGATGTGCTCAAGTTACCCAAACTTGTTCATGCTAACAAAAGGGATATAAAATACAGAGTATCCCGTGAAGTTTGTGAAGCGTCAAGGATCATCAATTCATCACCCGTAGAGAAGATTTTCAGAGAACATAGAGATCATGGGGTTACATGTAGTTGTACTGTATGTGAAACAATCAACAAGATCAGGATCTTACCATCACCTAGTCCATCAGAATCTGAGGTAAATTTATATTAATAGTTGTAATATCTTTTATAAATTATGTTTTTTATGTTAGAGAGGACAGCTAGAGAGGTGACCTGAGTAAGTATTCTAGTTTTCTAATCATTCAATTATTTTTAATCATGCAACTTGAATACTTTAAAGTACAATTGATCACTACTTTTAGTCAGTTTCTTATGCTATTAATATGTTTACAGACATGGGTTTTTATCATAATACTCACCTCAGGTAACCAGACACCTACCCTTATTTGTTATAACTGTCCAGGCTTTCCCTCCCCCAGTTAGTGAGGTAGTAATAATTAGAATAAGAATATCTATTTTCTAATTGAGGGTCCACAATGTCCATTAAATTTCATATAATGATTAGAGTAATCAAGTACAAAAAAATACTAATAGGAGAGACAATTCAACAAGAAAATAACATGAACATGATAGGTTGATTTGATTTGATTTATTGTGTTTAACGCCACTTTCAGCAATATTTCAGCTATATCATGGCGACCAGTTTTAGTGGTGGAAGAAGCTGGAGTACCCGGAGAGAACCACCGACCTTGGGCAAGCAACTGGTAAACTTTATCACTTGTGGCTGCGAGTCGAGTGCACCTTTTTTGTAATTTACAAAGCCGGGCGTGGGTTCACGCCGGGTACCTAACTCGTTGAGTCACCCAGCCCCTGAACATAATGGGTAGCAGAGATATAGCTGACATATTGCTGAACATGATAATAAACATTAATAACCTTAGCTACAACATTTAAGGTAATAGAGAGATATGTCTACCTGGATGTTGCTCAAATTCTAATATGGACAAATGATCTTATTTGAAACTTATTCCTGCAATGCTTCTATTTTGTATTATCTATAAAAAGAATATCATCAAAATAATCAAAACTTACATGAGATTTAAACACCTGTAGTTTCTATAACGGTAACCAAGATTTTTTTAAAGGATTTCAACCTTATCTTTACTGATATATATAGGGCATCGGCTAGTTGTGCTGGAAGGATCAAATATACAACTTGGCCTTAGGATAAAACATACATGTAATGTAATGGGTGCCTCAATGTTTGGAAAATGCCACGATCATTGCACAGAAAAGACTGCAACTCCTGTTAATTGCAGGTTTTATAGAATAGGTTGTTAGTGGCTTTACCCTATCCATCATCTCTCCATTACCTTGTGGCTTCAAAACATTCAGTCTTAGGTCCATTACAACCCTACCTTTCACCTACATGATTAATTGTTTGTTTAAATATGGCTGAAATACTGCTGTTAAACAACAATAAATCAATCACTATATACATGTCAGAGACACCTTGTGGTGAGCTTGGAATTGTCATATATCTCATTGTTGATAATATAGTTATATGACAATCTCTCTACTTGACCACTAGACTATCGTGGGTATACTTTTTCTTGCTATCACCTTCATTATGGAAATTCTGACGGTAAATATATTATCTTGATTGTTATTATTATTATATGGGTTCACACCAAAAACTAAAAAGAAATGAAATGAAAGTCTCGCCCATTTCTTTTTTGTCTTTCAAGAATCAAAAGTACTGCAAATTTATTGTTGTATTAATGCAAGAATTGTTTTTAATGGCAATGTTTGAAACAAATCATTTCAAAGCAGTGGTATCAGCATATGATATTTACTCTTTACTTTTAGACATTATATTTCATGCTATGGATTTTTTAAGGAAATTAAATGGATAAGTATCTTGATTTTATTTATTGATAGATGGTAAAACAAATATGGCATCACATTTTAACTAATATCCAAGGGATCAATTTTATATTTTGCCATAGCCAATAGTTTAACATTAAATTGATTCCATAATGCTAAATGCTAGACAGTCATGTTTATCATTGGCATGAGGTATTGTTGTCAGAGATTCTAGAATATTGAGGGAGAAAAACACAAATATCCCTTCATTTTTAATGACAGATAAACATGGGTGTATTGCAGCTGAAATTATAGTAAAATTTAAAAAAAAAGTAGGAAAATCCATCTTATTGCTGTTCCTAATCTCTGAGTCACAATAAGATTTTCAAAAATGATTGTAATTCATTTCCCAAAATTAGTATGAAAAGGTCCTTAGTCTATAGATAAATCATACTCATAACTTCTAAATATTACTCCAGTGATTATTTTTTTAGCTCATCAGGCCAAAGGCAATGATAACTTTTGCTATCAGGTGGCATCTGGGTCTGTTTGACTTCTATAAATCTTCAGAAAAATATTCTTAAAAATCCAGTTTTCAAATCAACATTATTATTTTTCTAGATGTTTGTTAATATATGATATATACGAACTCTGACAATTAATTTCAAAATTTTTGGTCCATTATTAAAAAAGTTACCCATTAGGTCTCTATGTTAATTATATTTACTAAAGTGTAAAAATCTGGATGGAGTGAGTACATATAACAGACTGTACCATGTGACATAGGACATTTAAATATTAAAGTACATCAATAACAATTGACTATCGCCTATGGTCAGTTAATAAGTAGCCTTTTGATATTTGAATGTAATATGTCGCATGGTACAATTGAAAGCACATTTCTATTATTTTGTTTTCATGGCTTGGCTATTGCATTATTTGTACTCACTCCATCCAGATTTTTACACTTTAGAAAATATAATTAACATAGAGACCAAATGGGTAACTTTTTTAATAATGAACCAAAAATTTTGAAATTAATTGTCAGAGTTCATATATATCATATATTAATAAACATCTAGAAAAATAATTGTTGATTTGAAAACTGGATTTTTAAGAATTTTTTTCGGAAGATTTATAGAAGTCAAATGGACTACTTGGGTGGTCCTTAATTTATATTGTATCAAACTGGTCCAACATCCATCCAAGATGGCCACTATTACTAAAAATAGAAAATTCTTAAATTGATCAAACTTTCCTTCTTTCAAACGAGAATCTGCTTTAATTTTAACTGTAAGAGCACAATCAGGAGCTTGTCCTCTGTCAAAAACCATAATGAAGTGTACGATAAATGTTTGTTAAGGTCAGCAATTCAGGCTGAGGTGAGTCTCTACTTTTTTTTTAAGATATATCGGTCCTCCAAAGAATAGAAATGTATCCTATGCTGTCAAATATTCAGTAGAATTACTGTTGAGAAATCCTCTACCATTTATTTTTGCTGCACTGTAAAATTTTCCAATTATTAATAACTATAAAAGTTAATTGTTACCACTGATTAAATAACATATCACTTCTATTGTACTATTTTATAAAGTATTAATATTTAACAGCATGTATCAGTTTGTATAAATTTTATCAGACAAAGATATTTTTATTATTTTCATATATCTTGTAGTATCATAAATATATACAAGAATTTAAAATGTTCTACATTCCATTTTAAAAACATGATACTGGTAAATAAAACAAAGAGGAATGTCTATTATTTATAATGGCCCAGATTGCTTTCATTGAAGAGGTAAATAAACTATATGAAAGAAAAGTCTATATCCAAAAGCATTTTATAGGTACTAAAGAGATTATCTACAGTTTAATTCCTCTTACATTTCATGTGCACCAGATTGGTGTTTGGCGCATACGTGTATTCACAATGTCGCATTCAGGGATGTTTCTTATTCTTATTTTTTGTATTTGATGCTTAAATGTGAAAAAAAGAAATGAAAATGTTCAGGGAAAAAATTCGAGAGATATATTTCCGTGAGAGGAGTCAATCAGAACCAGATATATTTCCAAAGGTAGGATTGTTTTCATTAAACTTCAAACAAAATTTTGTTTAAGGATTATTAAAGATTATTGATATACTTAAATATGTAATAAGACATTTTTTCTATTTGAATAAAACTTTGTCTCATTTACTCAGGAACATATTTAAAAAATTCAAATTCATATTAATTTATCTGGTTGAATAGATTCTTATTTCATTTTTCTTAATTCAGGTTTTCTTAAGTGTTGAATTAGAAAGGACATGAACTTTAATATATGTATATGACTTAGGAATTGCCTTAAATATACCATAAGAATAAATTTCGCTATGGTCTTATAAACATCATATAGAGCCTTCCATAACTTACTGTATTACCAGTGTCCATTTTTTTAATTGAACAACTAAGTTTTAATTTTGACATGCTTGAATGTCACAAGATGAAGAAGAAAGTTAGTTTTAATCCAATTTCTGCTTTTATTTGGGGATTTAAAAAAAAATACATTGTACACAGTGAACTGTTTCCATGGTATAATAATGAGTATGCTCATGTGGTCAGCAAAAGACTCATTAAATGAATACAATGAAACCATGAAACCTGTCTATATTGATAACTGATTTAACAGAAATCCTGTCTAAATTAAACATTCAATTTAGTCCCCATGCCTATTTAAAAAAAAATGTTGGTTTCATGACTGTATGGTTAAGACAACCTGTGTAATTCAAACACCTGTCCATTTAAAAAAAAATATTGGTTCCAAGTGTGATCCTATTAACACTGACTGTACTTGCTGCTTCTGTGCCTAAACACTCAGCATAAGGGTGGCAGAGCAGAGACTGGTTATTCACATGCCCAAAGTCCATGTGAGCTTTTGTGATTACTTGGCATCTGTCCTTCATCTGTTAACTTTTCACATTTTAATCTGCTTAACTTTTTACATTTTAATCTTCTTCTCGAAAACTGCTCGACCAAATTGAACCAAACCTGGCAAGAATGGTCCCTGGGAAGAGGAGATTCAGATTTGTACAAATGAAATTGATCCTCCATGGGAAGGGTCTATTAAGGGGTCTTAAAATGGAAAATTAAATAAATCTTAAAAAATATTCTTTTCAAGAAACAGCAGTAGAAATGTTACATTTTTTTCTGTGCAGCATCATTATGATATGTCAATTAAGATTGGTTAAAACAAAAGTTCCAGGTTCTATGGGGTCCCAGCCCTTAGGGTCCAAAGTTGAACATGGTGAAAATTGACAAAGTAATGATTGTCTTTAAGTAGTAGTACTGGTAATGAAAATTCAAGTATAAATGGCATGGATCGCATATTCAAATTGTATAAAATTCAACTCAAGGGTTTTACCAGGCTTAGGGTCAAAAGTTTTTCATAGACTGCATTAGAATAAATTTTAGAATAGAATTCTCAAGAACTAGGAATTGAAATGTAATTGTAATTGACATTAAGTATCCCATCCAAATGGAGATTCAATCTAGTACAAAGGAGTGCACTAGGGTGTATGTAACAGATGCCAAGATCTCCAATCGTTCAATGAATCTTCTTTACCAGGTGAGTGGTTCAAGCTCATGTGAGCCTCTTATTGGTTCATCATCTAGAAAATGTGTCAAGAGTGTAGCGAAATATCTGCTTGTCGACTTGTTTGGCTTTCAGTGAACTAGCACTATAAAAATCTAGTTCGGTATGATGATCTAGTGCAAGCTGGTAGCATCATCATCTCATCAAAAAGTAAATTGTTCTCCCTGTGATATTTTCTCACTTGGCATTAAAAACAATATTCACTCAGTTACAGTATAGTTGGAAGGGAATATTAAAAATGTCCCCTTGCTCAATTTAATACATAGGGTCATTCGACTATACTAACTTATGTATAATAGTGGAATTATTGTATAACACATTTTCTCATAGGCCGTCAAATCCTCAGTAAGACATGTCATAACTAAGGGTTCTAGATTAAATGGGACTTTATATTGAATTCTTGAAATACTACAACAATATGATCAAAAATAAAAAAGACATCAAATACCTTTGAAATAATTTTTTGTTAGATTTTATCTGAAATTGAAGTGTACATTTTACGAAATAAGATATAATAATTACGTTCTATGTTCAAAAGTTTCAAATGACGTCATGATTTTCTATGACGTTTATGGTCCAAGTTATCGACAATATTTTGCAGCATTTTAGTATTTTGCAATTTGTTATCCCCTCGTCAACGAAGTTGCGAAGGGATATAGTAACGCTACCGTCCGTCCGTCACATCCTTGTGAACACTCTAGGATCAACATCCTTCAATGGATTTTGACCAAACTTGGTACATACATAGTCCTTAGGAGAGTCTGGAACCCTATTGATTTTCAAGGTCAATGGTCAAGGGGTCAAATTTTTACCGCATAATATCTTTGTGAATACTAGAATCAACATCCTTCAATGGATTTTGACCAAACTTGGTACATACTTAGTCCTTACGAGAGTCTGGAACCCTATTGATTTTCAAGGTCAAAGGTCAATGTCACCAGGTTAAATTTTTACTGCATAACATCCTTGTGAACATCCTTCAATAGATTTTGACCAAACTTGGTACATACTTAGACCTTAAGAGAATTTGGAACCCTATTGATTTTCAAGGTCAAAGGTCAAGGTCACAGGGTCTAATTTTTAGGCGAGGGGATACACCACGCTTTGCGTTGCCCTTGTTTACCCTTTCTTAAGCTCAAGTATTAATAGTTTTGTTTTGCATTAGAAAAGTAGTGTATTTGAAGATTTGCTGACATCAATTGTAGATTTGACAGTCACAAAAATATGTTTTACTGGGTCCTTAAAGCGACAGTGTCTACGATTTTTCATAATTTTTAAGTTTGACAACAACTTGAAAATAAAATAGATAAATCAATAAGATGACCAAATAACCATCTCAGATAATTAAACACATTACTTCTGATCTGCTGGCCAAGCTCATGAATTATTCATGACCCATTGACCCAGATTTATCAAAACAAAGACATGCATAAGCAGTTTATTTAACCTATCTTTAGACTAAAATGTATAATTCATACATGTTTAATGATAAATTAGTCATACTTACCTATAAGAATGCAATTTATCAATCAAAACTCAAATTATTAGCCATTTTTGTAACAATTTTAGTTTGTAAGCAACATATGCTGTTTCAAACCGATTCCGGCGCGTACACAGTTCATCATACAGAGGCGGAGTTATCTTGATTGACTTGAATTAGAGTAGCCCATACAAAAATTGCTTGCGTACATGTTTCCCCCGAAATATTTTGTGTTTTTGGCTGTTTTAGATGAATTTTTACTCACATCTGTTCAGTTTGGGAGAAAAAAATCTGACAAAATCGTAGACACTGTCACTTTAAAGTTTCCTCTAGTAAAACTGTATTTGCAACCGTCAAGTCCCCAATTGACCCTGGCAACTCTTCAAATACAATACGGTTATGTCTTAATTTATACATAATTTTTTTTAGTCATATTAGATAGGGGCAACACACTAGATTGTCAATTTTTAAGTTTTGAAATTCTGGAAAAACATTTTCTTAAATTGTCTAAAACTGAGGATTTTATCATTTTATTATGAAAAGAAAGTTTTAAAACAGTACTGGTCATCGCTTCCACCAATATCAACACAACAAAGACCATGACATTTGTCTGGACTGTATTAAAAAAACACCTGAGAGTTTTCCATCCTCCTCCTCATATTGTCTTGTATTTAAATTATTTAAAAAATATGATATAATTTTTTATTTTTATTATGATTATAGTAGGATAAATGCCAGCTTCCATGACTCCATGATAGATTTCATGATATATTTGTGAACAACTCCAGCCCTTGCTCAAACGCCAGCTTCCATGACTCCATGATAGATTTCATGATATAATTGTGAACAACTCCAGCCCTTGCTCAAATGCCAGCTTCCATGATTCCATGATAGATTTCATGATATATTTGTGAACAACTTCAGTCCTTGTTCAAACTTCAGCTTCAGTGACTCTATACATTGTTACACAATGATACTTTTTGTATAAGCATATAGGTGAGAGAACCAATTTAAGGGTTCCAACGTCTTGACAGAATTGAATTTAAAAAAAAAGGATCAAAATTTCAAATTTCGTTAAAGAGGATTGTTACAACATAAATGATTATGGAACATCCTGTGAATGAATTTGTATGTGACTTTTGTGTAATTATGCCATTTGATCAAATTTTTTTCAGATTTTTCATTTATAGAAGAAGTTATTTTGAATGTGATAAGATGCTGACTATGTACTAAACGTTGTGTTATACTGTGGAATGTTCACCCTGACTATGTACTAGACGTTGTGTTATACTGTGGAGTGTTCACCCTGACTATGTACTAGACGTTGTGTTATACTGTGGAGTGTTCACCCTGACTATGTACTAGACGTTGTGTTATACTGTGGAATGTTCACCCTGACTGTACTAGACGTTGTGTTATACTGTGGAGTGTTCACCCTGACTATGTACTAGACGTTGTGTTATACTGTGGAATGTTCACCCTGACTATGTACTAGATGTTGTGTTATACTGTGGAGTGTTCACCCTGACTATGTACTAGACGTTGTGTTATACTGTGGAGTGTTCACCCTGACTGTACTAGATGTTGTGTTATACTGTGGAGTGTTCACCCTGACTATGTACTAGATGTTGTGTTATACTGTGGAGTGTTCACCCTGACTGTACTAGACGTTGTGTTATACTGTGGAGTGTTCACCCTGACTATGTACTAGACGTTGTGTTATACTGTGGAGTGTTCACCCTGACTATACTAGACGTGTTAAACTGTGGAGTGTTCACTCCTGCTTGTGTTATACTGTGGAGTGTTCACCCTGACTATGTACTAGATGTTGTGTTATACTGTGGAGTGTTCACCCCTGGTTGTGTTATACTGTGGAGTGTTCACCCCGACTATGTACTAGACCAACATGTTGTGTTATACTGTGGAGTGTTCACCCTGACTGTACTAGACCAACATGTTGTGTTATACTGTGGAGTGTTCACCCTGACTGTACTAGACGTTGTGTTATACTGTGGAGTGTTCACCCTGACTATGTACTAGACCAATATGTTGTGTTATACTGTGGAGTGTTCACCCTGACTATGTACTAGACCAACATGTTGTGTTATACTGTGGAGTGTTCACCCTGACTATGTACTAGACGTTGTGTTATACTGTGGAGTGTTCACCCTGACTATGTACTAGACCAACATGTTGTGTTATACTGTGGAGTGTTCACCCTGACTATGTATTAAACGTTGTGTTATACTGTGGAGTGTTCACCCTGACTATGTACTAGACGTTGTGTTATACTGGAGTGTTCACCCTGACTGTACTAGACGTTGTGTTATACTGTGGAGTGTTCACCCTGACTGTACTAGACGTTGTGTTATACTGTGGAGTGTTCACCCTGACTATGTACTAGACCAACATGTTGTGTTATACTGTGGAGTGTTCACCCTGACTATGTACTAGACGTTGTGTTATACTGTGGAGTGTTCACCCTGACTATGTACTAGACGTTGTGTTATACTGTGGAGTGTTCACCCTGACTATGTACTAGACGTTGTGTTATACTGGAGTGTTCACCCTGACTATGTACTAGACGTTGTGTTATACTGTGGAGTGTTCACCCTGACTATGTACTAAACGTGTTATACTGTGGAGTTTTCACCCTGACTATGTACTAGACGTGTTATACTGTGGAGTGTTCACCCCTTGTTGTGTTATACTGTGGAGTGTTCACCCCTTGTTGTGTTATACTGTGGAGTGTTCACCCCTTGTTGTGTTATACTGTGGAGTGTTCACCCTGACTATGTACTAGACCAACATGTTGTGTTATACTGTGGAGTGTTCACCCTGACTATGTATTAGACGTTGTGTTATACTGTGGAGTGTTCACCCTGACTATGTACTAGACGTTGTGTTATACTGTGGAGTGTTCACCCTGACTATGTACTAGACGTTGTGTTATACTGGAGTGTTCACCCTGACTATGTACTAGACGTTGTGTTATACTGTGGAGTGTTCACCCTGACTATGTACCAGACGTTGTGTTATACTGTGGAGTGTTCACCCTGACTATGTACTAGACGTTGTGTTATACTGTAGAGTGTTCACCCCTGGTTGTATTATACTGTGGAGTGTTCACTCCTGGTTGTGTTATACTGTGGAGTGTTCACCCCGACTATGTACTAGACCAACATGTTGTGTTATACTGTGGAGTGTTCACCCTGACTGTACTAGACCAACATGTTGTGTTATACTGTGGAGTGTTCACCCTGACTGTACTAGACGTTGTGTTATACTGTGGAGTGTTCACCCTGACTATGTACTAGACCAATATGTTGTGTTATACTGTGGAGTGTTCACCCTGACTATGTACTAGACCAACATGTTGTGTTATACTGTGGAGTGTTCACCCTGACTATGTACTAGACGTTGTGTTATACTGTGGAGTGTTCACCCTGACTATGTACTAGACCAACATGTTGTGTTATACTGTGGAGTGTTCACCCTGACTATGTATTAAACGTTGTGTTATACTGTGGAGTGTTCACCCTGACTATGTACTAGACGTTGTGTTATACTGGAGTGTTCACCCTGACTATGTACTAGACGTTGTGTTATACTGTGGAGTGTTCACCCTGACTATACTAGACGTGTTAAACTGTGGAGTGTTCACTCCTGCTTGTGTTATACTGTGGAGTGTTCACCCTGACTATGTACTAGATGTTGTGTTATACTGTGGAGTGTTCACCCCTGGTTGTGTTATACTGTGGAGTGTTCACCCCGACTATGTACTAGACCAACATGTTGTGTTATACTGTGGAGTGTTCACCCTGACTGTACTAGACCAACATGTTGTGTTATACTGTGGAGTGTTCACCCTGACTGTACTAGACGTTGTGTTATACTGTGGAGTGTTCACCCTGACTATGTACTAGACCAATATGTTGTGTTATACTGTGGAGTGTTCACCCTGACTATGTACTAGACCAACATGTTGTGTTATACTGTGGAGTGTTCACCCTGACTATGTACTAGACGTTGTGTTATACTGTGGAGTGTTCACCCTGACTATGTACTAGACCAACATGTTGTGTTATACTGTGGAGTGTTCACCCTGACTATGTATTAAACGTTGTGTTATACTGTGGAGTGTTCACCCTGACTATGTACTAGACGTTGTGTTATACTGGAGTGTTCACCCTGACTGTACTAGACGTTGTGTTATACTGTGGAGTGTTCACCCTGACTGTACTAGACGTTGTGTTATACTGTGGAGTGTTCACCCTGACTATGTACTAGACCAACATGTTGTGTTATACTATGGAGTGTTCACCCTGACTATGTACTAGACGTTGTGTTATACTGTGGAGTGTTCACCCTGACTATGTACTAGACGTTGTGTTATACTGTGGAGTGTTCACCCTGACTATGTACTAGACGTTGTGTTATACTGGAGTGTTCACCCTGACTATGTACTAGACGTTGTGTTATACTGTGGAGTGTTCACCCTGACTATGTACTAGACGTGTTATACTGTGGAGTTTTCACCCTGACTATGTACTAGACGTGTTATACTGTGGAGTGTTCACCCCTTGTTGTGTTATACTGTGGAGTGTTCACCCCTTGTTGTGTTATACTGTGGAGTGTTCACCCCTTGTTGTGTTATACTGTGGAGTGTTCACCCTGACTATGTACTAGACCAACATGTTGTGTTATACTGTGGAGTGTTCACCCTGACTATGTATTAGACGTTGTGTTATACTGTGGAGTGTTCACCCTGACTATGTACTAGACGTTGTGTTATACTGTGGAGTGTTCACCCTGACTATGTACTAGACGTTGTGTTATACTGGAGTGTTCACCCTGACTATGTACTAGACGTTGTGTTATACTGTGGAGTGTTCACCCTGACTATGTACCAGACGTTGTGTTATACTGTGGAGTGTTCACCCTGACTATGTACTAGACGTTGTGTTATACTGTAGAGTGTTCACCCCTGGTTGTATTATACTGTGGAGTGTTCACTCCTGGTTGTGTTATACTGTGGAGTGTTCACCCCGACTATGTACTAGACCAACTTGTTGTGTTATACTGTGGAGTGTTCACCCTGACTGTACTAGACCAACATGTTGTGTTATACTGTGGAGTGTTCACCCTGACTGTACTAGACGTTGTGTTATACTGTGGAGTGTTCACCCTGACTATGTACTAGACCAATATGTTGTGTTATACTGTGGAGTGTTCACCCTGACTATGTACTAGACCAACATGTTGTGTTATACTGTGGAGTGTTCACCCTGACTATGTACTAGACGTTGTGTTATACTGTGGAGTGTTCACCCTGACTATGTACTAGACCAACATGTTGTGTTATACTGTGGAGTGTTCACCCTGACTATGTATTAAACGTTGTGTTATACTGTGGAGTGTTCACCCTGACTATGTACTAGACGTTGTGTTATACTGGAGTGTTCACCCTGACTGTACTAGACGTTGTGTTATACTGTGGAGTGTTCACCCTGACTGTACTAGACGTTGTGTTATACTGTGGAGTGTTCACCCTGACTATGTACTAGACCAACATGTTGTGTTATACTGTGGAGTGTTCACCCTGACTATGTACTAGACGTTGTGTTATACTGTGGAGTGTTCACCCTGACTATGTACTAGACGTTGTGTTATACTGTGGAGTGTTCACCCTGACTATGTACTAGACGTTGTGTTATACTGGAGTGTTCACCCTGACTATGTACTAGACGTGTTATACTGTGGAGTTTTCACCCTGACTATGTACTAGACGTGTTATACTGTGGAGTGTTCACCCCTTGTTGTGTTATACTGTGGAGTGTTCACCCCTTGTTGTGTTATACTGTGGAGTGTTCACCCTGACTATGTACTAGACCAACATGTTGTGTTATACTGTGGAGTGTTCACCCTGACTATGTATTAGACGTTGTGTTATACTGTGGAGTGTTCACCCTGACTATGTACTAGACCAACATGTTGTGTTATACTGTGGAGTGTTCACCCTGACTATGTACTAGACGTTGTGTTATACTGTGGAGTGTTCACCCTGACTATGTACTAGACGTTGTGTTATACTGTGGAGTGTTCACCCTGACTATGTACTAGACGTTGTGTTATACTGGAGTGTTCACCCTGACTATGTACTAGACGTTGTGTTATACTGTGGAGTGTTCACCCTGACTATGTACTAGACGTGTTATACTGTGGAGTTTTCACCCTGACTATGTACTAGACGTGTTATACTGTGGAGTGTTCACCCCTTGTTGTGTTATACTGTGGAGTGTTCACCCCTTGTTGTGTTATACTGTGGAGTGTTCACCCCTTGTTGTGTTATACTGTGGAGTGTTCACCCTGACTATGTACTAGACGTTGTGTTATACTGTGGAGTGTTCACCCTGACTATGTACTAGACGTTGTGTTATACTGTGGAGTGTTCACCCTGACTATGTACTAGACGTTGTGTTATACTGGAGTGTTCACCCTGACTATGTACTAGACGTTGTGTTATACTGTGGAGTGTTCACCCTGACTATGTACCAGACGTTGTGTTATACTGTGGAGTGTTCACCCTGACTATGTACTAGACGTTGTGTTATACTGTAGAGTGTTCACCCCTGGTTGTATTATACTGTGGAGTGTTCACTCCTGGTTGTGTTATACTGTGGAGTGTTCACCCCGACTATGTACTAGACCAACATGTTGTGTTATACTGTGGAGTGTTCACCCTGACTGTACTAGACCAACATGTTGTGTTATACTGTGGAGTGTTCACCCTGACTGTACTAGACGTTGTGTTATACTGTGGAGTGTTCACCCTGACTATGTACTAGACCAATATGTTGTGTTATACTGTGGAGTGTTCACCCTGACTATGTACTAGACCAACATGTTGTGTTATACTGTGGAGTGTTCACCCTGACTATGTACTAGACGTTGTGTTATACTGTGGAGTGTTCACCCTGACTATGTACTAGACCAACATGTTGTGTTATACTGTGGAGTGTTCACCCTGACTATGTATTAAACGTTGTGTTATACTGTGGAGTGTTCACCCTGACTATGTACTAGACGTTGTGTTATACTGGAGTGTTCACCCTGACTATGTACTAGACGTTGTGTTATACTGTGGAGTGTTCACCCTGACTATACTAGACGTGTTAAACTGTGGAGTGTTCACTCCTGCTTGTGTTATACTGTGGAGTGTTCACCCTGACTATGTACTAGATGTTGTGTTATACTGTGGAGTGTTCACCCCTGGTTGTGTTATACTGTGGAGTGTTCACCCCGACTATGTACTAGACCAACATGTTGTGTTATACTGTGGAGTGTTCACCCTGACTGTACTAGACCAACATGTTGTGTTATACTGTGGAGTGTTCACCCTGACTGTACTAGACGTTGTGTTATACTGTGGAGTGTTCACCCTGACTATGTACTAGACCAATATGTTGTGTTATACTGTGGAGTGTTCACCCTGACTATGTACTAGACCAACATGTTGTGTTATACTGTGGAGTGTTCACCCTGACTATGTACTAGACGTTGTGTTATACTGTGGAGTGTTCACCCTGACTATGTACTAGACCAACATGTTGTGTTATACTGTGGAGTGTTCACCCTGACTATGTATTAAACGTTGTGTTATACTGTGGAGTGTTCACCCTGACTATGTACTAGACGTTGTGTTATACTGGAGTGTTCACCCTGACTGTACTAGACGTTGTGTTATACTGTGGAGTGTTCACCCTGACTGTACTAGACGTTGTGTTATACTGTGGAGTGTTCACCCTGACTATGTACTAGACCAACATGTTGTGTTATACTATGGAGTGTTCACCCTGACTATGTACTAGACGTTGTGTTATACTGTGGAGTGTTCACCCTGACTATGTACTAGACGTTGTGTTATACTGTGGAGTGTTCACCCTGACTATGTACTAGACGTTGTGTTATACTGGAGTGTTCACCCTGACTATGTACTAGACGTTGTGTTATACTGTGGAGTGTTCACCCTGACTATGTACTAGACGTGTTATACTGTGGAGTTTTCACCCTGACTATGTACTAGACGTGTTATACTGTGGAGTGTTCACCCCTTGTTGTGTTATACTGTGGAGTGTTCACCCCTTGTTGTGTTATACTGTGGAGTGTTCACCCCTTGTTGTGTTATACTGTGGAGTGTTCACCCTGACTATGTACTAGACCAACATGTTGTGTTATACTGTGGAGTGTTCACCCTGACTATGTATTAGACGTTGTGTTATACTGTGGAGTGTTCACCCTGACTATGTACTAGACGTTGTGTTATACTGTGGAGTGTTCACCCTGACTATGTACTAGACGTTGTGTTATACTGGAGTGTTCACCCTGACTATGTACTAGACGTTGTGTTATACTGTGGAGTGTTCACCCTGACTATGTACCAGACGTTGTGTTATACTGTGGAGTGTTCACCCTGACTATGTACTAGACGTTGTGTTATACTGTAGAGTGTTCACCCCTGGTTGTATTATACTGTGGAGTGTTCACTCCTGGTTGTGTTATACTGTGGAGTGTTCACCCCGACTATGTACTAGACCAACTTGTTGTGTTATACTGTGGAGTGTTCACCCTGACTGTACTAGACCAACATGTTGTGTTATACTGTGGAGTGTTCACCCTGACTGTACTAGACGTTGTGTTATACTGTGGAGTGTTCACCCTGACTATGTACTAGACCAATATGTTGTGTTATACTGTGGAGTGTTCACCCTGACTATGTACTAGACCAACATGTTGTGTTATACTGTGGAGTGTTCACCCTGACTATGTACTAGACGTTGTGTTATACTGTGGAGTGTTCACCCTGACTATGTACTAGACCAACATGTTGTGTTATACTGTGGAGTGTTCACCCTGACTATGTATTAAACGTTGTGTTATACTGTGGAGTGTTCACCCTGACTATGTACTAGACGTTGTGTTATACTGGAGTGTTCACCCTGACTGTACTAGACGTTGTGTTATACTGTGGAGTGTTCACCCTGACTGTACTAGACGTTGTGTTATACTGTGGAGTGTTCACCCTGACTATGTACTAGACCAACATGTTGTGTTATACTGTGGAGTGTTCACCCTGACTATGTACTAGACGTTGTGTTATACTGTGGAGTGTTCACCCTGACTATGTACTAGACGTTGTGTTATACTGTGGAGTGTTCACCCTGACTATGTACTAGACGTTGTGTTATACTGGAGTGTTCACCCTGACTATGTACTAGACGTTGTGTTATACTGTGGAGTGTTCACCCTGACTATGTACTAGACGTGTTATACTGTGGAGTTTTCACCCTGACTATGTACTAGACGTGTTATACTGTGGAGTGTTCACCCCTTGTTGTGTTATACTGTGGAGTGTTCACCCCTTGTTGTGTTATACTGTGGAGTGTTCACCCTGACTATGTACTAGACCAACATGTTGTGTTATACTGTGGAGTGTTCACCCTGACTATGTATTAGACGTTGTGTTATACTGTGGAGTGTTCACCCTGACTATGTACTAGACGTTGTGTTATACTGTGGAGTGTTCACCCTGACTATGTACTAGACGTTGTGTTATACTGGAGTGTTCACCCTGACTATGTACTAGACGTTGTGTTATACTGTGGAGTGTTTACCCTGACTATGTACCAGACGT
The DNA here is from genome assembly GCA_963680875.1 of Bathymodiolus brooksi. NCBI lineage: Eukaryota > Metazoa > Mollusca > Bivalvia > Mytilida > Modiolidae > Bathymodiolus > Bathymodiolus brooksi. Next base: position 36,197,150 of record OY804575.1, read on the forward strand.
TGTGTTATACTGTGGAGTGTTCACCCTGACTATGTACTAGACGTTGTGTTATACTGTAGAGTGTTCACCCCTGGTTGTATTATACTGTGGAGTGTTCACTCCTGGTTGTGTTATACTGTGGAGTGTTCACCCTGACTATGTACTAGACATGTTATACTGTGGAGTGTTCACCCTGACTGTACTAGACGTTGTGTTATACTGTGGAGTGTTCACCCTGACTATGTACATAGATGTTGTGTTATACTGTGGAGTGTTCACCCCTGGTTGTATTATACTGTGGAGTGTTCACTCCTGGTTGTGTTATTCTGTGGAGTGTTCACCCTGACTATGTACTAGACGTGTTATACTGTGGAGTGTTCACCCTGACTATGTACTAGACATTGTGTTATACTGTGGAGTGTTCACCCTGACTACTAGACGTTGTGTTATACTGTGGAGTGTTCACCCCTGGTTGTGTTATACTGTGGAGTGTTCACCCTGACTATGTACTAGACGTTGTGTTATACTATGGAGTGTTCACCTTGACTACTAGACGATGTGTTATACTGTGGAGTGTTCACCCTGACTATGTACTAGACATTGTGTTATACTGTGGAGTGTTCACCCTGACTATGTACTAGACATTGTGTTATACTGTGGAGTGTTCACCCTGACTATGTACTAGACGTTGTGTTATACTGTGGAGTGTTCACCCTAACTGTACTAGACGTTGTGTTATACTGTGGAGTGTTCACCCTGACTATGTACTAGACGTTGTGTTATACTGTGGAGTGTTCACCCTGACTATGTACTAGACGTTGTGTTATACTGTGGAGTGTTCACCCTGACTATGTACTAGACGTTGTGTTATACTGTGGAGTGTTCACCCTGACTATGTACTAGACATTGTATTATAATGTGGAGTGTTCAACCCTGGTTATGATGAGATCTGTGTTGCTCATCATTAATTTGTTTGTTTATTCACATTATATTTTTTTTTTTTTTCTCTTTCTATTGTAGCCACATTTTTGTCTTTCTACTTTGATTCAAATTTTTGTCAAGTTTTGGTATCTTTGCCTTTCCCATTGTATTAGCTTACTGAAATATTTTGGTATTAACTTTTAAATTAATTCTATTGGGTAAAAATATTTATAGTTGACATACAAGTCAGCAGATGACTGTGCCTACGTTAATCTGAAGATTGGGTGCAGGTTTTATTTTTAGAAAACAATAAATAGGCTTTTGTGTTAAAATAGGATTATTAGATTAACAACAGTAGCCAAGTTGATTTTGTTTAATGCAATACATTACAGATGTTAGTTCTTGAATAAAATACCAGTAAAGCATGATGCAGTTGTAGGAGATTTCAAAAAGCTGTTGCAAGCACAATCATGAGCTCATTTATTTTTGCATAGGAATTATTCATTAAGCTTTATTTTGTGACAAAAATTTGTGAATGCAATAATTTGTTCTTCTGCTAAAATGATCCTATATTTTTTTTTATTCCATGGTGGTGTGTTTTTGGTGGACATCTCTTCTTCTATTGGATTCCATAAATTCTTCAGATTTAAAGTGTATCACTAAATACCCCTTCCCCGCCCCCCTCCCCCCCCCCCCCCCCGCCATCTTTCAAAAATTTGTTATTCCTTGTTAGGAATAATATAAGACAGTTCAATGGCAACTTTGGAAGTTTTTGCGTGTACTCCATGAGTTATGAAACATTTTAAAATATTCTTAGAAATGACAAAAGACGGTTAGAATTTGGCAATATTTACTTTTGCCATACATGATTTATGGTTCATGATTGTTCTACTTTCCATCAGTTTTCTTGATTTAGCTGAATGGATTCGCTTTGAATTTTAAGATGTTATTTATTAGGATGACAAATAGATAGACAGCCTCAATTTCAATTTTGCATCCATTTGGCATCCATTTTCTGTCATAATGAAATTTTCCACTGAAGCTGAATTATCCGATTGATTGAGAATTACGTTTAAAAGCTTATTTTCAATTTATGATATTTGAATATATAAAAAAAACCTGCCAACGTGATATTATAATTTTTTTTTATAAAAAAATAGTTTTGAAAGATTTTTGTCCATGACATACTTTTTCATTCTTGTTCTTTTTCAACCTTCACCTTTTAAGATGTAATGTTCTGTATATTTTTTTTGCAGTTCATTCATTTTAATTTATAGCCTTCTGAAATCACTTTAAGCTGTCAATTGCTCTTAAAGAGATTTATTGATGTTTGACTGAAAACTGTTTGTATAATCACTTTACCATTATTTAATTACCTTCTGATGGACCTGAAGGCTTGGTTGGTCCATTGGTTAGAATACTTGATTATTGACCACTAGCCAAACACCAGTGATGTGGGTTCAAGCTCTGTTACCAATCTCAAGGTGTTAGGGTTTCCAGACACCTATGAAAGGTCCATGGTGTTTTTGATTACTTTGTTGTATCAGTTGAGCTCATCTCAATAAGCCTGATAGCCACAATATTAACTGAAAAATTGCTGAAAGTGACAGAAAACACCAATAACCTTACCTAACATATATCTGATGAACATTTGTATGTGAGAGAAGAAACAGATGGCATTGATAGGTTATAAGTAGAGAACTCTACTCACATGTAATCTAGGGGCTGGCTGCCTACTAACGTTTATAGATCTCCCATCATCTGTGAGAAAAAGAATAGAAATAAAAACCTTGTTCCATAACTTTTGATGGATTGATTGTTGTCTTAACGTCAAGTGAACAGTATTTCAGATGTTTTGTCAGGAGAAAAACATGTATGATCAATAAATCATGTAGATAAATAGATGACAATGGGTTGGGCCTATGGATAGATGTTTTAATTGTAACCAGGAAAAGGGGAGCTAATTGATAGGATTGCAAAACTGTGCCTCAAAATGGGTGGCCTAACAAGGATTGCAAAACTGTGCCTCAAAATGGGTGGCCTAACAAACTTGCTAATTAGGAGTTACTCTAAGCTGTCTATTACATTCGGGAAGTATTGCACTCTCAAAACATGGGACACTCATTTACATCCTGTCTTCAGGGAGAGTTGTAAATTTTGATTTGCCATGCACAAATAATATAAAGCCCATTTGGATGGTTTGTACCCTGTAGCTGGTCTAGTTCAAATTTTAGATATCCAACATTGTTATTCCAGAGATATGTCCCCTAATTATGCATAAATTGATGTTTTTATTGGGTTTTTAGCTCACCTTGCCAAAGGCAATGTGAGCTTTTGCCATCATTTGGCGTCTGTCGTCCGTCTTCTTTTGTTCGTTAACTTTTCACATTTTAATCTTCTCCTCTGAAAACCCTCTGCCAAATGAAGTGAAACTTGGTAGGACGCATCTATGGAAGGTCCTCTCTAAAGAATGCTCATTTTGTCCGGATCCATTAACAAACATGGCTGCCATAGACAATTCTTGTTTCTGATTAGCCGAATTTTAAAAATCTTCTCCTCTGAAAGCGTATGGCCAAATGAACCGAAACTTGGTAGGAAGTATCTATATCATTTCCTCTATAAAAATTGCTCATTTTGTCCCGATCTGTTAACAAACATGGCCTCCACAGGCAATTCTTGTTTCTGATTGGTTGATTTCTAAAAAATCTTCTCCTCTGAAGCCGCTTTGCCAAAAGAACCGAAACTTGGTAGGAAGCATCGTTGGAAGGTCCTCTATGACGATTGCTCATTTAGTTCCGATCCGTTAACAAACATGGCCGCCATAGGCAATTCTTGTTTCTGATTGGCCGATTTAAAAAAAATCTTCTCCTCTGAAACCACTTGGCCAAATGAACCGAAACTTAGTAGGAAGCATCTATGGCAGGTCCTCTCTAAAGATTGCTTATTTCGTCCCGATCCGTTATCAAACATGGCCGCCACATACAATTCTTGTTTCTGATTGGTTGATTTCTAAAAAATCTTCTCTGTAACCGCTTGGCCAAATGAATTGAAATTTGGTAGGAATCATCCTTGGAAGGTCCTCTATAATGATTTGCTCATTTAGTTCTGATCCATTTACAAACATGGCTGCCACAGGCAATTCTTGTTTCTGATTGGTTGATTTCTAAAAAATTGTCTCCTCTGAAACCGCTTGGCCAAATGGATCGAAACTTGATAGTAAGCATCCTTGAAAGGTCCTTTATAGAGATTGCTCATTTAGTTCCAATCCATTAACAAACATGGCTGTCACAGGCAATTCTTGTTTCTGATTGGTTGATTTCTAATAAATCATCTCCTCTGAAACTGCTGGGCCAAATGGATCGAAACTTGGTAGATAGCATCCTTGGAAGATCCTTTATGAAGATTGCTCATTTAGTTCCGATCCGTTAACAAACATGGCCGCCAAAGGCAATTCTTGTTTCTGATTGGTTGATTTCTAAAAAATCTTCTCTGAAACCACTTTGCCAAATGAATCTAAACTTGGTAGGAAGCATCCTTGGAAAGTCATCTATAAATTTCCTTTCCTAACACAAAACTTTGCCCATGTGACATCAATACCAACTCAGCATGTGTATCGCAAATCCCATATACATTTTTTAGCTCACCAGAGTCAAATACTCAAGTGAACTTTTTATATTCCTTGATTATCATTTGTGGTGATAAAAAATAGATGATGTTCTTCCAAAATTGTTTCCGATGACAAAACCTTCATTCAAGATGACCAACAATGTTTCTGATTGGTGGAATATTAAGTATCTTTGACCTTCTTCTTAAGAACCACTAGATGGAAAAACTCCATGGGTGGTTCCCTTCAAAAATTGTGTCCCTTTACCCCATCTACTTTCCAAAATTGATACTACTTAGTAATATTGTCAAACAAATGATGCATTTACATATCTGGTGAGCGACTACAGGTTCTCTGGAGCCCTTTTTTAACAAAGTCTTTAGAAATTAAGGTGTAACAGTTAAAAGAGAGCATATATTTTAAATACTGTAGATTTACTTGTTGATTTTTGTATAATTGCTTAATACCACAACAAAAATAATTAAATGACTGAATGGAATTTTTTTCTCAAGTTATTTTTAAAATTAAGAAGATTTAACTAATCCATGATGAATTATTGAAGATTAAAGAAATAGATTTAATTGTACCATGATATACTGTTACAATGACCTCATCAATGAAATTATTATTAATTAATACATTGATAATAGAAAAATGATATGCCCAAGAGGTTTCTTAAGGGGTAATCAGCAATTTATATAAATCTAATGACCTATTAAAATAAGACTATGCCAAAGACAAATATTATTTGATATTAAAGATATTGCCTTTGTGAAAAAATCATGTCCTTAGAAATGGTTGTTATCAAGGCTTAGTGATTTATTTACAAAAGGGTTCCCTTCTTGTTGAAACCCAACAACTTATCATGTTAAATATTTGAGTATTTGTTGAGGACTTAAAAAGTGGTCATCAAAAAGCCAATAAGGAGAATAAGGCCATTTCTACATGTCAAACCCACCATTTAAATCTATTTACTTTCAAGGATAAAGTTGTTATACTTTTACCAAGCTTTTACAATTGTCAACTTTTAGAAAACTGAAACATATTTTACTGATTTATTTAGTGAAAGTCCTCAATGTGATTAAATCAAGTGATTTAGGAACTTTTAATTGATGAGATTGTGGACCATTACTGTTAAGAGATTGTGAACCATCATTGTTAAGTTCTTTGAGTTGTTTTTTGTTTGGAATCCTGGTTGCACATTGTAATGTTAATGGATATAGAAAGTTGTTCTGGATTCCTCTTTGAAAGAAAAAATAACTTTCTTGAAATAAACAAGATGAAATTGATCTGCACGTGGAAACATTTCATATAACAATCATATTCTTTTTATAGTGAAAGGATCTTCATATATCAGTGAAAATTAAAATCCATTTCGTTGATTTTTTTATTACATGAAATCGATAATTTTTATCATATTTAGATAGTACAGCAAATAGGCAAAAAGTGTATGTAAAGAATAATTAGAATTGATTAGGAAAATATATTTGTTTATTCTGGGAATTTAACATTTGTGATCAAAATTAGAAAGAAACACATGCGTGAAATGGATACTATATTTATTTACAAAAAAAATATATGTTAATTTGTGCGATGAGTTAAAAATTTAATATGGATAATTTTTTAGGTAAGTTAATGAATTTTATGGATTTAGATAGATCTGAATTAGAACAAACTAAAAAATATAGTTACACATTTTGAAACTTACAGTTATTTCAAATATACCTGCATGAAACAGTCTGATTAATTATTGTTTAACGTCTGGCGAGCAGTATTTCAGCTATATTCTGGGCGAGGAAAAGTTTAATAATATATAAAAACTATATAGAAATTATGGAGGAATGGGCAAACCAGGACCATATCTTTTGAATGTCACTGGGAAAATATGGAGAGTTGGGTAGTGATGAAAAATGTAGTGTTTTGTAGCATCTACAATGTGCCTACTCTTTTTCGAAATCTACAGAAAAGGTCATTAACGTGCAAGGAGCGTGGCACTCCAAACATGTTACCCACTATGATCCACTGTCAGTATGGTCCACCGTCAGTCTCTCGATATTATAACCTGACATCCACCCATTGACAGGGCACCTCTATCCATCACCTGGGGATGCACTGAGAACCTTTGTGGGTTTGATCCCTGGGAAGCCTGTGATGCGATAGCCCTAGGCAGTAATCAAGTAGAAGTAGAAGAAGCTTCACCAGTAAAGATGTTGAGACTATTCCTGATATTAGAAATCATACTGAAGAATTCAAGGAGTCAAGTTTTCACAGGAAAAATGGAATATAATGTATAAGGTTAAATTTTTGCTCCTGTAAGTCTGCCAACGACCACTGCTAACAAACTATCCCTCTTTAGGAGCTGCTATAAGTTATCTTCAAGAACTGTGATGTATCACTCAATAGCATCCTTTCATTAAGGCAGAGTTGTGTTTTTGATTTTCCCGACACAACTAGTGGACACCCATTTTGGAGAGGTTGTGCCCTGAAGCTGAGAAACAAGGTCTTAACTCTTTAAAAATGTATGGTATTCAGTAAATTTTAACCATATAAACAGTATAAATTTACAATATTTCTGATTGATTGATTGGTGTTTAATGTCCAGCAAGCAATTTTTCAGCTATATTCAGGACGAGAACATTTAAAAATTTAAACACCACAGGACTCGAAACAAGGAAAGGTGATGGGTAGGGACGGATAATTTTGCCAGTGCAACAGGTCTCTAATGGACCACTCATGAGCATAATGCTCATAATGAGCTGTTACACTGGGTTCTTTAACGTGCGGAGAAGGTGGCAATCTCTCAACACGGGACCTCGGTTTTATTTACGTCTCATCCGCAGAACGGGTTGTTGTGAATTTATACATCCCGCACAACCGACGGACGCCCCTTCAAGCCGAAGAATCTCACTTGTGAAATTCAAAATAAGCATTTACAATTCACATGTTTAGCTCACCTGGACAATTCTCGTGTGATATTTTATCATTTCTTGACATCTAGCATCTGTTCCTTATCATTTTCTCTTGGAATATCAGTCATTACAGCAGAACTAAAGGCAGGGTTTTCATCAGGCTGGGAGATTCATACATTTGCAACTGAAGTTTGTAACCCATTGATATCAGTTCAGATTAAAAAGCAAAAATTAAGTACTAGTACATGTAAAAACTTCATTTCAAGAAGCAACAGTAGAAATGTGAAGGTGTTTGTCTGAAAGGACCTTCAAAGTATAAATGATGATTCCCAGCTGGGTCTATCAGCCCAATTCCAGGATACAAATGATGATAATCAGGGTATATGGGTGCTAATTCCTGGGTACAACTAATGACTCCCAGAGTCTATGGGGTACCTTTCCTAAAGACTTGACACTTAGAATATGGTATGATGGGAATGGATTAAGTAGTAAACCTTTTTTACCAGGTAAGCAATCCCTGCTTGTGTAAGCCTCTATGATATTATTGCAAAAGATGTTCAATTAATCATGAAGAAAAAAATCGTTATTGTAAAACTTTCTTTTGAAGTTCTGAATAATGAATTTTTAATTTAATTTTATTTCTTTTATTATTATTTTTTGTAGCAGGATGTAGGTCTCACCCCTCGACTCTTATCACAGATGCAGATCAACCAACAACTCAATCTACTCAGAAATACGGGGACTCTTACCCCAATACAAATGTACTCTCATAGAATGATACGCTTTAAACTCATGCAGAATCATAGGAGGCAAACATTGCCTATCCGTCTACAACCTAATAGGTAGGTTAATGTTTTTTGTGGACCAGGTACGGTAGGTTAGATTTCATAGTGGTAATTACTAAGATCTTTCTTTGTTGCTCCACTTATGTCATCAGAGAGATTTAGAAGACTTGGGAGCTTCACGTACCTTTTTAGGGCTCTGATGCTCTATTTAAGAGTGCATATATATTTCTTGTATAAAAACAGTCTTTCTTATGTTTTAAATTTAAATATGGTTCCAGATTGCAAAGTAAAATAAATAAAAATTCAGTTTGAAGCTTACTCAGGTGTGGGTTTTTTTAGCCACAGGTTATACTTTTTGAATAGTTGAAAATAAAGTACATGTTCAAAATCACATGAACAAAAAATGAATGCTGTCTCTTTTCCTGATTTTTCTTGAAAAGTAATCATAGCAAATACAGATTTCAGTGATATATATAGACTATTATAGTAAGTCAAAGTTCTACTACTGATTATGGTTGGTCATAATCTATATGTTAGTGAAGTTTGTGAAAATAGCTGAAATTTCATTTTTAGGTCACCCTGGCAACAAGCCAAGTGAGTTTTTGTCATTACTTTGTGAACATTGTCTATTGTTAGTCTGTCATCTTTGTCATTGTTAAGATTTCACATCATCTCCTCTGAAACCAGTTAGCCAAATGAAACTAAACTTTGCAGGATTAAGTTTGTGGTGTTCTCTACAAAATTTCATGCTTTTGTTATGATTCTGCATAAAACATGGTCACCACAGGTGATTTTTGTTTCAGGTTCGCTAAATCTTTAGAAATCTTATTCTCTGATACTACAAGTTCAAATGACTTTTGCTTAGTATAATGATATTTGTGAAAGACCTCTACAAGTATTCCACTTGATCTGACTAAAATGATGATCATTTCCATATCAATATACATAAAACTTAACACAATTTGTTATAATTACATTACTTCAGTTTTTCATTGAAATGTTACAATATGATTGGTTATGAAGTGGTCACATGATTATAAAAGTGATGTTTCATATCCAAATGAAACTCAAATCCGAACTTGCACGTGCCTCCATGACGACGTCAGATGTAAACAATCAATGGCGTAGTAATTTCCAACAGCAAATAATCTAACACAAATAAAATTCACAACGAAAAATTCAACTACATTAAATTTTGGTGTGATTTAAATATTATTATAAGAATTGAATGCATTCTTTTGAAGTTTCATTGGGGCATGAAAGCGTTGATCGAACTACATTTTCAAATGTACTTCGGTCAACGCTTTCATACCCCAATGAAACTTCAAAAGAATGCATTCAATTCTTAAATAAAATAGGATGTTGGATTATGTATCAAACTAAGTTCACATATTCACTGCCATGTTGGTTTTCTCTGTTTACTCTCCCTTTCATTTATTATTTTATATTCAGAATCTAAATAAAAATAGCTTTGGACTTGTTTGTTTTCATTTAACAATTTGTGAATATGAATGGCATAGAATAAGATGTTCAAGAGTTACCTCTGTTTTCAATAAGAATTAGAAATTATTACCATGAAAAGTAGATCTGGTTCCTATAAACAAATATATATAATTTTGTTTTGAAGTGCTTTACTGTGGCCCTTAATGTTTTAAGATGTATTAAAAAAGAATCTAAAAGAGATATGTTTAATATTGATATTGTTATGCCTGGCCTGCCTGGTCTTTTATTGTACACTAAAAAAATTGTTTTTTGAAGATAACAAATCGGGAGCCATGAATCATAGGACAAACAATATATTATATGGTGAGAAGAAAAATAAAGTAAAGATTTAACAATTGTCAACAAAGCACTACACAGAAAACTAAAGGTCGAGCAGCACGAAAAAATCCTTCGTATAATTCCTGAACTTTGAGCCAAATTCTTGAAAGGAAAAAAAACTTGTACATGCACTTTTTATTGGATTTATTAAAATAGAATTTCATATACTATAAATTTGGAAAATTTGTTGCAGAAGATACTGCAGTATAGCTAAAGCTCAATGGTAATGGCTTTTTATGTGTTTTCATGTGAAATCTGTCAAATGTCCAATTGTACAAAACAATTCGTACTAAAATTTCCTCTAAAACCACTGTTTGAAGTAAACTATTCACTTATTAAATGATGACTAAATATATGTATTTCTTTTAATGGAAGAAAACTTCCATATTTTGAGCCAAAATGGGCTGAAATTTAAACTGTAGCTAAATAATAATGAGTTGTTGCACATGTATTCCAGGCTTTTCTGTTGAATGTGTAAAATTGCTGCTAATGTATGCATTTGTTTTGACAAAAGTCAGATCTAAAATTGCTTTGCCAATTTGATCCAAACATGGATGAGTCAACAATTGGATGACATCCTTTCAAAATGAAAACATTTCATTGAATGAATGTTTATTAAATTTGTCCAAATGATCAAACTTTTAAAGAATTTGCATGATAATGGTTGAAATTGGTTTTTTTATTGAATATTACCCATCAAATCCACTTAGCCAAGTAGAAGCTAATTCTAAACCCAAGTTTCTAAACAAAATAATCCACTCTGTATTGTCATGGATTTCATTTCTAGTAGGAGTTATCTTTCCTGTATTATATGTGGGTAGGTGGAGTTATCTATCCTGCACATTGTCAAATTATTCTTATTTTCAAATTAGAGTTGTCTTCCTTTGTATTCTGAGCATTTGTGATATGTTATGAACATTTTAAAAATTTCAGGATGGAAAAAATTAATCTTCAGAATAATGGGGGGAAAAACAACGGCAAAGGATATTGATATTTATTTTTCTCATAAAAGTTTATTAAAAAAAAATTGGTATCGACCTGTAAAAAAAATTATCATAAAATATTTATGTGTTGATAAAACAACTAAACTCCAGATGTAATGTTGAGGAAAATGGGTTACATTAATAAAAAAAAAAAAAAAAAGCTAGAAACTTGACAGCTGTTATTATCACATCGTTGTACTCTTTTATCTATCATTTGCACATTTTCCTGTTATCTTTCCCAGTGATATTTTTAGTAATTACGATGCTGATGCTGAAAATTATCGGTCAGTGAGATGTCAAGCACTGTAACGTCAATTTTGAAAGTCTTGACCTACATTAACACTAGTATCAAAGCTCATCCTATTGAACTTGCTGTGCTACTAGCGATATCGACATACGTTATCTCTAGTATCAAAGCTCATCCTATTGAACTTGCTGTGCTACTAGCGATATCGACATACATTAACACTAGTATCAAAGGTCATCCTATTGAACTTGCTGTGCTACTAGCGATATCGACATACATTAACACTGATATCAAAGCTCATCCTATTGAACTTGCTGTGCTACTAGCGATATCGACATACGTTATCTCTAGTATCAAAGCTCATCCTATTGAACTTGCTGTGCTACTAGCGATATCGACATACATTAACACTGATATCAAAGGTCATCCTATTGAACTTGTTGTGCTACTAGCGATATCGACATACATTAACACTAGTATCAAAGGTCATCCTATTGAACTTGCTGTGCTACTAGCGATATCGACATACATTATCTCTAGTATCAAAGCTCATCCTATTGAACTTGCTGTGCTACTAGCGATATCGACATACATTAACACTAGTATCAAAGGTCATCCTATTGAACTTGATGTGCTACTAACGATATCGACATACATTATCTCTAGTATCAAAGGTCATCCTATTGAACTAGCTGTGATACTGGTGATATCGACATACATTATCTCTAGTATCAAAGGTCATCCTATTGAACTTGCTGTGCTACTAGCGATATCGACATACATTATCTCTAGTATCAAAGCTCATCCTATTGAACTTGCTGTGCTACTAGCGATATCGACATACATTAACACTAGTATCAAAGGTCATCCTATTGAACTTGATGTGCTACTAACGATATCGACATACATTATCTCTAGTATCAAAGGTCATCCTATTGAACTAGCTGTGATACTGGCGATATCAACATACATTATCTCTAGTATCAAAGGTCATCCTATTGAACTAGCTGTGATACTGGTGATATCAACATACATTATCTCTAGTATCAAAGGTCATCCTATTGAACTAGCTGTGATACTGGCGATCATGTCTGTCTCGACCTTCAAAACCACCGTTATTCTATATTTATTCCAGATTACATTGGTGCTGTCCCTTGATGATAATTGGGTTTTTTTTTATAGATAGCCTAATTATAATCTCTACACTAATGACAATTTTGTTTAAACTAAGATGTTCTATTTAAAAAAAAAAATGTTAAAAGGGGATTTTTAAGCAGCAACTGAGTGTAACATTTATTACTTCCCTTGATGTACAAAACATTGACACTGTTTAGATCATGGAAAGATTTTTGGAAAAATAACTTGAAATAAATTAATTTTATACGTGTTTTGATTGGTTTAAAAAGTTGAGGTTATTTGTCAATGAACGGAATCTAAAGATAGACGTCGTTCTCAAGGCGTTGCGTGCCGTTGTCATCAAACTGTGTTAAATAGTTTTTTTTATATATTTGATTATGAAATTCCTTCCGATTCCCATCACTATGAGTGATTATATGCTCCTGATGGAAAGATATATAAGAAAGTAAAAAGATGTAGTCCGTCATTAGTATAAAACAAATCCCCATTCTCTTTTTTCTTGTCTCTCGTGAGGACCAATTAATAATTTGTAGGACTTTTTATGACTAATTGATATTAAATCTATGAGAAATATAATTTCAAAATCTAAAGATAGACGTCGTTCTCAAGGTATTGCGTGCCGTTGTCATCAGGTGATTTTCTTTAAATGAGGCACCTTTGGGGTTATTTAAATTTATTTCCGATTATTTGCCTTATTTTGAAAAAAATTTATATATTTTTCAATATCATAGCAAAAAAAGTTTGAATTAATTTATAAGGATTGATCGAAATTATTTGTTCGGTTCATTTGAAATAACCTCAATCAGGTTGTACACACCCTTGCGTAACCCGATTGAGGTTATTTCTTCATGAACCGAACAAAAATTGCGATCAATCCCAATTGCATTTTTCTTTTTAACATTTTTCCCTCAATTCTTGCTACACAGGAAGTCAATTCATGTACTTATAATTTATAAAATATAGAATATCAATTTGTATGTAATTATTTAGAATACTGATGTGAACTGAGTGAGTTTTTATATCTTTACATGAGCATGTATATAGATCAGGCTGATAGCATGTTGGTGGTTCAAGTTGTTTTATAGAATATCTCAATGCTGATCATTTCTTCATTTGAGTGAGTAATTGTTGTTTAACCCCAACTCAGCAATTTTTCAGCTGTATCATTGTGATTCTCCATTTGAACATATTGAGTGATTAGTGGTGTTCCGATGATCGATTTTTCATCAAACTGTGTTAAATAGTTTTTTTTTTTATATTTGATTATGAAATTCCTTCCGATTCCAATTAATAATTTGTAGGACTTTTTATGACTAATCGATATTAAATCTATGAGAAATATAATATCAAAAATAAATCCTACAAATACCAGTAAATCGTGTGCAATCAATTATATTTCAAGGTCCCAGTGGTCATGAATAATTGCAAAGTAACTTTATTTAAGCAGCCACTAGTGGAGCAGGAACTGCTTACCCTTCCGGAGCACCTGAGTTCACCCTTGGTTTTTAGTGGGGTTCGTGTTACTTGATCTTTAGTTTTATGTGTATGTTTTGTAGATCGTTGTTTGTCCTTTTGTCCTTTTTCTTTTGACCATTGTGTTGTCTGTTCTTCTTCGATTTACGGATTATGATTACCCCTTTGATATCTTCAAACTCTTCTTTTGACATTAAGCAATGATAAATTACCCAAAGTTTTTACTAGTTAAAATTCAGTAGTCATGACCACCTAACCACCTAACCTCAATTTGAAAACCACAAAACATATACATGTACTATAATAACATTTTTCATGAAATAAATTATTTGATGTTTTATGGTGTAATTGGAGGATTTTGGTGAACACCCATACATTTTTGAACAAACTCTATATTATATAATTAATAAACATGTAATTAATATATTTGACTAGATCTAAGCCTTAATCAAATACGAAAGTTATAGAAAATCAATATTTAGACAAAGTTGGTTTATTAAATAGAAATTGATATTTAATCAGTCACGATTTCGTTAAATTAGGCATTACTTTTATAGTGGGTTTAATTTTTATCAGTAACCAAACACATAAATATATAAGATAAAATAATTTAGCTAAGCCTTTACCATGGATGGTGATTGCAATTTAGACAAACATTGACAATTTGTGATTGATATTAATCGTAAATCAAAACAAACTCATTTAAGTTAAATTAAAAAGACATATAATTTAATGGAAATTTGACCATGATTGTATTTAATCAAATGAAAAACGAAAAACTTAAATCGTCTTAGTGACAATCAAGTGGAAATGTTAAAAATGTAATCATGACTTCTTATATGAAATAGACACCTAATATGCATTGTGACAATAACATAATCTCATTATTAACTTAGAAATCTGATTTCGTTATGTTGGTGTGAAATTTTAAAATGGATATTTTATCTTTGTGTGTTTCTTGTGTTATATGGAAAAAGACATTAAAGTGATTGGAAAAGGTTTAATAAGGAAATAATCAGTTTCTGACTAGGATAAGAAAGAATAGATTTTATTGCAAAGATATAATTTTTATTTATGTTGAAATTGCAATTTTGCATTGAAAGACAGGTTTAAAGGCATTTCAACTGATATCAAGTGATTTGATGAATTGAGGAGATATTGTGTGTCATGAATCAATTTAAATTAACAAGAGAAATATCAAGGCTGAAGGTTCATTGTGGTGTTGCATTAATCAAGATTTAAATTGGTGATTATTTTCAAAGTTGAAATCATTTTTTTTTATATTGATGAAAACTACTCAAGACAAAATGTATATGAACTTTTCCTTTGAACTCAGTAGTTAAGAAAAAATTCAAATGAAATGACAAAAATAAGTCGAAGATGTGTGACATTACAATTTTTTAATTTTTTTCGTGGTTTGTTTAATTCCACGTTTATTTCAGTTTGAGAAAAGAGATTTTTAATGTCACATTATACAACAGGTATTTATATATGTCAATCAAACAGGGGTTATTCTCTGCTGAAAACTATGTTTACATAATCGAATGTCTTTGTCATTTAACAATACCTTCAGTGTATTGCGTATGGACAAAAGTCATAGCTAAAGGAGTCTTCATACAATTGAAATAAGGAAAACAATACCGCATTATGACACAACATGGAACATCTATTTAGTTTCCTTATTTACAAGATTTAAATCGGTATGATAGAGAGGAATGATGGTAAATTAAAGAGATTATTAAAATGTCATCATACAACTATAAGAATTTACAATGGAGGAACTGTCAATAACATTTCAATATTTAAACAGGAGTTTTCTCTTTCTGATGTTTGTTTTACTTCATGTGTGTTTAGTAAATAATTGTTGTTACAAGAAATTAGTCAATGTTTGTCAAGTCGACCTTAGATATGTAGTCAAATGAATTGAAAAAAGAAAAGAAAAATTGAACATAGTGGCAAGCAGAAATTTTGTTTCAATTAAAAAGGAGTCAAGAAATAAAAATTAACATAAAAATTTGTGCATGGAATTGAATTGATGAAGAGACAAGTTACGGTTCATTGATTTGTGTAATTTTAGTGTTACATGTAATACAGGTTAATATTACCAAGGGAATTTGGTATATTCTTGGATCATTTCAACCTTTGCAGCAATTTATTGATTATTATTCATAACAAAGGACTTTATAGTATTGGCGATAATTATTTTTTTTTAAACAATTACAATTCTGTGAAAAAGGATATTGGAATATATGCACTTTCATTGCAACAAGAAATTTACAAATGTTGCAATTATTTTTTCCTGCAAGAATGAATCTCTTCTTTTATTAGTTTATAATGAAAGAAATTTCTCATTAGAAAATATTGTTAGCATCATTCTTCCATTGAAGAGAAATGTACTTGATGTGGGTTTGATATTCAATGGTGATCAGATTCAATTCATTAAGTATTGTATATAGCCAGTACACTTTGTACAGATTAAGATCAAAGTAGAAATATATCTGTTTTGGAAGCCATATTTATTAAAAATTATATCAAATGGAAATAAACAGTTATTCAACTGAAGCTGAAACTGTTTGACAAACTTGATGTTTCATTTACAAACTTGATGTTGTTTGTGTCTGTTTAATGAACGTTTTTGACTATAAATTTTATTTGATATATTTTGTTCCGTTCAGTCTGGCTACAGGCTGCCCGATCCCTATGTGGATGCCAACTGGGTCATAAAGGAAGAATTAAACTCTGGAAATGTTTGGAAAGTGAACATGTCCTTTCCTGATTATGTGACCAAATTCAGACGAAAAATGGTGGAAATCCGTTCCCGATTTAGAGACACTGCTCGTTTAGGATTGTATGCTGATTATTGGGTTCCTCCAATCCCCTCATCATTTCAGCCATCATCGTAAGTAACGTTTCACTTTCCTTGTCAAGTAGTGGCAGTTTTCAAAACTGAAACAATTATTATAAACAAAGGGTTATATGAATTATTGTCATCATTTTGTAGTCCATCATCCAATAACTAACCATTGGAACTGACTGGAAACAAACTTGCCAGGAATTTTATTTTGACAGTCTTCAAGGTACATGTAGTTTGTTATCCTTGTTCCAATTAAAAATTTTAAAATGTCAAAAGAAAGTTTACACAATGATAGGTCAACAATTCCACCATCATCAACAAACCGATCTCTATTGCAGGGGATAAAATTATTACATGGCTATCATGGTAGGAATGTTCCTTACAAGAAGTGGGTATTTTTTGATAAATTGGAAATTCAAGATGGCCACCACTGCATAACATAGAACCCTATGAGAAATTGTATAAACAGCCTCTTTTCAAAAACAAGAAACTTGATTAAGCCCAAAATATACATGAATGATCAATAGATGATAGGTTACTATGGTATAGTTTTTGTGGATTAGAAATTCAAGATGGCCACTAACTGAAAAATGGATTGAACCAATACTTTATGATATCCAGGTGAGGTGTACATGAACCTATAATTCATTGCCAATTATGGTAACTGGTGGTATTCAAAACTGAAGCAAATCTCTATTACCTCTTTCTACAATGAGAACTAATTAAGCAATGTTTCTTTTACTTCTTTCAATGATAACAAGTTTACAGTATTCAAATGTATATCACCACTAAAGTTCTGAGTTTGAATCCCACTCATGGTGTGGTGTACTCGATACAACATTATGTGATCAGGTTTGTTAGTGACTTGCGTCAGGTCGGTGGTTGAAAGTGGCATTCTTTCTCCTGGTACTCGAAGTACATTTTGTGCATTTTTCCTGATTTATGTCCCCTTGTTTGATCAAGTGTACTACATTATGTGCATTTTTAGAGCACTAGACATATATCAAGTTTCCTTCATAGAATGTCATAAAAAGTGATATCAGATAATTGTTAATACCAGATTGTAGTATAAATGACATATGATATTGTGATTATATCAGAGTTTTTCATAGACTTCATTGGACTAGAAACTGTCATTCATAATCTGTCAAAAGTAATTTAAAGATCAATGTAAAATAGAAAGTGAACCATGCACATTTATTTCCCTTGTAAGACACTGTAAACACAAAGATTTGTGTAAGAAAGTGACCTGTCTTTGTTGTTTGCTGTTTACACCACAGAAAAATGACTGCCATTTCTATATATTTCTCTTTATATATTCAATGTAGGTAAATAAAAAAAGTGTTGTACCTCTGAATCAAGATTACATCATGGAAAAATATAAACATGTAATCATTAAGACATTTTGATTGATTAGTAACTGTCTAGCAGTACTTTTGGTGTTATTTATAATCATAATTACTTCATGCAGATTTTCATACTCCTACACAGGGTCACTATGACTACAGTGGTATGATACTCAGATTTATATCTACCTTAGATACAATCACTGCCTATCACCACTAAAGTTAGACTGCCACAGTGTGGCTAGGTGTGCTCGACATAACTATTTGTGATAAAGATTGTCAGTTACATGTGGAACTTTGGTCGGTTTCTCCGTGTTTTCTGGTTTCCTCAGCCAATAAAATCAACCGCCATGATGAAATATTGTTGAAAATGATGTAAACCCCAATAATCAATTTTGATTGGTTCATTCTCATATTGTATAGAACTCCTAAAATAATACTGGTAATTGCTATAAGTAATACTGGTTCAAAAAGAAACGAAACCTTCTAAATATAAAGACACGACTTATGAATTTGACATTTAACAGGAAAGTTTTTGTTCTACTGCTTTGACTTAAATCCGTTTTCTGTGAAATAAAGACAAAAACAATGAGACAGACATCCTCATCATTTGAGGTGTGGTAGACATACGTTGAGTGAGAAAAGTTTACAAGTAATAAGTACCGGTACTTACAAATGTTGTCTACTTGTTTCTGGAACATTTATCTGGTGAGTGGTTGATGAAGTAATTATGCTATGGGGCTGTGCTGAATGCCACTTTCAACAATATGGCAGTCAGTTTTATTGGTGGGAGAAAACAGAGTACCCAGAGAAAATTGCTGACCTGCTGCAAGTCACTAACAAACTTTATCACATAATGTGGTATTGAATAAATGTACACCTCACCATATTCAGGAATCCAACTGACAATTGTAGTGGTGACAGGCACTGATTGTATATGTATATATATGTATATTTGTATATGTAAAACTTAACTACCATACAATCAGGACCACTACATCCCAAGTATACCTAAAATGTTGCCCATAATGATATTGGTAAATGGTAGCTGTTCAATATATTAATTCATCAAAGACATGACAAAAACATGATGATAATACCAACTTTGCTGTCATTCATAAGGAACAATAAACATTATATATTGAAATATTTTTGGAATTGAGCACCTTAGAAAGTTGTGTGATATGAAGTGAAGCCAACAATGTTTCAATTTTTGGAGATAATAAGATTGTTACTGCTTGTCAGATCTTAAAAAGATAGTGAAGAAATGTTTACTTTTCATTTTAAATACCAAACATGTATTAAATAGTTTATGTTAAATATACACAAAAGTTTGAACAGTTGATCAGAGCTGCACAGTTTCATGAAATGAATTGCATTCTGATTATTCTTATGATATTTAGGGGGCGTCGTGGCCATGATCGTATGGTATTTGGATTTCCAACTACCTTTGGAATCAGTGCTAATCACCACTGATGTTGTGAGTTTGAATCTCGATCAGGGCGAGGTGTACCACATTATGTGATAAACTTTGTCAGTGACTTGTGACAGGTCATGGTTTTCTCCGGGTACTCCTGTTTCCTCCACCGATATAACTGAAATATTGTTGAAAGTGACTTTAAACACCATCAAACAAACAAACAAACATCTAATATTTAATTTCAAAGTTGTAAGCTAATTTTGATTGAATAAACATTTGTTAATATTACCATATGTTAGTGGTAAAAATTAGGGTCTACAATAATCAAAAATGGTTGATATCTTTGTTTCATCATTTTTGGGCAAAATGAAAAAATCTTTCATCTCAATTCGGTGATTATTTTTGTTATACTTGACCAGAAGGCCCCCTCCCCCCTTTGTATTTATGTCACTTGTAGTTAATATTTGAAAGTGGAAAAAACAATTTTTATTAAAATGTACTTTTACTGATCTTTGTGTTTTGTGTCTATTCATATTTCATGTTGAAACTTTATATTTCTGGTCCTAACTTGTATGTTTTGTGGATTAGGGTTCAATATTCTAGATATTTATTTGAGATTAAGATATTTTGACATCAAGAACTTCTAGTCATTTCTATTGAGGTCTCCCTTACTGAACAGAGAACAGACTATAAATAATGTAATATATATTGGTTGTCATTCATGTACAGATTAAGGGACCTATTATTTTCTTATACTGTGACATGTCATTTAGGCGTTGTCAAACTGTATCCAAGCATTGGGATGTTAGGGAAATATTGTCAAATTGAAAAAGGTATTAGTGTTAAAAACACTGTTTACAGTGTATTAGATATTATATGTAAGTTTTAGATATGAATATATTGTGTAGATTGTTATCCCCTCGCCTTCCGTCCGTCCTTCCATAACATCCTTGTGAACACTCTAGAATCAACATCCTTCTATGGATTTTGACCAAACTTGGTACATACTTAGTCCTTAAGAGAATCTGGAACCCTATTGATTTTCAAGGTCAAAGGTCAAGGTCACAGGGTCTAAATTTTACCCTGTAACATCCTTATGAACACTAGAATCAACATCCTTCAATGGATTTTGACCACACTTGGTACATACTTAGTCCTTAAGAGAATCTGAAACCCTATTGATTTTCAAGGTCACTGGGTCAAATTTTTTACCACATATTCATAACATCCTTGTGAACACTCTAGAATCAACATCCTTCAATGGATTTTGACCAAACTTGGTACATACTTAGTCCTTAAGAGAATCTGGAACCCTATTGATTTTCAAGGTCAAAGGTCAAATCTTTAGGCGAGGGGATACGCCACGCTTTGCGTTTTCCTTGTTTATTTGTGTAGTATATAAAAATAATAGTGGGTGTAAGTGGACTTTTACAATATTCTTCCATAATTCATAATGTTCATAAACTGTGGCCTATAGTTGGGTAATGTGTTTGGAGAGTGTCATGCTCCGGTGCATGTAGACCGCTTTTGTAGATTTCAAAATGTGTACTGTTAGGCACATTGTAACCGTTACAAAAAGCAAATTTCCCCCAATTCAACTCTCCATGCTTTTCCAGTAGCAATCAAAAGTTGTTATCCTTGTTGTCACATTCCTCCCTCATTTCTGTATAATGTTTTGATATTCTATAACCTATTCTCATCTTGAATATGCATAAAATATATGCTGCTGGATGTTAAGCAACAAGTAATCAATCATAATGTTATTGAGTAAATTTATTTTCTTGTTAAATCTTGAAAAATGGGGGGAAATCTTGACTCATTCATATTACCCCTGTAGTAGAAGGCATGAATATTTAGTGAGCATATTGTAAAATATCTGAAAATGAAGAAACAACACACAGGGTTTCCTTCATGGCGAAAGGCTCCTAAGATGGACACCCATTACTGAAAATGAACTTTTTTTTTATAAATTGTGAAAATTTCTGCATTTCTACAACTGATTCACTGTGTGAGCAATTACAGGCTCCATAGGATCTCTGGTTTCAATTAATCCACTAGAGATACTTAGTATAATAATTATGTCAATGGACTTTGAATGTTTAACTATTTAGTATTTGAAGTTCAGGGAAATACAGATATTGACATCAAATAAATTAAAAATTAAAATCATTCTTTGGTTAAAATACATCTAAAGCCCAAATGAACAAATAGTAAAGCCATAACAAAAACATTTACTTACTTACTGAAATTATTTACATTCTTATCAATTTATAAACCAAGTCTTATATAACTTTTACTTGTGCCATTTATTATGCATATTTTAAAAGTATTAAGGGGTATAAAATGGATTACTTTCCTTGATTTTCACCCCAAAAAAATGTACAATATACTATCACAGTTTAGATCAAGGAAAGATTTGAGAAAAATAAGACATTTTTTTCTTTAATCATTTTTCCTATAAAATTCTAACGACACAGGAAGTCTCAGTGATATTATTTTTTTAAAATTTAAAATTGACGTTTCCGTAGTAATCAAATGTAAAACAGTTAAGTGTGAACAGTTTTCACGTCATTATTGTTTTTGATATCTGATTGAACAAACATTTTAAAATTCCCTTTCTATGGATAAAATACAGGAAGAGATTAAATTTTAGATCACTGACATTTATTGTTCCAGAGTTATGCCCCTTAATTATACATGAAAATGATGTTTTTGTATGGTTTTGGGTCATGTTTACAATATCTGATTTAACTGAAATTAGACAATTACATTCAGATGGATAAAATACAGGTCAATGTTGATTTTAAGGTATCAGACTTTTATCATTCCAGAGTTACAATGTATGGCTGTTAATTATTGGTAAAATGATGGTTTTATTGGTTTTTGAGTGTTATGTCAAGTACTGGTTATTGCATCCATTTAGAATTTCAATTGAGCTTTAAATGGATAACATACAGGTCAAGTTTGGATTCACAATTAACATTCCTAAGTGAACACTTACCACAACAATAGCAATATGGCTTGTTACATCTGTGATTCCATGTACATTTTTTAGGTTAAGTTGACATTTGTCATTTCTTGGCCCCTGCCATCAGTTGCGATACTCCTTAGGTGGTTCTCTTTCAAGATTGTGTCCGATGATCTTCCCTTTTATTCAAGATGACCATCAAATCTTTTGACAAGCTTTTGCTTAATAACTACTGGATTGATTGAAATGAAATTGAATTAAAAAAGTCCTTTGATGGTTCCCTTCCAAAATGTGTCTATTGGTCCTGTCCACTTTCCAACATGGCCACAACTTAGCAAAACTGTCAAACAAATAATCCATTAACATCTCTGGTGATTAGTTAGTAATTACAGGCACTCTGAAGCCTATCTTGTTTGTTCAGAATAGACAGGTATTCATGATAGACAGGTTACATTTTCTATGGTTCCTGACATATAGACTACATTTGGTATCAGGTTTACTCAGGATTTTGTATTAGACAGAATTCCCTGTGTATGTCTTATACAGTTACGAGAGCCTTCACCTATTGCATGTCACATTTTAATCATATTTAATTTATTAAATTATTATTTTAATTCTGCAGGTAATTATAAACCTCTTTGTTTTATTTTGACTGGTAACTTTGTTTCATATCTGTGTGTTAATAAGCTGAGAGATTTAAAAGACAAACATGATTTCTGAACCGTATTTCTATCTTTTGAATGTCTTGTTTTATATTGTGTACTTTAGGAAGCTTTTCCCGCTCCCATACAACCCCAGAATTGAAAGAACTCATGTTAAGTTTTAAGTGCGCCTTTCATATCATTTAGGACAAAAAAACAATATTGAAAGATTATCAATATAATTTACTACTCATTTGTATTATTGTGCAGCATTGTATTTTCGGCAAAAGAAAAACACTACATGAAGTATATGCTATTTAAACATGGATATATTTCTGAAGACAAAAACATATCCTGAAAAGAAATTATGTTGAGGAATTATTTAGCAAATATTAGAAATAGACAATGGGAGAAATTTAAAAGTATTACTCTGTGGTGTTGACATTATGGCCAAAGTATTTGAAAATGTATGATACCTCAAGATACGAGGTGACGCGAATACCAAGATGTGATGAGGAATCTCTTGTTTGTGTTGGAAGGAATCGTCAGTCAGACTTAATGCACCATTGCCAATTGTTAAGTGCCAGATTGAACACCCCATGTAATTTTCGGTACCATAATAGGAAAACTCGTAGCGCTGATTGGTGAGTCTATATAGTCTTATCTTTAAGTCTGTGTTGTCAGTTCACTTATCAAAAAGATATTCAAGAAGTCTTGTTTTTCACTTATCAGACATTTGATATTGTAATTTCCTAGACCTTGGGTCAAAATGATACTTACTAACTTAGATGTTAAATTGAAATCAGTTTTAGTAATTAGTTAAAATTATTTGTTCAAATTTTACCTCATTTCTTGTTGGACTTGTGCCACATCTGTTTCGATAGAAATGTGAAGAATAAATTGTCAACCTGAAAAATCAATTATTGAGATTCAGTATAATATATAAAACTTCAAATAGAAGTACAATCAAACCTTATAGGGCACCTTTACATAACAAATCACTGTCTACAAAAGGTAGTCTCATTTTCCCCATTAATGAATAGTGCATATATGTTTAACCTGTATATAAAGGGCAACTGCTCATAAAGGTGACATTTTCAGGTGCCTTGAGTGGTCTCTATATACAGGTTTGACTGTTTATGATTTTGTCTTCAGAACGTTATGTATACCCTGGATGTTGGATTGACCAATCTTTACATTTGGGTATGTATACCCAGGATGTTGGATTGACCAATCTTTACATTTGGGTATGTATACCCAGGATGTTGGATTGACCAATCTTTACATTTGGGTATGTATACCCAGGATGTTGGATTGACCAATCTTTACATTTGGGTATGTATACCCAGGATGTTGGATTGACCAATCTTTACATTTGGGTATGTATACCCAGGATGTTGGATTGACCAATCTTTACATTTGGGTATGTATACCCAGGATGTTGGATTGACCAATCTTTACATTTGGGTATGTATACCCAGGATGTTGGATTGACCAATCTTTACATTTGGGTATGTATACCCAGGATGTTGGATTGACCAATCTTTACATTTGGGTATGTATACCCAGGATGTTGGATTGACCAATCTTTACATTTGGGTATGTATACCCAGGATATTGGATTGACCAATCTTTACATTTGGGTATGTATACCCAGGATGTTGGATTGACCAAACTTTACATTTGGGTATGTATACCCAGGATATTGGATTGACCAATCTTTACATTTAGGTATCTTCTTTATAGTTGTTGTAGTTGAACATTTGTATCACTGAGACTCATTTCATGGGAAACTAACTCCTTGGTCCATTGATGTATTAACAATTTAGTTATGAATTCTAGTGTTAGACATTTTACTGTCCAGACCTAGGTAAACGAGTTGTTACGGCCTAGCACCATGACATAGGTTCACACCCAGATAAAAACACAGGGTCATAGTTTGAACAAGACAACATGAAAATAATAACATATTAGCATTAAAAAAAAGTATCAGGATAGTTACATGGTTTTGGAAAAGAAAAATACAATAGTAGAGTTTAAGTGGTATTGTTGGCTTAGTTAAAGTCATGTGTAGATTTATCTACCCTCATCAGTGTAAAGAAAAAATATGTCCTATGAGGTATTATCCAGTATGATATAATTTCATAGAAATTTGACATGAAATAATGTCCATGTCTGTAAGAAAGAATTTATGTGAAAATATATGGTGGACAAGATTTCATAGATTGTTCTATTAAAAAAAAGTCTTCATGAAAGAGAAATAAATCAACTTAGGTATCATGACATTATGAAATTATGGCCTTTTTAAAAAGGAGACTAATTTAATAATGTTTTGAATGACATGAGTTTATATATCAATCGAAAGTTCGTCATTAAAGCAGATGTAAACATTGATATGTTATGGATGGAACTTTTTAATTTTTTATCAGAGGATTAATATACTCAAGATATCAGAGAAAATGCCAAAAAGAACTTTGAAAGAAAGAAAAAATCACTTCAAAGTTTAAAACAATGAACTGTACCCCTGACACAATTTTATAGTGGACATCAATTTGTGTTACACATACACCTCCACCCAAACATAGGGGGCTGTCGTGGTCGTGATCGTATGGGAGTTGGATTTACAACTGCCTATGCAATCAGTGACTATCGCCGCTAAAGTTGTGAGTTCGAATCCCGCTCAGGCGAGGCGTATTCGATACAACATTATGTGATAAAGTTTGTCAGTGACCAATAAAACTGACCGCCATGATATAACTGAAATATTGTTGAAAGTGACGTTAAACACCAAAACCCTAACCCTAAGTATAGAAGGAAGTTAAGACAGAGCAGTATATATGAATACTATTAGATTGAAATGTTGTGTAATATTTGACAGACTTTATTGTAAATGGGTTTACTATGACCGATATAAAGTTCTTTACATTATGATAAAATATGTTTATTAGATATTTAAATGATTATTTTTCAGATATCTTGTTTTAATTCAATCAATAATGGTACACAGTATCTTTTTTTCAATCTTGATTTAAATTACATTGTAGAAAAAAATAACAATAAATTGTGAAAAACAATACAGAATATACTGATGGCTTATGGTCAAACTGATATTATAATGGATACATTTTGATAATGAAATAATCTGAAAGAGTGTTAGTGGAATCTGGCTTTTAATGCATTTAAAACTTGGCCTATTTTTCATTTTAATGTACAGGAATATTATTTATTGTTGGAATATATATATACAAAATGTATAACCCATTTATTTTTAACATACTTTGACATTTTAAACCTACTTTGATAGCTGATGGAATCAATTCATCTGACACATGGTTAATCAACTGAAGTCCACCGTATGATTTTGTTGTAATAAATAATTTACATTTAAAACAAGTAGTGAATGAATTTGAATATATTTTAGTTGTTCACTTCAGTTTTTATTGAAAATATCAGTAATTATTGCTGTATTGATTACCACAAGGTTTTTTTTAACTTTAATATGTTGCATATAGATGACATGTTTAAATAGGGAATTTTTCTTGAAAAAGTTAGATCTATCAGCACACACTGACATTATTAATTTTACTAATTTTACAGTGACTATGCATGTAAAATGACATTTCAAGGATGACTGAGCAAACAGATATACTAAATGTGTGATTGTTTATGCTCATTCCTCCTCCATTAACAGTGGGAAAAAAAACAAAAAAACATTGTACTTATGAAAAATTCATGAACCTTTTTTATTGGTCCCATTACAAAATCTTAATGCTGTATCGACTAATCAGATCATATCTTTCTTACAGTAAATAATCAGTTCAATTCCTCTATTAGGAGAATCCTTTTCAATAATGAGTATTATTAAATGGCTGCCTTCAGCTTCAGCCTACAGTGCATTTTGGAACTGCCTGTCATTCATTGGTTAAGAATACTATTTACAATCAACTACTGACCAATTACATCTTGATTTACAAATGTAAATTGAAACTTTTGTGTACTTTAAGGAATAAAAATTCATTAGTTTTTTAAATTGTTATTTAATTGCAATAAAGATTGATAAAAAAAATTAATATGAATCAAAAACTAGCATATTTTGTTTTTCTTATTTAACGTGGCATTAGCTACGATTTTGACCAAAAAAATTATGTTTTGGAAATTGGTAAATAGCTTTAAAATGATGAAATAAAGGTAAATATTTCACATTAAACAGCTTATCGTACCACTTTTCGCCTTTTGAGAACGAAAATTACCATCAGTTCTTTTTCCGTAATTAACGCAGACTAAAAGCAGATTCACAGAAAATAAGAAATATGTGCATTGTTGTACTGATTTAATGACGATTCGGCAAACTCCGTAAACAATGCCGATAATTAATAAGATGGCATCCATTTCTTGATCGATCTCAAAACACGAGCAGTTGCACGTTTTATTAAGGCATCAATCATATCTGATAGTTTTTATGGATAACAAAAATTTACGATTTTGGCAGATAATGCCACTTTAAATGAGGTTTTTGTTGTACCATTTTATTATTACAATTAAGCAGAAACCTGTCATTCAACTATAATTTATTTGTAAATTAATTTCATTTTTTGAACAAATAGATTGAAAGTTTAGTGGAAGTATAATGATAAATTTTGCAATATCATGAAAATTACGGAGTAATTAGAGAAAATTAGAATTTAATCAAAATTATATTAAGAGTACCGTTATGTATAATAAATCTACCAAATTATTGTAAGGTTATAATATTTGGATTTGTTGACAAATATAGTGATTCTTATTGTTGGTGAAAATACAAAAAATACAACTTGTTAAAAAAAATGAGTGATTTTAAAAAAAATTGTAAAAAGCAAAGGGTGAAAGTGACGACTAAATTAAAAATATTAACACCCAGGATTGATAAGAAAACAGCTTTGAAGATCATCAAACTTTATAAAGATTTCAACAGGTATATATAGCTTTTAACTTTTCTGTTAGTGTAGAGTGAGCATAAATGTTTTTATTCTTGATTGTATTTTTCTCACTTACCAAGTGTAAAATAAATTGGTAATGTAATTGTTTTCAAAGGCACAAAATTACAAATCAGTGTAAATTTGATTGTACAGTCCAATACTTGTTTGAAAAATATTACCTCCCTTTAATAAAATTATGCACTCTTTTGGACCTCTAGTTTACCATTCAGAAATTTCCCTATTTTTACAAGGATATGGTACCACTGAGGTTTCAACATTATAGTAAAAAGGCTGTAAAAGTCTTTGAAATTCTAAAAATAGTTTTTTCATGATAATTTGTAATATTAAAAAAAATGTACAAAAAACATGATATTTTAGAAGTATGCAGTAGAAGACTTGTAAAAAGAAATGAAGAATAATTGATGAAATTCTGTTTAGGATGCTGAAGATGAGAATACTAACTATTTTTAGTCATTCATAAGTTTCTGACCTTGACTTGCAGCAATTTCTCTTGAATGTTGAACTTTATTCATATAAAAATGCAAACTGATAGATTCAATTTACTTCTAAAACCCATAGTAACAAACTATTATTGTCAAATACCTTTTTTGTAGACCATAACAATGTTGTGGTACAAAAGTATTGGTATGTGGTTGTTGTCTTTTTGACACACAAAAACAAGATCAATCCATATGAAATTTTAACACACTGATCCTTTGTGTAGACTAAATATTCAGATTGTGTTTGGAGGTTGTAAAGGTGAACCCATTTCCAAACAAGAGACCCAAAGATTCAGTCTTATTAAGTCGCCAGTTGACGGTAGCCCTATATCTACATTACTTAATGGAAGGGTACCAATCTATTGTTTGCAAGTCAACAGACTTCTATTTTGACATATATTTCAGTCATTTTTATGGTTTTATTTTGTGATATTATATTTTATTATTACTGTAAAAAAAAGTACACGAGTAGTTACTTTAGAAATATGTAAAGTAACCACAGAAATTTTGCAAACCGAAGTTTTCAAACGAGATGCTGTTATCGACTTAATGACAACCAGTGACTGTTATTATCATAGCTTGTTCCACTGGAACAAATGAAAACTTGAGTAAAAGAAACAATCGTTTCTATAATAAATCTTTTCCTAGAAAATCAATGGGAAGTATTATGGAGAATATCTGTGGTTCATTTGAATAGAAGGATATTGATGTATGTTTCAATTCTTTTTGACAGCCATAAAAAGGATTTGTAATTGATTTCAGATATATACACAACATTCAGGCTTTTAATGAAACAATGAGTTTCCTGGACATCATTGGTCATGATTGAAATGTTATGTTTAATCTGTCTTTATGTAGTCTTATATTAGCAGTTGTGAAATTGTAAAAAAAAGTAATTAAATATTATTTGTTTCTATTTGTAGAATTCTGTTGGCATGTTGTTATCCCTAGAAATATTTATTTCAGTATTTATAGAAATCGACCTAGATTTCCTTCTCTTCTGAAACCACTGAACCATTTGTGAGTCAAACTTGGAGGAAATATTCCTTGTGTTTTGTTTTTTTATGAACACTTGTTTACTTTGTGTCATTTAGACACATGTGTTCTGAACACTATCTACTTTGTGTTTTTTTATACACATGTGTGTTGTTTGTTTTATGAACACTTGTCTACTTTGTGTCATTTAGACACATGTGTTCTGAACACTATCTACTTTGTGTTTTTTCATACACATGTGTGTTGTTTGTTTTATGAACACTTGTCTACTTTGTGTCATTTAGTCACTTGTGTGTTTGTCTTCTGAACACTTGATTTCTTTGTATTATTTAACCACATGTATGTTTTGTTTTTCGTCTGAACACTTCTATGTTGTTTCATTTAAGAATGTTTGTGACTTCTGAACACATGTATGCTTTGTGTCATTTAAGCACAATGCTTATCTATTTTGTATCATTTAAACACATGTGTGTCTTGTGTCTTTTGAACACTTCAACTGTGTTTCATTTAGAATGTTTGTGCTTTATGTCTTCCGAACACATGTGCATTTGTTTGCCTTTTAAACACATGTCTACTTTGTGTCATTTAAGCACATGTTGATCACATTTCTCTCTTTAAGTGAAGTAGGCCTGAATATATACTTGGAAGCTGAAGGAAACATTTTAGTGTCAGTAGGTACTTTATCAACTTTCTCATTCATAGTGAGGTATACATGAATATTTACTGGTAGCTGACATTCAATCTCCTTAAACAACAGATGTAAGTAGTATCTAGTGAGGCTGATAGTACTGTGCTGGTTGGGTGTATACCCAGTGGCGTCTATGGTAGCCAGAGTGGACTATTGCTGAAGGTATGAACATGCAACTTGACAAATCTTTCGCCTATTCCTCTGACTTTCCTATATACACTTTTTTTTCTATCTTTCCTACTTTCTCTGTAATTCATACTTTTTCTTAAGGATTGTACAAAATTATTTATTTAAATTAGTGCGCAACCCCCCGTGCAATAATAGTCAAAAGTGACGGTCAGCACGTACCGTGTAGATGTAGATGAAATTGACCAGTTTTTGTCACCTTTATACATGTATTTAGGTTTTTATTACTTATAACTGTAGTTATGTACTGTGTCTACAGACAACAACAAACTCTCATGATAACAAGTATTGGATGCTTCCCCACAGTAAGTGTAGAAAGTAAATCTATAGTGTGATCAATGAAGTCTCCCTCTTGTTGTCAAATGAAATGGACTCTTATAAGATCAAAGAAAAGAAATTGTGCATTAACTGTAACGATAGTCATTTATTGGAGAATCATTTATTTTTTATATCCATTTAATGATTTATATTGTATAAAAATCCATTTAATTTTATATTTCATTTCTGCACGTTAATCTATGGCTTTCTTGAGTCTTTTGTCCCCCTTGAAAGTTGTAACAATAAGTAATATCATGTTTATTTTCTATGGCCCACACTGCCTGACTATTGTAAAGTGTAAATTGGTTTTAAATGATTTTTCACTTTGAGAAGTGAATCATTTGTTTAGCTATTATCAGAAATTGTGTGCCTGACTTATTCTTCCAAATTAGGCTTTTCATTTGTTGATTTCATTCTATTGTTAAATTCTGTTGAAATTAAACAAAAAAAAATTCCTCTACCAAAAATATTATTTCAATCTCTGGATCTTCATTATCTGTTCTTTCAATAGATTTGTTTTGGGTTCCTGTTGCTT
This sequence comes from Bathymodiolus brooksi, assembly GCA_963680875.1. Taxonomy (NCBI): domain Eukaryota; kingdom Metazoa; phylum Mollusca; class Bivalvia; order Mytilida; family Modiolidae; genus Bathymodiolus; species Bathymodiolus brooksi. The sequence continues at coordinate 36,228,416 of OY804575.1, forward strand.
GTTTTGAATTCTTTGACATATATTAAAATAGCAATGTCTAACAGTAATGGACAGCAATTCTGTTAGCACTTTAACCATAGACATTACCATAGCATGATCTAGTGAAAGCACTACAAATCGTAGACATTACAATAGTATGGTCTAGTGAATACTTGTAAGGGTAACACAAATCTTTTATGGCAAAATATGCTAAAGATAATTAAAGAGAGGTAGCTCATAAAATGTATATACTCATTGCCTAAATCTTATAAAATTATCTCCCTTGATTGTAATTTGATATAGCTGCTGTCACCTCTAATGTCAAAATTATATCACTAGATACATACTAATAGGAGTCATATAAACATTCTTCTCATTCTTCAAAGTAAACTAGTATGACCACTTACCACTTTCAATTTAACTGTTTGTCAACTTTTAAATGACGTGCAGGAGAAAGAGAATATTGCAATATGTACAGCTGATGACTTGACCTTAATGACAACTCAATGTTGATCTATGTTATAGCTATTTATTCTTCTTCAACCCCTCTTACAAAACATGGTGTAATTTAACTAAACTTGACCATATTCCTTCTTATAACCTACTCACGGCTAGTTCTAGTTCAATGGTTAGCATGCTTGCTTAAGGTGTTGTAGATTGCTCGTTTCAGTCCAGGTCAGGTCAAGACAAAAACTAAAATTGGTATTTACTGCTCCACTAAGAACTCAGCAAGAGCAAGACTGGTTGACTTGGAATCAAGATAATGTTTTAAAGTTGAGTGAAGTGTCTACCCATGCAATGTTGTTTAGTTGAGTGAAGTGTCTACCCATGCAATGTTGTTTAGTTGAGTGAAGTGTCTACCCATGCAATGTTGTTTCAGTGAGCTAGCACTATAACAATTTACAAATTAGAGTGTTAGTCTTTTACTAGGCATCATCATCATCTCATTGAAATATAACTTGTTCTTGCCGTAATGTAACTCACTTGGAATTAACAACCACTCGCTCACTCAATGGGAACAGTAGGTGAATGAAGTTAAATGTAAGCAGGGGCAACAAGATTGTTCCAGATTTTTCTGTTAAATAATTCAGTTTGCTTATTATGCAAATTTTCAATATTTTGAAAAAACTTGATATGAAAATTTTTCCACTGAAACAAAAGAAACAATTTAAACCAATTTTAGGATGGTTCTTGAGTGATCCTGTTTAAAGACCATATCTGACAGTCCAACCCTCCAGGGCATGATTCTGTATTATTTTATCTGAATTTGATCTTCAGATAACTGAATTTTCGTGAAAATGGTAGTCAAATAGGATTTTATTAGCATACCATTGAATACTTTGGCCAGTTTGAAGAAAAAATATAAATGGTGTGAATAATTAAGGTTCTTGGGGCCTCTGGTTAACATTTATATACTTTAGCTTAGCCATTCACACAGATTTGTATATTTCCTCTTGTCATGATCAGAACATGAAAAGGAACAATACAGTTTGTGTAGTAAGTACAATGTACATAGATTCCTAAAATTATTACAGGTTTCCTGTAGAGTAAGAGTTACTCCCCTTTGATTGCAATACTTGCTTTAGAAATTATAGTTTGGAAAAGCCATTGAAAAGGAAGTGTCCATTCCAAAATTGAAGTAATATATTCTCAATGTGTGAAATACAATTTCTTCTGCAGCTCTCTCTAGATAATTTGGCAATTGATACAATACAGCTTGCTGATTGGCTAAATGTACAAATTAGACATGTTTCAACATTAATACAGAAAAATATGTTATTACCAAGTAAAATAAATTAAAATTAAAATTAAGAAAATTAAATATTCTTCACTGGTCAGTTTACTGTTTTATATTATGATGTTAGACTATTCAAGCTGATGGTTAAGTAGTACTTATTATTTCAGACAACATTTTTAATGTTTTGTTTTTTTCATGTACAAGGAATTTATCGCATTTTTGTATGCTGACCCAGCATGCCATCCAACTTACTGTACAGGGCTGCTATAACTATCAATAGAAAATAATGGTAAAGCACACATACAAACCTCCTACAAGCCAATATAGCCAAATGTTTCCAGCAAGTACATTATAACATATTGTTAGGGGGTGGGGTGAGGAGCACAGCTGCAAATAAAAAGAGGAACAAGTGAGGAAATCTAATTTAAGTTAGATTGTAAAATTCTCCTGGCAGACCAAAAATTTACAATGGAAAAGAAATATCACTCCCATGACCAGGATCACAGGATAGAAATTTAGTTGTAATTGAGTTAACTGGTAGTTGGATTTACATCTATCTATGCGATTGGTACCTGTCATCACTAAGGTCTGAGAGTTAGATTCACGCTTGGTCGGACAATTATCTATATTGTATAAATAGATATAAATTGTGCCTACCATACACTTGATATTATAAAGCTTTTTTTTTTTTAGTTTTTCTAATTATAATTATTGATAATAATTTTCATACTCAAATTTCAGTGATTGTACAAGATAAAATAGCTATTTTCGTAGGGATTTTAAATATTCAATCAATTATTTGAAATTGCCTAGATGTTCATCAAAACTGTCTGGTCTCACAGTATTGTAGTGTATTATATCAATATTGATTTTATCATTTTAATATGTTAGGGAAAATTAAAAGTTTCATTCTATCTTGTTTAAATTTAAGGCCAAGCCAAGCTGATATTTACTGGTATCGCTCTTGATGAATTTGCTTTACAAGAAATCAAATTCTACTCAAAGCTAATGAAATTGAATTTTACTTCACAAGAAATCAAATTCTACTCAAAGCTAATGAAATTGAATTTTTCTTTACAAGAAATCGATTTCTACTCAAAGCTAATGAAATTGAATTTTACTTCACAAGAAATCAAATTCTACTCAAAGCTAATGAAATTGAATTTACCTTACAAGAAATCAAATTCTACTCAAAGCTAATGAAATTGAATTTTACTTCACAAGAAATCGAATTCTACTCAAAGCTAATGAAATTGAATTTTACTTTACAAGAAATCGATTTCTACTCAAAGCTAATGAAATTGAATTTTACTTCACAAGAAATCAAATTCTACTCAAAGCTAATGAAATTGAATTTTACCTTACAAGAAATCAAATTCTACTCAAAGCTAATGAAATTGAATTTTACTTCACAAGAAATCGAATTCTACTCAAAGCTAATGAAATTGAATTTTACTTCACAAGAAATCGAATTCTACTCAAAGCTAATGAAATTGAATTTTACTTCACAAGAAATCAAATTCTACTCAAAGCTAATGAAATTGAATTTTACTTTACAAGAAATCGATTTCTACTCGAAGCTAATGAAATTGAATTTTACTTCACAAGAAATCAAATTCTACTCAAAGCTAATGAAATTGAATTTACCTTACAAGAAATCAAATTCTACTCAAAGCTAATGAAATTGAATTTTACTTCACAAGAAATCGAATTCTACTCAAAGCTAATGAAATTGAATTTTACTTTACAAGAAATCGATTTCTACTCAAAGCTAATGAAATTGAATTTTACTTCACAAGAAATCGAATTCTACTCAAAGCTAATGAAATTGAATTTTACTTTACAAGAAATCGATTTCTACTCAAAGCTAATGAAATTGAATTTTACTTCACAAGAAATCAAATTCTACTCAAAGCTAATGAAATTGAATTTTACCTTACAAGAAATCAAATTCTACTCAAAGCTAATGAAATTGAATTTTACTTCACAAGAAATCGAATTCTACTCAAAGCTAATGAAATTGAATTTTACTTCACAAGAAATCGAATTCTACTCAAAGCTAATGAAATTGAATTTTACTTCACAAGAAATCGAATTCTACTCAAAGCTAATGAAATTGAATTTTACTTTACAAGAAATCGATTTCTACTCAAAGCTAATGAAATTGAATTTTACTTCACAAGAAATCAAATTCTACTCAAAGCTAATGAAATTGAATTTTACCTTACAAGAAATCAAATTCTACTCAAAGCTAATGAAATTGAATTTTACTTCACAAGAAATCGAATTCTACTCAAAGCTAATGAAATTGAATTTTACTTCACAAGAAATCGAATTCTACTCAAAGCTAATGAAATTGAATTTTACTTCACAAGAAATCGAATTCTACTCAAAGCTAATGAAATTGAATTTTACTTTACAAGAAATCGATTTCTACTCAAAGCTAATGAAATTGAATTTTACTTCACAAGAAATCAAATTCTACTCAAAGCTAATGAAATTGAATTTTACCTTACAAGAAATCGAATTCTACTCAAAGCTAATGAAATTGAATTTTACTTCACAAGAAATCGATTTCTACTCAAAGTTAAGGAAATTGAATTTTACTTCACAAGAAATCAGATTTTACTTAATGCTAATGAAATAGAATCAGTTTGTCTGTCTGGTAATGATCACTTATTTAATGGTAAATGTATCAATACTTGTGACATTACAGTACTAAAATCACATTACTGTACTAAATCTCCTATTGTTATGTTCCATTAATTTCTGAAGGTAGTTATTTATTATCATTGCACTGCTTAGAAACCAATGTGGCGGGAGGAGGGGGTGCTACCAATTTTATAGTCTTTAATTTGATACGACCTGGGATTGAACCCATGAGAGACCATCACTTTTGCCACTCAAATATGGTCTTTCAAGACAGGTAAATGTGTATACAGTCAAACCTCGTTAAACCGCCACCGTTTGTTCAACAATAATTTGGCGTTATAACGAATTTGGCGATAAACTGAGGGAAGTCTTAAACCAGAAGTATGGACACAGACATAAATGACCATTGGAAATAGAATGACAAATTTACGAATGGGGGTTGTTAACTGATAAAAAATCAATAAACAATAATTTATTTTAACTTATAGAAACAATATTTTATGATACAAGCATGACAGACAGAAATTATCGTTCGTAAATAAAGGTTTTGTAAGTCATCAAACTTATTTACACGTACGATGTCGTTTGCTGGGAATTCTTTATTTGATAGGATATCTTCAACAGTTCTATGCTTTACGAGTAATTCCCCAAAAATAGAGAAATACTCTGCTTTTTGTTGCTCAGTGCTTTTAGGATTGTTTCATTGCATAGTCTATGATTTCACGTTTCTGTTCGAAATCTAGCAGATTTCTTTTGCTCTTTGGAGTAGACATTTTTACACTACAAAATTGAAAACACTGTGCAAACTTCAAACAAATTTTATACACAATTAAAAGAGTTCATAAAACTCACTGTGTATAAACTGACCCGGCAAAAAATGTTTGGACTCGTGCATATCTAATTCCAGAACGGAACCGGACTGTAAGAAGGCAAGAATTCTGTTTATTTATTTGTTTTTTGCATGAACTTGGGGGGAAATAAATGCTTTATTAACCATTTCCTGCTGTCAGATGAAACATTTTGGCTATGTCATCGTATATTAATTGAGAAATAAGCGATAATGTGCCGCAAAATGACGATCAGCATGACCCCAACCCCGAATTTTGCTCAGTTTCTCTTTGAATTGCTCACATTGAATGGAACGAAGTGTATTGAAGGAACGATTGATGAATAAAGATGACAAGAATCGTCACTTTGTGCTTTTAATTATTGATATAAGTAAGCACGGGGCGAAAGAAATGGGTCATGTCAAAATGGCAGGACCCGGTTTGGTGAATGATGTTACAGCATGATGACCCGGTTTTGTTCCAAAAAAAAATTACGAACTAACAGGAACCAAAGCAACAGAAATCCACAGCCACCATTGTTTATACTGTGATACAACATTTCCATAATTTGATGACTTAATAAAACATTCTAGAGAAAATCATCCGTACCATTATTATTACTGCAAAACAACCTTCGTCCTATTTGAAGAAGTAATAAAACACTCAACGGAAAACCACGGCTCACTAATGTTGAAAGTTAAATACCTTGAACTGAATCCATTTAGTGGACATTATGGTTACAAAAGTCATAATTTCAATGTTATTCCAGAGAAAATAAAGGCTTTGGTGCAGGAATGGTCCTTTGTTTGAAACCCTTGCTTCCCGGATGTTGCATTCAATTCAAGGGATCTGGTCTTTAAAATTTCATTTGGATGACAACTGCAGCTGTGGTCGATGACTCTTTGGATTTGTTTGCCTTCATAGTCACAGTAATAGCATTTGTGCCTGTAAAATAAAAAAAGGAAAAATTACAATTATATAGCCTATACAAGGACTGCATCGATTTCATCCCCTTTGATGGATTAGAACAGTGATATTCTAGTGTTTGATTGTTGTTTTGACATCGATTACGCTGGTATTTTATCTAGTCGCAAGCATTAGAAATTGGAGACCAATCCTTGACCCAATGAGCGTAAATCTGGACAAAAGACCAATCCTGAACACCTTTTAGCGGCAAAAAGTTTGAGAAAACAAAGTGACCATTCCTGCACATAAACAAAACTTTTTCAACGCATTTGTGAGGTTCTCGTGATGCTTTGAAGGGAAAAGTGGAATATGTTTGGTCGTATACAACCTACATTTGATTACCATGATACTTTTTTATCACAGGAATGTAAGAATGGATAGAAAATTGATGTTTTATGACGCTGTGCTCACCTCGATTTTTATTTCGTTTGTTTACTCCACTTTGAATGCTTAGTATGTAAATTTCGGTGAATTTTCAGATCAACCCTTTTATGCATGAGGTGAGCAATTCCTCTATCTGTCTCCATATATATTCAATTGATGCTATAATGCAAAGTAAACGACAAAATTTCATTCAAATGACAAGACCTACCTTGAACAAACTGGCCTGTCCGCCATCTTGAAATGACCATTCCTTCTCAGGTACACGACAGTGACTATGGTTTCAACTTTTAATTATATAACAATTAACTGTAATCAGATGGTTGATACAAGAACTTCAATTTACCTTAATTACTTGTAAACCTACCTGTAAAAATAACAAACACCTGTAAAATCATTAACGTGTGACATAACTAATTGGCATTATATGGAGGGACAATCAACAGTAAATTGAACATTTGATCTTTTGACACCTGGGCGGATGGCGATATACGAGTTTGGCATTATAGCGAGGGTTTTTACATGGAAAGAAAACGTGACTTGATAATTTCATGGTGGTATGTGAGTTTGTCGATGAAACGGAGGGCAATAAAACTGGGTTTTACTGTACTACATAGTTAATGGGGCGTTCTGACATTTTAAAGTGGTCTCTCTTTGCAGAGATTTCTGGAGACAGATTTCACTGTAACACACCATTGGGCCTCATTATTCATTAAGAGCAATCAGTTAACTATGAGCATTAACTGACCCTACTATTGTAATGTCTGGTATAGTTAACTATGAGCATTAATTGACCCTACTATTGTAATGTCTGGTATAGTTAACTATGAGCACTAACTGACCCTACTATTGTAATGTCTGGTATAGTTAACTATGAGCACTAACTGACCCTACTATTGTAATGTCTGGTATAGTTAACTATGAGCATTAATTGACCCTACTATTGTAATGTCTGGTATAGTTAACTATGAGCATTAATTGACCCTACTATTGTAATGTCTGGTATAGTTAACTATGAGCACTAACTGACCCTACTATTGTAATGTCTGGTATAGTTAACTATGAGCATTAACTGACCCTACTATTGTAATGTCTGGTATAGTTAACTATGAGCATTAACTGACCCTACTATTGTAATGTCTTGTATAGTTAACTATGAGCATTAATTGACCCTACTATTGTAATGTCTGGTATAGTTAACTATGAGCATTAACTGACCCTACTATTGTAATGTCTGGTATAGTTAACTATGAGCATTAACTGACCCTACTATTGTAATGTCTGGTATAGTTAACTATGAGCATTAACTGACCCTACTATTGTAATGTCTGGTATAGTTAACTATGAGCATTAACTGACCCTACTATTGTAATGTCTGGTATAGTTAACTATGAGCATTAACTGACCCTACTATTGTAATGTCTGGTATAGTTAACTATGAGCATTAACTGACCCTACTATTGTAATGTCTGGTATAGTTAACTATGAGCACTAACTGATCCTACTATTGTAATGTCTGGTATAGTTAAATATAAGCATTAATTGACCCTACAATTGTAATGTCTGGTATAGTTAACTATGAGCATTAACTGACCCTACTATTGTAATGTCTGGTATAGTTAACTATGAGCATTAACTGACCCTACTATTGTAATGTCTGGTATAGTTAACTATGAGCATTAACTGACCCTACTATTGTAATGTCTGGTATAGTTAACTATGAGCATTAACTAACGCTACTATTGTAATGTCTGGTATAGTTAACTATGAGCATTAACTGACCCTACTATTGTAATGTCTGGTATAGTTAACTATGAGCACTAACTGACCCTACTATTGTAATGTCTGGTATAGTTAACTATGAGCATTAACTGACCCTACTATTGTAATGTCTGGTATAGTTAACTATGAGCATTAACTGACCCTACTATTGTAATGTCTGGTATAGTTAACTATGAGCATTAACTGACCCTACTATTGTAATGTCTGGTATAGTTAACTATGAGCATTAACTGACCCTACTATTGTAATGTCTGGTATAGTTAACTATGAGCATTAATTGGCCCTACTATTGTAATGTCTGGTATAGTTAACTATGAGCATTAACTGACCCTACTATTGTAATGTCTGGTATAGTTAACTATGAGCATTAACTGACCCTACTATTGTAATGTCTGGTATAGTTAACTATGAGCATTAACTGACCCTACTATTGTAATGTCTGGTATAGTTAACTATGAGCATTAATTGACCCTACTATTGTAATGTCTGGTATAGTTAACTATGAGCATTAATTGACCCTACTATTGTAATGTCTGGTATAGTTAACTATGAGCATTAATTGACCCTACTATTGTAATGTCTGGTATAGTTAACTATGAGCATTAACTGACCCTACTATTGTAATGTCTGGTATAGTTAACTATGAGCATTAATTGACCCTACTATTGTAATGTCTGGTATAGTTAACTATGAGCATTAATTGACCCTACTATTGTAATGTCTGGTATAGTTAACTATGAGCATTAATTGACCCTACTATTGTAATGTCTGGTATAGTTAACTATGAGCATTAATTGACCCTACTATTGTAATGTCTGGTATAGTTAACTATGAGCATTAACTGACCCTACTATTGTAATGTCTGGTATAGTTAACTATGAGCATTAACTGACCCTACTATTGTAATGTCTGGTATAGTTAACTATGAGCATTAATTGACCCTACTATTGTAATGTCTGGTATAGTTAACTATGAGCATTAACTGACCCTACTATTGTAATGTCTGGTATAGTTAACTATGAGCATTAACTGACCCTACTATTGTAATGTCTGGTATAGTTAACTATGAGCATTAACTGACCCTACTATTGTAATGTCTGGTATAGTTAACTATGAGCATTAATTGACCCTACTATTGTAATGTCTGGTATAGTTAACTATGAGCATTAACTGACCCTACTATTGTAATGTCTGGTATAGTTAACTATGAGCATTAACTGACCCTACTATTGTAATGTCTGGTATAGTTAACTATGAGCATTAACTGACCCTACTATTGTAATGTCTGGTATAGTTAACTATGAGCATTAACTGACCCTACTATTGTAATGTCTGGTATAGTTAACTATGAGCATTAACTGACCCTACTATTGTAATGTCTGGTATAGTTAACTATGAGCATTAATTGACCCTACTATTGTAATGTCTGGTATAGTTAACTATGAGCATTAACTGACCCTACTATTGTAATGTCTGGTATAGTTAACTATGAGCATTAATTGACCCTACTATTGTAATGTCTGGTATAGTTAACTATGAGCATTAATTGACCCTACTATTGTAATGTCTGGTATAGTTAACTATGAGCATTAATTGACCCTACTATTGTAATGTCTGGTATAGTTAACTATGAGCATTAATTGACCCTACTATTGTAATGTCTGGTATAGTTAACTATGAGCATTAATTGACCCTACTATTGTAATGTCTGGTATAGTTAACTATGAGCATTAATTGACCCTACTATTGTAATGTCTGGTATAGTTAACTATGAGCATTAATTGACCCTACTATTGTAATGTCTGGTATAGTTAACTATGAGCATTAACTGACCCTACTATTGTAATGTCTGGTATAGTTAACTATGAGCATTAACTGACCCTACTATTGTAATGTCTGGTATAGTTAACTATGAGCATTAACTGACCCTACTATTGTAATGTCTGGTATAGTTAACTATGAGCATTAACTGACCCTACTATTGTAATGTCTGGTATAGTTAACTATGAGCATTAATTGACCCTACTATTGTAATGTCTGGTATAGTTAACTATGAGCATTAATTGACCCTACTATTGTAATGTCTGGTATAGTTAACTATGAGCATTAATTGACCCTACTATTGTAATGTCTGGTATAGTTAACTATGAGCATTAATTGACCCTACTATTGTAATGTCTGGTATAGTTAACTATGAGCATTAACTGACCCTACTATTGTAATGTCTGGTATAGTTAACTATGAGCATTAACTGACCCTACTATTGTAATGTCTGGTATAGTTAACTATGAGCATTAATTGACCCTACTATTGTAATGTCTGGTATAGTTAACTATGAGCATTAATTGACCCTACTATTGTAATGTCTGGTATAGTTAACTATGAGCATTAACTGACCCTACTATTGTAATGTCTGGTATAGTTAACTATGAGCATTAATTGACCCTACTATTGTAATGTCTGGTATAGTTAACTATGAGCATTAATTGACCCTACTATTGTAATGTCTGGTATAGTTAACTATGAGCATTAATTGACCCTACTATTGTAATGTCTGGTATAGTTAACTATGAGCATTAATTGACCCTACTATTGTAATGTCTGGTATAGTTAACTATGAGCATTAACTGACCCTACTATTGTAATGTCTGGTATAGTTAACTATGAGCATTAACTGACCCTACTATTGTAATGTCTGGTATAGTTAACTATGAGCATTAATTGACCCTACTATTGTAATGTCTGGTATAGTTAACTATGAGCATTAATTGACCCTACTATTGTAATGTCTGGTATAGTTAACTATGAGCATTAATTGACCCTACTATTGTAATGTCTGGTATAGTTAACTATGAGCATTAACTGACCCTACTATTGTAATGTCTGGTATAGTTAACTATGAGCATTAATTGACCCTACTATTGTAATGTCTGGTATAGTTAACTATGAGCATTAATTGACCCTACTATTGTAATGTCTGGTATAGTTAACTATGAGCATTAACTGACCCTACTATTGTAATGTCTGGTATAGTTAACTATGAGCATTAACTGACCCTACTATTGTAATGTCTGGTATAGTTAACTATGAGCATTAATTGACCCTACTATTGTAATGTCTGGTATAGTATTTTTTATTGTTTATTAGTGGCTGGCTGTTGGAGATATTCAGAGAAGATCATTGGAATCTTTGTGATAGGTTTAGCTCTTCCACATTTTTGTGCCTGTCTCAAGTCAATACATAGTAATAAGTTTAACTCTGTCACATTACAGTGCCTGTCTCAAGTCAATACATATTTTTCTATCCGATTCTGTTGTCATTTCTGTGTATGGAAGATAAGGTTTGCCAGAGGAGTTGATTGTTATATTGTTTGTTATATTGTCAACCATTACTGTTTTAATTATTTTTTTGCAGTTCAATATTCATAATTGTAGAGCTGTATATGCATAGAAGATTTAACAGCATCATAGCTGATTAATATACAATGTTAGTTCTATCAGTTTTGGTTTTTTTTAAGTTAAAAATTTTTGATAAATAGAGAAATTTTGTTGTTGTGGCCTTCAGTTCAGATTTTTTTTTCACAAGCCAGTAGGTACATGTATTAAAGCATTCCATAAAATAATCCTAAATAAGGTATCCAGTAGCTCAATTATAAAATCTTGATGTATATCTAAGACCTACTGGTGTCGATAATTTTAAAATAAAATACAAAGATTAGCCCTGTGTATCAACGTTTGTTTGTGGTTTTAAAACCCCAAATAGATCATTTCATCCTGAAAACTGTAAAGTTTTAAATTGTCTGATATTAGCTTTGTACAAATTTATGTGGATTTAAGATGAACAGAAATTTATTTCGAAATTTATTTGACAAATATGATGAATTCATAAAAACTAAAAATTGATATGTGATTTCAACAGGTTTTTTCTTCTTCCTTGTTTGATTTTTAATTTTGGTGTTCACTAAGTATGGAATATAATATGAACCTTCAGTACTTTGGTAACAGGTTTTTAATTGAAAGGCTGGTGGATTTATTTATTATTTGCCTTAGGATTAACAGTGAATAATGATTAAGTCCTGGCAGTATATAGTCCAGAATTTAATTAGTGGGCTTTTAATGTTTTTTTTACTCTTGTTTATTCGAGGTTTTTAAATCACCAAACAGATTTACAATCAATAAGGCTTAGACATGGTATTATAATTACATGTATTTTTAAAAAAAGATATTGGATCAAATTTGTTGGGATTTTTTTAAACCTTGTGCCTTTCAAGCGTAAAATATGTTTCAATCTGTACTAGTGATTATTTAGACATAAATAAATATATAATTACGAGAACTTGCAAATACATTTGTATATACATGTGTAGTGGATTTAAAAGAAAATGTCCACATTTGAATGGACAAGAATATATTGACTATTTTTATTTTTCACAAGTTATTGAATATTTTGGATCATTAATGAGATTTCACAATAGACTGAATGTAAACAAAGGAGGAAAATTATGGACATTTTATTCTATGTATTGAATTAATTTGTACCAATTCAATAGATGCATAACATAGATGTAAAAACATGTTTCAATGCTGTCACCAGATGGAAATTACATGAAAGGAAGCATGGAAAATGATTGTTCAAATTCATCTCAAGTGTTGAATTCATTTTAAGATTTTAATTCATGATGTATTCATTATTATTCAAATTTGTTTGTTGGTAGACTTAGCGATATCTTTAATTATTTTGACATGAAAAAGACATCTAATGAAATAGATCACATTTTGTTTTCAAAACAGAATTGCAGTGAAATTTCACTCATATGTTGACATTTCTGATGTACTTCTAGTTTTGCCAATATTGAATGATACCAAATTTTTGATACACACTCATTTGTAAATGATCAATATTGAATGTTGAAAATAATCGTGTTGAGTTGGAGAAATTTTGCAAAGACATGTACATGTACCTAAATTAGAATGAAAGCTCACTACAGGAATTTTTATCGTGAGACCAGACCAGCAACAACACAAGAATGTGTCAGGTTACGTCTAATCAATGTGTCTAGTATCTCGTTACAATGCTCAGACAGGTAAGTGAAAAGAATTTCATTTTATATAAACTTTGTAACTTTTTGACAAATCAAATAATATTTTCCTTTTGACTCACAATTTTTTATAGAAATTACATGTTTTTAAATTTTTCAAAGTTTTTCTTTTATGATAAAAGACAGGTTACTTCCCTTTGTAGTAAGTCAAAATTGAGCAATGTTCAAAACAAGGCTTGGCGAGATGTTAATGATTTTTGTTTTAGCTGTTGAGGCGGGGAACTCCTCTCAAAATGAGAGGAGAGTTTAGTATTTTGTCCATAACCTCAATTTGTCCTATTGTAGACATTTTTCAAAGTTTTTGCTGTGCATAAGAATTCAGCTACATGTATAAGCTTCTTATATGAGCTATAAGCTTCTTATTTGAATGGAAAGGCACAGGTGCTTTTGTAATGGAATTGCCCTATTTTTTTAACTATCAGTTGCATATTCATTTTTAGTAAAAAATTGCTTTATTATTTCATCATTCCTTCCTTTATTTTATGTGTTCATGTCCATATCCATGCAATCTTTTTTCTTCTTCTTCTTCTTCTTCCAATGAAGTTCATCCCTCAGTGAGCCTGAGTATTATCGAACAATCTGATGGTAATAGCAGCTTATATTATCCACAGTTGAGGGCCCACACATGTAAGCTGTGCATGGGCCGTCGCGGTCTTGATCATATGGAAGTTGGATTTACGACTACCTATGCCATCAGTGACTATCACCACCAATGTTGGGAGTTCGAATCCCGCTCAGGCGAGATGTACTTGATATAACATTATGTGATAAAGTTTGTCAGTGACTTACGGCAGGTCAGTGGTTTTCTCCGGATACTTCGGTTACCTCTACCAATAAAACTGACTGCCATGATATAACAGGTTGCAAAGTAAAAATATCACATATCAAAATTTTATATATTTTTTTATTTGTATGTACTTGTATGTATGTGTGGATTAGGGATGCTGCCAGTTTGTACTTTCTTCATTGCAAAATTAATCGACATTATAGTATGTTTATTTTCAAATTTTGATTTATTATTTAATATGTGGATTGCAAATCCAAAATGGCCACCACTGCTGGACATAGCTAAACATAGATCTGTACTGGAAAATGTTAGAGAGTCTTCATAATATATTTTGTCTATTGTTATATATGTCAGTAAAAAGCTCTACAGAGCTTATGTTATATGTTTGTAAAAACTCTGACTTTGAATAAAACTTTTATACTTCTTAGAAACATATGTACTATTTTGTTTTTAACTGATTGGGGATTGTTTAGCTTCCAGTTGATTGGGGATTGTTTAGCTTCCAGTTGATTGGGGATTGTTTAGCTTCCAGTTGATTGGGGATTGTTTAGCTTCCAGTTGATTGGGGATTGTTTAGCTTCCTGTTGATTGGGGATTGTTTAGCTTCCAGTTGATTGGGGATTGTTTAGCTTCCAGTTGATTGGGGATTGTTTAGCTTCCAGTTGATTGGGGATTGTTTAGCTTCCAGTTGATTGGCGATTGTTTAGCTTCCAGTTGATTGGGGATTGTTTAGCTTCCAATTGATTGGGGATTGTTTAGCTTCCAGTTGATTGGGGATTGTTTAGCTTCCAGTTGATTGGGGATTGTTTAGCTTCCAGTTGATTGGGGATTGTTTAGCTTCCAATTGATTGGGGATTGTTTAGCTTCCAGTTGATTGGGGATTGTTTAGCTTCCAGTTGATTGGGGATTGTTTAGCTTCCTGTTGATTGGGGATTGTTTAGCTTCCAATTGATTGGGGATTGTTTAGCTTCCAGTGGCTAATATTTCATGCATATTCAGGATGAGTGAACTTGAACTGAAAAAGTACAGACATGTTAATGATTATTCTAGCAATGTTTAATGGCAGTAAAGTATAATAGGTTCTTACATACGTTCTTGGGAAAGACTGGGTGATCTTCCACGAGTGATAGAAATTTTATGTCTTTTCGCGAGTGGAGTGCAGCGAAATGAGCGAAAAGAAACAAAAATTTCTATCACGAGTGGAAGATCACCTGGGCTTTCCCAACAATGCATGTAAGTACCTATTTCTTCCGTAAACCAACAACTTTCACTATCGCGAACTCCTAGAAACCCCCGCCATTGATCAGTAACTAATTTGCATAAATTATCAGATCAATATCATTGAGCGTTATGATGAAATACACATCACATAAAATTGACTTTTGTGACACCGATTGATAAACTAAGTAGCTTTCTACTGATATTTGAGCTTTTCTCACTAATATTTTATTGAAAGTACAGTATTTTCCTTCATGAGACGAAATATGACGTGACACATATTTTGACGTCATTGAAGAATGACGTCAAAGGTACGGAAAAGGACATTAGAAAAACGAAAAAATGAAAATAAAAGACACAAATATATTTAATACAGTTGGAGTCTGTATTTGAAAAAAAAACAATGGTTAAATCCGTAATATATCTATTATTCAGCTATCAGACAGGGTATATAATGTGACATTTCCAGCTTAGGATATATATTTAAGCGATTTTTTTTTCTTGTTAGAGGCATTCTGATTGGATGTCACAACGAGTAAAGACGAGTGCACGTGGACTCGTCTTACCTCGGTCGTCTCCACCCGAAAACGGCCATTTACAGAAGAATGGAAATTCTTCTGACTTGATTGATGATTACATTTCTCCGAAAACAAAAGAATTATGTCAAGAGAAAACATTATTTTCTGAATAGATATGTCTAATAATTCACCAGAGTCATTGTGAAATCCTTAAAAGGAGCTGATAACACGATATGTAATGTTTACAAATTTAATTTTACATTTCCAACAGGGGTGTCACCAACATTAGACTTCACTTCATCTGAAAACTAATAAAGCATATTTACTAAAGTACAACATGTACACACCATGAGAAGATTTCTAGGTTTTTCACCATATTGATTTATTGTTCATTATATCCTTGTTGATGTAAGTTGGCATTAAAAACCAATCAATCAATCTTTATAGTACTTACTATCAAAGGTTTTAAAATCTTTAAATTATATATGTGTGTGTGTGTGTGTTTTGGATTAAAACTGTCTAGAAATTGTCTCTCAGACAGGTGATATATCATAAGGGGGACTACACAGCCTGATCTACTGTCTTGTTCCTCTTTCACAAGTATGCTATCTATGATTAGTGGGGCTATATTTGTTCATATTGTTTGTTAGCTATGAAAACTGTATGCTATACATTACTTTAGTTTTATTCAAAGAACAGTATAATGTATTTTTATAGAATGAATTAATTTCCATTCTTTGTTGCTTGAAAAACGGGGGAGAATAGATTTCTTCAAAGAGATAATGAAAAGGAAAATTGAATTTAAAAGTCAATTGTAATTTTGAATAGACGGCTTTTAATATGATCCTTCAATAAATAATATTATTTATGATGGTGTATTTTAATATAAATATAGATAGATAGATAGGTTTTCATTAAATTTCATTATTAAGAATTATTGTCCTGAATTTATGATTCAATAATGAATACATATTTATGCATGACTCTGCTTGAAAACTTTATATTAACAAAACTGCTTTTGTGAAAGTCACGTTTAATGTATATTTCATAGAAAATGAAACCTTATTTGAACACAGAATGAGCTATATTATATGTTCTTAATAAAACCACTGATGTATTAAGTATAAAAAAATCACATTCAAGGTGAATGTTGTTTCTAAATTTGTCTTCTATAGGTCTTTTCAATAGACCACCGTTAATATTTGTAGCTAGAAAAATTGATGAGAAATTTATAATGTAGTGAAGGGTTTGATGTACTTGTGATGAGATGGATATTATGGATAGTATTAGAGGGAAGGGAGCATGTTGTCATCTTTCTGCAGCTAAATGTAATCTGGGTGTCAGAATTAGATATAAGAAAAAAAGGTAAGGGACTGATTCTGAACTTTAAATGTGTAATCAATATCAATGTATGAGAGTTATCGTTCTTGAAAATAGTTTTGATATACAACATCTGTGGTGTTCTGTAGATCATGGGTTTGAGCCATGGTCGGGTTCAACCAAAGACTACGAATTGGTATTTGTTGCTTCTCTGCTAAGCACACAGCATTAAGGTGTTGGGTCAGATTGTGGGGGGGGGGGGACATATCTACCTATGGCCTGTTGTGTCTGTAAGCTAGCACTATAAAAATCCAACTAAGCATGTTGGTCTAAAATAAAGCGGACATCATCATCATCTCATTGAATGTAGCATGTTCTCACCATTTTATATCTGAATAATTGCTCATTTGGCATTTACTGAATAATCACTAAGAACGACTAGAAACCAGTGAACATTGTTTGCTCAGTTAAGTACATTGTAATTCCTCTTAGTTTCAAGAACAGACTTTTTTCATTGCTAAAATTAAAACAGAATTTTAAAAAAAATATATGGGTCAAGCCTGCCCGTGCAGTAACCTGTTAAGCAGTCACCTGTATTTAAAGGTAATCTTTTCTTGTCCTATCATAAAAAATTTCATATGAATTTAACCACTTTTAAGAGGTCAACTATCTTATAATGCCACTTTTTCTTTGTCCTAAAGTTGACCTTTTAATACAGGTTTGACTGTATGTGTATGTTAAGCTAATGTTAAAATTTTCATGAATTATTATGGGGAATTTCCAGTTTGCTTAAAGTAATATTACACCAGTTTGGGGTCCAAAAAAAATTTCCCCCCTGAAAATTCCATTTGGAATACGGCAGTACCTTAACTAAGCTACTCATGCATGTTTCAAGTCGAAATATGTTCCCAACAACTAGAAATCTGCAAATCCGTGTGCATGTTTGCCGTCCTCGCCATTGTTGTGGAGACTAATTAACTTTCGGTTGTTTTGTTCCGATGATTGCCGATCATTATACCTCGTGAAGAAAAGTTTTGGTCCGATGATTGCCGATCAAGAAAAGATAAACGGGTGTGTTCGATTTGCATTTCAATTATCTCCCTTTTTGAAACCTGGCTGTCAAAAGTAGACATTTATTTTTATGTTGATATGTTTTATTGATATATTTTGTAATGATAAGGCTATTTGTAATGTATTTATCATATTTAAACATTGACAACCTTCTTCAAATAAAATTTGTTAAGAAATTTGCAGAATTAAAATAATAACCATACCATTGTCAAGGCGTAGAATGTTTTATATACCGGTAATGTTTAATATTTACATTTTCAATTTGTTCAAGGAACCATTGGCTATTAACAGTATGGCCTACTTAGTATAACTTTTGGTCCTGCTTCTATAGGAGTAGTACCCAATATATTTGTTTTTTGGGATAGCTTAAAATGGGAGACTAAATTTGGTTAATTTTCGGCTTTAAATTTAGATTAGCTTTAACTCCAGAATGCTTTAAAATATAAACTTTTTGTTAGCTGCTCACCACATCATGTTTTTCTGGGTTGATTTTTTACATTCGAACCTCAGTGCTACCTAGGTTATTTTTGATATTGGTATTTTACAGCCGTTTTTGCATCTATTTTTTTGTGCAGTATTTATTTGAAGCCTTTACAATTGTTGATTTTTATGTTCTGTTATATCATACCTTTTATTGACTATATAAAGTATTGAAAACTTATTAACCTTAATTCCTATTGCCATAAGCTCGAATCCCAGTGGAACAAACTTGGATATGTCTAAATCTCATTTTGTATCCATCGTCGACTAATTCAATCACTTTCTGTAACAGGAGTGTGTGGATATTTCTCGCTTGGTGGTTACCAATCAAAAAGTTCACAGACAGACAGACACAGGATCAAAAGTTATACTTTTTTATATTTCAAAACATCAAAGTTATACTTTTTTTTTTTATATATATTTTAAGTTATACTAAGTAGGCCATACGGTTAATAGCCAATGGTTCCTTGAACAAGTTGAAAATGTAAACATTAAGCATTATATAAAACATTTGTCACCTTGACAATGGTATGGTTATTATTTTGATTCTGCAAATTTCTTAACAAATTTTATTTGCAGAAGTTTGTCAATGTTCAATATGATAAATATATTATAAATAGCCTTATCATTACAAAATATATCAATAAAACATATCAACATAAAAATAAATGTCTACTTTTGACAGCCAAGTTTCCAAAAGGGAGATAATTTAAACACAAATCGAACACACCCGTTACTCGATCTCCCCGAAAGAGTTCAAATCTTGGGTCACGCGCATATCATTTGCATTACTGTTGTGGAGAACAGAATTATCTGCTGTCAAATATTTTGCGATTTGCTCTTAAATTCTGCTTTTGAGTGGATTTTTAATGTTATGATGCAGTTGATTTTAGTTAAATTAAGTGGCATATTAAGTAAAAATATTTAATCCCAAAATTTCATGATATTGGTGTAATATTACTTAAACAGACATACATGTACATGTATTTATCAATATTACAACTTTGACAACACATTTATTAAATCTTAAAAATGTTAAAAAAAGTTCTCAGAAACAGATGGAAACCACTATCAATGTCCATTCAGAGGATGGTCCTCTAAAAAGTTTATATATACAGTCAAACCTGCTTTAGTGACCACCTCTATTAAGTTACAGTCAAACCTGCTTTAGTGACCACCTCTATTAAGTTACAGTCAAACCTGCTTTAGTGACCACCTCTATTAAGTTACAGTTAAACCTACTTTAGTGACCACCTCTATTAAGTTACAGTCAAACCTGTTTTAGTGACCACCTCTATTAAGCAATAACTTGCACTATGCGACCTTAATTTTTTCCCTTCACAGTGCATTTCATATCAATTAAACCTGTATTAAGCGACCACCTGTATTATGTGACCATATTTCACTGTCCCCTTGGAAGGTCACATAAGACAGGTTTGACTGTAGCTGATATCTATAATTCATGAGCAAAACATAATATTCAAGATCAATAATATAAAAAGCTAAGTCCCTCTTATTTAAAAAAATTGTCAATCTACAAAGTTATAAATACATTTATATAACAGTGTAATTGACATTCATCAATCAGAACAGTGGTAACTTTTAATTTAAATTCTATATTTGTTTTTATGATGATTTGTAAATTTTCTCTTTGATTTTTACAACTGATAACATATTACCAAGAGACAAGCCTGATTTAAAATGTCATCATTGATTTCTAGGTGTAACTATGGGACATTATGCTGTCATCATTGATTTCTAGGTGTAACTATGGGACATTATGCTGTCATCATTGATTTCTAGGTGTAACTATGGGACATTATGCTGTCATCATTGATATGGTTTGACTTCTCGTGGCATCTTTGGGGCTGTCCTAGTCATGATTGTATGGTAGTTGGATTTAAAGCTACTTATGCAATTAGTGCCTATCACCACTACCTTTGACAGTTCAAATCCTGCTCATGGCTAGATGTACTCGATACAACATTATGTGATAAAGTTTGTCAGTGACTTGCGACAGTTTTGTGGTTTCCTCCACCAATAATAACTGACTGCCTGCGATATAGCTGAAATATTGTTGAAAGTGGCATTGAATGCCGCTACCCTAACCCTCATCACATCTTGTATCTCAGGTTGGTGGCATTGAATGCCGCTACCCTAACCCTAACACTCATCACATCTTGTATCTCAGGCTGGTGGCATTGAATGCTGCTACCCTAACCCTAACACTCATCACATCTTGTATCTCAGGCTGGTGGCATTGAATGCTGCTACCCTAACCCTAACACTCATCACATCTTGTATCTCAGGCTGGTGGCATTGAATGCTGCTACCCTAACCCTAACCCTCATCACATCTTGTATCTCAGGCTGGTGGCATTGAATGCTGCTACCCTAACCCTAACCCTCATCACATCTTGTATCTCAGGCTGGTGGCATTGAATGCTGCTACCCTAACCCTAACACTCATCACATCTTGTATCTCAGGCTGGTGGCATTGAATGCCGCTACCCTAACCCTAACCCTCATCACATCTTGTATCTCAGGCTGGTGGCATTGAATGCTGCTACCCTAACCCTAACCCTCATCACATCTTGTATCTCAGGCTGGTGGCATTGAATGCCACTACCCTAACCCTCATCACATCTTGTATCTCAGGCTTTGGATTGTGGTAATGCTATATTAAAGATAGTATATACATTTATACAATAAATTAAAAAACAAAGAATACCACACCATCAGAACAGTTCCAAAATCTAATAGAAAAACAAAGAATATCACACTGTCTGAACAGTTCCAAAATCTAATAGAAAAACAAAGAATATCACACTGTCTGAACAGTTCCAAAATCTAATAGAAAAACAAAGAATATCACACTGTCTGAACAGTTCCAAAATCTAATAGAAAAACAAAGAATATCACACTGTCTGAACAGTTCCAAAATCTAATAGAAAAACAAAGAATATCACACTGTCTGAACAGTTCCAAAATCTAATAGAAAAACAAAGAATATCACACTGTCTGAACAGTTCCAAAATCTAATAGAAAAACAAAGAATACCACACTGTCTGAACAGTTCCAAAATCTAATAGAAAAACAAAGAATACCACACTGTCTGAACAATACCACACTGTATGAACAATTCCAAAATCTAATAGAAAAACAAAGAATATCACACTGTCTGAACAGTTCCAAAATCTAATAGAAAAACAAAGAATATCACACTGTCTGAACAGTTCCAAAATCTAATAGAAAAACAAAGAATATCACACTGTCTGAACAGTTCCAAAATCTAATAGAAAAACAAAGAATATCACACTGTCTGAACAGTTCCAAAATCTAATAGAAAAACAAAGAATATCACACTGTCTGAACAGTTCCAAAATCTAATAGAAAAACAAAGAATACCACACTGTCTGAACAGTTCCAAAATTTAATAGAAAAACAAAGAATACCACACTGTCTGAACAATACCACACTGTATGAACAATTCCAAAATCTAATAGAAAAACAAAGAATATCACACTGTCTGAACAGTTCCAAAATCTAATAGAAAAACAAAGAATACCACACTGTCTGAACAGTTCCAAAATCTAATAGAAAAACAAAGAATATCACACTGTCTGAACAGTTCCAAAATCTAATAGAAAAACAAAGAATACCACACTGTCTGAACAGTTCCAAAATCTAATAGAAAAACAAAGAATACCACACTGTCTGAACAATACCACACTGTATGAACAATTCCAAAATCTAATAGAAAAACAAAGAATACCACACTGTCTGAACAGTTCCAAAATCTAATAGAAAAACAAAGAATACCACACTGTCTGAACAATACCACACTGTCTGAACAGTTCCAAAATCTAATAGAAAAACAAAGAATACCACACTGTCTGAACAATACCACACTGTATGAACAATTCCAAAATCTAATAGAAAAACAAAGAATACCACACTGTCTGAAGAGTTCCAAAATCTAATAGAAAAACAAAGAATACCACACTGTCTGAACAGTTCCAAAATCTAATAGAAAAACAAAGAATACCACACTGTCTGAACAATACCACACTGTATGAACAATTCCAAAATCTAATAGAAAAACAAAGAATACCACACCATCAGAACAGTTCCAAAATCTAATAGAAAAACAAAGAATATCACACTGTCTGAACAGTTCCAAAATCTAATAGAAAAACAAAGAATATCACACTGTCTGAACAGTTCCAAAATCTAATAGAAAAACAAAGAATACCACACTGTCTGAACAGTTCCAAAATCTAATAGAAAAACAAAGAATACCACACTGTCTGAACAATACCACACTGTATGAACAATTCCAAAATCTAATAGAAAAACAAAGAATATCACACTGTCTGAACAGTTCCAAAATCTAATAGAAAAACAAAGAATATCACACTGTCTGAACAGTTCCAAAATCTAATAGAAAAACAAAGAATATCACACTGTCTGAACAGTTCCAAAATCTAATAGAAAAACAAAGAATACCACACTGTCTGAACAGTTCCAAAATCTAATAGAAAAACAAAGAATACCACACTGTCTGAACAATACCACACTGTATGAACAATTCCAAAATCTAATAGAAAAACAAAGAATACCACACTGTCTGAACAGTTCCAAAATCTAATAGAAAAACAAAGAATACCACACTGTCTGAACAGTTCCAAAATCTAATAGAAAAACAAAGAATACCACACTGTCTGAACAATACCACACTGTATGAACAATTCCAAAATCTAATAGAAAAACAAAGAATACCACACTGTCTGAACAGTTCCAAAATCTAATAGAAAAACAAAGAATACCACACTGTCTGAACAATACCACACTGTATGAACAATTCCAAAATCTAATAGAAAAACAAAGAATACCACACTGTCTGAACAGTTCCAAAATCTAATAGAAAAACAAAGAATACCACACCATCAGAACAGTTCCAAAATCTAATCAAAAATTCTTATAGAAGTGTATTAAAATAAAATGATAATTCACCTCATGATTATGAATTAGGTCAGACAAGGCCTCCTAAGTCATATACATGAGTTGGATTTCCAACACTGATTTATTTTGTAGGGTTCATTTTCACTGATCAGTTGCAGTCATATCGTGAGAAAATCTCCATTCCAATACTCTGAGATAAGATATTAAAATATTGGTAAAAGACTTTGGTTGGATACTTTTCTTCTATCTATTCTAGAAATATATAGTGATAATGAATGATTTTTTAAGTGCTTTAATTAATGTAAATATTGAAATACCGAACAGTACAGATCTAAAGGCTTCATTAATTTTTTTGAAAGGATGTATTGTAACTATCTTACTGTTAATGATCAATAAAAAGAAGAAAAAATACAATAAAAATGTCTTATCTGCTTATCATTTAGTAGTTTTATTATTTGTATTATTTAAAATCTTATTTCTTTTTAATTTCAATTTTTAAATCTTTTTTTTTTTAAATGCACTAATGAATTCTGTGATTTGCATTCAGGATATTGGTTTAACTATTACACAGCTGATTTAACAAATCCTACTATAACTTAGGTATAGGATATCATTTCTTAATGTCCTCTGTTGCTAGATTATTTTCTTTACGTGTACATCAACTTTCATTGTATATAGACATTCTGTTAAATATTATGAAACATCCCTCCCCCCTCCCATTTCTTAATAATGCTGATTCTGTGACAGGGTAAATCTGTGATATTTGCTTATTGTTTAATGCTATATGAGCTCAGCTATGTCATATCAAGAACAAGTTACATTAGATGAGATGATGATGTCCATCTGGTACCTGACCAACAAGCCAAGTTGGATTTTTATAATGCTAACTCACCGAAACAACAGTCCGTGGGTAGACATGTTGCTCCACTCTGACACATTATCCTGAATCTCCACCAACCAGTTTCTTACTCCTTAATGATGCATGTTTAGCAGAGAAGCAAATTTTAATTTGATAGTCTTTCTTTTATTCCGACGGGTGTTCAAACCCCTGATCTACTACACTTGACGTGAGCATACTAACCATTACACCACTGATGTGATTCAATACTGTAATCATAGCAGATGTTATAACAAGTGTCATTAAATAAAAAAAGTGGTTTTTTTTTTAGTAAGGTATCTATTTACTATATAATAGAATGTCTGATTGAGGTTGACATTGATGTGAGGAGGCTTACAGTCATGTGTGATTTGTTTGTTGTCACAGATGAATGCAATAATTATATCACATCATCTGAATATGGATGCTGATTCTCCAACCAATTTATCTTGACAGGAAGTCCATAATCAATACATCTACTGATTTTATTGATTTATTTAACTATTTGATAAGGATTATGATTGATCATTACTTGTATATCATGCTTTTTACCAATTTCCATGGAAACTAGTGTGTATGAAATACCCCCAAAATTATTAACCCGTTCTTCCTGAACTTCAACAACTTGTTTATATTAAAAGTTGCCAATATTCGATGTTTTATACTAATAAAATGTTCTGAACAAAAAGCCAGATTTAAAAAATATGTTATAATGTTGTAATTAGTGAAAAGAATTCGAATGTCTGTTGGTCAACTTGCCATTAACACGACATAATTATAAGTTGGTTGCTGTTCCGGAGTGTGCCGAACACTGATAACTGCTATAAGTGACCAGGATGCCTGTAAATTCGTTAGAATTAATATAATTTAAGAAATATATCTATGAAATTGGATCCCAGGGTAAATATAATGGTATTTAGTAAGAATGACACTTAAAATCGGAAATACGTGATGAAATCAATTAAAACAAACCCAAACTCTGCAAAAGGGCCTGATAAAGGGACAATTGTAAACAAATTGTATTGCATATTATTGACAACACTTTTAGAAAAAAACAGACATGAAGTTCATTATTTTAGTCTCTAATTAAGACCTAGCGTTTTCTCCTGAAAAAAAAGAATATATAAAAAAAACTACGATGCAATTCTACTGTCAAAATATGATTCGGTCGAAAAAAGATACTAAATTATGCTTACCGTATACGTGTTGAAAAATAGAGTAGGTCGGTATAATTATTTTTACACAAAGCTTGCTAAATCCTCCTTTTTGTGTCGTTTTCGTGTAGAATCCGTCAATGTTTTTGTTCTTGCACGATTCGATTTGAGCACGTTTTCTTCATCAACAAACAATTTCGCACATGCGCAAACGCTTTCCCGAATGAGTTCACTGTCAGGTCGTATGAATATTGCACGTGTCAACACTGAAATTTTACTGGATACAAGAAAATCAAACAGCGACGTATTTCCTTCGTTCTAGGCTATTTATGTATTTAATTATGAAAAATTTCAACTACAATCAGTATAAAACATTGAATATTGGCAACTTTTAATAAAAAATAAAAAAAATCAATTCTGACAGCCTGTATGCATTTAAGAGTTTTGATAGTGAAAATATGTACACAATATGACTTATCTCCCCTGAATTCATGCTTATTTAAGAGTTATCACCCATTAATTCAGCCTGTTTTGTGTAGTAAGTAAGCAATTTTTTAAGAATTTTCTTCAACTTTTCCATTGTAACCTCATATGAGGACAAGAACTATTTATAATGTTGAAACTCCATGTGGAAAAGAGAAAGACATATTTAATTTAAATATATCTATATATCAAGGCTTTAATTTGTGTTAAAAAAAAACAACAAAAAAACAAAGCTGAACTGAAAAAAAAAACAAAAAAAACCAGCAATTGTCATAACAGTTTGTTTTTACAGGAGTTATCTATTGAGACAACCCTATTGTTCCCTTGTTGGCAAATGTTTCAGAAATTGTCATATTACAAGGGTTATACTGGGGACAACACTATTGTCTCCCTCAGCAGGGATAATTTGAAAAAAAGATATCTAAGTTGTTGTTCTACTTTTATACAGTAAATTTTATGTAACGTATAATAATAAAAATGGATGGATGTAGAATATATTGTCAATCAGAATTCAATTAAATATTTCATTTAAAATCTCAGATTAAACTTCTAATACATTGTATTGTTCAATACATTGGTAACAATTTTAGGTGACTTTTTGAATAAATAGCTGTAAAATTAAATCTTCTAAACGTGTAATCTTCTGTAAACAGGTATTTAATATCAAAATTTGAGACAAAATTAAAAAAATTGTTTTGTCAGTGGTTTGAAAAACACGTGCTTCAAAGTCTCATGGTTGAATTTAATTCTGTGTGATCATGTACTTAAGTAATGGATTGACTCTTATGATGTGTTTCTTCAATTAATGCTTTGAGGACTCTGGTTACAACAGGAAAAAAGAAAATTACTAGGACAAGAACGTATATTGTGTTTTTGTAGCAATATCAATTTCTATTGTCATACACTGTTAGTTAAAATGCTAATTTTTTTTTATATCTAAAGTCAATTTCTGTTCATTTGATGTTGATTTCCAAATGAAATATATATCCTCTTAAGCTTAGCAATTAATCTAATTAATCATAAATTTCACTAAGTGGAATCGTACATTTCATAAGAGTTTAATTACCTTAGGTGTAATATTCGGGAACATTAATTTTTTAGAGAAGTATCGTTTAATATGATGCTTTAATAAGGTTATTTTTTCAAATTTTCAAATTATTTAGACAACATGCAAATAGAAATATGACATGAGGATATGTCAGGAATTTTTATAATATGTCTCATTGAATGGTTTTATTTCCACATTATTCATGGACATTAAAAAAATTGCCCGTGGTATTCAATTTATGGTAATTAATGACGTTTTCATAAGCGAAAAATTACAAGAAGATAGGCGATTTCTTCAAGCAAACTTAGCAACGTTGTGTTTCTCGTGTTTAACTTTTGATAATGTCAATTTAGAAAATTATGTTGATAATGCAGTTTCCATTTAGGATTTGGATTATTAGATAAGACCTTTATGGATATAAAGTAAACACAGGATTAATTTTCATCAATTATAAGTCAAACATGGAGCTAGGATCAAGATTTATGAACTCTTTAATGTGGAGATACAATTAGTGTGTAATTTTGATATGTGAGATTAATCCTAATTAATCTGTAGACTTTGAAAATACTTTTTTTCTAATGTCATTAATAAGTTATTGTTTGGACATAAATATTCAGTGTCAGAGCTAGACATGTCAATTATTTTTTTATAATTTTGATTTTCAGATAAAAAAAATCTGAAAATAAAAAGTTTAAGGATGTGATTATTCAGGAAATATTGTAGGACTACATGACTATTTTTGACATACAATCAGTGAAATATTTCTGGATATGAAATTAGAAAACATAATACAATATTTCTTTTGTTGTGCGAATTGGGTTGCTAAGAAGGATTACAAAAAACAAAGAAAATTCTTACAGAACCTTAATAAAATGGACAACATGTACAATGTGACTTTGCATGTTGATAACAAATAATTTTCCTTGACAAATATACCAAGTTTATCTTGATAGTTGAAATAGAAACTTCATTAATTATGCATGGGAAGGTAAACAAAAAAGCCTTACATGTCTCATTTTACTTTGTAGCTGGAAACATTTGAACTTTTAACAATAAGAAATATTGACTTTTAATAGTTTTGAAGAGTTTTAAATTTTTTAAATTAAATTTGTTACAGTTAAAGTTATAAATTATATAGTTTAGGGATACAAAACTAATTTTATATCTGGAAAAAAATGAATTCAGAAGATTTTTGCTAGTGAAAGTTTGCAGAAAAAAGTATAGTGACTACAACCAAATTTGTTTTGGGAGAAAGATATGTCAATATATTTTCCTAATGTGCAAATAAGGTTTGGAAACATAATGGTACCCTACGACAGCATGAAACTAAGATTTCGTCAAACACCTATTCCTGATATTATTAGTTCTGTACTGGAGTACAGATTGGAAAAACTGAAAAATAAAAAAGGGTAAGTTCTATAAACAATATTTTTCATATTATTGCCTTATTTATTGTAATATTGATAATGATAGCTTATGACTTCTATCAATATAATTTAGGTTTTAAATTGATGAAATCTTACAATTTCTTGTAATAATAGAATTGCCTAGATATTTTTTGAAATTTTATGTTATGATGTAAGTGGCAGAAAAATGAAATTACCAATTTTAGCTTTACTTATATTGTAGTAAATGCTAAGCACATTATATTTATAACCTTGGTGACCTTTTTTCGTACAGACCCATCAACAAACAATAGGGAGGGAGGATATTGTTTTAACCCTGTCCATCCAAATAAAACACATTCTTTGTAGAGATATATTATTTCCTTGTGGATCTTAAACAGACAATGAAAGTAGGCATATAGATAGGTCACCATTATTTTTAATGAAGGTCAAATCTATAAATAGTAGATTTCATTTTGAAAATTGATGTTGAAGTTCTTATGCCTGCAATGTTAGCATTCATTCAATATAAAAACTGAATATGATAAAGAGTAATTGTAGACAATATAACCAACCACTTCTCTGACAAATGTCAAGCTTGCAACCATGGAAATGGCTACAGCAAAAGCCAATGTAAATACTTGGTTGGGACAGGCACACAAATATTGTAAAGTTTATTTAATTCATGGGACACCCTGCCCAACCACACACCATTATCCCATTCTTATTTACAGATATCAAGTGCAGACCTGATTTTCGTCCGCTTTAAAACGGAATTCCGCTTTTTTTATTCCGGATTTTACCGTTACGATTCCTTTTTTATTGTATATTCAATACTTCAGATTGCTGATTTCCGCTTTTTTGTTGTCCTCGTAAAATCAGGTCTGCAAGTGGAAAACAGAAATAAACAATCAATTAAAAACAATTCTGCACAGATTCACACAAAAGACTGTACACTTTCACAGAAATTAGGAAAACAAACATGGACAGTACAAAAGCAAGGTTAAAGAATGCTCCTAATGAACTGACTACATGTATAAGCTAAGAAGGTAGGATCTGATGGTTGTAGATGATTAAGAAAAATATAAATAAAGGGTAGAGAAAAAATCACAGTTGATACTTCTAATAGATTTTATCATCAGTTTGTCATTAATATCCAAAGAAATTAATGATCTTTATGTGAGACCAGAAGTAAAAATAAATTATTAAAGTAAAGGAATCAAGATTGAGCAAACTACAACAGAAAAAACAAAGGTATATTTACATGTATTATGATAAAAAGGAATGAGGTTCTGGTATTATATATAGAGCAAATTTAATATGCATGATTTTTTTGATTTTTTTTTAATTCATAGGTTTGAAACAGAAATGAACAGGTCACATAATCCTTTAAAGATTTTAATCAGTGAAAACATTTCTCAAATATTTATATGTTTGAATATATTTAATACAATGTGATAAAAATAAGCTTACAATGGTTTTATGTATAATTTTTTGGTAACATCAGAATATAATGGCCTTTCGTAAGGGATGATAAATATTATAAATACTTTAAAATTTTCTTTTTTTAATTATTTTGATGATATTTCAATTAATTAATGGATATAATACAATATTTATTAAAATTAATCTTTTAGGAAATCAAAGAGTAGGTTTTCAACCCTTGTTCCTGCATAAGGGACATAATTTACATGACAATAGAAGAATATATATACCTTCTTGTTATCTAAAGTGTATTCAAGTGCATTCATTGCTTTTATTTTTTGAGCTCTTTCAAATAGTACTTTTGTTCAATAAACAACAACTATTGAAATGTTTGATGTAGAATGTTAACAAGGATTTAAATGTATTACAGCCATCTTGGTCACGATTATATGGTAGTTCAGATTTATATCTATCTATGAAATTTGTGCATATTACCATTTCAAGATTTGAGTTTGATTCCTGAGCCCATCATGACAAGATATATTCCATACAATTTTTAATCATCAAGTTTGTCAGTGACTTTTGGCAGTTCTGTGGTTTTCTACAGGCACTCATATTTCTTCCACATAATTGACCATCGCGATATAATTGAAATACTGTGAATTCATATTTATTTGTTGAATACTAATGTTTGGTTTTTCATTGATTCAACTGAAGCACAGAATTTAATACACAATGAAAGA
Source organism: Bathymodiolus brooksi (assembly GCA_963680875.1). Taxonomy (NCBI): domain Eukaryota; kingdom Metazoa; phylum Mollusca; class Bivalvia; order Mytilida; family Modiolidae; genus Bathymodiolus; species Bathymodiolus brooksi. Next base: position 36,259,312 of record OY804575.1, read on the forward strand.
CATAAATAACAAGATAAGTCATTTGCTGGTATCAACATCATAAATTTAAATGTCAACGATCTCAGTTTCTGCCAATCCACGAAAATTGACTGTCAACGATCTCAGTTTCTGCCAATCCACGAAAATTAACTGTCAATGATCTCAGTTTCTGCCAATCCACGAAAATTGACTGTCAACGATCTCAGTTTCTGCCAATCCACGAAAATTGACAACAACAAAAATAAATGAACCCACAGTATTATAGAAAGTGATGTTAAACACTCATAACCATAACCTAGGCAATCGTTGCCTAAGGTTTGTGAATTTTGGTGTGTACGATACAATTTTATCTGTTCCTCAGACACTTGCATTTGGTTGGTGGTTTTCTCTAGCTATAAAACAATGTTGTGATACAGCTGAAATAATGTTTTCACACCCCTTTCAATATTTTTAAATCATTCATCTTATCTTAAGAAGTGAAGTTGTTTTGTTAGCATTACAAATTTGATTTTGAAGAGGGAAAGTGTTACAAACATGTTGTAATTGCCTTTTAAAAATGAATTCTTGTCTTAATAGCTTTCTTTTTTTTCAACGTAATTGCTTTTGTGGCTTTTATACCTGACGTGTTAGTTTTATTTATTTTAATCATTAATAAGAAAAGTCAGTGAGCTATGAAAAAGTCATTGAGAAATAAACTTATAAAAGATGTTTTCTGATAAGTTCAGACATCACTTTTCATGTTATTATTGAGGCTAAATCTTGTCAAATTTAAACATCAATGAACCATGCATAAGTATAAATTTTTCTCTAATATTTAAATTCAAATTTTAACAGAAATTAATTGGGATCACATGAAATATTTTTTTATACCCACTGCCAAATGAAAATGTGAATTGATTTTATATCCTAGTATGTACAAATGTTAATTATTTTGAAATAAGGACCAAAATTCATTTTATTTTTCTCATTGAGTGCAGTGAGTACTGGAGGAAAAAGAAGTCTTATTTTGTGAAAGTGAAGTTGTCATGTAAAATATTAACAAAATTCATCTTGGTAACTCTTTTATTCTCTGGACAGTTTATAAACAATTGGTGTAAATATTTAACATGGTAAATGGTGATCATTGAACTTCTTATAGCTAAACTTGTTATTGTAAAGTTGATACAAATCAAATTTGATTGTATTTGTGAAAGGGAGATAATATTGAAATTTTATACAATAGAACAAGTGTGATGGACTTGATATTAGGAGTAACAAATTATTATTGAACATTTTAAATCAAAAGTGTTTGTGAAAAGAGATATCAAATTGAGAAATTTAAACAGTAGAAAAGAGTGATGAACTTAATATTCAGAGGAACAAATTATTATTTAATATTTTCAATCAAAAGTATTTGTGAAAAGGGGAGATAATATTGAAAATTCAAACAACAGAAGAAGAATGATGAACTAGATATTTAGAGAAACAAATTGTCAATCAACATAATATAAGTGAAAAGAGAGGTAATATTGAAGATTCAATGTATAGACAAGAAAGTTGTTGGACTATATTTAGATGGTGTGGTGTAATCAGATCAAAAGATTGCAGTGTTGTTTTCAGTAGTGATTTGGCATAAATCAAGAAATGGCAGTATTTTTTTTATAAATTTAAGTGGCTATTAAGGGATTACAGTAGTTTTATTTTGATATTGAACTGTTTAACTGTTTAATAATGGTGATATACAGGTGTTAGACTCATTGATATTGTTTAAAGTTCAAATTGTATTAGGTTTTCGTAATTGGCTGAAGATTTTAGACCGTCTACGATTTAGATTTTGAGTACCTATCAGTCTCAAAAAGTAAATTTCAGGCTAGGAAATACCGGTACTCTGGTGAAATCTGAAGTTGAAATAGAATTATATAGAATAAAAAGAAATGAAAAGGAAATTTTAACTGCTGATGGATTTATAAAAATTTTAGGATTTATTAGTGATATTTATTGATTTGTGTGTATCATATTATTACTAAATAATGCATATATGAGATGAAATATTAGTGTTATCATCTTAAAATCCCATTCTTAGACATTAATATTGTATGGACGGATGATGTCGTCGGTTTCTTACGAATGATCAAATTGACATTAACATTTGACCACAATATGGATTGGAAATATTACTTTGAAACAGATTTTTATATCTGTTTATTTCGTGTGTGACAAATACCTATAATTTTTTCATTGTATTAGAACTTGTTATTCCAAATATTTATATGCCATTGACATTAAGAATCTGGAGTTTATCTTTCTCTCTGTGTGAGTTTTCAAAAACAGTACTTGTGTAGTAAGTTTAATCTTCCTAGATGGACACAGGCCAACGCTAGTTATAGATAAATCTTGAGGAATTTTACTAATTAGGAAAAATAAAGACTTTGTCAAGATTTCTTAATATGACTTCTTGAGGTTGTAACAAGGAAAATATCAAATGATGATCAATTACTTTGATAAATACAAACATTTGCTGAAACTATTGACATAAGAATCAGACAAACCATGGAACCAAATGGATGTGTTTGCCTTCAGGTTAAACACAAATATAATTTTGAACAAAAGATTCATTTGGATTTTGCTGGGTGTAATTTATTAATAAGTAGTAATATAGCTTGGATTTTATTTTATTGAAGAAGTATACTTTTTAAGAAAATTTATTTAAAATCAAAAGACATATAATTTTGACATTAGCACAAAATAGAAAGGTTTTCACCATTGCTATAATAAAAGCTGACAATGTTTTTATTATGTTAGAAAATAATGTTTTTATTGTCCAGCTTTTTTATTTGTACTGTTATTCTAAAGTAAATTTACAATAACATGGCCAATTCAAGGAGAATTAAATAACAAAGATTGCTTTTCTGAACCATTGTGTGCAAGGAAGTTTGTCTTCGAGCATGGATGAATTGTACTTTTCTCTCTAATTATAACGTAGAATAATCATTTTTACCACGACCGTTCTTGCTTCCTAGTGACATAACTTATATGATCATATAAAACCACAGTTTGTTTTTAAAATATTTTCCCAATTAACAATTGGTCGTAGAAAGAATTAGTTAAAACGATATCAGGAAATGGATGGCAGTTGGACAATGCGGCTATGGACGAAATTCAAGTTGTAAATGATTTGAGACTATAATGACAGTTTTGAAGTCAATCAGATTAAATTGATTATGGAAAAAGTGGAAGCAAAAAACCTGCTTTTGAATTAAGGTTAAGATCTGCAGAAGATAACATTAAAAAATGGAGAAAAGTGATATGCAATGGAAGTTTTATCAGGATAGTTTATTTCTGCAAGCTCAGTTTGAGCGTTATGACTTGTTACGATCTAGTCAGTCGCTACGCGGGAAGGATCTAAATTCTGACTGTTGCAGTCTGCCAAATAAACAATACTGTATGTTGAATGTTCAACCTGTGTTTTCATCTTCGTCATCTCAGAGGAATAAATCTTCTAGTAAGAAATACCAATGGGTGCCTATGAGTATATGTAGTGTATAGTAAGTAAACAATTATTTTTTTACTATTTGCATTTAATAGTACCGTTTTTTGTATGTCATAAATTTATATAATAGTTACTGATATGTTGGGCAATATCATTTCCACTGGTCCGTACTATGACCCAAGGGCAGTCTGTCTATCCTGATATTGCACTCTATATCAGTAACTATTGTATTTATTGCATTGAAGACCAGAATCTGACACATACAATATAAATGCATATGCCATAGAAATTTTTAATCAGGATCATTGAAGGTTTTCCTAGGCATTGTCACCTTCGTTATTACCTAATTTGAATTGACTACAGCAATTGTTTGAATGGTGTTCAACTTATAATGAGAAATAAAATGAGATTATAAAGTAACAATGTAATTTATTAAAATGTAAACAAACAAATATCCATGTATAGACCAGTAGTACACGGTTTTTGGACCGGTTTATATCAGCATTCCAGTCTATATCGCTGAATAGTGAAGGTCACGTAGAGAGTGTTCAGCCAATTAAATGTATGATTTTTATTCTGATATGCAATAACATTCATTATATTGAGGATCATCTTCAAAACATGTACGATTCTAAAAAAAAAAAAGAAGAATTGTATACAGTGAAACAGGTTTGACTTGAACCAGTCCATTAGTAAGTGACTTGAACCAGTCCATTAGTAAGTAACTTGAACCAGTCCATTAGTAAGTGACTTGAACCAGTCCATTAGTAAGTGACTTGAACCAGTCCATTAGTAAGTGACTTGAACCAGTCCATTAGTAAGTGACTTGAACCAGTCCATAAGTAAGTGACTTGAACCAGTCCATAAGTAAGTGACTTAAAGTCCATTAGTAAGTGACTTGAACCAGTCCATTAGTAAGTGACTTGAACCAGTCCATAAGTAAGCGACTTGAACCAGTCCATAAGTAAGTGACTTGAACCAGTCCATTAGTAAGTGACTGGTCAAATACATTTCCTGTCTTTTCTCTAACATTTTCTTTGTTCGGAAAAAATGTCTGAGACTATTACTCTTTCTAAACTGTCTTCTATCAAATCTGAGTTCTGGTTATTACTCTTTCTAAACTGTCTTCTATCAAATCTGAGTTCTGGTTATTACTCTTTCTAAACTGTCTTCTATCAAATCTGAGTTCTGGTTATTACTCTTTCTAAACTGTCTTCTATCAAATCTGAGTTCTGGTTATTACTCTTTCTAAACTGTCTTCTATCAAATCTGAGTTCTGGTTATTACTCTTTCTAAACTGTCTTCTATCAAATCTGAGTTCTGGTTATTACTCTTTCTAAACTGTCTTCTATCAAATCTGAGTTCTGGTTATTACTCTTTCTAAACTGTCTTCTATCAAATCTGAGTTCTGGTTATTACTCTTTCTAAACTGTCTTCTATCAAATCTGAGTTCTGGTTATTACTCTTTCTAAACTGTCTTCTCTCAAATCTGATTTCTGGTTGCCAGCAATAGTCTCCATTACACACCATTATAATTTTGGTGAAATTTATTTTTACCTTTCGACCGATCTTTATGATTAGCTTTCATATTAAACCTAGTGTTAATTATCGATCAGCAAATAAATTATGATGACTGAGAGTTATGTATTTGTTTATTTGAGAACTTAAACAGAATTATTAAAGATTAAAAGATTTGATTTAAAGGGATATATTACTTTATAGAAAAAAAAAGGCTTGTTTGACAGGTCAGTGATTTTCTCCGGGTACTCCGGTTTCCTCCACCAATAAAACTGACTGCCACAATATAACTGAAATATTGGTGAAAGTGGCGTTAAGCACCACAAACTAAATCAAACCAAACTGTATTTGACTGTGCATGTTATTGCATAAAATATATTTTAAAAAGATGTAAATAAAAGCTTTAGACCTTTATAAGTCAAGCAATGTGATCGTTGTTACATAATTCTCAGTGATATGGCATGCCTGTAAATGTTTCTTGTTCATTTTGAAGATATGCAAAGAAAAATTCTGTTGTATGTTTTTTATTGTGTGGGTGCTTTTTTTTTTCTTAAAGCTAAATTATATTTGTTAAGAAATTGTATTGAGAATTTTAATGATGGCCCTAAAACTTATACACAAGATTGAATAAAACTTTCAAATGAAATAAACCACTTAAAGTACTTAAAATGGTGATTGATAGCCATTTATTAACACTCCCAATTGAACAGAAAAAAATAGATTCATTTTTTAATTATGTTCCCATGAAGATTTTTTTCTTTTAATGTATTTATTTATCAGCACTTTTGACAAACAACTGATATTTTTTTCTCAATTTATCTGTCTGTTTATAATAATCCAATATTTTTGTCCAACAACATTATGTAGTTTCAATAATAACTCATTATGCTAAACTATTAACCAAGAATTGTAATGTACTGACTTTTATGAGTTTTTATTGGCTGACCTGGATCAGAGATCCATCAGAGGTATTGTTTTTACTTTTTGTCTGGTTTTTTTACTGTTGTTTGTAAACTCTGTACAGTTCCATTTCCTTCTCTAAAATGACAGGACCAGCTTTAATTTGGCCAGAAATATTCCAATAACGGTTCTTTTAAAAGTTTCTGTTCAGATTTGCTGCCAAAGGTGGACATATCCAAACATAGGTTTTTTTGGAAAAATGTTAAATGAAAAAAAATTAAAAGTCTTCTTCTCAGGATCTGCAGAACTGATGGAACTAAAACATGTATCTGAATGACCATTTGATGGTCCTTTAAAAAGGTTTTTTTTGTTGATTATAATATCAAGATTGATGTCAACACTTTATATAGGTTAACCTACATGTAGGATCTATTGGGAAAATATAGGGAAAAAGTATTCTGAGAAAATGGGCCAAATTAAACTAAACCTTAGTAGGGGGGTCCTTGAGTAACATAACTAGCCTATATTTAATACATTTATATACTCTATGAATAGGATATATATTAATACTCTTAATACCAGGCATCAAGCACTAATATAATTAGTTACAATAGATTTAAATAAACAACATATTTTACATACAGCAACTCCACAGGAACCTTGATCAAAGGGGAATAACTCTAGGAGAAAAAATTATATTATCTGAAAGTTAAACATAGGACCTATTTGGAAAACATTTCAAAATTATTCTTATCATAAACAACTGAACCATTTGAAATAAAACTTGGCTGGAATGTTCCTTGGATAGTCCTCTACAAAATGTATGTTTTATGTTTTGATCAGAAATCAAAGATGGCCACCAGCCCAGGACATAGTTAAGCCACGTCCTTATGTGAAAATGAAATAAAAAACTGACTTAAAGTAATTGTTTCTCTTGTAGATAAGAATGCTTAGATGACTTACTGTTCTTTTGGGTAGAATTTAATGTAAGACCTGTTGGGAAAAGGTAAAAAATACTTCGGATTATAATGTGCAGATTTTGCTGGGGGTGGGGTTGGTGGATGGTAATATTTTTTGTATCCAATGTTCAGCCAATTTGTAACAATGATAACCAGTTTAGCGAGACAGACTTAAGTGAGTCTCTACTTATTGTAATTATACATAATAAGAAAAGAAAGTACTATTTTTAGGATCAGATCAAGATATCATTAGTCAGCATGGTATAATGATTAGAACATTAAATATTACAGCAAAAGTCTTAATCAATAAAGTATAAAATTTTATTTTATAACATCAAACCCATTCACTGAACACCCCTCTAAGATTTTATAACATCATCCCATTCACTGGAACACCCCTCCAAGATTTTATAGCATCGTCCCATTCACTGAACACTCCTCCAAGATTTTATAACATCATCCCATTCACTGAACACCCCTCCAAGATTTTATAACATCATCCCATTCACTGGAACACCCCTCCAAGATTTTATAACATCATCCCATTCACTGAACACCCCTCCAAGATTATATAACATCATCCCATTCACTGGAACACCCCTCCAAGATTATATAACATCATCCCATTCACTGAACACCCCTCCAAGATTTCAGTATTCAGCATTAAAAGTATAACAAGAGAAATGTCATATTTCTTTCCATATCAGTAATTACCAGAATGAAAACTACACAGGTGATTTTTTATTTTGTTTTCAGGATCCTTTATTGGATCATTACAAGCTATCAATAAATAGGTACAAATATCATGTTTGTGCTGATCAATATTTTATAGGCAACTTTCGTCTTTTAAATTAGTGACAGCCATAGTTAATTACCGTTCTCTTTTTTTGTGATAATTGATAACAGTTGCTTGGTGATGATGCTCCTTACTTGATTTTAAAACAAAGTACGCTTGATTTTATCTGTCATGCTAAACATTGGAACCATTTTTACTCGTGAGTTTGTTTTACCAGGAATATGGCGTAATGTAATAAATTTAATAGGATTTGACACAGTTTGAAATTTCAGTGATAATTCAGATATTGATTTTGAATTTTATAGGATATACAAATGTAACTTGGTAAATAATGTGATCGAAGTAGGATAGTTTAAATATCATCTAAGCGTTCTGTGTCAATATTTCTTGAACGTTACTAAAGAAATGTACAATATCTTATATTTACTGGAACAAGAATGGCATTTACTCTTCTTTCATTAGACAGGAAATGGAAAGCTTTCCACATGGTCACTGTCTACATTGAGTGCATGCCAATAATTTTGAATATATTTATTTAGTGTTTTGTCATAAAAGCAAAAAAGTATACCTAAGTGTTCAGTTTATTGATCAAAGCTTCGACATCAATCTTGAAATGACATACACAAGGAATACAACATGTTGAGTTTAGAAATGAGATTTTATATATACATAAATGTATATAACTACTGAACATGGAAATGTAACATATGTGATGATTTTTTGGCTGCAAATTTTCTGTCCGCTATTATTGAAAATATCGGAATTATATTCGTTATATTCCTATAAAGTCTTTAGATGAATGACTTTGAACGATTCCGTAATGTGATGATAATAACATCAGCTGGTCGACCTAAAATAGGACACTTTTTCTCCTTGAGACGAAGCTCTCAAATAAGAAATGTCAGTAGACAAAACTGTTCCACGACATTTTTACCAGAGCGAGAAAGAGTGAGACCATCAACAACTGGTCCTTGTCTTCAAGTTACAAGGGAGTAAGTAGATATCTTTCTGTGATAAAATTTGTAAGCATTTTTCTCATTGTTAGAAATGTGAGGTTTGCTTTGACTTGTCTTTTTATTTTTCACAACATACATGGGTATACATCAGGGTATACATGTATTATGATATCGAAAAAATTAGTTTAAAGGGGCATTATCTGCCAAATCGTAAATTTTTGTTACCCGTAAAAACTATCAGATATGATTGATGCCTTAATAAAACGTGCTTCTGTAACTTATAAATGTTATGAAATGTACGTGCATTGGGGAAAACTCGTGCAACTACTCGTGTTTTGAGATCGATTCAAGAGATGGATGCCATCTTATTAATTATCGACATTGTTTACGGAGTTTGTCGAATCGTCATTAAATCAGTACAACAATGCACTTACTTCTTATTTTTTGTGAATCTGCTTTTAGTCGGTGTTAATTACGGACAAAGAACCATGCAAGTTTGCAGTTAATAAGCGACAAAATTCAAATTATTCGTTTTTACCTGTCACTAGTAAGGTCAGTTGCATACGGAAAAAGCGAGGTCAAATTATTTGCTTGCTAGGAAATAACTAATCGATGGTAATTTTCGTTCTCAAAAGGCGAAAAGTGGTTCGATAAGCTGTTTAATGTGAAATATTTACCAATTTCCAAAACATATAATTTTTTGGGTCAAGATCGTAGCTAATGCCCCTTTAATGTCAGTAACTGTACAGTCAAACTTCATTGGCCTGGACTCAGATCAGTTATTTCCTTGGATTACTGGAAGTAAAATATCATCCAGTTTGTAGTATTTGTCAGCATAGTGTACCCCAAGTAAATCTGGGCATCAAACAATGTTATCTCCCTTTAACCATTTCTTATTGTTGTAAGAGTTGTCTTTCTTTGGTAGGTTTTTTATATAATTTCAATGGAAAAATATGTAAATATGCATTTTATTATGGAAAGAGAATTTTTGTACAAATGCAAAAAAACAATTCTGTTTAAGATAACTAAATAATAAATGAAAATTCTAAATATCTGGGAATTTAGCATTGAACAAATATATTGTTGAAAGTGGTATTTTACACACCCAGTATGTATGTTATATTTGTCAGTCTATAGGAAAATGTATTCCTTGACAGATTCTAGCCTATTTTATATACAAGCCATATTCTCACTTAAATTCCAAAACCTAAATTTTAGTCAATGATTAAAAGACTTGTGCCCCTTAAAATGAAAAGAACATGGAAGAATTTTCTGGTTGGTGTACAAGCCAGTTCGTTCCTTTACAGATTTAAACCAAATGTATACAGATATTCATGAAAATACACAATCTAGATCAACCAGAATTTTTCATAAATAATTATTGGAGTTATGTCCCTTGAGAATGTGAAAAGTGTGAAATTGGTCTTGTAAGGACAGATTTTTAACAAACTTTATTATAAACTCTTCATGTTATCTTTTGAGATTAAAAACCAGAATGGTTCATCTAAGATTAACTCAACAATATCTAGGTCCAGTTTAAACAGTGATTAGTTAGGAGATGTCAGCTGAAGATTGATCTATCTCTAATAACTTGTGTACACATTTTACTAGAATCTGTCAAATATTTAATATACTAATTATTAGCATTAGCTAACACCCACTTGTCTGATCCATTCTAAATAGGGTTATGGATCTATGATGCTTTCTATAATAGTTTTGTTAGTGATAATCAAAAAAAAAAATTGTGTTAACCATTAAGAGCTATGGTATTAAGTGTGTAGTGTTAAATCATATTCATAAAACTACACAATGGTAATTTCACTGGAGCAATAGGTTAACAATGAACAATTTAGTAATGGTTTTATTTGCTTAATGAAACATTATAGTCCAGTAAAATTTCACTTGATGCAGTTATGGAACAGTACCTGGACTGACTCCCAAGATTTATATTTACCTTGTTTGACAGTGTCTGGTCAAACACTTGAGGTCTGACCACAACCATTAAATTTCCATCCCTGGGTTAGGGAATATGTGGCCGAGTGGTTAAGGTTGTTGATTTCTGACCAACGTGATGTGGGTTCCTGACCTAATACCCAATAAGTGTTAATGTTTCCATACACCTACAGATGGCTGTGTGTTTCACACTTCAAGTGTTAATGTTTCCATACACCTACAGATGGCTGTGTGTTTCACACTTCAAGTGTTAAGGTTTCCATACACCTACAGATGGCTCTGTGTTTCACACTTCAAGTGTTAAGGTTTCCATACACCTACAGATGGCTGTGTGTTTCACACTTCAAGTGTTAATGTTTCCATACACCTACAGATGGCTGTGTGTTTCACACTTCAAGTGTTAAGATTTCCATACACCTACAGATGGCTCTGTGTTTCACACTTCAAGTGTTAAGGTTTCCATACACCTACAGATGGCTGTGTGTTTCATCTGTTAATTTGTTATAACTGTCATGTCTTTCCTCACCCATTAAGATAGACAGACACAATAAAGATGAAAAACTACTGTAAGTGATAATAAAGTCTAATAACACAATAATCCAACCAATTAATAACTTTTGTGTTTCATCTAGATTCTTCCATCTTCCTTTACTATTTGAGAATTCATATTATCTGAGCTGTTTTTATACTTTGTCTATGGACTGCTGTTCTTGTATAAGAATCAACAGTTACCCTAAGCAACATCTTCAGACTTTGGCACTCTATTTTCGTTAAGACAATATTATTAACACTTTATATGAAAAGAAAACAATTTCAACAATGTTAGGTTGTTTTGTTGCAGGTTTTAAAGTTTAGCTTATCCTTACATAAAGCAAGGTACGACATAAAAAAAGTCATTTAAGTCAAAATTTATTGACAAAAGTTTGAAGTTCAGACTTTAACTGGCTATTGATATAATTCAGTCAATAAACAAAATATTTACATGTTGGTTATTCAGTACTTTATAATATCAGTTATGTGTATTTCTTTTGTGACTCTTTTTGTGTGTTTTACGTCTTTTGACTAAAGGTAATAAAACAAGGTACTTATCTCACAAACAATATTAAATCATTGTTTATCTGTCAAGCTTAAATAATTTTAATATACACCAGCAGATATTGACTTTTGTGGTTTGAAATTCAAATTTTACAGGTTTTAAAATAAATTGATGGCTCAATTGTAAATCTCTTGAATGTGGCTGCAATTATAAATTGAAAAGACTATATTTAATAGATCATTTCAAGTTTTAGAACTTTCGTCAAAGTGATTTGAAATAAATGGAATAAAACCGTAAATGGAAATGTTTAGTTAATGGACTCTGTTATTTTTTTATCTTTAATGATTTTGTTTTGTTATTGGATATTAGGTGTCAGTTTGAAATTGTTGCATTTTCAACAGCCTTTATGATTTAAAAAATGGGGGAAGAAATCTTGACAGAATACTTATTGAATAGTATGACACAGACTGTGAATTCATCTTTGTTATTTTTATATATATTTGTTCAACTTGAGAATTAATTTATTCATAGCAGTGTTATAAATCGATTACCACAGAAGTGTTACAAATAAAGGCAAGAGAGCCTGTCAATTTAAGATTCGATTATGGAAAATTTACATAGGATTTTGACGATTTTTCGTGACAGTTTAAATACTTTTTACTATACCGGGTACTTGCTAAGATGTGATAATGTGAACATTGTACCAACTCTCTTTTAGTTCTTAATAAACAACTTGAAGTGTTGACTTAAAATTATTTCTACAAGAAGTTTTGAATTTACAAAAAGCTATCAAAGGATAACACATAAACTTCATAGAATTGAAATCTCCACAGATAATAAATAAACTGTATGTTTGAGCATGAACATATACATTTTATATGGAATACCAAATATATAATAGTGCTTTTGGAAGACCAATGAAAAAAACAACATTTATCTGTCCACAATGTCCTTGGTTGTATCCAGTGAGAGTGAAAAATCAGAGATATTCTCATCCATTAGTGCTGTAAGTTTTTATTTCATATTCCTTTATTAATATGACAGTTATTTTAATTTTTAGAAGCTGATAAAAGATGGAAAAAAAATTCACATACAAACCAGTGGAGGGAATATTCAAAAAATCTTCTCAGAAGTACTTTGAAACATATGGAAGCATTATAAAATTTGCTGAAATTTTCTTTGAATGGTCCAGTACAAGGCTTACATTGTGTTGTTGTTCAAAAATCACTATAGCCTGGAGGATATTAGTTTGAAATAGAACACTAAAGGAAAATATATAAAAAGCTTCTCAGAAACAATATACTTGATTGAAGCCAAAATAACTTTTAATCATGAGGCTGTGATACTTTTGTACTTGTGGAAAGATTTATATAGTATCAGATTACCGGTATCTGTCTAAATCAGTAAAGTTTATATGTAAAAAAAAAAAAAAGTAAATGTCTTTGTTCATAATTCAGTTAATTTAACAAGGTAGCAAAAAGTGTTTTATTCTTATAAAATTTAAAACTGAAGCTGGTAGTCCCAGTATATATATTTAAAACTGAAGCTGGTAGTCCCAGTATATATATTTAAAACTGAAGCTGGTAATCCCAGTATATATATTTAAAACTGAAGCTGGTAGTCCCAGTATATATATTTAAAACTGAAGCTGGTAGTCCCAGTATATATATTTCTGCAATAGAAAAGTGGCCCTATAACAGATCAATCTCTTGGTGAATCTGAAATGTGGCCTGATAAGAAGGTGCCTTTAGTTACATAGGTTGACTACTATATAAAAAAAATTATATTCAAAAACTTTGTCCTTTCTAGTGCTCATAAATGGAACAAGAGCCATGTTGTATGCTAGAAGGGAAGTAACTCTTGTAAGAAAATATATAATTTTAGAAACAAGTTAGATCTATTGTTAAATTAGAATTTTCTACTAAATTAAGACAATGTGTAAATGGCTTGAATTAATTAAAACTTACAATGTAAACCATAGTTTTTGGAATATTGGTAAATATTTGTTTTATGTGAAATCTGATATTCATCAAGTCTGTGAGTTTAAGCACACCCAGAGTATAATATATATTTACCAAATCAAAAGACATTTGAAAAGTTAATACAGTAATATGTATATGGTATATTATTAATTAAATATAAAATACAAAATAAAATCTGCTTGGCATAATTAAATGAAAAATGTGTGTCATTCAAACATCAAATCTTATCCAAATATTTGAATATGTTTATGAATTAAATCTGTGTAATCCATTTTCTATTTGAGATTGTGACCAAATTTGTTTTGGATATGATGGGTGTATTTACTGGTATGACATATTTTATGTTTTCAGTGACAAATATTTGTTGTTTTGTTGATATTTGTGGAATAATGTTGACTATCACTGTTTAAACTTTCCTCTTTATGATGTTCATGTGTACATATACAAACATGTATTTACACAAAGGTCAGCTACTTGTAAAATGACAGAGTACATGTAACTATAAATACAGTTGACTCTCATTGTCTCGAATTCGGTTGACTCGAATTTCCGGTTGAGTCGAATTTTTATCGAAGTCCCGAACTTCGTTGTGTATAAATATATATAATTTGACTCCTGTTGAGTCGAATTCGGATGAGTTGAAATTTCGGTTGTCTCGAATAAAAGTTTTGGTCCCGAGATGTAGAAAGCCATATTATTTACATTCGTTAAGTCAAATTTACCTGTCAAAACATGTGTATTACCTTAGGATTAAAATCGGATCACAGGTGAAACATCCGGTCATTGAATTTGACATTTTTACCTTAGGCTATTTCACATGTTTATTTCACAATCTGTCAAATTAATTAGTGATAATATTTGAATTGGCTTGGTAATATGACACAGGTTAGATGTGTACAATCAACAATTATCGGTTCATAATAAGTGTGCTTGGGTTGGCATACATCAATGATTATGAAAAGTACACAAAGGAAACGTTTTATCTATTAAATTATTTGTCGGAAATTAATTTTGATTAAAGAAGAACAGTTTTCTTCTACACTTTATTGAATAATAAAAACACATCATTTATTGTATTGCACAAAGAAAAATACGTCATGATGGGTGAAGTTTAATGACAATGCAACAGGTGAAAAACATAAACAAAACGGATAAACATATTCATTCACACAAAAAAAGATATCTAGAAGTTATCAGTCGTTTCACAAAATTCAAAGAATTTAACGGAGAGAAAAAAAACAGCAACAAAAACATCGAATATGTTTTAAATCGTTTCGAGAATAGGGACATGCGATGCTGGTTTTACCTCTTCAAAATTTCGCTCGAGTTGTCTCCCTTTCGTTGTTAAACAAACCACACTTCCGGTATCTTCATAGCTCCTCTTGAGTCGAACTACGGTTGACTCGAATTTTGTCCATGGTCCCATCGAATTCGAGATAACGAGAGTCAACTGTAGTTTGGTGGTGTCTTGACCATGTAGGATTTACAGTTACTTATGTAATCTGTACCTATCACCAACAGGTGTATTACTTATGTACAATTTTGGTTGGAATGCACTCCCTTGCTACTCTGAGGAATGTCTCGGTGAAAGTAATACACATTTCATCAACATCCTGAGAGTCAGAAAGTAATGCATTCCAATCGACGGTATCTAGTTTGCTGGCAAATTTTTCACTGTCAGTTCGTTCGTATAACCATACCTCCCTTTGAAATGATCCTAAATTTCAAACCAGATCATTTCAAAGGGAGGTATGGTTATACGAACGAACTGACGGTGAAAAATTTGCCAGCAAACTAGATACCGTCGATTGGAATGCATTACTTTCTGACTCTCAGGATGTTGATGAAATGTGTAATACTTTCACCGAGACATTCCTCAGAGTAGCAAGGGAGTGCATTCCAACCAAAATTGTCACAATACGTAATAGCGATCGACCATGGTTTAATAGTGAACTCAGAAGAGAAATTAGAAAACGAGACCGTATTCGTAAGACAGTAAAAAATATAGCAAACAATCAGATATCGACAAATACAAGAAACAGAGAAATAGAGTTAATAACTTAAAAAAGATTGCTAAAGAACATTTTGAACAAAATTTAGACAATATAATCTTAGAAAATATATCAAATCCAAAAACTTACTGGAAAATAATGAAGATGTTAATTAAATCGAATAAAGGATGTAGTAATATACCCCCTCTCCAAAATATAATTCAGGATGAAGGACTAGAGGAGATAGTTTACGGAGACGACGAGAAGTGTGAATTACTAAATAAATATTTTAGTTTTATTTCTTCATTGGAAGATGCGAACGTTCCTCTTCCAGATATTGAACCTAAGACCGATAATTTTCTACGAGATATAGTCATTACCACAGAGGAGATTGTTGATATTATTAAAATAATAAATCCTAATAAGGCATCGGGGCCAGATATAATAAGTCACAAAATGTTAAAAATCTGTCCTGAAAAAATAGCAGCCCCTCTCCAAATAATTTTTAATAAATCTCTTCTACAATGTAAATATCCAACCAGCTGGAAGATTGCACATGTGATTGCTATTTTTAAAAAAGGTGACAAGTCATTACCATCTAATTATAGACCTATATCTCTCATAAGTTGTGTTGGAAAAATAATGGAACAAGTTATCTACAAATATGTATTTAACCATCTACAAAGAAATAAGTTAATTTATGAATATCAATCTGGTTTTCTCCCAAAATATTCAACAGTACACCAACTATTAGAAATGTATAACTGCATTTTAAATTCACTAGAAAAAAAGGAAATTAGCTGTTTTGTATTCTGTGATTTTTCTAAAGCATTTGACAAAGTTTGGCATAAAGGGTTGATACATAAAATTAAATCATACGGTGTGGATAGTAATTTATTAAATTGGTTCTCTAGTTACCTGCAAGATCGACAACAGAGAGTATTAATAAACAAGTCGTCTTCTTCACTTTGCAATGTTTCAGCTGGTGTACCCCAAGGATCAGTCTAGGCCCTCTATTATTTATTATGTATATCAACGATATTGCTGAGAAGTTAATCTCTCTTACCCGACTTTTCGCAGATGACACTTCCTTCAGCTATTCCAACCGTGATGAATTGCAGATAAAAACTGTGATTGATCACGATTTGAAAGAGCTGGATGAATGGTCAAAGAAATGGTTGATGACTTTTAACTCAGATAAAACAGAAATTATGCTATTTTCAAATACGGATATTCCAGAATTCAATTTTACATTTAATGAAAGAACTATTCCTATTACAAATTCTCATAAACATTTGGGAGTTACATTTAGCAGCGATGCTAAATGAAATATACATGTCGAAAATATATTGTTAAGTATTTACAAACACCTGAATGTTCTTCGAAAGTTAAAATATAAACTTTCTCGGAAAAATCTAGAGAAATTATATTTAGTTTATATCAGACCAATTTTTTAATATGCTTGTGAAGTATGGGATAATTGTGGGGTAGGGAATTCTAATAAGCTTGACCATTTGCAACTTGAGGCTGCTAGAATCGTTACTGGTCTTCCAATATTTGCTAGTTCAATTTTAATTTATAAAGAATTGGGCTGGGAATCATTGGCAGAAAGAAGAAAAAGGAGAAAATTGCAAATGTTTTATAATATTCAAAATAATAATGCACCCATGTATCTTTGTGACTTAATTCCCCCATCAATTCAAAGTACAACCGTTTACCCATTGCGTAATGGAAGTGATATTATAATGCCATTTTGTAGACTATCGAATACTTATGATTCATTTATTCCTTCAACTATACGTCAATGGAATAGCTTAGATCCATCTCTTCGTAATGTGGATTCTATTGCAAAATTTAAAGCTGAATTAAGAAAGCGGAAAGATATTAGCCAAGTTCCTAAACATTACGAAATTGGACCTTGAAAACTGAATATTATTTTAACCCAGCTTCGATGTTTTGCTTCTTTTTTGAATTACGATTTGTTCCAAGTAAATATAGTCTCAGATCCGTCTTGTCGTTGTGGTGCCAATCGCGAAGACTCCTATCATTTCTTCTTCGATTGTTCCCATTATTCTAATATAAGACATACATTGTTTCAAAATCTCAATTGGCTACCTAATTATTGTGCATTAGACCTTACACTTTTGACCTGTGGTAATCCTACACTCCCATATGAACAGAACGAAATTATTTTTAAGCATGTGTTTGAATATATAAAGAGGTCTGAAAGGTTTCTTGTTGTCTAGTTGTTCACCAAAACAACAATCGCACACATCACCACCACCAACCCTCTCTCTCATTCCTTTCTTCATTCTCTGTTTTAGTTCAATCTACACATATTAATGTAAGAAATATTTATATACATGCATGCTCTATCAAATAATGTTGTAACTTATTGTATATAGGAGAAGACTTCATAAGTTTGTTTAACTTGTGTCTTATACTTTTTGCACATTTGAGCAAATAAAATATGTTTAAACTAAACTACTTATGTAATCTGTACCTATCACCAACAGGTGTAAGTTTGATGAGTAGGATTTACAGCTACTCATGTAATTTGTACCTATCACCACCAGGTGTGAGTTTAATTCCTGTCGCTAGCGAGGTGTACTCATGTGATGATCTAGTCAGTGATTGGCAGCATGTTTGTGGGTTTTTTCCAGATATTATAGCTTATTTCCTCCATCAATAAAACTGACCATCAGTATTTTAAATAAAATATTGTTGAAAATGGTGTCAATTAGCCATAATTGGTTTCTTATACATTATTAAAAGTCTGTCTGCAACTTCAACATTTTAAAGCACTTTTTCTTACTAGTAATCAAAATATGATCTATGGGAACACTGCATTCAGTGTGAGACACATAGAATTCACACTCAATATGTTTAGGAAATTTTCATTTCAAGCATTTTCATAGGTAATTTTAGTAACATGTACTGTGTATTACCCATAATTCCAGTGTTAGTATAAACATATTTTATTAATTAATTCAATATTACACATTATGATAATACACATATAAATTATATATACATTTAAATTAATCAATAGGATTCGGAAACAAGTGGTTAAACTTTTATTAATCCTATCTCAGTGTTATGCTTGGATGATTCTGCAGAAAGTTGTACTAAAAAACTCGTACTCAAAAATTGTATAACCACAATGCCATATCTGTCTAATTACTCATTCTATATATCACTGGATCTTAGATCTATATTGAGAGAAAATGTAATTTTATATTTAGATGAACAGTTCAGTTATTTTATTTCTAGAAGAAGAGATTAATTCATATAAGCAGACCAGATTTTCTTTCTTTTTAAGCTTATCCTATCATTAAACCACAATGGGTCATTCTGTTACCTTCTTAAGGTACTCTATTGTTTAAAATTATTTTAGGGTATACTAATCCATGTCCTTGTGCACATTTTATACCATTTGTATTTCTCCACTCTTGTGTAAAGGCATTGATATGGCATTCATATTACCGAAACCAAAGGAACTTTATGTATGGTAAAAAACATGTTTAAATGGTCACTGTAAAACAGTTGCTGGCATTCCATTGCTATTTGTGATATTATGTGAAAATTTATTTTACATAATGATTTTGGCAGATTTGACTACAGTATTTTTTTAGCAACATTAAACAATACATGTACTTTGTTTGTTTAGATATGCCGATAAATTTCTCAAACAAAAGAATTTGTTCTTATAATGGATTATCATGTTCGTCGGTATGGTATGCGTAAATCGTATTTATCATTGAACAAGATCTTAGCCGAGATCAGGTAAGGGAGATAAATCTGTATAAAAAAAGATGAGATTGTTATGAGAACTTATTATGTTGTATAAATAGTACCATTGAGTGCCTTCAAGGATTTTATTTTGATGTTTTTGATTATTCAGATATATTTGATAAATGTATACAATATTTTTGTTTATTCAGATATATTTGATAAATGTATACAATATTTTTGTTTATTCAGATATATTTTATAAATGTATACAATACACAAACATGGACAACACATATAATGTGTCTTTCTGTCATTGTCTTCCAAAGATTGTGTTGAATCAAAGACAATGTTAAAGGTGTGTTAATAATGACTGTTCAACTATCATTTTGTTTTTAACAAGAGAAGACATTGTGTATGTTTAATTATGTAGGATGGTTTAAATAATTGGAACTACAATATAAAGGGATTAAATGTAGATGAAAATACATTTAATTTACACACAATTAATATATTTGAACAATTTCATAATCTGATAAAATATTGTTGGTTGTAGTCATGTCATTTACAAAGAAAGTGAAAACAGTTATCTGTAAAATTTTAATTATAATATTCTTGGTCAAATTACTTTAACCTTTATTAATGAGTCTCTAATCACCTGCCAATCAACAAATTCAAATCATAATTTATTGGTGTACACAAGTCTAGAACAATTTCATATTTTATCAGATAATGGTTGTAGCCATATCCTTCACAAAGAAATTGAAACCAGTTAACTGTAAAAATTTAATTATTACATGTATATTCTTTGTAAACGTACTTTTAACCTTTACTAATGAGCCTCTAATTACTTGCTAATCAATTAGTTAAAATCACAATTTATTGTGAGCTAAGTCTGTCAATTTGTTAATGGCTTATTAGCTCACCTGACCCAAAGGGTGAGCTATCGTCACCTCTGAGCGTCTGTCGTCCGTCCGTCAACTTTTCACATTTTAATCAACTCCTCTGAAGCCACTGGGCCAATTTGAACCAAACTTTGGTGGAATGGTCCTTGGATGGCCCCCTTCCAAAATTTTGTCCTGTGATCCCGACTTCCAACCAAGATGGCCACCAAGCTAAAAATAGAAAAAAGGGGGGATGAAATTTTAATTGTCAATTGCTGCTTTAGTACAAGTCAAAATGAACTCAAATTTTAACTGCAGCTACATGGCAAGGAGTAGTTTAACATATATTCTGGGTTCTTTCAGCCGATTTATGCCGCTTATAATGCAAATTAGGCATAATTTGATAAAAGATCATATTTAAATCTTCTCCTCTGAAACCGCTGAACCAAATTAAACCAAACCTGGCAGGGTGGGTCCCTTTCAAAATTGTGTCTGACAGCCCCGCCCTCCATTCAAGATGGCTGCTGTTACTAAAAATATAAATTTCTTCAATTGTCCATTGCTGCTTTGGTATAAGTCAAAATGAGCTCAAATTTTAACTGCAGGTACAAAAATGTACATGGCAATGAGTAGTTTAACATATATTCTGGGTTTTTCTGTGAGACTTTTTCAGCCAGTTTATTCTGTTTAGGAATATTATGAGATAAAAATCACATCTAAATCTTTTGCTCAGAAATTTGAGTTGAAATGATCTTTGGGTGGCCTACTTTCAAAATTATGTGTAACACTCCCATTTTCTATCAACTTTAGATGTCAAATTGAAAACCAGGTGAGCGATTACAGGCTCATGGGAGCCTCTAGTTTTCATTGAAATTGCAATAATTAATAAGTTTTGTATGACAATATTACAACAATATTACTGAAATATTTCTAAAGTTGACACTAAACACCAAATTCAACCAATAAGTAATTTTTTAAAGGATTGATGGGTTATAAATAAAGTTTATAAATTCTATAGAATTGATTTGTTATTTTATTGCTATAGTTACCTACCACTAGTAAGTGTTCGTTTATGAAACAATGTCCACTTCATTAAATGAGAAGTTGGTTTGCTGTTTGTTAATTTTAAGTTAATCACAATGATAGGTTGTTTCTTTATAATGGTTACCGGTATATTGGGGTGCAATGTGCAGATACAAATATAATTTGTCCCATTATTCATGAGTTTTTTTCCAAATAATTTTTCCTTGTACATGTAGTAAGTTGTTTGATTCATATTTCTATTCAAGTAAATTACAGCCACGATATACTGCAATATTGTTGAAAGTGGCATTAAACAACATAAAGCATAAACCAGTAAATTACATGCCATACATGGAGTGTATAGCCTTTTTTGGTAAAAGTTTCAAATGCCGAAATGCAGCATTATTTGATACTATGTACCGGTACATCCAATTTTTTTTTTGTCTATGAGAATCTCCAAAATTTTTCTAATCAGAAGTTAAATAAACGTATTTTTTTATTAACAGTGAAAGTAACACTGCACTTGCAAGGCATTGGTGGAAAACCTTTGTAGAACATTTTTTTTTGTCAATTAAAATGTGTATGTGTTAAACTATCTATATTCCAGTGTAGTTATTGTGTCTATCTATACACTATAGATATAGGTGACATCATTAATCTTCCTGTTTGGTAACTCCATGGTGTAAGTTATTAGAGTGTTAAACTGTTGACTTTATATTATTTTAATGACAAAGAACGAGAAAGAAAGTAAGTATCAAATGTTGAAATGTCTCAGTGATCTTTATGTCACGGTGTATTTGTACCTATATAAAATAAGGTATTTGGTTTCAATTTTTCCTTGGGTTAAAATCGTTTTTATTTATCGGTTCCGTTTATTTTTTTATTATTCTATAAATCAATAATTTGATTATTTACAGTTCTTCCAGTACGCCTACAGTTCCATATTCGACAACAGACATTTTATATGGCAACGAAGTCCAAAGCTCACCTCAGCTGGATGAGATCAGGCAAAACAGCTTTATTGAATACAGCAAAGATAAGGACAGGCACAGTTCTAATAATTTAGTAGATTTTAATAATCGTAGACCCATTAGCAAAGGTGGATCAAGAAAATCGTTGTCTATAGAAAAAGGTAAGTACAATCGCCATGACACGTGTTCAACTTGAATAAATCAAACCTCTGAATTGCAATTTGAATCGTAGTAAAAATAGTATGATTATGGTTTGTCCTTGGCAACTCGTTTATTCTTGGTTGTATAGTGAATTTAAAGAGATGTATTTGAACTTGCTTTTGACCTAGATTTTTTTTTTAAGATTTAGGCTTTAGGATTAGAATTTAGATTTTCTTTTTTTTTTAACACTTGGAAAGAATTCAATTTGACATAATAATCTTAGGTTTGACCTTTAGAAGAACATGTTGATAAATTAGAACTAATTTATGTTATTTTTAACCTTTGTAGTTTGTTTTTGAGTTCTTTTTGTTGGCTTTATAATGGAGAATTGGTGATATCATGTATTCTATAGTGTCTAGTGAGTTTGTTTTAAATTCTATTTATATTTAATATAATGGTTAGGACAATTTATTGTCACTAATAGGAATCTATATGAACATAACTTTTGTTTTATGGTAATAAATTGTCATGCAAAAGATTAAAACTGTTAATAGCAGTCTGTATAAACATAACTTTAGTATTATTTGAATGGTTTTTCATGTTTTCAAGCAAAAAACAACTTAGAAATTCTAATAACAGTCTTTATGACTTATCGTTAGTATTATTTTAAATGAATTGTGAGATTTTATATTTTATATTTTTCATTTATTGTTTGTTTAGTTTTTTTTCTCCTCTGAAATCTAAAACCACTTCAGGACATTGTTTAACAATTCTTTGCTGAAACTACTGAACCCATTTAAAACAATTTTGGACACATTGTTAATTCTCTCCAAAGTTTGTTTTATCTTATTTAACAAAAATCCCAGATCCCATCACTTGACATATTGGATCCCATTGGGGAATAATTACTTGTAAATGTTCTCTAAAAACTTAATACAAATTTCATGTTTTTGTGTTGATATGAAATCCAAGATGGCCATCATCACAGCACATAGTTTAATCCAATTTATACATGAATGTTTATTGGATGTTGGTTTTTTTTTTTATTTTATTTTTTTTTTATTAGTGTTTTACATTGGAAATATCAGGGGAAATGTTTTAGAAATCTTCTCCTCTGAAACTATATTGAAATGATTGATCAAAAGCAATACCAGGATTTGTGTAATAAGATATTATTTTTATGCCAGTTGAAAATTGAAAATGTCAACCATAGGACTTAAATGAATGCAATCCTCAATGGAACAATGATTTACAAATATTTCAGTGGAAGGTTATTTATAATCAGGTAAGCTTGTGTCTTCTTGAAATAATCAAGCTTATAGTCTATGAATAAAAGATTTTATTTGATAGAATTTCACATTTCATCTGCAAGTGACCTTTTCTATTTCAATACAATAATTTCACATGTTTTCAGTTTAGTAAATCTAACAGTGACCTGTTTTTATCACATTTAATGCTAAAATTTCTTATTTCTCAGTTTAAAAATTCTTATTTCTTAAAGTGACCTTTTTATTTCATTCTCTTAAAATGTTTACAGGGCTTATATTCTCACATATTTTCTTAAGCCAAGTTATTTTAAAGTGACCCTATCTTTACTGTAATTTATTAAGCAAACATTTCTTAAGTATGATATACAATTTTAAATGTTTAAATTTGGTGGTTTGTCCTGTCAAAAGTTTATTTCTAAACAAGCATGTTGAAATTATGATTTTAAATTATTCTCAGAACTTTCTATTCTTAGATATGACAGTATATGATAAAAGATGGCAAAGGAAGTTAAATATGGTGACCCCAGTTTTAAAAGCCTCCCCTCCCCTTTCTATATCAGTGACGTTAGTATGAACCCTGTTACCCACCTCATTTGTAGATTTTAGACACATACCAAAGGCCAGAGGTTTAAGTGGACATTTTGTTATATCTGTACTCAGGCTTGCCATCCCCCAATGATTCTGGTAATCATGCTAAATGCAAAATTGCTGAAGGTGACGATAAACACTAATAACCCTGACTTTAACAACCTGTTCTGTCAACAACATATTAAAGAAGTCTTGTAAAAGAGAGTGGTTTCCCATTAGAGCTCTCTGTCAACAACATATTAAAGAAGTCTTGTAAAAGAGAGTGGTTTCCCATTAGAGCTCTCTGTCAACAACATATTAAAGAAGTCTTGTAAAAGAGAGTGGTTTCCCATTAGAGCTCTCTGTCAACAACATATTAAAGAAGTCTTGTAAAAGAGAGTGGTTTCCCATTAGAGCTCTCTGTCAACAACATATTAAAGAAGACTTGTAAAAGAGAGTGGTTTCCCATTAGAGCTCTCTGTCAACAACATATTAAAGAAGTCTTGTAAAAGAGAGTGGTTTCCCATTAGAGCTCTCTGTCAACAACATATTAAAGAAGTCTTGTAAAAGAGAGTGGTTTCCCATTAGAGCTCTCTGTCAACAATATATTAAAGAAGTCTTGTAAAAGAGGGTGGTTTCCCATTAGAGCTCTCTTTAAAACAGGTTTCACTGTAAAATCAAAGAAATCTGTTTGACACTCGAAGTCTGTAAACTTTTAACATTCACAACAGGTAAATTTGAAATATTGAATAAATAAGATATCAAATCGTCAGAAAGTTTGTAGTTAGGTCCAGTTAAATAAACAAGGACATTTTTTTTCGGTTCACTGTTCTAGTATGCTCTTCTTTCAGAAGGGAAACACACCAATCCTTAGTTCTGTACAAATAATGCATTTAGATTTAAATAAGGTTTGGATGCCATGATTTTATATTGGATATTTATTTCAAGCTCTCTCAGTTGTATTCAAAGTAGCTTTTTCCAGAGAGGCAATTTGTTACTTCACATGATATAAAACAGTTCCAACAACAAAGAAAATAAAGTGCAGCAGTAAATTTTCCAGCCATGCACTTAACGAACAAATAAAACCTAGCATATATATCTGTCATTAATTTAATTATTATATTAAAAATTGAACTTTAAGTTTTTCATTTCAAGGTTTTCAAGTTCCATACATAATGAACTCTTAGCAACTATTCATAAATTTATGCCGACAAACCTACTTTTTAAAATGGATATTCTTTGGATCAATTTTAAATTAATTTTCGTCTTTGTATTTTCTTTGACAAGAACGGTACGTCATAAATGATTATTGTAATAGAAATTAAACTCTAATGTTTATTTTTATTATTTTTGAAAGAAGTACAATTAACCTTATTGTCAGCTGCAAATACCTTTTGTAAATATTTCTTTTGTTAGATTGTCATACAAAGCTTATAATGGCCAAAAACTGGGTTCTACTTATGTGTCGGGGTCTTGGCTGCCATTTTAGATACAGCTTGTGAATTTTTTGTGTATGTTTGGACTAGAAAAATGATTTTCAGACAATTTTATTGTCCAAATAAGCCATGTACTGGAGAACCTTACTTTATAACAAGCAAAGCCAAAAGTATGTAATATTTTAACATGTTTTAGTCCTATATGGTAAAGCTAGTTTTAATTGACCTCCTTGATTTTGTTTTGGTCGATTTATTGTCTTTCAAGAATATTAAACCTATCACTTGGTTTTCTTTACTGTCTCAGTGCCTGTTTACAGGTTTTTTGTATGTAAACATGTATTTTATTTTGGTTCACCTGGTCATATCAGTTTTTGCCATTATTTTGTATTTATCATAAACATTTCCAATTTCATCATCTCCTCTCAATCTCCTGTGGCGATATTGAAACTTAAAATTGCAGAAATTATGTTGAGATAGTCTTCTACAAAGCAAGAATTTCTTCAATCCTTTCAAATAAATGTGGTCTAAAGGCAAGTATTGTTTTTCATTGGCTAAATTTTTAAGATCTTCTATGTTTCCGATCCTATATTCAAAATTGTTTCCACTACAGTACATAATTTAAGGTCTACATGGGAAGATGTATAAGAAGCTTTATCTTAGCATAAAAAAAATTTAATTTACCCAATATGCACATGAATGATAATTTGATAGCTCTTTGCCCCCACCAAGGGACAAAGTTAATTACAGGAGCCCATGAGAACCACTTAACCAATTGACAGTAAACATAGCTGAAATGGTTCTTGAATGGTCCTCTACAAATTTTACATTTTTGTGTTGCTTAGATATTGAAGATGACCACCATGCCAGGAAAAAGTTTAGCAGGACCAAAATATCTGCCACTCAGAAACTACAATCCAATGATTGGATAATGAACAAAAAAATATAGCAATGTTGGTGATGGAGGTTCCAATGGGCCTCTTGTTTCAATGTAATCATACATGTTTTAAAGTACTGTATAAAAGTGATGTCTAGATTTATTTATTATGTTACTTTAATGTTGACTACAACTAAATTAGACAATCACGTTCACTGCACTCCATAAAAAGTCAAAAGTTTTTAAGATCAGAAGTATCGAGTTAACAGGATAATTAATTGGTATCATTTAAGTGCATTTTTCTCATTTTCAGTGTCCTTTACCAGTAAAGAAAGTGAGGACAACTTAAGACCTATATTGCCTAGTACCGGGAAAAATGGCAATCAGTATCGTCCTAATGGTTTACGGAACAATCTACTCAAGGGAGATCCCCTGTATGGTTCAAGAGGAAATAATTACTCCTCAGGTATAATTATTGTTTGGATCTTGTGTATAAAGTTTGATCTAAAAGTCTGAACTCTTCATAACTCAAATTTTGTATCTAAATATTTTAGTATTTAGTTTCAATTTTTCTTAGACAGTGTTAAATAATACATTATAAGGACAAGACAAAATCATGGAAGCAAGAAAGCAGAACTGAACAAAGAATCAATAACTCGCACTACAAACAAAATTTAAGTGAAAACAGTTGTAACAAGGCAACACTACAAGTGTAATGTCTAAATTTAGGTTGTTTCATTTCTATATCAAATATTAAATGCACATTTAAAATGACAAACTATTGGTATGAATTAGTCTAACTCTGTTGTTTCAATATCATGCCTGGTTTCTCTATTTACCATAGTTATATAGATGGTGATATCACTAACATGTTTGAATTTGACATATTTTAAAATTCCGCTCTGTATTACATTGACTATCGGGGTATGCATTTTATTAACAAACAGGAGAACTTGATTTGCTGTGTGCTAACAAAGACCAATTAGATTTTTAGGGAGCAGAAGAAGCCTATTTCTGGCTCTGAATTCATCAAAAAAAATTCTATTATTTCACTGAACAAAACTGCTTAAATTAAAAAAAAAAAAATTCTCAAGTCTTAATATTGACCTAAGCCTATAATAACACATTGGGGTGTTCATATTTAATTTGGTTCTAAAAAATTTCATTTTAACCAAAATTATCAAATGATGGATCGTTATGGTGTCAATAATGATGTCACAATTCAAACAGCACCTGTTTTCAAATAATCGATGTCTATTGAGGTTTTTTTTTTAAATCTAATAAAAAAAATAGCTTATTTTGATTTCAATCAAAAGATGAAGGAATTAAATAAGACCCTTATCATACCTTCCATATTCTTTTGTCAATAAATTTTTCTGATGGATCAAAAATCAGAATGATTATTATTGATTAGTTACTAAAATTAATAATTCTTATATATACTGTGTTTATAAATATTACAGTTGTTGTACCATATTATGGTAAGATCAATATTATAAGAGCTTGCTGTGAGCATCATTCAATATTCACTCTTACAAGTGCTGTGTCCTCAATATTTCTGTGAAATCAATCCATTTTTGAATTTGCTGTTTATTTTACTGTCCCCATGTGTATTGTTTACTGTGCCATGACATTAAAGCATGGTCTGTCTAACTATTGTTATATATGACATGAAGTATCATTGTGATATGAATATTCAATCATATGAGAACTACAGATCTTACAGAGTTTAACATTTGAACCATATGAGAGAAAAAAAACTTCAGAAAAATTTCTTTTCATAAACTCACTGTCTCCTTACAAGCTCAAGATGGGCTCTTGTTGTTTATATTCATTTAAAAACATTTTTGTCCTTAAAGAATGGTGTCAAGTTATATGACAAGAATTCAATACGGTAATAACATTTATTGCACGCTAACTTTCGTTATGTTATAGCAGAAATACTATACAGCTAAATCATGACACTACATTTTATAGTTACAGTTGGTATATGTTTGCATCATTTTTTTTTTGTTTCAAAAATTATTTGACAGCCCTTAATGATACCCATGAAACTGTCGCTCTGATGGTCCTTGTGTTATTTTCTGATTAGTTGTGAACCATCAGAAAAATAACACCAATGACCATCAGAGATACTGTTCAGCAGCTACCATAAGTAAGTATTATACACAAGAGAACAGAGAGTTTACATCTTCATGAACGGAAGGGGTGCAGGTTATACATTATTGTGTGCTATGCACTACCAATTACGGTATCATGCTCACAGAAAGATAAGATATACCTTGAGTTTTGCCAAACAGCTTCCTTTTATCCTCTTGACTTTATTTCTGCAGAATAAGGTCAAGTAAGGCAGAAAAAGTACAATCTACAATTTGCAAAACATTTTACTTGTTTTCTGATCTTTAGCTATATAAAGTAGTTGTTTTGCTGTTTTGTTGCAGTTTATTCTACAAGCAGAAAAAAATCAGTGTAGCTTCATTGAAAACTTTATAACTTTAACTTATTTGAACATTATAAGACTTCAGTGTATAGAGCAGATTAATTGAAACATTTTTTTGTGGAAGCAGTGATATTGTATAGAGGTCATGTAACATAACACAGCATTATAAAAAATATTGAGAATCTGGTTTTGAAAGCATCATATCTTTGTTATTTTTATAGCAAATGAAGTTATTAAATAAATTGCCATACCCCCAAAATAAAGTTATGTCTATCTGTCTTGTCTGGGCCATAACTTCTATATTTATAATGGTCCTTTTTGAAACTTTCAATACCAGTCTACTTAGTTATTGCTTTACCACTAGCGACAGGTTGTCATGAAAAAAAGGAATTGTAAATTCTACAGTTTTAAGCTTACCCAGACCATAACTCCTATATCTTTTGCATATATGTATTTTAAATTTTCAATAATTATTGAATACTACAAGAGGGAGTGTTATGAAAAAGAGGATTATCTCCCCTCATTTGACATTTAAGTTATAGCCCTTGGGTCTTGGAACATAGAACCTCTGCAGTATTTTGGCTTGTCCAGTTGATAACTCTTGTATATCCTGGATCTTTTTTAAATTTTAACAATATTTTAGGGGAGTAATTTAGGCTTTACTTGAAAAGTATTGTCAAAAAAAACATCTGCAAAACTTATTGGACTTTTAAGACCCTCTAATCCTTCTACAAGTAAAAATTCCTTATTCCTGTATTAAACAGTTTATTGAACCAAGGATAGGGGCTTCTAAGTTGTTTTTACTTGTTGTGACATGTCATCATCTAGAAACACTGGGTATTTTATTTATTTTTTGATACTCGGAGTGTGATACATTGTCTTGTGTTACAAGTATTATTTTATAACTTGTCACAAACTACTGTTGATTATATGACCAATAAAAGTTATTTATTACATTATATAAAGTAGCCTCTTAAAACTTTATCTCAAAAATTTTAGAAACTGAGAAGTAAAACTAGAAAAGAAGTATGCCCCCACACTTGATAATTATGGACAAAGTTGTTTTGTTAGGAGTGATTTTTAAAAAATGAAGTGTGCCTATGATGCCCCCGTCTGACCATAAGAAATTATACACAAGTCAAAAACTGTAGTAGGAGCCATACAACCCATGTTTCCATTATGTAACTAGTAAGAAGGAAATGAAGTCCAACTACCTGTCATTTTGTGAATATTTGACAAAAATCCCTTAAAATTAAATATTAATTTATTTGAGAGAAAAAAATGAAATTGACAAATTTTTGAAAAAATAATATGTCTATGTAATGTTCTACATTGTACAATGAAAACATAAAGATTTATTTTTGTGTAATTTTTGTTTCTTAACCTACATACTACTTTTATTTTAAATACAAATGTAACACTGTTTATTAAA
This sequence comes from Bathymodiolus brooksi, assembly GCA_963680875.1. Classification (NCBI taxonomy): domain Eukaryota; kingdom Metazoa; phylum Mollusca; class Bivalvia; order Mytilida; family Modiolidae; genus Bathymodiolus; species Bathymodiolus brooksi. The sequence goes on from OY804575.1 coordinate 36,289,619, forward strand.
TTAATCTTATATAGCCGTATTATTTAATTTCGATTGTTATGCTCCCGCGACAAAGAGTCCATATTAATTTAACCCTGTTCGTCTGTCCGGATATAGATACATGGTTTGTCCGACTATCTCCTCCTACAGTTTTGGAGCTACAGCTTTAATATTTTGTAGGATGTTTATACACATAATGGAGGTATGCATGTCCACAGGATTTTGATTTTCAACAAATATTCTCAAAATGACAGGTAGTTGGACTTAGTCATTTTGTTTGTCCGTCCGGATATAGATACATGGTTTGTCCGGCTATCTCCTCCTACAGTTTTAGAGCTACAGCTTTAATATTTTGTATGATGTTTATACACATAATGGAGGTGTGCATGTCCACAGAATTTTGATTTTCATCAAATATTTGATAATGACAGGTAGTTGGACTTAGTTATATTTTTATGCCCCCGCGACTAAGCTGATTTTAGTTAGAATTATACCCATTTCACCACAGGTAATACCTTTATTAGCTCACCTTGCCAAAGGCAATGTGAGCTTTTGCCATCACTTGGCGTCTGTCGTCCGTTAACTTTTCACATTTTAATCTTCTCCTCTGAAACCCCTCAACCAAATGAATTGAAACTTGGTAGGAAGCATATATGGAAGGTTCTCTATAAAGATTGCTCATTTTGTCCCGATCCATTAACAAACATGGCCGCCACAAGCAATTCTTGTTTCTGATTGGTCTATTTTTTTTAAATCTTCTCTGAAACCACTTGGCCAAAAAAAATCATTTTTTTCTGTTAAAAGGGAGATAACTCTAGTTTAAATATAGATACATTTTGTATCTATTCAAAATGCAGTTATCTCTAATTGAATTACAGATAAATATGCCTCTAAAACCGCTCAACCAAATGAACTGAAACTTGGTAGGAACCATCTATGGAAGGTCATCTATAAAGATTGCTCATTTCGTCCCGATCCATTAACGAACATGGCCGCCACAAGCGACTTTTGTTTCTGATTGGCTGATTTTAAAAATTCTTCTCTTCTGAAACCGCTTGGCTAAATGAACCAAAACTTTGTAGGAAGCATCTGTGGGCGGTCCTCTATAAAGAGTGCTCATTTTGTTCCAATCCATTAACAAACATGGCCGCCACAGGCAATTCTTATTTCTGATTGGTCGATTTCTAAAAATCTTCTCCTCTGAAACCGCTTAGCCAAATGATTGGAAACTTAGTAGGAAGCATCTATGGAAGGTTCTCTATAGAGATTGCTCATTCCGTCCCGATCCATTAACAAAAATGGCCACCACAGGTGATTCTTGTTTCTGATTGGCTGATTTTAAAAATTCTTCTCCTCTGAAACCGCATGGCCAAATGATCCGAAACTTGGTAGGAAGCATCTATGGAAAGTCCTCTTATAAAGATTGCTCATTTTGTCCCAATCTGTTGACAAACATGGCCAACACAGACAATTCTTTTTTCTGATTGGTCAATTTCTAAAAATCTTCTTCTCTGACACAGCTTGGCCAAATAGACCGAAACTTGGTAGGAAGCATCTATGGAAGGTCCTCTATGGGAATTACTCATTCCGTTTTGATCCGTTACCAAACATGGCCGTCATAGACAATTCTTGTTTCTTACAGTTTGATTTCTAAAACAGCTTTTCCTCTGAAACCGCTTGGCCAAATGATATGAAATTTGGTAAGAAGCATCTATGGAAGGTCCTCTATTGAGATTGCTCATTTCGTTTTGATCCATTTACAAACATGGCTGCCACAGGCAATTCTTGTTTTAGATTGGTCGCTTTCTAAAAATATTCTTCTCTGAAACTGCTTTGCCAAAACGAACCGAAATTTGGTGGGAAGCACCTATAGGCTATGGAAGGTTCTGTTTTAAGTTTCCTCAGAGCAGAATGAAAGGTGAGCAACACAGGCTCAACTCAGTGCTGAGCCTCTAGTATTAAATATCAGGAATGAAAAATTAAAGGTACTATCTGTATGCAAGTTGAGTATGATAGAACATCATACATAGTGTTAAAGAACTTTTGACTTGTTTATAATTTCTTATGGTCAGGTGGGGGCATCATTTGTGTCTTACAGACACACTTCATTTTTAAAAAATCACTCCTAGCAAAACAACTTTGTCCATAACTATCAAGTGCGGGAGCATACTTCTTTTCTAGTTTTTTCTTGATATTTTATGAAATGATATTTAAAACAAATGGTTTTTATTAATAAGTTTTTAATCCCTGCGTTGTAATACTTTAAATTTAAATAACATTACAACATCTATTTTAATCTGCGATAAGCGTAAATCTATAAATAGAAATACCTGGCTAATAAATTATTCCATTAAATTGATTCCCACCCCCCCTTAATTAATAGCTTCATTATTTATCAGTCCAACAGGTTTTATGTAAAGTTATCTATCATTCAAATCACTCTGTTGCATTCTGGGTATTGATTTTTTCAATCTGATACTATTCACAACACAACAAAGGTAGAATAAAAATAACAAAAGAGACTTGTGAATACAAACATGAAGACATACGACAACGTTAGTCTTATCTGGGAATTAAAGTGAATAATATAATTTGGTCATTTGTTTAGGACAATAACTATGGTAAAAGGGATTTTAATGTTTCAGGAAAATTCTTTCGGGTCGTTTAAAAATGAAAAACTTTATTTTCAATGATAAAATGTGGACGCAATGGCGAGAAAATACAGTTTTACGATTTAAGATTATGGATATGGATGGGCGTGATAAACTGCCAAGAATTCGTAGTAGTGTTGTCAGGCATCTTTTGGAATATAATTTACACAACAGTAAGTAAATCATGTAGGAATTATATCTTTTTTGTTTTGTTTTGTGAAATTTTGTGGTCAAGCCATTATGTCATAGGGTTCTTGTAATAGACACATTGCCTCTTAAAGTATAGTCTATCCTACAACCTGAACCTTTTATTTGTGTGTATGTGTGTGGAGGAGGGGATAAAGATTTGACATAAGGGCTATTTATGTTTTTTCATATAATATTTCTTATCATTTTTTAAATCTTTAATCTTATAATCTTTATACTGTTAGTTTTTCACATTTTAATCTTCTTCACTTAAATCATATGGCCAAAGTAATCCAAACAGGCCAAACAATTAATTTAAAGAATACATCATCTTCCATTCAAGATGGTCATCATTACTACAAATAGAATTTTATTTTTTAAAGCCAAAATTTATAGATATATGTTTTAAGCAGGAATAAGTTGAAATTTCAACTGTAACTATATAATATTGAGTTGTCAGCATATCTTGTTTTCTTTGTGTTAAATTTGTAATTTTGACTATTTTTGTCTATTATTCGGATTGCCAGTTAAATGACGGGTCCATTTAGAAAAGTCTTGTCTTGCAGAACAAGTCAAATATATAAATAAACCCAAGAACTGGACGTAAATGATTGCCTCATGTTTGGAGAATATTATGTTCCTTACGTCATTAAAATAATTTTTGCAGCCACCACAACACATCGTAGTTTAGATATACATGAGAAATATGTCTTAAAAGTCTCCTTCCCTGAAACCAATAAACCATTAGAAAGGAAACTTGGCTGAAATGTTCCTTTGGTGCATATTGGGTTGATTGGAAATCCAATATGGCCACCACTACAGGACATACGTAATCAAAGAATCCGATGGGAAATGTTATGCTATCTTTTTCTCAGAAATTACAAAACTATATTAAATGATCAATAGATAATAAAAAATTTATTTATAACCATGTTTTAAGAACTCTTGTTTAAAGAATCATGGCCATCGGATGGGTCGCAGAAGTAAGATTATATAATAATGAATATAGCAAGACAACTGGTTATGCCCCGGTAGTAATTATTATAGTTTATATTTTTATGCCTCGATCTCTAGGCATCGGGGGTATTAGATTTTACATCTGTCCCTCCTTTGGTTTCTGTTCAGTAGTTTAAGTTCCCCTTAAAACTGTTGACTACACAATTCCCTTTAATACAGAAGATACTTCTCATTAAAGTTGTGAAAAAGCACAGATCTACGTTCTGGTTAACCACTATCAGAATGTATGTTTAAATTATTCAGTAATATACTTACTTTACTTATTGCTGGAGTCACCTTTGTCTGCCCTGTAGCCTTGATAAAGGAATGTTTCATATTATAAAGTAATCAAAGGAGAGGCAAAGATCAATTTTATATCACCATGGCCATTGACAAGGTATTGAAGGATTTAATTATGTCATGAGTTACAACTCTCCATTCCCAGCTGGTTTTTTCCTGAATTTATAACCATGGTTATAGATCCCAACCTTTTATGTTAGTGGAAAAGAAAAGTCTCTGAAGGAAAAACTGTCTGGATTTATACTTTCTGTTGCTGTTTTTTTTTTTTTTAATTTGAATAACCTCATCTGGACTTATCACCATACAACTTTTGAGTATGAGTTTAGTACTCATGCAGTGTTTTGATTGGCTTTTTTTTCAGCAAGAGAACAAAAAAGTACCCCATGATTACAAAACCAGATCTTAGAATCTCACAATACTTCATGATAGAGACTTCTTTGCTTAATCAACTTGTCTGTATTTGACCATATTGTCATAGAAAAACTTGTAGAATAACCAATCAAAATACTTGATCTATTATATAGTATGTCCTGATGAGACAATTCTGGAGTACACAATTCTTACTTCATAGTTTCATGACTGTATCCCTGGCAATGCAGTTGCACCACTGTTATTTCTTAGTATTTATACTGCAGAAAATATTGTTGAAAATTTCAAAACTATCTGAATTGAAGATTTGTGTTGCTGGCTTTTCTGCTTCATGCTCTAGTGCAGCTTTACAATGTGCAATCCTAAATGCTATTAGCACTACAGAAAGCTAAGCAATACAGATTTTAGGTTGTAGCAGATCTGTGCTGGGATTTTCTTATTGTTTGTATATATACTAGGGATGTCAAATCGATTAAAACCTTATAACCGGTTACTCGGTCAGGTTTCCGATCGAGTACCCTGTTACTCGGTAGACAATTTATTTTGTTCGGTTTATAAAAGGTACAGCTGGTTTCAATGACACTTCTGTTTTCTTCCTTTTTTTTCATTATTTTATATTTCAACCATAATTGTAAAGATTCAGTTGAATGATAAAAAAATTAAAAATATAAATTTATTATTTACAACACAGTACAAATTATTTACATACCAGGTTATGTCATGTCACATTCATGATTGTTATTCGGTCATTGTGGTACAGAGTTTTTGCTAAGGAAAATAATTTGGTCGATGCAAGATGATGGCAGTCTGTTGCGAAGCTTCGCATCAATCAAACCTGCTGCCGAGAAGATTCTTTCCGACGGAACAGCTAAATACCGGCGTGCAAGAACCGAGAGTCTTGAATATTTATCGGAATTATCTTTTCACCACGCAAGAGAATCAGTTACTGGCATTTGACAGTTTTCGAGTCATTACATCGTTTGAAAAACTTCCAAACTTTAGATGTAGGAGGTGGCAATTTCACAGCCCTATCTCTCGAAATTCAATTCAAACACACTTTTAATAGTTCAATACTTTAAATTTGAATTGTGTTCATACCAGTTTAATCACTTTGTTTGGTTAACATTGTTAAACCTACAAGCTAGTGTTTTGCCGGGGGGAATAAACAGATCAAAGATCAATTACCATTTAATTGATCAATAATTGTTATGTAAACATATGCCAAGTGCTGGTTTATGTGTACGATATCTATTATATCTAACATTAATTATTTATTGTCCGGAAAATTTTATCATTATTTTCATAAAAAAAAGTCTTCCGAGTAACCGAATACCGATTTTGGTATTCGATAATCGGATGTTCGAGCGAGTACCCAGGTACTCCTTGCCATCCCTAATATATACCTTTTACCTGTTGGCTTGGAGTAATGATCATGTATCTCACTGGAACAACATGTCTACCTTTGAGCTGTTGTTTCACTGATCTAGCTCTATAAAACAATCCATTTCCGAATGTTGTTCTAGTACAAAACAGACATCATCATCATTATAAAAAAAATACTTTTACTCAATGACATAGCGATAGCTGAAAGAGTACTCATTTGGTGTTAAACATTTACTCAAATTACTTCCAATTGTCTAATCGTTTGTTCAACCATGAACTCGTGCATTATTGTCCTGCTATGCAAATTATTCAGACACCTATCATATGTTGGTGCTTTCAATGGTCAATTCGTTATGAGTTATAGCTGTTCTGACTTGCAAAGGTTGATAGTCACAATATAGCTGAAAACATTTCTGAAAGCAATGTTAAACACCAATTGTGCACCCTAAGAAAAATCACACTTTTTATGGATGTATCTTGGTAAAATAAGAAAGAAAAATACAGTCAAACCTGTAAAGAAGATCAGCCCGTTTCATTAAGCCCCAGTACAGTAGCTAGAGAGCTGGGTTCAGTTACCAACATACTAAAAGATTTAAAATTACCAACATTAGAAATCAGACGAAAAATTAAAAGGCTATGCTTGTTTCACAAAGCTTTTCATCATCAGGTAGCAATAAACATCCCAGATTATATAAAACAACAAAACAGGACAACCAGGCAATATCACCCACGGAAATTCAGAAATGTACAGATATCCAGTATTTTTGGCAATTCAACAATGTAGATGTAGATGTATTAAGAGATTACCATTGGAACAAAGAAAAAGTGGTCTTATAAGACAAGTGACCTCATAAAAGAGGTTCAATTCAAATGAAATTTTCTATGACAGGACAAGAAAAAGGTGACCTTTTAATACATGTAACTGCTTAATTATAGAGATGACAGCATGGCCAGATTTCGCTGTAATAAAAATTTCTAATGACAAGATTACAATAGAACCTACTGGTATTTTAAATCAAACAGTACGTCATATTACTTATTTATAAGAATTCTATATCATGATACAAAATAGATACTACCTGTAGTATTTATAGATAAATAGACAATAAGGAAATTAAATTACAGCATTAGGCAATTAAAATTAATTTAAATTTTAATTATAAATGGTTTGAAATTGAACATGTGCTTAATTTATCAAAATTTCAAAGGGAAAAGTATTGAATAATATGAAATTGAAATCTTGTAGAGTGTATCAGAATTGTTACATATAAGCAAAAAAATGAAATACAAATGTACCTTATTTTGTTTACTGTAAACAAATGTACGTTATTTTGTTTACTGTAAACAAATGTACCTTATTTTGTTTACTGTAAACAAATGTACGTTATTTTGTTTACTGTAAACAAATGTACCTTATTTTGTTTACTGTAAACAAATGTACGTTATTTTGTTTACTGTAAACAAATGTACCTTATTTTGTTTACTGTAAACAAATGTACGTTATTTTGTTTACTGTAAACAAATGTACCTTATTTTGTTTACTGTAAACAAATGTACCTTATTTTGTTTACTGTAAACAAATGTACGTTATTTTGTTTACTGTAAACAAATGTACCTTATTTTGTTTACTGTAAACAAATGTACGTTATTTTGTTTACTGTAAACAAATGTACCTTATTTTGTTTACTGTAAACAAATGTACCTTATTTTGTTTACTGTAAACAAATGTACGTTATTTTGTTTACTGTAAACAAATGTACCTTATTTTGTTTACTGTAAACAAATGTACCTTATTTTGTTTACTGTAAACAAATGTACGTTATTTTGTTTACTGTAAACAAATGTACCTTATTTTGTTTACTGTAAACAAATGTACCTTATTTTGTTTACTGTAAATTTGTATTGAAAAAGTGAGTGATGGATGTTTTTTCTTTTCTTTTTTTCTTTTTTCTTTTCTTTTTTTCTTTTTTAAATTGATACAAGTTAAGAAGTGAGTAAGAAAGTAAAAAATGTTATTGAAATGACCTGTATAATTGTTGAAGGAAGACTCTGGATTGTGTCATGTAATAACGTAGATCTTATAAGCCTAACATTTACTTCATGCATTTCAACATTGGGGCTATAATTTTATATGGTAGTGACATGTAGCAATGAAATTATAACCTATTACCACTGAAGTTATGAGTTCAATCTGAATATTTAAATAAAGTCATTTCAGTTGAATATGTATAAAGTTGTTGATATATAGCTGTTGGAATATGTATAAAGTTGTTGATATATAGCTGTTGAATATGTATAAAGTTGTTGATATATAGCTGTTGGAATATGTATAAAGTTGTTGATATATAGCTGATGTACACATTTTGCTTGAATCAGTCAAAAATAGAATATACTAATATGCATTCACCCAATCACTGATCTTATCCAGTTTAATTTAGACATACAAAGAGCAAAGTCTTATCCATCTATGAAGCTTTCTACCATTAGTATTTTACTCTGTATTTTTTTTAACTAAAATCTTCTATTTTTGTTTTATACAGGTAGAGAATCAGATGATTTAATAGCAAAGGGAACATTATGGAGCCCTAACACACAAATACAGAAAAACTCAGGATCAAATAGTGCCAACGGCATACAAAATGTCACTGGAAAAAGTGTTTCTATGGTTTCAACATCTAACAGCACAACAACAGCACGGAAAAACGTGAAACCAATTATGGTTTCCAATGCTCCATCACATTCTCGTTCTAGTTTTAAAGAAGGTACATATAAAATTACAAATTTAAGATAAAATCGGATAATCTCTAGTACACATATTTGGACAAAACACACAAATTGAGTTTATGGGTTTATGATGTTTCACATCACTTTCAACAATATTTCAGTTATATCGTGGCAGTCAGCTGTAATAGTGGAGGAAACCGGAGTACCCAGAGAAAACCACCAACCTGTCTCAAGTCACTGACAAACTTTATCAAATAATATTGTTTCGAGTACACCTCGCCATGAACAGGGTTCGAACTTATATCATTAGTGGTGATAGGAACTCATTGCCCAGGTAGTTGTAAATCCAACTACCACATGATCATGACCATGACGAATTGGAATTAACAAGTATTATAATTCTATTTTAAGTCAATATGTTATAAAGAGTTAATTATTAATTACATGTAGATGAGGAAGTTACATTGATGATTTAATTATAGAACATCAATTTTTCGTTTTGTCATTAGCCCCTAATTTGAAAATTACAGTGTGAAGTAGATCTATGGCACCAAAGCAAATAACAGTTTCAAAATATTTGAAAAAAATCTGCATGTAGTTTCCACTTTAATTTCGGGGTTGTACTACATTATTTATTAAATGTTTACATTTTGGTCTGTACAGTATTGGTAGGTTTATTTGGTATCAGCCACTCTGTAATGTTGATTGTTGGTCAATTTAGTTAGATAATATATAGATACATCATCTAGATATATTAACCAACACATATCTGAAAATTCAGCCCAGCTGTGTTAGAATTAAGATTTGTTACCTGAAATTAAAAAAAATATTTTTGTTCCTCCTCAGGCAGGATTTGAATCCACACTATTGGTGTACTGCAGTACCAAATTCCATGCATAATGACAAACCATTAAGTCCATTCAGCCAAATCCACTACATGTATACTAAAATATAACTTCTTTAATGGAGGTTATACGTTGTCATGTAAGGTGGGACTTAAGATCGACATAATGCATGTGTCTCTGAAATAGTGCATTTCTTTCTCTAACTTGTGCTTTGTTTTCTTATATTTCAGTGGACCCTCGGTACACAGATCCAGTTGTTGGTGCTCCTCCCTCTTTTCAACAAAGACTTATGGAGTTAAGTGCCCTTGAGTCTGAGACAATTAGATATGAAAAAAGTAAAAAAGTGAAAAAGAAAGTACGAGACAGAGACTCTTGAAATTTGTTTATTATTAGATTATCAAAATTTAGTTCATCAATATAAAGACACATAATTATAATATTTTTCACGTTAACGATCCCAGGGACTTTTTAACCAAATAAAAGACTGCTGAATAAGCGATTCTGTGATAAATATATGTGTAGCCTCAGTGTCATCGTGAACAAAGGGAGGTTACTCCTGAATGAAAGATTGACAGTACATATGTATGACTGGACTTAGCATGGATAGGTCATTGTGGAGAAGATTTATTTGTATGGAATCCATTTATAAACGGACTCTTAAGATTTTAGTCTTTTAAATTGTAGTATAAAGGCTATTGAAGTGTATTTTTTATGATATTATTTTTAATTTTGTGTACACAAAAATTTACTGTTTTATGATTTTATTTATTGTAAAGCATTTGAAAGAAATCCAGAACTTGTCTGTTTTATGATTTATACTGAAGAATAATAGCTTTATAGAAATCTGCAGTACTTTATGTTAAAGTGGGCATTTTCTTGTAAAAAGTAATAAATTATATCATACAAGTCATTTAAAATTTACACCCTAGTCAATTTATTCTTTAAGCTCATGTGAAAAAGAGGTTTTTGTAGATGCTTGCTTTATTCTGCATTAATTTCATTTTGTTTTATCTAAAAGTAAATTTTATAAATTTGTATTATTTTAGAATTATTCTTTTTTTAAGGCATGTTAATTTCCAACTCAAATTATCAAAATGATGAGAATGTATATATTTCAATGCAATTTTTGTTTTTGTTTTAACAAGTGTTGCTTTGTACTCTGTAAGTTCCCAACAATCTTTTGAAATAAGGATAACAAAGGTATCAGTATGAATAAATATTATTAAAATTTGACAATCGACAATTTATCAAGATTGTGTAGCATTTCAAAATAATATTTGTTTAATTAAATACCTATTATTATTCCTTCAGAATTTTTTTTTATATTAAAGATAATCAAAAGTCGAAAATGGAAAACAAGTCTGCCCAAGAAATAAAGATCTATCTATGTTATATATATTTATATTACATTTTGTTTTTCAAACCTTACATTTAAGGTAAAATTGCATTGTTGAAGCTTTTTCGGTAATATCTGAGGAAAAAATATAACAAACTGCATAACAATCCACGTGCCGATTATTGTTCAAATGCCAAATATATTTGTAGGATGATAGATGTCTCACACAATCATCAACTCAAAATTATTAGCAATAGAATAAATGTTTCAATCCAAGACATTTTTTAATTGAAATCCAAGATGGCCACCATAGCAACACATTATTCTTCTCTGAAATCACTGAGAAATTAAAGCCAAGAATGACCATGAACGTTTTTAATGACTCGTGATCGTATAGTAGTTGGATTTATAACTACCTATGCAGTGCCTATTATCACTTAACATTGTGAGTTCGAACCCCTGTTCAGGAGAGGTGTACTCGATACAACATTATGTGATAAAGTTTGTCAGTGACTTGCGACAGGTCAGTGGTTTCCTCCACCAATAAAACTGACAGCTACGATATAACTGAAATATTGTTGAAAGTGGCATTAAGCACCATAAAACCAACTGACATGAACCATTCTCTACCAAGTGTGTGTTTTTTATATTGATCTGAATCTAGGATGGCTGCATACTACAACTTAATGATCAAAGGGTGGAAAATGGCCATCAATATTGAACATTGTTTAACAGAGGAATTAATGAAATATCTGTTTGGTACCTCAGGTCATAAAGTCAGATACATGCTCTTAAGAACTATGGTTTTATGAGAAATAAAGAATCTAGAATCTTAAAGAATTACTGGTTTTAAGACACTCTAATACTGATTACAGAAATTAATAATTAATCTAGTTAATCTAATTAGAGACAAAGTAACATTGTTGAAGAAATATTCTACCTAATATTTTGACTATATTTAGTATGTTAATAACATAGGCAAACAGTAAAGTAACACCTGAATTAAATTATATATGTGTAGTAAAATGATATACAGGATCTCAGACTGGTTGCTCAAGGCAGGTGACTGCTTAATAGAGGTGTCCTTATTGAGCAAGTTATACCACTAGTAACTGGTGTACCTCATCTGCATGTTATAAATGTTATAAGATTTTACTATTTGTATTTGATTCTATATCATCACTATAACAAATGTTATCTGAGTATGATCTCTTGAAATAAACTCTGTCCTGTTCTTATAGTTTTATGTCATTATCAGACTTTAGATATAATTGCAAAGAAAATTAAGGCTACTGACTTCAGATTTTTTTTCTATTTCTGTTTTTTTTTTTTTTTTTTTTTTTTTTTTTTTTTTTTCTTATAAATCTTTTTTTTATTGCTTTTCTTCCTACCAGTAAAGTTGGTTGAGCAAACTGAATTGACATACATTTATTTAATTGAAGTTAATATATGGTGATACTTAATGATTGCTCTTTGATTTGTATGGACATAAAGTTCTGTCACAGTATGATTGTATGATCTTTACTAGCATTGTATACATGTTATATATGACACCATTTTTACATTCCCATCAGTAAGGAATGTTATTGGTCTTCAGAATTTCTTATTTGTGATGAAATATTAGAAGTTCAATTTAAAAAAAAAAAAAAAATATTTTAATATTTTTAACGTGTAATCTCAATATTTATTACTTTGTAATCAAGGACCATAATAATGACAATATGTTGATATATTTGAGAGAGAAAAAAGAACTTGCTAGTGTCACTTCTATTTTATAAATAGAAATATACAATTGAAAATTGATGAACGAAAAAATATCTTTTAATTATTTCGTTGTATTATTATTTTTTTCGTTATATTTAATTTCGAAAATTAAAAGAAATTTAGTGTGGAATACTGTTATTTTAATTTCTTGATAAAGGAGGGAATTTTCCCCTTTTTTTTTAACTACTTTTACAAACTGACTTCCTATTATCTCCCTTTATCAGTTTCTCAAAGTTCTTTGTTAAATCTTTATTCCTATTTTATTGTATGTATTTAGCATTATTGTTTATTCAATAAGAATTTATTAATTGAATTGAATCTTAAGTGATTCAAATAAAAGCTTTAATGATAAATGGCTTTGTTGGTTTTTTATTAGCTAATGATTAAAATCTGTTGCTGGTTATTGGAGGAGGTGCAGCCATGAATGTAGACAGAAATTATTTGAATTTACCTACCAACTGAAGTTTATGGCTAGTAACTGTGCATTTAGGTAGGCTGGCAGTCAGAAACTGTCTGAATTTTGTTTTCTTATTGTATCTGTAACTAAAATTTTCATTCAAGGATTTTAGTATTAATTCGCTAAATTATTTGTATGGCTGCGAACGACCCTGATTTATATGCAGTCAAGACTAATGGGGATTTCTTTTTAGCATAGTATTGAATAACAAAAAATACAGGTCACTGTCTGAACAATTCTAAAATCCAATCGAATAATGGTACAAACAGAGAGAAAATTGATTCCCTAGTGCACATACATGCCTGTTCACTTTACTGGCATGGTACAGGCACTTCAATAAAAATGTTTTGGTTAAACCAGTTTTATGGGCCCAAACCTTCTCTCTTAGTAAAATGATGTGGTCATGGGCCCAAACCTTCTCTCTTAGTAAAATGATGTGGTCATGGGCCCAAACCTTCTCTCTCAGTAAAATGATGTGGTCATGGGCCCAAACCTTCTCTTTCAGTAAAATGATGTGGTCATGGGCCAAACCTTCTCTCTCAGTAAAATGATGTGGTCATGGGCCCAAACCTTCTCTCTCAGTAAAATGATGTGGTCATGGGCCCAAACCTTCTCTGTTAGTAAAATGATGTGGTCATGGGCCCAAACCTTCTCTCTTAGTAAAATGATGTGGTCATGGGCCCAAACCTTCTCTCTTAGTAAAATGATGTGGTCATGGGCCAAACCTTCTCTCTTAGTAAAATGATGTGGTCATGGGCCCAAACCTTCTCTCTTAGTAAAATGATGTGGTCATGGGCCCAAACCTTCTCTCTCAGTAAAATGATGTGGTCATGGGCCCAAACCTTCTCTTTCAGTAAAATGATGTGGTCATGGGCCAAACCTTCTCTCTCAGTAAAATGATGTGGTCATGGGCCCAAACCTTCTCTCTCAGTAAAATGATGTGGTCATGGGCCCAAACCTTCTCTGTTAGTAAAATGATGTGGTCATGGGCCCAAACCTTCTCTCTTAGTAAAATGATGTGGTCATGGGCCCAAACCTTCTCTCTTAGTAAAATGATGTGGTCATGGGCCCAAACCTTCTCTCTCAGTAAAATGATGTGGTCATGGGCCCAAACCTTCTCTCTTAGTAAAATGATGTGGTCATGGGCCCAAACCTTCTCTCTTAGTAAAATGATGTGGTCATGGGCCCAAACCTTCTCTCTTAGTAAAATGATGTGGTCATGGGCCAAACCTTCTCTCTTAGTAAAATGATGTGGTCATGGGCCCAAACCTTCTCTCTTAGTAAAATGATGTGGTCATGGGCCCAAACCTTCTCTCTTAGTAAAATGATGTGGTCATGGGCCCAAACCTTCTCTCTCAGTAAAATGATGTCATGGGCCCAAACCTTCTCTTTCAGTAAAATGATGTGGTCATGGGCCAAACCTCTCTCAGTAAAATGATGTGGTCATGGGCCCAAACCTTCTCTCTCAGTAAAATGATGTGGTCATGGGCCCAAACCTTCTCTCTTAGTAAAATGATGTGGTCATGGGCCCAAACCTTCTCTCTTAGTAAAATGATGTGGTCATGGGCCCAAACCTTCTCTCTTAGTAAAATGATGTGGTCATGGGCCAAACCTTCTCTCTTAGTAAAATGATGTGGTCATGGGCCCAAACCTTCTCTCTTAGTAAAATGATGTGGTCATGGGCCCAAACCTTCTCTTAGTAAAATGATGTGGTCATGGGCCCAAACCTTCTCTCTTAGTAAAATGATGTGGTCATGGGCACAAACCTTCTCTCTCAGTAAATTTATGTGGTCATGGGCCCAAACCTTCTCTTTCAGTAAAATGATGTGGTCATGCATGTGTTTTCCACATATGAGTAAAAATCTTAACCCTGCATATAACTGGTGGTGTAACTAGATTTACACGATGGGTGCCACTAGTGGAGCAGGAACTGCTTACCCTTCCAGAGCACCTGAGTTCACCCCCAGTTTTTAGTGGGGTTCGTGTTACTCGATCTTTAATTTTATGCGTATGTTTTGTAGATCGTTGTTTGTCCTTTAGTACTTTTTCTTTTGGCCATTGTTTTGTCTGTTCTTCTTTGATATACAGATTCTGATTACCCCTTTGGTATTTTCAAGCTCTTCTTGTAAAGAACACTTGAATCTTGATCTTTAAACATATGAATTTAATCTTTGTGACACAGAAGTTTTCATATGTATAATATTGTTCTATTAAAGAGAGTTGGTGCCCCCAAACATCATTTAAATATTAAATAGTACACAAGGCCATCATAAGACATAATAAGGAAACAATAGTCCCAATGGATATTCAAGCAATTGATAATTAAAATACAAAAAATCAACAAGATGTAAACATTAAATCAAAACAAAGGCATACAAGCTTGGAAAACATTAATTCTCACCAAAAAAACCTGGAGCCAGTCAAGGTGTACACAATGGTTCAGTCTCTCCTGCTTCACTTAGGATACCACCATGGACAACACAGTATCTTTTTATGTGATAGACACTACAATTTAATTATATACATATAAAGTATGATGAACTCCCAATAAAATAAGGTTTAAAATAAAAATAAAACAACACAAATGGGAATGGTGGTCTTGGTCAAGTCAGGTCACCTCCAGTCATAGGACTCGTGTGCACATTACCTGCTATTGACATCTCAAAGAGTTATTAATTATATAATGCTTCACCTGCCCATGGCCAACTTTATGTCTAAATAGTCGACATTTGCCTGACAATTCATTTGACTAAGGTTCAGTCAAATAGGCTTTTGATATTCTATTAAAAGATTATACAAGTGTATTAAATTTCTTCCCATCTATCACTATTTACAATAAGATCATCAATATCAGCATAACGACATTCTACATCTTTTATATCAATATTTAAAGCATTTTCACATCAAACGGCATGACTTTATACTGAAGTAAACCGTCTGGTATTACAAAAGTTGACACTTAACTAGCTCTATCTCTGTGGACCATACATGCCAGTAACCTTTCACTAAATCAAATTTGACTTTGTTTTGTTTTTCCTTTTATTATGAAACTAACAGTTTTATCCATTTTAGGCACAAGGAGACAAGGAGAGCTCCGTTTGTTAGTGTGCAGCTCAACAAGGAGACAAGGAGAGCTCCGTTTGTTAGTGTGCAGCTCAACAAGGAGACAAGGAGAGCTCCGTTTGTTAGTGTGCAGCTCAACAAGGAGACAAGGAGAGCTCCGTTTGTTAGTGTGCAGCTCAACAAGGAGACAAGGAGAGCTCCGTTTGTTAGTGTGCAGCTCAACAAGGAGACAAGGAGAGCTCCGTTTGTTAGTGTGCAGCTCAACAAGGAGACAAGGAGAGCTCCGTTTGTTAGTGTGCAGCTCAACAAGGAGACACGGAGAGCTCCGTGTGTTAGTGTGCAGCTCAACAAGGAGACAAGGAGAGCTCGTTTGTTAGTGTGCAGCTCAACAAGGAGACAAAGAGAGCTCCGTTTGTTAGTATCCAGCTCAACAAGGAGACAAGGAGAGCTCAGTTTGTTAGTGTGCAGCTCAACAAGGAGACAAGAAGAGCTCCGTTTGTTAGTGTGCAGCTCAACAATGAGATAATGAAAGCTCCGTTTGTCTGTGTGCAGCTCAACAAGGAGACAAAGAGAGCTCCGTTTGTTAGTGTGCAGCTCAACAAGGAGACAAGAACAGCTCCGTTTGTTAGTGTGCAGCTCAACAAGAAAACAATGAGAGCTCAGTTTGTTAGTGTGCAGCTCAACAAGGAGACAAGGAGAGCTCCGTTTGTTAGTGTGCAGCTCAACAAGGAGACAAGGGGAGCTCCGTTTGTTAGTGTGCAGCTCAACAAGGAGACAAGGAGAGCTCCGTTTGTTATTGTGCAGCTCAACAAGGAAACAAGGAGAGCTCCGTTTGTTAGTGTGCAGATCAACAAGGAGAAAAGGAGAGGAGCTCCGTTTGTTACTGTGCAGCTCAACAAGGAGACAAGCAGAGCTCCGCTTGTTAGTGTGCAGCTCAACAAGGAGACAAGGAGAGCTCCGTTTGTTAGTGTGCAGCTCAACAAGGAGACAAGGAGAGCTCCGTTTGTTAGTGTGCAGCTCAGCAAGGAGACAAGGAGAGCTCCGTTTGTTAGTGTGCAGCTCAACAAGGAGACAAGGAGAGCTCCGTTTGTTAGTGTGCAGCTCAACAAGGAGACAAAGAGAGCTCCGTTTGTTAGTGTGCAGCTCAACAAGGAGACAAGAACAGCTCCGTTTGTTAGTGTGCAGCTCAACAAGGAGACAATGAGAGCTCAGTTTGTTAGTGTGCAGCTCAACAAGGAGACAAAGAGAGCTCCGTTTGTTAGTGTGCAGCTCAACAAGGAGACAAGGAGAACTCCGTTTGTTAGTGTGCAGCTCAACAAGGGGACAAGGAGAGCTCCGTTTGTTAGTGTGCAGCTCAACAAGGAGACAAGGAGAGCTCCGTTTGTTAGTGTGCAGCTCAACAAGGAGACGAGGAGAGCTCAGTTTGTTAGTGTGCAGCTCAACAAGGAGACAAGGAGAGCTCCATTTGTTAGTGTGCAGCTCAACAAGGAGACAAGGAGAGCTCCGTTTGTTAGTGTGCAGCTCAACAAGGAGACAAGGAGAGCTCCGTTTGTTAATGTGCAGCTCAACAAGGAGACAAGGAGAGCTCAGTTTGTTAGTGTGCAACTCAACAAGGAGAACTCCGTTTGTTAGTGTGCAGCTCAACAAGGAGACAAGGAGAGCTCCGTTTGTTAGTGTGCAGCTCAACAAGGAGACAAGGAGAGCTCCGTTTGTTAGTGTGCAGCTCAACAAGGAGACACGGAGAGCTCCGTTTGTTAGTGTGCAGCGCAACAAGGAGACAAGGAGAGCTTCGTTTGTTAAGCGTGCAGCTCAACAAGGAGACAAGGAGAGCTCCGTTTCTTAGTGTGCAGCTCAACAAGGAGACAAGGAGAGCTCCGTTTCTTAGTGTGCAGCTCAACAAGGAGACAAGGAGAGCTCCGTTTGTTAGTGTGCAGCTCAACAATGAGACAAGGAGAGCTCCGTTTGTTAGTGTGCAGCTCAACAAGAAGACAAGGAGAGCTCCGTTTGTTAATGTGCAGCTCAACAAGGAGACAAGGAGAGCTCCGTTTGTTAGTGTGCAGCTCAACAAGGAGACAAGGAGAGCTCCGTTTGTTAGTGTGCAGCTCAACAAGGAGACAATGAGAGCTCCTTTTGTTAGTGTGCAGCTCAACAAGGAGAGCTCAGTTTGTTAGTATGCAGCTCAACAAGGAGACAAGGAGAGCTCAGTTTGTTAGTGTGCAGCTCAACAATGAGACAATGAGAGCTCCGTTTGTTAGTGTGCAGCTCAACAAGGAGACAAGGAGAGCTCAGTTTGTTAGTGTGCAGCTCAACAAGGAGACCAGGAGAGCTCCGTTTGTTAGTGTGCAGCTCAACAATGAGACAATGAGAGCTCCGTTTGTTAGTGTGCAGCTCAACAAGGAAACAAGGAGAGCTCAGTTTGTTAGTGTGCAGCTCAACAAGGAGACAAGGAGAGCTCCATTTGTTAGTGTGCAGCTCAACAAGGAGACAAGGAGAGCTCAGTTTGTTAGTGTGCTGCTCAACAAGGAGACAAGGAGAGCTCCATTTGTTAGTGTGCAGCTCAACAAGGAGACAATGAGAGCTCCATTTGTTAGTGTGCAGCTTAATCAACATCATTGGCAAGCATATAGCAGGGTATTTAAGTTCTCTTCTCATAAATTCAAGTTCTAATGGAAAAATGAGCTAATAATAAAGATGTTGTTTTATCAGGGAAGCGTTTGCTACATCAACATTAGTTGTTTTAATAGGCACATTTGAAGAAGAAAAACGAAATTTTTTTCGCATTTATTTTTCAAATGTTAGATGTGCAACTTTAGAACACAAGTTTTAAAAAATGTCATTTTTGAAATGTAACCATTTGCCCCAAATCTCTAGAATCTGAAGTTTGTCCAATAAAATTTGATCTGTAATGATTGCTTTCCAACTTAATCATGGCTAAAGTGACGATTGGTTTATTCTCGCCTTTATTACTGTGCTCTATTATTACGATCTTAAATATTTATCTATAATATCCATCCAAATAAACAGCATTCAAACAGAAGGCGAAAAATATAACCTTATTCTTGAGGTTTTGATAAACACATTCAAAGGCACATTGAACCGTATCGGTGGCGTAATGGTTAGCGTGCTCGCCTCGAGTGCGGTAGATCGTGGGTTCGAGCCCGGTCGGGTAAAACCAAAGACTATAAAATTGGTATTTGTTGCTTCTCCGCTAAGCACGCAGCAAAAACTGGTTGGCTCGGAATCAGGATAATGTGTCCGAGTGGTGCGACATGTCTATCCGCGGACTGTTGTTTCAGTGAGCTAGCACTATAAAAATCCAACTCAGCGTGTTGGTCTAGTACAAAGTGGACCTCATCATCATCTCATTGAAAATTAATTTGTTCTCGCCATGATATAGCTGAAAAATTGTTGAATTGGCGTTAAACAACAATCACTCACTAACTCACTCAAAGGCACATTAAGGCTCAGAATGGTAATCACTTGACTTATACTGAGCAAACCCCAGTCTGATTGTATAGGAATAGAAAGTCCTTTTAAAGCGAAAAAATTGACCAGAGTTTCTATGATAACTGGTATATTAATATTTCATAAAAGAAAGCTTCAGGAAATGGATAGGTAGATATACACACGATCGTTGACAAATAGAATTTCCAGTTTTGGTCTTTGATAAAGGTCTAAAGTAATCAATTAAAACTACTGAAGGTTTTTTTCAGAAGCTGGAATATAGCAGAAGTGGTGCTGGTGGTATTTCCGATTAGCCTTAGCAACAACCTGACATACATCTGCCTCATTATGGCCAGAAGACATCGGAAATATGTGTGTACCATCTTCGTCTCAGGCCAATATGGGTGTCTCTTTTCTAGATGTCGGAAGTATGTAATAAATAGCTTAATACAT
Source organism: Bathymodiolus brooksi (assembly GCA_963680875.1). Taxonomy (NCBI): domain Eukaryota; kingdom Metazoa; phylum Mollusca; class Bivalvia; order Mytilida; family Modiolidae; genus Bathymodiolus; species Bathymodiolus brooksi. Next base: position 36,309,569 of record OY804575.1, read on the forward strand.
GGGCATTTCCATATTGGCCTGGTTATCATCCCTCGACCCATATTGGCATTCGACTCCGTCTCGGGCCAATATTGAGGTTTCGGGATGATAACCAGGCCAATATGGAAATGCCCATGTATTTATCTGTATATATTTATATATTCTATACGTACATTGTCCGCGAATAAAAATGTATTCGTACGAGCTTTGGAAACAGACAGAAAGGCAACACACTTCTGTTCCGAAGCGAGTACAAATAAAATATATATGTGCGGACAGTGATTGTATGTATATTGTGTTTATCCTGCAATGGCAAACAAGTCATAAAAACGTAGATATCAAATTAACTTTGTCAAATCAATGGATAAAATGAAGATATAAAAGACACATATGCCATACAACAGTAAATGAAGCGTTCAAAGCAGAATAAAATGTAATATTTGGCCCGGTCTTTACGAAGCATAGTCAGATTCCACAATTGGGACAAGGAAAGGTAACTCTAATATCTTTTAAACATTTTAATAGCTTATTCACCATCTTGCATGTTTATTCGTGTTATTTTTGTTCTATTGTATTTATGTATGAAATACTTCCTAAATTGAGTGGTCATTTTGTCAATTAAAGAAATATCAACTTAATGATCAATTATAAAAAGAATATATCTATGTAAATTGTATAGAATGAATACTTATAGAGAAGAACGACGGTTGTTAAGAGAAGAATTGACTGCTAATTAATATCATGATATATTTTCATTTAATTTACACATTGCCATTTCCTTGCATTGTATTGAAGGAATGCTGTTTCAGCAAAATTTTAAAAGTTTACATATCTATAAGTCCATTCTACACAAGTGTATTCACACGCCCTTGTATCACATTTTGAATTTCAATCTAAACCAAAAAATAAATAAAAATTGAGAAATGTATTTGTTTTAGTTTCGTACTAAAATAAAATAGTGAAACGAATTACCGGTAACCATTTGTTGTTATTTATGATCAAACTTGATTCCGAATCATCATGTCTATTGTTCAATGCAAATCGAAGGGTGTCAACTCATGCCATTGTGTACTCGACAACGTTACTGCTGCAAATATTGAAAAGGTTACGCAGACGTCTATTTCTTCTGCCCGGACCAATGAGAACCGAAATACTTCCTATCCAGATGGAAAGACTATGAGGAGGCAGCAAAAATGACAGGCAAGGATAAAGCCATCAAGTTACTGAAGCGTCGTGAAGAACAACTACGAAAGAACATTACTGTATAGCAGGTGGCACGCTTACCGACAAATTCACAGACGAAGTAAATATAACATTGGCAGTGATGGATGAAAACAGCATGGTTGTAAGAGTTACTCCCCATAATATGCTTCAAGACCGTGACGACACCGTTCGGTCCATTCACGCTCAACTACGTGGACAACAAGTGACTGTAATTTATACTTGGAACGTGGATAAAACAAGTGTTATCTCAGAGCATCTAAAGCCGTTGGATTGCAGATATTCAAAATTACTTTCTTGGTGATCGCAAAATGAAGACACGATATATATACTAGAACAATTATTCAATTCATTGCAATAATGGAATTTGGAAACGTTCTGCCCAACACCTACTTGACACACCGGGAACGGAATCGACGGCTAGTAATTCACACAGATGTAGCAAAATTGACTCCAAAAGGACCTCAGTGAGGAATAGCACAAATAAACATTAACTTTGCTCTTACTGTGGTAAGAGAGGTCGTGGGAAGCAATTAATCATCAAAGTCAGGAAAGATGTTTATGAAGCATGTGGAAATGCTGGTCAATGACTGCAAACTAATGGTCACTAATTAAAATTAATATGTTGTGTTTCCGCTTATAATTGTTCCCGACTTATTTCGCCTTAGTGTCCAATAGATCTGTGGCCAATATCTCATGAGTCTCAGATATTGTATTTATATACATACCAAAACAATAGATCTGTGGCCAATATCTGATGAATCTCAGATTTGGTATTTATATACATACCAAAACAATAGATCTGTGGCCAATATCTCATGAGTCTCAGATATTGTATTTATATACATACCAAAACAATAGATCTGTGGCCAATATCTCATGAGTCTCAGATATTGTATTTATATACATACCAAAACAATAGATCTGTGACCAATATCTGATGAATCTCAGATATTGTATTTATATACATACCAAAACAATAGATCTGTGGCCAATATCTGATGAATCTCAGATTTTGTATTTATATACATACCAAAACAATAGAAGGTTATTGGTTTATTACAACTAACGATAAAAATTTGATGTTTATGACAATAAATATTGACAATGATTTGAGTGATGACGTCTTTACACTGCAATTTACCAGAAATAAATTAGATTTAGTACTTTGCTGGCATTGTACCGATGGGTGAGTAGCTCAAAGTTGGCATACAATAAAAACAAGGGAAAGTGGCGTAAAAGAGCTTGTGGTTCCTATCATGGATTTCTTTGATAGAGGCCTACTACAAACAAGGAATCCACTGAACCAAAGGTTCCTATTCGTTAAGGTGAATTCATCACTTCGAAAGGTTTATGGTCGCCACCATGACTAGGTTAACAGGTACGGGATATCTGTGTCACAGATTACCACGGATATCTTCCACTTTTCGTAAGCACTTCCCTGTCTTTGTCTTATTCGTGACTTATCACTGTGTTTGTAAATAGAGTAACATGACGGGTGCCACTAGTGGAGCATGAACTGCTCCCCTTCCGGAGCACCCGAGTTCACTCCGGTTTTTGAAGGGGTTCGTGTTGTTCGATCTTTTTAGTTTTCTGTGTAGTGTTTTGTAGATTGTTGTTTGTCCTTTAGTTTTGTCCTTCTTATTTTGGTCATTGTGTCGTCTGTCCTTATTTTGGCCATTGCGTTGTCTGTCCTTATTTTGGCCATTGTGTTGTCTGTCCTTATTTTGGCCATTGTGTTGTCTGTCCTTATTTTGGCCATTGTGTTGTCTGTCCTTATTTTGGCCATTGTGTTGTCTGTCCTTATTTTGGCCATTGTGTTGTCTGTCCTTATTTTGGCCATTGCGTTGTCTGTCCTTATTTTGGCCATTGCGTTGTCTGTCCTTATTTTGGCCATTGCGTTGTCTGTCCTTCGATTTACAGATTCCGAATGCCCCTTTGGTATCTGCAAAATCGTCTTATCACATGAGGTTGCAACACGTACACCTCACCGTGGGCGGGAATCAAACTCACAATTTTAGTTATGATGGACAATGATTGCATCAGTAAATGTAGATCTAATTACCATCCAATCACGACAGGAATGCATCGACAATCCATTGTCATAAGTAACTATAATTGTAGAAATCAATACGTGATTTCACTTGGTTGATTCAGTGATGAATATGATTTACGATAGTTAATAGTATTTTCATTTGTTATTATACAAATAATGTGTACCATAATAAAACAATTGTCAATTGTTGTTATACTTCCTGTAGGTTTCTACAATAATAGTTGTACAGTTACTTTTGAGGCATAATATTGACAATGGAAGCTGATACTATTGCCAATAGTATATAATCACCAAAACGCTTGAATCATTTGAACGCTTAAATAAACTTTAGAGAATACCGAAGGGACGATCTTAAATGGACAATCCAAAAGAAATTGACAACATACGATAGGGTACACAATATGAAGAAAAACACAACACAATATGTGTTGGACACCACTCTACGCAAACAAACACAAATAACGTAAATAAAACATGAGCCCCCACTCCCTACAAACAACTGACGGTAAAGACGAACCGAACATCGTTTTTATGCGTTTTAAGAGAGGCAATGGAAGATGATATTGTAAGAAATAGAAAAAAACAGCAAAAACCATTGAATCATTTGAACGTTTAATTCCATTACCATTCCCTAATAGTATCATCACCCATTGGAATCGCAGAAATGAAGTTGTCTTATGTTTTTATTAAATGAATAGAAGGACATGTATGGTTATGATGTTTAACACCACTTTCAATAATATTTTAGCTATATCGTAGCTGTCAGTTTTATTGGTGGAGGAAACCGGAGTTCCCGAAAAAAAACGACCTACTTGCCGCAAGTCACTGACAAACTTTTTCCCATAATGTTGTATCGAGTACGTCTCGCCATGAGCGGGATCCGAAATCACAACTTTGATGGTGATAGTGACTAATTACACAGGTAGCTGTAAATCTAACTACCATGCATACGATCACGACGACCCCCTGATCAGTCAGTATAATGCTAGTATTAATATTAATGTTGTGTATAGCATTTGTTATCCGAAAATAATCGCCAAGGTGAAAGACGGTGAGTGGATGGTGAAACAACACTACTAGGGGCTATGACAGAAATAAAGGAAACATTTTACATAACAAACACCACCCATGACGGAAAAAATGTTGATCAAAAAGCTCACTTTAAATTGACCCTTTGAATCGGGTGAACTAAATTTAGTCGAATTGAATATTAACACTGCCTAACTTGCATGTAATCTTATATTTTATAGGCTCTAACCTTCCAAGTACGTCAGTTAGTCTAAAGAGACTCCAATCAGTTTTCATTGATGCTTTTGACAAACCGTCTTTAGTTTTATATACACAAGAGACCCTAAAATCTGGATAATGACGTCAAATGCACTCTAAAGACTCTATGAATTTGGCGTAACAATTACTATTCTCTATGTTTACTACAATCTCTCATGCCAATTAACAGCTTGCCGCTAATGTAAAAATGGACGAAATTGACAACAAAATGTCATCAGAAAATATACTAGATTATCACAACCACTTAAAATCTGAAAATCATACAAACTGATGAGGGCCTAATTACGACTGGAGATGTCTATGAAAGTATTATCTTGTCTTCAAAATTAAGTAACAAAAGAAGAAATACTTTCAAACACTGAGATAATTATCTCTTCACTAACAGTTTTCGAAAGTTATGTTTCCACCATAGGCTGATATAAAGGTGGCTGGGATGGTCCGTTACAATGTCTATTAAAGGGATGTTAAAGCTCGTTTTAACATATATTTTTTCAACTCGTGACGAAGGTTATTTCTTTTCAATCTAATTGTAAAAACAATCCAAAAATACTTTGCACGCACGCCCATATAATCCCTAATATCGCTAAAATATCACTTAAAAGGGTCGAAATGAATTTTTGTCCAGGAAGCAAAAATTCAATTATTGGAAAAACCCAGAGAAAACCGGAAGATATACAAAGTTTCATTGATTAAAAACCGGGTTAATGTTTCATAAATATCATTTATTGAACCAATTGCAAGTTTTCATGAGATACAAAAAATTATCAAAATAAGCTTTAATATCCCTTTAAGTTTTAGTAAATGTCTTGTGTACTACAGTGTAAATGTCTTGTGTACTAAGTCAGTGTATATCAAGATTATGTTGTTGTTTGTTTTAATTCTATATATAATTGTGTTATTAGTATAAATATATTTTATATAATGCTTTGATGAATAGATATGATTGTTTATCAAATCCTACATTAACTTTGTTGTTATTTTTAGTCAGCCTTAGTATATAGAGGTCATATCAAGTCACACTATATAGCAAATAGTTCCTGGCACTGAGGATCATATGGCAGTATATGGACCGGTCCGTCACCAAAAAAATATTATTTGGACCGAAGCTTCTGAGGTCCATATAATATTTCTTTGGGGTCATATGGCAGTATATGGACCGGTCCGTCACAAAAAAAAATATTATATGGACCGAAGCTTAGGTCCATATAATATTTCTTTGGTGACGGACCGGTCCATATACTGCCATAAAAAAATATTATATGGACCGAAGCTTAGGTCCATATAATATTTCTTTGGTGACGGACCGGTCCATATACTGCCATATGACCCGAAGTGACATGAACTATTTGCTATATTATACTTTTTATCTAAAATAATGCAGGTACCTGGCCGGTCCATATACTACCGGTCCATATACGAAAATAGTGACCGGCTGCGCTAACAAAGACAAATAGGGAAAATAAAAATGTAAAGTGTAATATTAGGTAATACATGTATTATCAATAAGATGACTTTGTAATAATAAATTAGATACTAAATCCTAAATCTCGAAGTCAAGAACAAACAACATTTTGCCTTATTAGACAGTCATTAGAACTAAGTTTAATGTTTTATTAGACAGTCATTAGAACTAAGTTTAATGTGTTATTAGACAGTCAGTAGAACTAAGCTTAATGTTCTATTAGACAGTCAGTAGAACTAATTCTAATATTTTATTAGACAGTCATTAGAACTAAGTTTAATGTTTTATTAGACAGTCATTAGAACTAAGTTTAATGTCTTATTAGACAGTCAGTAGAACTAAGCTTAATGTTCTATTAGACAGTCAGTAGAACTAAGTTTAAGGTTTTATTAGACAGTCAGTAGAACTAATTCTAATATTTTATTAGACAGTCATTAGAACTAAGTTTAATGTTTTATTAGACAGTCATTAGAACTAAGTTTAATGTCTTATTAGACAGTCAGTAGAACTAAGTTTAATGTTTTATTAGACAGTCAGTAGAACTAATTTTAATGTTTTATTAGACAGTCATTATAATTAAGCTTAATATTTTATTAGACAGTCAGTAGAACTAATTTTAATGTTTTATTAGACAGTCAGTAGAACTAATTCTAATATTTTATTAGACAGTCATTAGAACTAAGCTTAATGTTTTATTAGACAGTTATTAGAACTAAGCTTAATATTTTATTAGACAGTCAGTAGAACTAAGTTTAATGTTTTATTAGACAGTCAGTAGAACTAAGTTTAATGTTTTATTAGACATTCAGTAGAACTAAGTTTAATGTTTTATTAGACAATCATTAGAACTAAGTTTAATGTTTTATTAGACAGTCAGTCGAACTAATTTTAATGTTTTATTAGACAGTCATTAGAACTAATTTTAATGTTATATTAGACAGTCAGTAGAACTAAGGACATGAGATGAGACTACATTTACTACTTTACTAGTATATCTTTTATGCAATGTCTTTGTTGAACTGTTTGTTTGTTTGTTTGTTTGTTTGTTTGTTTTGTTTTGTTTTGTTTTGTTTTGTTTTGTTTTGTTTTGTTTTTATTATTCAAAGTACTATCTCGTTGACATTAACAAAATATTTTAAAAATGACAATTAGAATTGACTCGTGTCATTTTCAAAATGCCTTTTACAAGCGATGGACTCTTGCAGTGCTCAATAGTCTGTTACAAGTGATCGACTCTTACAGTGCTCAATAGCCTGTTACAAGCGGTAGACTCTTGCAGTGCTCAATAGTCTGTTACAAGTGGTCGACTCTTGCAGTACTCAATAGTCTGTTACAAGTGGTCGACTCTTGCAATGGTCAATCGTCTGTTACAAGTGGTCGACTCTTACAGTGCTCAATAGTCTGCTACAAGTGGTCGACTCTTACAGTGCTCAATAGCCTGTTACAATCGGTCGACGCTTACAGTGCTCAATAGGCTGTTACAAGTGGTCGACTCTTGTGCCCAATAGCCAGTTACAAGTGGTGGACTCTTACAGTGCTCAATAGCCTGTTACAAGTGGTCGACTCTTGCAGTGTTCAATAGTCTGTTACAAGTGGTCGACTCTTGCAGTGTTCAATAGCCTGTTACAAGTGGTCGACTCTTGCAATGGTCAATAGCTTGTTACAAGCGGTCGACTCTTACAGTGCTCAATAGCCTGTTTCAAGTGGTCGACTCTTGTAGTGCTCAATAGCCAGTCACAAGTGGTCGATTCTTGCAGTGCTCAATAGACTGTTACAAGTGGTCGACTTTTGCAGTGCTCAATAGTCTGTTACAAGTGGTCGACTCTTGCAGTGCTCAATAGTCTGTTACAAGTGGTCGACTCTTGCAGTGCCCAATAGTCTGTTACAAGTGGTTGACTCTTGCAGTGTTCAATAATCTGATACAAGTGGTCGACTCTTGCAGTGCCCAATAGTCTGTTACAAGTGGTAGACTCTTGCAGTGTTCAATAGTCTGTTACAAGTGGTCGACTCTTGCAGTGCCCAATAGTCTGTTGCAAGTGGTCGACTCTTACAGTGCTCAATAGTCTGCTACAAGTGGTCGACTCTTGCAGTGTTCAATAGTTTGTTACTACAAGTGGTCGACTCTGCAGTACTCAATAGCCTGTTACAAGTGGTCGACTCTTGCAGTGTTCAATAGTCTGTTACAAGTGGTTGACTCTTGCAGTGCTCAATAGTTTGTTACAAGTGGTTGACTCTTGCAGTGCACAAGATTTTTTTTTGCGGAATTGAAGTGCACCGCAAACGGATATCGGTGCAGAATGTGAATGTATTGCCAAATCAAACACACACATTTTTGAAATTTTCCCTTAAAAATAGCATGAAATTTGTTAAAATATATTCTATAAAATAAATTTCTTCTCAAATTTCGGGTAAACATTTTACACTTAACAACAATTTTTTGTTCTAATAGCTTTGGTTTGTATTCATTTAAAAATCCCTTTAGAGTTTTAGAATTAGTTGAATATTAAAAATGTTTTTAAGCACATTGAAAATGTGAATTGAAACTTCCGAGCTGTTGGGTTTATATACAAAGTATGATACAATATGTTTTACCTCCATTATAGGAGATGTTACTTGTCGCAAGTCGTAAGTCGTAACTCTTACGATTAGGACTAGTTTAGTGAAACCACAGTCACTTGAAGTTTAAAAAATAATGGAAAAAAATAAGAAAAACTTCGAAAAATTTTGGTCTATTAGATGACCAAAATATTTCGAAGTTTTTTTTATTTTTTTCCCTCAAGTGACTGGTGAAACGCACGTATATGTGCACATAAGGAAATCGTAAGAGTGATATTAGACTTACGATTTACGATCACTTTCGTGAAACGGTCGCCTGGTGTGTTACTAGTTCTAATAATAAAACCCTAAATGCTCGCTTACTCGCAAGGGTTATAACGGGATGCCATTACACGTAATGGAGCAGCCGCCGAGATTTTTTGCGCTCACTTACAGAGTTTCTGACGCCTGCATTTATCAATAATAAGACATAACCTTTCCTTTTGTCCATTATTATAACAAGTTTTTATCACCTACCAGTATTTTAGAATGTAATTTCCACAAAATAAAAATCTTCTCTCTGAACATTTTGAATTTCGTCATTTCCGGCCTCACTATTTGGATGTCGATACCATATTTGGCGATTAAGGCGTGAATGTTTACATCAGCCGTCGTAAGCATCGTAGTAAAAAATACCATATTTAGAAAAGCTCCGCTTTCCGTAGTTTCCGGTTATGACAAACGATCGATAAATTTGAACAAGGTTGTTGCTACCTTTGAAAAGCATATATTTCTCAGTCAAACCGATTTAACAAAGACTGGGATCATCAGTAATAGTTAAAATGAAATGTTTGAAGCGTAAATAGTGAGTTTTTATGTTTTAACTGCAACTTTTTGTTTGCTCCATTGTGACGATTGGGACCGCGTTGTAGCTCTGCCGAGACACAAGTTTGTCACATGAGCTATATTATTGCAGCTAGTGTGTTACTAACTATTAAAAAACAGATTAATTAACGATGAAAATCTTTTAAAAGCTAATTTAGATATACGTGAAGCGCTGTATTTTCAACATGAGGCTAATTTCACGGAGGCGATCTCTGCTTATAAATAAGTATCAATTTCCACTAAATGGGTATTCACTAGCTACATACTGCCTCGGTGGTGTATTGGTAAGGCCTCTTGAGTTCAATTTCTGGTCGAGTAATAACAATTACTATTAAAATTTGTTATTTGCAGTTTCTCGGTGATCATTCAGCATTAACGAGTTAGAGCAAAGACTGGCAATGGAACAATTATTATTTTTTTAGTTTTAATTTTGTTTAGGTGTATGTTATTTTAAAGAAACAAAAATTGACCTGCAAGAAACAAACATAAATAATCTGATCTGATCCTGTTGTTTTCAACGAGAAATTTTGTTTCATTTTAAAAATATATATTGATTTTCTATGGCTCAAAAACTTAATTTTGCTTTTTGTTTCGTATCGGGAACAACATGCTCCTACAAGGTAAATGGTAAATCCATAAGCTCGCATTTTATATTTCTATCTTATGTTTTTAGCCTGATATTTTCATTTCACTTGATGTCCGTCGTTCGTCTGTCTTCTGTAAAACTTTACACATTTCAATCGATTCCTTTGAAAGAAGAGTTTGAAGAAACCAAAGGTGTAATCAGAATCCGTATATCGAAGAAGAACAGACAACACAATGGTCATAAGAAAATGTACTAAAGGACAAACAACAATCTACAAAACATACACATAAAACTTAAGATCGAGTAACACGAACCCCACTTAAAACCGAGGGTGAACTCAGGTGCTCCGGAAGGGTAAGGTGTTCCTACTCCATTAATGGCACCCATCGTGTTACAAACCGGTGATAAGTCGTGAATGAGGAATGGACCGGGAAGTGTTTACGACAAGTGGAACATATCCGTGGTCATTTGTGACACAGATATTCCATAACGGTCAACCAAGTCATGGTGGCGACCGACAAACTAAAAAAGTGATGACTTAACCAGATAGGTCAATAGGAACCCCACTTTGTTGGAATGAATGTTTAGAAGGTCCTATGCAAAATGTTTTCACAAATTTTGATCGGATAAAATACATGACCATCACAGCAATTTTTGTTTCTAATAAGCAAAACAATCTGCTCCTCTGAAACTACGATGCCAATTGGATCCAAACTTTGCAGGATATTGATGCTTGGAAGATCATCTACCAAATGTCTTCAATTCATTGTGATCGAATAAAAACATGACCGCAATATGCAATATTTATTTCAGGTTGTCTAGAACTTTAAAAACCTTCTCTCCAGAAACTAAAGTTAGTTGGTGCATATAATGTACGTGAGGTCTCGTTTCCGTGAACTACATGGTCGACATGGGCAATTCTTGTTTCTGATTGGCTGAACCTTTTTAAAAAAAATTCGTCTAAAAGTACGTTTCTAGAATCGGACGAACAATAGCTGGAACTAGAAGAACAATATGGCTGTCACATGGAACAATTTTATTTCAAAATATTTGACATTAAACTATCATGGAAGACTCTCAGATCTTTTATTTGTTGGGAAACGCACCTAGCAACCGTACATTTCTGGAACTAGAAGAACAATGTTATAACATAGAACAATTGAATTTTAAAATATTTGCATTCTAATTTTCGTAAGTTATTCTAGAAGACTCTCAGAACTATTATATAGTATAATTGCTGGGGTCTTATTCGGCATTCATGCTCTAGATCGTACTTTTATTTATTAACAAATTCGAAGGGAAAACACCTGTTTAAAAACCACCAAGCTATTTATATTCTAAATCTTGTTCTTGTGAAAAACAGGGATTCTATGATCACATTCTTGCTTTCGAATGGCTATATTTTCAATTTCTATTCAGAAATTACAATAACAATTTTTTTTGTAACTTGGACCAGATGATTATTATCACGTGTTGCTCCAGATTCCTCAATTCATCATGTTCATGCAAAAAAATGTTTCAAATAAGCATCTTTGGAGTTATTTACAAACCAGGCGAGTGATGCAGGCTTCTGGGATCATCTGTTGCTTAATGCTAGTTACCAGGATAATGAAACTGATAGGAGCGAGATAACTTGCCTACACTTTGTTGCTTCAGTGAGCTAGCAGTAAAAAATGGAGAGATATGTCCTTTTTCTGTATTCTAGGATTCCGCGGGGATTCTGACAGACACTCGGTTGTATCAGATACATTAAGCAACAACTAGATAGAGTCTACGCGATTATCTAGTAATTCATTGAAAATTTACAAAACAAATCGTATTCATAACCTCATCTTTTGTATAAGCATCCAGCTTTTTGAGGAGTGGGGGTTAAAAACTGCTGTAGAATATAACTACAAAAAATTACTTTCCTTATTCGGGCATAAGAAGTACAGGCGGACGGACTTAATTATCAAAAATATCTATCACTATTTACCACGGGTATAGGGTAATAAGATATGAATAACCAATAAAAAGATGTTCACCCAATGCTGCGCCGATGATAAACGATATCAGTTTCCTATGTCTACATTAGGTATGGCTCTTCCCCCATTGTACGTATCCGTCATTATCTGTTTATATCTGTATTGTTGTTGGAGATCTAATTATCAAGAGGGAAGGGTTGGGTCCAGTAAACAGGCATAACCCTGTCACATTTGTGTGCATGTCCCAAATCAGGACCTGGATTTACAACGCCATGTGTAGTGGTCTATTTTCGTGTTCAATAGTTTGAGGTGGTTGTTACTTTTGTTGATATTGGTGGAATTGTTGTACATCACAGGTTTTTTTTTCTTTTCATAATTATAACGTGATATTTTTTCCTTATATTTTGCTATCAGAAAGTTGTTGACATGACGATTTGGTTTCTCTTTTAGTAAATCAGGGGAGGTAATCGTACAAGTCGGAATTAAAATAGTTTACATTTTTGTTTTCCGTCTCACTAAACCTTAAACAATTACGTCAGGCGTGTTCTTAATAACTTCATTAAGAATAACTAATCTGTTCTAAATAAGTAAGAGTTAGACTTCCGAAGGTTAAAATTAATATACTAAATCTTTGTACACAAATCCAGTGAAATCCCTTTAAAAATTTAATTCAACCTGCTATTCCCACAGTTAAATATTATAGTGCATATTTTTTTTTTATGTAATTCGAACGATATTACTACCTTTACATATAAAAAGCTTATCATTTATGTAATTCTCAATGATATTAATTAGTGTGTCTCGTTACGCCAAAGATTGTAACTTAGATGTCTAAAGTTCACAATTGTAATATATAGACCTGTCTTTACAAAGGCATTTGACTTTAAAATACAATAGAAATTGTGAAATTTGATAACTCAATTCAATAGCTATTAAAAGACTAGTTCAAATTTGGGAACACGCCAGTGATTAACTGCAGATGTTTTGACTATTTATATTGTTCTCCTCCGTCTAACTCCAGTGCTTTTTCCGCTTATTTAATATCGTATAGGGAACATGAAATCTAAAAATATATAATTTAAATATGCTTTGGCTGTTTCTGGTTATGGGTGTACTTAAGGCCACTTTCGGCAATATCTTAATCATCTCGTGGTGGTCAGTTTATTATTAGAGAAAATAATTGGAGCACCCTGAGAAAATCACCGATATATCTCAAAGTCATATCGAGTACACCTCACAAAAGGCGAGAACCGACTCTTATAATACACACTAATTGTATAGCTAGACATCAATACAACTAACATACGATCACAGCAACGACATCATCCATAGCCACTAACCGCTTCTCTCTCCAACATTTCCTATAGCAAAAAACCACTCCTCTGCCAAACCTCAAATATAACCAAACACCACTCCTCTGTCGAACATCAACTATAGCCAAACACCACTCCTCTGTCGAACATCAACTATAGCCAAACACCACTCCTCTGTCGAACATCAACTATAGCCAAACACCACTCCTCTGTCGAACATCAACTATAGCCAAAAGACACTCCTCTGTCGAACCTCAACTATAACCATAAAACCGCTCCACCTCTATTAAAACTTTACTATAGCCACACACTTATTGTCATCTGTCAAACCTAAACTATAACACCAAACCGCTCCTACTCTCTTAAACCTTTTCTATAACACCAAACCGCTCCTACTCAGATAAACCTTAACTTTAACTACAAACCGCTCATCCCCTGTCAAAACTCTGCTATATCCACAAAGCGATCCTCCTCTGTCAAACCTCAACTATAGATACAAACCGTTCATACTCTGTCAAACCTCAACTATAGATACAAACCGTTCATACTCTGTCAAACCTCAACTATAACCACAAACCTCTCCTTCTCTATTAAGCCCTAACTGTAGCCACAAATCTCTCCTCCTTTGTCAAACCTCAAGTATAAACACAAACCTCTCCTCCATTAAACCCTAACTGTAGCCACAAATCACTCCTCCTTTGTCAAACCTCAACTGTAACCATAAATCGATCCTCATTTGTCAAACCTCAAACTTATAACCACAAAAATGACAACGATAGAAGCCGATGAAAATTAAAATCTTATGTAGTGGCGATGTTAAATCTGATCCACAATAAAATGTTATTGGCATACATAATTGTCCTCTCAAGTCCAATTACAATATATTTATCACGAATATATATTTGTGTACGATTTTCATAACATGTAATCACAGCAAGATTTAATGAAGGCCAATTGATTAAACAAGAGATGAATGGCATAATAGAAATCATATTACTCAAGAGAATGATCAAGTTAATAACTCCACGATCCAAAGGAGTTAGATCTAATGTATAATATATCTATAAACAATGGTATCATATAAACCACCTTAATTAAAATCTCCATTTTGCCATTAAGAGAAACGAACTTATTTATTTTCATCTCGGCACATCCAGTGTTTGTAATAAAAAGGAATTTCATTTATTAATCGACTTGAAGTGGGTTAATCTAGGAAATAAAACGTGTACATAATACTTCAAGAGAAGGATTTGGAAGCATTACAATAGATTCATAAGAAGAAACTCCTATAGGTTATTTCTGTTTCATGACCGTGGTATAATGTTCAAAAACAGTATAATTTGAATTAATAGAGATTTTATTGTATATGTGAGAGTCTGTACATCTTATAAATCAAGAAGCATACACTGACTATAGATTTTGTGTTGCCCGTATTGATCGATTACCACATGACCTCGGTTTAGAATTGTTTTTTTCTTCTCCCTTTACACAACCATATAGTAACAGAATTCGACTATTAACTTTGATTCTCTGTATTAAACAATCTAATTAAATTAAAAGATGTTTGTTGCATCTTTTGTTTTTTTTCTTTGGTGATAAACTAACATCTAACGACATTCGGTATGGAGTCACGTCGGAGTACATATTTTCAACCGACCAATCAGAAGTGAGCCTACTAAATCGTTAGGTATCAAAACCTGTGATCGACCACACGCTAAGAGCTGTTGTCTGATTGATCAATATATTTAACTGTCTTTCATATGATTGGACGGTCCAAGATGATTGAAAGGTTACAGGACATGACCCCGTGATGTTGTTAGATGTTAGAGGTTACATGACATGACCCCGGGATGTTGTTAGATGTTAGAGGTTACATGGCATGACCCCGTGATGTTGTTAGATGTTAGAGGTTACAGGACATGACCCCGTGATGTTGTTAGATGTTAGAGGTTACATGACATGACCCCGTGATCTTGCTAGATGTTAGAGTATCACTAATGAAGAAAATCACAAAGGTACAACAAACATGTCATTTTAATCAGAATGTGCGGTAAACACATATCCGTCGTGAGTGGCAGAGATCGTTTGGTAGTTGGATTGGCAACTACCTATGCAATCAGTGCCTATCACCACTAACGTTGTGAGTTCGAATCCTGCTCATGTCGAGGTGTACTTAATACAACATCATGTGATAAAGTTTGTCAGTGATTTGCAGCAGGTCGGTGGCTTTCTCCGGGTACTCCGGTTTCCTCCAACAATAAACCTGACCGACACGATATAACTGAAATATTGTTGAAAGTGGCGTTAAACACTATAACCCTAACCGTAACCCCCTATTTGCCAATAGATCATTTATATTTCTTAATATTAAACATTAATATACATGTACCAGAACTTTGGTTCTCTGTGGTAGTATTTTGACGACCATTGATGTCTTTTCGTCGTTTTTTGGAGATTGTATCGTCTGTCCTTCGATTTACGGATTCTAATTTGGCCTTTGGTATCTTCAAATTCACATGCGCTTATGGCATGGACCCCTTTTTCTGTGACATGTATATTTTCAATAAAATTTCTTTATTTTGCATCCCCTTTTATTTTACGTGTTGTTGTCCATATCCATATAATCTTATAGTAGTAACAGAAGCTTACACCTGTCACCTTTCTATTCATACGAAACCCCCTCTAAAAGTTAAATGGTCCTGTTTACAACAGTGCTACTTGTTTTTTGTTGTTGTTCGCTTCAGGTAATTATCGCCACCTAACGAGAGATATATATTAACAGAGGTTTGTCAGAGCATGCGAGAGTCTGGTAGAACGAGACTAACCCGGACAATTAAAAGGGCCTAAACAGAATCGTCAAAATCTGCTAGTGGTATCTCTGTCTGAGAGAGATTGACCTTTACTTTTACTAGTGTTATCTCTGTCTGAGGGAGATTGACCTTTACTTTTACTAGTGGTATCTCTGTCTGAGGGAGATTGACCTTTACTTTTACTAGTGGTATCTCTGTCTGAGGGAGATTGACCTTTACTTTTACTAGTGGTATCTCTGTCTGAGGGAGATTGACCTTTACTTTTACTAGTGGTATCTCTGTCTGAGGGAGATTGACCTTTACTTTTACTAGTGGTATCTCTGTCTGAGGGAGATTGACCTTTACTTTTACTAGTGGTATCTCTGTCTGAGGGAGATTGACCTTTACTTTTACTAGTGGTATCTCTGTCTGAGGGAGATTGACCTTTACTTTTACTAGTGGTATCTCTGTCTGAGGGAGATTGACCTTTACTTTTAATTAATTACATTATTTTGGAACTGTAAATTTGAAACATAACTATATCTAACTATATCAAACCATGTCCGTACCGAAGCCTACTGGGCGGATGATCAAACCATGTCCGTACCGAAGCCTACTGGGCGGACGATCAAACCATGTCCGTACCGAAGCCTACTGGGCGGACGATCAAACCATGTCCGTACCGAAGCCTACTGGACGGACGATCAAACCATGTCCGTACCGAAGCCTACTGGGCGGACGATCAAACCATGTCCGTACCGAAGCCTACTGGGCGGATGATCAAACCATGTCCGTACCGAAGCCTACTGGGCGGACGATCAAACCATGTCCGTACCGAAGCCTACTGGGCGGATGATCAAACCATGTCCGTACCGAAGCCTACTGGGCGGACGATCAAACCATGTCCGTACCGAAACCTACTGGGCGGATGATCAAACCATGTCCGTACCGAAGCCTACTGGGCGGACGATCAAACCATGTCCGTACCGAAGCCTACTGGGCGGACGATCAAACCATGTCCGTACCGAAGCCTACTGGGCGGACGATCAAACCATGTCCGTACCGAAGCCTACTGGGCGGACGATCAAACCATGTCCGTACCGAAGCCTACTGGGCGGACGATCAAACCATGTCCGTACCGAAGCCTACTGGGCGGATGATCAAACCATGTCCGTACCGAAGCCTACTGGGCGGACGATCAAACCATGTCCGTACCGAAGCCTACTGGGCGGACGATCAAACCATGTCCGTACCGAAACCTACTGGGCGGATGATCAAACCATGTCCGTACCGAAGCCTACTGGGCGGACGATCAAACCATGTCCGTACCGAAGCCTACTGGGCGGATGATCAAACCATGTCCGTACCGAAGCCTACTGGGCGGACGATCAAACCATGTCCGTACCGAAGCCTACTGGGCGGATGATCAAACCATGTCCGTACCGAAGCCTACTGGGCGGATGATCAAACCATGTCCGTACCGAAGCCTACTGGGCGGATGATCAAACCATGTCCGTACCGAAGCCTACTGGGCGGATGATCAAACCATGTCCGTACCGAAGCCTACTGGGCGGATGATCAAACCATGTCCGTACCGAAGCCTACTGGGCGGACGATCAAACCATGTCCGTACCGAAGCCTACTGGGCGGATGATCAAACCATGTCCGTACCGAAGCCTACTGGGCGGATGATCAAACCATGTCCGTACCGAAGCCTACTGGGCGGATGATCAAACCATGTTCGTACCGAAGCCTACTGGGCGGATGATCAAACCATGTCCGTACCGAAGCCTACTGGGCGGATGATCAAACCATGTCCGTACCGAAGCCTACTGGGCGGATGATCAAACCATGTCCGTACCGAAGCATTGCCTACTGGGTGGATGATCAAACCATGTCCGTACCGAAGCATTGCCTACTGGGTGGATGATACCATAGAGGACTAATAGTCCGCCAGCTGAGGTATCGACCAAGACATATAACTAATTTAGTATGCACGAGGCTTTTCAGGAATAACCTTCATTAGGGACGCTCATAGTCAAAAGATTGGAAAGATAAGTAATAACAGTCTGTTGAAGTAAGTAAACCAGAAAAGCTTAAACAGGAGAGACAACTCTTCTAATGTTATCTCTGCCCAGGGCAGATTTATCTTAGTTTTAATAAATTACATTATTCAGGAACTGTAAACTTAAAACATAAATATATCTAATAAACCATGACAGTGTCGAAGCACTAACTACTGGGTGGATGCACGTTGTAATAAAACAATTATTAGATATATAATTTAGTGCACACGGGACACGGCCCGTTTCTGTTGTAGCAATTTTTCAACAATTAGAAAATGATTATTTCAAATAAAAGGTATTACAGTATATACAAAAAATAATAAATATATATTGATCTTAGTTAGGATAATGTTTGTTTAACACTATTTCAACAATCAGTCATGTCGTTGTGGAGGAAACCGACGTAATAGTCGGAAGTCACTGACAAACGTTCTCGAATGCAGGTGTGTCTGGTACATCTCGTCAAAGGCGGGAACCAGACTCGCAGTTTTAGTGGTAATAGGTACCGTTTGTCATAGACAGATTTAAACCCAACGGTTGTACGATGACGACCACGGGTTGGTCATCTCTTGATGCGAGGATGACCACTGGTCGGCTCTCTCTTGATACGATGACGAATGACTACGGATCGGCCATCTCTTGATAATAGTTAAAAGTCAGGAGACTTGAGACTTTTAGCGAAATTGTGCTATTCTGAGTACACGTATGTCAGAAATTAATGAAAGAAACCACAAAACAAAACAAAGTTTTAATATATTTTATTGACATGTTCATAATATGAACATTCAATTGACTAGTTGTTCATGTAATGATATCATTCCTAAATACATTGTACAAACGATTGCACTAGTTGTTCATGTAATGATATCATTCCTAAATACATTGTACAAACGATTGTACTAGTTGTTCATGTAATGATACCATTCCTAAATACATTGTACAAACGATTGTACTAGTTGTTCATGTAATGATATCATTCCTAAATACATTGTACACACGATTGTACTAGTTGTTCATGTAATGATATCATTCCTAAATACATTGTACAAACGATTGTACTAGTTGTTCATGTAATGATATCATTCCTAAATACATTGTACAAACGATTGTACTAGTTGTTCATGTAATGATATCATTCCTAAATACATTGTACAAACGATTGTACTAGTTGTTCATGTAATGATATCATTCCTAAATACATTGTACAAACGATTGTACTAGTTGTTCATGTAATGATATCATTCCTAAATACATTGTACAAACGAGTGTACTAGTTGTTCATGTAATGATATTATTCCTAAATACATTGTACAAACGATTGTACTAGTTGTTCATGTAATGATATCATTCCTAAATACATTGTACAAACGATTGTACTAGTTGTTCATGTAATGATATCATTCCTAAATACATTGTACAAACGATTGTACTAGTTGTTCATGTAATGATATCATTCCTAAATACATTGTACAAACGAGTGTACTAGTTGTTCATGTAATGATATTATTCCTAAATACATTGTACAAACGATTGTACTAGTTGTTCATGTAATGATATCATTCCTAAATACATTGTACAAACGATTGTACTAGTTGTTCATGTAATGATATCATTCCTAAATACATTGTACAAACGATTGTACTAGTTGTTCATGTAATGATACCATTCCTAAATACATTGTACAAACGATTGTACTAGTTGTTCATGTAATGATATCATTCCTAAATACATTGTACAAACGATTGCACTTCTTGTTAAATCTCTTCGTTAATTAAATTTTTAAGACCAACTATAAAAAAAATCTTAAATATCAGAGTTACGAAATAATTATGACGATCTCGTGCAGTTCAATTAGTCCCCCTAATAATTGGCAGCTAAACTTCATATTCGGGGCCCGGGTGGCTCAATGAGTTAGGTTGTTGGATCTAACAACTCGTGCATGCCTATCACCAATACGGCGTGGGTTCGCGCCCGCCTTTGTAAATTACAAAAAGGGTGCACTCGACTCGCAGCCGCAATAGATAAAGTTTACCAGTTGCTTGCTCATGGTCGGTGGTTCTCTCCGGATACTCCGGCTTCCTCCACCACTAAAACTGGTCGCCATGATATAGCTGAAATATTGTTGAAAGTGGCGTTAAATCACCAAAAAGCAAAATCAAATCAAATCATGTAAATTAAGTCCTCATTTGTGAAGAAGAACAATTGCATTGAGTGAGTGATTGATTGATTGATTACTGTTTAACGGCAAGTTAGTATTATTTTCTATTAAAAAAAACATTTTCCGATTTAAAAAAAAATAAGATTTTTTGATAACAGAAAATATTTTTTGTATGAAAAAATAGTAAATAAATACTATTTTATATATATATATATATATAAAAAGGGAATACTAATACATATTAAAAGCGCGCCCCATAGTATTTCACCTATATTGATGACGAGAACGTGTTTTACAATGCAATATTTCAATGTAGAATAAATTGCAGTCACCCAACAATTGAAAATTGATTTATCTGTGTCTGTTTTTATATTAACAGATATAAATTAAACCGAAACGATTAATATTAAGCAGAGTTAGAATGGGTCGGACTGAGTAACCTCATCAAAGCCTTGAAATGTGTTTATTTTATGTAGTATGAGAAGGAACAACATTCGTATCAATTACAAAATATATAAATCTCATACTATGACATTTACATGAAATATCAATATTTGTAGAATAACCTTAGATTCCAATACATCCTAATAATTATAGAATAACCTTAGATTCCAATACATCCTAATAATTATAGAATAACCTTAGATTCCAATGCATCCTAATAATTATAGAATAACCTTAGATTCCAATACATCCTAATAATTATAGAATAACCTTAGATTCCAATACATCCTAATATTTCTATAATAATATTAGATTTCAATACATCCTAATAAAGACATAATAATGTAAACAGTGAGGTTCAATAATGGCAAGTCATTTCAAATGTCAACGAATAAATTAATAAAAACTTGTTCAATAAATACTCTCATTTCATGTATGTAAAAATGAAGTAGATGGGTCGATAATCCATGAAATTAATTGTAGTTTACATTCAACTGAAATTAAATATTTGTCAAAATAAGAGACAAACTTAAATTAATGTTACAACTATAAGAGTCTGACAACATGATTTCTTTCTCATCACCTGCCCACAAGATTTGTTTCTCATCACCTGCCCACAAGATTTGTTTCTCATCACCTGCCCACAAGATTTGTTTCTCATCACCTGCCCACAAGATTTGTTTCTCATCACCTGCCCACAAGATTTGTTTCTCATCACCTGCCCACAAGATTTGTTTCTCATCACCTGCCCACAAGATTTGTTTCTCATCACCTGCCCACAAGATTTGTTTCTCATCACCTGCCCACAAGGTTTTTCTTTTTAATTTCATTATGCTCAATTTTTTATAAGGAAAAAACAAGTATAGCATTTCAACGATTTTCAGTACATAAAAATATTTTTTTTTAAATGAAATAACATAGGATGTTGTTACAAAATGCCCAAGACCCATTAATATATATTAGTAAGCTGTTGTTTTTATACATATATATAATAATTTAAAAAAAAACACGCGCCCACCAGTCCGCCCAAAAAGTGGGAAATATCTTTGGCAAGTACAAGACTTTATCAGACTTTGGCACTATTACATAGAGAACTCATAAGATTTTTGTATACCTAACTCTGTAGCACATAACATGTACATTGAAGTTTGACAGGAGGTCTGTGAAACAGTGCTCTCTTGTCTAATTAGTCTGTTATCAAAATCAATTAACTTTAAAAATAAAAGTTATAAAAAAACATTTCTTGCAGCAAAATCGGACATATTTTCAACCTTTAACACAGATAACATTTAACATGACTATATGTACAATAAATAACCATGGTAACGAACAGAAATAACAAATAAAACATTAAATATCACATACAAATATAATGCTTGGCATGTCTTGCAAATTAAATGCTATAAAATGTCGCTACAGTGCTAAAAATAATATCTACCCCTGATACTTGGCATCCATTGTACATTAATCTCTAAAGTGTTTTACCCGACACGTGGGGGTACTTCTCATCCATTGTACATAAAGTGTTTTACCCGACACGTGGAGGTACTCCGCTTCCATTGTATATAAATCTCTAAAGTGATTTTACCCGACACGTGGAGGTACTTCACATCTATTGTACATAAATCTCCAGTATTTGATACTCCGACACAGTTAATTGTATTATTTTTCGTAGAGAAGGAATCACTAACGAAATAAAAGTCAGGAGAGTTTCAGAAGTCCATCAAATCATATGAATCCAGAAATAAGATGGCTTGGCAGTTTTAGCTGTTACCGACATACTATATAATATTTACTGGTCGGACAATAAAACTATATCGTTTGTCGAATGTTTGAGAATTGACTTTGGAACTGTTTTCATAAAAAGTCTAGCTTGATGTTTTTCACTGTCTGTCGGTTCATGTGCAACCGGTGCGATGAAGCGTTCATCTACCCACTGAACTGATTTTCGTCGACCGCGTCGTGGTTGTGGATATTCCTTTTCAGAATCTGAGTCCTCTAATCCAAAACTGTTGCTTTGTCTAAGATTAAGTACATCAACTGAGAATCGTCTGTCATTTTTTCGTGAAGTAGATATATGCGTTCTTCGCTTTCCAACACCATCAAGAAAGTCCATTCTTTCAGGATCGATTGCTGTAAAAGATATAGTTGGTTGTTGTTCTTCTTGTGAAAGTTTGAATTGTTCTAGAACAAGTCGAAAAGTGTCTGAAGCTTCAGGAACATGTTTGTCCGGTGTTGACACTCTTGACGAATCTTCCGAAGCCAATTCATCTACTAATTCCATTTTTTTTAGTATTTTATCCATTTAATATCATTTAAATAACAGTCTAATTTAAAACAGAGTACGCTTCTGTTGTGTCAACACACTGCTGAAAATAAAAATCGCATCATCCAATGAAAAATCTAATCATCCTCCAAGCACTGAGGCATATGTAAATATCACAATCTATTTCAATTATGTGAAATCGATTTCTCCGGCAGAAAGTCTTGTCAATCAGAATGGTGTATATAACACAGCAAAAGGGTATTTACTTCCCTGTATATCTCTCATTCAGAATGGTTTATAAAACATAATCAAAGATGTCAATATCTAACCTTTTTATCACATATCTGAGTCTAGTCAAATTCAATGCGATTAGAATAATACTTCAAATAATCCCGTTTAAAATATCGCTCTAAGATTTAGCTAAATCTGTTTTTGATCGGGACGACAGTTGTTTACGAATTTAAAAAAAAATTTCCACGTGATTTCCGATGAATGGAGTTAACCTGGTTATTTGCCAATGTCTTTTGAAATTAATTTAAAAATCCTTCACAAGGACAAAATATACACATAACAAACAAAACAAAAGAATTTAAACAATAAAATAATGACAGAACCAAAGATGTAGAATTCTTAAAATTTGTGGATTTACGCTCGTTCGTAATAAATATATCTGAAGTTAATCCATATTAGGGAATATTTTTATCTGATTCCGCTTTGATTTAATTACTCATCGATCTTTTTACATTTTACAAGAAAATCGATATAATTAATACAAGTGAAAACCATCGGTATTGGCAGATATGAATTGCCATATTTAGTACACTGTAGTTTGTTTTTACAGCATATGGCGACAATGATTTTAGGCAATTATAATATTATGTATATGAATAGCAGTTTTATAACAGTTGCTATATAAAATAATAGAAATTTTCACAAAGGGGAGAGGGCGAGGAGTGTAAAATGTCCAATCCCACACAAGTTGTGAATAATTTTACATCGCTTTCAAAACAGTTGATAAATACAAATTAAAAAAAGCAGGAGATTTAGATTAATTACGAATCGAAATCGTGCATGAATTACCAAACAAAAAAGTCTGTTTATATCAAGGATTTAACAAAGCAAATCGCAATAGATCTTACAACAAACATAATATCAAATATTTTGGGATTTGGTTCTTTATGTTGACAATATTTTAGATATATCGTGGCCGTCAGTTTCATTTGTGGAGGACGAAATGATATAGCTGAAATACTGCTAATGTTGAAGTTAAGCACCAATCAATCAATCAATCAATCAATCAATCAATCAATCAATCAATCAATCAATCAATCAATCAATTGTGAAAGAAACCGGAGTACCTTGAAAACGACGAGTTGCCACAAGTCACCAACAAACTATTTCAATGCTATGCGCACCTCGACGCGGGCGAGAATCAGACTCAAAACTTTATTACTATGTATTTATGATTGGCTGTTTAATGTTGCTTATTTTGTGATTAATGTCTTCCTAGCTCAACTTGTCGGACACATTTTTATGTGTTTTAAGATATGTATAATTTACATACACAAGTTCATTCTTCAACTATGGAGGTTAACATTCATTTTGTTTGTAAATCTGTTCATATTACACTGAAATTACAAGAAAACCAAAATTACTCAGATCTGGAACGGAAGGTTATCGGTTCAATCTCTGGTCGGGTCAAACCTAAGACTGTACCGTTTGTATTTGCCGTTTCTCTGCTAAGCATATGCATGCACCACTCAGGCATCGGCGCCATCCAGGTAAAAAGTCACTTGTTCTCACCATGAACGAGCTGAACATTCTAACTGTTCAACACATCACTTTTTTTTAGAGATCGTTGATGTCCAATTGGAATGCAATTTATTTCCGATCTCTCTCTCTCTCTCTCTCTCTCTCTAATATATATATACGTCTGAAAATTAAACCAAACAGTGTTAGAATTAGATTTTAGAGCTGTCAAATTTTTGTTCTTCCCTCGACGGGATTTGAACCCACACCATTGATACACTACAGCACCATTCTCTTAGCCTTACATCCAGCGCCCTAGACCACTCGACCACATCCACTCCCTAAAAAAGGAGCTTCAATAATCGTAGTGTTACCTTTTCTCGTAAGGCAAATCTAGTGATAGACGTAAGACATGTGTATAAGCGTGTGTAGATGAAACATATATACTTAATATTATAATTTGACAGCAATCTAACTCAGCAATTTTTAATATATTGTATAGGATAATGAAGAATTCATTATACAGTCACAGGAAATAAAGTATATTATACAAACGTCTAGAAGCAAGTGACAACCATACAATATATCTGTCCCACTGGATCTCAAAGTTCCTAAGGATACTAGTTAATACTAAATATTATATATTAAATATATATATATAAACGTCTAAAATGTTAGCACAACGATATCAAAAAAAGATGTTAAAATGTAACAGAAATAACTATAAGTCTACAAAAAGACTATAATTATAATTAAATCGACGGATATTTCGCTTGACCGACAAGCTTCATCAGCGTCTGTAATCTGATTTGAAAAATTGTCACGTGACCATCAGTTATCGTGACGTAAATTACTAAAAATCATAATCTTGAACTTTATACTTTACATTATTCAAGTTAATATGTACACTAATTTATAAACAATATGAAAGCAATGAGAAAATGTAATGATGAAATTTACCAACTAGCTACCAACTGGTTAAAAAGTAAAAAAAAACCAAAAGATTTAGGCCTTTTTGGTTATGCCTTCCGGATGTAATGTTTGTAACTCGCGGATCCAAAAACTCTCTCTTTTTTGTCTTTGATTTTCTTTCCAACTTAGCTTGTGGTCAATGATAAAAATAATTGATCTGTAAAAGTCATCCAACGAGTGCCCCGGCAACACAAAGTGTTCACTCACGGGCAAGAGCGTCTTTTTCGTAAGGTCACTTCTGTGTCCATTTATTCTTTTGTTGAATGGTTGGACACTTTCTCCTACGTATTGCGATCCGCAGTCAAGGAGGTAAACCACATTAGGTGTTTTGCAACTTTATAATTATAACATTAATATATTACATAACAAAACAACGGGTTTGTGAAACAATTTCAATAATTAAAATGTTAACAATAAGCAAAAACTTGGTGTGGCCCCGTGACCTCGAAAGTTTTAAAGGCGGAAACTTTAACACACTTTCACTTGTTGATTGTTATGTTCAAATTTGTAATGGTACAGCCGTGGAACATGGGAGTTTGCTGAATTGTTCTGGTGTTTGTGACGGAATTAACTGTTGTAAGAGTGTTATAATCACAAAATAAATCATCATAATTTACATCCAAAATGTCAACGACGTCCGTAACCGACGATGAAACATGTGTATTGGCTCTCGTTTGAACAAGTGATGTTGAACTTGAACTGTTTTGTGTCGGCGGCATGAGTTGCAACCGGGAAGTACTGTGCGGTGGCATTATTGAGGATAGTTGAGATGGTTGCTCTCCACGAACAGAACTTGTGATAATGTCTCCCATAACTTGTTTTTCTTTTGATGAAACACGTTGATATACTGCAACTGACGAGGCAGATTTGTGTCCGGTAACTGCCATAATTTGTGCCATTGAACAGTTTCTTCCGAGGATAGTTGCACCCGTTGCACGAATTGAGTGGTTGGTGTAGATATCTTTTTTGTTCATACAACCGTTTTGAGTTTAAAAACAGCATTTAATTTGGTAAAAATACATTTATTATTCCGTATTATGATATTGATTCAGTGAAGCGTAAATATTTCTGTTTTTGTCAACCACGTTGTTATTGTTTTTTGGGGCCCAAATGAGGGAGACCGAAAACGTACATATATACCCCGTCTGTTTTCCGAATATATGCTGACATTCAGGGTTGAATAACCAATGAAAATATGTGTAACAAACTAAATTCGTAATATATATATATATATATATATATTTATCTATTTAGCACAAATCTACATGTATAATATTTATAAATATATTAAAATATAACTTTAATAGTCCAAGTGTTACCTTGTACCGAAAGGTTAATCTGGGGATAAAGACACAAGACATGTGTTTAAACGTGTGTAAACGATATATATATATATATATCATTATTATTTACAGCTATCTAAGTCGGCTATTTTAATATATTGCATAGGATGACGAAGAACTCATCATTCAGTCACAGACAACCACCATACGATATATACTTTTTCACTTGTGTCTAGAAAACTTTCCTCCAATAGCCCCATCCAAGCATCACCCTTTCTGCAGCTTGCTAGTGTTTAAATGGTAAGGTAACCAAATCATAATGTAATGTTATAAAAACTCAAATACTAATTAAAAAGATAATTAAACACATTTTATGGTTAAAAGAATCACAGAAAGCTATTAATTGGGTCTGTTGAAATCAAATATTATAAATGTCCCGTCTATAAGACAGCTGTAATACTGACAATGCTAGTGACGTCACTCCTTCTGTTTTGGTTAATTCAAGCACAGTCATCAAACAAAATGCACATTATCAAGCAGTCTAGAAAATTTACAATTACCGAGTTTTAATGGAAATAGAATCGGACAATATTGGTTTAGTCTCTTATAATTTCGATCCAGAATATTTGGTCGAGGAAATTAACAGTCGTCAATATTTAGTCGTATTCTAATTAACATTACATATTTGTTGCATCGTTTTTTTTAATGGGCTTTTTTCTTGTCGACACACTAACACTTAACAAAACTTCCCGTTTGGGGACATGTCAGGTAGTAACCTTTCATTCACATTTGACGGTCCAATCATATGTAAGACAGTAAAATATATTGACCAATCGCATATCAGCTTTGAACATGCACTCGGTTTTGATGCTTACAAATTTAGTAGGCACGTAGCTGATTAATCGGTTGAAAATATGAGTTCTGACATGACCGATACGGGGTGTCTTTAGATGGTAGTGTATTGCAAAAGGAAAAAAGGATACGACAAACATCTAATTTTAGATTTCTTTTCATTTAGTCGCCAAAACAACATTGCAACCATTTCCCATTTCTGCACAACAATTTTCAGAACGTTAACAATACACCCAAACTATTGTTTTGTAATCCTTTCAAAAATACATGCATGAAAAATGTTCAGTTCGAAAATTTTGTTTCGTCCAATATTAAAGTCAAGTCTGTTTCGTTCAAATCAAATCAAATAAGTTTTATTTAAAGTCGGCAAGACACAAACAATATAACATAAGCTCGCAATGAGCTTTTGAAACGACATATATAAATATTACATAAAAACATACAATACATTTACATACAGACACAAGTAGCACATACATGTTCATAACTATCAAGCATGCACAATTAAATTGCAAAGCAGGTGATACATAATGCAATGAAACATAAAAACACAGCAAAGCAAAGCACAAAATAAAGCACACAAATAAAATGAAAATGCAAAGCAAAAAAATAAAAAGTTTTGGTATACCGCCCCGTCACAAATAACTAAGAATTTTGACATGCTATGCATGTACAGGATTTACCATTCCAAAAAGAAATAAGATTTTTAAATTCATTGAAATTAGAACAATTTCTATAATTGTCTGGAAGTGAATTCCATAGGACTGGGGCAGCATACCTAAATGAACTCTTACCGTACCTTGATGATTTTACCTGTGGAATCTGTAATAGATTTGTATATCGAAAATTATATTTATGGTCTTGTTTTTGAACTAAATTAGATAATTAGCGAATGTTATATGGAAACCGCAATAAATGGTGTGATGTAAAATAATGAATGTTGTGTGCTCTGCAATACGAAAGAGTTTTTGTTTTAAAATGAACCCATAAACAAAAATCAACATGGTAATTTTTCAGCGTCTGTGCGACAATAAAAAGAGAGAAACATTATTTCGTTACATCAACTGCTTGAATAATTGCGCATCTTATTTTTGATATCTTTCCTCTTTAAGCTGATCTGTGGTAAAATTATAACAGGTATCACCGAGTTTGAAATGAACACCGGAAGTCAACAACTCAGTTGTTCCTTGTATTCATGATCTACATCAAACTTTGTCACATCGCATCCATATGTAGAGAAGATACAATATTTATATAAATATGCATAAAAAGATATATTTTGTTTCATCCCACCCATGGATCAAGATCTAAATTATCGAAATGTAGCACCCACTTTTCCTTTTTACATAAAGACTGAATAGGCATATGGTCTTGGTAAAAACTCCACAATACCATTTAAAGACAACGAAAAACGTTATTTATTCCACATTTTTCCGTTTCAAATAACAACCATGTTTTGTCACAAATAATTCAATAGCTACATTATTAACTTCCTCCTAACTTGTCTGGTGCTAACTACATTATTAACTTCCTCCTAACTTGTCTGGTGCTAACTACATTATTAACTTCCTCCTAACTTGTCTGGTGCTAACTACATTATTAACTTCCTCCTAACTTGTCTGGTGCTAACTACATTATTAACTTCCTCCTAACTTATCTGGTGCTAACTACATTATTAACTTCCTCCTAACTTGTCTGGTGCTAACTACATTATTAACTTCCTCCTAACTTGTCTGGTGCTAACTACATTATTAACTTCCTCCTAACTTGTCTGGTGCTAACTACATTATTAACTTCCTCCTAACTTGTCTGGTGCTAACTACATTATTAACTTCCTCCTAACTTGTCTGGTGCTATCTACATTATTAACTTCCTCCTAACTTGTCTGGTGCTAACTACATTATTAACTTCCTCCTAACTTGTCTGGTGCTAACTACATTATTAACTTCCTCCTAACTTGTCTGGTGCGCCTCCGGTTAGATTGATTTGTTTGTTTGTATATTTGTTCTCGTCATGTAAATAAGCATCAATCAATAATCAGGAGAGAAGACTTTTCGTATTTTTTTCTCTATTTTTCCGATTTTTTTTCTAGGTTAAAGACCATATTTAAAAAAAATAATATCTGAATAAATATCATAGGGTTATTGCAATTGAAATTTTCACCAGTTTTCAAATAATGTTTCTTTATATTGTTGACAAATATTAATTCTCCGGTTTATTTAGAATCAATGTCTTGCATCCATATACAAGACAAGGTAAACATATATGTTTTATATACTTTAAATAGAACATGTATTTGAGTTGTCTTAAAACAGTGTCACTACAAACGGACAATGTTTGACTTAACATTAAATTCACTTGGTTCTTCTTCATCTATAATAGCGATATTAACGAACATGTATTTGCTAACCGCATCGATGGAGTTATGGTTAGCGTGCTCGGCTAGAGTGCGTTAGATCGTGGGTTCGGGTCCAGATCGGGTCAAACCACAGACAATACATTTTGGTATTTGTTGCTTCTCCGCTAAACACGCAGCATTAAGGAGAAAGAGCAAAGTCTGGTTGGCTCGGAATCAAGATAATGTGTCCGAGTGGGGCGACATATCTATCCACGGACTGTTGTTTCAGTGAGCTAGCACTATAAAAGTCCAGGTAAGCATGTTGGTCTGGTACATTCAGCGGACCTCAATATCATTTCATTGAAAATTAATGAGTTGGCGTTAAACAACAATCACCCACTCTTTGTATTTACTATATGTTATTCCAATTAATTATATTCTCCGTGCATTCTTCTATATTCACTGGACCTAGTACTTTGAAATGAACTTTGTTCGTGTGTTGTTTTCCTATTCTTAGAACTTATTCTAGTGTATTACATTATTATACAGTACATTTAACATAAGCTGATGTTGATGATATATCATCCATAAGTAAAAGTGACGTTATAAACATCTCTTCAACAGATTCCGAATATTGTTTCTTTATATATACTTTCCCCCAAATATTTTATTTTCAGGCCTGTTTATCTAGAATCCACGTCTCACATCCATATATAAGACAATGATACATTAAATAGCACACCTAATTTTAGTTGTCTTAAAATAGTGTCACCACAAACGGACAATGTTTGACTTGACATTGAATTGAGTTGGTTCTCTCAAATATTTATACTAGACCTAGATTGAAATGAATTTTGTGCCGTGTGTTGTTTTCCTATTTTCATAACTTCTGTTTTCTTTGAACTAAACTTTATTCTATAGTGTATATTGCATTATTATACAGTACATTTAACATTCACACAAAAATGGACTCTCTTCTGAAAAAAACACTCTACAGCGTAGATAATAGCTTGGCAGATTAATTATATTATTGTTGACTAGTTTTGTAATTAAAAACTGACAAGCATGCTTAACATGAATCTCTAAATGATAGAAGCCAAGTTGATTGTCGATCAATCATGGGAAGCACTAAAATTAATCAGAAACGGTATAGCTTCATTTCATAGCAAGCTCATGTCAAGGTCATTCACACCAACACTTATACATATGTTCAGGGTAATGGCATGCAAGTATGTTCGTTCTTTCTACTGTTGTGTAGAGAACATGTATTGTCCACAGAAACATGTTACTTACATGTGTTGTCAATTCAATGACAAGTCAAACATTGTTCGTTTGTAGTGACACTATTTTAAGACAACTAGACTTAGATGTTCTATTTAAAGTGCATGATACTTGTATGTTACCTTGTCTTATAAATGTCATTACTTAATATAGAAGTAAACTGGCGCTACTCGGACGGACGAAAAAGGAGAGGGGCAATCAATATATATCAAATTCCACTTGGGACCCTCCTACTTTAATACAATTATGTATGAAAGTTGACTTTGTCATAACAATCAACAACAAACAATACCCTTCATATTTTAAGGGGTTTTATGGTCGTGATCTTATATAACATCCTTTGATATACATCTTTTCATACAGGAGCATGTTTTGTTGAGTGATTAAGGTCGATGATTTCCGACCACAAGTTTAACAACTCTAATGTGGGTTCGCGCCCCCAACACCCATCTCAAGTGCTAAGGTTATCGTACACCTACTCAAGGGCTTGGGTTTATCATACACCTACTCAAGGTCTTGGGTTTATCATACACCTACTCAAGGTCTTGGGTTTATCATATACCTACTCAAGGGCTTGGGTTTATCATACACCTACTCAAGGGCTTGGGTTTATCATACACCTACTCATGGTCTTGGGTTTATCATACACCTACTCAAGGGCTTGGGTTTATCATACACCTACTCAAGGTCTTGGGTTTATCATACACCTACTCAAGGACTTGGGTTTATCATACACCTACTCAAGGTCTTGGGTTTATCATACACCTACTCAGGGGCTTGGGTTTATCATACACCTACTCAAGGTCTTGGGTTTATCATACACCTACTCAAGGGCTTGGGTTTATCATACACCTACTCAAGGTCTTGGGTTTATCATACACCTACTCAAGGACTTGGGTTTATCATACACCTACTCAAGGTCTTGGGTTTATCATACACCTACTCAGGGGCTTGGGTTTATCATACACCTACTCAAGGACTTGGGTTTATCATACACCTACTCAAGGGCTTGGGTTTATCATACACCTACTCAGGGGCTTGGGTTTATCATACACCTACTCAAGGACTTGGGTTTATCATACACCTACTCAAGGGCTTGGGTTTATCATACACCTACTCAAGGGCTTGGGTTTATCATGCACCTACTCAAGGGCTTGGGTTTATCATACACCTACTCAGGGGCTTGGGTTTATCATACACCTACTCAAGGGCTTGGGTTTATCATACACCTACTCAAGGGCTTGGGTTTATCATACACCTACTCAAGGGCTTGGGTTTATCATACACCTACTCAAGGACTTGGGTTTATCATACACCTACTCAAGGACTTGGGTTTATCATACACCTACTCAAGGGCTTGGGTTTATCATACACCTACTCAAGGTCTTGGGTTTATCCAATAATTTCGTTTTATATGTCCGTGATTTCCTCCCCAATAAAGTTTGAAGTCATGATATAGCTGACAAAATATATTGAAATAAAATGAAAAAAAATAATAGCACTGACAGAACAAGTCTAAACTCCATAGAAACATCCAAGAAAGAGGCACAATAGTCAGATATCCCTAACACATATATACATGACCGCTCATTTTTCTGGCTTGGTAAAGGCACTTAATTTAAAAGTGGCAGGGTTAAGCTTGTTTTATGAACCCAAAATGACTAAATACCAATACCGTTACTGTCGTCAACGGGTATTCAGTGCCTATCGGCACTAAAAGACGTGACGCCTGTCCCTGGCGAAGTATACAACTTTATGTGATAAAGATTATCATTGATTTATAAATTATTGATGGCTTCCGATTCGTAGGAAGAAGAGTTTGAAGATATCAAAGGGAGGTAATCAGATTCCGAAAATCGAAGAAAAACAGAAAACACAATGGCCAAGAGAAAAAGGACAAAAGGACAAACAACGATCTACAAAACATACACATAAAGCTAAAACAGCTTTCCTCCACTAATGATGTGCAGTATTTAATATCTCCTATAAAGTAAATCTGAGTGTGGTACTGTTTGTGATAAACCTGTCCTCCTCATCTCCTAGATAGTCTTCTGAGTGTGGTACTGTTTGTGATAAACTTGTCCTCCTCATCTCCTAGATAGTCTTCCTCATCTCTTAGATTGTCTTCTGAGTGTGGTACTGTTTGTGATAAACTTGTCCTCCTCATCTCCCAGATAGTCTTCTGAGTGTGGTACTGTTTGTGATAAACTTGTCCTCCTCATCTCCTAGATTGTCTTCCGAGTGTGGTACTGTTTGTGATAAACTTGTCCTCCTCATCTCCTAGATTGTCCTCCTCATCTCCTAGATTGTCTTCCGAGTGTGGTACTGTTTGTGATAAACTTGTCTTCCTCATCTCCTAGATTGTCTTCCTCATCTCCTAGATTGTCCTCCTCATCTCCTAGATTGTCGTCCTCATCTCCTAGATTGTCCTCCTCATCTCCTAGATTGTCGTCCTCATCTCCTAGATTGTCTTCCTCATCTCCTAGATTGTCTTCTGAGTGTGGTACTGTTTGTGATAAACTTGTCCTCCTCATCTCCTAGATTGTCTTCCGAGTGTGGTACTGTTTGTGATAAACTTGTCTTCCTCATCTCCTAGATTGTCGTCCTCATCTCCTAGATTGTCCTCCTCATCTCCTAGATTGTCCTCCTCATCTCCTAGATTGTCGTCCTCATCTCCTAGATTGTCTTCCTCATCTCCTAGATTGTCCTCCTCATCTCCTAGATTGTCGTCCTCATCTCCTAGATTGTCCTCCTCATCTCCTAGATTGTCCTCCTCATCTCCTAGATTGTCTTCCTCATCTCCTAGATTGTCGTCCTCATCTCCTAGATTGTCGTCCTCATCTCCTAGATTGTCGTCCTCATCTCCTAGATTGTCCTCCTCATCTCCTAGATTGTCGTCCTCATCTCCTAGATTGTCTTCCTCATCTCCTAGATTGTCTTCTGAGTGTGGTACTGTTTGTGATAAACTTGTCCTCATCATCTCCTAGATTGTCTTCCGAGTGTGGTACTGTTTGTGATAAACTTGTCCTCCTCATCTCCTAGATTGTCGTCCTCATCTCCTAGATTGTCTTCTGAGTGTGATACTGTTTGTGATAAACTTGTCTTCCTCATCTCCTAGATAGTCTACCGAGTGTGGTACTGTTTGTGATAAACTTGTCCTCCTCATCTCCTAGATTGTCCTCCTCATCTCCTAGATTGTCTTCCGAGTGTGGTACTGTTTGTGATAAACTTGTCCTCCTCATCTCCTAGATTGTCTTCCGAGTGTGGTACTGTTTGTGATAAACTTGTCCTCCTCATCTCCTAGATTGTCTTCCGAGTGTGGTACTGTTTGTGATAAACTTGTCCTCCTCATCTCCTAGATTGTCTTCCGAGTGTGGTACTGTTTGTGATAAACTTGTCCTCCTCATCTCCTAGATTGTCTTCCGAGTGTGGTACTGTTTGTGATAAACTTGTCCTCCTCATCTCCTAGATTGTCTTCCGAGTGTGGTACTGTTTGTGATAAACTTGTCCTCCTCATCTCCTAGATTGTCTTCCGAGTGTGGTACTGTTTGTGATAAACTTGTCTTCCTCATCTCCTAGATTGTCGTCCTCATCTCCTAGATTGTCCTCCTCATCTCCTAGATTGTCCTCCTCATCTCCTAGATTGTCGTCCTCATCTCCTAGATTGTCTTCCTCATCTCCTAGATTGTCCTCCTCATCTCCTAGATTGTCGTCCTCATCTCCTAGATTGTCCTCCTCATCTCTAGATTGTCCTCCTCATCTCCTAGATTGTCGTCCTCATCTCCTAGATTGTCGTCCTCATCTCCTAGATTGTCTTCCTCATCTCCTAGATTGTCCTCCTCATCTCCTAGATTGTCGTCCTCATCTCCTAGATTGTCTTCCTCATCTCCTAGATTGTCGTCCTCATCTCCTAGATTGTCCTCCTCATCTCCTAGATTGTCGTCCTCATCTCCTAGATTGTCTTCCTCATCTCCTAGATTGTCCTCCTCATCTCCTAGATTGTCCTCCTCATCTCCTAGATTGTCGTCCTCATCTCCTAGATTGTCTTCCTCATCTCCTAGATTGTCCTCCTCATCTCCTAGATTGTCGTCCTCATCTCCTAGATTGTCCTCCTCATCTCCTAGATTGTCCTCCTCATCTCTAGATTGTCCTCCTCATCTCCTAGATTGTCCTCCTCATCTCCTAGATTGTCCTCCTCATCTCCTAGATTGTCTTCCTCATCTCCTAGATTGTCCTCCTCATCTCCTAGATTGTCGTCCTCATCTCCTAGATTGTCGTCCTCATCTCCTAGATTGTCCTCCTCATCTCCTAGATTGTCCTCCTCATCTCCTAGATTGTCCTCCTCATCTCCTAGATTGTCTTCCTCATCTCCTAGATTGTCGTCCTCATCTCCTAGATTGTCTTCCTCATCTCCTAGATTGTCCTCCTCATCTCCTAGATTGTCGTCCTCATCTCCTAGATTGTCCTCCTCATCTCCTAGATTGTCCTCCTCATCTCTAGATTGTCCTCCTCATCTCCTAGATTGTCCTCCTCATCTCCTAGATTGTCCTCCTCATCTCCTAGATTGTCTTCCTCATCTCCTAGATTGTCCTCCTCATCTCCTAGATTGTCGTCCTCATCTCCTAGATTGTCGTCCTCATCTCCTAGATTGTCTTCCTCATCTCCTAGATTGTCCTCCTCATCTCCTAGATTGTCGTCCTCATCTCCTAGATTGTCCTCCTCATCTCCTAGATTGTCCTCCTCATCTCTAGATTGTCCTCCTCATCTCCTAGATTGTCCTCCTCATCTCCTAGATTGTCCTCCTCATCTCCTAGATTGTCGTCCTCATCTCCTAGATTGTCGTCCTCATCTCCTAGATTGTCTTCCTCATCTCCTAGATTGTCCTCCTCATCTCCTAGATTGTCGTCCTCATCTCCTAGATTGTCCTCCTCATCTCCTAGATTGTCCTCCTCATCTCCTAGATTGTCCTCCTCATCTCCTAGATTGTCCTCCTCATCTCCTAGATTGTCTTCCTCATCTCCTAGATTGTCCTCCTCATCTCCTAGATTGTCTTCCTCATCTCCTAGATTGTTTTCCGAGTGTGGTACTGTTTGTGATAAACTTGTCCTCCTCATCTCCTAGATTGTCGTCCTCATCTCCTAGATTGTCTTCCTCATCTCCTAGATTGTCCTCCTCATCTCCTAGATTGTCGTCCTCATCTCCTAGATTGTCCTCCTCATCTCCTAGATTGTCCTCCTCATCTCTAGATTGTCCTCCTCATCTCCTAGATTGTCCTCCTCATCTCCTAGATTGTCTTCCTCATCTCCTAGATTGTCCTCCTCATCTCCTAGATTGTCGTCCTCATCTCCTAGATTGTCGTCCTCATCTCCTAGATTGTCCTCCTCATCTCCTAGATTGTCCTCCTCATCTCCTAGATTGTCCTCCTCATCTCCTAGATTGTCTTCCTCATCTCCTAGATTGTCCTCCTCATCTCCTAGATTGTCTTCCTCATCTCCTAGATTGTTTTCCGAGTGTGGTACTGTTTGTGATAAACTTGTCCTCCTCATCTCCTAGATTGTCCTCCTCATCTCCTAGATTGTCCTCCTCATCTCCTAGATAGTCTTCCTCATCTCCTAGATTGTCTTCTGAGTGTGGTACTGTTTGTGATAAACTTGTCCTCCTCATCTCCTAGATAGTCTACCGAGTGTGGTACTGTTTGTGATAAACTTGTCTTCCTCATCTCCTAGATTGTCCTCCTCATCTCCTAGATTGTCCTCACCTCCTAGATAGTCTTCCTCATCTCCTATATTGTCTTCTGAGTGTGGTACTGTTTGTGATAAACTTGTCCTCCTCATCTCCTAGATAGTCTACCGAGTGTGGTACTGTTTGTGATAAACTTGTCCTCCTCATCTCCTAGATTGTCTTCTGAGTGTGGTACTGTTTGTGATAAACTTGTCCTCCTCATCTCCCAGATAGTCTTCCGAGTGTGGTACTGTTTGTGATAAACTTGTCCTCCTCATCTCCCAGATAGTCTTCCGAGTGTGGTACTGTTTGTGATAAACTTGTCCTCCTCATCTCCTAGATTGTCCTCCTCATCTCCTAGATTGTCTTCTGAGTGTGGTACTGTTTGTGATAAACTTGTCCTCCTCACCTCCCAGATAGTCTTCCGAGTGTGGTACTGTTTGTGATAAACTTGTCCTCCTCATCTCCCAGATAGTCTTCCGAGTGTGGTACTGTTTGTGATAAACTTGTCCTCCTCATCTCCCAGATAGTCTTCCGAGTGTGGTACTGTTTGTGATAAACTTGTCCTCCTCATCTCCTAGATTGTCCTCCTCATCTCCTAGATTGTCTTCTGAGTGTGGTACTGTTTGTGATAAACTTGTCCTCCTCATCTCCCAGATAGTCTTCCGAGTGTGGTACTGTTTGTGATAAACTTGTCCTCCTCATCTCCTAGATTGTCTTCCTCATCTCCTAGATTGTCTTCCTCATCTCCTAGATTGTCTTCTGAGTGTGGTACTGTTTGTGATAAACTTGTCCTCCTCATCTCCTAGATTGTCTTCCGAGTGTGGTACTGTTTGTGATAAACTTGTCCTCCTCATCTCCCAGATAGTCTTCCGAGTGTGGTACTGTTTGTGATAAACTTGTCCTCCTCATCTCCTAGATTGTCCTCCTCATCTCCTAGATTGTCTTCCGAGTGTGGTACTGTTTGTGATAAACTTGTCCTCCTCATCTCCTAGATTGTCTTCCTCATCTCCTAGATTGTCTTCTGAGTGTGGTACTGTTTGTGATAAACTTGTCCTCCTCATCTCCTAGATTGTCTTCGAGTGTGGTACTGTTTGTGATAAACTTGTCCTCCTCATCTCTTAGATTGTCTTCCGAGTGTGGTACTGTTTGTGATAAACTTGTCCTCCTCATCTCCCAGATAGTCTTCCGAGTGTGGTACTGTTTGTGATAAACTTGTCCTCCTCATCTCCTAGATTGTCTTCCTCATCTCCTAGATTGTCTTCCTCATCTCCTAGATTGTCTTCTGAGTGTGGTACTGTTTGTGATAAACTTGTCCTCCTCATCTCCTAGATAGTCTTCCGAGTGTGGTACTGTTTGTGATAAACTTGTCCTCCTCATCTCCTAGATTGTCTTCTGAGTGTGGTACTGTTTGTGATAAACCTGTCCTCCTCATCTCCTAGATAGTCTTCCTCATCTCCTAGATTGTCTTCTGAGTGTGGTACTGTTTGTGATAAACTTGTCCTCCTCATCTCCTAGATAGTCTTCTGAGTGTGGTACTGTTTGTGATAAACTTGTCCTCCTCATCTCCTAGATTGTCTTCCTCATCTCCTAGATTGTCTTCCTCATCTCCTAGATTGTCTTCTAAGTGTGGTACTGTTTGTGATAAACTTGTCCTCCTCATCTCCCAGATAGTCTTCCGATTGTGGTACTGTTTGTGATAAACTTGTCCTCCTCATCTCCTAGATTGTCTTCTGAGTGTGGTACTGTTTGTGATAAACTTGTCCTCTTCATCTCCTAGATTGCCTTCTGAGTGTGGTACTGTTTGTGATAAACTTGTCCTCCTCATCTCCTAGATTGTCTTCCTCATCTCCTAGATTGTCTTCTGAGTGTGGTACTGTTTGTGATAAACTTGTCCTCCTCATCTCCTAGATTGTCTTCCGAGTGTGGTACTGTTTGTGATAAACTTGTCCTCCTCATCTCCCAGATAGTCTTCCGAGTGTGGTACTGTTTGTGATAAACTTGTCCTCCTCATCTCCTAGATTGTCCTCCTCATCTCCTAGATTGTCTTCCGAGTGTGGTACTGTTTGTGATAAACTTGTCCTCCTCACCTCCTAGATAGTCCTCCTCATCTCCTAGATTGTCTTCCGAGTGTGGTACTGTTTGTGATAAACTTGTCCTCCTCACCTCCTAGATAGTCCTCCTCATCTCCTAGATTGTCTTCCGAGTGTGGTACTGTTTGTGATAAACTTGTCCTCCTCATCTCCTAGATTGTCTTCTGAGTGTGGTACTGTTTGTGATAAACTTGTCCTCCTCATCTCCTAGATAGTCCTCCTCATCTCCTAGATTGTCTTCCTCATCTCCTAGATTGTCTTCCTCATCTCCTAGATTGTCTTCTGAGTGTGGTACTGTTTGTGATAAACTTGTCCTCCTCACCTCCTAGATAGTCTTCCTCATCTCCTAGATTGTCTTCTGAGTGTGGTACTGTTTGTGATAAACTTGTCCTCCTCATCTCCTAGATAGTCTTCCTCACCTCCTAGATAGTCTTCCTCATCTCCTAGATTGTCTTCTGAGTGTGGTACTGTTTGTGATAAACTTGTCCTCCTCATCTCCTAGATTGTCTTCCTCATCTCCTAGATTGTCTTCTAAGTGTGGTACTGTTTGTGATAAACTTGTCCTCCTCATCTCCCAGATAATCTTCCGATTGTGGTACTGTTTGTGATAAACTTGTCCTCCTCATCTCCTAGATTGTCTTCTGAGTGTGGTACTGTTTGTGATAAACTTGTCCTCCTCATCTCCTAGATAGTCTTCTGAGTGTGGTACTGTTTGTGATAAACCTGTCCTCCTCATCTCCTAGATAGTCTTCCTCATCTCCTAGATTGTCTTCTGAGTGTGGTACTGTTTGTGATAAACTTGTCCTCCTCATCTCCTAGATAGTCTTCTGAGTGTGGTACTGTTTGTGATAAACTTGTCCTCTTCATCTCCTAGATAGTCTTCCGATTGTGGTACTGTTTGTGATAAAGTTGTCCTCCTCATCTCCTAGATTGTCTTCTGAGTGTGGTACTGTTTGTGATAAACTTGTCCTCTTCATCTCCTAGATTGCCTTCTGAGTGTGGTACTGTTTGTGATAAACTTGTCCTCCTCATCTCCTAGATTGTCTTCCTCATCTACTAGATTGTCTTCCGAGTGTGGTACTGTTTGTGATAAACTTGTCCTCCTCATCTCCTAGATTGTCCTCCTCATCTCCTAGATTGTCTTCTGAGTGTGGTACTGTTTGTGATAAACTTGTCCTCCTCATTTCCCAGATAGTCTTCCGAGTGTGGTACTGTTTGTGATAAACTTGTCCTCCTCATCTCCCAGATAGTCTTCCGAGTGTGGTACTGTTTGTGATAAACTTGTCCTCCTCATCTCCTAGATTGTCCTCCTCATCTCCTAGATTGTCTTCTGAGTGTGGTACTGTTTGTGATAAACTTGTCCTCTTCATCTCCTAGATTGTCTTCCTCATCTCCTAGATTGTCTTCTGAGTGTGGTACTGTTTGTGATAAACTTGTCCTCTTCATCTCCTAGATTGTCTTCTGAGTGTGGTACTGTTTGTGATAAACTTGTCCTCCTCATCTCCCAGATAGTCTTCCGAGTGTGGTACTGTTTGTGATAAACTTGTCCTCCTCACCTCCTAGATAGTCTTCCTCATCTCCTAGATTGTCTTCTGAGTGTGGTACTGTTTGTGATAAACTTGTCCTCCTCATCTCCTAGATTTTCTTCTGAGTGTGGTACTGTTTGTGATAAACCTGTCCTCCTCATCTCCTAGATAGTCTTCCTCATCTCCTAGATTGTCTTCTGAGTGTGGTACTGTTTGTGATAAACTTGTCCTCCTCATCTCCTAGATAGTCTTCTGAGTGTGATACTGTTTGTGATAAACCTGTCCTCCTCATCTCCTAGATAGTCTTCCTCATCTCCTAGATTGTCTTCTGAGTGTGGTACTGTTTGTGATAAACTTGTCCTCCTCATCTCCTAGATAGTCTTCTAAGTGTGGTACTGTTTGTGATAAACCTGTCCTCCTCATCTCCTAGATAGTCTTCTAAGTGTGGTACTGTTTGTGATAAACTTGTCCTCCTCA
This sequence comes from Bathymodiolus brooksi, assembly GCA_963680875.1. NCBI lineage: Eukaryota > Metazoa > Mollusca > Bivalvia > Mytilida > Modiolidae > Bathymodiolus > Bathymodiolus brooksi. Next base: position 36,350,872 of record OY804575.1, read on the forward strand.
TCTCCCAGATAGTCTTCCGAGTGTGGTACTGTTTGTGATAAACTTGTCCTCCTCATCTCCCAGATAGTCTTCTGAGTGTGGTACTGTTTGTGATAAACTTGTCCTCCTCATCTCCTAGATAGTCTTCCGAGTGTGGTACTGTTTGTGATAAACTTGTCCTCCTCATCTCCTAGATTGTCTTCTGAGTGTGGTACTGTTTGTGATAAACTTGTCCTCTTCATCTCCTAGATTGCCTTCTGAGTGTGGTACTGTTTGTGATAAACTTGTCCTCCTCATCTCCAAGATTGTCTTCCTCATCTCCTAGATTGTCTTCTGAGTGTGGTACTGTTTGTGATAAACTTGTCCTCCTCATCTCCTAGATTGTCTTCCGAGTGTGGTACTGTTTGTGATAAACTTGTCCTCCTCATCTCCTAGATTGTCCTCCTCATCTCCTAGATTGTCTTCTGAGTGTGGTACTGTTTGTGATAAACTTGTCCTCCTCATCTCCTAGATTGTCTTCCGAGTGTGGTACTGTTTGTGATAAATTTGTCCTCCTCATCTCCTAGATTGTCCTCCTCATCTCCTAGATTGTCTTCTGAGTGTGGTACTGTTTGTGATAAACTTGTCCTCCTCATTTCCCAGATAGTCTTCCGAGTGTGGTACTGTTTGTGATAAACTTGTCCTCCTCATCTCCCAGATAGTCTTCCGAGTGTGGTACTGTTTGTGATAAACTTGTCCTCCTCATCTCCTAGATTGTCCTCCTCATCTCCTAGATTGTCTTCTGAGTGTGGTACTGTTTGTGATAAACTTGTCCTCTTCATCTCCTAGATTGTCTTCCTCATCTCCTAGATTGTCTTCTGAGTGTGGTACTGTTTGTGATAAACTTGTCCTCTTCATCTCCTAGATTGTCTTCTGAGTGTGGTACTGTTTGTGATAAACTTGTCCTCCTCATCTCCCAGATAGTCTTCCGAGTGTGGTACTGTTTGTGATAAACTTGTCCTCCTCACCTCCTAGATAGTCTTCCTCATCTCCTAGATTGTCTTCTGAGTGTGGTACTGTTTGTGATAAACTTGTCCTCCTCATCTCCTAGATTGTCTTCTGAGTGTGGTACTGTTTGTGATAAACCTGTCCTCCTCATCTCCTAGATAGTCTTCCTCATCTCCTAGATTGTCTTCTGAGTGTGGTACTGTTTGTGATAAACTTGTCCTCCTCATCTCCTAGATAGTCTTCTGAGTGTGATACTGTTTGTGATAAACCTGTCCTCCTCATCTCCTAGATAGTCTTCCTCATCTCCTAGATTGACTTCTGAGTGTGGTACTGTTTGTGATAAACTTGTCCTCCTCATCTCCTAGATAGTCTTCCGAGTGTGGTACTGTTTGTGATAAACTTGTCCTCCTCATCTCCCAGATAGTCTTCCGAGTGTGGTACTGTTTGTGATAAACTTGTCCTCCTCACCTCCTAGATAGTCTTCCTCATCTCCTAGATTGTCTTCTGAGTGTGGTACTGTTTGTGATAAACTTGTCCTCCTCATCTCCTAGATTTTCTTCTGAGTGTGGTACTGTTTGTGATAAACCTGTCCTCCTCATCTCCTAGATAGTCTTCCTCATCTCCTAGATTGTCTTCTGAGTGTGGTACTGTTTGTGATAAACTTGTCCTCCTCATCTCCTAGATAGTCTTCTGAGTGTGATACTGTTTGTGATAAACCTGTCCTCCTCATCTCCTAGATAGTCTTCCTCATCTCCTAGATTGTCTTCTGAGTGTGGTACTGTTTGTGATAAACTTGTCCTCCTCATCTCCTAGATAGTCTTCTAAGTGTGGTACTGTTTGTGATAAACCTGTCCTCCTCATCTCCTAGATAGTCTTCTAAGTGTGGTACTGTTTGTGATAAACTTGTCCTCCTCATCTCCCAGATAGTCTTCCGAGTGTGGTACTGTTTGTGATAAACTTGTCCTCCTCATCTCCCAGATAGTCTTCTGAGTGTGGTACTGTTTGTGATAAACTTGTCCTCCTCATCTCCTAGATAGTCTTCCGAGTGTGGTACTGTTTGTGATAAACTTGTCCTCCTCATCTCCTAGATTGTCTTCTGAGTGTGGTACTGTTTGTGATAAACTTGTCCTCTTCATCTCCTAGATTGCCTTCTGAGTGTGGTACTGTTTGTGATAAACTTGTCCTCCTCATCTCCAAGATTGTCTTCCTCATCTCCTAGATTGTCTTCTGAGTGTGGTACTGTTTGTGATAAACTTGTCCTCCTCATCTCCTAGATTGTCTTCCGAGTGTGGTACTGTTTGTGATAAACTTGTCCTCCTCATCTCCTAGATTGTCCTCCTCATCTCCTAGATTGTCTTCTGAGTGTGGTACTGTTTGTGATAAACTTGTCCTCCTCATCTCCTAGATTGTCTTCCGAGTGTGGTACTGTTTGTGATAAATTTGTCCTCCTCATCTCCTAGATTGTCCTCCTCATCTCCTAGATTGTCTTCTGAGTGTGGTACTGTTTGTGATAAACTTGTCCTCCTCATTTCCCAGATAGTCTTCCGAGTGTGGTACTGTTTGTGATAAACTTGTCCTCCTCATCTCCCAGATAGTCTTCCGAGTGTGGTACTGTTTGTGATAAACTTGTCCTCCTCATCTCCTAGATTGTCCTCCTCATCTCCTAGATTGTCTTCTGAGTGTGGTACTGTTTGTGATAAACTTGTCCTCTTCATCTCCTAGATTGTCTTCCTCATCTCCTAGATTGTCTTCTGAGTGTGGTACTGTTTGTGATAAACTTGTCCTCTTCATCTCCTAGATTGTCTTCTGAGTGTGGTACTGTTTGTGATAAACTTGTCCTCCTCATCTCCCAGATAGTCTTCCGAGTGTGGTACTGTTTGTGATAAACTTGTCCTCCTCACCTCCTAGATAGTCTTCCTCATCTCCTAGATTGTCTTCTGAGTGTGGTACTGTTTGTGATAAACTTGTCCTCCTCATCTCCTAGATAGTCTTCTGAGTGTGGTACTGTTTGTGATAAACCTGTCCTCCTCATCTCCTAGATAGTCTTCCTCATCTCCTAGATTGTCTTCTGAGTGTGGTACTGTTTGTGATAAACTTGTCCTCCTCATCTCCTAGATAGTCTTCTGAGTGTGATACTGTTTGTGATAAACCTGTCCTCCTCATCTCCTAGATAGTCTTCCTCATCTCCTAGATTGACTTCTAAGTGTGGTACTGTTTGTGATAAACCTGTCCTCCTCATCTCCTAGATAGTCTTCTAAGTGTGGTACTGTTTGTGATAAACTTGTCCTCCTCATCTCCTAGATAGTCTTCCGAGTGTGGTACTGTTTGTGATAAACTTGTCCTCCTCATCTCCTAGATTGTCTTCTGAGTGTGGTACTGTTTGTGATAAACTTGTCCTCTTCATCTCCTAGATTGTCTTCCTCATCTCCTAGATTGTCTTCTGAGTGTGGTACTGTTTGTGATAAACTTGTCCTCCTCATCTCCTAGATAGTCTTCCGAGTGTGGTACTGTTTGTGATAAACTTGTCCTCCTCATCTTCTAGATAGTCTTCCGAGTGTGGTACTGTTTGTGATAAACTTGTCCTCCTCATCTCCTAGATAGTCTTCCGAGTGTGGTACTCTTTGTGATAAACTTGTCCTCCTCATCTCCTAGATTGTCCTCCTCATCTCCTATATTGTCTTCCTGATCTCCTAGATTGTCTTCTGAGTGTGGTACTGTTTGTGATAAACTTGTCCTCCTCATCTCCTAGATTGTCTTCTGAGTGTGGTACTGTTTGTGATAAACTTGTCCTCCTCATCTCCTAGATAGTCTTCTGAGTGTGGTACTGTTTGTGATAAACTTGTCCTCCTCACCTCCTAGATAGTCTTCCTCATCTCCTAGATTGTCTTCTGAGTGTGGTACTGTTTGTGATAAACTTGTCCTCCTCATCTCCTAGATTGTCTTCTGAGTGTGGTACTGTTTGTGATAAACTTGTCCTCTTCACCTCCTAGATAGTCTTCCTCATCTCCTAGATTGTCTTCCGAGTGTGGTACTGTTTGTGATAAACCTGTCCTCCTCATCTCCTAGATAGTCTTCCGAGTGTGGTACTGTTTGTGATAAACTTGTCCTCCTCACCTACTAGATAGTCTTCTGAGTGTGGTACTGTTTGTGATAAACTTGTCCTCCTCATCTCCTAGATTGTCTTCTGAGTGTGGTACTGTTTGTGATAAACCTGTCCTCCTCATCTCCTAGATAGTCTTCCGAGTGTGGTACTGTTTGTGATAAACTTGTCCTCCTCATCTCCTAGATAGTCCTCCTCATCTCCTAGATTGTCTTCCGAGTGTGGTACTGTTTGTGATAAACTTGTCCTCCTCACCTCCTAGATAGTCCTCCTCATCTCCTAGATTGTCTTCCGAGTGTGGTACTGTTTGTGATAAACTTGTCCTCCTCATCTCCTAGATTGTCTTCTGAGTGTGGTACTGTTTGTGATAAACTTGTCCTCCTCATCTCCTAGATAGTCCTCCTCATCTCCTAGATTGTCTTCCTCATCTCCTAGATTGTCTTCCTCATCTCCTAGATTGTCTTCTGAGTGTGGTACTGTTTGTGATAAACTTGTCCTCCTCACCTCCTAGATAGTCTTCCTCATCTCCTAGATTGTCTTCTGAGTGTGGTACTGTTTGTGATAAACTTGTCCTCCTCATCTCCTAGATAGTCTTCCTCACCTCCTAGATAGTCTTCCTCATCTCCTAGATTGTCTTCTGAGTGTGGTACTGTTTGTGATAAACTTGTCCTCCTCATCTCCTAGATTGTCTTCCTCATCTCCTAGATTGTCTTCCTCATCTCCTAGATTGTCTTCTAAGTGTGGTACTGTTTGTGATAAACTTGTCCTCCTCATCTCCCAGATAATCTTCCGATTGTGGTACTGTTTGTGATAAACTTGTCCTCCTCATCTCCTAGATTGTCTTCTGAGTGTGGTACTGTTTGTGATAAACTTGTCCTCCTCATCTCCTAGATAGTCTTCTGAGTGTGGTACTGTTTGTGATAAACTTGTCCTCCTCATCTCCTAGATAGTCTTCCTCATCTCCTAGATTGTCTTCTGAGTGTGGTACTGTTTGTGATAAACTTGTCCTCCTCATCTCCTAGATAGTCTTCTGAGTGTGGTACTGTTTGTAATAAACTTGTCCTCTTCATCTCCTAGATAGTCTTCCGATTGTGGTACTGTTTGTGATAAAGTTGTCCTCCTCATCTCCTAGATTGTCTTCTGAGTGTGGTACTGTTTGTGATAAACTTGTCCTCTTCATCTCCTAGATTGCCTTCTGAGTGTGGTACTGTTTGTGATAAACTTGTCCTCCTCATCTCCTAGATTGTCTTCCTCATCTACTAGATTGTCTTCCGAGTGTGGTACTGTTTGTGATAAACTTGTCCTCCTCATCTCCTAGATTGTCCTCCTCATCTCCTAGATTGTCTTCTGAGTGTGGTACTGTTTGTGATAAACTTGTCCTCCTCATTTCCCAGATAGTCTTCCGAGTGTGGTACTGTTTGTGATAAACTTGTCCTCCTCATCTCCCAGATAGTCTTCCGAGTGTGGTACTGTTTGTGATAAACTTGTCCCCCTCATCTCCTAGATTGTCCTCCTCATCTCCTAGATTGTCTTCTGAGTGTGGTACTGTTTGTGATAAACTTGTCCTCTTCATCTCCTAGATTGTCTTCCTCATCTCCTAGATTGTCTTCTGAGTGTGGTACTGTTTGTGATAAACTTGTCCTCTTCATCTCCTAGATTGTCTTCCTCATCTCCTAGATTGTCTTCTGAGTGTGGTACTGTTTGTGATAAACTTGTCCTCTTCATCTCCTAGATTGTCTTCTGAGTGTGGTACTGTTTGTGATAAACTTGTCCTCCTCATCTCCCAGATAGTCTTCCGAGTGTGGTACTGTTTGTGATAAACTTGTCCTCCTCACCTCCTAGATAGTCTTCCTCATCTCCTAGATTGTCTTCTGAGTGTGGTACTGTTTGTGATAAACTTGTCCTCCTCATCTCCTAGATTGTCTTCTGAGTGTGGTACTGTTTGTGATAAACCTGTCCTCCTCATCTCCTAGATTGTCTTCCTCATCTCCTAGATTGTCTTCTGAGTGTGGTACTGTTTGTGATAAACTTGTCCTCCTCATCTCCTAGATAGTCTTCTGAGTGTGATACTGTTTGTGATAAACCTGTCCTCCTCATCTCCTAGATAGTCTTCCTCATCTCCTAGATTGTCTTCTGAGTGTGGTACTGTTTGTGATAAACTTGTCCTCCTCATCTCCTAGATAGTCTTCTAAGTGTGGTACTGTTTGTGATAAACCTGTCCTCCTCATCTCCTAGATAGTCTTCCGAGTGTGGTACTGTTTGTGATAAACTTGTCCTCCTCATCTCCTAGATTGTCTTCTGAGTGTGGTACTGTTTGTGATAAACTTGTCCTCTTCATCTCCTAGATTGCCTTCTGAGTGTGGTACTGTTTGTGATAAACTTGTCCTCCTCATCTCCAAGATTGTCTTCCTCATCTCCTAGATTGTCTTCTGAGTGTGGTACTGTTTGTGATAAACTTGTCCTCCTCATCTCCTAGATTGTCCTCCTCATCTCCTAGATTGTCTTCTGAGTGTGGTACTGTTTGTGATAAACTTGTCCTCCTCATCTCCCAGATAGTCTTCCGAGTGTGGTACTGTTTGTGATAAACTTGTCCTCCTCATCTCCCAGATAGTCTTCCGAGTGTGGTACTGTTTGAGATAAACTTGTCCTCCTCATCTCCTAGATTGTCCTCCTCATCTCCTAGATTGTCTTCTGAGTGTGGTACTGTTTGTGATAAACTTGTCCTCTTCATCTCCTAGATTGTCTTCCTCATCTCCTAGATTGTCTTCTGAGTGTGGTACTGTTTGTGATAAACTTGTCCTCATCTCCTAGATTGTCCTCCTCATCTCCTATATTGTCTTCTGAGTGTGGTACTGTTTGTGATAAACTTGTCCTCTTCATCTCCTAGATTGTCTTCCTCATCTCCTAGATTGTCTTCTGAGTGTGGTACTGTTTGTGATAAACTTGTCCTCCTCATCTCCTAGATAGTCTTCCGAGTGTGGTACTGTTTGTGATAAACTTGTCCTCCTCATCTTCTAGATAGTCTTCCGAGTGTGGTACTGTTTGTGATAAACTTGTCCTCCTCATCTCCTAGATAGTCTTCCGAGTGTGGTACTCTTTGTGATAAACTTGTCCTCCTCATCTCCTAGATTGTCCTCCTCATCTCCTATATTGTCTTCCTCATCTCCTAGATTGTCTTCTGAGTGTGGTACTGTTTGTGATAAACTTGTCCTCCTCATCTCCTAGATTGTCTTCTGAGTGTGGTACTGTTTGTGATAAACTTGTCCTCCTCATCTCCTAGATAGTCTTCTGAGTGTGGTACTGTTTGTGATAAATTTGTCCTCCTCACCTCCTAGATAGTCTTCCTCATCTCCTAGATTGTCTTCTGAGTGTGGTACTGTTTGTGATAAACTTGTCCTCCTCATCTCCTAGATTGTCTTCTGAGTGTGGTACTGTTTGTGATAAACTTGTCCTCTTCACCTCCTAGATAGTCTTCCTCATCTCCTAGATTGTCTTCCGAGTGTGGTACTGTTTGTGATAAACCTGTCCTCCTCATCTCCTAGATAGTCTTCCGAGTGTGGTACTGTTTGTGATAAACTTGTCCTCCTCACCTACTAGATAGTCTTCTGAGTGTGGTACTGTTTGTGATAAACTTGTCCTCCTCATCTCCTAGATTGTCTTCTGAGTGTGGTACTGTTTGTGATAAACCTGTCCTCCTCATCTCCTAGATAGTCTTCCGAGTGTGGTACTGTTTGTGATAAACTTGTCCTCCTCATCTCCTAGATAGTCTTCCTCATCTCTTAGATTGTCTTCTGAGTGTGGTACTGTTTGTGATAAAGTTGTCCTCCTCATTTCCTAGATTGTCTTCCGAGTGTGGTACTGTTTGTGATAAACTTGTCCTCCTCACCTCCTAGATTGTCTTCCTCATCTCCTAGATTGTCTTCTGAGTGTGGTACTGTTTGTGATAAACTTGTCCTCCTCATCTCCTAGATAGTCTTCCGAGTGTGGTACTGTTTGTGATAAACTTGTCCTCCTCACCTCCTAGATTGTCTTCCTCATCTCCTAGATTGTCTTCTGAGTGTGGTACTGTTTGTGATAAACTTGTCCTCCTCATCTCCTAGATAGTCTTCCTCATCTCTTAGATTGTCTTCTGAGTGTGGTACTGTTTGTGATAAAGTTGTCCTCCTCATTTCCTAGATTGTCTTCCGAGTGTGGTACTGTTTGTGATAAACTTGTCCTCATCTCCTAGATAGTCTTCTGAATGTGGTACTGTTTGTGATAAACTTGTCCTCCTCATCTCCTAGATAGTCTTCCGAGTGTGGTACTGTTTGTGATAAACTTGTCCTCCTCACCTCCTAGATTGTCCTCCTCATCTCCTAGATAGTCTTCCGAGTGTGGTACTGTTTGTGATAAACTTGTCCTCCTCACCTCCTAGATTGTCCTCCTCATCTCCTAGATTGTCTTCTGAATGTGGTACTGTTTGTGATAAACTTGTCCTCCTCATCTCCTAGATTGTCTTCTGAATGTGGTACTGTTTGTGATAAACTTGTCCTCCTCATCTCCTAGATAGTCTTCCGAGTGTGGTACTGTTTGTGATAAACTTGTCTTCCTCATCTCCTAGATTGGCTTCTGAGTGTGGTACTGTTTGTGATAAACTTGTCCTCCTCATCTCCTAGATTGTCTTCTGAGTGTGGTACTGTTTGTGATAAACTTGTCCTCCTCATCTCCTAGATTGTCTTCTGAATGTGGTACTGTTTGTGATAAACTTGTCCTCCTCACCTCCTAGATAGTCTTCTGAGTGTGGTACTGTTTGTGATAAACTTGTCCTCCTCATCTCTTAGATTGTCTTCTGAGTGTGGTACTGTTTGTGATAAACTTGTCCTCCTCATCTCCTAGATAGTCTTCTGAGTGTGGTACTGTTTGTGATAAACTTGTCCTCCTCATCTCCTAGATAGTCTTCCGAGTGTGGTACTGTTTGTGATAAACTTGTCCTCCTCATCTCCTAGATAGTCTTCCGAGTGTGGTACTGTTTGTGATAAACTTGTCCTCCTCATCTCCTAGATTGTCTTCTGAGTGTGGTACTGTTTGTGATAAACTTGTCCTCCTCATCTCCTAGATAGTCTTCCGAGTGTGGTACTGTTTGTGATAAACTTGTCCTCCTCATCTCCTAGATTGTCCTCCTTATCTCTTAGATTGTCTTCCGAGTGTGGTACTGTTTGTGATAAACTTGTCTTCCTCATCTCTTAGATTGTCTTCTGAGTGTGGTACTGTTTGTGATAAACTTGTCCTCCTCATCTCCTAGATTGTCTTCTGAGTGTGGTACTGTTTGTGATAAACTTGTCCTCCTCATCTCCTAGATAGTCTTCTGAGTGTGGTACTGTTTGTGATAAACTTGTCCTCCTCATCTCCTAGATTGTCCTCCTTATCTCTTAGATTGTCTTCTGAGTGTGGTACTGTTTGTGATAAACTTGTCCTCCTCATCTCCTAGATTGTCTTCTGAGTGTGGTACTGTTTGTGATAAACTTGTCCTCCTCATCTCCTAGATTGTCTTCTGAATGTGGTACTGTTTGTGATAAACTTGTCCTCCTCATCTCCTAGATAGTCTTCCGAGTGTGGTACTGTTTGTGATAAACTTGTCTTCCTCATCTCCTAGATTGTCTTCTGAGTGTGGTACTGTTTGTGATAAACTTGTCCTCCTCATCTCCTAGATAGTCTTCTGAGTGTGGTACTGTTTATGATAAACTTGTCCTCCTCATCTCCTAGATTGTCCTCCTTATCTCTGAGATTGTCTTCTGAGTGTGGTACTGTTTGTGATAAACTTGTCCTCCTCATCTCCTAGATTGTCTTCTGAGTGTGGTACTGTTTGTGATAAACTTGTCCTCCTCATCTCCTAGATTGTCTTCTGAATGTGGTACTGTTTGTGATAAACTTGTCCTCCTCATCTCCTAGATAGTCTTCCGAGTGTGGTACTGTTTGTGATAAACTTGTCTTCCTCATCTCCTAGATAGTCTTCTGAGTGTGGTACTGTTTGTGATAAACTTGTCTTCCTCATCTCTTAGATTGTCTTCTGAGTGTGGTACTGTTTGTGATAAACTTGTCCTCCTCATCTCCTAGATTGTCTTCTGAATGTGGTACTGTTTGTGATAAACTTGTCCTCCTCATCTCCTAGATAGTCTTCCGAGTGTGGTACTGTTTGTGATAAACTTGTCCTCCTCATCTCCTAGATAGTCTTCTGAGTGTGGTACTGTTTGTGATAAACTTGTCCTCCTCACCTCCTAGATAGTCTTCCTCATCTCCTAGATTGTCTTCTGAGTGTGGTACTGTTTGTGATAAACTTGTCCTCCTCATCTCCTAGATAGTCTTCCGAGTGTGGTACTGTTTGTGATAAACTTGTCCTCCTCACCTCCTAGATTGTCTTCCTCATCTCCTAGATTGTCTTCTGAGTGTGGTACTGTTTGTGATAAACTTGTCCTCCTCATCTCCTAGATAGTCTTCCGAGTGTGGTACTGTTTGTGATAAACTTGTCCTCCTCACCTCCTAGATTGTCTTCCTCATCTCCTAGATTGTCTTCTGAATGTGGTACTGTTTGTGATAAACTTGTCCTCCTCATCTCCTAGATAGTCTTCTGAGTGTGGTACTGTTTGTGATAAACTTGTCCTCCTCATCTCCTAGATTGTCCTCCTTATCTCTTAGATTGTCTTCTGAGTGTGGTACTGTTTGTGATAAACTTGTCCTCCTCATCTCCTAGATTGTCTTCTGAGTGTGGTACTGTTTGTGATAAACTTGTCCTCCTCATCTCCTAGATTGTCTTCTGAATGTGGTACTGTTTGTGATAAACTTGTCCTCCTCATCTCCTAGATAGTCTTCCGAGTGTGGTACTGTTTGTGATAAACTTGTCTTCCTCATCTCCTAGATAGTCTTCTGAGTGTGGTACTGTTTGTGATAAACTTGTCTTCCTCATCTCTTAGATTGTCTTCTGAGTGTGGTACTGTTTGTGATAAACTTGTCCTCCTCATCTCCTAGATTGTCTTCTGAATGTGGTACTGTTTGTGATAAACTTGTCCTCCTCATCTCCTAGATAGTCTTCCGAGTGTGGTACTGTTTGTGATAAACTTGTCCTCCTCATCTCCTAGATAGTCTTCTGAGTGTGGTACTGTTTGTGATAAACTTGTCCTCCTCACCTCCTAGATAGTCTTCCTCATCTCCTAGATTGTCTTCTGAGTGTGGTACTGTTTGTGATAAACTTGTCCTCCTCATCTCCTAGATAGTCTTCCGAGTGTGGTACTGTTTGTGATAAACTTGTCCTCCTCACCTCCTAGATTGTCTTCCTCATCTCCTAGATTGTCTTCTGAGTGTGGTACTGTTTGTGATAAACTTGTCCTCCTCATCTCCTAGATAGTCTTCCGAGTGTGGTACTGTTTGTGATAAACTTGTCCTCCTCACCTCCTAGATTGTCTTCCTCATCTCCTAGATTGTCTTCTGAGTGTGGTACTGTTTGTGATAAACTTGTCCTCCTCACCTCCTAGATAGTCTTCCTCATCTCCTAGATTGTCTTCTGAGTGTGGTACTGTTTGTGATAAACTTGTCCTCCTCATCTCCTAGATAGTCTTCTGAGTGTGGTACTGTTTGTGATAAACTTGTCCTCCTCATCTCCTAGATTGTCTTCTGAGTGTGGTACTGTTTGTGATAAACTTGTCCTCCTCATCTCCTAGATAGTCTTCCGAGTGTGGTACTGTTTGTGATAAACTTGTCCTCCTCATCTCCTAGATAGTCTTCCGAGTGTGGTACTGTTTGTGATAAACTTGTCCTCCTCATCTCCTAGATAGTCTTCTGAGTGTGGTACTGTTTGTGATAAACTTGTCCTCCTCACCTCCTAGATAGTCTTCCTCATCTCTTAGATTGTCTTCTGAGTGTGGTACTGTTTGTGATAAACTTGTCCTCCTCATCTCCTAGATTGTCTTCTGAGTGTGGTACTGTTTGTGATAAACTTGTCCTCCTCATCTCCTAGATTGTCTTCCGAGTGTGGTACTGTTTGTGATAAACTTGTCCTACTCATCTCTTAGATTGTCTTCTGAATGTGGTACTGTTTGTGATAAACTTGTCCTCCTCACCTCCTAGATAGTCTTCCTCATCTCCTAGATTGTCTTCTGAGTGTGGTACTGTTTGTGATAAACTTGTCCTCCTCATCTCTTAGATTGTCTTATGAGTGTGGTACTGTTTGTGATAAACTTGTCCTCCTCACCTCCTAGATAGTCTTCCTCATCTCCTAGATTGTCTTCTGAGTGTGGTACTGTTTGTGATAAACTTGTCCTCCTCATCTCCTAGATAGTCTTCTGAGTGTGGTACTGTTTGTGATAAACTTGTCCTCCTCATCTCTTAGATTGTCTTCTGAATGTGGTACTGTTTGTGATAAACTTGTCCTCCTCACCTCCTAGATAGTCTTCCTCATCTCCTAGATTGTCTTCTGAGTGTGGTACTGTTTGTGATAAACTTGTCCTCCTTATCTCTTAGATTGTCTTCTGAGTGTGGTACTGTTTGTGATAAACTTGTCCTCCTCATCTCTTAGATTGTCTTCTGAGTGTGGCACTGTTTGTGATAAACTTGTCCTCCTCATCTCCTAGATAGTCTTCTGAGTGTGGTACTGTTTGTGATAAACTTGTCCTCCTCATCTCCTAGATTGTCTTCTGAGTGTGGTACTGTTTGTGATAAACTTGTCCTCCTCATCTCCTAGATAGTCTTCCGAGTGTGGTACTGTTTGTGATAAACTTGTCCTCCTCACCTCCTAGATTGTCTTCCTCATCTCCTAGATTGTCTTCTGAGTGTGGTACTGTTTGTGATAAACTTGTCCTCCTCATCTCTTAGATTGTCTTCTGAGTGTGGTACTGTTTGTGATAAACTTGTCCTCCTCATCTCCTAGATAGTCTTCTGAGTGTGGTACTGTTTGTGATAAACTTGTCCTCCTCATCTCCTAGATAGTCTTCCGAGTGTGGTACTGTTTGTGATAAACTTGTCCTCCTCACCTCCTAGATTGTCTTCCTCATCTCTTAGATTGTCTTCTGAGTGTGGTACTGTTTGTGATAAACTTGTCCTCCTCACCTCCTAGATTGTCCTCATCTCCTAGATTGTCTTCCTCATCTCCTAGATTGTCTTCTGAGTGTGGTACTGTTTGTGATAAACTTGTCCTCCTCATCTCCTAGATTGTCTTCTGAGTGTGGTACTGTTTGTGATAAACTTGTCCTCCTCATCTCCTAGATAGTCTTCCGAGTGTGGTACTGTTTGTGATAAACTTGTCCTCCTCATCTCCTAGATAGTCCTCCTCATCTCTTAGATTGTCTTCTGAGTGTGGTACTGTTTGTGATAAACTTGTCCTCCTCACCTCCTAGATTGTCCTCATCTCCTAGATTGTCTTCCTCATCTCCTAGATTGTCTTCTGAGTGTGGTACTGTTTGTGATAAACTTGTCCTCCTCATCTCCTAGATTGTCTTCTGAGTGTGGTACTGTTTGTGATAAACTTGTCCTCCTCACCTCCTAGATAGTCTTCCTCATCTCCTAGATTGTCTTCTGAGTGTGGTACTGTTTGTGATAAACTTGTCCTCCTCATCTCCTAGATAGTCTTCTGAGTGTGGTACTGTTTGTGATAAACTTGTCCTCCTCATCTCCTAGATAGTCTTCTGAGTGTGGTACTGTTTGTGATAAACTTGTCCTCCTCACCTCCTAGATAGTCTTCCTCATCTCCTAGATTGTCTTCTGAGTGTGGTACTGTTTGTGATAAACTTGTCCTCCTCATCTCCTAGATAGTCTTCTGAGTGTGGTACTGTTTGTGATAAACTTGTCCTCCTCACCTCCTAGATAGTCTTCCTCATCTCCTAGATTGTCTTCTGAGTGTGGTACTGTTTGTGATAAACTTGTCCTCCTCATCTCCTAGATAGTCTTCTGAGTGTGGTACTGTTTGTGATAAACTTGTCCTCCTCATCTCCTAGATAGTCTTCTGAGTGTGGTACTGTTTGTGATAAACTTGTCCCCCTCACCTCCTAGATAGTCTTCCTCATCTCCTAGATTGTCTTCTGAGTGTGGTACTGTTTGTGATAAACTTGTCCTCCTCATCTCTTAGATTGTCTTCTGAGTGTGGTACTGTTTGTGATAAACTTGTCCTCCTCATCTCCTAGATTGTCTTCTGAGTGTGGTACTGTTTGTGATAAACTTGTCCTCCTCATCTCTTAGATTGTCTTCTGAGTGTGGTACTGTTTGTGATAAACTTGTCCTCCTCATCTCCTAGATTGTCTTCTGAGAGTGGTACTGTTTGTGATAAACTTGTCCTCCTCATCTCCTAGATAGTCTTCTGAGTGTGGTACTGTTTGTGATAAACTTGTCCTCCTCACCCCTAGATAGTCTTCCTCATCTCCTAGATTGTCTTCTGAGTGTGGTACTGTTTGTGATAAACTTGTCCTCCTCATCTCTTAGATTGTCTTCTGAGTGTGGTACTGTTTGTGATAAACTTGTCCTCCTCATCTCCTAGATAGTCTTCTGAGTGTGGTACTGTTTGTGATAAACTTGTCCTCCTCATCTCCTAGATAGTCTTCCGAGTGTGGTACTGTTTGTGATAAACTTGTCCTCCTCACCTCCTAGATTGTCTTCCTCATCTCTTAGATTGTCTTCTGAGTGTGGTACTGTTTGTGATAAACTTGTCCTCCTCACCTCCTAGATTGTCCTCATCTCCTAGATTGTCTTCCTCATCTCCTAGATTGTCTTCTGAGTGTGGTACTGTTTGTGATAAACTTGTCCTCCTCATCTCCTAGATTGTCTTCTGAGTGTGGTACTGTTTGTGATAAACTTGTCCTCCTCATCTCCTAGATAGTCTTCCGAGTGTGGTACTGTTTGTGATAAACTTGTCCTCCTCATCTCCTAGATAGTCCTCCTCATCTCTTAGATTGTCTTCTGAGTGTGGTACTGTTTGTGATAAACTTGTCCTCCTCACCTCCTAGATTGTCCTCATCTCCTAGATTGTCTTCCTCATCTCCTAGATTGTCTTCTGAGTGTGGTACTGTTTGTGATAAACTTGTCCTCCTCATCTCCTAGATTGTCTTCTGAGTGTGGTACTGTTTGTGATAAACTTGTCCTCCTCACCTCCTAGATAGTCTTCCTCATCTCCTAGATTGTCTTCTGAGTGTGGTACTGTTTGTGATAAACTTGTCCTCCTCATCTCCTAGATAGTCTTCTGAGTGTGGTACTGTTTGTGATAAACTTGTCCTCCTCATCTCCTAGATAGTCTTCTGAGTGTGGTACTGTTTGTGATAAACTTGTCCTCCTCATCTCCTAGATAGTCTTCTGAGTGTGGTACTGTTTGTGATAAACTTGTCCTCCTCACCTCCTAGATAGTCTTCCTCATCTCCTAGATTGTCTTCTGAGTGTGGTACTGTTTGTGATAAACTTGTCCTCTTCATCTCCTAGATTGTCTTCTGAGTGTGGTACTGTTTGTGATAAACTTGTCCTCCTCATCTCCTAGATAGTCTTCTGAGTGTGGTACTGTTTGTGATAAACTTGTCCTCCTCACCCCTAGATAGTCTTCCTCATCTCCTAGATTGTCTTCTGAGTGTGGTACTGTTTGTGATAAACTTGTCCTCCTCATCTCTTAGATTGTCTTCTGAATGTGGTACTGTTTGTGATAAACTTGTCCTCCTCATCTCCTAGATAGTCTTCTGAGTGTGGTACTGTTTGTGATAAACTTGTCCTCCTCATCTCCTAGATAGTCTTCCGAGTGTGGTACTGTTTGTGATAAACTTGTCCTCCTCACCTCCTAGATTGTCCTCATCTCCTAGATTGTCTTCCTCATCTCTTAGATTGTCTTCTGAGTGTGGTACTGTTTGTGATAAACTTGTCCTCCTCACCTCCTAGATTGTCCTCATCTCCTAGATTGTCTTCCTCATCTCCTAGATTGTCTTCTGAGTGTGGTACTGTTTGTGATAAACTTGTCCTCCTCATCTCTTAGATTGTCTTCTGAGTGTGGTACTGTTTGTGATAAACTTGTCCTCCTCATCTCTTAGATTGTCTTCTGAGTGTGGTACTGTTTGTGATAAACTTGTCCTCCTCATCTCCTAGATAGTCTTCTGAGTGTGGTACTGTTTGTGATAAACTTGTCCTCCTCACCTCCTAGATAGTCTTCCTCATCTCCTAGATTGTCTTCTGAGTGTGGTACTGTTTGTGATAAACTTGTCCTCCTCATCTCCTAGATAGTCTTCCGAGTGTGGTACTGTTTGTGATAAACTTGTCCTCCTCACCTCCTAGATTGTCTTCCTCATCTCCTAGATTGTCTTCTGAGTGTGGTACTGTTTGTGATAAACTTGTCCTCCTCATCTCCTAGATAGTCTTCCGAGTGTGGTACTGTTTGTGATAAACTTGTCCTCCTCACCTCCTAGATTGTCTTCCTCATCTCCTAGATTGTCTTCTGAGTGTGGTACTGTTTGTGATAAACTTGTCCTCCTCATCTCCTAGATAGTCTTCCGAGTGTGGTACTGTTTGTGATAAACTTGTCCTCCTCACCTCCTAGATTGTCTTCCTCCTCTCCTAGATTGTCTTCTGAGTGTGGTACTGTTTGTGATAAACTTGTCCTCCTCATCTCCTAGATAGTCTTCCGAGTGTGGTACTGTTTGTGATAAACTTGTCCTCCTCACCTCCTAGATTGTCTTCCTCATCTCCTAGATTGTCTTCTGAGTGTGGTACTGTTTGTGATAAACTTGTCCTCCTCACCTCCTAGATAGTCTTCCTCATCTCCTAGATTGTCTTCTGAGTGTGGTACTGTTTGTGATAAACTTGTCCTCCTCATCTCCTAGATTGTCCTCCTTATCTCCTAGATTGTCTTCTGAGTGTGGTACTGTTTGTGATAAACTTGTCTTCCTCATCTCCTAGATTGTCTTCTGAGTGTGGTACTGTTTGTGATAAACTTGTCCTCCTCATCTCCTAGATAGTCTTCTGAGTGTGGTACTGTTTGTGATAAACTTGTCCTCCTCACCTCCTAGATAGTCTTCCTCATCTCCTAGATTGTCTTCTGAGTGTGGTACTGTTTGTGATAAACTTGTCCTCCTCATCTCCTAGATAGTCTTCCGAGTGTGGTACTGTTTGTGATAAACTTGTCCTCCTCACCTCCTAGATTGTCTTCCTCATCTCCTAGATTGTCTTCTGAGTGTGGTACTGTTTGTGATAAACTTGTCCTCCTCATCTCCTAGATAGTCTTCCGAGTGTGGTACTGTTTGTGATAAACTTGTCCTCCTCACCTCCTAGATTGTCTTCCTCATCTCTTAGATTGTCTTCTGAGTGTGGTACTGTTTGTGATAAACTTGTCCTCCTCACCTCCTAGATTGTCCTCATCTCCTAGATTGTCTTCCTCATCTCCTAGATTGTCTTCTGAGTGTGGTACTGTTTGTGATAAACTTGTCCTCCTCATCTCCTAGATTGTCTTCTGAGTGTGGTACTGTTTGTGATAAACTTGTCCTCCTCATCTCCTAGATAGTCTTCCGAGTGTGGTACTGTTTGTGATAAACTTGTCCTCCTCATCTCCTAGATAGTCCTCCTCATCTCTTAGATTGTCTTCTGAGTGTGGTACTGTTTGTGATAAACTTGTCCTCCTCACCTCCTAGATTGTCCTCATCTCCTAGATTGTCTTCCTCATCTCCTAGATTGTCTTCTGAGTGTGGTACTGTTTGTGATAAACTTGTCCTCCTCATCTCCTAGATTGTCTTCTGAGTGTGGTACTGTTTGTGATAAACTTGTCCTCCTCACCTCCTAGATAGTCTTCCTCATCTCCTAGATTGTCTTCTGAGTGTGGTACTGTTTGTGATAAACTTGTCCTCCTCATCTCCTAGATAGTCTTCTGAGTGTGGTACTGTTTGTGATAAACTTGTCCTCCTCATCTCCTAGATAGTCTTCTGAGTGTGGTACTGTTTGTGATAAACTTGTCCTCCTCATCTCCTAGATAGTCTTCTGAGTGTGGTACTGTTTGTGATAAACTTGTCCTCCTCACCTCCTAGATAGTCTTCCTCATCTCCTAGATTGTCTTCTGAGTGTGGTACTGTTTGTGATAAACTTGTCCTCCTCATCTCCTAGATAGTCTTCTGAGTGTGGTACTGTTTGTGATAAACTTGTCCTCCTCACCTCCTAGATAGTCTTCCTCATCTCCTAGATTGTCTTCTGAGTGTGGTACTGTTTGTGATAAACTTGTCCTCCTCATCTCCTAGATAGTCTTCTGAGTGTGGTACTGTTTGTGATAAACTTGTCCTCCTCATCTCCTAGATAGTCTTCTGAGTGTGGTACTGTTTGTGATAAACTTGTCCCCCTCACCTCCTAGATAGTCTTCCTCATCTCCTAGATTGTCTTCTGAGTGTGGTACTGTTTGTGATAAACTTGTCCTCCTCATCTCTTAGATTGTCTTCTGAGTGTGGTACTGTTTGTGATAAACTTGTCCTCCTCATCTCCTAGATTGTCTTCTGAGTGTGGTACTGTTTGTGATAAACTTGTCCTCCTCATCTCTTAGATTGTCTTCTGAGTGTGGTACTGTTTGTGATAAACTTGTCCTCCTCATCTCCTAGATTGTCTTCTGAGTGTGGTACTGTTTGTGATAAACTTGTCCTCCTCATCTCCTAGATAGTCTTCTGAGTGTGGTACTGTTTGTGATAAACTTGTCCTCCTCACCCCTAGATAGTCTTCCTCATCTCCTAGATTGTCTTCTGAGTGTGGTACTGTTTGTGATAAACTTGTCCTCCTCATCTCTTAGATTGTCTTCTGAGTGTGGTACTGTTTGTGATAAACTTGTCCTCCTCATCTCCTAGATAGTCTTCTGAGTGTGGTACTGTTTGTGATAAACTTGTCCTCCTCATCTCCTAGATAGTCTTCCGAGTGTGGTACTGTTTGTGATAAACTTGTCCTCCTCACCTCCTAGATTGTCTTCCTCATCTCTTAGATTGTCTTCTGAGTGTGGTACTGTTTGTGATAAACTTGTCCTCCTCACCTCCTAGATTGTCCTCATCTCCTAGATTGTCTTCCTCATCTCCTAGATTGTCTTCTGAGTGTGGTACTGTTTGTGATAAACTTGTCCTCCTCATCTCCTAGATTGTCTTCTGAGTGTGGTACTGTTTGTGATAAACTTGTCCTCCTCATCTCCTAGATAGTCTTCCGAGTGTGGTACTGTTTGTGATAAACTTGTCCTCCTCATCTCCTAGATAGTCCTCCTCATCTCTTAGATTGTCTTCTGAGTGTGGTACTGTTTGTGATAAACTTGTCCTCCTCACCTCCTAGATTGTCCTCATCTCCTAGATTGTCTTCCTCATCTCCTAGATTGTCTTCTGAGTGTGGTACTGTTTGTGATAAACTTGTCCTCCTCATCTCCTAGATTGTCTTCTGAGTGTGGTACTGTTTGTGATAAACTTGTCCTCCTCACCTCCTAGATAGTCTTCCTCATCTCCTAGATTGTCTTCTGAGTGTGGTACTGTTTGTGATAAACTTGTCCTCCTCATCTCCTAGATAGTCTTCTGAGTGTGGTACTGTTTGTGATAAACTTGTCCTCCTCATCTCCTAGATAGTCTTCTGAGTGTGGTACTGTTTGTGATAAACTTGTCCTCCTCATCTCCTAGATAGTCTTCTGAGTGTGGTACTGTTTGTGATAAACTTGTCCTCCTCACCTCCTAGATAGTCTTCCTCATCTCCTAGATTGTCTTCTGAGTGTGGTACTGTTTGTGATAAACTTGTCCTCTTCATCTCCTAGATTGTCTTCTGAGTGTGGTACTGTTTGTGATAAACTTGTCCTCCTCATCTCCTAGATAGTCTTCTGAGTGTGGTACTGTTTGTGATAAACTTGTCCTCCTCACCCCTAGATAGTCTTCCTCATCTCCTAGATTGTCTTCTGAGTGTGGTACTGTTTGTGATAAACTTGTCCTCCTCATCTCTTAGATTGTCTTCTGAATGTGGTACTGTTTGTGATAAACTTGTCCTCCTCATCTCCTAGATAGTCTTCTGAGTGTGGTACTGTTTGTGATAAACTTGTCCTCCTCATCTCCTAGATAGTCTTCCGAGTGTGGTACTGTTTGTGATAAACTTGTCCTCCTCACCTCCTAGATTGTCCTCATCTCCTAGATTGTCTTCCTCATCTCTTAGATTGTCTTCTGAGTGTGGTACTGTTTGTGATAAACTTGTCCTCCTCACCTCCTAGATTGTCCTCATCTCCTAGATTGTCTTCCTCATCTCCTAGATTGTCTTCTGAGTGTGGTACTGTTTGTGATAAACTTGTCCTCCTCATCTCTTAGATTGTCTTCTGAGTGTGGTACTGTTTGTGATAAACTTGTCCTCCTCATCTCTTAGATTGTCTTCTGAGTGTGGTACTGTTTGTGATAAACTTGTCCTCCTCATCTCCTAGATAGTCTTCTGAGTGTGGTACTGTTTGTGATAAACTTGTCCTCCTCACCTCCTAGATAGTCTTCCTCATCTCCTAGATTGTCTTCTGAGTGTGGTACTGTTTGTGATAAACTTGTCCTCCTCATCTCCTAGATAGTCTTCCGAGTGTGGTACTGTTTGTGATAAACTTGTCCTCCTCACCTCCTAGATTGTCTTCCTCATCTCCTAGATAGTCTTCTGAGTGTGGTACTGTTTGTGATAAACTTGTCCTCCTCACCTCCTAGATAGTCTTCCTCATCTCCTAGATTGTCTTCTGAGTGTGGTACTGTTTGTGATAAACTTGTCCTCCTCATCTCCTAGATAGTCTTCTGAGTGTGGTACTGTTTGTGATAAACTTGTCCTCCTCACCTCCTAGATAGTCTTCCTCATCTCCTAGATTGTCTTCTGAGTGTGGTACTGTTTGTGATAAACTTGTCCTCCTCATCTCCTAGATAGTCTTCTGAGTGTGGTACTGTTTGTGATAAACTTGTCCTCCTCATCTCCTAGATAGTCTTCTGAGTGTGGTACTGTTTGTGATAAACTTGTCCCCCTCACCTCCTAGATAGTCTTCCTCATCTCCTAGATTGTCTTCTGAGTGTGGTACTGTTTGTGATAAACTTGTCCTCCTCATCTCTTAGATTGTCTTCTGAGTGTGGTACTGTTTGTGATAAACTTGTCCTCCTCATCTCCTAGATTGTCTTCTGAGTGTGGTACTGTTTGTGATAAACTTGTCCTCCTCATCTCTTAGATTGTCTTCTGAGTGTGGTACTGTTTGTGATAAACTTGTCCTCCTCATCTCCTAGATTGTCTTCTGAGTGTGGTACTGTTTGTGATAAACTTGTCCTCCTCATCTCCTAGATAGTCTTCTGAGTGTGGTACTGTTTGTGATAAACTTGTCCTCCTCACCCCTAGATAGTCTTCCTCATCTCCTAGATTGTCTTCTGAGTGTGGTACTGTTTGTGATAAACTTGTCCTCCTCATCTCTTAGATTGTCTTCTGAGTGTGGTACTGTTTGTGATAAACTTGTCCTCCTCATCTCCTAGATAGTCTTCTGAGTGTGGTACTGTTTGTGATAAACTTGTCCTCCTCATCTCCTAGATAGTCTTCCGAGTGTGGTACTGTTTGTGATAAACTTGTCCTCCTCACCTCCTAGATTGTCTTCCTCATCTCTTAGATTGTCTTCTGAGTGTGGTACTGTTTGTGATAAACTTGTCCTCCTCACCTCCTAGATTGTCCTCATCTCCTAGATTGTCTTCCTCATCTCCTAGATTGTCTTCTGAGTGTGGTACTGTTTGTGATAAACTTGTCCTCCTCATCTCCTAGATTGTCTTCTGAGTGTGGTACTGTTTGTGATAAACTTGTCCTCCTCATCTCCTAGATAGTCTTCCGAGTGTGGTACTGTTTGTGATAAACTTGTCCTCCTCATCTCCTAGATAGTCCTCCTCATCTCTTAGATTGTCTTCTGAGTGTGGTACTGTTTGTGATAAACTTGTCCTCCTCACCTCCTAGATTGTCCTCATCTCCTAGATTGTCTTCCTCATCTCCTAGATTGTCTTCTGAGTGTGGTACTGTTTGTGATAAACTTGTCCTCCTCATCTCCTAGATTGTCTTCTGAGTGTGGTACTGTTTGTGATAAACTTGTCCTCCTCACCTCCTAGATAGTCTTCCTCATCTCCTAGATTGTCTTCTGAGTGTGGTACTGTTTGTGATAAACTTGTCCTCCTCATCTCCTAGATAGTCTTCTGAGTGTGGTACTGTTTGTGATAAACTTGTCCTCCTCATCTCCTAGATAGTCTTCTGAGTGTGGTACTGTTTGTGATAAACTTGTCCTCCTCATCTCCTAGATAGTCTTCTGAGTGTGGTACTGTTTGTGATAAACTTGTCCTCCTCACCTCCTAGATAGTCTTCCTCATCTCCTAGATTGTCTTCTGAGTGTGGTACTGTTTGTGATAAACTTGTCCTCTTCATCTCCTAGATTGTCTTCTGAGTGTGGTACTGTTTGTGATAAACTTGTCCTCCTCATCTCCTAGATAGTCTTCTGAGTGTGGTACTGTTTGTGATAAACTTGTCCTCCTCACCCCTAGATAGTCTTCCTCATCTCCTAGATTGTCTTCTGAGTGTGGTACTGTTTGTGATAAACTTGTCCTCCTCATCTCTTAGATTGTCTTCTGAATGTGGTACTGTTTGTGATAAACTTGTCCTCCTCATCTCCTAGATAGTCTTCTGAGTGTGGTACTGTTTGTGATAAACTTGTCCTCCTCATCTCCTAGATAGTTTTCCGAGTGTGGTACTGTTTGTGATAAACTTGTCCTCCTCACCTCCTAGATTGTCCTCATCTCCTAGATTGTCTTCCTCATCTCTTAGATTGTCTTCTGAGTGTGGTACTGTTTGTGATAAACTTGTCCTCCTCACCTCCTAGATTGTCTTCCTCATCTCCTAGATTGTCTTCTGAGTGTGGTACTGTTTGTGATAAACTTGTCCTCCTCATCTCTTAGATTGTCTTCTGAGTGTGGTACTGTTTGTGATAAACTTGTCCTCCTCATCTCTTAGATTGTCTTCTGAGTGTGGTACTGTTTGTGATAAACTTGTCCTCCTCATCTCCTAGATAGTCTTCTGAGTGTGGTACTGTTTGTGATAAACTTGTCCTCCTCACCTCCTAGATAGTCTTCCTCATCTCCTAGATTGTCTTCTGAGTGTGGTACTGTTTGTGATAAACTTGTCCTCCTCATCTCCTAGATAGTCTTCCGAGTGTGGTACTGTTTGTGATAAACTTGTCCTCCTCACCTCCTAGATTGTCTTCCTCATCTCCTAGATAGTCTTCTGAGTGTGGTACTGTTTGTGATAAACTTGTCCTCCTCACCTCCTAGATAGTCTTCCTCATCTCCTAGATTGTCTTCTGAGTGTGGTACTGTTTGTGATAAACTTGTCCTCCTCATCTCCTAGATAGTCTTCTGAGTGTGGTACTGTTTGTGATAAACTTGTCCTCCTCACCTCCTAGATAGTCTTCCTCATCTCCTAGATTGTCTTCTGAGTGTGGTACTGTTTGTGATAAACTTGTCCTCCTCATCTCCTAGATAGTCTTCTGAGTGTGGTACTGTTTGTGATAAACTTGTCCTCCTCATCTCCTAGATAGTCTTCTGAGTGTGGTACTGTTTGTGATAAACTTGTCCCCCTCACCTCCTAGATAGTCTTCCTCATCTCCTAGATTGTCTTCTGAGTGTGGTACTGTTTGTGATAAACTTGTCCTCCTCATCTCTTAGATTGTCTTCTGAGTGTGGTACTGTTTGTGATAAACTTGTCCTCCTCATCTCCTAGATTGTCTTCTGAGTGTGGTACTGTTTGTGATAAACTTGTCCTCCTCATCTCTTAGATTGTCTTCTGAGTGTGGTACTGTTTGTGATAAACTTGTCCTCCTCATCTCCTAGATTGTCTTCTGAGTGTGGTACTGTTTGTGATAAACTTGTCCTCCTCATCTCCTAGATAGTCTTCTGAGTGTGGTACTGTTTGTGATAAACTTGTCCTCCTCACCCCTAGATAGTCTTCCTCATCTCCTAGATTGTCTTCTGAGTGTGGTACTGTTTGTGATAAACTTGTCCTCCTCATCTCTTAGATTGTCTTCTGAGTGTGGTACTGTTTGTGATAAACTTGTCCTCCTCATCTCCTAGATAGTCTTCTGAGTGTGGTACTGTTTGTGATAAACTTGTCCTCCTCATCTCCTAGATAGTCTTCCGAGTGTGGTACTGTTTGTGATAAACTTGTCCTCCTCACCTCCTAGATTGTCTTCCTCATCTCTTAGATTGTCTTCTGAGTGTGGTACTGTTTGTGATAAACTTGTCCTCCTCACCTCCTAGATTGTCCTCATCTCCTAGATTGTCTTCCTCATCTCCTAGATTGTCTTCTGAGTGTGGTACTGTTTGTGATAAACTTGTCCTCCTCATCTCCTAGATTGTCTTCTGAGTGTGGTACTGTTTGTGATAAACTTGTCCTCCTCATCTCCTAGATAGTCTTCCGAGTGTGGTACTGTTTGTGATAAACTTGTCCTCCTCATCTCCTAGATAGTCCTCCTCATCTCTTAGATTGTCTTCTGAGTGTGGTACTGTTTGTGATAAACTTGTCCTCCTCACCTCCTAGATTGTCCTCATCTCCTAGATTGTCTTCCTCATCTCCTAGATTGTCTTCTGAGTGTGGTACTGTTTGTGATAAACTTGTCCTCCTCATCTCCTAGATTGTCTTCTGAGTGTGGTACTGTTTGTGATAAACTTGTCCTCCTCACCTCCTAGATAGTCTTCCTCATCTCCTAGATTGTCTTCTGAGTGTGGTACTGTTTGTGATAAACTTGTCCTCCTCATCTCCTAGATAGTCTTCTGAGTGTGGTACTGTTTGTGATAAACTTGTCCTCCTCATCTCCTAGATAGTCTTCTGAGTGTGGTACTGTTTGTGATAAACTTGTCCTCCTCATCTCCTAGATAGTCTTCTGAGTGTGGTACTGTTTGTGATAAACTTGTCCTCCTCACCTCCTAGATAGTCTTCCTCATCTCCTAGATTGTCTTCTGAGTGTGGTACTGTTTGTGATAAACTTGTCCTCTTCATCTCCTAGATTGTCTTCTGAGTGTGGTACTGTTTGTGATAAACTTGTCCTCCTCATCTCCTAGATAGTCTTCTGAGTGTGGTACTGTTTGTGATAAACTTGTCCTCCTCACCCCTAGATAGTCTTCCTCATCTCCTAGATTGTCTTCTGAGTGTGGTACTGTTTGTGATAAACTTGTCCTCCTCATCTCTTAGATTGTCTTCTGAATGTGGTACTGTTTGTGATAAACTTGTCCTCCTCATCTCCTAGATAGTCTTCTGAGTGTGGTACTGTTTGTGATAAACTTGTCCTCCTCATCTCCTAGATAGTCTTCCGAGTGTGGTACTGTTTGTGATAAACTTGTCCTCCTCACCTCCTAGATTGTCCTCATCTCCTAGATTGTCTTCCTCATCTCTTAGATTGTCTTCTGAGTGTGGTACTGTTTGTGATAAACTTGTCCTCCTCACCTCCTAGATTGTCTTCCTCATCTCCTAGATTGTCTTCTGAGTGTGGTACTGTTTGTGATAAACTTGTCCTCCTCATCTCTTAGATTGTCTTCTGAGTGTGGTACTGTTTGTGATAAACTTGTCCTCCTCATCTCTTAGATTGTCTTCTGAGTGTGGTACTGTTTGTGATAAACTTGTCCTCCTCATCTCCTAGATAGTCTTCTGAGTGTGGTACTGTTTGTGATAAACTTGTCCTCCTCACCTCCTAGATAGTCTTCCTCATCTCCTAGATTGTCTTCTGAGTGTGGTACTGTTTGTGATAAACTTGTCCTCCTCATCTCCTAGATAGTCTTCCGAGTGTGGTACTGTTTGTGATAAACTTGTCCTCCTCACCTCCTAGATTGTCTTCCTCATCTCCTAGATTGTCTTCTGAGTGTGGTACTGTTTGTGATAAACTTGTCCTCCTCATCTCCTAGATAGTCTTCCGAGTGTTTTACTGTTTGTGATAAACTTGTCCTCCTCACCTCCTAGATTGTCTTCCTCATCTCCTAGATTGTCTTCTGAGTGTGGTACTGTTTGTGATAAACTTGTCCTCCTCATCTCCTAGATAGTCTTCCGAGTGTGGTACTGTTTGTGATAAACTTGTCCTCCTCACCTCCTAGATTGTCTTCCTCATCTCCTAGATTGTCTTCTGAGTGTGGTACTGTTTGTGATAAACTTGTCCTCCTCATCTCCTAGATAGTCTTCCGAGTGTGGTACTGTTTGTGATAAACTTGTCCTCCTCACCTCCTAGATTGTCTTCCTCATCTCCTAGATTGTCTTCTGAGTGTGGTACTGTTTGTGATAAACTTGTCCTCCTCACCTCCTAGATAGTCTTCCTCATCTCCTAGATTGTCTTCTGAGTGTGGTACTGTTTGTGATAAACTTGTCCTCCTCATCTCCTAGATTGTCCTCCTTATCTCCTAGATTGTCTTCTGAGTGTGGTACTGTTTGTGATAAACTTGTCTTCCTCATCTCCTAGATTGTCTTCTGAGTGTGGTACTGTTTGTGATAAACTTGTCCTCCTCATCTCCTAGATAGTCTTCTGAGTGTGGTACTGTTTGTGATAAACTTGTCCTCCTCACCTCCTAGATAGTCTTCCTCATCTCCTAGATTGTCTTCTGAGTGTGGTACTGTTTGTGATAAACTTGTCCTCCTCATCTCCTAGATAGTCTTCCGAGTGTGGTACTGTTTGTGATAAACTTGTCCTCCTCACCTCCTAGATTGTCTTCCTCATCTCCTAGATTGTCTTCTGAGTGTGGTACTGTTTGTGATAAACTTGTCCTCCTCATCTCCTAGATAGTCTTCCGAGTGTGGTACTGTTTGTGATAAACTTGTCCTCCTCACCTCCTATATTGTCTTCCTCATCTCCTAGATTGTCTTCTGAGTGTGGTACTGTTTGTGATAAACTTGTCCTCCTCACCTCCTAGATAGTCTTCCTCATCTCCTAGATTGTCTTCTGAGTGTGGTACTGTTTGTGATAAACTTGTCCTCCTCATCTCCTAGATAGTCTTCTGAGTGTGGTACTGTTTGTGATAAACTTGTCCTCCTCATCTCCTAGATTGTCTTCTGAGTGTGGTACTGTTTGTGATAAACTTGTCCTCCTCATCTCCTAGATAGTCTTCCGAGTGTGGTACTGTTTGTGATAAACTTGTCCTCCTCATCTCCTAGATAGTCTTCCGAGTGTGGTACTGTTTGTGATAAACTTGTCCTCCTCATCTCCTAGATAGTCTTCTGAGTGTGGTACTGTTTGTGATAAACTTGTCCTCCTCACCTCCTAGATAGTCTTCCTCATCTCTTAGATTGTCTTCTGAGTGTGGTACTGTTTGTGATAAACTTGTCCTCCTCATCTCCTAGATAGTCTTCTGAGTGTGGTACTGTTTGTGATAAACTTGTCCTCCTCATCTCCTAGATTGTCTTCTGAGTGTGGTACTGTTTGTGATAAACTTGTCCTCCTCATCTCCTAGATAGTCTTCTGAGTGTGGTACTGTTTGTGATAAACTTGTCCTCCTCATCTCCTAGATAGTCTTCTGAGTGTGGTACTGTTTGTGATAAACTTGTCCTCCTCATCTCCTAGATAGTCTTCCGAGTGTGGTACTGTTTGTGATAAACTTGTCCTCCTCATCTCCTAGATTGTCCTCCTTATCTCCTAGATTGTCCTCCTCATCTCCTAGATTGTCTTCTGAGTGTGGTACTGTTTGTGATAAACTTGTCCTCCTCATCTCCTAGATAGTCTTCTGAGTGTGGTACTGTTTGTGATAAACTTGTCCTCCTCATCTCTTAGATTGTCTTCTGAGTGTGGTACTGTTTGTGATAAACTTGTCCTCCTCATCTCCTAGATTGTCCTCCTCATCTCTTAGATTGTCTTCCTCATCTCTTAGATTGTCTTCTGAATGTGGTACTGTTTGTGATAAACTTGTCCTCCTCACCTCCTAGATAGTCTTCCTCATCTCCTAGATTGTCTTCTGAGTGTGGTACTGTTTGTGATAAACTTGTACTCCTCATCTCTTAGATTGTCTTCTGAGTGTGGTACTGTTTGTGATAAACTTGTCCTCCTCATCTCTTAGATTGTCTTCTGAGTGTGGTACTGTTTGTGATAAACTTGTCCTCCTCATCTCTTAGATTGTCTTCTGAGTGTGGTACTGTTTGTGATAAACTTGTCCTCCTCATCTCCTAGATAGTCTTCTGAGTGTGGTACTGTTTGTGATAAACTTGTCCTCCTCATCTCCTAGATTGTCTTCCGAGTGTGGTACTGTTTGTGATAAACTTGTCCTCCTCATCTCTTAGATTGTCTTCTGAATGTGGTACTGTTTGTGATAAACTTGTCCTCCTCACCTCCTAGATAGTCTTCCTCATCTCCTAGATTGTCTTCTGAGTGTGGTACTGTTTGTGATAAACTTGTCCTCCTCATCTCTTAGATTGTCTTCTGAGTGTGGTACTGTTTGTGATAAACTTGTCCTCCTCATCTCTTAGATTGTCTTCTGAGTGTGGTACTGTTTGTGATAAACTTGTCCTCCTCATCTCTTAGATTGTCTTCTGAGTGTGGTACTGTTTGTGATAAACTTGTCCTCCTCATCTCCTAGATAGTCTTCTGAGTGTGGTACTGTTTGTGATAAACTTGTCCTCCTCATCTCCTAGATAGTCTTCTGAGTGTGGTACTGTTTGTGATAAACTTGTCCTCCTCATCTCTTAGATTGTCTTCTGAGTGTGGTACTGTTTGTGATAAACTTGTCCTCCTCATCTCCTAGATAGTCTTCTGAGTGTGGTACTGTTTGTGATAAACTTGTCCTCCTCATCTCCTAGATTGTCTTCCGAGTGTGGTACTGTTTGTGATAAACTTGTCCTCCTCATCTCTTAGATTGTCTTCTGAATGTGGTACTGTTTGTGATAAACTTGTCCTCCTCACCTCCTAGATAGTCTTCCTCATCTCCTAGATTGTCTTCTGAGTGTGGTACTGTTTGTGATAAACTTGTCCTCCTCATCTCTTAGATTGTCTTCTGAGTGTGGTACTGTTTGTGATAAACTTGTCCTCCTCATCTCTTAGATTGTCTTCTGAGTGTGGTACTGTTTGTGATAAACTTGTCCTCCTCATCTCTTAGATTGTCTTCTGAGTGTGGTACTGTTTGTGATAAACTTGTCCTCCTCATCTCTTAGATTGTCTTCTGAGTGTGGTACTGTTTGTGATAAACTTGTCCTCCTCATCTCCTAGATAGTCTTCTGAGTGTGGTACTGTTTGTGATAAACTTGTCCTCCTCATCTCCTAGATTGTCTTCTGAGTGTGGTACTGTTTGTGATAAACTTGTCCTCCTCATCTCCTAGATAGTCTTCCGAGTGTGGTACTGTTTGTGATAAACTTGTCCTCCTCACCTCCTAGATTGTCTTCCTCATCTCTTAGATTGTCTTCTGAATGTGGTACTGTTTGTGATAAACTTGTCCTCCTCACCTCCTAGATAGTCTTCCTCATCTCCTAGATTGTCTTCTGAGTGTGGTACTGTTTGTGATAAACTTGTCCTCCTCATCTCTTAGATTGTCTTCTGAGTGTGGTACTGTTTGTGATAAACTTGTCCTCCTCATCTCCTAGATAGTCTTCTGAGTGTGGTACTGTTTGTGATAAACTTGTCCTCCTCATCTCCTAGATAGTCTTCTGAGTGTGGTACTGTTTGTGATAAACTTGTCCTCCTCATCTCCTAGATAGTCTTCTGAGTGTGGTACTGTTTGTGATAAACTTGTCCTCCTCATCTCCTAGATAGTCTTCTGAGTGTGGTACTGTTTGTGATAAACTTGTCCTCCTCACCTCCTAGATAGTCTTCCTCATCTCCTAGATTGTCTTCTGAGTGTGGTACTGTTTGTGATAAACTTGTCCTCTTCATCTCCTAGATTGTCTTCTGAGTGTGGTACTGTTTGTGATAAACTTGTCCTCCTCATCTCCTAGATAGTCTTCTGAGTGTGGTACTGTTTGTGATAAACTTGTACTCCTCACCCCTAGATAGTCTTCCTCATCTCCTAGATTGTCTTCTGAGTGTGGTACTGTTTGTGATAAACTTGTCCTCCTCATCTCTTAGATTGTCTTCTGAGTGTGGTACTGTTTGTGATAAACTTGTCCTCCTCATCTCTTAGATTGTCTTCTGAGTGTGGTACTGTTTGTGATAAACTTGTCCTCCTCATCTCCTAGATTGTCCTCCTCATCTCTTAGATTGTCTTCCTCATCTCTTAGATTGTCTTCTGAATGTGGTACTGTTTGTGATAAACTTGTCCTCCTCACCTCCTAGATAGTCTTCCTCATCTCCTAGATTGTCTTCTGAGTGTGGTACTGTTTGTGATAAACTTGTACTCCTCATCTCTTAGATTGTCTTCTGAGTGTGGTACTGTTTGTGATAAACTTGTCCTCCTCATCTCTTAGATTGTCTTCTGAGTGTGGTACTGTTTGTGATAAACTTGTCCTCCTCATCTCTTAGATTGTCTTCTGAGTGTGGTACTGTTTGTGATAAACTTGTCCTCCTCATCTCCTAGATAGTCTTCTGAGTGTGGTACTGTTTGTGATAAACTTGTCCTCCTCATCTCCTAGATTGTCTTCCGAGTGTGGTACTGTTTGTGATAAACTTGTCCTCCTCATCTCTTAGATTGTCTTCTGAATGTGGTACTGTTTGTGATAAACTTGTCCTCCTCACCTCCTAGATAGTCTTCCTCATCTCCTAGATTGTCTTCTGAGTGTGGTACTGTTTGTGATAAACTTGTCCTCCTCATCTCTTAGATTGTCTTCTGAGTGTGGTACTGTTTGTGATAAACTTGTCCTCCTCATCTCTTAGATTGTCTTCTGAGTGTGGTACTGTTTGTGATAAACTTGTCCTCCTCATCTCTTAGATTGTCTTCTGAGTGTGGTACTGTTTGTGATAAACTTGTCCTCCTCATCTCCTAGATAGTCTTCTGAGTGTGGTACTGTTTGTGATAAACTTGTCCTCCTCATCTCCTAGATAGTCTTCTGAGTGTGGTACTGTTTGTGATAAACTTGTCCTCCTCATCTCTTAGATT
Organism: Bathymodiolus brooksi; assembly: GCA_963680875.1. NCBI lineage: Eukaryota > Metazoa > Mollusca > Bivalvia > Mytilida > Modiolidae > Bathymodiolus > Bathymodiolus brooksi. The sequence goes on from OY804575.1 coordinate 36,381,914, forward strand.
GTCTTCTGAGTGTGGTACTGTTTGTGATAAACTTGTCCTCCTCATCTCCTAGATAGTCTTCTGAGTGTGGTACTGTTTGTGATAAACTTGTCCTCCTCATCTCCTAGATTGTCTTCCGAGTGTGGTACTGTTTGTGATAAACTTGTCCTCCTCATCTCTTAGATTGTCTTCTGAATGTGGTACTGTTTGTGATAAACTTGTCCTCCTCACCTCCTAGATAGTCTTCCTCATCTCCTAGATTGTCTTCTGAGTGTGGTACTGTTTGTGATAAACTTGTCCTCCTCATCTCTTAGATTGTCTTCTGAGTGTGGTACTGTTTGTGATAAACTTGTCCTCCTCATCTCTTAGATTGTCTTCTGAGTGTGGTACTGTTTGTGATAAACTTGTCCTCCTCATCTCTTAGATTGTCTTCTGAGTGTGGTACTGTTTGTGATAAACTTGTCCTCCTCATCTCTTAGATTGTCTTCTGAGTGTGGTACTGTTTGTGATAAACTTGTCCTCCTCATCTCCTAGATAGTCTTCTGAGTGTGGTACTGTTTGTGATAAACTTGTCCTCCTCATCTCCTAGATTGTCTTCTGAGTGTGGTACTGTTTGTGATAAACTTGTCCTCCTCATCTCCTAGATAGTCTTCCGAGTGTGGTACTGTTTGTGATAAACTTGTCCTCCTCACCTCCTAGATTGTCTTCCTCATCTCTTAGATTGTCTTCTGAATGTGGTACTGTTTGTGATAAACTTGTCCTCCTCACCTCCTAGATAGTCTTCCTCATCTCCTAGATTGTCTTCTGAGTGTGGTACTGTTTGTGATAAACTTGTCCTCCTCATCTCTTAGATTGTCTTCTGAGTGTGGTACTGTTTGTGATAAACTTGTCCTCCTCATCTCCTAGATAGTCTTCTGAGTGTGGTACTGTTTGTGATAAACTTGTCCTCCTCATCTCCTAGATAGTCTTCTGAGTGTGGTACTGTTTGTGATAAACTTGTCCTCCTCATCTCCTAGATAGTCTTCTGAGTGTGGTACTGTTTGTGATAAACTTGTCCTCCTCATCTCCTAGATAGTCTTCTGAGTGTGGTACTGTTTGTGATAAACTTGTCCTCCTCACCTCCTAGATAGTCTTCCTCATCTCCTAGATTGTCTTCTGAGTGTGGTACTGTTTGTGATAAACTTGTCCTCTTCATCTCCTAGATTGTCTTCTGAGTGTGGTACTGTTTGTGATAAACTTGTCCTCCTCATCTCCTAGATAGTCTTCTGAGTGTGGTACTGTTTGTGATAAACTTGTCCTCCTCACCCCTAGATAGTCTTCCTCATCTCCTAGATTGTCTTCTGAGTGTGGTACTGTTTGTGATAAACTTGTCCTCCTCATCTCTTAGATTGTCTTCTGAGTGTGGTACTGTTTGTGATAAACTTGTCCTCCTCATCTCCTAGATAGTCTTCTGAGTGTGGTACTGTTTGTGATAAACTTGTCCTCCTCATCTCCTAGATAGTCTTCCGAGTGTGGTACTGTTTGTGATAAACTTGTCCTCCTCACCTCCTAGATTGTCCTCATCTCCTAGATTGTCTTCCTCATCTCTTAGATTGTCTTCTGAGTGTGGTACTGTTTGTGATAAACTTGTCCTCCTCACCTCCTAGATTGTCCTCATCTCCTAGATTGTCTTCCTCATCTCCTAGATTGTCTTCTGAGTGTGGTACTGTTTGTGATAAACTTGTCCTCCTCATCTCTTAGATTGTCTTCTGAGTGTGGTACTGTTTGTGATAAACTTGTCCTCCTCATCTCTTAGATTGCCTTCTGAGTGTGGTACTGTTTGTGATAAACTTGTCCTCCTCATCTCCTAGATAGTCTTCTGAGTGTGGTACTGTTTGTGATAAACTTGTCCTCCTCACCTCCTAGATAGTCTTCCTCATCTCCTAGATTGTCTTCTGAGTGTGGTACTGTTTGTGGTAAACTTGTCCTCCTCATCTCCTAGATAGTCTTCCGAGTGTGGTACTGTTTGTGATAAACTTGTCCTCCTCACCTCCTAGATTGTCTTCCTCATCTCCTAGATTGTCTTCTGAGTGTGGTACTGTTTGTGATAAACTTGTCCTCCTCATCTCCTAGATAGTCTTCCGAGTGTGGTACTGTTTGTGATAAACTTGTCCTCCTCACCTCCTAGATTGTCTTCCTCATCTCCTAGATTGTCTTCTGAGTGTGGTACTGTTTGTGATAAACTTGTCCTCCTCATCTCCTAGATAGTCTTCCGAGTGTGGTACTGTTTGTGATAAACTTGTCCTCCTCACCTCCTAGATTGTCTTCCTCATCTCCTAGATTGTCTTCTGAGTGTGGTACTGTTTGTGATAAACTTGTCCTCCTCATCTCCTAGATAGTCTTCCGAGTGTGGTACTGTTTGTGATAAACTTGTCCTCCTCACCTCCTAGATTGTCTTCCTCATCTCCTAGATTGTCTTCTGAGTGTGGTACTGTTTGTGATAAACTTGTCCTCCTCACCTCCTAGATAGTCTTCCTCATCTCCTAGATTGTCTTCTGAGTGTGGTACTGTTTGTGATAAACTTGTCCTCCTCATCTCCTAGATTGTCCTCCTTATCTCCTAGATTGTCTTCTGAGTGTGGTACTGTTTGTGATAAACTTGTCTTCCTCATCTCCTAGATTGTCTTCTGAGTGTGGTACTGTTTGTGATAAACTTGTCCTCCTCATCTCCTAGATAGTCTTCTGAGTGTGGTACTGTTTGTGATAAACTTGTCCTCCTCACCTCCTAGATAGTCTTCCTCATCTCCTAGATTGTCTTCTGAGTGTGGTACTGTTTGTGATAAACTTGTCCTCCTCATCTCCTAGATAGTCTTCCGAGTGTGGTACTGTTTGTGATAAACTTGTCCTCCTCACCTCCTAGATTGTCTTCCTCATCTCCTAGATTGTCTTCTGAGTGTGGTACTGTTTGTGATAAACTTGTCCTCCTCATCTCCTAGATAGTCTTCCGAGTGTGGTACTGTTTGTGATAAACTTGTCCTCCTCACCTCCTATATTGTCTTCCTCATCTCCTAGATTGTCTTCTGAGTGTGGTACTGTTTGTGATAAACTTGTCCTCCTCACCTCCTAGATAGTCTTCCTCATCTCCTAGATTGTCTTCTGAGTGTGGTACTGTTTGTGATAAACTTGTCCTCCTCATCTCCTAGATAGTCTTCTGAGTGTGGTACTGTTTGTGATAAACTTGTCCTCCTCATCTCCTAGATTGTCTTCTGAGTGTGGTACTGTTTGTGATAAACTTGTCCTCCTCATCTCCTAGATAGTCTTCCGAGTGTGGTACTGTTTGTGATAAACTTGTCCTCCTCATCTCCTAGATAGTCTTCTGAGTGTGGTACTGTTTGTGATAAACTTGTCCTCCTCATCTCCTAGATTGTCCTCCTTATCTCCTAGATTGTCCTCCTCATCTCCTAGATTGTCTTCTGAGTGTGGTACTGTTTGTGATAAACTTGTCCTCCTCATCTCCTAGATAGTCTTCTGAGTGTGGTACTGTTTGTGATAAACTTGTCCTCCTCATCTCTTAGATTGTCTTCTGAGTGTGGTACTGTTTGTGATAAACTTGTCCTCCTCATCTCCTAGATTGTCCTCCTCATCTCTTAGATTGTCTTCCTCATCTCTTAGATTGTCTTCTGAATGTGGTACTGTTTGTGATAAACTTGTCCTCCTCACCTCCTAGATAGTCTTCCTCATCTCCTAGATTGTCTTCTGAGTGTGGTGCTGTTTGTGATAAACTTGTCCTCCTCATCTCTTAGATTGTCTTCTGAGTGTGGTACTGTTTGTGATAAACTTGTCCTCCTCATCTCTTAGATTGTCTTCTGAGTGTGGTACTGTTTGTGATAAACTTGTCCTCCTCATCTCTTAGATTGTCTTCTGAGTGTGGTACTGTTTGTGATAAACTTGTCCTCCTCATCTCCTAGATAGTCTTCTGAGTGTGGTACTGTTTGTGATAAACTTGTCCTCCTCATCTCCTAGATTGTCTTCCGAGTGTGGTACTGTTTGTGATAAACTTGTCCTCCTCATCTCTTAGATTGTCTTCTGAATGTGGTACTGTTTGTGATAAACTTGTCCTCCTCACCTCCTAGATAGTCTTCCTCATCTCCTAGATTGTCTTCTGAGTGTGGTACTGTTTGTGATAAACTTGTCCTCCTCATCTCTTAGATTGTCTTCTGAGTGTGGTACTGTTTGTGATAAACTTGTCCTCCTCATCTCTTAGATTGTCTTCTGAGTGTGGTACTGTTTGTGATAAACTTGTCCTCCTCATCTCTTAGATTGTCTTCTGAGTGTGGTACTGTTTGTGATAAACTTGTCCTCCTCATCTCCTAGATAGTCTTCTGAGTGTGGTACTGTTTGTGATAAACTTGTCCTCCTCATCTCCTAGATAGTCTTCTGAGTGTGGTACTGTTTGTGATAAACTTGTCCTCCTCATCTCTTAGATTGTCTTCTGAGTGTGGTACTGTTTGTGATAAACTTGTCCTCCTCATCTCCTAGATAGTCTTCTGAGTGTGGTACTGTTTGTGATAAACTTGTCCTCCTCATCTCCTAGATTGTCTTCCGAGTGTGGTACTGTTTGTGATAAACTTGTCCTCCTCATCTCTTAGATTGTCTTCTGAATGTGGTACTGTTTGTGATAAACTTGTCCTCCTCACCTCCTAGATAGTCTTCCTCATCTCCTAGATTGTCTTCTGAGTGTGGTACTGTTTGTGATAAACTTGTCCTCCTCATCTCTTAGATTGTCTTCTGAGTGTGGTACTGTTTGTGATAAACTTGTCCTCCTCATCTCTTAGATTGTCTTCTGAGTGTGGTACTGTTTGTGATAAACTTGTCCTCCTCATCTCTTAGATTGTCTTCTGAGTGTGGTACTGTTTGTGATAAACTTGTCCTCCTCATCTCTTAGATTGTCTTCTGAGTGTGGTACTGTTTGTGATAAACTTGTCCTCCTCATCTCCTAGATAGTCTTCTGAGTGTGGTACTGTTTGTGATAAACTTGTCCTCCTCATCTCCTAGATTGTCTTCTGAGTGTGGTACTGTTTGTGATAAACTTGTCCTCCTCATCTCCTAGATAGTCTTCCGAGTGTGGTACTGTTTGTGATAAACTTGTCCTCCTCATCTCCTAGATTGTCTTCCTCATCTCTTAGATTGTCTTCTGAATGTGGTACTGTTTGTGATAAACTTGTCCTCCTCACCTCCTAGATAGTCTTCCTCATCTCCTAGATTGTCTTCTGAGTGTGGTACTGTTTGTGATAAACTTGTCCTCCTCATCTCTTAGATTGTCTTCTGAGTGTGGTACTGTTTGTGATAAACTTGTCCTCCTCATCTCCTAGATAGTCTTCTGAGTGTGGTACTGTTTGTGATAAACTTGTCCTCCTCATCTCCTAGATAGTCTTCTGAGTGTGGTACTGTTTGTGATAAACTTGTCCTCCTCATCTCCTAGATAGTCTTCTGAGTGTGGTACTGTTTGTGATAAACTTGTCCTCCTCATCTCCTAGATAGTCTTCTGAGTGTGGTACTGTTTGTGATAAACTTGTCCTCCTCACCTCCTAGATAGTCTTCTGAGTGTGGTACTGTTTGTGATAAACTTGTCCTCCTCATCTCCTAGATAGTCTTCTGAGTGTGGTACTGTTTGTGATAAACTTGTCCTCCTCACCTCCTAGATAGTCTTCCTCATCTCCTAGATTGTCTTCTGAGTGTGGTACTGTTTGTGATAAACTTGTCCTCCTCATCTCCTAGATAGTCTTCTGAGTGTGGTACTGTTTGTGATAAACTTGTCCTCCTCATCTCCTAGATAGTCTTCTGAGTGTGGTACTGTTTGTGATAAACTTGTCCTCCTCACCTCCTAGATAGTCTTCCTCATCTCCTAGATTGTCTTCTGAGTGTGGTACTGTTTGTGATAAACTTGTCCTCCTCATCTCTTAGATTGTCTTCTGAGTGTGGTACTGTTTGTGATAAACTTGTCCTCCTCATCTCCTAGATAGTCTTCTGAGTGTGGTACTGTTTGTGATAAACTTGTCCTCCTCACCCCTAGATAGTCTTCCTCATCTCCTAGATTGTCTTCTGAGTGTGGTACTGTTTGTGATAAACTTGTCCTCCTCATCTCTTAGATTGTCTTCTGAGTGTGGTACTGTTTGTGATAAACTTGTCCTCCTCATCTCCTAGATAGTCTTCTGAGTGTGGTACTGTTTGTGATAAACTTGTCCTCCTCACCTCCTAGATTGTCCTCATCTCCTAGATTGTCTTCCTCATCTCTTAGATTGTCTTCTGAGTGTGGTACTGTTTGTGATAAACTTGTCCTCCTCACCTCCTAGATTGTCCTCATCTGCTAGATTGTCTTCCTCATCTCCTAGATTGTCTTCTGAGTGTGGTACTGTTTGTGATAAACTTGTCCTCCTCATCTCCTAGATTGTCTTCTGAGTGTGGTACTGTTTGTGATAAACTTGTCCTCCTCATCTCCTAGATTGTCTTCCGAGTGTGGTACTGTTTGTGATAAACTTGTCCTCCTCATCTCTTAGATTGTCTTCTGAATGTGGTACTGTTTGTGATAAACTTGTCCTCCTCACCTCCTAGATAGTCTTCCTCATCTCCTAGATTGTCTTCTGAGTGTGGTACTGTTTGTGATAAACTTGTCCTCCTCATCTCTTAGATTGTCTTCTGAGTGTGGTACTGTTTGTGATAAACTTGTCCTCCTCATCTCTTAGATTGTCTTCTGAGTGTGGTACTGTTTGTGATAAACTTGTCCTCCTCATCTCTTAGATTGTCTTCTGAGTGTGGTACTGTTTGTGATAAACTTGTCCTACTCATCTCTTAGATTGTCTTCTGAGTGTGGTACTGTTTGTGATAAACTTGTCCTCCTCATCTCCTAGATAGTCTTCTGAGTGTGGTACTGTTTGTGATAAACTTGTCCTCCTCATCTCCTAGATTGTCTTCTGAGTGTGGTACTGTTTGTGATAAACTTGTCCTCCTCATCTCCTAGATAGTCTTCCGAGTGTGGTACTGTTTGTGATAAACTTGTCCTCCTCACCTCCTAGATTGTCCTCATCTCATAGATTGTCTTCCTCATCTCTTAGATTGTCTTCTGAATGTGGTACTGTTTGTGATAAACTTGTCCTCCTCACCTCCTAGATAGTCTTCCTCATCTCCTAGATTGTCTTCTGAGTGTGGTACTGTTTGTGATAAACTTGTCCTCCTCATCTCTTAGATTGTCTTCTGAGTGTGGTACTGTTTGTGATAAACTTGTCCTCCTCATCTCCTAGATAGTCTTCTGAGTGTGGTACTGTTTGTGATAAACTTGTCCTCCTCATCTCCTAGATAGTCTTCTGAGTGTGGTACTGTTTGTGATAAACTTGTCCTCCTCATCTCCTAGATAGTCTTCTGAGTGTGGTACTGTTTGTGATAAACTTGTCCTCCTCATCTCCTAGATAGTCTTCTGAGTGTGGTACTGTTTGTGATAAACTTGTCCTCCTCATCTCCTAGATAGTCTTCTGAGTGTGGTACTGTTTGTGATAAACTTGTCCTCCTCACCTCCTAGATAGTCTTCTGAGTGTGGTACTGTTTGTGATAAACTTGTCCTCCTCATCTCCTAGATAGTCTTCTGAGTGTGGTACTGTTTGTGATAAACTTGTCCTCCTCACCTCCTAGATAGTCTTCCTCATCTCCTAGATTGTCTTCTGAGTGTGGTACTGTTTGTGATAAACTTGTCCTCCTCATCTCCTAGATAGTCTTCTGAGTGTGGTACTGTTTGTGATAAACTTGTCCTCCTCATCTCCTAGATAGTCTTCTGAGTGTGGTACTGTTTGTGATAAACTTGTCCCCCTCACCTCCTAGATAGTCTTCCTCATCTCCTAAATTGTCTTCTGAGTGTGGTACTGTTTGTGATAAACTTGTCCTCCTCATCTCTTAGATTGTCTTCTGAGTGTGGTACTGTTTGTGATAAACTTGTCCTCCTCATCTCCTAGATTGTCTTCTGAGTGTGGTACTGTTTGTGATAAACTTGTCCTCCTCATCTCTTAGATTGTCTTCTGAGTGTGGTACTGTTTGTGATAAACTTGTCCTCCTCATCTCCTAGATTGTCTTCTGAGTGTGGTACTGTTTGTGATAAACTTGTCCTCCTCATCTCCTAGATAGTCTTCTGAGTGTGGTACTGTTTGTGATAAACTTGTCCTCCTCACCCCTAGATAGTCTTCCTCATCTCCTAGATTGTCTTCTGAGTGTGGTACTGTTTGTGATAAACTTGTCCTCCTCATCTCTTAGATTGTCTTCTGAGTGTGGTACTGTTTGTGATAAACTTGTCCTCCTCATCTCCTAGATAGTCTTCTGAGTGTGGTACTGTTTGTGATAAACTTGTCCTCCTCATCTCCTAGATAGTCTTCCGAGTGTGGTACTGTTTGTGATAAACTTGTCCTCCTCACCTCCTAGATTGTCTTCCTCATCTCTTAGATTGTCTTCTGAGTGTGGTACTGTTTGTGATAAACTTGTCCTCCTCACCTCCTAGATTGTCCTCATCTCCTAGATTGTCTTCCTCATCTCCTAGATTGTCTTCTGAGTGTGGTACTGTTTGTGATAAACTTGTCCTCCTCATCTCCTAGATTGCCTTCTGAGTGTGGTACTGTTTGTGATAAACTTGTCCTCCTCATCTCCTAGATAGTCTTCTGAGTGTGGTACTGTTTGTGATAAACTTGTCCTCCTCATCTCCTAGATAGTCTTCTGAGTGTGGTACTGTTTGTGATAAACTTGTCCTCCTCATCTCCTAGATAGTCTTCTGAGTGTGGTACTGTTTGTGATAAACTTGTCCTCCTCATCTCCTAGATTGTCTTCTGAGTGTGGTACTGTTTGTGATAAACTTGTCCTCCTCATCTCCTAGATTGTCTTCTGAGTGTGGTACTGTTTGTGATAAACTTGTCCTCCTCACCTCCTAGATAGTCTTCCTCATCTCCTAGATTGTCTTCTGAGTGTGGTACTGTTTGTGATAAACTTGTCCTCCTCATCTCCTAGATAGTCTTCTGAGTGTGGTACTGTTTGTGATAAACTTGTCCTCCTCATCTCCTAGATAGTCTTCTGAGTGTGGTACTGTTTGTGATAAACTTGTCCTCCTCATCTCCTAGATAGTCTTCTGAGTGTGGTACTGTTTGTGATAAACTTGTCCTCCTCACCTCCTAGATAGTCTTCCTCATCTCCTAGATTGTCTTCTGAGTGTGGTACTGTTTGTGATAAACTTGTCCTCCTCATCTCCTAGATTGTCTTCTGAGTGTGGTACTGTTTGTGATAAACTTTTCCTCCTCATCTCCTAGATAGTCTTCTGAGTGTGGTACTGTTTGTGATAAACTTGTCCTCCTCACCCCTAGATAGTCTTCCTCATCTCCTAGATTGTCTTCTGAGTGTGGTACTGTTTGTGATAAACTTGTCCTCCTCATCTCTTAGATTGTCTTCTGAGTGTGGTACTGTTTGTGATAAACTTGTCCTCCTCATCTCCTAGATAGTCTTCTGAGTGTGGTACTGTTTGTGATAAACTTGTCCTCCTCATCTCCTAGATAGTCTTCCGAGTGTGGTACTGTTTGTGATAAACTTGTCCTCCTCACCTCCTAGATTGTCCTCATCTCCTAGATTGTCTTCCTCATCTCTTAGATTGTCTTCTGAGTGTGGTACTGTTTGTGATAAACTTGTCCTCCTCACCTCCTAGATTGTCCTCATCTCCTAGATTGTCTTCCTCATCTCCTAGATTGTCTTCTGAGTGTGGTACTGTTTGTGATAAACTTGTCCTCCTCATCTCCTAGATTGTCTTCTGAGTGTGGTACTGTTTGTGATAAACTTGTCCTCCTCATCTCCTAGATAGTCTTCTGAGTGTGGTACTGTTTGTGATAAACTTGTCCTCCTCATCTCTTAGATTGTCTTCTGAGTGTGGTACTGTTTGTGATAAACTTGTCCTCCTCATCTCCTAGATAGTCTTCTGAGTGTGGTACTGTTTGTGATAAACTTGTCCTCCTCATCTCCTAGATTGTCTTCCGAGTGTGGTACTGTTTGTGATAAACTTGTCCTCCTCATCTCTTAGATTGTCTTCTGAATGTGGTACTGTTTGTGATAAACTTGTCCTCCTCACCTCCTAGATAGTCTTCCTCATCTCCTAGATTGTCTTCTGAGTGTGGTACTGTTTGTGATAAACTTGTCCTCCTCATCTCTTAGATTGTCTTCTGAGTGTGGTACTGTTTGTGATAAACTTGTCCTCCTCATCTCTTAGATTGTCTTCTGAGTGTGGTACTGTTTGTGATAAACTTGTCCTCCTCATCTCTTAGATTGTCTTCTGAGTGTGGTACTGTTTGTGATAAACTTGTCCTCCTCATCTCTTAGATTGTCTTCTGAGTGTGGTACTGTTTGTGATAAACTTGTCCTCCTCATCTCCTAGATAGTCTTCTGAGTGTGGTACTGTTTGTGATAAACTTGTCCTCCTCATCTCCTAGATTGTCTTCTGAGTGTGGTACTGTTTGTGATAAACTTGTCCTCCTCACCTCCTAGATAGTCTTCCTCATCTCCTAGATTGTCTTCTGAGTGTGGTACTGTTTGTGATAAACTTGTCCTCCTCATCTCTTAGATTGTCTTCTGAGTGTGGTACTGTTTGTGATAAACTTGTCCTCCTCATCTCCTAGATAGTCTTCTGAGTGTGGTACTGTTTGTGATAAACTTGTCCTCCTCATCTCCTAGATTGTCTTCTGAGTGTGGTACTGTTTGTGATAAACTTGTCCTCCTCATCTCCTAGATAGTCTTCTGAGTGTGGTACTGTTTGTGATAAACTTGTCCTCCTCATCTCCTAGATAGTCTTCTGAGTGTGGTACTGTTTGTGATAAACTTGTCCTCCTCATCTCCTAGATAGTCTTCTGAGTGTGGTACTGTTTGTGATAAACTTGTCCTCCTCACCTCCTAGATAGTCTTCTGAGTGTGGTACTGTTTGTGATAAACTTGTCCTCCTCATCTCCTAGATAGTCTTCTGAGTGTGGTACTGTTTGTGATAAACTTGTCCTCCTCACCTCCTAGATAGTCTTCCTCATCTCCTAGATTGTCTTCTGAGTGTGGTACTGTTTGTGATAAACTTGTCCTCCTCATCTCCTAGATAGTCTTCTGAGTGTGGTACTGTTTGTGATAAACTTGTCCTCCTCATCTCCTAGATAGTCTTCTGAGTGTGGTACTGTTTGTGATAAACTTGTCCTCCTCACCTCCTAGATAGTCTTCCTCATCTCCTAGATTGTCTTCCGAGTGTGGTACTGTTTGTGATAAACTTGTCCTCCTCATCTCTTAGATTGTCTTCTGAGTGTGGTACTGTTTGTGATAAACTTGTCCTCCTCATCTCCTAGATTGTCTTCTGAGTGTGGTACTGTTTGTGATAAACTTGTCCTCCTCATCTCCTAGATAGTCTTCTGAGTGTGGTACTGTTTGTGATAAACTTGTCCTCCTCACCCCTAGATAGTCTTCCTCATCTCCTAGATTGTCTTCTGAGTGTGGTACTGTTTGTGATAAACTTGTCCTCCTCATCTCCTAGATAGTCTTCCTCATCTCTTAGATTGTCTTCTGAGTGTGGTACTGTTTGTGATAAACTTGTCCTCCTCATCTCCTAGATTGTCTTCTGAGTGTGGTACTGTTTGTGATAAACTTGTCCTCCTCATCTCCTAGATAGTCTTCTGAGTGTGGTACTGTTTGTGATAAACTTGTCCTCCTCACCCCTAGATAGTCTTCCTCATCTCCTAGATAGTCTTCTGAGTGTGGTACTGTTTGTGATAAACTTGTCCTCCTCATCTCCTAGATAGTCTTCTGAGTGTGGTACTGTTTGTGATAAACTTGTCCCCCTCACCTCCTAGATAGTCTTCCTCATCTCCTAAATTGTCTTCTGAGTGTGGTACTGTTTGTGATAAACTTGTCCTCCTCATCTCTTAGATTGTCTTCTGAGTGTGGTACTGTTTGTGATAAACTTGTCCTCCTCATCTCCTAGATTGTCTTCTGAGTGTGGTACTGTTTGTGATAAACTTGTCCTCCTCATCTCTTAGATTGTCTTCTGAGTGTGGTACTGTTTGTGATAAACTTGTCCTCCTCATCTCCTAGATTGTCTTCTGAGTGTGGTACTGTTTGTGATAAACTTGTCCTCCTCATCTCCTAGATAGTCTTCTGAGTGTGGTACTGTTTGTGATAAACTTGTCCTCCTCACCCCTAGATAGTCTTCCTCATCTCCTAGATTGTCTTCTGAGTGTGGTACTGTTTGTGATAAACTTGTCCTCCTCATCTCTTAGATTGTCTTCTGAGTGTGGTACTGTTTGTGATAAACTTGTCCTCCTCATCTCCTAGATAGTCTTCTGAGTGTGGTACTGTTTGTGATAAACTTGTCCTCCACATCTCCTAGATAGTCTTCCGAGTGTGGTACTGTTTGTGATAAACTTGTCCTCCTCACCTCCTAGATTGTCTTCCTCATCTCTTAGATTGTCTTCTGAGTGTGGTACTGTTTGTGATAAACTTGTCCTCCTCACCTCCTAGATTGTCCTCATCTCCTAGATTGTCTTCCTCATCTCCTAGATTGTCTTCTGAGTGTGGTACTGTTTGTGATAAACTTGTCCTCCTCATCTCCTAGATAGTCTTCTGAGTGTGGTACTGTTTGTGATAAAGTTGTCCTCCTCACCCCTAGATAGTCCTCCTCATCTCCTAGATTGTCTTCTGAGTGTGGTACTGTTTGTGATAAACTTGTCCTCCTCACCTCCTAGATTGTCTTCCTCATCTCCTAGATTGTCTTCTGAGTGTGGTACTGTTTGTGATAAACTTGTCCTCCTCACCTCCTAGATAGTCTTCCTCATCTCCTAGATTGTCTTCTGAGTGTGGTACTGTTTGTGATAAACTTGTCCTCCTCATCTCCTAGATTGTCTTCTGAGTGTGGTACTGTTTGTGATAAACTTGTCCTCCTCATCTCCTAGATTGTCTTCTGAGTGTGGTACTGTTTGTGATAAACTTGTCCTCCTCACCTCCTAGATAGTCTTCCTCATCTCTTAGATTGTCTTCTGAGTGTGGTACTGTTTGTGATAAACTTGTCCTCCTCATCTCCTAGATAGTCTTCTGAGTGTGGTACTGTTTGTGATAAACTTGTCCTCCTCATCTCCTAGATAGTCTTCTGAGTGTGGTACTGTTTGTGATAAACTTGTCCTCCTCATCTCCTAGATAGTCTTCTGAGTGTGGTACTGTTTGTGATAAACTTGTCCTCCTCACCTCCTAGATAGTCTTCCTCATCTCCTAGATTGTCTTCTGAGTGTGGTACTGTTTGTGATAAACTTGTCCTCCTCATCTCCTAGATTGTCTTCTGAGTGTGGTACTGTTTGTGATAAACTTTTCCTCCTCATCTCCTAGATAGTCTTCTGAGTGTGGTACTGTTTGTGATAAACTTGTCCTCCTCACCCCTAGATAGTCTTCCTCATCTCCTAGATTGTCTTCTGAGTGTGGTACTGTTTGTGATAAACTTGTCCTCCTCATCTCTTAGATTGTCTTCTGAGTGTGGTACTGTTTGTGATAAACTTGTCCTCCTCATCTCCTAGATAGTCTTCTGAGTGTGGTACTGTTTGTGATAAACTTGTCCTCCTCATCTCCTAGATAGTCTTCCGAGTGTGGTACTGTTTGTGATAAACTTGTCCTCCTCACCTCCTAGATTGTCCTCATCTCCTAGATTGTCTTCCTCATCTCTTAGATTGTCTTCTGAGTGTGGTACTGTTTGTGATAAACTTGTCCTCCTCACCTCCTAGATTGTCCTCATCTCCTAGATTGTCTTCCTCATCTCCTAGATTGTCTTCTGAGTGTGGTACTGTTTGTGATAAACTTGTCCTCCTCATCTCCTAGATTGTCTTCTGAGTGTGGTACTGTTTGTGATAAACTTGTCCTCCTCATCTCCTAGATAGTCTTCTGAGTGTGGTACTGTTTGTGATAAACTTGTCCTCCTCATCTCTTAGATTGTCTTCTGAGTGTGGTACTGTTTGTGATAAACTTGTCCTCCTCATCTCCTAGATAGTCTTCCGAGTGTGGTACTGTTTGTGATAAACTTGTCCTCCTCATCTCCTAGATTGTCTTCCGAGTGTGGTACTGTTTGTGATAAACTTGTCCTCCTCATCTCTTAGATTGTCTTCTGAATGTGGTACTGTTTGTGATAATCTTGTCCTCCTCACCTCCTAGATAGTCTTCCTCATCTCCTAGATTGTCTTCTGAGTGTGGTACTGTTTGTGATAAACTTGTCCTCCTCATCTCTTAGATTGTCTTCTGAGTGTGGTACTGTTTGTGATAAACTTGTCCTCCTCATCTCTTAGATTGTCTTCTGAGTGTGGTACTGTTTGTGATAAACTTGTCCTCCTCATCTCTTAGATTGTCTTCTGAGTGTGGTACTGTTTGTGATAAACTTTTCCTCCTCATCTCTTAGATTGTCTTCTGAGTGTGGTACTGTTTGTGATAAACTTGTCCTCCTCATCTCCTAGATAGTCTTCTGAGTGTGGTACTGTTTGTGATAAACTTGTCCTCCTCATCTCCTAGATTGTCTTCTGAGTGTGGTACTGTTTGTGATAAACTTGTCCTCCTCACCTCCTAGATAGTCTTCCTCATCTCCTAGATTGTCTTCTGAGTGTGGTACTGTTTGTGATAAACTTGTCCTCCTCATCTCTTAGATTGTCTTCTGAGTGTGGTACTGTTTGTGATAAACTTGTCCTCCTCATCTCCTAGATAGTCTTCTGAGTGTGGTACTGTTTGTGATAAACTTGTCCTCCTCATCTCCTAGATTGTCTTCTGAGTGTGGTACTGTTTGTGATAAACTTGTCCTCCTCATCTCCTAGATAGTCTTCTGAGTGTGGTACTGTTTGTGATAAACTTGTCCTCCTCATCTCCTAGATAGTCTTCTGAGTGTGGTACTGTTTGTGATAAACTTGTCCTCCTCATCTCCTAGATAGTCTTCTGAGTGTGGTACTGTTTGTGATAAACTTGTCCTCCTCACCTCCTAGATAGTCTTCTGAGTGTGGTACTGTTTGTGATAAACTTGTCCTCCTCATCTCCTAGATAGTCTTCTGAGTGTGGTACTGTTTGTGATAAACTTGTCCTCCTCACCTCCTAGATAGTCTTCCTCATCTCCTAGATTGTCTTCTGAGTGTGGTACTGTTTGTGATAAACTTGTCCTCCTCATCTCCTAGATAGTCTTCTGAGTGTGGTACTGTTTGTGATAAACTTGTCCTCCTCATCTCCTAGATAGTCTTCTGAGTGTGGTACTGTTTGTGATAAACTTGTCCTCCTCACCTCCTAGATAGTCTTCCTCATCTCCTAGATTGTCTTCCGAGTGTGGTACTGTTTGTGATAAACTTGTCCTCCTCATCTCTTAGATTGTCTTCTGAGTGTGGTACTGTTTGTGATAAACTTGTCCTCCTCATCTCCTAGATTGTCTTCTGAGTGTGGTACTGTTTGTGATAAACTTGTCCTCCTCATCTCCTAGATAGTCTTCTGAGTGTGGTACTGTTTGTGATAAACTTGTCCTCCTCACCTCCTAGATAGTCTTCCTCATCTCCTAGATTGTCTTCTGAGTGTGGTACTGTTTGTGATAAACTTGTCCTCCTCATCTCCTAGATAGTCTTCCTCATCTCTTAGATTGTCTTCTGAGTGTGGTACTGTTTGTGATAAACTTGTCCTCCTCATCTCCTAGATTGTCTTCCGAGTGTGGTACTGTTTGTGATAAACTTGTCCTCCTCATCTCCTAGATAGTCTTCTGAGTGTGGTACTGTTTGTGATAAACTTGTCCTCATCTCCTAGATTGTCTTCTGAGTGTGGTACTGTTTGTGATAAACTTGTCCTCCTCATCTCCTAGATTGTCTTCTGAGTGTGGTACTGTTTGTGATAAACTTGTCCTCCTCATCTTTAGATTGCCTTCTGAGTGTGGTACTGTTTGTGATAAACTTGTCCTCATCTTTAGATTGCCTTCTGAGTGTGGTACTGTTTGTGATAAACTTGTCCTCCTCATCTCCTAGATTGTCTTCCTCATCTCCTAGATTGTCCTCCTCATCTCCTAGATTGTCTTCTGAGTGTGGTACTGTTTGTGATAAACTTGTCCTCCTCATCTTTAGATTGCCTTCTGAGTGTGGTACTGTTTGTGATAAACTTGTCCTCCTCATCTCCTAGATTGTCCTCCTCATCTCCTAGTTTGTCCTCATCTCCTAGATTGTCTTCCTCATCTCCTAGATTGTCGTCCTCATCTCCTAGATTGTCCTCATCTCCTAGATTGTCTTCCTCATCTCTTAGATTGTCTTCTGAGTGTGGTACTGTTTGTGATAAACTTGTCCTCCTCATCTCCTAGATAGTCTTCTGAGTGTGGTACTGTTTGTGATAAACTTGTCCTCCTCATCTCCTAGATAGTCTTCTGAGTGTGGTACTGTTTGTGATAAACTTGTCCTCCTCATCTCCTAGATAGTCTTCTGAGTGTGGTACTGTTTGTGATAAACTTGTCCTCCTCACCTCCTAGATAGTCTTCTGAGTGTGGTACTGTTTGTGATAAACTTGTCCTCCTCATCTCCTAGATAGTCTTCTGAGTGTGGTACTGTTTGTGATAAACTTGTCCTCCTCACCTCCTAGATAGTCTTCCTCATCTCCTAGATTGTCTTCTGAGTGTGGTACTGTTTGTGATAAACTTGTCCTCCTCATCTCCTAGATAGTCTTCTGAGTGTGGTACTGTTTGTGATAAACTTGTCCTCCTCATCTCCTAGATAGTCTTCTGAGTGTGGTACTGTTTGTGATAAACTTGTCCTCCTCACCTCCTAGATAGTCTTCCTCATCTCCTAGATTGTCTTCCGAGTGTGGTACTGTTTGTGATAAACTTGTCCTCCTCATCTCTTAGATTGTCTTCTGAGTGTGGTACTGTTTGTGATAAACTTGTCCTCCTCATCTCCTAGATTGTCTTCTGAGTGTGGTACTGTTTGTGATAAACTTGTCCTCCTCATCTCCTAGATAGTCTTCTGAGTGTGGTACTGTTTGTGATAAACTTGTCCTCCTCACCCCTAGATAGTCTTCCTCATCTCCTAGATTGTCTTCTGAGTGTGGTACTGTTTGTGATAAACTTGTCCTCCTCATCTCCTAGATAGTCTTCCTCATCTCTTAGATTGTCTTCTGAGTGTGGTACTGTTTGTGATAAACTTGTCCTCCTCATCTCCTAGATTGTCTTCTGAGTGTGGTACTGTTTGTGATAAACTTGTCCTCCTCATCTCCTAGATAGTCTTCTGAGTGTGGTACTGTTTGTGATAAACTTGTCCTCCTCACCCCTAGATAGTCTTCCTCATCTCCTAGATAGTCTTCTGAGTGTGGTACTGTTTGTGATAAACTTGTCCTCCTCATCTCCTAGATAGTCTTCTGAGTGTGGTACTGTTTGTGATAAACTTGTCCCCCTCACCTCCTAGATAGTCTTCCTCATCTCCTAAATTGTCTTCTGAGTGTGGTACTGTTTGTGATAAACTTGTCCTCCTCATCTCTTAGATTGTCTTCTGAGTGTGGTACTGTTTGTGATAAACTTGTCCTCCTCATCTCCTAGATTGTCTTCTGAGTGTGGTACTGTTTGTGATAAACTTGTCCTCCTCATCTCTTAGATTGTCTTCTGAGTGTGGTACTGTTTGTGATAAACTTGTCCTCCTCATCTCCTAGATTGTCTTCTGAGTGTGGTACTGTTTGTGATAAACTTGTCCTCCTCATCTCCTAGATAGTCTTCTGAGTGTGGTACTGTTTGTGATAAACTTGTCCTCCTCACCCCTAGATAGTCTTCCTCATCTCCTAGATTGTCTTCTGAGTGTGGTACTGTTTGTGATAAACTTGTCCTCCTCATCTCTTAGATTGTCTTCTGAGTGTGGTACTGTTTGTGATAAACTTGTCCTCCTCATCTCCTAGATAGTCTTCTGAGTGTGGTACTGTTTGTGATAAACTTGTCCTCCACATCTCCTAGATAGTCTTCCGAGTGTGGTACTGTTTGTGATAAACTTGTCCTCCTCACCTCCTAGATTGTCTTCCTCATCTCTTAGATTGTCTTCTGAGTGTGGTACTGTTTGTGATAAACTTGTCCTCCTCACCTCCTAGATTGTCCTCATCTCCTAGATTGTCTTCCTCATCTCCTAGATTGTCTTCTGAGTGTGGTACTGTTTGTGATAAACTTGTCCTCCTCATCTCCTAGATAGTCTTCTGAGTGTGGTACTGTTTGTGATAAAGTTGTCCTCCTCACCCCTAGATAGTCCTCCTCATCTCCTAGATTGTCTTCTGAGTGTGGTACTGTTTGTGATAAACTTGTCCTCCTCACCTCCTAGATTGTCTTCCTCATCTCCTAGATTGTCTTCTGAGTGTGGTACTGTTTGTGATAAACTTGTCCTCCTCACCTCCTAGATAGTCTTCCTCATCTCCTAGATTGTCTTCTGAGTGTGGTACTGTTTGTGATAAACTTGTCCTCCTCATCTCCTAGATTGTCTTCTGAGTGTGGTACTGTTTGTGATAAACTTGTCCTCCTCATCTCCTAGATTGTCTTCTGAGTGTGGTACTGTTTGTGATAAACTTGTCCTCCTCACCTCCTAGATAGTCTTCCTCATCTCTTAGATTGTCTTCTGAGTGTGGTACTGTTTGTGATAAACTTGTCCTCCTCATCTCCTAGATAGTCTTCTGAGTGTGGTACTGTTTGTGATAAACTTGTCCTCCTCATCTCCTAGATAGTCTTCTGAGTGTGGTACTGTTTGTGATAAACTTGTCCTCCTCATCTCCTAGATAGTCTTCTGAGTGTGGTACTGTTTGTGATAAACTTGTCCTCCTCACCTCCTAGATAGTCTTCCTCATCTCCTAGATTGTCTTCTGAGTGTGGTACTGTTTGTGATAAACTTGTCCTCCTCATCTCCTAGATTGTCTTCTGAGTGTGGTACTGTTTGTGATAAACTTTTCCTCCTCATCTCCTAGATAGTCTTCTGAGTGTGGTACTGTTTGTGATAAACTTGTCCTCCTCACCCCTAGATAGTCTTCCTCATCTCCTAGATTGTCTTCTGAGTGTGGTACTGTTTGTGATAAACTTGTCCTCCTCATCTCTTAGATTGTCTTCTGAGTGTGGTACTGTTTGTGATAAACTTGTCCTCCTCATCTCCTAGATAGTCTTCTGAGTGTGGTACTGTTTGTGATAAACTTGTCCTCCTCATCTCCTAGATAGTCTTCCGAGTGTGGTACTGTTTGTGATAAACTTGTCCTCCTCACCTCCTAGATTGTCCTCATCTCCTAGATTGTCTTCCTCATCTCTTAGATTGTCTTCTGAGTGTGGTACTGTTTGTGATAAACTTGTCCTCCTCACCTCCTAGATTGTCCTCATCTCCTAGATTGTCTTCCTCATCTCCTAGATTGTCTTCTGAGTGTGGTACTGTTTGTGATAAACTTGTCCTCCTCATCTCCTAGATTGTCTTCTGAGTGTGGTACTGTTTGTGATAAACTTGTCCTCCTCATCTCCTAGATAGTCTTCTGAGTGTGGTACTGTTTGTGATAAACTTGTCCTCCTCATCTCTTAGATTGTCTTCTGAGTGTGGTACTGTTTGTGATAAACTTGTCCTCCTCATCTCCTAGATAGTCTTCCGAGTGTGGTACTGTTTGTGATAAACTTGTCCTCCTCATCTCCTAGATTGTCTTCCGAGTGTGGTACTGTTTGTGATAAACTTGTCCTCCTCATCTCTTAGATTGTCTTCTGAATGTGGTACTGTTTGTGATAAACTTGTCCTCCTCACCTCCTAGATAGTCTTCCTCATCTCCTAGATTGTCTTCTGAGTGTGGTACTGTTTGTGATAAACTTGTCCTCCTCATCTCTTAGATTGTCTTCTGAGTGTGGTACTGTTTGTGATAAACTTGTCCTCCTCATCTCTTAGATTGTCTTCTGAGTGTGGTACTGTTTGTGATAAACTTGTCCTCCTCATCTCTTAGATTGTCTTCTGAGTGTGGTACTGTTTGTGATAAACTTTTCCTCCTCATCTCTTAGATTGTCTTCTGAGTGTGGTACTGTTTGTGATAAACTTGTCCTCCTCATCTCCTAGATAGTCTTCTGAGTGTGGTACTGTTTGTGATAAACTTGTCCTCCTCATCTCCTAGATTGTCTTCTGAGTGTGGTACTGTTTGTGATAAACTTGTCCTCCTCACCTCCTAGATAGTCTTCCTCATCTCCTAGATTGTCTTCTGAGTGTGGTACTGTTTGTGATAAACTTGTCCTCCTCATCTCTTAGATTGTCTTCTGAGTGTGGTACTGTTTGTGATAAACTTGTCCTCCTCATCTCCTAGATAGTCTTCTGAGTGTGGTACTGTTTGTGATAAACTTGTCCTCCTCATCTCCTAGATTGTCTTCTGAGTGTGGTACTGTTTGTGATAAACTTGTCCTCCTCATCTCCTAGATAGTCTTCTGAGTGTGGTACTGTTTGTGATAAACTTGTCCTCCTCATCTCCTAGATAGTCTTCTGAGTGTGGTACTGTTTGTGATAAACTTGTCCTCCTCATCTCCTAGATAGTCTTCTGAGTGTGGTACTGTTTGTGATAAACTTGTCCTCCTCACCTCCTAGATAGTCTTCTGAGTGTGGTACTGTTTGTGATAAACTTGTCCTCCTCATCTCCTAGATAGTCTTCTGAGTGTGGTACTGTTTGTGATAAACTTGTCCTCCTCACCTCCTAGATAGTCTTCCTCATCTCCTAGATTGTCTTCTGAGTGTGGTACTGTTTGTGATAAACTTGTCCTCCTCATCTCCTAGATAGTCTTCTGAGTGTGGTACTGTTTGTGATAAACTTGTCCTCCTCATCTCCTAGATAGTCTTCTGAGTGTGGTACTGTTTGTGATAAACTTGTCCTCCTCACCTCCTAGATAGTCTTCCTCATCTCCTAGATTGTCTTCCGAGTGTGGTACTGTTTGTGATAAACTTGTCCTCCTCATCTCTTAGATTGTCTTCTGAGTGTGGTACTGTTTGTGATAAACTTGTCCTCCTCATCTCCTAGATTGTCTTCTGAGTGTGGTACTGTTTGTGATAAACTTGTCCTCCTCATCTCCTAGATAGTCTTCTGAGTGTGGTACTGTTTGTGATAAACTTGTCCTCCTCACCTCCTAGATAGTCTTCCTCATCTCCTAGATTGTCTTCTGAGTGTGGTACTGTTTGTGATAAACTTGTCCTCCTCATCTCCTAGATAGTCTTCCTCATCTCTTAGATTGTCTTCTGAGTGTGGTACTGTTTGTGATAAACTTGTCCTCCTCATCTCCTAGATTGTCTTCCGAGTGTGGTACTGTTTGTGATAAACTTGTCCTCCTCATCTCCTAGATAGTCTTCTGAGTGTGGTACTGTTTGTGATAAACTTGTCCTCATCTCCTAGATTGTCTTCTGAGTGTGGTACTGTTTGTGATAAACTTGTCCTCCTCATCTCCTAGATTGTCTTCTGAGTGTGGTACTGTTTGTGATAAACTTGTCCTCCTCATCTTTAGATTGCCTTCTGAGTGTGGTACTGTTTGTGATAAACTTGTCCTCATCTTTAGATTGCCTTCTGAGTGTGGTACTGTTTGTGATAAACTTGTCCTCCTCATCTCCTAGATTGTCTTCCTCATCTCCTAGATTGTCCTCCTCATCTCCTAGATTGTCTTCTGAGTGTGGTACTGTTTGTGATAAACTTGTCCTCCTCATCTTTAGATTGCCTTCTGAGTGTGGTACTGTTTGTGATAAACTTGTCCTCCTCATCTCCTAGATTGTCCTCCTCATCTCCTAGTTTGTCCTCATCTCCTAGATTGTCTTCCTCATCTCCTAGATTGTCGTCCTCATCTCCTAGATTGTCCTCCTCATCTCCTAGATTGTCCTCCTCATCTCCTAGATTGTCCTCCTCATCTCCTAGTTTGTCCTCCTCATCTCCTAGATTTTCTTCCTCATCTCCTAGATTGTCGTCCTCATCTCCTAGATTGTCTTCCTCATCTCCTAGATTGTCCTCCTCATCTCCTAGATTGTCTTCCTCATCTCCTAGATTGTCCTCCTCATCTCCTAGATTGTCCTCCTCATCTCCTAGATTGTCCTCCTCATCTCCTAGATTGTCGTCCTCATCTCCTAGATTGTCGTCCTCATCTCCTAGATTGTCTTCCTCATCTCCTAGATTGTCCTCCTCATCTCCTAGATTGTCCTCCTCATCTCCTAGATTGTCTTCCTCATCTCCTAGATTGTCCTCCTCATCTCCTAGATTGTCGTCCTCATCTCCTAGATTGTCGTCCTCATCTCCTAGATTGTCCTCCTCATCTCCTAGATTGTCTTCCTCATCTCCTAGATTGTCGTCCTCATCTCCTAGATTGTCTTCCTCATCTCCTAGATTTTCTTCCTCATCTCCTAGATTGTCCTCCTCATCTCCTAGATTGTCGTCCTCATCTCCTAGATTGTCGTCCTCATCTCCTAGATTGTCCTCCTCATCTCCTAGATTGTCCTCCTCATCTCCTAGATTGTCGTCCTCATCTCCTAGATTGTCTTCCTCATCTCCTAGATTGTCTTCCTCATCTCCTAGATTGTCCTCCTCATCTCCTAGATTGTCCTCATCTCCTAGATTGTCCTCCTCATCTCCTAGATTGTCCTCCTCATCTCCTAGATTGTCGTCCTCATCTCCTAGATTGTCTTCCTCATCTCCTAGATTGTCCTCCTCATCTCCTAGATTGTCTTCCTCATCTCCTAGATTGTCTTCCTCATCTCCTAGATTGTCTTCCTCATCTCCTAGATTGTCCTCCTCATCTCCTAGATTGTCCTCCTCATCTCCTAGATTGTCCTCCTCATCTCCTAGATTGTCCTCCTCATCTCCTAGATTGTCCTCCTCATCTCCTAGATTGTCGTCCTCATCTCCTAGATTGTCTTCCTCATCTCCTAGATTGTCTTCCTCATCTCCTAGATTGTCCTCCTCATCTCCTAGATTGTCCTCATCTCCTAGATTGTCCTCCTCATCTCCTAGATTGTCCTCCTCATCTCCTAGATTGTCGTCCTCATCTCCTAGATTGTCTTCCTCATCTCCTAGATTGTCCTCCTCATCTCCTAGATTGTCTTCCTCATCTCCTAGATTGTCTTCCTCATCTCCTAGATTGTCTTCCTCATCTCCTAGATTGTCCTCCTCATCTCCTAGATTGTCCTCCTCATCTCCTAGATTGTCCTCCTCATCTCCTAGATTGTCCTCCTCATCTCCTAGATTGTCCTCCTCATCTCCTAGATTGTCTTCCTCATCTCCTAGATTGTCTTCCTCATCTCCTAGATTGTCTTCCTCATCTCCTAGATTGTCCTCCTCATCTCCTAGATTGTCCTCATCTCCTAGATTGTCTTCTGAGTGTGGTACTGTTTGTGATAAACTTGTCCTCCTCATCTCCTAGATTGTCTTCTGAGTGTGGTACTGTTTGTGATAAACTTGTCCTCCTCATCTTTAGATTGCCTTCTGAGTGTGGTACTGTTTGTGATAAACTTGTCCTCCTCATCTCCTAGATTGTCCTCCTCATCTCCTAGATTGTCGTCCTCATCTCCTAGATTGTCCTCCTCATCTCCTAGATTGTCCTCATCTCCTAGATTGTCCTCCTCATCTCCTAGATTGTCCTCATCTCCTAGATTGTCTTCTGAGTGTGGTACTGTTTGTGATAAACTTGTCCTCCTCATCTCCTAGATTGTCTTCTGAGTGTGGTACTGTTTGTGATAAACTTGTCCTCCTCATCTCCTAGATTTTCCTCCACATCCCGTAGATTGTCTTCCGATGCGCTAATGTATTGTAGTGTTAGATGTCCGTGATCTCAGGTAAAATTCACAATTAGCAAATAAATTGGGAGCAGAGTTGAATATTTGAAGTCCTGTTCGGCAGTGATCTTGTCAATTGAACTTAATGATAAATTTATTTGTTATTTTAATCAAACAACATTCAGTATAAATGCGTGGCCAAATAATAGACGAACGAATCTGTGTCAAATCGCTTTTTGGTGAAATAAGAAATCTGGCGACGGCTCGGTCTTCATCATGAAGCCCAACATTCAGGAATGTCTTTTCAGTACCTGTGCAAACCGTATATTTAAAATGTTGGAATGACAGTGTCTATATGGACACTTAAAACCAAATACAATTCTGATGGTGGCAGTGGACATGGAATCTTTCTGGAAGAACAACTTCGTTTAAAACTTGAGGAAAATGATGTCTATATAAACCTGGATGTTCCTATAAGAGAGTTGATTGACAGAGAAGACCATACATCATGGATTTGATTCAAGCATATTTTATTGTCAAATATATGCAATAGGATTGAACACAAGTTTTACAACTTATATGAATTTCTCTCCAGTATCATACAAACATAGGTCTGAGAGAGCATGACGGATAATAAGTGTATAATCATTTATGGTATAGCAAAATTAAACGATAACAGATAAGTAAAATGAGGGGGGGTTACGTTCCTTCAGTGAATCGCCTACTGTTCTTAATGAATGCCTGTACTGCTTTCGATAACAACATATTTTGGGCTTGGTTTTTTTAGTCTCCAAATAGTAAAGTTCTAATATCTCTCTGAAAATTATGGTGGCGCAAAAAATTAAAGAGAACTGTCCTCTTTTCGATATGCAAGCGATAGTTCAAGAGAATTTTAGCCAGTACAACTTTACTTTTAAGGTTAATTTTAAATGAGTCAGATGTTCTGGTATTTCTGGTGTCGTTGTCTACGACTGTTCCAAAGATTTATGACAGACGGGATGAACGAAGATTGGTATAACGATAAGCGACATCTTGCGACAGTGTAGTCATTTCTGTTTCGAACAGGGTAGTTGGTAACATCACGAACCACAGGGGGTAGGTAATAAGTCACACAGATAAGATGGGGCGTGTCCATGGTACATATTATACATTAAGCATAACTTTTTGTGTTCCCGTCTACTTGATAATTTTTCCCTTCCCGTTTCTTGATATAAAGAATCCCTACTCGAATACGCAGTTAACCCAGTACCAATACGTGCTGCTTCTAGTTGTAATTTTTCTAGTCTGTCGTTGTCCGTCTGTGAACAATTGTCCCACACTTCGCAAGAATATTCTAACAAAGGTCTAATAAAAGTTAAGTAGATTTTTTCAAGAATTTCCCCTTTTAAAATAAATTTCAATTTTCTTAGAACACATAATTGCTTGGATGCCTTAGATAGTATGTAGTCAATATGTCGTGTTCATTTACCGTCAGAACTGAACACAATACTCAGATGTGCATGGAAGTCAACGCATAGTATGTCGGTTTGTCCAAACTTGAAGTTAAGATTTCCTTGTCGTCTACTATCAAATAGCATTATGTCAGTTTTATCTGGATTGAACGTTATTAGCCAGTCTTCACTCCACTTTTTAATGTTTGAGAGATCAGAATTAACCATGTCCTGCAAGTTTTGTAGATCGTTACTAGTATGTCCAAGAGATGTATCGTCTGCAAAAAGTCTACATATACCGTCTGTATGGTCAGATATGTCGTTAATATAAATTAGAAATAGTATGGGAACCAACACTGACCTCCGAGGGACACCAGCATACAAACAAACAACCTCTGATTCTGTGTTATTCAATACAACTTTCTGTTTTCTGTCAGTAAAATAAATTTTAAACCATTCCAAGATGTCGCCTCTCACACCACATTTCTCTAGTTTATAAATTAGACCTCTAATCCAGACACGATCAAATGCCTTACTTACATCGCAAAACGTCAATGTCAAAGGAGTCTGATTTTCAAATAGTTGATGTGTAGTGGAATATCCAGGGAGAAAGCCAGACTGAAGTTTATGTATATACGTATGGCGACTAATATGGTTAAAAACATATTTAAAGACAGTTCTCTCAAAAATTTTACTAACACAACTAAGAAGCGATATTGGTCTATAGTTCGAATGGATCGATTTGTCAGATTTCTTAAAAACTGCTATAACGTTAGCGAGTTTCCAAAACGACGGAAAACATTTCTTCCTTAGAGACAAATTAAAGTTTACAGAGTGGACGACAAATTGTGTTTTTAGTGGCAATTAACATACCGTGACTAATATCATCTGGTCGAGATGCTTTTTGCGGGTTCAGGCAAGAGATAATGTCATTTTTATGTCCTGTTCTGTTACAGTAATTTCGGTTAGAATCCCAGGTCCTCTGTCCGTCATGTAGGGGATATCTTTATTGTCGTTGTCTAAAGTAGCAATGGAGCAAAAATAGTCGCTTAATAGTTGCGCTTTTTCTTGATCTTCGAATTTATATACAGTATCATTTTCATGTACACAAATAGGGGGTAATGAATAAGTAAGGGAAGAATTCTTAAGCAGTTGCTTAATAGTTCGCCAATACATTTTTATGTTTGTTGTCTTGAGGTCAGAAAGCGATTCGCTAATTTTTTCGAAGTAAGACACTTTGCACTGTTTTTTTTAATATTGTTTACTTTATTGCGCTGACACTTGTACTTCAGCTCTGTACTACGAGTTTTTAGTCGGAGAAAATTCTGTCTAAGTCTGTCTCTTTTTCTAATTTCCTTTTTTAGTTCCGAAGATATTCATGGTTTATGGTTATGTCTAACAAGTATCGTCTTAAGGGGTATACATTCTTTAGCTATAGTAAGGAACTTATCAGTAAAATTAATACATTGCTTGTTCATAGAAAATATAAAAAAGCCTCATTGTATCCACTCCCAATACTAAATGTAAGACCTCCACCCATGGATTCAATAAGTCATGTGATCTATAATTGTGCAAATATGAATCTATCTAATACAATGATAAGAACATTACTGGTTAATATGAAAAAATATTTCCCTTTTGTAACCCAATTTAACATAAGACCCAATATCAAGGACCTCATAGACCATGAAGCATTCATCTGTACATGGTTGAATTTTAATATCACAATCATTTTGATTTTTAAATCTTCCCCATTGCCAGGCTTTAGCCAAATAGATACTGGCACATTCATTTATACCATTGCTGGGCTTTAACCAAATAGATACTGGCACATTCATTTATACCATTGCCAGGCTTTAACCAAATAGATACTGGCACATTCATTTGTACCATTGCCAGGCTTTAACCAAATAGATACTGGCACATTCATTTATACCATTGCCAGGCTTTAACCAAATAGATACTGGCACATTCATTTGTACCATTGCTGGGCTTTAACCAAATAAATACTGGCACATTCATTTATACCATTGCTGGGCTTTAACCAAATAAATACTGGCACATTCATTTGTACCATTGCTGGGCTTTAACCAAATAAATACTGGCACATTCATTTATACCATTGCTGGGCTTTAACCAAATAAATACTGGCACATTCATTTGTACCATTGCCAGGCTTTAACCAAATAAATACTGGCACATTCATTTATACCATTGCTGGGCTTTAACCAAATAGATACTGGCACATTCATTTGTACCATTGCCAGGCTTTAACCAAATAGATACTGGCACATTCATGTGTACCATTGCCAGGCTTTAACCAAATAGATACTGGCACATTCATTTATACCATTGCTGGGCTTTAACCAAATAAATACTGGCACATTCATTTATACCATTGCTGGGCTTTAACCAAATAGATACTGGCACATTCATTTATACCAGCTTGAATTTGTATATCATCATGAGGAATGGTGCCAAAAATACAATTGGTTGATTGACTGAAAGTCCACCAGTAACACTTGAGAAGTAAAACAATAACAAAACAAACTGAGTTCTTTAATGATCAATATTTAAAACAAATTGCTTAGTTCCAGTAAAAAGCAACTGACATTGTGTGTATTTTGTCTGATACAATAATCCTCATTATCTTTCAAAGGTCTTTGGATGTTCATGTTCTCTAGACATGTTTAATTTCTGAACAGGAACCGTATCACTGTAGACAAAATCCTTATGTTGTCATTTCTGTCAATATGTTGTTGGTTGGAACTCAGTTAAGCGGTTGAACTGGCATAGTTAACGTTAAAATCTATAATGAAAAAAACATAACATGTGAAGTCAGGTGCATTATCAAGTTTGTTTTTGAGATAAGATAAATATCAAGATATAACAATGGCATTCGGAAGAAGAAAGTTTGACTGTCGTCACCATGTCTTTGTTAACTGTTACAATAATCACACTTCCGTACTTTCCTCATTCATAACTTGTAACAAGAATAACATGACATGTGCAACTAGTGAAGCAGGAACTGCCCACCCATCCGGATCACCTGAATTCATCCCCGGTTTATAGTGGCATTCATGTTGCCCAATCTTTTAGTTTTCTGTGTAGTATTTTGTAGATCATTGTCATCTTTTGGTCATTGCATTGTCTGTTCTTCTCTGATTCACCTCTTCTGATTATACTTTAACTATCTTCAAACTTTCTTATTTGAGTTTTATTGGCAAGTAAAAGCGTTGACCGAAGTACATTTTGTATGAAACAAGGAAGCCTTGCAAATAAACTTTGTGTCGATGTTTCTACAACATTATAAAAGTTAAAAACTGCAAAATATGGCATTCAGTAAATATAATAACATTTCTATTATATATTTCAACATTCCGGAAGCAGACTAGGTTGAATGGTCGTGCACTTCATTGAATGTTGAAGTTTCAATTCCGCAGTCAATGTCCGTCTTTAAATATCACACATGGATTAAATGCATTAAATCGGATATAATGTAATTATTTGCTAAACAAAACATTTTCTTTTAATTTGTCGATTCAATAACATTTAACAACATTTTGTGTAGAGTAATACTTATGTAACCTTTCATTCACATTAAGAAACTTATTCTTCTCTTTTTAAATTAAACTCACTATATTGTTCAATCCCTCAAGATAGTGTAGGTTTGTTATTTATTAATAAAGCGTTTGAACTGTGGGAGACTCTAGCGTGACCAGACTACGAATATCATTGGAGGTTATTTGATTGCCATATTGTGTATTCTTTGATTTTAATTTTTCCAATACATTTTGTTTAATGTTTGAAATACCGAGATAAGTCAACCAGATATTGATGATTTGTCACAACGTTTTACATACTGTACAAATAATATCCTAATTAATTTGAGGCATAAACCAATGTCCAGCCAGTGCATTTAGACATTTCAGCAGCTTTCAAGTTCCTTAGAAAATGCTTTAGGATTTAACATAGATTAATTTACTTTTCAAGGTAATTCTTGCAAGATTTAAAAATCTAATATTACGTCTTTTGCCTGACATTTCGAAAAGCGAAAGCGGAATATATATAACCACATTTCCAATCCACGAGCTAAAACTAGTACTACATTCTTCTTTCAATGTAGCAATTCCTTCTGACCAGACAATATCAGTTTACAAACTATAAATCTTGTAGGTAAACCATTGGTGCCACTGGGATTGGCCTATGGGTGGAAATTTACGATGCCACAAGAATAGTGGGATATAATGGATTGGGTCGGAAAACGTGGCTTTGTAACTGGCCAAAACGACAACGCCTGAAAAAACATGCTTCTGTGGCTGCAATAAAACCAGGCGTTCATTACCTTTTGAGTCCTTGTATATAGGGATTTAAGAATTCACGAAAATGGAGCTTTTCCATGTGAAACAGTACATAGAAGTCAGATGAAAGTGATGCCGTCTTCTATCAGGACTATTGTCAAATGAAACATTAGTATTATGAATGCTTCACAACAAAAACTAAATAGGAAATGACATTAGCTCTCCCATAATGTTCATAAGTTTTCATTATTTACAGAAGAAACAGGCAAAATAAGAGATCTGAAATTCTTTCACTTGGGTAAGAACTTTTTTTTCCCTTTTATTTTATTATTCTCACGAGAAAAAAAGAATGTCTTACACTTGTGATAGACATTCCTACATCTCTTATAACACCCCATGGAAGAATAAATAATCACAACCCAGTCTGATATCAGTGTTTTACGTGTAGCCATAGTTAACAAGAAGAGACATGCATGCTTCATGCAAGTATGATAAAAACAAAATCCATTTGCAATCGAATTTTAAAGAAACAACTCTTTTATTACTGTTCGGCATCTCACAGTCACCGTGATCTATATTCAATGATTCATTGATTGGTGTTTAACGCCAACTTTAGCAGTATTTCAGCTATATCGTGGCGCTACATTCAATGATAAAAAGTCTACAATACTAGTACTGCAAAACTTAAAAAGTCATATAGATCACTGAGAAATGAAAGCATAACACGTCATCTATATGATAGCGATCAATACTTGTAATGAATTCACAGATAATGTTCTCTCATAATTCATTCAGTAGCGGTCACAATTTCAACTCAGTGTGCCTTTATTACCCGCCATAACTATAAACAAACATTTATATATAGTATGTGAAAAAAAACCCCCACAAATATGTCCACTTCATATGAATATTAGTGTGGTTCAGGATGGTAGGCATAAATCAACAATTTTAATTCTGATTAACAACCAAATCATTTAATTAAACAACCTTATTAAGAAAAAACTGCTGGGACGTGCTAATCTGGGTCACGGGTCACTGTAATCGGGCGGCTGTATCGAGAAACAGATACGGTGTTGAAAAAACTGTTGATACTCATAAAATATTGATAAATGCTATACAATTTTATGTTTGTCTTCAAGAAATATGATAGACAAAACCATGTGTGAAGTTTTATGACGAAATATCTCTGATTTCTATGTAAATTTACGAGTTGAAGTTACGGCTGTATCGAGAAACAGATACGGTGTTGAAAAAACTGTTGATACTCATACAATATTGATAAATGCAATAAAATTTTATGTTTGTCTTCAAGAAATATGATACACAAAACCATGTGTGAAGTTTTATGACGAAATATCTCCGATTTCTATGTAAATTTACGAGTTGAAGTGGGGAAACACCCACAGGTAATTTTAGCGATGTATTTTTATCTTGGACAAGAATAATGAGCGTCCTGATTGGATGACCAATTTAAAACACACTGACACCGCATGGTAAAAAGATGCATGTAAAAGAAATCTATGTTATATTTATTCATTTGTTTAATTCTGGAATATTGTTGATCATTGATTTAAACAAGAAACTAGAGGCTCAGGTGAGCCTGTATCGCTCACCTGACATAAATAAGTCCTCTTAAGAATGTCTGCATGCTGAATACATCTAAGTTACTATTCAAATCCCATACTGCCATAGGGTTCTATGTTAAAACTATGTCTGCTCATGGCAGCCATCTTGGATGAAGGTCGTGGTCACCGGACACAATTTTGAAAGTATACTACCCAAGGACCATCCATGCCATGTTTGCTTTAAATTGGCTGACTGGTTTCAGAAGAGAAGACTTTTAAACAATTTTCCCATAGGGTCCTATGTTAAAACTATGTCTGCTGACGGCGGCCATTTTGAACCGAGATCGGGATCACTGAACACAAATTTGGAAGTTGACCACCTAAGGACCATCGATGACATGTTTGCTATATTGGCTTACTAGTTTCAGAGGAGAAGATTTTAAAACATTTTTTCCCATAGGGTCCTATGTTAAAACTACAGTATGCCTGCTGAAGGTGGCCATCTTGGATGGAGGTCAGGGTCACTGGACACAATTTTGAAAATTGACCACTTAAGGACTATCCATGCCATGTTTGCTTTAAATTGGCTTACTGGTTTCAGAGAAGAAGATTTTTAAATATATTTCCCATAGGGTCCTATGTTAAAACTATGTTCGCTGATGGTTGCCATCTTGGATGGAGGTCGGGGTCACAGGACATAATTTTGAAAGTTGACCACCTAAGGACCATTCATCCCATGTTTGCTTTAAACTGACTTACTGGTTTCAGAGGAGAAGACTTTTAAACATTTTTTCCATAGGGTCCAATGTTAAAATTAAGTCGAGTCATGGCGGCCATCTTGAATTTCCGATCAGCAAACGATTCACAAGTTTAGTACAGGACCACCCAATGATCATTCCTGCAAAGCCACAATTCAATTGGCTTAGTGGTTTCTAACAAGAAGATTTTTTAAAATTTCGACCAATCAGAACACATTATAGGCCCTGGCAGCCATGTTGGATTTCCGATCAGCACCAAAAACACAAATCTTGTATATGACCATCCAATGAACATTTCTGCCAAGTTTGGTTCAAATCTGTTTTGTGGTTTCAGAAAAAAAGATGAAAATGTGAAATTCCCATAGGGTCCAATGTTAAACTAAGTCGAGTCATGGCGGCCATCTTGAATTTCCGATTGGCAAACGATTCACAAGTTTAGTACAGGACCACCCAATGATCATTCCTGCAAAGTCACAATTCAATTGGCTTAGTGGTTTCTAACAAGAAGATTTTTTAAATTTCGACCAATCAGAACACATTATGGGCCCTGGCAGCCATGTTGGATTTCCGATCAGCGCCAAAAACACAAATCTTATATATGACCATCCAATGAACATTTCTGCCAAGTTTGATTCAAATCTGTTTTGTGGTTTCAGAAAAAAAGATGAAAATGTGAAATTCCCATAGGGTCCAATGTTAAACTAAGTCGAGTCATGGCGGCCATCTTGAATTTCCGATTGGCAAACGATCCACAAGTTTAGTACAAGACCACCTAATGATCATTCCTGCAAAGTCACAATTCAATTGGCTTAGTGGTTTCTAACAAGAAGATTTTTTAAATTTCGACCAATCAGAACACATTATGGGCCCTGGCAGCCATGTTGGATTTCCGATCAGCGCCAAAAACACAAATCTTGTATATGACCATCCAATGAACATTTCTGCCAAGTTTGATTCAAATCTGTTTTGTGGTTTCAGAAAAAAAGATGAAAATGTGAAATTCCCATAGGGTCCAATGTTAAACTAAGTCGAGTCATGGCGGCCATCTTGAATTTCCGATCGGCAAACGATTCACAAGTTTAGTACAGGACCACCCAATGATCATTCCTGCAAAGTCACAATTCAATTGACTTAGTGGTTTCTGACAAGAAGATTTTTAAAATTTCAGCCAATGAGAACACATTATGGACCCTGGCAGCCATGTTGGATTTCAAATCATCACCAAAAACACAAATCTGGTAGAGGACCATCAAGTGAACATTTCTGGCAAGTTTGGCTGATTTCTGTTCAGCGGTTTCAGAGAAGAAGATTTAAATGTGAAAAGCTAACGGACGGACGGACGACGGACACTTATGACAAAAGCTCACATGGCCTATGGCCAGGTGAGCTAACAAAAAAAAAGGGGGGGGGGGGATTTTATTAGTGAATTTTACAGTTAAATAAATGTTATGTTTCGACAGTTTAAAGAGAAAAATAATAAATTGTAGCGACTAAAGCTTAAATCAGCGTTAAAAATTGAACAAATATCAGTGGTTTTGTAAATGAGATTTATTTTAAATAGAAAATCTGAATTTATTATTTATTAATTTATTATTAATGATACAATTTTATATCCCTTGGGAGGGGGAGGGGGGGGGGCTATGATTTATATATGAAAAAACACCTATATGTACCCTTCATATGTATATAATTCTTATAGAATTAATGTATATCGTTTTCGTGCCTTTTGATTGGACAAGAGCACTGTCACCTGTTTGTTTTTGATCCGTTCATAACTGGATAAGAGCCGGAACTACTTTTTTAAAGCAAGCCTAAAATCAGTTTAATAATTAAAAAAACAAGTTTGTTATATTTTGATTGAAGAATTATAAGGATTAAACTGCTCTTTTCAGGAGTTATGAGTATCGGTAAACGGTGTGCATGCACTCACAAACATTACATTAACATCCTTCCGACGTTTATTCAATTTGTGAGTGCATCCTGATAAAAAGCACTTAATACTATAATAAATATGTTTTTATTTTGTTCTGATATAATCACAACTTTTTTTACACTTATGAGAAATAACCCTACCGCCAACCAGAGATTATATTTACACTTTTGAGATGACCTCTATTTATACATACTCTTGTTTTCTTGTTAAACTGTGCACCACATTCTTCTTGTATAAGATCGTAAGGTAGATAAATATCTAAGTAGTATACATTAGACCTGGTCTGTAGTAAAATTCTATCTTCTCCAATATCTAGTTCTATTGAATTGGTAGCTTTCTGTAATAATTCAATAAAGGTTAGAAAATACCGAAGGGGCAATACAAAATGAGAAAGACCTGGCAACATAGGGTGCACAAGACGAAGAAAAACAAACAAAATCACAACATAATATGTGTTGGACATCACTACATGCAAACAAACACAAATAACGTAAATAAGACATGTGTCGTCCTACAAACAAATGGAGGTATAGACGAACCGAACATCGTTTTTATGCAGAAATCGTAATGGACATCACAACACAGAACATAAAGACACATAATATAGGACAACACAAAAAAACTAAGTATGTATATGTAAAATTACATGTAAATATAGTGATACCTGATGAAGGGGTGTCCGCCCGATAGCCCAATAGTCCGATAGTCCGAAGGCCCAATAGTCCGAAGGTCCGATAGTCCGAAAGCCCAATAGTTGTAAACAAATTAATTTATTTAGAATGATTTTGAATCTGCCAGCTTTCTTGTAATTAAAGGTAACCCGGACAATTATGACGACCACGGGGTTTTTCTAACGATTGGACAAAAAAACCCCAATACATTGACCACATACCTGGTACACCCCCATCTAGCAAGGAAATGCTTATTGCCAATGGTACACTTCCTTTTCACTAACAGAACGAGTTTTAGTTTCCATACGCCGAATATTGGCATTTAAGATATAGCCATTACTTGGAGTCATTCGTATGTCCGATAACTTTCACCTGTTAAACTTCTTGAGAACCAATGAATAGAATTTTAAGAGATAGTCTGAACATAGCAAAGATATTGTCTAGGATTTACCGCACAAACGATGGTATATTTGTTGAATCTCAACAAACATGAACGATGGTGATATTTTTTTTATTAAAAAATATATAATTGATTATGCTGAGAATTTAATAAAATAATAAAATAATAATAGTAAGAATAAAATAATAATTGTAATAATAATTTTAGTAAGAGTATAAATATATTTAATCAGGTGTAAATTTAACTCAGTGAGTACACAGTGAGTTTGTACTCACTTTCTAAATAACAAGTCTGTCATTGGGTAAATAAAACAACACAAGTCACATGCAAAGTTACAAGCTAAGACATACAGGCATAAAAAGGAGGACTGTGTATAGATCTGAACAAGAACCCACGTGGCAAGTGCCTCTTTGGACTCTTGTTCAAGATCCACACACAGATGCTCCAACATAAAGCAGTATTTAAAAAAGAAGCAGCAGGTAAAAAAATAATACTGAATACTTAAAACTGGTACCAACATAATCAGTAAAAGCAGCACTGTCTAACTAAAAAATCAAAGAATATAAAATTTTCAAGCCAAACTAAAAAAACTTAAATAATTAAAAAATAAAAAAAATAAAAAAAAGAAGATGATTCAGATGAAGAAATTAAACGAATAAAGAAGGAGTTACAAGAGGTGAAAGATCAAAGGAAGAATTACAGAAAGCGAAAAAGAAGGAGAAATTAGTGAAAGAGCTGGAAGAACAAAAGAAACAGTTAAAAAAAGAAAAAGACAAAGACAAAGGTGAATTTGTTAAAGTTAAGAAAAACGTTAAAAATGATGTTGTAAAAGTAAAGAAAAATATTAAAGATGTTGAAGAACTAATTTTAAATAAATTGAGATCAGACAATGTAATTAAAACAAAAACAAAAAACAAGGTTAAGAAAATACTAGAATTAGAGTCTAGTGATACTGATAGTACATGTAGTAGTAGTAATAGTAGTAGCTCTGATAGTTCAAGCAGTAGTAGTAGTTCAGATAATTCTGTAAAGAAAATCAAAAAATATAAATCAAAGTCTAAACGAAAATCTGGTATTTATGACAAACCTTCTGATGAGGTGGTTAAAAATCAAATTCAGTCAAAGTTACAATATGAGTATGCAGGGTCAAAAAGGAGTTTTGAAGATTTAGAGTTTAATTTGTTTGTCGCTGGAGAACTAGAAATTATATCTGGTAACAAAATCAGTGACAAAGAAAAGAAAGGCAGAATTAAATTATTAAAGAAAATTTCATATTTTTATGAATGTACAATTCATAAAAATATGAAATTTTCTTTAATAATTTAATGGAAAGGCATTAAAAAGTTATATGCACACATAATTAGACAAATTGTAAACGGCTTGGCCAATTGGACACATGACTTTAGTGAAGTAGAAACACATTTGCTCATAAAATATGTAAAAATTTAACAGACGGGTAAACAAAGGGATCAAAAGAAAATTGCAAAAAAAGATGAACACGTGTTTTATTGCTCTTTTTATCAACGTAAAAAATGTTCTCAGTCAAATTCTCATTATGGAAAAATAAAGGGAATTGATCGATATTTACAACACATTTGTGCTACATGTTATAGGAAGGAAGGTAAAAAAATGTTTATATGGTTATTAAGTAACGAAGACAGAGAAATCTGTAAAAATCTTACAAATTTTATAGCAACTTGCCTTTCAATAAGAGATTTATCAGATAAGTAACTGAATATATTTATGTTCTATAACCAACAGTGCTGATTCATGTTTATATATATATATATGTATACCAGTGTATTTGTTTATATATAGTCACCCCCCTCCTAGAGGGTGTGCCGGGGGTAGAATAGGCACCAGGTTTCTCCGCCCTAGAGGCACTAGTCCTCTGAAAGGGGTCAACCCCGCGGGAACCCCGGGGTATAGAAATGGGACCGAGAGTTTCTTCGGCTTGAAGGGGCGTCCATCGGTTGTGCGGGATGTATAAATTCACAACCAACCCGTCCTGCGGATGAGACGTAAATAAAACCGATGTCCCGTGTTGAGAGATTGCCACCCTCTTCGCACGTTAAAGAACCCAGTGTAACAGCTCATTATGCTCATGATGAGTGGTCCATAAGAGACATGTTGCACTGGCTAAATTATCCGTCCCTACCCATCAGCTTTCCTTGTTTCGAGTCCCGTGGCGTTTAAATTTTTAAATGTTCTCGTCCTGAATATAGCTGAAAAATTGCTCGCTGGACGTTAAACATCAATCAATCAATCAATATATATAGTCTACAAATATTTGGGTATGACTCCCTCTGGTACAACTGTAGTATTGTTATTATTTTTTATTTTCCTTGTATTTCCTTGTTTTATTCTTTTGTTTGTTCTAGTTATTTGTGCATTCTTTCATACATGCATGTTCCTTATGGAGCTTTCTTTATTAATAAAGAATTTGAATTCGTATCATCCAGAATGTTCTGAGATGTGACCTCTTCAAAGAGCATGACTAGGTTATATAAAGGCAAAAAGTACATGTAGAGAGCAAACATACTTTGGCAACAGTTCAAAATTGATAGATAGTAAGCTTAATCCTTTAGCCGATATATTTTTACCATCATATATTAAAAACAAAGACAGTGTTTCAGATATTACAAAGTTTAAAGAGAAATGTGAAGGGTTTAGTAAAAAGCATAAACAGGTGCTTTGTGATGATTTAAGTTTAAATATAGAACTTATTGATACCAATGTAAAAGAAGATTTAAGTAATTATGAAATTGTAGAATTAAAAAAATTGTCACAATCTAAATTAAATGAAAAGGAATTGGCACACATTATTTATACACACAATAAAGTAGTAAATTCGGGATTGCCAAATTATCAAGGTTGTAAGATTCCAGTGAAAACTAGAATAAATGTTGATTTTTTTTAGAGAAAACTTATTAGATTATAAAGATAAGGTTATTTGTGAATACCTTGAATTTGGGGCACCAATAGGTTTTCAAGGTTGTTTAAATGTAAATGAGATAGACATTAAAAATCACTCAAAGGGGCTAGTGAGTTTTCTTCAGATATACATTTTGTATAAAAATATTTGAGAAAAGAAGCTTCATATGGTTCTATTATTGGTCCATTTGAATCAAATCCTTTTGATTGTCAGTTCAAAATATCTCCTTTGAATTCAGTTACAAAGAAAGACTCATCAGAAAGAAGGGTAATTTTGGATTTAAGTTTTCCTCCCTGGTGTTCAGTAAATGATAATATATCAAAGATATTTATTTGGGTGAAAAACTTGAAGTGATATATCCAAATATAGACGATTTGGTTGGTATTTTAAAAAATAAAGGGAGAGGCAGTCTCATATTTAAAAAAGATTTGAAA
This sequence comes from Bathymodiolus brooksi, assembly GCA_963680875.1. NCBI lineage: Eukaryota > Metazoa > Mollusca > Bivalvia > Mytilida > Modiolidae > Bathymodiolus > Bathymodiolus brooksi. Next base: position 36,420,066 of record OY804575.1, read on the forward strand.
AGGGCATACAGACAATTTCCGATTTGTCCAGGAGATTTGCACTTAGTGGGTTTTAATTGGAATGAATATTTATTTGCAGGTCGAGTTCTGCCTATGGGTCTGAGATCAAGTGCACAAATTTGTCAACGCATTACAACATCAATAAGATTCATGTATTTTAAATTGATGGTAAATTATTTAGATGATTTTGGGGAGCTGAGACAACAGAAAAAGCCTGGAAAGCATATGAGACTTTAGGAGAATTATTGATGTCTTGTGGTAGATAAAGCAGATAAAACAACGAAATTTTTTTTTAGGAGTAATATTTGACTCAGAAAAAATGACACTAGAAGTCACACCAGACAGAGTGGTAGAAATTTCGCTGCTGGTAGAATCTTGGTTAAAAAAGAAAAAAAATCATCTTTAAAAGAACTTCAATCTCTTTTAGGAAAGTTGCATTTTATAGCTGGTTGTGTTAGGGCTGGTCGAATATTTGTTAGTCGTCTTCTAAATTGGTTACGTTCAGCATTTCCTTCAGATACAGTTGGTAATAAACACAAAATTTACAGGTATATTCCAACAGAAATTAAAAAGGATTTGAAGTGGTGATATGAATTTTTACCAGTCTTTAATGGTGTTTCTATGATGGCTGTTGAAGAATGGTCTTATCCAGATACAGTTTTTGCATGTGATGCGTGTTTAGAGGGATTGGGTGGAATGTTTGAAGATCAATTTTTTCATGCTATTTTCCCTCCTTTTATTAGAGCAAAATTTGCATATTAATTGTTTAGAATTACCTACAATAGTTGTCTCCCTTAGAACATGGGGTAAATGTATGACTGGTAAGAGAATTCTGTTTTTTTTTGTGATAATGAGGCTTCGGTTCAAGATTCAAATTCGGGATCCACAAGAGATGCATTTATGCAAAATTGTTTAAGGGAGATTTGCTTTTACGCAGCAAATTTACAGTTTGAAGTCAAGGCTAAATACATTAGTGGAGAAAATAATCGCTTACCGGATTATTTGTCAAGATGGGAAATAGATTAAAAAAAAAAAAATACAGGACTTTATTCAAAAATAGTATAAGGGATCGTATTTGTCATGAAATTGATATTACTGATGATCACTTTAATTTCATTCATAAATGGTAATTAATTTTTTTATTTAATTTTTTTTTTACAGAATTAAAATTACTTCATCTACAATCAAAGATATCTGTAAGACATGCATTTGCAGAAGGCACAAATCAAAATTTGAAGATTCAATGGGAGACTTATTTTATGCTTTGTTTTTATTGTATTACAATAAGTAGAATTACAGAATTACTCTATAGAGGAAAGATAAATATAAGTAATATTGATATAGTTATTATTCATGTAGGAACTAATAATATTTCATCATGTGGATACAATCATTTCTTACTATGGGGATTTAATACACAAACTTAAATATAAAACAAATGCTCATATTGTCTATACTTCAATGCTATCTCGTTTATGTGATCATGACAAAACTGTTAATAAAATTAATAAAATCAATTTGGAATTATGTATACATTTGTATCATGTATGTGTTGCTTTTACTTATTGGAATTTATTCTTTCTCTTTTCAGGGAGTTGACACCCAGAACACGGTGCTCTTCCCTTGTTAGAGTTTATTCTAGGTCTACATATACTTTGAGTAGATTGTTTCCCCTTCATTACACTTAAGGGTTTTGAAGAGAGGAAACATTTTGTGGATTTGAGAAGGAATTTTTTTCCAATAAGCATTTAGTATACACTACAAGATTATTATTTCATCAATTTTTGGCGGCCTTTCGGCTTGGCGGACTTTTTGGCCAAAATATTGATATATATATTGATGTAATTTGTATTATCTAATGTGTTTTTCATTATCTATATGATGATTTATATGATGATGTTATATATTTGTGTATATATAAAATATATTGCTTGTTTTTATTTATTTCCGAAATATTACTATATACATGTATCCCTTTTCGTTCAATTACTGAACTCTGATTGATTTGTATTCTTGTTTTTTCGGATTTGTATCTCGTTTTTTCGGATTTATATACTAGTAATCATTCTCACAAGTAACAATTGTGATATTTTTTTAATAAAAAATATATAATTGATTATGCTGAGAATTTAATCAAATAATAAAATAATAATAGTAAGAATAAAATAATAATTATAATAATAATTTTAGTAAGAGTATAAATATATTTAATCAGGTGTAAATTTAACTCAGTGAGTACACAGTGAGTTTGTACTCACTTTCTAAATAACAAGTCTGTCATTGGGTAAATCATATCCTTTGTCTAGATAGATATTTAATCTCAAACATTTTATTTCTATTTCATTCGGATCTAGACTTGGCTAGCGGATACATCTTTACAGTGAGTAGAAATCAAATCAAATCAACAAATGGATTTACCTGTCGAACTGGTTCAACTTCTACAACACGCAGGGATAGAAGGACAGAAATTAACTTGGGACTTACAAGTTAATTCCACCGCCGTATCTGTCAAGCTGGTATGGATCAAGGCTGGAAAACCCGTTGACAAAACAGGGATAGCTACCAGCAAGGCCCAGAATAAGAAACACCTCTCTCCTTCCACCAGGAAAAGAAACGCTCTACGCATCAGCCAGTGGAAGGCGAAAAGGTACGAAGCCGTTGTAGACACTAAAACTTGTGTTGAAACACAAACAGATGACAATATTCCAATAACCGACGAAAGCACACAAACTGAGACACACAGCGACGAACAAGCCCTCCACAACCCAACAACTCAAGTAAGGGAGCGATCGACCCAGACAATTAGTAATTTCACTGGCAGGCAACTAACGCCTACAAAATACATTGATGAGGAAGAAAACCAGACGCCATGGAAATCATGTACAGCCGTACGAAGCCCGTACAACAGAGACAAACTCGCATACAAAACACTATTTAGAAACGGATCGGTGTCCTTTTCAGCGTCATTCGACCCGGACGACCCAACGTTACTAGATCGCTACCCTGATTATACATCTGAAACAGACCCTGGTGAAAGACCACCAACACCCACACAACAACGGGGAAAAAACAGCATGCGAAAGGCATGCAAGAAAAAGAAAATTATGTCTGCAATACCTTAACAGGTGAGCCGGACGTTAAACCCTCACACTACACTACATTCTATTTCATTCTTGGCTAATTTATAAAGGAAAATAATGTAAAAAACCCACCCACCCTCCACATAAATGTAATTACAAAAAAATGTATTAATTTATAAATGAATGTCATATTTAATTTGGCGGACTCTTTGGCCAAAATATTAGTTTAAACATATTTTATTAATTAATAAATATAGTACAATATGATAAATTTCAATATGATACAATACAAATAATTAATGGGGTTCGAAAACAAGCTTAGAAAAACTTATATTAATTCGTTTCCCTGGTATATCTCTTTACAATAATCAAGCTGGTCTCGAAGTTTATACAATATCAAATTTTAAATTATAAAGAACAATGTTATTCTGAATAGATGTAAATGTGAAATTTTTCAAATAGATGGAAGAACTAAGTGGTGAAATAGAAGTGCACAAGAGAGAAAAAAAAGAAACAATGAAAGAGAGAATAAAAAGACAAAAAAAGACCTTAAGGTGTGAATCGCTTACTACAGATAACAAATGTTTAAACTGCTAAGAATAATTCGACGTTTTGGTTGGGTGCAAGTTTGGGTGATCCAAAAAGAAGTATTTCTGTTGTCAGGTTTATGGGTACATCAATAGAATTGATGTACATTTGCCTTTGTGCAATGTATCTCAGACAGTCAAATAAGTAATGGGTAGTAGATTCAGTTAAACCACAAATACAGTTAGGCGAGTCGACAATGTTCTTACGTATACATGTTGGTTTAAAGAGGAACACTGCATTCGTAATCTGGAATGGAGAATTTGCCCAAGGCGACTACCAGTATAATAATAAAATGGTTTTGAAGATATAATTGATTTTAGAGAATACTTCAAGGCTTGAATGGATGGACTTAGTCTAATATTATCTGGTTGTAAGTTCCACAGTCGAATGGAAGATGGAATGAAGGAATTGTAATACAGTGAGGTTCGTGTACGGACGACGGGAAGAGCAGAAGCATTGTTACAAATGCTTGCGGTACTAAGCAGCTTATGTAGTGTGGCGTCAAATTTTTTGTCATTTTGTAAAATTAAACAAGTTTATGTTTTTCTCTTCGATCTTTAAGTTTTTCCCAGCCTATTTCCATGTAAAGGTTATTAAGTGAAACGAGTCTAGTGCCTCCAGTAACTATTCTGGAAGCTTCTAGTTGAACATTTTCAATTTTTTTATTAAGTGATATACTCATGTTATCCCATATTACATCAGCGTATTCTAATAGGGTCTGACAAATGTAAAATATATTTTTTCGAATTTTTCGGTCTAATATAAATTTAAATTTTCTTAAGATATTGATCCTCTTGTAAGTTTTTCCTGTTATCATGTCAATGTGTTTTTCCCAACTCCCATTTTCTGAAATAACTAGTCCAAGATGTTTGTGTTCTGAGACAGTAGAAATGTCACTGCTGTCCATGTAGAGTGGGGGATGATCCGGTTTGTCGATTTTTCTAGAAATAGGTCATGGTTTCCGTTTTTTCAGCATTGAAAGTAACCAACCATTTCGTTGCCCAGTCATGGAATTTTGTCAAGTCGTTATTTAGAGAGTCTGTGGTTTCATTTGGGTCATCTACAATTAGGTATAAACTAGTGTCGTCAGCAAACAGTTTTATTGTTGATTGTATATCTGTCACAATGTCGTTTATAACAAATATAAATAAGAGAGGCCCCAGTATTGAACCCTGGGGGATCCAGCTTTAATATCACGCCATTGGGAATTGGAATTATTTATTACAACTCTCTGTTTTCTATTTGACAAGTAATTTTTTATCCACGATAGTAAAGGACCCTGTATTCCTACCGATTCTAATTTTTTTAGTAATCCAATATGCCAAACTCTGACGAAAGCTTTGCTAATATCGCAAAATACTACCCTTATTTATTTCCCTTCATCTAAAGCCTTCCCAAATTCATTGGTTATGAATAAAAGTTGATTAATAGCTGAATCACACCTAGTGAAGCCAGATTGGTGTGGAGTAATGATGCAATTTGCCAGAAAGTAATTGTGAATATATTTATAAACGCATCTCTCCAGTATCTTTCCTATAATACTAATAAGTGATATTGGTCTATAATTTTTTACATTACAAGGGGAGCCCTTTTTGAATACCGGTGTTACATTTGCAAATTTCCACTCAGTAGGAAATATACTTGTGGATAATGAAAGATTAAAAAGTTTACACAGAGGATACTTTAATATAGATGAAGCTTCTTTAAGAAGTCTGGGGTTAAGCATGTCGGGACCTGTCGCTTTTGAAGTATCTAAAGTTTTTAATATGTCATCAACGCCAGTCTCAGTAATTATTATCTGTCTAAGTTTTTCGTATAAGGGGCCATCAAGATCAGGAGGAATGAGGTAATCAACGTTTATGTCTGATTGATCACAAAAATAGTCGTTGAACATTTCAGATTTTTCCGCATCGTCATGACTTATGTCATCGTCGGTCTGAATTGGGGGGATGGAACAGTTATTAGAATCGCCAAGTAGGCTCTTTACAAGATTCCACCAGTTTTTACTTCCGGTGGTTTCAGTGTGAATTTTTTCAGAAATACTTGAATAATATTTGGTTTTAGCATTTACAATTAATTTGTTACAGATGTTTCTAGCTTTACGAAATTGTAACCAATGTCCTTCTAGGTTCGTCTGTTTGGCTAGTTCGTGAATTCTTTTTTTGCGTCGAATTTGTTCTTTTATGGCGGTTGTTAACCAGGGTGGGTTATCTTTCCTGATAGAAATAATTCTTTTAGGAATTGTGTCGTTGGCTATGTCAGTAATTGTTTGTCTTATACTACATGTAATGGAGTCGATATCATGACCAGTAAACATGGAGTCCCAGTCTATAGTTGAAAGTTTTTGTCTATAGGAATTATAATCTCCTCTATCGCATAGGAAAATTTTTATGTCTAATAATAGTAGAATGTTCGATATAATGATTAAGAAATCCTATAATAGGTAAATGGTAACGTGTTTGGTTTAACAATGGGGCGCCGACCTCTGAGAAAACAATATTACGGTGGTCATTATAACAGGTCCAACGTAGATGAGCTATGCTCAGTAATATAAGTCGGTTCGTCAATAAGCTGGTAAAAACAGTGATCTTGTCTTATTATTAGTATTATTATTTAATTGGTTATCGTTAAAATCTCCAACAATGATTATAGCATGATTACTATTTAATGCAAGATCAATTGATTGTTCAATATCCAGCCACGATTGTGACCCACTGTTAGGGGGAATATAAAAGGTTCCATATAAATACTTTTTGTTTTTAAATTTAATTTCTATCCAAAGACATTCTATGTTATCGATTTGTAAGTCAGGTCTGACAATACAATTAATGTGTTCCTTAACATAGACAATAACTCCACCTCCTGTCTTATTTTGTCTGTCTCGTCGGAATGGTGGGAATTTATAACCCGGAAGTTTTAACGTTTCGTCATTAATGTTCGGCTTTAGCCAACTCTCAGTAAAGGACAAAATGTCATAACTAGAATATTCGGCCAAAATATTGATATATATTGATGTAATTTTTATTATTTAATGTGTTTTTCATTATTTATATGATGATGTTATATATTTGTGTATATATTTATATCAATGGCAATACATATACAATATATTGCTCGTTTTTATTTTTTTCCGAAATATTACTATATATCCCTTTTCGTTCAATTACTGAACTCTGATTGATTTGTATTCTTGTTATTGGGCTCGTTTTTTCGGATTTATATACTAGTAATCATTCTCACAAGTAACAACTAAAGAGTTTTTCTTGGGGTGGGGGGATTTACTCTGAAGAAGCTATTGAGATATTGAAATGAAACTTGGTATACCTTCATATCAATGTAGGTACTTTGATGTCGATCAGAAGAGGTCATGGTTTACATAGAAACTCTATGGAAAAATAGGTTCATCTTCTTTAAAACCACTTCCTATAGGCATGTTGAAAGTTAACCGTCACCCGAAGTCGATTCTATATTTCTCGAAGTTTGTCTCACAAGAGCCGGTAGCAATCATCGTAGTAAATGACAAAATAAAACCAACAATATACACCAGAAAGGACAACAACAAAATTTACCTACATTGTAGCTCACTTTTAAGTCTTGTATCTCAACTAATACCGAAATGTAAAAATAAATCGCCCATGTAACATTCTTTAATATTGTAGTGGAATTTTGATCCTTAACAGGTTAATACACATTCAGTAAAGTCTAACTGTATTTCCTTTTTACCTGTTTAAGTTCAAATAAATTTTGTAAGTACTTATTGGCAGATAATAAAGGTGCAGTAAATATATTTGTTCTACCTTAATATCAGTTACTTCCCTTAGCTATATACAGTTAAACCTGTATTAAGAGTTCACCTTTGAGACACAGAAAAAATGGCCCTTTAAGATAGGTGACCTCTTAAATGAGGTTTAATTCATATGAAATTTTCTATGACAGAACAAAAAGTATATGACCTATTAATACAGGTAACTGCTATATAGAAGTGACCTCATGGGCTGGTTTGACAGTATCTTTCACAATGTTGATATCATGTGGTTGATATCAATTATAATGTTGAAACCCTAATGAAGTAGGCAATTAATGCCAAAAAAATGATTTAAATCAGACCTAATTGACAGGATCACAAGTCTTTTGCAACAAACAAATGCGATTGTCTAGGAAATCAAAGGAAAATTTATAGATTTTTGGGGAATCTAATACATTTCAAGACAATAGAAAGTAGAAATAGTAATAAACTGAGACAAAATTGGCAGTAATATACATTTTATCATTTATTTTATGATGTATATAAAATATTTGAAAATCAAGACCACACTTAATAGATTGATGGTACACAAACATTCCACGTAAAGTCTCATATGACTTGTGAAATTAATAGCAGAAGATGAAGTTCATTTTCATTTTAGAACAGCTTGACGAAACCTTAATAACTTTAGGAATGATGAGTTTTAGAGTATTAAGCAAAAAAGGGTGTTGATTGATCGATTGTTGGTTGCTTGCTGTCAAACAGGGTGTTGATTGATCGATTGTTGGTTGCTTGCTGTCAAACAGCAAATATTTTAAGTATATTAAGGAAGAGAAGAAGTTGACTATAACTGGGGCAGCGACTTTTAATCACGGATATGTTCTACTTGTAGTAGTTACATTCACGGTCTTCTTTCCTTTTCATTCCTTATCACCAAATGTTTAACTAGATTAATACTACTGGAAGAAGAACTAGTATTGCTTACCCTTCCACCTGAGGCCACCATCAGTTTTTGGAGGAGTTCGTGTTGCTCAATCTTTCAATCTGTTTAGTGTTTTGTCAATCATTGTTTATTTGTTTATCATCTTCTTGTGGTCATTGTATTGTCTAACATTCATTGTACGTCTACTGATTACCACTTTGGTATCTTCAAACTTCTTGCAATTGACTACCACTGATAGAGTATGGAAAGTGGGGTAGAGAACAAACAATAGCCTTTTGGAGCAGCTACAGTGCGACTTCTTTACTCAAAATTTACAAAAGGGATCCTCAACTTTAAGGATTGTCTCTCTGACCAGGACTCACATTATGATTCAAGATCAGGCTTTCCGAATTATAAATGGCAAAGGCATCCCCAAATGGCAGATGAGGTTGAGCTAGACAGTCTGGTTGAGACATGGGAACAATCAGCAGTATTCGAAACATGAAAAAATTCAGATATTTACAATACATGTATAAAGAAACTGAGCTTTTACTACTTTCATGGTCTCATTGTGAATCTTCAATGATGAATATAACAGGTACCTCAGTGTAAATATTGGAAACCACTAGTTTACATATGATTGAAAAGAGTAAAAGAGTGATTAGTGTTTAATGCCAAGTAGGCAATTTTCCAGAGATCATGATGATTTTTATAGTGTTAGCTCACAGAAACAACATTTTTCCTATTCACAAGTGGAAGTGTTGCTCCACTCAGACACATTATCCTTACTATAGTCTAACCAGTATATGCTCCACTCTGACTCGTTATCCTTACTATAGTCTAACCAGTATATGCTCCACTCAGACACATTATCCTTACTATAGTCTAACCAGTATATGCTCCACTCAGACACATTATCCTTGATATAGTCTAACCAGTATATGCTCCACTCGGACACATTATCCTTACTATAGTCTAACCAGTATATGCTCCACTCTGACTCATTATCCTTACTATAGTCTAATCAGTATATGCTCCACTCGGACACATTATCCTTACTATAGTCTAACCAGTATATGCTCCACTCGGACACATTATCCTTACTATAGTCTAACCAGTATATGCTCCACTCGGACACATTATCCTTACTATAGTCTAACCAGTATATGCTCCACTCAGACACATTATCCTTACTATAGTCTAACCAGTATATGTTCCACTCGGAAACATTATCCTTACTATAGTCTAACCAGTATATGCTCCACTCAGACACATCACCCTTACTATAGTCTAACAAGTATATGCTCCACTCAGACACATTATCCTTACTATAGCCTAACCAGTATATGCTCCACTCACACATTATCCTTACTATAGTCTAACCAGTATATGGTCCACTCGGACACATCATCCTTACTATAGTCTAACCAGTATATGCTCCACTCAGACACATTATCCTTACTATAGTCTAACCAGTATATGCTCCACTCGTACACATTATCCTTACTATAGTCTAACCAGTATATGCTCCACTCAGACACATTATCCTTACTATAGTCTAACCAGTATATGCTCCACTCAGACACATTATCCTTACTATAGTCTAACCAGTATATGCTCCACTCTGACACATTATCCTTACTATAGTCTAACCAGTATATGCTCCACTCAGACACATTATCCTTACTATAATCTAACCAGTATATGCTCCACTCTGACACATTATCCTTACTATAGTCTAACCAGTATATGCTCCACTCAGACACATTATCCTTACTATAGTCTAACCAGTATATGCTCCACTCAGACACATTATCCTTACTATAGTCTAATCAGTATATGTTCCACTCAGACACATTATCCTTACTATAGTCTAACCAGTATATGCTCCACTCAGACACATTATCCTTACTATAGTCTAACCAGTATATGCTCCACTCAGACACATTATCCTTACTATAGTCTAACCAGTATATGCTCCACTCAGACACATTATCCTTACTATAGTCTAACCAGTATATGCTCCACTCAGACACATTATCCTTACTATAGTCTAACCAGTATATGCTCCACTCAGACACATTATCCTTACTATAGTCTAACCAGTATATGCTCCACTCAGACACATTATCTTTACTATAGTCTAACCAGTATATGCTCCACTCAGACACATTATCCTTACTATAGTCTAACCAGTATATGCTCCACTCAGACACGCTATCCTTACTATAGTCTAACCAGTATATGCTCCACTCAGACACATTATCCTTACTATAGTCTAACCAGTATATGCTCCACTCAGACACATTATCCTTACAATAGTCTAACCAGTATATGCTCCACTCAGACACATTATCCTTACTATAGTCTAACCAGTATATGCTCCACTCAGACACATTATCCTTACTATAGTCTAACCAGTATATGCTCCACTCAGACACATCATCCTTACTATAGTCTAACCAGTATATGCTCCACTCGGACACATCATCCTTACTATAGTATAACCATATATGCTCCACTCAGACACATCATCCTTACTATAGTCTAACCAGTATATGCTCCACTCGGACACATTATCCTTACTATAGTCTAACCAGTATATGCTCCATTCGGACACATTATCCTTACTATAGTCTAACCAGTATATGCTCCACTCAGACACGTTATCCTTACTATAGTCTAACCAGTATATGCTCCATTCAGACACATTATCCTTACTATAGTCTAACCAGTATATGCTCCACTCAGACACATTATCCTTACTATAGTCTAACCAGTATATGCTCCACTCAGACACATTATCCTTACTATAGTCTAACCAGTATATGCTCCACTCAGACACATTATCCTTACTATAATCTAACCAGTATATGCTCCACTCTGACACATTATCCTTACTATAGTCTAACCAGTATATGCTCCACTCAGACACATTATCCTTACTATAGTCTAACCAGTATATGCTCCACTCAGACACATTATCTTTACTATAGTCTAACCAGTATATGCTCCACTCAGACACATTATCCTTACTATAGTCTAACCAGTATATGCTCCACTCAGACACGCTATCCTTACTATAGTCTAACCAGTATATGCTCCACTCAGACACATTATCCTTACTATAGTCTAACCAGTATATGCTCCACTCAGACACATCATCCTTACTATAGTCTAACCAGTATATGCTCCACTCGGACACATCATCCTTACTATAGTCTAACCAGTATATGCTCCACTCAGACACATTATCCTTACTATAGTCTAACCAGTATATGCTCCACTCGGACACATCATCCTTACTATAGTCTAACCAGTATATGCTCCACTCGGACACATCATCCTTACTATAGTATAACCATATATGCTCCACTCAGACACATCATCCTTACTATAGTCTAACCAGTATATGCTCCACTCGGACACATTATCCTTACTATAGTCTAACCAGTATATGCTCCATTCGGACACATTATCCTTACTATAGTCTAACCAGTATATGCTCCACTCAGACACGTTATCCTTACTATAGTCTAACCAGTATATGCTCCATTCAGACACATTATCCTTACTATAGTCTAACCAGTATATGCTCCACTCAGACACATTATCCTTACTATAGTCTAACCAGTATATGCTCCACTCAGACACATTATCGTTACTATAGTCTAACCAGTTTATGCTCCACTCAGACACATTATCCTTACTATAATCTAACCAGTATATGCTCCACTCTGACACATTATCCTTACTATAGTCTAACCAGTATATGCTCCACTCAGACACATTATCCTTACTATAGTCTAACCAGTATATGCTCCACTCAGACACATTATCCTTACTATAGTCTAACCAGTATATGTTCCACTCAGACACATTATCCTTACTATAGTCTAACCAGTATATGCTCCGCTCTGACAGATTATCCTTACTATAGTCTAACCAGTATATGCTCCACTCAGACACATCATCCTTACTATAGTCTAACCAGTATATGCTCCACTCAGACACATTATCTTTACTATAGTCTAACCAGTATATGCTCCACTCAGACTCATTATCTTTACTATAGTCTAACCAGTATATGCTCCACTCAGACACATTATCCTTACTATAGTCTAACCAGTATATGCTCCACTCAGACACATTATCCTTACTATAGTCTAACCAGTATATGCTCCACTCAGACACATTATCCTTACTATAGTCTAACCAGTATATGCTCCACTCAGACACATTATCCTTACTATAGTCTAACCAGTATATGCTCCACTCAGACACATTATCCTTACTATAGTCTAACCAGTATATGCTCCACTCAGACACGCTATCCTTACTATAGTCTAACCAGTATATGCTCCACTCAGACACATTATCCTTACTATAGTCTAACCAGTATATGCTCCACTCAGACACATTATCCTTACTATAGTCTAACCAGTATATGCTCCACTCAGACACATTATCCTTACTATAATCTAACCAGTATATGCTCCACTCTGACACATTATCCTTACTATAGTCTAACCAGTATATGCTCCACTCAGACACATTATCTTTACTATAGTCTAACCAGTATATGCTCCACTCAGACACATTATCCTTACTATAGTCTAACCAGTATATGCTCCACTCGGACACATCATCCTTACTATAGTCTAACCAGTATATGCTCCACTCGGACACATCATCCTTACTATAGTATAACCATATATGCTCCACTCAGACACATCATCCTTACTATAGTCTAACCAGTATATGCTCCACTCGGACACATTATCCTTACTATAGTCTAACCAGTATATGCTCCATTCGGACACATTATCCTTACTATAGTCTAACCAGTATATGCTCCACTCAGACACGTTATCCTTACTATAGTCTAACCAGTATATGCTCCACTCAGACACATTATCCTTACTATAGTCTACCCAGTATATGCTCCACTCAGACACATTATCCTTACTATAGTCTAACCAGTATATGCTCCACTCAGACACATTATCGTTACTATAGTCTAACCAGTATATGCTCCACTCAGACACATTATCCTTACTATAATCTAACCAGTATATGCTCCACTCTGACACATTATCCTTACTATAGTCTAACCAGTATATGCTCCACTCAGACACATTATCCTTACTATAGTCTAACCAGTATATGCTCCACTCAGACACATTATCCTTACTATAGTCTAACCAGTATATGCTCCACTCGGACACATTATCTTTACTATAGTCTAACCAGTATATGCTCCACTCAGACACATTATCCTTACTATAGTCTAACCAGTATATGCTCCACTCAGACACATTATCCTTACTATAGTCTAACCAGTATATGCTCCACTCGGACACATTATCTTTACTATAGTCTAACCAGTATATGCTCCACTCAGACACATTATCTTTACTATAGTCTAACCAGTATATGCTGTATGAGCAAAGAAGCAATAAATACCAATTTTATAGTCTTTGGTATGAACTGATCGAATCCATTCTCCAGGCGAGAACATAACTATTATACCACCGATATGGTTGAGTACTTCCAATCCGATTAATATACTACATCAATGGTTCTTTATTAGAGAGACTAGATTATTCAATTATGAAAATTAATCTTACAAATACTGTCATCAACTAAAATTTTTATATATTGAAGAAGTGAAGGTATTAAAGAGTAAACGAAAAAAAAACACAACCAAAATATGGGGATGAACAAGGGTTCTTGTGAAGGATAAAAGCATGAGTAACATGGAGGATGTCTTATATGAAGTTCTTGCTTCTTAAAAGACCCACCATGTTACTCTCCAACATTTCTAAAACAGAGTAAATAAGACATAAGCATATTTAGTAAGACACATGCATATTTAGTAAGTCACATGCATATCTAGTAAGACACATGCATATTTAGTAAGACACATGCATATTTGGTAAGAACCATGCATATCTAGTAAGACACATGCATATTTAGTAAGACACATGTACATTTAGTAAGACACATTCATATTTAGTAAGACACATGCATATTTAGTACAGAGTTATGTTTTAAGAATTCCACATTGCAAAAACAGACTAACTTCAACCATTAATTTAAGATAAAGTGATGTAGATGAAAGAAATCTCATCCTAATCTCGAGTACAAATCAAAGTTTAAGAATAAGCTTTTATTGACATTCTTCATCCATGGTTAAACTGTTTATTATAGTCGGCATCACATGAAAATAGGTGGACAAATGGGCTAGTTTTTACTTCAGTTGGGTTATCTTGTCCACAAGCATATATATAGCCATCAACAAATTAACAAGAAATTATTCAGTTAAGCGTAATCAACATACATAAAAACTTACAACTTTTGGAAGATTAATCTCTGCTACCAGAAATTCTGCATGACCAGTTGCCGGTTCTTGTATAATTCTGTACTCTGGATTTTCTCCTCTGATAAAACAATTATATATGGAAGAGTTTACTAAAAAAATACTTGTTATGGAAAATAATGATAATTAGTCTGGAAACTTACGATAGTTTCAGATATAAAACCAAGGCAGAATGAGGTATTTGGCTTTCAAATATTTTGGCTTTGAGCGTACCTGATGAAGATTATTCCAGAATAGTGTCATGTACATTAAATTTGATATCTACGTTTTTATTACAATTATTGTGAGAATCTTCATAGGACAACAAAAGTGTAATGAACTTCTGTCTTGTTAGTTAGTAGTTAGTTAACTACAAGCATTCACTGACTCTGCTATTGTACAGTACACCCCAATCTAAACGCAGTTCCTCTCCAGAAAAAATATGATACAATAGTTTTTTTTTTATTGAAACCAGGATCACCATCATAACTTTGTTAACTGTTACAGACTATCTATTGTCACAGATGACCATGTATATTATCTATGTCACAATGACCATGTATATGATCTATGTCACAGATGACCATGTATATTATCTATGTCACAATGACCATGTATATTATCTATGTCACAGATAACCATGTATATTATCTATGTCACAGATGACCATGTATATTATCTATGTCACAGATGACCATGTATATGATCTATGTCACAGATGACCATGTATATGATCTATGTCACAGATGACCATGTATATGATCTATGTCACAGATGACCATGTATATGATCTATGTCACAGATGACCATGTATATGATCTATGTCACAGATGACCATGTATATGATCTATGTCACAGATGACCATGTATATAATCTATGTCACAGATGACCATGTATATTATCTATGTCACAGATGATCATGTATATGATCTATGTCACAGATGACCATGTATATGATCTATGTCACAGATGACCATGTATATTATCTATGTCACAGATGACCATGTATATTATCTATGTCACAGATGACCATGTATATTATCTATGTCACAGATGACCATGTATATGATCTATGTCACAGATGACCATGTATATTATCTATGTCACAGATGACCATGTATATGATCTATGTCACAGATGACCATGTATATGATCTATGTCACAGATGACCATGTATATAATCTATGTCACAGATGACCATGTATATTACCTATGTCACAGATGACCATGTATATTATCTATGTCACAGATGACCATGTATATTATCTATGTCACAGATGACCATGTATATTATCTATGTCACAGATGACCATGTATATTATCTATGTCACAGATGACCATGTATATTATCTATATCACAGATGATTGACCATGTATATGCTTCATTTGTCATAGTCACAATCCTGTCTTTTTTCATTTTTCATGACATCATTGAAACTTAAAATCCAGAGTAACACGACGGTTGTCAGTAGTCCAGCAGAAAATGCTTTCCAGAGAACCTGACCTCATCCCAGATTTTTTGTGGGGTTTTCATTGCACAATCTTTAGTTTTCTGTGTACCATAGTGTTTTGAGGATCAATGGGGTTTTTTTCTTTTGGCAATGTGTTGTCTGTCCTTCAATTTACAGATTCTGATTACCTCTTTGGCATCTTCTAACCTTTCTTAAAGTTGTTGCATAAAACTTAATTCTGCAACAATGCTTTAGGTTTCATACATTGCAGAAATGTTTCAGATATAATTTCAGAATGTGTGTAAGTCAATTCACGACAAATTCTATTAATAGGACAGGAGATGCAAACACCTCCAGAGCAGCTGGTCTCATTTATGGTTTACAGGCTAATGTTCTTGTCATTTGTTTTCAATTCGTTCTGTGTCTTGTGACCAATTGTAATATTTCCTGGGTCTCTATATTTTCAATTGTTGATTGCCCTTTCAGTTTTCTCTAACATTTATTTTCATTCATGTTTTGTAGACTTGTATTTAAAACATTTCTTTAATGTTCTACCATACCTTGCTTTAAGTTCCTGCTTTGTGGGCAGCTTTTTCTCTATTTCTTGAATCAGTGGTTTACTCCCACCTACTCCTGGAGATCCCCTATGTAAGATAAATGAGAAGACATGAAGATATTCCATCAACTTGTTAAATTACTTATAGCTTCACTCACGTTAACCTGTTTGACTCACTTGGTACTGAAGATGAGCTTAATTTCCCCCTTTTACACCTGGTATTAGCCCCTCCATTCCCCCTTTTACACCTGGTATTAGACCCTCCACAATGAGCATCAACAATATTTTCACAAATCTGACACTTTTCTGCTCAAGGATTATCTTTGATTTCATTAGGCTGAGCAATTTTGCAGGAGAAAATTAAAATGTGAAAAAGATAAAGATGATGAACACTACGTGATACTAAAAACTGATCTAGCATTTGGCCAGGTGAGCTAAACAAATGTTTGTGGTACACATGTAATACCTTCTATAAGGTGATTAACCCTCATAGACTTGATAATGTTACAATTAAATCTATTACAACTTCTAAAGGCTGCTAATAGCATGGAATGATTTACCACTTCCCAACCGTAATTTGGAATGGCTAAATTCATTTAAATCTCTTATCAACACTAAAAACACTAAAGTTCCAGCCCATTATTATGTTGGATGTAGGTTACGTCAGATATTACATGGGAGACTACATATGAATTGTAGTGCCTTAAATGCACACCTCTTTATTAGAAACCTTGTTGAATCGCCAAATTGTATCTGTGAAATAACTGAAACTGTATCTCATTTCTTATTAGATTGTCTGCATCACATGACTCTAACTTTTCTTCTCACTTTTGGACATTCCTGAAACAATTTCACTGAATCTACTTATTTTTGGCTTAGTTAATCTAAATGACGAAGAAAACAAGGCAGTATTTAAATCAGTCCAAACATTTATCATAAAAAGTAAAAGATTTACACCCTAACATGCTCACATAATATTTTTCACCTTTTCAATCTTATTCAATCTCTTTGTATTATTATTTTCAAGTAAATTGTGTAGCTTTCAACTACATGCTTACATACATTTTGTTTTCTCCCTCAATGTATAAATAATTCTCACAAGTTTAAAATTTAAATCAGCATGCATATATATATATGTTTGTGATATTTGTATGTTTTTCATAGGAAACAGATTTAAAAAAAGCATTTGCTTGTTTCTTAATCCTATTGTAGAATTGTCAGTTATACCAATAAAATATGTCAGTTATACCAATAAAATATGTTTATACCAAAGGCCGCTAACCTCTAAAATAAATGGATATTCTTCAGTTTCTTTGACCAATAGATTCTTCTTCCTCATTGATTATTAGTTAACTCGTTAACTATGACCAATCATTGACCCTGCTATTGTAATGTTGGTTCATACTAATGTTTTTGTCATTCCTGTCACTGCTTGTAGTCTTTTGAGAGTTGAATCAAATAAGTGGATAGGATTTTTATGTTGTTTATTTTTGACAGCTGGAAATTTAGTTATCAAAAGGTCCAGGAAAAAAATTAAAACCCTTGATATCAAATTTTATTTTTCTGTCAGTCTGAATTGACTTCTTAGAGAATTGTACATCACATTTCAGATGTTTATTAACTGTGGTCATAGAGAAAAAAAAATAAATAACGACATCTACATTTTGTCAACAAATAGAAATATTTCTGGGAAGGGTCAAGTGGTAGGCATGTGTGTTGGGTGGAGTGAGCCCTGGCAGAAACTTGTCAGTTGATACTTGCATGCAAATATATATATCCTCAAAAACAACCTAATCATAGAAAGATTTGTAGATACCAAATAACTATTCAAAAGAAATAAATGGAAGAAGGACAGACAATACAAACGGCCAAAAGTAAAAAGACAAAATGACAAACAATCAACAAAATATTACACATAAAACTAAACATTGAGCAACACTAATTCTGGATATGAACTCAGGGACTGCAGAAGGTTGTTCCTGTTCCATGAAAAACACATGTTGTGTTACCTAGGTGTTCAAAATCCTGTATGCAGTCTTGGCAGAGAACACATTCCAAAAACCTTTGAAACCTATAGGTGTTGAAAAGCATAGCTAAAAGAGATTTATGATTGAGTGGATGGTTTCTGAATGTGAATGAAAGGTTATCTGGTATGACCTGATACAGGATGTTGTTCCATTGCCATAGAAATAAAATTAATAAAAACAGAGATCCAACAACCATTTAACTTTAATTAAGACTGGTCTACAAAAATATTGTCTGAATGGTGAATTAATTACATCCTCAGACATCTGAACTAGAGGCTCAGTGGGCTGAGCCTGTGTCGCTCACCTTTCATTCTGCTTTGAGGAAACTTAATACAGAACCTTCCATACATGTAGATGCTTCCTACCAAGTTTCGGTTCATTTGGCTAGGCAGTTTCAGAGGAGAAGATTTTTTAGATATCGACCAATCAGAAACAAGAATTGCCTGTGGTGGCCATGTTTGTTAACCGATCGGGACGAAATGAGCAATCTTTATAGAGGACATTCCATAGATGCTTCCTGCCAAGTTTCGGCTAATTTGGCCAAGCAGTTTCAGAGGAGGAGATTTTTAAAAATTGGCCAATCAGAAACAAGAATTGCCTGTGGAGGGCCATGTTTGGTAATGAAGCATTATAACACTTATTGACTGAGTATGAGGGTAATAGCACTTTTATTGTCCCCAAGGTACCAACAATTTCCGAGGCAAAATGAGCAATCTTTACAAAGAACCTTCCATAGATGCTTCCTACCAAGTTTCAGTTCATTTAGCTGAGAGGTTTCAGAGAAGAAGATTAAAATGTGAAAAGTTAACGGACGACGGACGCCAAGTGATGGCAAAAGCTCACATTGCCTTTGGCAATGTGAGCTAAAAACTAAATATAGAATTCATTATTATTGTCCCATAATCAAGGGAGAATAGGGACTTGCACCAAGACTTCTTTTGTTACCTCAGGGTTTATAAATTACAAAACTATAAATTCCTATATATATACATGTAATATTACACCAATATATAACTGTTATAAGTATATCTCATATTACAACATTTGTAAATAGCGTGGATTCATCGTAACTAACATTTCCAATAATTAATTACCTGCAAACATTATTTCTTGAGATTCCAAGACCTTAAAATCAATATAACATTTACCCATAATCATCCATATCCATTATAACTGGTCTAGATTGTTTCCTGACGTTGTGTTCCTGTAGTGTTCCTATAGATTTTCTGTTCTTAAGAATAATCCATTCTATAAAAAAAAATAATTGTATCTTACTATAGGTATACCAGTTAATTATTATTAGAAAATAAACATCTTTAGCAATTTTAATGGTAATTTAGTAGATGTAATCTAGAAAAATAGATCATCTTTTAAAAACCAAAAGTCAAGATTCAATAAATTGGTATAATTATTATTGGGAAATAAAAATCTTTAGGAATTTTAATAATTACATGTAAGCTGAGAGTAATCAGCAAAACATCCATATTTCAAGGATTATCACTCGAGATTTTTTCCACTATGAATTGATATCCTCCCCAGTATAAGGTAGTAGATATTATGTCCATTAGATCTAACCTCAAATTAGAATTAATTGTATGGACCAGATAATATATCAATTAGACTCAATTAGACCGAAAGTCAAATTAGAATGAAGTGTATGGATCAGATAGTTATTTTATGATATGTATATATTTAGAAATACTTCTATCAATACCAGTAAAATCTGATTAAAATCAAAACAGAAAACTGGTTGTAGGAGAGACTATGTAATATGTACAAAACAATTAACACAAACTGTGTGAGGATTGACCTGGTTATATGTGAGGATTGACCTGGTTATATGTGAGGATTGACCTGGTTATGTGAGGATTGACCTGGTTATAGGTGAGGATTGACCTGGTTATATGTGAGGATTGACCTGGTTATATGTGAGGATTGACCTAGTTATATGTGAGGATTGACCTGGTTATATGTGAGGATTGACATTGTTATATGTCAGGATTGACCTGGTTATATGCGAGGATTGACATTGTTATATGTGAGGATTGACATGGTTATATGTGAAGATTGACATTGTTATATGTGAGGATTGACCCGGTTATATGTGAGGATTGACCTGGTTATATGTGAGGATTGACCTGGTTATATGTGAGGATTGACATTGTTATATGTCAGGATTGACCTGGTTATATGTGAGGATTGACATTGTTATATGTGAGGATTGATATTGTTATATGTGAGGATTGACATTGTTATATGTGAGGATTGACATTACTATATGTGAGGATTGAACTGGTTATATGTGAGGATTGACCTGGTTATATGTGAGGATTGACCTGGTTATATGTGAGGATTGACATTGTTATATGTGAGGATTGACCTGGTTATATGTGAGGATTGACCCGGTTATGTGAGGATTGACCTGGTTATATGTGAGGATTGACCTGGTTATATGTGAGGATTGACATTGTTATATGTGAGGATTGACATGGTTATATGTGAGGATTGACATTGTTATATGTGAGGATTGACCTGGTTATATGTGAGGATTGACCTGGTTATATGTGAGGATTGACCTGGTTATATGTGAAGATTGACCCAGTTATATGTGAGGATTGACCTGGTTATATGTGAGGATTGACCTGGTTATATGTGAGGATTGACCTGGTTATATGTGAGCATTGACCTGGTTATATGAGGATTGACCTAGTTATATGTGAGGATTGACCTGGTTATATGTGAGGATTGACCTGTTACTCACCTGTAGAAAACACTTACATAACCACATCACTTCACTAAGAGGGGGGGTTTGGGCTCATAAAGCTAGTTTAACCCTGCCACTTTTTATTGAAGTGCCTGTACCAAACCAGGAAAGTGAGCGGTCATGTATATGGGTGTTAGGGGTATTGATTTTCCCTCTTTCTACGATTTTTCAATTAGATTTTAGAATTGTTGTGACAATGTGGTATTTTTTTTTAAATTGTTGTGACAATGTGGTATTTTTTTAGAATTGTTGCGACAATGTGGTATTTTTTGTTTTCATTTTATCATTAACCAGAAATAATACTAAGAAGTAATTATTTATATAGTTTTTGAAACAATGATAGTTAGTTAGTTATGGCATTTAACGCCACTTTCAACAATATTTCAGTTATATCGTGGCAGTCAGTTTTATTAGTGGAGGAAACCAGAGTACCCAGAGAAAACCACAGACCTGCTGCCAGTCACTGACAAACCTTATCACTTAATGTTGTATCAAGTACACCTCACCATGAGCGGGGTTCGAACTCACAACTTTAGTGATGATAGGCACTGATTGCACAGGTAGTTGTAAATCCGACTACCATATGATCATGACCATAATGCCCTCTTGAAACAAAGATGTAAAGTCCAGTTAAAATAATCCTTTCCACTTTGTCATTTTCTCTAGATGTTGTGTTAATACCTGTAGTCCATTTAAGAAAATCAAATAATTCATAACTGGATGAGAGCCACCAATAACATATCACTATTCACTAAATGTATTCAATGTTAATCTTTTATAATCAACTAAATCACTTCATGAAATTATGGATGACTTGGGTCTTCATTCCAACCATATACAATACATGTCTATGAATAGTCTCTGAAATTGGTTTTTCACGAGACCTCACAGAATGTTCTCAAATTTAGCTGGTTATGCATTCTAAGCATCATATTAGTAAAGACAGATTAAGAATTAGTCAAACTGTGGTTCAATAAAAAAGAATGGCCAACGTAGATACAAATACCTTGTTTCATAAAGAAACAAATCTTATTTTGTAAAACTAGAGGCTCAGCACTGACATGAGCCTGTGTCGCTCACCTTTCATTCTGCTTTGAGGAAACTTAATACAGAACCTTCCATAGGTGCTTCCCACCAAATATCGGTTCATTTTGGCAAAGCAGTTTCAGAGAAGAAGATTTTTAGAAATCGACCAATCTAAAACAAGAATTGCCTGTGGCAGCCATTTTTGTTAATGGATCAAAACGAAATGAGCAATCTCTATAGAGGACCTTCCATAGATGCTTCTTACCAAGTTTCATATCATTTGGCCAAGCGGTTTCAGAGGAAAGCTGCTTTAGAAATTGATCAATAAGAAACAAGAATTGCCTATGACGGCCATGTTTGTTAACGAATCAAAACGGAATGAGCAATTCCCATAGAGTACCTTCCATAGATGCTTCCTACCAAGTTTCGGTCCATTTGGCCAAGCTGTTTCAGAGTAGAAGATTTTTAGAAATCGACCAATCAGAAACAAGAATTGCCTGTGGCGGCCATGTTTATTAATGGATCGGCACAAAATGAGCAATCTTTATAGAGAACCTTCCATAGATGCTTCCTACCAAGTTACGGTTCATTTGGCAAAGCGGTTTCAAAGGACAAGATTTTTAGAAATCGACCATTTAGGAACAAGAATTGCCTATGGCAGCCATATTTGTTAATGGATTGGGACGAAATGAGCAATCTTTATAGAGGACCTTCCATAGATGGTTCCTACCAAGTTTCGGATCATTTGAACAAGTGGTTTCAGAGGAGAAGATTTTTAGAAATCGATAAATCAGAAACAAGAATTGCCTGTGGCGACCATGTTTGTAAATGGATCAGAACGAAATGAGCACTCTTTATAGAGGACCGCCCATAGATGCTTCCTTCCAAGTTTCGGTTCATTTCGCCATGTGGTTTCAGAGGAGAAGATTTTTAAAAATCAGTAATATCTGTATAGAGATAACTGCATTTTGAATACAGATATCTATATTTAAATAAGAGTTATCTTTCATTTAACAGAGAATTTTTAGAAATCAACCAATCAGAAACAAGAACTGCTTGTGGCGCCATATTTGTTAACCGATCAGGACAAAATGAGCAATCTTTATAGAGGACATTCCATAGATGCTTCCTACCGAGTTTCGGTTCATTTGGCAAAGCGGTTTCAGAGGACAAGATTTTTTAGAAATCGACCAATCAGAAACAAGAATTACCTATAGCAGCCATATTTGTTAATGGATCGGGACGAAATGAGTAATCTGTATAGAGGACCTTCCATAGATGGTTCCTACCAAGTTTCGGATCATTTGGACAAGTGGTTTCAGAGGAGAAGATTTTTAGAAATCGACCAATCAGAAACAAGAATTGCCTGTGGTGGCCATGTCTGTCAATGGATCGGGACGAAATGAGCACTCTTTATAGAGGACCGCCCATAGATGCTTCCTACAAAGTTTCGGTTCATTTCGCCATGCAGTTTCAGAGGAGAAGATTTGTAAAAATCAGCAATATCTGTATAGAGATAACTGCATTTTGAATACAAATATCTATATTTAAATAAGAGTTATCTTACTTTTAACAGAGATTTTTTAGAAATCGACCAATCAGAAACAAGAATTGCCTGTGGCGGCCATGTTTGTCAATGGATCGGGACGAAATGAGCACTCTTTATCGAGGATCGCGCATAGATGCTTCCTACCAAGTTTCGGTTCATTTGGCCAAGCGGTTTCAGAGGAGAAGAATTTAAAAAATCAACCAATCAGAAACAAGAGTTGCCTGTGGTGGCCATGTTTGTTAATGGATCGGGACGAAATGAGCAATCTTTACAGAGGATCTTCCATAGATGCTTCCTACCAAGTTTCGGTACATTTCGCCAAGCAGTTTCAGAGGAGAAGATTTTTAAAAATCAGCAATATCTGTATAGAGATAACTGCATTTTGAAAACAGATATCCATATTTAAACAAGAGTTATCTTTCTTTTAACAGAGATTTTTTAGAAATCAAACCAATCAGAAACAAGCATTGCCTGTGGCAGCCATGTTTGTTAATGGATCGGGACGAAATAAGCAATCTTTATAGAACACCTGCCATAGATGCTTCCTACCAAGTTTCGGTTCATTTGGCCAAGCGGTTTCAGAGGAGAAGATTTAAAAAAATCAGCCAATCAGAAACAAGAATTGCTTATGGCGGCCATGTTTGTTGATGGATCGGGACAAAATGAGCAATCTTAAGAGAGGACCTTCCATAGATGGTTCCTACCAAGTTTCACTTCATTTGGCTGAGCAGTTTCAGAGGAGAAGATTAAAATGTGAAAAGTTAACGGACGACAGACGCCGGACGCCGGACGCCAAGTGATGGCAAAAGCTCACATTGCCTTTGGCAAGGTGAGCTAAAAAAACCACTCTGATTCTGCCAAAAAGTTTTCTGAAACTGATATCGTCAAAATGCTCAAGTTTTTAATTGACAACATATTTTTTATGTTTGGAGAACAAGTTTTCAACAGACAGTTGTCATATACCTATGGGTACAAACTGTGCTCCTCTTCTCACGGACTTGTTCCTTTATATGTATAAGGCAGACTTCATACAGGGGTTTTCTCGAGAATTTTTTTAAAAAAGCTAGCCCGATCCTTTAAAATCATGTTCATCTATATAGATGATGTCCTTTCACTAAATAATTCAAGTGTGGTGATTTTGTTAGCTTAACATATTTTTATTCAAAATAAAGCATACAGTTGTGTTACAATTCGTACAAGATATTACATATAACAGGATTCAGAAACAAGCTTATACTAATCCCACTGAGTTCGAAATAAAGGATACCGCAGATACAGCCAGGTCTGCTTCATATCTTGACCTACATCTTGAAATTGACAGTGAGGGCTGGTTAAAAACGAAACTTTACGACAAAAGAGATGATTTCAATTTTCCCATTGTGAAATTTCCATTTATATGTAGCAACATTCCAACAGCACCTGCATTTGGAGTATATATCTCTCAGTTGATCCGATATTCCAGAACTTATGATTCCTATCATGATTTCCTTGATAGAGGGTTGCTGCTAACAAGGAAGCTACTGAATCAAGGGTTCCTATATTGGTCAAGTGGAAGTCATCACTTTGAAAGTTTTACGGTCACCACCATGACTTGGTTAACCGTTGCGGAATATCTGCATCATAAATGACCACGGATATGTTCCACTTGTCGTAAGCAGTTCCCGATCCTTTCCTCATTCATGCCTTATCACCAGAAATGTAACTAGAGTAACACGACGGGTGCCACTAGTGAAGCAGGAACTTTCAGAGTTCACTACTGGTTTTTAGTGGGGTTAATGTTTTTTGTGTAGTATTTTGCAGATCATTGTTTGTCGTCTTTTGACCTTTTTCTTTTGGCAATTGTGTTGTCTGTCCTTTGATTTATGGATTCTGATTACTCCTTTGGCATCTTCAAACTCTTCTTGCCAACCTCTGATCTAAACGTTCATTGAATGATGACCAAGTAAACAAGTTTATTCATAGCTTGATGCAATTAGGGGAATACCATTTCAGTACACAGTACACTTGAATCCATTGTAGATTTATATTCAAATATCACACTATATAATTAAATGGAAGATATGGTAATCACAAATGCTCAGTCATAATGGTGTATTGAAATATTAACATAAATATCAGAATAAAATTATCTGTTAGCTCAATTTATTAATGTTCTTAATAAGGAACAGACCATTTAACTTTTACGAGGGGGTATATTTTTCTCCCCAGGCAGAATATTTGTTTACTCCAAACAAAATTCAGATCATCTGCAGGTTCAGATTATTTATTTTTTGTAATTTATAGGGAGAAAAAAGCATATATCAACCCCTCCACCCCCTTTAAATTAACTAGTCATTCTCTAAGCCCTTCAAGAAGAGAGGATATTACACAACAATGGATAAAGCTATAAATCATATGTAACTAGTATTACTGTGAGCACAGCTCACTAAGATATACCCCCCGCTCACAGTAATACTAGTTACATATGATTTATAGCTTTATCCAATGTTTGAAATTTCTGTCAAACCTATTTCCATAACCAAAACATTACTGATTGTTACGACCAAAAATGAAAGGGATCCTCCTCTCTTCACCTGTAAGCTGCTGATAAAATTTCAAAACATTCTGAGAAACACTACTCAAGTTATCATACGACATAGGGTAAAAATTCTATTTTCCGTCATATCAAGTCCAATAACTCTGGAACGGCAAAAGTGAAAATTGTCAAAAAAGAAAGTGATCCTCCTCTCTTCACCAGTAAGCTGCTGATAAAATTTCAAAAGATTCTAAGAAACACAACTCAAGTTATCGTACGACATAGGATTTGTCTACAGACGGACGGACATGGTGAAACCAGTATACCCCCCTACAACTTCGTTGCGGGGGGCATAATAACTACTTTAACTTACTTCTGTCAATAGTTGTTTTAAATTTGTCTTCTATGCCTTCCATAGAAACCGATAAGAAGAAGGCTTTGAACATTTCACTAGTTTTCATCTTTTCCAAAAATTTAGGACTAACGACAATGTCGTACACTATACATCCATTTCCACTCTTGTCCATTTCAGCATGCGGTTCTCCAAGACTCATGGGAACACGGAAACTGAACGGGTCATCAGAGTCCAATAGCTTCAATAATTCATCCTCTGTTATGTCTCTTGGTTCAGGGACCTGAAATCAGAGACTCATGTGAGCTTGTATCTCTCACTTACATGTCCTTTTTAAAAAATAAAAAAAGAGATTTTTAAATAGTTTCCTAGTGTAGATGATGTTATAGGACATGGACCTCCAAAGACCCTAGGGTGTTTATTTGTACAAACTTGATTCTATATATCACAAGAATGCGTTTATATCAACAAGAAAGTTTGACTGAATACTAAATATAATCTAATCTGAAAATTCTTTAGTAACATACCAGGGTATATATATCTAACAGAATAAAATAACATTCTGGGGTCGTCGTGGCCATGATCGTATGGTAATTGGATTTACAACTACCTATGCAATCAGTGCCTATCACTACTAAAGTTGTGAGTTCGAACCCCGTTCATGGCGAGGTGTACTCGATACAACATTATATGTTATTCAGCTATCAGACAGGGTATATAATGTGACATTCCCGGCTTAGGATCTATATTCCCTGAGGCGCAGCCGAAAAGAATATACATCGTAAGCCGGGAATGTCACATTATATACCCTGTCTGATAGCTGAATAACAGATATATTACGGATTTAACCTTTTTTTTTAAATACAACATCCAACTGTATTAAATAAATTTGCCTCTTTTATTTTCATTTTTCGTATCTCTAGATGTCCGTTTGCGTACCATTGACGTCATTCTTCAATGACGTCAAAATATGTGTCACGTCATATTTCATGTATAGGATGTCTCATGAAGGAAAATACTGTACTAAATTTCTAAATCAATACAGTTTCATATGTAGTAAATTTTATAAACTTTATAAATATAACATTAATATATCACATAACAAAACAACGGGTTTGCGAAACAGTTTGAATAATTTAAATGTTAACTACATGTAAATAAAACCTTGGTGTGGCCCCATGACGTCGAAAGTTTTCAAGGCTCAACGTTTTGTTTATTTGTTATGGTACAGCCGTGGAACAAAGGAGTTTGCTAAATCGATCAGGTATTAACCGTTGTAATATTTTTTTGTTCATGCAGCCGTTTTGAGTATAAAAACAGCATTTAATTTGGTAAAAATACATTTATTATTCCGTATTATACCATTGATTCAGTGAAGCGTAATGTTTTGTCGTCCATGTTTTAATCTTTTTTGGGGACTGAAATATATACCCCGTCTGTTTTCCGAATATATGCTGACATTCAGGGCTGAAGAACCAATGAAAATATGTGTAACAAACTAAATTCGTAATATTATGTGATAAAGTTTGTCAGTGACTTGCAACAGTTTTCGGTAGTTTTCTCCAGGTACTCCGGTTTCCTCCAACAATAAGACTGACCACCACGATATAACTGAAATATTGTTGAAAGTAGCGGTAAACACCATAAATCCAACCAACCAGGATTTAATGTGAAGATTAATCCAAACTTTGATATGAACTTACATTATCTGCATGGCACACATTAATAAACACTTTTCCACCTGAATCATTCTTTGTCTTCACACAGAAACCTGTCATATAAAAGTGTTAACTTAATGAAAAATGTTTAGAGATACATGTATCATGTCTACATCTATAAAACAGTAAAGATATAATATTTCTGATGTATTATTCTAAGTTATACACATGAAAAATCTTCACACACCATTTGTATTTTCTTTTGCTTTATTGTCATGGTTACAGCACAAATAGTCTGTAATTGTTCTTCTTGTTTACATCTGAGATCAAATTGGCTGAAAAGGTTGATAAGATAATATCTTAATGTTCTTTTTTATGAAAGAACAAACCCAAGGCAACACAAGGATATAGAAATACAACCACCTTGTTTCTCCACTGCTGGGGACATCCACTGGTTGTGTGAGACAAATAAAATACACACCCTACGGCTACCTCAACAATAGATAGGATGTACATGAGTGTGTTGTATTTGGAGAATGCTAACCTATGTGAATGTAAAAGACAACTAGCCATAGCTCATAATAGGAGAGGTCGTTTGTGGTTCATTGCAAGGCAAATATTTTCTGACCTTCTCCATCAACTCTCATATTCCTTGTGGTAAACAAAACTGAGTAAATCTCCTTCCATGTCCCACTTTTAACTACAGTCAAATCTGTCCTATGTGACCTTTGAACGTTGAAATAGGGACACATAAGACAGGTGGTCACTAAAAACAGATATAATTAATAAGAAGCACACTGTGAAGGGAAATTAAAATTAATGTCATACAAGTTATTGCTTAACAGATTTAACCTACATGATTTACTGTTTGTAAAGTTGTTCTGGTCATAAATACTACTGTGACATAAATAACTGATGACTACCTGGTGATGGGACTACTGTGACATAAATGACTGATGACTATCTGGTAATGGGACTACTGTGACATAAATGACTGATGATTACCTGGTGATGGGACTACTGTGAAATAAATGACTGATGACTATCTGGTAATGGGACTACTGTGACATAAATGACTATGATGATTACCTGGTGATGGGACTACTGTGACATAAATGACTGATGACTACCTGGTGATGGGACTACTGTGACATAAATGACTGATGACTACCTGGTGATGGGACTACTGTGACATAAATGACTGATGATTACCTGGTGATGGGACTACTGTGACATAAATGACTGATGACTACCTGGTGATGGGACTACTGTGACATAAATAACTGATGACTACCTGGTGATGGGACTACTGTGACATAAATGACTGATGACTACCTGGTGATGGGACTACTGTGACATAAATGACTGATGACTACCAGGTGATGGGACTACTGTGACATAAATGACTGATGACTACCTGGTGATGGGACTACTGTGACATAAATGACAATGATGATTACCTGGTGATGGGACTATTGTGACATAAATGACTGATAATTACCTGGTGATGGGACTACTGTGACATAAATGACAATGATGATTACCTGGTGATGGGACTACGGTGACATAAATGAATCTGATGATTACCTGGTGATGGGACTACTGTGACATAAATGACTGATGACTACCTGGTGATGGGACTACTGTGACATAAATGACTGATGATTACCTGGTGATGGGACTTCTGTGACACAAATGACTGATGACTACCTGGTGATGGGACTACTGTGACATAAATGACTGATGACTACCTGGTGATGGGACTTCTGTGACATAAATGACAATGATGATTACCTGGTGATGGGACTACTGTGACATAAATGACTGATGACTACCTGGTGATGGGACTACTGTGACATAAATGACAATGATGATTACCTGGTGATGGGACTACTGTGACATAAATGACTGATGACTACCTGGTGATGGGACTACTGTGACATAAATGACAATGATGATTACCTGGTGATGGGACTACTGTGACATAAATGACTGATGACTACCTGGTGATGGGACTTCTGTGACATAAATGACAATGATGATTACCTGGTGATGGGACTACTGTGACATAAATGACAATGATGATTACCTGGTGATGGGACTACTGTGACATAAATGATTCTGATGACTACCTGGTGATGGGACTACTGTGACATAAATGACAATGATGATTACCTGGTGATGGGACTACTGTGACATAAATGATTCTGATGATTACCTGGTGATGGGACTACTGTGACATAAATGACAATGATGACTACCTGGTGATGGGACTACTGTGACATAAATGACTGATGACTACCTGGTGATGGGACTACTGTGACATAAATGACAATGATGATTACCTGGTGATGGGACTACTGTGACATAAATGACTGATGATTACCTGGTGATGGGACTACTGTGACATAAATGACTGATGACTACCTGGTGATGGGACTTCTGTGACACAAATGACTGATGACTACCTGGTGATGGGACTACTGTGACATAAATGATTCTGATGATTACTTGGTGATGGGGCTACTGTGACATAAATGATTCTGATGATTACCTGGTAATGGGATTACTGTGACATAAATGATTCTGATGATTACCTGGTGATGGGACTACTGTGACATAAATGACTGATGACTACCTGGTGATGGGACTACTGTGACACAAATGACTGATGACTACCTGGTGATGGGACTTCTGTGACACAAATGACTGATGACTACCTGGTGATGGGACTACTGTGACATAAATGATTCTGATGATTACTTGGTGATGGGGCTACTGTGACATAAATGATTCTGATGATTACCTGGTAATGGGATTACTGTGACATAAATGATTCTGATGATTACCTGGTGATGGGACTACTGTGACATAAATGATTCTGATGATTACCTGGTGATGGGACTACAGTGACATAAATGAATCTGATGATTACCTGGTAATGGGACTACTGTGACATAAATGACTGATGATTACCTGGTGATGGGACTACTGTGACATAAATGAGTCTGATGATTACCTAGTGATGGGACTACTGTGACATAAATGAATCTGATGATTACCTGGTAATGGGACTACTGTGACATAAATGACAATGATGATTACCTAGTGATGGGACTACTGTGACATAAATGATTCTGATGATTACCTGGTGATGCGACTACTGTGACATAAATGACTCTAATGATTACCTGGTGATGGGACTATTGTGACATAAATAACTAATGATTACCTGGTGATGGGACTGCTGTGACATAAATGACTGATGACTACCTGGTGATGGGACTACTGTGACATAAATGAATCTGATAATTACCTGGTGATGGGAATACCATGACATAAATGACTAATGATTACCTGATGATCGGGCTACTGTGACATAAATGATTCTAATGATTACCTGGTGATGGAACAACTGTGACATAAATGACTATGATGATTACCTGGTGATTGGACTACTGTGAAATAAGTCATTCTGATGATTACCTAGTGATGGGATTACTGTGACATAAATGACTCTAATGATTACCTGGGGATTGGACTACTGTGACATAAATGACTCTCATGATTACCTGGTGATAGGACAACTGTGACATAAATGACTATGATGATTACCTGGTGATGGGACTACTGTGACATAAATAACTAATGATTACCTGGTGATGGGACTGCTGTGACATAAATGACTGATGACTACCTGGTGATGGGACTACTGTGACATAAATGAATCTGATAATTACCTGGTTAATGGAATACCGTGACATAAATGACTAATGATTACCTGGCGATCGGGCTACTGTGACATAAATGATTCTAATGATTACCTGGTGATGGGACTACTGTGACATAAATGACTGATGACTACCTGGTAATGGGACTACTGTGACAAAAATGACTGATTATTACCTGGTGATGGGACTACTGTGACATAAATGACTGATGATTACCTGGTGATGGGACTACTGTGACATAAATGACTGATGACTACCTGGTGATGGGACTACTGTGACATAAATAACTGATGATTACCTGGTGATGTGACTACTGTGACATAAATAACTGATGATTACCTGGTGATGGGACTGCTGTGACATAAATGACTGATGACTACCTGGTGATGGGACTACTGTGACATAAATGACTGATGATTACCTGGTGATGGGACTACTGTGACATAAATGACTGATGATTACCTGGTGATGGGACTACTGTGACATAAATGACTGATGACTACCTGGTGATGGGACTACTGTGACATAAATGACTGATGACTACCTGGTGATGGGACTACTGTGACATAAATGACTGATGACTATCTGGTAATGGGACTACTGTGACATAAATGACTGATGACTACCTGGTGATGGGATTACTGTGACATAAATGACTGATGACTACCTGGTGATGGGACTACTGTGACATAAATGACTGATGACTACCTGGTGATGGGACTAATGTGACACAAATGACTGATGACTACCTGGTGATGGGACTACTGTGACATAAATGACTGATGACTACCTGGTGATGGGACTACTGTGAAATAAATGACTGATGACTACCTGGTGATGGGACTACTGTGACATAAATGACAATGATGATTACCTGGTGATGGGACTACTGTGAAATAAATGACTGATGACTACCTGGTGATGGGACTACTGTGACATAAATGACATTGATGATTACCTGGTGATGGGACTACTGTGAAATAAATGACTGATGATTACCTGGTGATGGGACTACTGTGACATAAATGACTGATGACTACCTGGTGATGGGACTACTGTGACATAAGTCATTCTGATGATTACCTGGTGATGGGACTACTGTGACATAAATGACTGATGATTACCTGGTGATGGGACTACTGTGAAATAAATGACTGATGACTACCTGGTGATGGGACTACTGTGACATAAATGACATTGATGATCACCATAAATGATTCTGATGATTACCTGGTAATGGTACTACTGTGACATAAATGAATCTGATGATTACCTGGTAATGGGACTACTGTGACATAAATGATTCTGATGATTACTTGGTGATGGGACTACTGTGACATAAATGATTCTGATGATTACCTGGTGATTTGACTACTGTGACATAAATTAATCTGATGATTACCTGGTAATGGGACTACTGTGACATAAATGACTCTAATGATTACCTGGTGATTGGATTACTGTGACATAAATGACTCTCATGATTACCTGGTGATGGGACAACTGTGACATACATGACTATGATGATTACCTGGTGATGGGACTACTGTGACATAAATGACTATGATGATTACCTGGTGATGGGACTGCTGTGACATAAATGACTGATGATTACCTGGTGATGGGACTACTGTGACATAAATGAATCTGATAATTACCTGGTTAATGGAATACTGTGACATAAATGACTAATGATTACCTGGCGATCGGGCTACTGTGACATAAATGATTCTAATGATTACCTGGTGATGGGACTACTGTGACATAAATAACTGATGACTACCTGGTAATGGAACTACTGTGACATAAATAACTGATGATTACCTGGTGATGTGACTACTGTGACATAAATAACTGATGATTACCTGGTGATGGGACTACTGTGACATAAATGACTGATGACTACCTGGTGATGGGACTACTGTGACATAAATGACTGATGACTACCTGGTGATGGGACTATTGTGACATAAATGACTGATGATTACCTGGTGATGGGACTACTGTTACATATATGACAATGATGATTACCTGGTGATGGGACTACGGTGACATAAATGAATCTGATGATTACCTGGTGATGGGACTACTGTGACATAAATGACTGATGATTACCTGGTGATGGGACTACTGTGACATAAATGAATCTGATGATTACCTGGTGATGGGACTACTGTGACATAAATGACAATGATGATTACCTGGTAATGGGACTACTGTGACATAAATGATTCTGATGACTACCTGGTGATGGGACTACTGTGACATAAATGAATCTGATGATTACCTGGTGATGGGACTACTGTGACATAAATGACTGATGATTACCTGGTGATGGGACTACTGTGACATAAATGAATCTGATGATTACCTGGTAATGGGACTACTGTGACATAAATGACTGATGATTACCTGGTGATGGGACTACTGTGACATAAATGACTGATGATTACCTGGTGATGGGACTATTGTGACATAAATGACTGATGATTACCTGGTGATGGGACTACTGTGACATAAATGACTGATGATTACCTGGTGATGGGACTACTGTGACATAAATGAATCTGATGATTACCTGGTAATGGGACTACTGTGACATAAATGAATCTGATGATTACCTGGTAATGGGACTACTGTGACATAAATGACTGATGATTACCTGGTGATGGGACTACTGTGACATAAATGAATCTGATGATTACCTGGTGATGGGACTACTGTGACATAAATGACTGATGATTACCTGGTGATGGGACTACTGTGACATAAATGAATCTGATGATTACCTGGTGATGGGACTACTGTGACATAAATGACTGATGACTACCTGGTAATGGGACTACTGTGACAAAAATGACTGATTATTACCTGGTGATGGGACTACTGTGACATAAATGACTGATGATTACCTGGTGATGGGACTACTGTGACATAAATGACTGATGACTACCTGGTGATGGGACTACTGTGACATAAATAACTGATGATTACCTGGTGATGTGACTACTGTGACATAAATAACTGATGATTACCTGGTGATGGGACTGCTGTGACATAAATGACTGATGACTACCTGGTGATGGGACTACTGTGACATAAATGACTGATGATTACCTGGTGATGGGACTACTGTGACATAAATGACTGATGATTACCTGGTGATGGGACTACTGTGACATAAATGACTGATGACTACCTGGTGATGGGACTACTGTGACATAAATGACTGATGACTACCTGGTGATGGGACTACTGTGACATAAATGACTGATGACTATCTGGTAATGGGACTACTGTGACATAAATGACTGATGACTACCTGGTGATGGGATTACTGTGACATAAATGACTGATGACTACCTGGTGATGGGACTACTGTGACATAAATGACTGATGACTACCTGGTGATGGGACTAATGTGACACAAATGACTGATGACTACCTGGTGATGGGACTACTGTGACATAAATGACTGATGACTACCTGGTGATGGGACTACTGTGAAATAAATGACTGATGACTACCTGGTGATGGGACTACTGTGACATAAATGACAATGATGATTACCTGGTGATGGGACTACTGTGAAATAAATGACTGATGACTACCTGGTGATGGGACTACTGTGACATAAATGACATTGATGATTACCTGGTGATGGGACTACTGTGAAATAAATGACTGATGATTACCTGGTGATGGGACTACTGTGACATAAATGACTGATGACTACCTGGTGATGGGACTACTGTGACATAAGTCATTCTGATGATTACCTGGTGATGGGACTACTGTGACATAAATGACTGATGATTACCTGGTGATGGGACTACTGTGAAATAAATGACTGATGACTACCTGGTGATGGGACTACTGTGACATAAATGACATTGATGATCACCATAAATGATTCTGATGATTACCTGGTAATGGTACTACTGTGACATAAATGAATCTGATGATTACCTGGTAATGGGACTACTGTGACATAAATGATTCTGATGATTACTTGGTGATGGGACTACTGTGACATAAATGATTCTGATGATTACCTGGTGATTTGACTACTGTGACATAAATTAATCTGATGATTACCTGGTAATGGGACTACTGTGACATAAATGACTCTAATGATTACCTGGTGATTGGATTACTGTGACATAAATGACTCTCATGATTACCTGGTGATGGGACAACTGTGACATACATGACTATGATGATTACCTGGTGATGGGACTACTGTGACATAAATGACTATGATGATTACCTGGTGATGGGACTGCTGTGACATAAATGACTGATGATTACCTGGTGATGGGACTACTGTGACATAAATGAATCTGATAATTACCTGGTTAATGGAATACTGTGACATAAATGACTAATGATTACCTGGCGATCGGGCTACTGTGACATAAATGATTCTAATGATTACCTGGTGATGGGACTACTGTGACATAAATAACTGATGACTACCTGGTAATGGAACTACTGTGACATAAATAACTGATGATTACCTGGTGATGTGACTACTGTGACATAAATAACTGATGATTACCTGGTGATGGGACTACTGTGACATAAATGACTGATGACTACCTGGTGATGGGACTACTGTGACATAAATGACTGATGACTACCTGGTGATGGGACTATTGTGACATAAATGACTGATGATTACCTGGTGATGGGACTACTGTTACATATATGACAATGATGATTACCTGGTGATGGGACTACGGTGACATAAATGAATCTGATGATTACCTGGTGATGGGACTACTGTGACATAAATGACTGATGATTACCTGGTGATGGGACTACTGTGACATAAATGAATCTGATGATTACCTGGTGATGGGACTACTGTGACATAAATGACAATGATGATTACCTGGTAATGGGACTACTGTGACATAAATGATTCTGATGACTACCTGGTGATGGGACTACTGTGACATAAATGAATCTGATGATTACCTGGTGATGGGACTACTGTGACATAAATGACTGATGATTACCTGGTGATGGGACTACTGTGACATAAATGAATCTGATGATTACCTGGTAATGGGACTACTGTGACATAAATGACTCTGGTGATTACCTGGTGATGGGACTACTGTGACATAAATGAGTATGATGATTACCTGGTGATGGGACTACTGTGGCATAAATGATTCTGATGATTACCTGGTAATGGGACTACTGTGACATAAATGAATCTGATGATTACCTGGTGATGGGACTACTGTGACATAAATGACTGATGACTACCTGGTGATGGGACTACTGTGACATAAATGACTCTGATGATTACCTGGTGATGGGACTACTGTGACATAAATGACTGATGATTACCTGGTGATGGGACTATTGTGACATAAATGACTGATGATTACCTGGTGATGGGACTACTGTGACATAAATGACTGATGATTACCTGGTGATGGGACTATTGTGACATAAATGACTGATGATTACCTGGTGATGGGACTACTGTGACATAAATGACTGATGATTACCTGGTGATGGGACTACTGTGACATAAATGAATCTGATGATTACCTGGTAATGGGACTACTGTGACATAAATGAATCTGATGATTACCTGGTAATGGGACTACTGTGACATAAATGACTGATGATTACCTGGTGATGGGACTACTGTGACATAAATGAATCTGATGATTACCTGGTGATGGGACTACTGTGACATAAATGACTGATGATTACCTGGTGATGGGACTACTGTGACATAAATGAATCTGATGATTACCTGGTGATGGGACTACTGTGACATAAATGAATCTGATGATTACCTGGTGATGGGACTACTGTGACATAAATGATTCTGATGATTACCTGGTGATGGGACTACTGTGACATAAATGAATCTGATGATTACCTAGGCCTGATAATGGGACTACTGTGTCATAAATGACTATGATGATTACCTGGTGATGGGACTACTGTGACATAAGGGATACCGCCTTGTGTTGATCCTTCGTCACTTTGAGTCTTTTCCTGTAAAAACTTCATAAAATATATTTTTTCCATGTTTTTTCTTAAAAAGTTAAATTTATACTTACAGTTTAAGCTTAAAAAATACAGTTATAAGTTTTTTTTTAAATTGTAATCTTAATTTTTACTCCTAATCAACTTATAGGACAGAATTCACAAAAAGATGACATTGCAGACATCCAAGACTGGACTTCCTATCACCTAACCGTAATAAACAGCCCCACTTTAGCTATGGGGAAAGAAATATCACAGAATAACCTTTAAAGCCAAATAAATTTGTACCATCAACTTAGATGATCCAACTCTAAAGTAATTATAAACTCAACAAATACAGTCAACTTCATTGGTGAGTGACCCCTGACACCAGAAACACAATCTAGCTTGACAGCATGGTGCAAGATAAAACTGCATGAAAGAGTACCAAACACATTTCAGCCACTTGTTAAACACAAATAATCAATCAATCAAACTTAATAAGGTACTTATTATTTGACCTTTGAACAAATGACCCCAAAATCAATATGGTATGAAGTTTGGTAATAGATTTAATGTGAGTCAGTGAGTGATTGTTGTCTATTGCCAATTCAGCAATTTTTCAGCTATATCATGGCGAGAACAAGTTAATTTTCAAAGAAATGATGATGAGGTCCGCTTTCTTCTAGACCAACACACTGAGTTGGATGTTTATAGTGCTAGCTCACTGAAACAACAGTCCGCGGGTAGACATGTCGCTCAACTCGGACACATTATTCTGATTTCGAGCCAACCAATCTTTGCACTTTCTCCTTAATGCTGTGTGCTTGGCATAGAAGCAACAAATACCAATTTTATAGTCTTTGGTTTGATCTGACCGGGGCTCGAACTCATGATCTGCCGCACTCGAGGCGAGCACGCTAACCATTACGCCACCAATGCGGTATAGTACCATATATAAATATATATGAAGTTTAGTAATAGACTTAATGTGAAGTAACAGTCAAACCTTGTGATCTCAAACTCAGATGAGACGTTTAATATTGAATAACAGCGTTGTTATTGTGACGTCACCAACATATTCAATCGCCAACGACAAATAAAATTAGTCCTATGAAATAATCGTAATAAAAATCGAGGAATCGTTAAATTTTGTTGTAAAAATTAAATTATAAGGAATGTTAGAAATTTTTGAACATGTTATACTTGTATAACCTACATTGTATTGTAAAATTGAAAATATTCCTTAAATAAATATAGTATAACTAATCGTAGATTTTGAATATCAAAATAAAACCACGAGTGACCGCAATACGCATATGGATTAAACAAGTGGGTGGAACTTGCCCACGAGTTTAATCCTTAATGCGTATTTGATCACGAGTGGTCTTATTTTGATATTCAAAATGTATGATTTAGTTATACTGTTTATTATATAGACTTCCAAAATTTCTTATATATTATTTTTTATTTGTATATTTCATTCCACGCGTATGAATCTACGAGCAATGAGAGTGTGTAATCAATATGGCTGCACATGCCAACAAGTGTTACCGCTTCGATGAAAAAAGTTGGAAATTCAAATGAAGAACGAGTTTCTGAGTTTTGAAAACATCAAATCCTACATGTCACATTTACAACAATACACAAAAATAATTGAAATGCCTACCTTGCAAACTTATTTTAGTTAAATTCTACCAAAATTGAAGTGTACACCATGCCAAAGAACGCCTGATCTTTAAGTTTTAAACTGTAAGTCGTCATATGACGTCGCATTGTTTATGTGACAAAGTCGTCAACAACATTTCGCGGAATTTTAATTTGTGTGATTTGTGTTATGCTAGTGAAATGATTCAATTTTAAAATAAAAAAGTGTTTGATTTTAATGTATAAATAAAATGAAGCAATTCAAATAATTTATTAAAGTGCTACAACTTTATTTTCATTAATCTTATTTTTCAGTTTACAATCATGTGTGTATTCATAGTAGCACAACAAGGACATAAACGATAACACACTTATAGTTGTGTAAATGTAGTTCCAGCAGGAAAATACTGATATCTCACATGTGAGATACCAGAATTTATTTCACAGATAAATCACCATAAATTACACCTATGTATATAATAACTTTAATTAAATGACTTCAGATAATGTCTTTTCTGATTGGCCGACGTCCCTAAAAACGTTCTTTGATAAAACGTTTTATTACATACTCATATAGATATCTTGAATTTGATAAGTCTAAAGAAAGTCACATGACATTCCGTTATATCAACCGCTGGACGCTATGTCACATGGTTATATCAACCGAACGCAACGTTATATCAACCACATGCGATAATTGTATAATATCACGTGACGATTTCATTCTCCATTGTGAAATTAAGAATAGACGTACTGAATATGAGTCATCACTTGGTATCTGTTATCAGATATGAACTAGACCAAATAATTATGGCACTGTGTAGGATATTCGATGTAATAAAACAATCATAAACCTTGTAAGAGTGTGATATGACGAATTGTCTCCCCTCGAAAGTTTATGTCACCGGGCGACATAATCTTTCTCTAGTAGACAAACCGTCATATCTCACTCTTACAAGGTTGATAATTGTATAATATTCAACGTGCAAAAATTCACGAGAGGTGAACATAACATTCCAACACTTCTCCAGACACCTTAAAATAGAAATGGTGTTTCCCAATTATCTTAAAAGTAGTAGCCAATCATCATCGGGTTAAGCTTTGTCATCGACTAATCAGATGCGTTCTTACTAATTACTTTCAGTACACAATTAAATTAATAATGGCAGACGGTGGGCAGACAGGGGTGTCTGGGGAACAAAGTCTGCGCTGTTTGGTGTTAATTCAAATTTGATTTAATTAAGAAATAATTCATGGCAGGCATAGAGTTGTGCAAATTTACACATGGGCTGGGCCTTTATATTCAAATTTTACCCCGAGCGAAAGCGAGGGGTAAAATCTAAAAATATAAAGGCCCAGCCCATGTGTAAATTTGCACAACTCTATGACTGCCATGAATTATTTCGATTCTAATAGGACAAATGCGGTAATTTTTAACCATTCATGAACTGTATACACACAGCATTTGGTGGCTGTTCCAATTACTTCCTTCGGAAATTTTGAATTGATTTTGAATTATTTGTATTTGAACAAGATATTTTAAAACAAAGATATGGATGTTAACATAAAAAACATATTTATTGTGTATTTTCCAACATAGATTCGATTGAACAATTCCTGCGCAAAAATATTTTAAAAAAAGTCGGGGTTCATTCGTTCATCATTTCGTGCCCTAACAAGATGGCGGAGCGGAGTTGTCAAACATAATATCGAACACTTGAACAGTTGTTAATAATCGACAATTATTGTTAGATATGAAAAAAAAAAAATAAATGCCAATGGAAAAAAAAGCTTGTATTGTTGATATAAAAAAAAATTCTGGAATAAATACTTAAGACAACCATCTATCGACTTTGACTTTTGTAATATATCGTCATCCTGTGACGTTGTTTACAAGGGACGCTGATTGACACAAGCTGGTTACTGATTTATTTTACGATTTTGTGAGCATTTTACTTGTTTGAGTAGCAAAATTGAAAATGCCATCAAATTGGAATATATCAGTAACTTAATTACATCACCGTCCAGTTATCAATGTATATGTAGGAAAACATTAAGGTTAGTGCATTTTCCGGTTATTCATGGCCGAAACATATCAATGGAATGTATGTGTGCGTACTGGGGATCCCCAAATGTAAATTTTCAAAACAAATGATAAAAAAATACTTAGTTACAGAATATTTATTTATAACTGAGGGGAAATTTTTATTTTAAGGACTTTAAAAATACATTATATGCCGGTGTTTTGTTTGTTTACACTCGGTCGTCACGGTAATTTCACAGCGGGAGTCACATCGGAACAGCCAGATTTGTTGTGTACTGCACTTGCGCTAAATATAGAGTTGTTGAGTATTATCGTGTGTGCCGTATTAGAGACATCATATTAGAATGTCATATAATAAAACAGTTAATGACTTTCCATTTCGGTGAATACAAGGATTGATCAACCCATCAAACATGATATTCAACTCGGATGCCTCGGTGAATATCATGTTCCATGGGTTGATCATTCCTTGTATTCACCTCATCGAAAGTCATCAACTGTATAATAACTGATTGACTTACAGGATCCAACATCAATTTATTCAAAAATGCTTGAGCTGCATCTTCATCTGTAAATTCTGGGTTAAGCATTCTGCTCTTTTATTTGTTATACCTGAAATCAAACATTCTTATATAAAACATAATAAATACATTGTGTACTCTTACAATAAATAGGAGACATCATCTATTTTTATTTACAATATCTACATTTTATAAAAAGTTCTAAAATTAAAAAAAGAAAAAAGAATTATTTGAATGTCATGTTATATCATATAATGTTAACTATGATGAAAAGTGTGAATATACCATAAGGGTAATGAAAAGATGTAAATTGAAGAAGGACAGATCTAAACAATACAATGGCCAGGAGAACAAAAGATGATAAGGCAAACATGTACACTACACAGAAAATTAACTATTGAACATCATGAATCCCACTAAAAATGGGGGTTAACTGAGGTTCTCAGGAAAGGGAAGCAGTTTCCGCTCTATTTGTGGCACCCGTCATGGAACTAATATTAATAATCCGGTGACAAGTCATGAAAGAGGAAAAGACATGATTTGACTATGAAAAATGGAACATATCTGTAC
This sequence comes from Bathymodiolus brooksi, assembly GCA_963680875.1. Classification (NCBI taxonomy): domain Eukaryota; kingdom Metazoa; phylum Mollusca; class Bivalvia; order Mytilida; family Modiolidae; genus Bathymodiolus; species Bathymodiolus brooksi. The sequence goes on from OY804575.1 coordinate 36,463,174, forward strand.
ATGTAGTCCTCTATGAAACAGACTTCTGTAACGATTAAATTGAATATCCTTGAAGCTGTCAATGTTTATGTTGTCTTTATTTGTGATGATATGTGGTCTTTTGAGCTGAAGCCAATCTATGCAGGCTTTTCATTGTTTGTTAGCTCTAGGGCATTGGTGATCTACATTTAGATATCAACAGGGAGGGTATATATACAGGGATCCTTCAACCAGTTAAGGTCTTCTACATGTTGGTGGGCATTGGTGATCTACATTTAGATATCAACAGGGAGGGTATAAATACAGGGATCCTTCAACCAGTTAAGGTCTTCTACATGTTGGTGGGCATTGGTGATCTACATTTAGATATCAACAGGGAGGGGATAAATACAGGGATCCTTCAACCAGTTAAGGTCTTCTACATGTTGGTGGGCATTGGTGATCTATATTAAGATATCAAGAGGGATGGTATATATACAGGGATCCTTCAACCAGTTAAGGTCTTCTACATGTTGGTGGGCATTGATGATCTACATTTAGATATCAAGAGGGAGGGTATATATACAGGGATCCTTCAACCAGTTAAGGTCTTCTACATGTTGGTGGGCATTGGCGATCTACATTTAGATACCAAGAGGGGGGGTATATATACAGGGATCCTTCAACCAGTTAAGGTCTTCTACATGTTGGTGGGCATTGATGATCTACATTTAGATATCAACAGGGAGGGTATATATACAGGGATCCTTCAACCAGTTAAGGTCTTCTACATGTATGTTGGTGGGCATTGGAGATCTACATTTAGATATCAAGAGGGAGGGTATATATACAGGGATCCTTCAACCAGTTAAGGTCTTCTACATGTATGTTGGTGGGCATTGGAGATCTACATTTAGATATCAAGAGGGAGGGTATATATACAGGGATCCTTCAAACAGTTAAGGTCTTCCACATGTTGGTGGGCATTGATGATCTACATTTAGATATCAAGAGGGAGGGTATATATACAGGGATCCTTCAACCAGTTAAGGTCTTCCCCATGTTGGTCGGCATTGATGATCTACATTTAGATATCAACAGGGAGGGTATATATACAGGGATCCTTCAACCAGTTAAGGTCTTCTACATGTTGGTGGGCATTGATGATCTACATTTAGATATCAAGAGGGAGGGTATATATACAGAAATCCTTCAAACAGTTAAGGTCTTCTACATGTTGGTGGGCATTGATGATCTACATTTAAATATCAAGAGGGAGGGTATATATACAGGGATCCTTCAACCAGTTAAGGTCTTCTACATGTTGGTGGGCATTGATGATCTACATTTAGATATCAACAGGGAGGGTATATATATAGGGATCCTTCAACCAGTTAAGGTCTTCCACATGTTGGTGGGCATTGATGATCTACATTTAGATATCAAGAGGGAGGGTATATATACAGGGATCCTTCAACCAGTTAAGGTCTTCTACATGTTGGTGGGCATTGATGATCTACATTTAGATATCAAGAGGGAGGGTATATATACATGTACAGGGATCCTTCAAACAGTTAAGGTCTTCTACATGTTGGTGGGCATTGGCGATCTACATTTAGATATCAACAGGGAGGGTATATATACAGGGATCCTTCAACCAGTTAAGGTCTTCTACATGTTGGTGGGCATTGATGATCTACATTTAGATATCAACAGGGAGGGTATATATACAGGGATCCTTCAACCAGTTAAGGTCTTCTACATGTTGGTGGGCATTGGAGATCTACATTTAGATATCAAGAGGGAAGTTATATATACAGGGATCCTTCAAACAGTTAAGGTCTTCTACATGTTGGTGGGCATTGATGATCTACATTTAGATATCAAGAGGGAGTGTATATATACAGGGATCCTTCAATCAGTTAAGGTCTTCTACATGTTAGTGGGCATTGATGATCTACATTTAGATATCAACAGGGAGGGTATATATACAGGGATCCTTCAACCAGTTAAGGTCTTCTACATGTTGGTGGGCATTGACGATCTACATTTAGATATCAAGAGGGAGGGTATATATACAGGGATCCTTCAACGAGTTAAGGTCTTCTACATGTTGGTGGGCATTGATGATCTACATTTAGATATCAAGAGGGAGGGTATATATACAGGGATCCTTCAACCAGTTAAGGTCTTCTACATGTTGGTGGGCATTGATGATCTACATTTAGATATCAAGAGGGAGGGTATATATACAGGGATCCTTCAACTAGATAAGGTCTTCTACATGATGGTGGGCATTGATGATCTACATTTAGATATCAAGAGGGAGGGTATATATACAGGGATCCTTCAACCAGTTAAGGTCTTCTACATGTTGGTGGGCATTGATGATCTACATTTAGATATCAAGAGGGAGGGTATATATACATGTACAGGGATCCTTCAACCAGTTAAGGTCTTCTACATGTTGGTGGGCATTGATGATCTACATTTAGATATCAAGAGGGAGGGTATATATACATGTACAGGGATCCTTCAACCAGTTAAGGTCTTCTACATGTTGGTGGGCATTGATGATCTACATTTAGATATCAAGAGGGTGGGGGGGTATATATACTGGGATCCTTCAACCAGTTAAGGTCTTCTACATGTTGGTGGGTATTGATGATCTACATTTAGATATCAAGAGGGAGGGTTTATATACAGGGATCCTTCAACCAGTTAAGGTCTTCTACATGTTGGTGGGCATTGATGATCTACATTTAGATATCAAGAGGGAGGGTATATATACAGGGATCCTTCAACGAGTTAAGGTCTTCTACATGTTGGTGGGCATTGATGATCTACATTTAGATATCAACAGGGAGGGTATATATATAGGGATCCTTCAACCAGTTAAGGTCTTCTACATGTTGGTGGGCATTGGCGATCTACATTTAGATATCAAGAGGGAGGATATATATATAGGGATCCTTCAACCAGTTAAGGTCTTCTACATGTTGGTGGGCATTGATGATCTACATTTAGATATCAAGAGGGAGGGTATATATACAGGGATCCTTCAACCAGTTAAGGTCTCCTACATGTTGGTGGGCATTGGCAATCTACATTTAGATATCAAGAGGGGGGTATATATACAGGGATCCTTCAACCAGTTAAGGTCTTCTACATGTTGGTGGGCATTGACGATCTACATTTAGATATCAACAGGGATCATTTAACCAGTTAAGGTCTTCTACATGTTGGTGGGCATTGGCGATCTACATTTAGAGATCAAGAGGGAGGGTATATATACAGGGATCCTTCAACCAGTTAAGGTCTTCTACATGTTGGTGGGCATTGATGATCTACATTTAGATATCAAGAGGGAGGGTATATATGCAGGGATCCTTCAACCAGTTAAGGTCTTCTACATGTATGTTGATGGGCATTGGAGATCTACATTTAGATATCAAGAGTGAGGGTATATATACAGAGATTCTTCAAACAGTTAAGGTCTTCTACATGTTGGTGGGCATTGATGATCTACATTTAGATATCAAGAGGGAGGGTATATATACAGGGATCCTTCAACCAGTTTAAGGTCTTCTACATGTTGGTGGGTATTGATGATCTACATTTAGATATCAAGAGGGAGTGTATATATACAGGGATCCTTCAACCAGTTAAGGTCTTCTACATGTTAGTGGGCATTGATGATATACATTTAGATATCAACAGGGAGGGTATATATACAGGGATCCTTCAACCAGTTAAGGTCTTCTACATGTTGGTGGGCATTGACGATCTACATTTAGATATCAAGAGGGAGGGTATATATACAGGGATCGTTCAACGAGTTAAGGTCTTCTACATGTTGGTGGGCATTGATGATCTACATTTAGATATCAAGAGGGAGGGTATATATACAGGGATTCTTCAACTAGAAAAGGTCTTCTACATGATGGTGGGCATTGATGATCTACATTTAGATATCAAGAGGGAGGGTTTATATACAGGGATCCTTCAACCAGTTAAGGTCTTCTACATGTTGGTGGGCATTGATGATCTACATTTAGATATCAAGAGGGAGGGTATATATACAGGGATCCTTCAACCAGTTAAGGTCTTCTACATGTTGGTGAGCATTGATGATCTACATTTAGATATCAAGAGGGAGGGTATATATACAGGGATCCTTCAACCAGTTAAGGTCTTCTACATGTTGGTGGGTATTGATGATCTACATTTAGATATCAAGAGGGAGGGTATATATACAGGGATCCTTCAACCAGTTTAAGGTCTTCTACATGTTGGTGGGCATTGATGATCTACATTTAGATATCAAGAGGGAGGGTATATATACAGGGATCCTTCAACCAGTTAAGGTCTTCTACGTGTTGGTGGGTATTGATGATCTACATTTAGAGATCAAGAGGGGGGGTATATATACAGGGATCCTTCAACCAGTTAAGGTCTTCTACATGTTGGTGGGCATTGGCGATCTACATTTAGATATCAAGAGGGAGGGTATATATACATGTACAGGGATCCTTCAAACAGTTAAGGTCTTCTATATGTTGGTGGGCATTGGCGATCTACATTTAGATATCAACAGGGAGGGTATATATACAGGGATCCTTCAACCAGTTAAGGTCTTCTACATGTTGGTGGGCAATGATGATCTACATTTAGATATCAAGAGGGAGGGTATATATACAGGGATCCTTCAACCAGTTAAGGTCTTCTACATGTTGGTGGGCATTGATGATCTACATTTAGATATCAAGAGGGAGGGTATATATACAGGGATCCTTCAAACAGTTAAGGTCTTCTACATGTTGGTGGGCATTGGCGATCTACATTTAGATATCAAGAGGGAGGGTATATATATAGGGATCCTTCAACCAGTTAAGGTCTTCCACATGTTGGTGGGCATTGATGATCTACATTTAGATATCAAGAGGGAGGGTATATATACAGGGATCCTTCAAACAGTTAAGGTCTTCTACATGTTGGTGGGCATTGGCGATCTACATTTAGATATCAAGAGGGAAGTTATATATACAGGGATCCTTCAAACAGTTAAGGTCTTCTACATGTTGGTGGGCATTGATGATCTACATTTAGATATCAAGAGGGAGTGTATATATACAGGGATCCTTCAACCAGTTAAGGTCTTCTACATGTTAGTGGGCATTGATGATCTACATTTAGATATCAACAGGGAGGGTATATATACAGGGATCCTTCAACCAGTTAAGGTCTTCTACATGTTGGTGGGCATTGACGATCTACATTTAGATATCAAGAGGGAGGGTATATATACAGGGATCCTTCAACGAGTTAAGGTCTTCTACATGTTGGTGGGCATTGATGATCTACATTTAGATATCAACAGGGAGGGTATATACACAGGGATCCTTCAACCAGTTAAGGTCTTCTACATGTTGGTGGGCATTGATGATCTACATTTAGATATCAAGAGGGTGGGTATATATACAGGGATCCATCAACCAATTAAGGTCTTCTACATGTTGGTGGGCATTGGCGATCTACATTTAGATATCAAGAGGGAGGGTATATATACAGGGATCCTTCAAACAGTTAAGGTCTTCTACATGTTGTTGGGCATTGATGATCTACATTTAGATATCAACAGGGAGGGTATATATACAGGGATCCTTCAACGAATTAAGGTCTTCTACATGTTAGTGGGCATTGATGATCTACATTTAGATATCAAGAGGGAGGGTATATATACAGGGATCCTTCAACTAGATAAGGTCTTCTACATGATGGTGGGCATTGATGATCTACATTTAGATATCAAGAGGGAGGGTATATATACAGGGATCCTTCAACCAGTTAAGGTCTTCTACATGTTGGTGGGCATTGATGATCTACATTTAGATATCAAGAGGGAGGGTATATATACAGGGATCCTTCAACCAGTTAAGGTCTTCTACATGTTGGTGGGCATTGGCGATCTACATTTAGATACCAAGAGGGGGGGTATATATACAGGGATCCTTCAACCAGTTAAGGTCTTCTACATGTTGGTGGGCATTGATGATCTACATTTAGATATCAACAGGGAGGGTATATATACAGGGATCCTTCAACCAGTTAAGGTCTTCTACATGTATGTTGGTGGGCATTGGAGATCTACATTTAGATATCAAGAGGGAGGGTATATATACAGGGATCCTTCAACCAGTTAAGGTCTTCTACATGTATGTTGGTGGGCATTGGAGATCTACATTTAGATATCAAGAGGGAGGGTATATATACAGGGATCCTTCAAACAGTTAAGGTCTTCCACATGTTGGTGGGCATTGATGATCTACATTTACATATCAAGAGGGAGGGTATATATACAGGGATCCTTCAACCAGTTAAGGTCTTCCCCATGTTGGTCGGCATTGATGATCTACATTTAGATATCAACAGGGAGGGTATATATACAGGGATCCTTCAACCAGTTAAGGTCTTCTACATGTTGGTGGGCATTGATGATCTACATTTAGATATCAAGAGGGAGGGTATATATACAGAAATCCTTCAAACAGTTAAGGTCTTCCACATGTTGGTGGGCATTGATGATCTACATTTACATATCAAGAGGGAGGGTATATATACAGGGATCCTTCAACCAGTTAAGGTCTTCCCCATGTTGGTCGGCATTGATGATCTACATTTAGATATCAACAGGGAGGGTATATATACAGGGATCCTTCAACCAGTTAAGGTCTTCTACATGTTGGTGGGCATTGATGATCTACATTTAGATATCAAGAGGGAGGGTATATATACAGAAATCCTTCAAACAGTTAAGGTCTTCTACATGTTGGTGGGCATTGATGATCTACATTTAGATATCAACAGGGAGGGTATATATATATAGGGATCCTTCAACCAGTTAAGGTCTTCCACATGTTGGTGGGCATTGATGATCTACATTTAGATATCAAGAGGGAGGGTATATATACAGGGATCCTTCAACCAGTTAAGGTCTTCTACATGTTGGTGGGCATTGATGATCTACATTTAGATATCAAGAGGGAGGGTATATATACATGTACAGGGATCCTTCAAACAGTTAAGGTCTTCTACATGTTGGTGGGCATTGGCGATCTACATTTAGATATCAACAGGGAGGGTATATATACAGGGATCCTTCAACCAGTTAAGGTCTTCTACATGTTGGTGGGCAATGATGATCTACATTTAGATATCAAGAGGGAGGGTATATATACAGGGATCCTTCAACCAGTTAAGGTCTTCTACATGTTGGTGGGCATTGATGATCTATATTTAGATATCAAGAGGGAGGGTATATATACAGGGATCCTTCAAACAGTTAAGGTCTTCTACATGTTGGTGGGCATTGGCGATCTACATTTAGATATCAAGAGGGAGGGTATATATATAGGGATCCTTCAACCAGCTAAGGTCTTCTACATGTTGGTGGGCATTGATGATCTACATTTAGATATCAACAGGGAGGGTATATATACAGGGATCCTTCAACCAGTTAAGGTCTTCTACATGTTGGTGGGCATTGGCGATCTACATTTAGATATCAAGAGGGAAGTTATATATACAGGGATCCTTCAACCAGTTAAGGTCTTCCACATGTTGGTGGGCATTGATGATCTACATTTAGATATCAACAGGGAGGGTATATATATACAGGGATCCTTCAACCAGTTAAGGTCTTCTACATGTTGGTGGGCATTGATGATCTACATTTAGATATCAACAGGGAGGGTATATATACAGGGATCCTTCAAACAGTTAAGGTCTTCCACATGTTGGTGGGCATTGATGATCTACATTTAGATATCAACAGGGAGGGTATATATATATAGGGATCCTTCAACCAGTTAAGGTCTTCTACATGTTGGTGGGCATTGGCGATCTACATTTAGATATCAAGAGGGAGGGTATATATACAGGGATCCTTCAACCAGTTAAGGTCTTCTACATGTTGGTGAGCATTGATGATCTACATTTAGATATCAACAGGGAGGGTATATATACAGGGATCCTTCAACCAGTTTAAGGTCTTCTACATGTTGGTGGGCATTGATGATCTACATTTAGATATCAAGAGGGAGGGTATATATACAGGGATCCTTCAACCAGTTAAGGTCTTCTACATGTTGGTGGGCATTGATGATCTACATTTAGATATCAACAGGGATCCCCTAACCAGTTAAGGTCTTCTACATGTTGGTGGGCATTGGCGATCTACATTTAGAGATCAAGAGGGAGGGTATATATACAGGGATCCTTCAACCAGTTAAGGTCTTCTACATGTTGGTGGGCATTGATGATCTACATTTAGATATCAAGAGGGAGGGTATATATACAGGGATCCTTCAACCAGTTTAAGGTCTTCTACATGTTGGTGGGTATTGATGATCTACATTTAGATATCAAGAGGGAGGGTTTATATACAGGGATCCTTCAACCAGTTAAGATCTTCTACATGTTGGTGGGCATTGATGATCTACATTTAGATATCAAGAGGGAGGGTATATATACAGGGATCCTTCAACCAGTTAAGGTCTTCTACATGTTGGTGGGCATTGATGATCTACATTTAGATATCAAGAGGGAGGGTATATATACAGGGATCCTTCAACCAGTTAAGGTCTTCTAGATGTTGGTGGGCATTGATGATCTACATTTAGATATCAAGAGGGAGGGTATATATACAGGGATCCTTCAACCAGTTAAGGTTTTCCACATGTTGGTGGGCATTGATGATCTACATTTAGATATCAAGACTACAAGAGGGAGGGTATGTATACAGGGATCCTTCAACCAGTTAAGGTCTTCCACATGTTGGTGGGTATTGATGATCTACATTTAGATATCAAGAGGGAGGGTTTATATACAGGGATCCTTCAACCAGTTAAGGTCTTCTACATGTTGGTGGGCATTGATGATCTACATTTAGATATCAAGAGGGAGGGTATATATACAGGGATCCTTCAACCAGTTAAGGTCTTCTACATGTTGGTGGGCATTGATGATCTACATTTAGATATCAACAGGGATCCTCTAACCAGTTAAGGTCTTCTACATGTTGGTGGGCATTGGCGATCTACATTTAGAGATCAAGAGGGAGGGTATATATACAGGGATCCTTCAACCAGTTAAGGTCTTCTACATGTTGGTGGGCATTGATGATCTACATTTAGATATCAAGAGGGAGGGTATATACAGCATGCCCATTCACGTACTGCAGTACGTGTTTCACGTAGAATAAAAATCATGCACGTATTATTGAAAGACCCCTACGTGCGTGCACGTAAAGAACCCGTTGAGGCGTTGTGAGCACTATAAAAATTACCTTTTGTTTACAATTCACTTCAAAGTACATAATAGAGTTGTTCTGATTAGTTAAATAACCATTTTTGTTGTTTAACCAGCAGCAATATTTTATTTATTCAACTGCTAGCTTTTTGTCGAAATTGAGAGTAAACAAGGTAGAAAAACTGCATAATTCGTCATTTTACCGGAAATTTAGAAAATGAAATATCGGATTCCGGAACCGGGAATGACTTTCCGGTTTTGCCGATAAAATAGAAAAAATTAATCCCGACCGACCGACCCTAGATTTTTTTGACTTGTTACAGTAAACACACATATTATTTTTTGGCCTAATATTTACAAAAAACAGCATGGTGCACGACCTTGTGTGGAGAAAATGCAGTTCATTTTCTTTGTACCCCCAAATGAAGAGTTAGAGGGTACATTGCACCCCCGAAAATTTGGATGTACCCCCAAAAATGAAGGTAAAAGGGTACATGTACCCCCAGATGAAAAAACCTGTGGGCATACTGATATATACAGGGATCCTTCAACCAGTTTAAGGTCTTCTACATGTTGGTGGGCATTGATGATCTACATTTAGATATCAAGAGGGTGGGTATATATACAGGGATCCTTCAACTAGTTTAAGGTCTTCTACATGTTGGTGGGCATTGATGATCTACATTTAGATATCAAGAGGGAGGGTATATATACAGGGATCCTTCAACCAGTTAAGGTCTTCCACATGTTGGTGGGCATTGATGATCTACATTTAGATATCAAGAGGGAGGGTATATATACAGGGATCCTTCAACCAGTTAAGGTCTTCTACATGTTGGTGGGCATTGGCGATCTACATTTAGATATCAAGAGGGAAGTTATATATACAGGGATCCTTCAACCAGTTAAGGTCTTCTACATGTTGGTGGGTATTGATGATCTACATTTAGATATCAAGAGGGAGTGTATATATACAGGGATCCTTCAACCAGTTAAGGTCTTCTACATGTTAGTGGGCATTGATGATCTACATTTAGATATCAACAGGGAGGGTATATATACAGGGATCCTTCAACCAGTTAAGGTCTTCTACATGTTGGTGGGCATTGACGATCTACATTTAGATATCAAGAGGGAGGGTATATATACAGGGATCCTTCAACGAGTTAAGGTCTTCTACATGTTGGTGGGCATTGATGATCTACATTTAGATATCAAGAGGGAGGGTATATATACAGGGATCCTTCAACCAGTTAAGGTCTTCTACATGTTGGTGGGCATTGATGATCTACATTTAAATATCAACAGGGAGGGTATATATACAGGGATCCTTCAACCAGTTAAGGTCTTCCACATGTTGGTGGGCATTGATGATCTACATTTAGATATCAACAGGGAGGGTATATATATATAGGGATCCTTCAACCAGTTAAGGTCTTCTACATGTTGGTGAGCATTGATGATCTACATTTAGATATCAAGAGGGAGGGTATATATACAGGGATCCTTCAACCAGTTAAGGTCTCCTACATGTTGGTGGGCATTGGCGATCTACATTTAGATATCAAGAGGGGGTATATATACAGGGATCCTTCAACCAGTTAAGGTCTTCTACATGTTGGTGGGCATTGATGATCTACATTTAGATATCAACAGGGATCCCCTAACCAGTTAAGGTCTTCTACATGTTGGTGGGCATTGGCGATCTACATTTAGAGATCAAGAGGGAGGGTATATATACAGGAATCCTTCAACCAGTTAAGGTCTTCTACATGTTGGTGGGCATTGATGATCTACATTTAGATATCAAGAGGGAGGGTATATATACAGGGATCCTTCAACCAGTTTAAGGTCTTCTACATGTTGGTGGGTATTGATGATCTACATTTAGATATCAAGAGGGAGGGTTTATATACAGGGATCCTTCAACCAGTTAAGATCTTCTACATGTTGGTGGGCATTGATGATCTACATTTAGATATCAAGAGGGAGGGTATATATACAGGGATCCTTCAACCAGTTAAGGTCTTCTACATGTTGGTGGGCATTGATGATCTACATTTAGATATCAAGAGGGAGGGTATATATACAGGGATCCTTCAACCAGTTAAGGTCTTCTACATGTTGGTGGGCATTGATGATCTACATTTAGATATCAAGAGGGAGGGTATATATACAGGGATCCTTCAACCAGTTAAGGTCTTCTACATGTTGGTGGGCATTGATGATCTACATTTAGATATCAACAGGGATCCTCTAACCAGTTAAGGTCTTCTACATGTTGGTGGGCATTGGCGATCTACATTTAGAGATCAAGAGGGAGGGTATATATACAGGGATCCTTCAACCAGTTAAGGTCTTCTACATGTTGGTGGGCATTGATGATCTACATTTAGATATCAAAAGGGAGGGTATATACAGCATGCCTATTCACGTACTGCAGTACGTGTTTCACGTAGAATAAAAATCATGCACGTATTATTGAAAGACCCCTACGTGCGTGCACGTAAAGAACCCGTTGAGGCGTTGTGAGCACTATAAAAATTACCTTTTGTTTACAATTCACTTCAAAGTACATAATAGAGTTGTTCTGATTAGTTAAATAACCATTTTTGTTGTTTAACCAGCAGCAATATTTTATTTATTCAACTGCTAGCTTTTTGTCGAAATTGAGAGTAAACAAGGTAGAAAAACTGCATAATTCGTCATTTTACCGGAAATTTAGAAAATGAAATATCGGATTCCGGAACCGGGAATGACTTTCCGGTTTTGCCGATAAAATAGAAAAAATTAATCCCGACCGACCGACCCTAGATTTTTTTGACTTGTTACAGTAAACACACATATTATTTTTTGGCCTAATATTTACAAAAAACAGCATGGTGCACGACCTTGTGTGGAGAAAATGCAGTTCATTTTCTTTGTACCCCCAAATGAAGAGTTAGAGGGTACATTGCACCCCCGAAAATTTGGATGTACCCCCAAAAATGAAGGTAAAAGGGTACATGTACCCCCAGATGAAAAAACCTGTGGGCATACTGATATATACAGGGATCCTTCAACCAGTTTAAGGTCTTCTACATGTTGGTGGGCATTGATGATCTACATTTAGATATCAAGAGGGTGGGTATATATACAGGGATCCTTCAACCAGTTTAAGGTCTTCTACATGTTGGTGGGCATTGATGATCTACATTTAGATATCAACAGGGAGGGTATATATACAGGGATCCTTCAACCAGTTAAGGTCTTCCACATGTTGGTGGGCATTGATGATCTACATTTAGATATCAAGAGGGAGGGTATATATACAGGGATCCTTCAACCAGTTAAGGTCTTCTACATGTTGGTGGGCATTGGCGATCTACATTTAGATATCAAGAGGGAAGTTATATATACAGGGATCCTTCAACCAGTTAAGGTCTTCTACATGTTGGTGGGTATTGATGATCTACATTTAGATATCAAGAGGGAGTGTATATATACAGGGATCCTTCAACCAGTTAAGGTCTTCTACATGTTAGTGGGCATTGATGATCTACATTTAGATATCAAGAGGGAGGGTATATATACAGGGATCCTTCAACCAGTTAAGGTCTTCTACATGTTGGTGGGCATTGACGATCTACATTTAGATATCAAGAGGGAGGGTATATATACAGGGATCCTTCAACGAGTTAAGGTCTTCTACATGTTGGTGGGCATTGATGATCTACATTTAGATATCAAGAGGGAGGGTATATATACAGGGATCCTTCAACCAGTTAAGGTCTTCTACATGTTGGTGGGCATTGATGATCTACATTTAGATATCAACAGGGAGGGTATATATACAGGGATCCTTCAACCAGTTAAGGTCTTCCACATGTTGGTGGGCATTGATGATCTACATTTAGATATCAAGAGGGAGGGTATATATATATAGGGATCCTTCAACCAGTTAAGGTCTTCTACATGTTGGTGGGCATTGGCGATCTACATTTAGATATCAAGAGGGAGGGTATATATACAGGGATCCTTCAACCAGTTAAGGTCTTCTACATGTTGGTGAGCATTGATGATCTACATTTAGATATCAAGAGGGAGGGTATATATACAGGGATCCTTCAACCAGTTAAGGTCTCCTACATGTTGGTGGGCATTGGCGATCTACATTTAGATATCAAGAGGGGGTATATATACAGGGATCCTTCAACCAGTTAAGGTCTTCTACATGTTGGTGGGCATTGATGATCTACATTTAGATATCAACAGGGATCCCCTAACCAGTTAAGGTCTTCTACATGTTGGTGGGCATTGGCGATCTACATTTAGAGATCAAGAGGGAGGGTATATATACAGGGATCCTTCAACCAGTTAAGGTCTTCTACATGTTGGTGGGCATTGATGATCTACATTTAGATATCAAGAGGGAGGGTATATATACAAGGATCCTTCAACCAGTTTAAGGTCTTCTACATGTTGGTGGGTATTGATGATCTACATTTAGATATCAAGAGGGAGGGTTTATATACAGGGATCCTTCAACCAGTTAAGATCTTCTACATGTTGGTGGGCATTGATGATCTACATTTAGATATCAAGAGGGAGGGTATATATACAGGGATCCTTCAACCAGTTAAGGTCTTCTACATGTTGGTGGGCATTGATGATCTACATTTAGATATCAAGAGGGAGGGTATATATACAGGGATCCTTCAACCAGTTAAGGTCTTCTACATGTTGGTGGGCATTGATGATCTACATTTAGATATCAAGAGGGAGGGTATATATACAGGGATCCTTCAACCAGTTAAGGTCTTCCACATGTTGGTGGGCATTGATGATCTACATTTAGATATCAAGACTACAAGAGGGAGGGTATGTATACAGGGATCCTTCAACCAGTTAAGGTCTTCCACATGTTGGTGGGTATTGATGATCTACATTTAGATATCAAGAGGGAGGGTTTATATACAGGGATCCTTCAACCAGTTAAGGTCTTCTACATGTTGGTGGGCATTGATGATCTACATTTAGATATCAAGAGGGAGGGTATATATACAGGGATCCTTCAACCAGTTAAGGTCTTCTACATGTTGGTGGGCATTGATGATCTACATTTAGATATCAACAGGGATCCTCTAACCAGTTAAGGTCTTCTACATGTTGGTGGGCATTGGCGATCTACATTTAGAGATCAAGAGGGAGGGTATATATACAGGGATCCTTCAACCAGTTAAGGTCTTCTACATGTTGGTGGGCATTGATGATCTACATTTAGATATCAAGAGGGAGGGTATATACAGCATGCCCATTCACGTACTGCAGTACGTGTTTCACGTAGAATAAAAATCATGCACGTATTATTGAAAGACCCCTACGTGCGTGCACGTAAAGAACCCGTTGAGGCGTTGTGAGCACTATAAAAATTACCTTTTGTTTACAATTCACTTCAAAGTACATAATAGAGTTGTTCTGATTAGTTAAATAACCATTTTTGTTGTTTAACCAGCAGCAATATTTTATTTATTCAACTGCTAGCTTTTTGTCGAAATTGAGAGTAAACAAGGTAGAAAAACTGCATAATTCGTCATTTTACCGGAAATTTAGAAAATGAAATATCGGATTCCGGAACCGGGAATGACTTTCCGGTTTTGCCGATAAAATAGAAACCAGAGGCTCTCAAGAGCCTGTATCGTTCACCTGGTAATAAAAAAAACCAATTGGTCCTATGTAAAAACTATGTCTTGGAATTACGATCAACATAAAAAACACAAAGTTTGTAAAGGACCTTCCAATGATTGATGCACAGTTTAGGTTCAATCAGTGCAATAGCTTCAGAGAAGAATATATTTCTGTATTTTCCCCATATGGTTCTGTGTTAATACTATGACCTGTGGTGGCAGCCATCTTGGATTTCCGATCGGCATAAAAAACAGAGGACCTTCCAATGATCATTCCTGGGCAGTTTGGTTTCAACTGTCCAAGTGGTTTCAGAGAAGAAGCATTTTGAAACATTTTTCCCATAGGGTCCAATGTTAAACTAAGTCCTGCCGTAGCCGCCATTTTGAATTTCATATCGGAACAAAAAACCTTAAGATTGTAGAGGACCATCCAATGAACATTCATGTACAGTTTGGCTTTAATAATATTTGTAGTTTCTGAGAAGAAGGCATTTGAACATTTTCCCATAGGGTCCAATGTTAATCTATGTCCTGCGGCGGCGGCCATCTTGGATTTCCGACTGGCATAAAAAACAGAAAATTTGTAGAGGACCTTCCAATGATCATTCCTGGGCAGTTTGGTTTCAACTGTCCAAGTGGTTTCAGAGAAGAAGCATTTTGAAACATTTTCCCATAGGGTCCAATGTTAAACTAAGTCCTGCCGTAGCCGCCATTTTGAATTTCATATCAGAATAAAAAACGTATATTTTGTAGAGGACCATTCAATGAACATTCGTCTACAGTTTGGCTTTAATCATATTTGTAGTTTCTGAGAAGAAGGCATTTGAACATTTTCCCATAGGGTCCAATGTTAATCTATGTCCTGCGGTGGTGGCCATCTTGGATTTCCGATCGGCATAAAAAACACACACCTTGTAGAGGACCTTCCAATGATCATTCCTGGGCAGTTTGGTATCAATTATCCAAGTGGTTTCAGAGAAGAAGCATTTTGAAACATTTTTCCCATAGGGTCCAATGTTAAACTAAGTCCTGCCGTAGCCGCCATTTTGAATTTCATATCGGAACAAAAAACGTAAAGTTTGTAGAGGACCATCCAATGTACACACATATGGACAGTTTGGCTTTAATCATATTTGTAGTTTCTGAGAAGAAGGCATTTGAACATTTTCCCATAGGGTCCAATGTTAATCTATGTCCTGCGGTGGTGGCCATCTTGAATTTTCGATCGGCATAAAAAAACAGTAACTTTGTAGAGGACCTTCCAATGATCATTCCTGGGCAGTTTGGATTCAATTGTCCAAGTGGTTTCAGAGAAGAAGCGTTTTGAAACATTTTCCCCATAGGGTCCAATGTTAAACTAAGTCCTGCCGTAGCCGCCATTTTGAATTTCATATCGGAACAAAAAACCTAAAGTTTGTAGAGGACCATCCAATGAACATTCATGTACAGTTTGGCTTTAATAATATTTGTAGTTTCTGAGAAGAAGGCATTTGAACATTTTACCATAGGGTCCAATGTTAATCTATGTATTGCGGTGGCGGCCATCTTGGATTTCCGATCGGCATAAAAAACAGAAAATTTGTAGAGGACCTTCCAATGATCATTCCTGGGCAGTTTGGTTTCAACTGCTCTAGTGGTTTCAGAGAAGAAGCGTTTTGAAACATTTTTCCCATAGGGTCCAATGTTAAACTAAGTCCTGCCGTAGCCGCCATTTTGAATTTCATATCGGAACAAAAAACGTATTGTTTGTAGAGGATCATCCAATGAACATTCATGTACAGTTTGGCTTTAATCATATTTGTAGTTTCTGAGAAGAAGGCATTTGAACATTTTCCCATAGGGTCCAATGTTAATCTATGTCCTGCGGTGGCGGCCATCTTGAATTTCAGATCGGCATAAAAAAACAGAAACTTTGTAGAGGACCTTCCAATGATCATTCCTGGGCAGTTTGGTTTCAATTATCCAAGTGGTTTCAGAGAAGAAGCGTTTTGAAACATTTTTCCCATAGGGTCCAATGTTAAACTAAGTCCTGCCGTAGCCGCCATTTTGAATTTCTTATCGGAACAAAAAACGTAAAGTTTGTAGAGGACCATCCAATGAACATTCATGTACAGTTTGGCTTTAATAATATTTGTAGTTTCTGAGAAGAAGGCATTTGAACATTTTCCCATAGGGTCCAATGTTAATCTATGTATTGCGGTGGTGGCCATCTTGGATTTCCGATCGGCATAAAAAACATAAAATTTGTAGAGGACCTTCCAATGATCATTCCTAGGCAGTTTGGTTTCAATTATCCAAGTGGTTTCAGAGAAGAAGCGTTTTGAAACATTTTTCCCATAGGGTTCAATGTTAAACTAAGTCCTGCCGTAGCCGCCATTTTGAATTTCCTACCGGAACAAAAAACGTAAAGTTTGTAGAGGACCATCTAATGAACATTCATGTACAGTTTGGCTTTAATCATATTTGTAGTTTCTGAGTAGAAGGCATTTGAATATTTTCCCATAGGGTCCAATGTTAATCTATGTCCTGCGGTGGCGGCCATCTTGGATTTCCGATCGGCATAAAAAACAGAAAATTTGTAGAGGACCTTCCAATGATCATTCCTGGGCAGTTTGGTTTCAACTGTCCAAGTGGTTTCAGAGAAGAAGCATTTTGAAACATTTTTCCCATAGGGTCCAATGTTAAACTAAGTCCTGCCGAAGCCGCCATTTTGAATTTCATATCGGAACAAAAAACCTTAAGATTGTAGAGGACCATCCAATGAACATTCATGTACAGTTTGGCTTTAATAATATTTGTAGTTTCTGAGAAGAAGGCATTTGAACATTTTCCCATAGGGTCCAATGTTAATCTATGTCCTGCGGTGGCGGCCATCTTGGATTTCCGACCGGCATAAAAAACAGAAAATTTGTAGAGGACCTTCCAATGATCATTCCTGGGCAGTTTGGTTTCAACTGTCCAAGTGGTTTCAGAGAAGAAGCATTTTGAAACATTTTCCCATAGGGTCCAATGTTAAACTAAGTCCTGCCGTAGCCGCCATTTTGAATTTCATATCGGAACAAAAAACCTTAAGATTGTAGAGGACCATCCAATGAACATTCATGTACAGTTTGGCTTTAATCATATTTGTAGTTTCTGAGAAGAAGGCATTTGAACATTTTCCCATAGGGTCCAATGTTAATCTATGTCCTGCGATGGCGGCCATCTTGGATTTCCGATCGGCATAAAAAACAGTAACTTGGTAAAGGACATTCCAATGATCATTCCTTTACAGTTTGGGTTCAGTCAGTTCATTAGTTTCAGAGAAGAAGATCTTTGAAATTTCAGCCAATCAGAGCATATTATTGGCCCTGGCAGCCATATTGAATATCCGACTGGAACGAAAAACAGTAACTTTGTAGAGGACCATCCAAGGAACATTCCTGCTAAGTTCGGTTCCAATCGGCCAAGTGGTTTCGGAGAAGAAGCTTGAAATGTGAAAAGTTTACAGACGACAGACGACAGATGACGGACGCCAAGTGATGGCAATAGTTCACCTGGACCTTTGGTCCAGGTGAACTAAAAATTAATCCCGACCGACCGACCCTAGATTTTTTTGACTTGTTACAGTAAACACACATATTATTTTTTGGCCTAATATTTACAAAAAACAGCATGGTGCACGACCTTGTGTGGAGAAAATGCAGTTCATTTTCTTTGTACCCCCAAATGAAGAGTTAGAGGGTACATTGCACCCCCGAAAATTTGGATGTACCCCCAAAAATGAAGGTAAAAGGGTACATGTACCCCCAGATGAAAAAACCTGTGGGCATACTGATATATACAGGGATCCTTCAACCAGTTTAAGGTCTTCTACATGTTGGTGGGCATTGATGATCTACATTTAGATATCAAGAGGGTGGGTATATATACAGGGATCCTTCAACCAGTTTAAGGTCTTCTACATGTTGGTGGGCATTGATGATCTACATTTAGATATCAAGAGGGAGGGTATATATACAGGGATCCTTCAACCAGTTAAGGTCTTCCACATGTTGGTGGGCATTGATGATCTACATTTAGATATCAAGAGGGAGGGTATATATACAGGGATCCTTCTACCAGTTAAGGTCTTCTACATGTTGGTGGGCATTGGCGATCTACATTTAGATATCAAGAGGGAAGTTATATATACAGGGATCCTTCAACCAGTTAAGGTCTTCTACATGTTGGTGGGTATTGATGATCTACATTTAGATATCAAGAGGGAGTGTATATATACAGGGATCCTTCAACCAGTTAAGGTCTTCTACATGTTAGTGGGCATTGATGATCTACATTTAGATATCAACAGGGAGGGTATATATACAGGGATCCTTCAACCAGTTAAGGTCTTCTACATGTTGGTGGGCATTGACGATCTACATTTAGATATCAAGAGGGAGGGTATATATACAGGGATCCTTCAACCAGTTAAGGTCTTCTACATGTTGGTGGGCATTGATGATCTACATTTAGATATCAAGAGGGAGGGTATATATACAGGGATCCTTCAACCAGTTAAGGTCTTCTACATGTTGGTGGGCATTGATGATCTACATTTAGATATCAACAGGGAGGGTATATATACAGGGATCCTTCAACCAGTTAAGGTCTTCCACGTGTTGGTGGGCATTGATGATCTACATTTAGATATCAACAGGGAGGGTATATATATATAGGGATCCTTCAACCAGTTAAGGTCTTCTACATGTTGGTGGGCATTGGCGATCTACATTTAGATATCAAGAGGGAGGGTATATATACAGGGATCCTTCAACCAGTTAAGGTCTTCTACATGTTGGTGAGCATTGATGATCTACATTTAGATATCAAGAGGGAGGGTATATATACAGGGATCCTTCAACCAGTTAAGGTCTCCTACATGTTGGTGGGCATTGGCGATCTACATTTAGATATCAAGAGGGGGTATATATACAGGGATCCTTCAACCAGTTAAGGTCTTCTACATGTTGGTGGGCATTGATGATCTACATTTAGATATCAACAGGGATCCCCTAACCAGTTAAGGTCTTCTACATGTTGGTGGGCATTGGCGATCTACATTTAGAGATCAAGAGGGAGGGTATATATACAGGGATCCTTCAACCAGTTAAGGTCTTCTACATGTTGGTGGGCATTGATGATCTACATTTAGATATCAAGAGGGAGGGTATATATACAGGGATCCTTCAACCAGTTTAAGGTCTTCTACATGTTGGTGGGTATTGATGATCTACATTTAGATATCAAGAGGGAGGGTTTATATACAGGGATCCTTCAACCAGTTAAGATCTTCTACATGTTGGTGGGCATTGATGATCTACATTTAGATATCAAGAGGGAGGGTATATATACAGGGATCCTTCAACCAGTTAAGGTCTTCTACATGTTGGTGGGCATTGATGATCTACATTTAGATATCAAGAGGGAGGGTATATATACAGGGATCCTTCAACCAGTTAAGGTCTTCTACATGTTGGTGGGCATTGATGATCTACATTTAGATATCAAGAGGGAGGGTATATATACAGGGATCCTTCAACCAGTTAAGGTCTTCCACATGTTGGTGGGCATTGATGATCTACATTTAGATATCAAGACTACAAGAGGGAGGGTATGTATACAGGGATCCTTCAACCAGTTAAGGTCTTCCACATGTTGGTGGGTATTGATGATCTACATTTAGATATCAAGAGGGAGGGTTTATATACAGGGATCCTTCAACCAGTTAAGGTCTTCTACATGTTGGTGGGCATTGATGATCTACATTTAGATATCAAGAGGGAGGGTATATATACAGGGATCCTTCAACCAGTTAAGGTCTTCTACATGTTGGTGGGCATTGATGATCTACATTTAGATATCAACAGGGATCCTCTAACCAGTTAAGGTCTTCTACATGTTGGTGGGCATTGGCGATCTACATTTAGAGATCAAGAGGGAGGGTATATATACAGGGATCCTTCAACCAGTTAAGGTCTTCTACATGTTGGTGGGCATTGATGATCTACATTTAGATATCAAGAGGGAGGGTATATACAGCATGCCCATTCACGTACTGCAGTACGTGTTTCACGTAGAATAAAAATCATGCACGTATTATTGAAAGACCCCTACGTGCGTGCACGTAAAGAACCCGTTGAGGCGTTGTGAGCACTATAAAAATTACCTTTTGTTTACAATTCACTTCAAAGTACATAATAGAGTTGTTCTGATTAGTTAAATAACCATTTTTGTTGTTTAACCAGCAGCAATATTTTATTTATTCAACTGCTAGCTTTTTGTCGAAATTGAGAGTAAACAAGGTAGAAAAACTGCATAATTCGTCATTTTACCGGAAATTTAGAAAATGAAATATCGGATTCCGGAACCGGGAATGACTTTCCGGTTTTGCCGATAAAATAGAAAAAATTAATCCCGACCGACCGACCCTAGATTTTTTTGACTTGTTACAGTAAACACACATATTATTTTTTGGCCTAATATTTACAAAAAACAGCATGGTGCACGACCTTGTGTGGAGAAAATGCAGTTCATTTTCTTTGTACCCCCAAATGAAGAGTTAGAGGGTACATTGCACCCCCGAAAATTTGGATGTACCCCCAAAAATGAAGGTAAAAGGGTACATGTACCCCCAGATGAAAAAACCTGTGGGCATACTGATATATACAGGGATCCTTCAACCAGTTTAAGGTCTTCTACATGTTGGTGGGCATTGATGATCTACATTTAGATATCAAGAGGGTGGGTATATATACAGGGATCCTTCAACCAGTTTAAGGTCTTCTACATGTTGGTGGGCATTGATGATCTACATTTAGATATCAAGAGGGAGGGTATATATACAGGGATCCTTCAACCAGTTAAGGTCTTCCACATGTTGGTGGGCATTGATGATCTACATTTAGATATCAAGAGGGAGGGTATATATACAGGGATCCTTCTACCAGTTAAGGTCTTCTACATGTTGGTGGGCATTGGCGATCTACATTTAGATATCAAGAGGGAAGTTATATATACAGGGATCCTTCAACCAGTTAAGGTCTTCTACATGTTGGTGGGTATTGATGATCTACATTTAGATATCAAGAGGGAGTGTATATATACAGGGATCCTTCAACCAGTTAAGGTCTTCTACATGTTAGTGGGCATTGATGATCTACATTTAGATATCAACAGGGAGGGTATATATACAGGGATCCTTCAACCAGTTAAGGTCTTCTACATGTTGGTGGGCATTGACGATCTACATTTAGATATCAAGAGGGAGGGTATATATACAGGGATCCTTCAACCAGTTAAGGTCTTCTACATGTTGGTGGGCATTGATGATCTACATTTAGATATCAAGAGGGAGGGTATATATACAGGGATCCTTCAACCAGTTAAGGTCTTCTACATGTTGGTGGGCATTGATGATCTACATTTAGATATCAACAGGGAGGGTATATATACAGGGATCCTTCAACCAGTTAAGGTCTTCCACGTGTTGGTGGGCATTGATGATCTACATTTAGATATCAACAGGGAGGGTATATATATATAGGGATCCTTCAACCAGTTAAGGTCTTCTACATGTTGGTGGGCATTGGCGATCTACATTTAGATATCAAGAGGGAGGGTATATATACAGGGATCCTTCAACCAGTTAAGGTCTTCTACATGTTGGTGAGCATTGATGATCTACATTTAGATATCAAGAGGGAGGGTATATATACAGGGATCCTTCAACCAGTTAAGGTCTCCTACATGTTGGTGGGCATTGGCGATCTACATTTAGATATCAAGAGGGGGTATATATACAGGGATCCTTCAACCAGTTAAGGTCTTCTACATGTTGGTGGGCATTGATGATCTACATTTAGATATCAACAGGGATCCCCTAACCAGTTAAGGTCTTCTACATGTTGGTGGGCATTGGCGATCTACATTTAGAGATCAAGAGGGAGGGTATATATACAGGGATCCTTCAACCAGTTAAGGTCTTCTACATGTTGGTGGGCATTGATGATCTACATTTAGATATCAAGAGGGAGGGTATATATACAGGGATCCTTCAACCAGTTTAAGGTCTTCTACATGTTGGTGGGTATTGATGATCTACATTTAGATATCAAGAGGGAGGGTTTATATACAGGGATCCTTCAACCAGTTAAGATCTTCTACATGTTGGTGGGCATTGATGATCTACATTTAGATATCAAGAGGGAGGGTATATATACAGGGATCCTTCAACCAGTTAAGGTCTTCTACATGTTGGTGGGCATTGATGATCTACATTTAGATATCAAGAGGGAGGGTATATATACAGGGATCCTTCAACCAGTTAAGGTCTTCTACATGTTGGTGGGCATTGATGATCTACATTTAGATATCAAGAGGGAGGGTATATATACAGGGATCCTTCAACCAGTTAAGGTCTTCCACATGTTGGTGGGCATTGATGATCTACATTTAGATATCAAGACTACAAGAGGGAGGGTATGTATACAGGGATCCTTCAACCAGTTAAGGTCTTCCACATGTTGGTGGGTATTGATGATCTACATTTAGATATCAAGAGGGAGGGTTTATATACAGGGATCCTTCAACCAGTTAAGGTCTTCTACATGTTGGTGGGCATTGATGATCTACATTTAGATATCAAGAGGGAGGGTATATATACAGGGATCCTTCAACCAGTTAAGGTCTTCTACATGTTGGTGGGCATTGATGATCTACATTTAGATATCAACAGGGATCCTCTAACCAGTTAAGGTCTTCTACATGTTGGTGGGCATTGGCGATCTACATTTAGAGATCAAGAGGGAGGGTATATATACAGGGATCCTTCAACCAGTTAAGGTCTTCTACATGTTGGTGGGCATTGATGATCTAGATTTAGATATCAAGAGGGAGGGTATATACAGCATGCCCATTCACGTACTGCAGTACGTGTTTCACGTAGAATAAAAATCATGCACGTATTATTGAAAGACCCCTACGTGCGTGCACGTAAAGAACCCGTTGAGGCGTTGTGAGCACTATAAAAATTACCTTTTGTTTACAATTCACTTCAAAGTACATAATAGAGTTGTTCTGATTAGTTAAATAACCATTTTTGTTGTTTAACCAGCAGCAATATTTTATTTATTCAACTGCTAGCTTTTTGTCGAAATTGAGAGTAAACAAGGTAGAAAAACTGCATAATTCGTCATTTTACCGGAAATTTAGAAAATGAAATATCGGATTCCGGAACCGGGAATGACTTTCCGGTTTTGCCGATAAAATAGAAAAAATTAATCCCGACCGACCGACCCTAGATTTTTTTGACTTGTTACAGTAAACACACATATTATTTTTTGGCCTAATATTTACAAAAAACAGCATGGTGCACGACCTTGTGTGGAGAAAATGCAGTTCATTTTCTTTGTACCCCCAAATGAAGAGTTAGAGGGTACATTGCACCCCCGAAAATTTGGATGTACCCCCAAAAATGAAGGTAAAAGGGTACATGTACCCCCAGATGAAAAAACCTGTGGGCATACTGATATATACAGGGATCCTTCAACCAGTTTAAGGTCTTCTACATGTTGGTGGGCATTGATGATCTACATTTAGATATCAAGAGGGTGGGTATATATACAGGGATCCTTCAACCAGTTTAAGGTCTTCTACATGTTGGTGGGCATTGATGATCTACATTTAGATATCAAGAGGGAGGGTATATATACAGGGATCCTTCAACCAGTTAAGGTCTTCCACATGTTGGTGGGCATTGATGATCTACATTTAGATATCAAGAGGGGGGGTATATATACAGGGATCCTTCTACCAGTTAAGGTCTTCTACATGTTGGTGGGCATTGGCGATCTACATTTAGATATCAAGAGGGAAGTTATATATACAGGGATCCTTCAACCAGTTAAGGTCTTCTACATGTTGGTGGGTATTGATGATCTACATTTAGATATCAAGAGGGAGTGTATATATACAGGGATCCTTCAACCAGTTAAGGTCTTCTACATGTTGGTGGGCATTGATGATCTACATTTAGATATCAAGAGGGAGGGTATATATACAGGGATCCTTCAACCAGTTAAGGTCTTCTACATGTTGGTGGGCATTGATGATCTACATTTAGATATCAACAGGGAGGGTATATATACAGGGATCCTTCAACCAGTTAAGGTCTTCCACGTGTTGGTGGGCATTGATGATCTACATTTAGATATCAACAGGGAGGGTATATATATATAGGGATCCTTCAACCAGTTAAGGTCTTCTACATGTTGGTGGGCATTGGCGATCTACATTTAGATATCAAGAGGGAGGGTATATATACAGGGATCCTTCAACCAGTTAAGGTCTTCTACATGTTGGTGAGCATTGATGATCTACATTTAGATATCAAGAGGGAGGGTATATATACAGGGATCCTTCAACCAGTTAAGGTCTCCTACATGTTGGTGGGCATTGGCGATCTACATTTAGATATCAAGAGGGGGTATATATACAGGGATCCTTCAACCAGTTAAGGTCTTCTACATGTTGGTGGGCATTGATGATCTACATTTAGATATCAACAGGGATCCCCTAACCAGTTAAGGTCTTCTACATGTTGGTGGGCATTGGCGATCTACATTTAGAGATCAAGAGGGAGGGTATATATACAGGGATCCTTCAACCAGTTAAGGTCTTCTACATGTTGGTGGGCATTGACGATCTACATTTAGATATCAAGAGGGAGGGTATATATACAGGGATCCTTCAACCAGTTAAGGTCTTCTACATGTTGGTGGGCATTGATGATCTACATTTAGATATCAAGAGGGAGGGTATATATACAGGGATCCTTCAACCAGTTAAGGTCTTCTACATGTTGGTGGGCATTGATGATCTACATTTAGATATCAACAGGGAGGGTATATATACAGGGATCCTTCAACCAGTTAAGGTCTTCCACGTGTTGGTGGGCATTGATGATCTACATTTAGATATCAACAGGGAGGGTATATATATATAGGGATCCTTCAACCAGTTAAGGTCTTCTACATGTTGGTGGGCATTGGCGATCTACATTTAGATATCAAGAGGGAGGGTATATATACAGGGATCCTTCAACCAGTTAAGGTCTTCTACATGTTGGTGAGCATTGATGATCTACATTTAGATATCAAGAGGGAGGGTATATATACAGGGATCCTTCAACCAGTTAAGGTCTCCTACATGTTGGTGGGCATTGGCGATCTACATTTAGATATCAAGAGGGGGTATATATACAGGGATCCTTCAACCAGTTAAGGTCTTCTACATGTTGGTGGGCATTGATGATCTACATTTAGATATCAACAGGGATCCCCTAACCAGTTAAGGTCTTCTACATGTTGGTGGGCATTGGCGATCTACATTTAGAGATCAAGAGGGAGGGTATATATACAGGGATCCTTCAACCAGTTAAGGTCTTCTACATGTTGGTGGGCATTGATGATCTACATTTAGATATCAAGAGGGAGGGTATATATACAGGGATCCTTCAACCAGTTTAAGGTCTTCTACATGTTGGTGGGTATTGATGATCTACATTTAGATATCAAGAGGGAGGGTTTATATACAGGGATCCTTCAACCAGTTAAGATCTTCTACATGTTGGTGGGCATTGATGATCTACATTTAGATATCAAGAGGGAGGGTATATATACAGGGATCCTTCAACCAGTTAAGGTCTTCTACATGTTGGTGGGCATTGATGATCTACATTTAGATATCAAGAGGGAGGGTATATATACAGGGATCCTTCAACCAGTTAAGGTCTTCTACATGTTGGTGGGCATTGATGATCTACATTTAGATATCAAGAGGGAGGGTATATATACAGGGATCCTTCAACCAGTTAAGGTCTTCCACATGTTGGTGGGCATTGATGATCTACATTTAGATATCAAGACTACAAGAGGGAGGGTATGTATACAGGGATCCTTCAACCAGTTAAGGTCTTCCACATGTTGGTGGGTATTGATGATCTACATTTAGATATCAAGAGGGAGGGTTTATATACAGGGATCCTTCAACCAGTTAAGGTCTTCTACATGTTGGTGGGCATTGATGATCTACATTTAGATATCAAGAGGGAGGGTATATATACAGGGATCCTTCAACCAGTTAAGGTCTTCTACATGTTGGTGGGCATTGATGATCTACATTTAGATATCAACAGGGATCCTCTAACCAGTTAAGGTCTTCTACATGTTGGTGGGCATTGGCGATCTACATTTAGAGATCAAGAGGGAGGGTATATATACAGGGATCCTTCAACCAGTTAAGGTCTTCTACATGTTGGTGGGCATTGATGATCTACATTTAGATATCAAGAGGGAGGGTATATACAGCATGCCCATTCACGTACTGCAGTACGTGTTTCACGTAGAATAAAAATCATGCACGTATTATTGAAAGACCCCTACGTGCGTGCACGTAAAGAACCCGTTGAGGCGTTGTGAGCACTATAAAAATTACCTTTTGTTTACAATTCACTTCAAAGTACATAATAGAGTTGTTCTGATTAGTTAAATAACCATTTTTGTTGTTTAACCAGCAGCAATATTTTATTTATTCAACTGCTAGCTTTTTGTCGAAATTGAGAGTAAACAAGGTAGAAAAACTGCATAATTCGTCATTTTACCGGAAATTTAGAAAATGAAATATCGGATTCCGGAACCGGGAATGACTTTCCGGTTTTGCCGATAAAATAGAAAAAATTAATCCCGACCGACCGACCCTAGATTTTTTTGACTTGTTACAGTAAACACACATATTATTTTTTGGCCTAATATTTACAAAAAACAGCATGGTGCACGACCTTGTGTGGAGAAAATGCAGTTCATTTTCTTTGTACCCCCAAATGAAGAGTTAGAGGGTACATTGCACCCCCGAAAATTTGGATGTACCCCCAAAAATGAAGGTAAAAGGGTACATGTACCCCCAGATGAAAAAACCTGTGGGCATACTGATATATACAGGGATCCTTCAACCAGTTTAAGGTCTTCTACATGTTGGTGGGCATTGATGATCTACATTTAGATATCAAGAGGGTGGGTATATATACAGGGATCCTTCAACCAGTTTAAGGTCTTCTACATGTTGGTGGGCATTGATGATCTACATTTAGATATCAAGAGGGAGGGTATATATACAGGGATCCTTCAACCAGTTAAGGTCTTCCACATGTTGGTGGGCATTGATGATCTACATTTAGATATCAAGAGGGAGGGTATATATACAGGGATCCTTCTACCAGTTAAGGTCTTCTACATGTTGGTGGGCATTGGCGATCTACATTTAGATATCAAGAGGGAAGTTATATATACAGGGATCCTTCAACCAGTTAAGGTCTTCTACATGTTGGTGGGTATTGATGATCTACATTTAGATATCAAGAGGGAGTGTATATATACAGGGATCCTTCAACCAGTTAAGGTCTTCTACATGTTGGTGGGCATTGATGATCTACATTTAGATATCAAGAGGGAGGGTATATATACAGGGATCCTTCAACCAGTTAAGGTCTTCTACATGTTGGTGGGCATTGATGATCTACATTTAGATATCAACAGGGAGGGTATATATACAGGGATCCTTCAACCAGTTAAGGTCTTCCACGTGTTGGTGGGCATTGATGATCTACATTTAGATATCAACAGGGAGGGTATATATATATAGGGATCCTTCAACCAGTTAAGGTCTTCTACATGTTGGTGGGCATTGGCGATCTACATTTAGATATCAAGAGGGAGGGTATATATACAGGGATCCTTCAACCAGTTAAGGTCTTCTACATGTTGGTGAGCATTGATGATCTACATTTAGATATCAAGAGGGAGGGTATATATACAGGGATCCTTCAACCAGTTAAGGTCTCCTACATGTTGGTGGGCATTGGCGATCTACATTTAGATATCAAGAGGGGGTATATATACAGGGATCCTTCAACCAGTTAAGGTCTTCTACATGTTGGTGGGCATTGATGATCTACATTTAGATATCAACAGGGATCCCCTAACCAGTTAAGGTCTTCTACATGTTGGTGGGCATTGGCGATCTACATTTAGAGATCAAGAGGGAGGGTATATATACAGGGATCCTTCAACCAGTTAAGGTCTTCTACATGTTGGTGGGCATTGATGATCTACATTTAGATATCAAGAGGGAGGGTATATATACAGGGATCCTTCAACCAGTTTAAGGTTCTGCATGTTGGTGGGTATTGATGATCTACATTTAGATATCAAGAGGGAGGGTTTATATACAGGGATCCTTCAACCAGTTAAGATCTTCTACATGTTGGTGGGCATTGATGATCTACATTTAGATATCAAGAGGGAGGGTATATATACAGGGATCCTTCAACCAGTTAAGGTCTTCTACATGTTGGTGGGCATTGATGATCTACATTTAGATATCAAGAGGGAGGGTATATATACAGGGATCCTTCAACCAGTTAAGGTCTTCTACATGTTGGTGGGCATTGATGATCTACATTTAGATATCAAGAGGGAGGGTATTTATACAGGGATCCTTCAACCAGTTAAGGTCTTCCACATGTTGGTGGGCATTGATGATCTACATTTAGATATCAAGACTACAAGAGGGAGGGTATGTATACAGGGATCCTTCAACCAGTTAAGGTCTTCCACATGTTGGTGGGTATTGATGATCTACATTTAGATATCAAGAGGGAGGGTTTATATACAGGGATCCTTCAACCAGTTAAGGTCTTCTACATGTTGGTGGGCATTGATGATCTACATTTAGATATCAAGAGGGAGGGTATATATACAGGGATCCTTCAACCAGTTAAGGTCTTCTACATGTTGGTGGGCATTGATGATCTACATTTAGATATCAACAGGGATCCTCTAACCAGTTAAGGTCTTCTACATGTTGGTGGGCATTGGCGATCTACATTTAGAGATCAAGAGGGAGGGTATATATACAGGGATCCTTCAACCAGTTAAGGTCTTCTACATGTTGGTGGGCATTGATGATCTACATTTAGATATCAAGAGGGAGGGTATATACAGCATGCCCATTCACGTACTGCAGTACGTGTTTCACGTAGAATAAAAATCATGCACGTATTATTGAAAGACCCCTACGTGCGTGCACGTAAAGAACCCGTTGAGGCGTTGTGAGCACTATAAAAATTACCTTTTGTTTACAATTCACTTCAAAGTACATAATAGAGTTGTTCTGATTAGTTAAATAACCATTTTTGTTGTTTAACCAGCAGCAATATTTTATTTATTCAACTGCTAGCTTTTTGTCGAAATTGAGAGTAAACAAGGTAGAAAAACTGCATAATTCGTCATTTTACCGGAAATTTAGAAAATGAAATATCGGATTCCGGAACCGGGAATGACTTTCCGGTTTTGCCGATAAAATAGAAAAAATTAATCCCGACCGACCGACCCTAGATTTTTTTGACTTGTTACAGTAAACACACATATTATTTTTTGGCCTAATATTTACAAAAAACAGCATGGTGCACGACCTTGTGTGGAGAAAATGCAGTTCATTTTCTTTGTACCCCCAAATGAAGAGTTAGAGGGTACATTGCACCCCCGAAAATTTGGATGTACCCCCAAAAATGAAGGTAAAAGGGTACATGTACCCCCAGATGAAAAAACCTGTGGGCATACTGATATATACAGGGATCCTTCAACCAGTTTAAGGTCTTCTACATGTTGGTGGGCATTGATGATCTACATTTAGATATCAAGAGGGTGGGTATATATACAGGGATCCTTCAACCAGTTTAAGGTCTTCTACATGTTGGTGGGCATTGATGATCTACATTTAGATATCAAGAGGGAGGGTATATATACAGGGATCCTTCAACCAGTTAAGGTCTTCCACATGTTAGTGGGCATTGATGATCTACATTTAGATATCAAGAGGGAGGGTATATATACAGGGATCCTTCAACCAGTTTAAGGTCTTCTACATGTTGGTGGGTATTGATGATCTACATTTAGATATCAAGAGGGAGGGTTTATATACAGGGATCCTTCAACCAGTTAAGATCTTCTACATGTTGGTGGGCATTGATGATCTACATTTAGATATCAAGAGGGAGGGTATATATACAGGGATCCTTCAACCAGTTAAGGTCTTCTACATGTTGGTGGGCATTGATGATCTACATTTAGATATCAAGAGGGAGGGTATATATACAGGGATCCTTCAACCAGTTAAGGTCTTCTACATGTTGGTGGGCATTGATGATCTACATTTAGATATCAAGAGGGAGGGTATATATACAGGGATCCTTCAACCAGTTAAGGTCTTCCACATGTTGGTGGGCATTGATGATCTACATTTAGATATCAAGACTACAAGAGGGAGGGTATGTATACAGGGATCCTTCAACCAGTTAAGGTCTTCCACATGTTGGTGGGTATTGATGATCTACATTTAGATATCAAGAGGGAGGGTTTATATACAGGGATCCTTCAACCAGTTAAGGTCTTCTACATGTTGGTGGGCATTGATGATCTACATTTAGATATCAAGAGGGAGGGTATATATACAGGGATCCTTCAACCAGTTAAGGTCTTCTACATGTTGGTGGGCATTGATGATCTACATTTAGATATCAACAGGGATCCTCTAACCAGTTAAGGTCTTCTACATGTTGGTGGGCATTGGCGATCTACATTTAGAGATCAAGAGGGAGGGTATATATACAGGGATCCTTCAACCAGTTAAGGTCTTCTACATGTTGGTGGGCATTGATGATCTACATTTAGATATCAAGAGGGAGGGTATATACAGCATGCCCATTCACGTACTGCAGTACGTGTTTCACGTAGAATAAAAATCATGCACGTATTATTGAAAGACCCCTACGTGCGTGCACGTAAAGAACCCGTTGAGGCGTTGTGAGCACTATAAAAATTACCTTTTGTTTACAATTCACTTCAAAGTACATAATAGAGTTGTTCTGATTAGTTAAATAACCATTTTTGTTGTTTAACCAGCAGCAATATTTTATTTATTCAACTGCTAGCTTTTTGTCGAAATTGAGAGTAAACAAGGTAGAAAAACTGCATAATTCGTCATTTTACCGGAAATTTAGAAAATGAAATATCGGATTCCGGAACCGGGAATGACTTTCCGGTTTTGCCGATAAAATAGAAAAAATTAATCCCGACCGACCGACCCTAGATTTTTTTGACTTGTTACAGTAAACACACATATTATTTTTTGGCCTAATATTTACAAAAAACAGCATGGTGCACGACCTTGTGTGGAGAAAATGCAGTTCATTTTCTTTGTACCCCCAAATGAAGAGTTAGAGGGTACATTGCACCCCCGAAAATTTGGATGTACCCCCAAAAATGAAGGTAAAAGGGTACATGTACCCCCAGATGAAAAAACCTGTGGGCATACTGATATATACAGGGATCCTTCAACCAGTTTAAGGTCTTCTACATGTTGGTGGGCATTGATGATCTACATTTAGATATCAAGAGGGTGGGTATATATACAGGGATCCTTCAACCAGTTTAAGGTCTTCTACATGTTGGTGGGCATTGATGATCTACATTTAGATATCAAGAGGGAGGGTATATATACAGGGATCCTTCAACCAGTTAAGGTCTTCCACATGTTGGTGGGCATTGATGATCTACATTTAGATATCAAGAGGGAGGGTATATATACAGGGATCCTTCTACCAGTTAAGGTCTTCTACATGTTGGTGGGCATTGGCGATCTACATTTAGATATCAAGAGGGAAGTTATATATACAGGGATCCTTCAACCAGTTAAGGTCTTCTACATGTTGGTGGGTATTGATGATCTACATTTAGATATCAAGAGGGAGTGTATATATACAGGGATCCTTCAACCAGTTAAGGTCTTCTACATGTTAGTGGGCATTGATGATCTACATTTAGATATCAACAGGGAGGGTATATATACAGGGATCCTTCAACCAGTTAAGGTCTTCTACATGTTGGTGGGCATTGACGATCTACATTTAGATATCAAGAGGGAGGGTATATATACAGGGATCCTTCAACCAGTTAAGGTCTTCTACATGTTGGTGGGCATTGATGATCTACATTTAGATATCAAGAGGGAGGGTATATATACAGGGATCCTTCAACCAGTTAAGGTCTTCTACATGTTGGTGGGCATTGATGATCTACATTTAGATATCAACAGGGAGGGTATATATACAGGGATCCTTCAACCAGTTAAGGTCTTCCACGTGTTGGTGGGCATTGATGATCTACATTTAGATATCAACAGGGAGGGTATATATATATAGGGATCCTTCAACCAGTTAAGGTCTTCTACATGTTGGTGGGCATTGGCGATCTACATTTAGATATCAAGAGGGAGGGTATATATACAGGGATCCTTCAACCAGTTAAGGTCTTCTACATGTTGGTGAGCATTGATGATCTACATTTAGATATCAAGAGGGAGGGTATATATACAGGGATCCTTCAACCAGTTAAGGTCTCCTACATGTTGGTGGGCATTGGCGATCTACATTTAGATATCAAGAGGGGGTATATATACAGGGATCCTTCAACCAGTTAAGGTCTTCTACATGTTGGTGGGCATTGATGATCTACATTTAGATATCAACAGGGATCCCCTAACCAGTTAAGGTCTTCTACATGTTGGTGGGCATTGGCGATCTACATTTAGAGATCAAGAGGGAGGGTATATATACAGGGATCCTTCAACCAGTTAAGGTCTTCTACATGTTGGTGGGCATTGATGATCTACATTTAGATATCAAGAGGGAGGGTATATATACAGGGATCCTTCAACCAGTTTAAGGTCTTCTACATGTTGGTGGGTATTGATGATCTACATTTAGATATCAAGAGGGAGGGTTTATATACAGGGATCCTTCAACCAGTTAAGATCTTCTACATGTTGGTGGGCATTGATGATCTACATTTAGATATCAAGAGGGAGGGTATATATACAGGGATCCTTCAACCAGTTAAGGTCTTCTACATGTTGGTGGGCATTGATGATCTACATTTAGATATCAAGAGGGAGGGTATATATACAGGGATCCTTCAACCAGTTAAGGTCTTCTACATGTTGGTGGGCATTGATGATCTACATTTAGATATCAAGAGGGAGGGTATATATACAGGGATCCTTCAACCAGTTAAGGTCTTCCACATGTTGGTGGGCATTGATGATCTACATTTAGATATCAAGACTACAAGAGGGAGGGTATGTATACAGGGATCCTTCAACCAGTTAAGGTCTTCCACATGTTGGTGGGTATTGATGATCTACATTTAGATATCAAGAGGGAGGGTTTATATACAGGGATCCTTCAACCAGTTAAGGTCTTCTACATGTTGGTGGGCATTGATGATCTACATTTAGATATCAAGAGGGAGGGTATATATACAGGGATCCTTCAACCAGTTAAGGTCTTCTACATGTTGGTGGGCATTGATGATCTACATTTAGATATCAACAGGGATCCTCTAACCAGTTAAGGTCTTCTACATGTTGGTGGGCATTGGCGATCTACATTTAGAGATCAAGAGGGAGGGTATATATACAGGGATCCTTCAACCAGTTAAGGTCTTCTACATGTTGGTGGGCATTGATGATCTACATTTAGATATCAAGAGGGAGGGTATATACAGCATGCCCATTCACGTACTGCAGTACGTGTTTCACGTAGAATAAAAATCATGCACGTATTATTGAAAGACCCCTACGTGCGTGCACGTAAAGAACCCGTTGAGGCGTTGTGAGCACTATAAAAATTACCTTTTGTTTACAATTCACTTCAAAGTACATAATAGAGTTGTTCTGATTAGTTAAATAACCATTTTTGTTGTTTAACCAGCAGCAATATTTTATTTATTCAACTGCTAGCTTTTTGTCGAAATTGAGAGTAAACAAGGTAGAAAAACTGCATAATTCGTCATTTTACCGGAAATTTAGAAAATGAAATATCGGATTCCGGAACCGGGAATGACTTTCCGGTTTTGCCGATAAAATAGAAAAAATTAATCCCGACCGACCGACCCTAGATTTTTTTGACTTGTTACAGTAAACACACATATTATTTTTTGGCCTAATATTTACAAAAAACAGCATGGTGCACGACCTTGTGTGGAGAAAATGCAGTTCATTTTCTTTGTACCCCCAAATGAAGAGTTAGAGGGTACATTGCACCCCCGAAAATTTGGATGTACCCCCAAAAATGAAGGTAAAAGGGTACATGTACCCCCAGATGAAAAAACCTGTGGGCATACTGATATATACAGGGATCCTTCAACCAGTTTAAGGTCTTCTACATGTTGGTGGGCATTGATGATCTACATTTAGATATCAAGAGGGTGGGTATATATACAGGGATCCTTCAACCAGTTTAAGGTCTTCTACATGTTGGTGGGCATTGATGATCTACATTTAGATATCAAGAGGGAGGGTATATATACAGGGATCCTTCAACCAGTTAAGGTCTTCCACATGTTGGTGGGCATTGATGATCTACATTTAGATATCAAGAGGGAGGGTATATATACAGGGATCCTTCTACCAGTTAAGGTCTTCTACATGTTGGTGGGCATTGGCGATCTACATTTAGATATCAAGAGGGAAGTTATATATACAGGGATCCTTCAACCAGTTAAGGTCTTCTACATGTTGGTGGGTATTGATGATCTACATTTAGATATCAAGAGGGAGTGTATATATACAGGGATCCTTCAACCAGTTAAGGTCTTCTACATGTTGGTGGGCATTGATGATCTACATTTAGATATCAAGAGGGAGGGTATATATACAGGGATCCTTCAACCAGTTAAGGTCTTCTACATGTTGGTGGGCATTGATGATCTACATTTAGATATCAACAGGGAGGGTATATATACAGGGATCCTTCAACCAGTTAAGGTCTTCCACGTGTTGGTGGGCATTGATGATCTACATTTAGATATCAACAGGGAGGGTATATATATATAGGGATCCTTCAACCAGTTAAGGTCTTCTACATGTTGGTGGGCATTGGCGATCTACATTTAGATATCAAGAGGGAGGGTATATATACAGGGATCCTTCAACCAGTTAAGGTCTTCTACATGTTGGTGAGCATTGATGATCTACATTTAGATATCAAGAGGGAGGGTATATATACAGGGATCCTTCAACCAGTTAAGGTCTCCTACATGTTGGTGGGCATTGGCGATCTACATTTAGATATCAAGAGGGGGTATATATACAGGGATCCTTCAACCAGTTAAGGTCTTCTACATGTTGGTGGGCATTGATGATCTACATTTAGATATCAACAGGGATCCCCTAACCAGTTAAGGTCTTCTACATGTTGGTGGGCATTGGCGATCTACATTTAGAGATCAAGAGGGAGGGTATATATACAGGGATCCTTCAACCAGTTAAGGTCTTCTACATGTTGGTGGGCATTGATGATCTACATTTAGATATCAAGAGGGAGGGTATATATACAGGGATCCTTCAACCAGTTTAAGGTCTTCTACATGTTGGTGGGTATTGATGATCTACATTTAGATATCAAGAGGGAGGGTTTATATACAGGGATCCTTCAACCAGTTAAGATCTTCTACATGTTGGTGGGCATTGATGATCTACATTTAGATATCAAGAGGGAGGGTATATATACAGGGATCCTTCAACCAGTTAAGGTCTTCTACATGTTGGTGGGCATTGATGATCTACATTTAGATATCAAGAGGGAGGGTATATATACAGGGATCCTTCAACCAGTTAAGGTCTTCTACATGTTGGTGGGCATTGATGATCTACATTTAGATATCAAGAGGGAGGGTATATATACAGGGATCCTTCAACCAGTTAAGGTCTTCCACATGTTGGTGGGCATTGATGATCTACATTTAGATATCAAGACTACAAGAGGGAGGGTATGTATACAGGGATCCTTCAACCAGTTAAGGTCTTCCACATGTTGGTGGGTATTGATGATCTACATTTAGATATCAAGAGGGAGGGTTTATATACAGGGATCCTTCAACCAGTTAAGGTCTTCTACATGTTGGTGGGCATTGATGATCTACATTTAGATATCAAGAGGGAGGGTATATATACAGGGATCCTTCAACCAGTTAAGGTCTTCTACATGTTGGTGGGCATTGATGATCTACATTTAGATATCAACAGGGATCCTCTAACCAGTTAAGGTCTTCTACATGTTGGTGGGCATTGGCGATCTACATTTAGAGATCAAGAGGGAGGGTATATATACAGGGATCCTTCAACCAGTTAAGGTCTTCTACATGTTGGTGGGCATTGATGATCTACATTTAGATATCAAGAGGGAGGGTATATACAGCATGCCCATTCACGTACTGCAGTACGTGTTTCACGTAGAATAAAAATCATGCACGTATTATTGAAAGACCCCTACGTGCGTGCACGTAAAGAACCCGTTGAGGCGTTGTGAGCACTATAAAAATTACCTTTTGTTTACAATTCACTTCAAAGTACATAATAGAGTTGTTCTGATTAGTTAAATAACCATTTTTGTTGTTTAACCAGCAGCAATATTTTATTTATTCAACTGCTAGCTTTTTGTCGAAATTGAGAGTAAACAAGGTAGAAAAACTGCATAATTCGTCATTTTACCGGAAATTTAGAAAATGAAATATCGGATTCCGGAACCGGGAATGACTTTCCGGTTTTGCCGATAAAATAGAAAAAATTAATCCCGACCGACCGACCCTAGATTTTTTTGACTTGTTACAGTAAACACACATATTATTTTTTGGCCTAATATTTACAAAAAACAGCATGGTGCACGACCTTGTGTGGAGAAAATGCAGTTCATTTTCTTTGTACCCCCAAATGAAGAGTTAGAGGGTACATTGCACCCCCGAAAATTTGGATGTACCCCCAAAAATGAAGGTAAAAGGGTACATGTACCCCCAGATGAAAAAACCTGTGGGCATACTGATATATACAGGGATCCTTCAACCAGTTTAAGGTCTTCTACATGTTGGTGGGCATTGATGATCTACATTTAGATATCAAGAGGGTGGGTATATATACAGGGATCCTTCAACCAGTTTAAGGTCTTCTACATGTTGGTGGGCATTGATGATCTACATTTAGATATCAAGAGGGAGGGTATATATACAGGGATCCTTCAACCAGTTAAGGTCTTCCACATGTTAGTGGGCATTGATGATCTACATTTAGATATCAAGAGGGAGGGTATATATACAGGGATCCTTCTACCAGTTAAGGTCTTCTACATGTTGGTGGGCATTGGCGATCTACATTTAGATATCAAGAGGGAAGTTATATATACAGGGATCCTTCAACCAGTTAAGGTCTTCTACATGTTGGTGGGTATTGATGATCTACATTTAGATATCAAGAGGGAAGTTATATATACAGGGATCCTTCAACCAGTTAAGGTCTTCTACATGTTGGTGGGTATTGATGATCTACATTTAGATATCAAGAGGGAGTGTATATATACAGGGATCCTTCAACCAGTTAAGGTCTTCTACATGTTAGTGGGCATTGATGATCTACATTTAGATATCAACAGGGAGGGTATATATACAGGGATCCTTCAACCAGTTAAGGTCTTCTACATGTTGGTGGGCATTGACGATCTACATTTAGATATCAAGAGGGAGGGTATATATACAGGGATCCTTCAACGAGTTAAGGTCTTCTACATGTTGGTGGGCATTGATGATCTACATTTAGATATCAAGAGGGAGGGTATATATACAGGGATCCTTCAACCAGTTAAGGTCTTCTACATGTTGGTGGGCATTGATGATCTACATTTAGATATCAACAGGGAGGGTATATATACAGGGATCCTTCAACCAGTTAAGGTCTTCCACATGTTGGTGGGCATTGATGATCTACATTTAGATATCAACAGGGAGGGTATATATATATAGGGATCCTTCAACCAGTTAAGGTCTTCTACATGTTGGTGGGCATTGGCGATCTACATTTAGATATCAAGAGGGAGGGTATATATACAGGGATCCTTCAACCAGTTAAGGTCTTCTACATGTTGGTGAGCATTGATGATC
The DNA here is from genome assembly GCA_963680875.1 of Bathymodiolus brooksi. Classification (NCBI taxonomy): domain Eukaryota; kingdom Metazoa; phylum Mollusca; class Bivalvia; order Mytilida; family Modiolidae; genus Bathymodiolus; species Bathymodiolus brooksi. Next base: position 36,502,229 of record OY804575.1, read on the forward strand.
TACATTTAGATATCAAGAGGGAGGGTATATATACGGGGATCCTTCAACCAGTTAAGGTCTCCTACATGTTGGTGGGCATTGGCGATCTACATTTAGATATCAAGAGGGGGTATATATACAGGGATCCTTCAACCAGTTAAGGTCTTCTACATGTTGGTGGGCATTGATGATCTACATTTAGATATCAACAGGGATCCCCTAACCAGTTAAGGTCTTCTACATGTTGGTGGGCATTGGCGATCTACATTTAGAGATCAAGAGGGAGGGTATATATACAGGGATCCTTCAACCAGTTAAGGTCTTCTACATGTTGGTGGGTATTGATGATCTACATTTAGATATCAAGAGGGAGGGTATATATACAGGGATCCTTCAACCAGTTTAAGGTCTTCTACATGTTGGTGGGCATTGATGATCTACATTTAGACATCAAGAGGGAGGGTATATATACAGGGATCCTTCAACCAGTTAAGGTCTTCCACATGTTGGTGGGCATTGATGATCTACATTTAGATATCAAGAGGGAGGGTATATATACAGGGATCCTTCAACCAGTTAAGGTCTTCTACATGTTGGTGGGCATTGGCGATCTACATTTAGATATCAAGAGGGAAGTTATATATACAGGGATCCTTCAACCAGTTAAGGTCTTCTACATGTTGGTGGGTATTGATGATCTACATTTAGATATCAAGAGGGAGTGTATATATACAGGGATCCTTCAACCAGTTAAGGTCTTCTACATGTTAGTGGGCATTGATGATCTACATTTAGATATCAACAGGGAGGGTATATATACAGGGATCCTTCAACCAGTTAAGGTCTTCTACATGTTGGTGGGCATTGACGATCTACATTTAGATATCAAGAGGGAGGGTATATATACAGGGATCCTTCAACGAGTTAAGGTCTTCTACATGTTGGTGGGCATTGATGATCTACATTTAGATATCAAGAGGGAGGGCATATATACAGGGATCCTTCAACCAGTTAAGGTCTTCTACATGTTGGTGGGTATTGATGATCTACATTTAGATATCAAGAGGGAGGGTATATATACAGGGATCCTTCAACCAGTTAAGGTCTTCTACATGTTGGTGGGCATTGATGATCTACATTTAGATATCAAGAGGGAGGGTATATATACAGGGATCCTTCAACCAGTTAAGGTCCTCTACATGTTGGTGGGCATTGATGATCTACATTTAGATATCAAGAGGGTGGTTATACATACAGGGATCCTTCAACCAGTTAAGGTCTTCTACATGTTGGTGGGCATTGGCGATCTACATTTAGATATCAAGAGGGAGGGTATATATACAGGGATCCTTCAAACAGTTAAGGTCTTCTACGATCTACATTTAGATATCAAGAGGGAGGGTATATATACAGGGATCCTTCAACGAGTTAAGGTCTTCTACATGTTAGTGGGCATTGATGATCTACATTTAGATATCAAGAGGGAGGGTATATATACAGGGATCCTTCAACTAGATAAGGTCTTCTACATGTTGGTGGGCATTGATGATCTACATTTAGATATCAAGAGGGAGGGTATATATACAGGGATCCTTCAACCAGTTAAGGTCTTCTACATGTTGGTGGGCATTGATGATCTACATTTAGATATCAAGAGGGAGGGTATATATACATGTACAGGGATCTTTTAACCAGTTAAGGTCTTCTACATGTTGGTGGGCATTGATGATCTACATTTAGATATCAACATGGAGGGTATATATACAGGGATCCTTCAACCAGTTAAGGTCTTCTACATGTTGGTGGGCATTGATGATCTACATTTAGATATCAAGAGGGAGGGTATATATACAGGGATCCTTCAACCAGTTAAGGTCTTCTACGTGTTGGTGGGCATTGATGATCTACATTTAGATATCAAGAGGGAGGGTATATATACAGGGATCCTTCAACCAATTAAGGTCTTCTACATGTTGGTGGGCATTGATGATCTACATTTAGATATCAAGAGGGGGGGTATATATACAGGGATCCTTCAACCAGTTAAGGTCTTCTACATGTTGGTGGGCATTGATGATCTACATTTAGATATCAAGAGGGAGGGTATATATACAGGGATCCTTCAACCAGTTAAGGTCTTCTACATGTTGTTGGGCATTGATGATCTACATTTAGATATCAAGAGGGAGGGTATATATACAGGGATCCTTCAACCAGTTAAGGTCTTCCACATGTTGGTGGGCATTGATGATCTACATTTAGATATCAACAGGGAGGGTATATATATATAGGGATCCTTCAACCAGTTAAGGGATCCTTCAACCAGTTAAGGTCTTCTACATGTTGGTGGGCATTGATGATCTACATTTAGATATCAAGAGGGAGGGCATATATACAGGGATCCTTCAACCAGTTTAAGGTCTTCCACATGTTGGTGGGTATTGATGATCTACATTTAGATATCAAGAGGGAGGGTTTATATACAGGGATCCTTCAACCAGTTAAGATCTTCTACATGTTGGTGGGCATTGATGATCTACATTTAGATATCAAGAGGGAGGGTATATATACAGGGATCCTTCAACCAGTTAAGGTCTTCTACATGTTGGTGGGCATTGATGATCTACATTTAGATATCAAGAGGGAGGGTATATATACAGGGATCCTTCAACCAGTTAAGGTCTTCTACATGTTGGTGGGCATTGATGATCTACATTTAGATATCAAGAGGGAGGGTATATATACAGGGATCCTTCAACCAGTTAAGGTCTTCTACATGTTGGTGGGCATTGATGATCTACATTTAGATATCAAGACTACAAGAGGGAGGGTATGTATACAGGGATCCTTCAACCAGTTAAGGTCTTCTACATGTTGGTGGGCATTGATGATCTACATTTAGATATCAAGAGGGAGGGTATATATACAGGGATCCTTCAACCAGTTAAGGTCTTCTACATGTTGGTGGGCATTGATGATCTACATTTAGATATCAAGAGGGAGGGTATATATATAGGCATCCTTCAACCAGTTAAGGTCTTCCACGTGTTGGTGGGCATTGATGATCTACATTTAGATATCAAGAGGGAGGGTATATATACAGGGATCCTTCAACTAGTTAAGGTCTTCTACATGTTGGTGGGCATTGATGATCTACATTTAGATATCAAGAGGGAGGGTATATATACAGGCATCCTTCAACCAGTTAAGGTCTTCTACATGTTGGTGGGCATTGATGATCTACATTTAGATATCAAGAGGGGGGTATATATACTGGGATCCTTCAACCAGTTAAGGTCTTCTACATGTTGGTGGGCATTGATGATCTACATTTAGATATCAAGAGGGAGGGTATATATACAGGGATCCTTCAACCAGTTAAGGTCTTCTACATGTTGGTGGGCATTGATGATCTACATTTAGATATCAAGAGGGAGGGTATATATACAGGGATCCTTCAACCAGTTAAGGTCTTCCACATGTTGGTGGGCATTGATGATCTACATTTAGATATCAACAGGGAGGGTATATATATATAGGGATCCTTCAACCAGTTAAGGTCTTCTACATGTTGGTGGGCATTGGTGATCTACATTTAGATATCAAGAGGGAGGGTATATATACAGGGATCCTTCAACCAGTTAAGGTCTTCTACATGTTGGTGGGCATTGATGATCTACATTTAGATATCAAGAGGGTGGTTATATATACAGGGATCCTTCAACCAGTTAAGGTCTTCTACATGTTGGTGGGCATTGGCGATCTACATTTAGATATCAAGAGGGAGGGTATATATACAGGGATCCTTCAAACAGTTAAGGTCTTCTACGATCTACATTTAGATATCAAGAGGGAGGGTATATATACAGGGATCCTTCAACGAGTTAAGGTCTTCTACATGTTAGTGGGCATTGATGATCTACATTTAGATATCAAGAGGGAGGGTATATATACAGGGATCCTTCAACTAGATAAGGTCTTCTACATGTTGGTGGGCATTGATGATCTACATTTAGATATCAAGAGGGAGGGTATATATACAGGGATCCTTCAACCAGTTAAGGTCTTCTACATGTTGGTGGGCATTGATGATCTACATTTAGATATCAAGAGGGAGGGTATATATACATGTACAGGGATCTTTCAACCAGTTAAGGTCTTCTACATGTTGGTGGGCATTGATGATCTACAGTTAGATATCAACATGGAGGGTATATATACAGGGATCCTTCAACCAGTTAAGGTCTTCTACATGTTGGTGGGCATTGATGATCTACATTTAGATATCAAGAGGGAGGGTATATATACAAGGGATCCTTCAACCAGTTAAGGTCTTCTACGTGTTGGTGGGCATTGATGATCTACATTTAGATATCAAGAGGGAGGGTATATATACAGGGATCCTTCAACCAATTAAGGTCTTCTACATGTTGGTGAGCATTGATGATCTACATTTAGATATCAAGAGGGGGGGTATATATACAGGGATCCTTCAACCAGTTAAGGTCTTCTACATGTTGGTGGGCATTGATGATCTACATTTAGATATCAAGAGGGAGGGTATATATACAGGGATCCTTCAACCAGTTAAGGTCTTCTACATGTTGGTGGGCATTGATGATCTACATTTAGATATCAAGAGGGAGGGTATATATACAGGGATCCTTCAACCAGTTAAGGTCTTCCACATGTTGGTGGGCATTGATGATCTACATTTAGATATCAACAGGGAGGGTATATATATATAGGGATCCTTCAACCAGTTAAGGTCTTCTACATGTTGGTGGGCATTGGCGATCTACATTTAGATATCAAGAGGGAGGGTATATATACAAGGATCCTTCAACCAGTTAAGGTCTCCTACATGTTGGTGGGCATTGACGATCTACATTTAGATATCAAGAGGGGGTATATATACAGGGATCCTTCAACCAGTTAAGGTCTTCTACATGTTGGTGGGCATTGATGATCTACATTTAGATATCAAGAGGGAGGGCATATATACAGGGATCCTTCAACCAGTTTAAGGTCTTCCACATGTTGGTGGGTATTGATGATCTACATTTAGATATCAAGAGGGAGGGTTTATATACAGGGATCCTTCAACCAGTTAAGATCTTCTACATGTTGGTGGGCATTGATGATCTACATTTAGATATCAAGAGGGAGGGTATATATACAGGGATCCTTCAACCAGTTAAGGTCTTCTACATGTTGGTGGGCATTGATGATCTACATTTAGATATCAAGAGGGAGGGTATATATACAGGGATCCTTCAACCAGTTAAGGTCTTCTACATGTTGGTGGGCATTGATGATCTACATTTAGATATCAAGAGGGAGGGTATATATACAGGGATCCTTCAACCAGTTAAGGTCTTCTACATGTTGGTGGGCATTGATGATCTACATTTAGATATCAAGACTACAAGAGGGAGGGTATGTATACAGGGATCCTTCAACCAGTTAAGGTCTTCTACATGTTGGTGGGCATTGATGATCTACATTTAGATATCAAGAGGGAGGGTATATATACAGGGATCCTTCAACCAGTTAAGGTCTTCTACATGTTGGTGGGCATTGATGATCTACATTTAGATATCAAGAGGGAGGGTATATATATATAGGCATCCTTCAACCAGTTAAGGTCTTCTACATGTTGGTGGGCATTGATGATCTACATTTAGATATCAAGAGGGAGGGTATATATACAGGGATCCTTCAACCAGTTAAGGTCTTCTACATGTTGGTGGGCATTGATGATCTACATTTAGATATCAAGAGGGAGGGTATATATACAGGCATCCTTCAACCAGTTAAGGTCTTCTACATGTTGGTGGGCATTGATGATCTACATTTAGATATCAAGAGGGGGGTATATATACTGGGATCCTTCAACCAGTTAAGGTCTTCTACATGTTGGTGGGCATTGATGATCTACATTTAGATATCAAGAGGGAGGGTATATATACAGGGATCCTTCAACCAGTTAAGGTCTTCTACATGTTGGTGGGCATTGATGATCTACATTTAGATATCAAGAGGGAGGGTATATATACAGGGATCCTTCAACCAGTTAAGGTCTTCCACATGTTGGTGGGCATTGATGATCTACATTTAGATATCAACAGGGAGGGTATATATATATAGGGATCCTTCAACCAGTTAAGGTCTTCTACATGTTGGTGGGCATTGGCGATCTACATTTAGATATCAAGAGGGAGGGTATATATACAGGGATCCTTCAACCAGTTAAGGTCTCCTACATGTTGGTGGGCATTGGCGATCTACATTTAGATATCAAGAGGGGGTATATATACAGGGATCCTTCAACCAGTTAAGGTCTTCTACATGTTGGTGGGCATTGATGTTCTACATTTAGATATCAACAGGGATCCTCTAACCAGTTAAGGTCTTCTACATGTTGGTGGGCATTGGCGATCTACATTTAGAGATCAAGAGGGAGGGTATATATACAGGGATCCTTCAACCAGTTAAGGTCTTCTACATGTTGGTGGGCATTGATGATCTACATTTAGATATCAAGAGGGAGGTTATATATACAGGGATCCTTCAACCAGTTAAGGTCTTCTACATGTATGTTGGTGGGCATTGGAGATCTACATTTAGATATCAAGAGTGAGGGTATATATACAGAGATTCTTCAAACAGTTAAGGTCTTCTACATGTTGGTGGGCATTGATGATCTACATTTAGATATCAAGAGGGTGGGTATATATACAGGGATCCTTCAACCAGTTTAAGGTCTTCTACATGTTGGTGGGTATTGATGATCTACATTTAGATATCAAGAGGGAGGGTATATATACAGGGATCCTTCAACCAGTTAAGGTCTTCTACATGTTGGTGGGCATTGATGATCTACATTTAGATATCAAGAGGGGGGGTATATATACAGGGATCCTTCAACCAGTTAAGGTCTTCTACATGTTGGTGGGTATTGATGATCTACATTTAGATATCAAGAGGGGGGGTATATATACAGGGATCCTTCAACAAGTTAAGGTCTTCTACATGTTGGTGGGCATTGATGATCTACATTTAGATATCAAGAGGGAGGGTATATATACAGGGATCCTTCAACCAGTTAAGGTCTTCTACATGTTGGTGGGCATTGATGATCTACATTTAGATATCAAGACTACAAGAGGGAGGGTATGTATACAGGGATCCTTCAACCAGTTAAGGTCTTCTACATGTTGGTGGGCATTGATGATCTACATTTAGATATCAAGAGGGAGGGTATATATACAGGGATCCTTCAACCAGTTAAGGTCTCCTACATGTTGATGGGCATTGGCGATCTACATTTAGATATCAAGAGGGGGTTTATATACAGGGATCCTTCAACCAGTTAAGATCTTCTACATGTTGGTGGGCATTGATGATCTACATTTAGATATCAAGAGGGAGGGTATATATACAGGGATCCTTCAACCAGTTAAGGTCTTCTACATGTTGGTGGGCATTGATGATCTACATTTAGATATCAAGAGGGAGGGTATATATACAGGGATCCTTCAACCAGTTAAGGTCTTCTACATGTTGGTGGGCATTGATGATCTACATTTAGATATCAAGAGGGAGGGTATATATACAGGGATCCTTCAACCAGTTAAGGTCTTCTACATGTTGGTGGGCATTGATGATCTACATTTAGATATCAAGACTACAAGAGGGAGGGTATGTATACAGGGATCCTTCAACCAGTTAAGGTCTTCCACATGTTGGTGGGCATTGATGATCTACATTTAGATATCAAGAGGGAGGGTATATATACAGGGATCCTTCAACCAGTTAAGGTCTCCTACATGTTGGTGGGCATTGATGATCTACATTTAGATATCAAGACTACAAGAGGGAGGGTATGTATACAGGGATCCTTCAACCAGTTAAGGTCTTCCACATGTTGGTGGGCATTGATGATCTACATTTAGATATCAAGAGGGAGGGTATATATACAGGGATCCTTCAACCAGTTAAGGTCTTCTACATGTTGGTGGGCATTGATGATCTACATTTAGATATCAAGAGGGAGGGTATATATATAGGCATCCTTCAACCAGTTAAGGTCTTCCACGTGTTGGTGGGCATTGATGATCTACATTTAGATATCAAGAGGGAGGGTATATATACAGGGATCCTTCAACTAGTTAAGGTCTTCTACATGTTGGTGGGCATTGATGATCTACATTTAGATATCAAGAGGGAGGGTATATATACAGGCATCCTTCAACCAGTTAAGGTCTTCTACATGTTGGTGGGCATTGATGATCTACATTTAGATATCAAGAGGGGGGTATATATACTGGGATCCTTCAACCAGTTAAGGTCTTCTACATGTTGGTGGGCATTGATGATCTACATTTAGATATCAAGAGGGAGGGTATATATACAGGGATCCTTCAACCAGTTAAGGTCTTCTACATGTTGGTGGGCATTGATGATCTACATTTAGATATCAAGAGGGAGGGTATATATACAGGGATCCTTCAACCAGTTAAGGTCTTCCACATGTTGGTGGGCATTGATGATCTACATTTAGATATCAACAGGGAGGGTATATATATATATAGGGATCCTTCAACCAGTTAAGGTCTTCTACATGTTGGTGGGCATTGGTGATCTACATTTAGATATCAAGAGGGAGGGTATATATACAGGGATCCTTCAACCAGTTAAGGTCTTCTACATGTTGGTGGGCATTGATGATCTACATTTAGATATCAAGAGGGTGGTTATATATACAGGGATCCTTCAACCAGTTAAGGTCTTCTACATGTTGGTGGGCATTGGCGATCTACATTTAGATATCAAGAGGGAGGGTATATATACAGGGATCCTTCAAACAGTTAAGGTCTTCTACGATCTACATTTAGATATCAAGAGGGAGGGTATATATACAGGGATCCTTCAACGAGTTAAGGTCTTCTACATGTTAGTGGGCATTGATGATCTACATTTAGATATCAAGAGGGAGGGTATATATACAGGGATCCTTCAACTAGATAAGGTCTTCTACATGTTGGTGGGCATTGATGATCTACATTTAGATATCAAGAGGGAGGGTATATATACAGGGATCCTTCAACCAGTTAAGGTCTTCTACATGTTGGTGGGCATTGATGATCTACATTTAGATATCAAGAGGGAGGGTATATATACATGTACAGGGATCTTTCAACCAGTTAAGGTCTTCTACATGTTGGTGGGCATTGATGATCTACATTTAGATATCAACATGGAGGGTATATATACAGGGATCCTTCAACCAGTTAAGGTCTTCTACATGTTGGTGGGCATTGATGATCTACATTTAGATATCAAGAGGGAGGGTATATATACAGGGATCCTTCAACCAATTAAGGTCTTCTACATGTTGGTGGGCATTGATGATCTACATTTAGATATCAAGAGGGGGGGTATATATACAGGGATCCTTCAACCAGTTAAGGTCTTCTACATGTTGGTGGGCATTGATGATCTACATTTAGATATCAAGAGGGAGGGTATATATACAGGGATCCTTCAACCAGTTAAGGTCTTCTACATGTTGGTGGGCATTGATGATCTACATTTAGATATCAAGAGGGAGGGTATATATACAGGGATCCTTCAACCAGTTAAGGTCTTCCACATGTTGGTGGGCATTGATGATCTACATTTAGATATCAACAGGGAGGGTATATATATATAGGGATCCTTCAACCAGTTAAGGTCTTCCCCATGTTGGTCGGCATTGGCGATCTACATTTAGATATCAAGAGGGAGGGTATATATACAGGGATCCTTCAACCAGTTAAGGTCTCCTACATGTTGGTGGGCATTGACGATCTACATTTAGATATCAAGAGGGGGTATATATACAGGGATCCTTCAACCAGTTAAGGTCTTCTACATGTTGGTGGGCATTGATGATCTACATTTAGATATCAAGAGGGAGGGCATATATACAGGGATCCTTCAACCAGTTTAAGGTCTTCCACATGTTGGTGGGTATTGATGATCTACATTTAGATATCAAGAGGGAGGGTTTATATACAGGGATCCTTCAACCAGTTAAGATCTTCTACATGTTGGTGGGCATTGATGATCTACATTTAGATATCAAGAGGGAGGGTATATATACAGGGATCCTTCAACCAGTTAAGGTCTTCTACATGTTGGTGGGCATTGATGATCTACATTTAGATATCAAGAGGGAGGGTATATATACAGGGATCCTTTAACCAGTTAAGGTCTTCTACATGTTGGTGGGCATTGATGATCTACATTTAGATATCAAGAGGGAGGGTATATATACAGGGATCCTTCAACCAGTTAAGGTCTTCTACATGTTGGTGGGCATTGATGATCTACATTTAGATATCAAGACTACAAGAGGGAGGGTATGTATACAGGGATCCTTCAACCAGTTAAGGTCTTCTACATGTTGGTGGGCATTGATGATTTACATTTAGATATCAAGAGGGAGGGTATATATACAGGGATCCTTCAACCAGTTAAGGTCTTCTACATGTTGGTGGGCATTGATGATCTACATTTAGATATCAAGAGGGAGGGTATATATATATAGGCATCCTTCAACCAGTTAAGGTCTTCTACATGTTGGTGGGCATTGATGATCTACATTTAGATATCAAGAGGGAGGGTATATATACAGGGATCCTTCAACCAGTTAAGGTCTTCTACATGTTGGTGGGCATTGATGATCTACATTTAGATATCAAGAGGGAGGGTATATATACAGGCATCCTTCAACCAGTTAAGGTCTTCTACATGTTGGTGGGCATTGATGATCTACATTTAGATATCAAGAGGGGGGTATATATACTGGGATCCTTCAACCAGTTAAGGTCTTCTACATGTTGGTGGGCATTGATGATCTACATTTAGATATCAAGAGGGAGGGTATATATACAGGGATCCTTCAACCAGTTAAGGTCTTCTACATGTTGGTGGGCATTGATGATCTACATTTAGATATCAAGAGGGAGGGTATATATACAGGGATCCTTCAACCAGTTAAGGTCTTCCACATGTTGGTGGGCATTGATGATCTACATTTAGATATCAACAGGGAGGGTATATATATATAGGGATCCTTCAACCAGTTAAGGTCTTCTACATGTTGGTGGGCATTGGCGATCTACATTTAGATATCAAGAGGGAGGGTATATATACAGGGATCCTTCAACCAGTTAAGGTCTCCTACATGTTGGTGGGCATTGGCGATCTACATTTAGATATCAAGAGGGGGTATATATACAGGGATCCTTCAACCAGTTAAGGTCTTCTACATGTTGGTGGGCATTGATGTTCTACATTTAGATATCAACAGGGATCCTCTAACCAGTTAAGGTCTTCTACATGTTGGTGGGCATTGGCGATCTACATTTAGAGATCAAGAGGGAGGGTATATATACAGGGATCCTTCAACCAGTTAAGGTCTTCTACATGTTGGTGGGCATTGATGATCTACATTTAGATATCAAGAGGGAGGTTATATATACAGGGATCCTTCAACCAGTTAAGGTCTTCTACATGTATGTTGGTGGGCATTGGAGATCTACATTTAGATATCAAGAGTGAGGGTATATATACAGAGATTCTTCAAACAGTTAAGGTCTTCTACATGTTGGTGGGCATTGATGATCTACATTTAGATATCAAGAGGGTGGGTATATATACAGGGATCCTTCAACCAGTTTAAGGTCTTCTACATGTTGGTGGGTATTGATGATCTACATTTAGATATCAAGAGGGAGGGTATATATACAGGGATCCTTCAACCAGTTAAGGTCTTCTACATGTTGGTGGGCATTGATGATCTACATTTAGATATCAAGAGGGGGGGTATATATACAGGGATCCTTCAACCAGTTAAGGTCTTCTACATGTTGGTGGGTATTGATGATCTACATTTAGATATCAAGAGGGGGGGTATATATACAGGGATCCTTCAACAAGTTAAGGTCTTCTACATGTTGGTGGGCATTGATGATCTACATTTAGATATCAAGAGGGAGGGTATATATACAGGGATCCTTCAACCAGTTAAGGTCTTCTACATGTTGGTGGGCATTGATGATCTACATTTAGATATCAAGACTACAAGAGGGAGGGTATGTATACAGGGATCCTTCAACCAGTTAAGGTCTTCTACATGTTGGTGGGCATTGATGATCTACATTTAGATATCAAGAGGGAGGGTATATATACAGGGATCCTTCAACCAGTTAAGGTCTCCTACATGTTGGTGGGCATTGGCGATCTACATTTAGATATCAAGAGGGGGGTTATATACAGGGATCCTTCAACCAGTTAAGATCTTCTACATGTTGGTGGGCATTGATGATCTACATTTAGATATCAAGAGGGAGGGTATATATACAGGGATCCTTCAACCAGTTAAGGTCTTCTACATGTTGGTGGGCATTGATGATCTACATTTAGATATCAAGAGGGAGGGTATATATACAGGGATCCTTCAACCAGTTAAGGTCTTCTACATGTTGGTGGGCATTGATGATCTACATTTAGATATCAAGAGGGAGGGTATATATACAGGGATCCTTCAACCAGTTAAGGTCTTCTACATGTTGGTGGGCATTGATGATCTACATTTAGATATCAAGACTACAAGAGGGAGGGTATGTATACAGGGATCCTTCAACCAGTTAAGGTCTTCCACATGTTGGTGGGCATTGATGATCTACATTTAGATATCAAGAGGGAGGGTATATATACAGGGATCCTTCAACCAGTTAAGGTCTCCTACATGTTGGTGGGCATTGATGATCTACATTTAGATATCAAGAGGGAAGGTATATATACAGGCATCCTTCAACCAGTTAAGGTCTTCTACATGTTGGTGGGCATTGATGATCTACATTTAGATATCAAGAGGGAGGGTATATATACAGGGATCCTTCAACCAGTTAAGGTCTTCTACATGTTGGTGGGCATTGATGATCTACATTTAGATATCAAGAGGGAGGGTATATATACAGGGAACCTTCAACCAGCTACGGTCTTCTACATGTTGGTGGGCATTGATGATCTACATTTAGATATCAAGAGGGGGGTATATATACAGGGATCCTTCAACCAGTTAAGGTCTTCTACATGTTGGTGGGCATTGATGATCTACATTTAGATATCAAGAGGGAGGGTATATATACAGGGATCCTTCAACCAGTTAAGGTCTTCCACATGTTGGTGGGCATTGATGATCTACATTTAGATATCAACAGGGAGGGTATATATATATAGGGATCCTTCAACCAGTTAAGGGATCCTTCAACCAGTTAAGATCTTCTACATGTTGGTGGGCATTGATGATCTACATTTAGATATCAAGAGGGAGGGCATATATACAGGGATCCTTCAACCAGTTTAAGGTCTTCCACATGTTGGTGGGTATTGATGATCTACATTTAGATATCAAGAGGGAGGGTTTATATACAGGGATCCTTCAACCAGTTAAGATCTTCTACATGTTGGTGGGCATTGATGATCTACATTTAGATATCAAGAGGGAGGGTATATATACAGGGATCCTTCAACCAGTTAAGGTCTTCTACATGTTGGTGGGCATTGATGATCTACATTTAGATATCAAGAGGGAGGGTATATATACAGGGATCCTTCAACCAGTTAAGGTCTTCTACATGTTGGTGGGCATTGATGATCTACATTTAGATATCAAGAGGGAGGGTATATATACAGGGATCCTTCAACCAGTTAAGGTCTTCTACATGTTGGTGGGCATTGATGATCTACATTTAGATATCAAGACTACAAGAGGGAGGGTATGTATACAGGGATCCTTCAACCAGTTAAGGTCTTCCACATGTTGGTGGGCATTGATGATCTACATTTAGATATCAAGAGGGAGGGTATATATATAGGCATCCTTCAACCAGTTAAGGTCTTCCACGTGTTGGTGGGCATTGATGATCTACATTTAGATATCAAGAGGGAGGGTATATATACAGGGATCCTTCAACCAGTTAAGGTCTTCTACATGTTGGTGGGCATTGATGATCTACATTTAGATATCAAGAGGGAGGGTATATATACAGGGATCCTTCAACCAGTTAAGGTCTTCTACATGTTGGTGGGCATTGATGATCTACATTTAGATATCAAGAGGGGGGTATATATACTGGGATCCTTCAACCAGTTAAGGTCTTCCACATGTTGGTGGGCATTGATGATCTACATTTAGATATCAAGAGGGAGGGTATATATACAGGGATCCTTCAACCAGTTAAGGTCTTCTACATGTTGGTGGGCATTGATGATCTACATTTAGATATCAAGAGGGAGGGTATATATACAGGGATCCTTCAACCAGTTAAGGTCTTCCACATGTTGGTGGGCATTGATGATCTACATTTAGATATCAACAGGGAGGGTATATATATATAGGGATCCTTCAACCAGTTAAGGTCTTCTACATGTTGGTGGGCATTGGCAATCTACATTTAGATATCAAGAGGGAGGGTATATATACAGGGATCCTTCAACCAGTTAAGGTCTTCTACAAGTTGGTGGGCATTGATGATCTACATTTAGATATCAAGAGGGTGGTTATATATACAGGGATCCTTCAACCAGTTAAGGTCTTCTACATGTTGGTGGGCATTGGCGATCTACATTTAGATATCAAGAGGGAGGGTATATATACAGGGATCCTTCAAACAGTTAAGGTCTTCTACGATCTACATTTAGATATCAAGAGGGAGGGTATATATACAGGGATCCTTCAACGAGTTAAGGTCTTCTACATGTTAGTGGGCATTGATGATCTACATTTAGATATCAAGAGGGAGGGTATATATACAGGGATCCTTCAACTAGATAAGGTCTTCTACATGTTGGTGGGCATTGATGATCTACATTTAGATATCAAGAGGGAGGGTATATATACAGGGATCCTTCAACCAGTTAAGGTCTTCTACATGTTGGTGGGCATTGATGATCTACATTTAGATATCAAGAGGGAGGGTATATATACATGTACAGGGATCTTTCAACCAGTTAAGGTCTTCTACATGTTGGTGGGCATTGATGATCTACATTTAGATATCAACATGGAGGGTATATATACAGGGATCCTTCAACCAGTTAAGGTCTTCTACATGTTGGTGGGCATTGATGATCTACATTTAGATATCAAGAGGGAGGGTATATATACAGGGATCCTTCAACCAGTTAAGGTCTTCTACGTGTTGGTGGGCATTGATGATCTACATTTAGATATCAAGAGGGAGGGTATATATACAGGGATCCTTCAACCAATTAAGGTCTTCTACATGTTGGTGGGCATTGATGATCTACATTTAGATATCAAGAGGGGGGGTATATATACAGGGATCCTTCAACCAGTTAAGGTCTTCTACATGTTGGTGGGCATTGATGATCTACATTTAGATATCAAGAGGGAGGGTATA
This sequence comes from Bathymodiolus brooksi, assembly GCA_963680875.1. Lineage (NCBI taxonomy): Eukaryota > Metazoa > Mollusca > Bivalvia > Mytilida > Modiolidae > Bathymodiolus > Bathymodiolus brooksi. The sequence continues at coordinate 36,517,690 of OY804575.1, forward strand.
TATACAGGGATCCTTCAACCAGTTAAGGTCTTCTACATGTTGGTGGGCATTGATGATCTACATTTAGATATCAAGAGGGAGGGTATATATACAGGGATCCTTCAACCAGTTAAGGTCTTCCACATGTTGGTGGGCATTGATGATCTACATTTAGATATCAACAGGGAGGGTATATATATATAGGGATCCTTCAACCAGTTAAGGTCTTCTACATGTTGGTGGGCATTGGCGATCTACATTTAGATATCAAGAGGGAGGGTATATATACAGGGATCCTTCAACCAGTTAAGGTCTCCTACATGTTGGTGGGCATTGACGATCTACATTTAGATATCAAGAGGGGGTATATATACAGGGATCCTTCAACCAGTTAAGGTCTTCTACATGTTGGTGGGCATTGATGATCTACATTTAGATATCAAGAGGGAGGGCATATATACAGGGATCCTTCAACCAGTTTAAGGTCTTCCACATGTTGGTGGGTATTGATGATCTACATTTAGATATCAAGAGGGAGGGTTTATATACAGGGATCCTTCAACCAGTTAAGATCTTCTACATGTTGGTGGGCATTGATGATCTACATTTAGATATCAAGAGGGAGGGTATATATACAGGGATCCTTCAACCAGTTAAGGTCTTCTACATGTTGGTGGGCATTGATGATCTACATTTAGATATCAAGAGGGAGGGTATATATACAGGGATCCTTCAACCAGTTAAGGTCTTCTACATGTTGGTGGGCATTGATGATCTACATTTAGATATCAAGAGGGAGGGTATATATACAGGGATCCTTCAACCAGTTAAGGTCTTCTACATGTTGGTGGGCATTGATGATCTACATTTAGATATCAAGACTACAAGAGGGAGGGTATGTATACAGGGATCCTTCAACCAGTTAAGGTCTTCCACATGTTGGTGGGCATTGATGATCTACATTTAGATATCAAGAGGGAGGGTATATATACAGGGATCCTTCAACCAGTTAAGGTCTTCTACATGTTGGTGGGCATTGATGATCTACATTTAGATATCAAGAGGGAGGGTATATATATAGGCATCCTTCAACCAGTTAAGGTCTTCTACATGTTGGTGGGCATTGATGATCTACATTTAGATATCAAGAGGGAGGGTATATATACAGGGATCCTTCAACCAGTTAAGGTCTTCTACATGTTGGTGGGCATTGATGATCTACATTTAGATATCAAGAGGGAGGGTATATATACAGGCATCCTTCAACCAGTTAAGGTCTTCTACATGTTGGTGGGCATTGATGATCTACATTTAGATATCAAGAGGGGGGTATATATACTGGGATCCTTCAACCAGTTAAGGTCTTCTACATGTTGGTGGGCATTGATGATCTACATTTAGATATCAAGAGGGAGGGTATATATACAGGGATCCTTCAACCAGTTAAGGTCTTCTACATGTTGGTGGGCATTGATGATCTACATTTAGATATCAAGAGGGAGGGTATATATACAGGGATCCTTCAACCAGTTAAGGTCTTCCACATGTTGGTGGGCATTGATGATCTACATTTAGATATCAAGAGGGAGGGTATATATACAGGGATCCTTCAACCAGTTAAGGTCTCCTACATGTTGGTGGGCATTGGCGATCTACATTTAGATATCAAGAGGGGGTATATATACAGGGATCCTTCAACCAGTTAAGGTCTTCTACATGTTGGTGGGCATTGATGATCTACATTTAGATATCAACAGGGATCCTCTAACCAGTTAAGGTCTTCTACATGTTGGTGGGCATTGGCGATCTACATTTAGAGATCAAGAGGGAGGGTATATATACAGGGATCCTTCAACCAGTTAAGGTCTTCTACATGTTGGTGAGCATTGATGATCTACATTTAGATATCAAGAGGGAGGTTATATATACAGGGATCCTTCAACCAGTTAAGGTCTTCTACATGTATGTTGGTGGGCATTGGAGATCTACATTTAGATATCAAGAGTGAGGGTATATATACAGAGATTCTTCAAACAGTTAAGGTCTTCTACATGTTGGTGGGCATTGATGATCTACATTTAGATATCAAGAGGGTGGGTATATATACAGGGATCCTTCAACCAGTTTAAGGTCTTCTACATGTTGGTGGGTATTGATGATCTACATTTAGATATCAAGAGGGAGGGTATATATACAGGGATCCTTCAACCAGTTAAGGTCTTCTACATGTTGGTGGGCATTGATGATCTACATTTAGATATCAAGAGGGGGGGTATATATACAGGGATCCTTCAACCAGTTAAGGTCTTCTACATGTTGGTGGGTATTGATGATCTACATTTAGATATCAAGAGGGGGGGTATATATACAGGGATCCTTCAACAAGTTAAGGTCTTCTACATGTTGGTGGGCATTGATGATCTACATTTAGATATCAAGAGGGAGGGTATATATACAGGGATCCTTCAACCAGTTAAGGTCTTCTACATGTTGGTGGGCATTGATGATCTACATTTAGATATCAAGACTACAAGAGGGAGGGTATGTATACAGGGATCCTTCAACCAGTTAAGGTCTTCCACATGTTGGTGGGCATTGATGATCTACATTTAGATATCAAGAGGGAGGGTATATATACAGGGATCCTTCAACCAGTTAAGGTCTCCTACATGTTGGTGGGCATTGGCGATCTACATTTAGATATCAAGAGGGGGTTTATATACAGGGATCCTTCAACCAGTTAAGATCTTCTACATGTTGGTGGGCATTGATGATCTACATTTAGATATCAAGAGGGAGGGTATATATACAGGGATCCTTCAACCAGTTAAGGTCTTCTACATGTTGGTGGGCATTGATGATCTACATTTAGATATCAAGAGGGAGGGTATATATACAGGGATCCTTCAACCAGTTAAGGTCTTCTACATGTTGGTGGGCATTGATGATCTACATTTAGATATCAAGAGGGAGGGTATATATACAGGGATCCTTCAACCAGTTAAGGTCTTCTACATGTTGGTGGGCATTGATGATCTACATTTAGATATCAAGAGGGAGGGTATATATACAGGGATCCTTCAACCAGTTAAGGTCTTCTACATGTTGGTGGGCATTGATGATCTACATTTAGATATCAAGAGGGAGGGTATATATACAGGGATCCTTCAACCAGTTAAGGTCTTCTACATGTTGGTGGGCATTGATGATCTACATTTAGATATCAAGAGGGAGGGTATATATACAGGGATCCTTCAACCAGTTAAGGTCTTCTACATGTTGGTGGGCATTGATGATCTACATTTAGATATCAAGACTACAAGAGGGAGGGTATGTATACAGGGATCCTTCAACCAGTTAAGGTCTTCCACATGTTGGTGGGCATTGATGATCTACATTTAGATATCAAGAGGGAGGGTATATATACAGGGATCCTTCAACCAGTTAAGGTCTTCTACATGTTGGTGGGCATTGATGATCTACATTTAGATATCAAGAGGGAGGGTATATATATAGGCATCCTTCAACCAGTTAAGGTCTTCTACATGTTGGTGGGCATTGATGATCTACATTTAGATATCAAGAGGGAGGGTATATATACAGGGATCCTTCAACCAGTTAAGGTCTTCTACATGTTGGTGGGCATTGATGATCTACATTTAGATATCAAGAGGGAGGGTATATATACAGGCATCCTTCAACCAGTTAAGGTCTTCTACATGTTGGTGGGCATTGATGATCTACATTTAGATATCAAGAGGGGGGTATATATACTGGGATCCTTCAACCAGTTAAGGTCTTCTACATGTTGGCGGGCATTGATGATCTACATTTAGATATCAAGAGGGAGGGTATATATACAGGGATCCTTCAACCAGTTAAGGTCTTCTACATGTTGGTGGGCATTGATGATCTACATTTAGATATCAAGAGGGAGGGTATATATACAGGGATCCTTCAACCAGTTAAGGTCTTCCACATGTTGGTGGGCATTGATGATCTACATTTAGATATCAACAGGGAGGGTATATATATATAGGGATCCTTCAACCAGTTAAGGTCTTCTACATGTTGGTGGGCATTGGCGATCTACATTTAGATATCAAGAGGGAGGGTATATATACAGGGATCCTTCAACCAGTTAAGGTCTCCTACATGTTGGTGGGCATTGGCGATCTACATTTAGATATCAAGAGGGGGTATATATACAGGGATCCTTCAACCAGTTAAGGTCTTCTACATGTTGGTGGGCATTGATGATCTACATTTAGATATCAACAGGGATCCTCTAACCAGTTAAGGTCTTCTACATGTTGGTGGGCATTGGCGATCTACATTTAGAGATCAAGAGGGAGGGTATATATACAGGGATCCTTCAACCAGTTAAGGTCTTCTACATGTTGGTGGGCATTGATGATCTACATTTAGATATCAAGAGGGAGGTTATATATACAGGGATCCTTCAACCAGTTAAGGTCTTCTACATGTATGTTGGTGGGCATTGGAGATCTACATTTAGATATCAAGAGTGAGGGTATATATACAGAGATTCTTCAAACAGTTAAGGTCTTCTACATGTTGGTGGGCATTGATGATCTACATTTAGATATCAAGAGGGTGGGTATATATACAGGGATCCTTCAACCAGTTTAAGGTCTTCTACATGTTGGTGGGCATTGATGATCTACATTTAGATATCAAGAGGGAGGGTATATATACAGGGATCCTTCAACCAGTTAAGGTCTTCTACATGTTGGTGGGCATTGATGATCTACATTTAGATATCAAGAGGGGGGGTATATATACAGGGATCCTTCAACCAGTTAAGGTCTTCTACATGTTGGTGGGTATTGATGATCTACATTTAGATATCAAGAGGGGGGGTATATATACAGGGATCCTTCAACAAGTTAAGGTCTTCTACATGTTGGTGGGCATTGATGATCTACATTTAGATATCAAGAGGGAGGGTATATATACAGGGATCCTTCAACCAGTTAAGGTCTTCTACATGTTGGTGGGCATTGATGATCTACATTTAGATATCAAGACTACAAGAGGGAGGGTATGTATACAGGGATCCTTCAACCAGTTAAGGTCTTCCACATGTTGGTGGGCATTGATGATCTACATTTAGATATCAAGAGGGAGGGTATATATACAGGGATCCTTCAACCAGTTAAGGTCTCCTACATGTTGGTGGGCATTGGCGATCTACATTTAGATATCAAGAGGGGGTTTATATACAGGGATCCTTCAACCAGTTAAGATCTTCTACATGTTGGTGGGCATTGATGATCTACATTTAGATATCAAGAGGGAGGGTATATATACAGGGATCCTTCAACCAGTTAAGGTCTTCTACATGTTGGTGGGCATTGATGATCTACATTTAGATATCAAGAGGGAGGGTATATATACAGGGATCCTTCAACCAGTTAAGGTCTTCTACATGTTGGTGGGCATTGATGATCTACATTTAGATATCAAGAGGGAGGGTATATATACAGGGATCCTTCAACCAGTTAAGGTCTTCTACATGTTGGTGGGCATTGATGATCTACATTTAGATATCAAGAGGGGGGTATATATACAGGGATCCTTCAACCAGTTAAGGTCTTCTACATGTTGGTGGGCATTGATGATCTACATTTAGATATCAAGAGGGAGGGTATATATACAGGGATCCTTCAACCAGTTAAGGTCTTCTACATGTTGGTGGGCATTGATGATCTACATTTAGATATCAACAGGGAGGGTATATATACAGGGATCCTTCAACCAGTTAAGGTCTTCCACATATTGGTGGGCATTGATGATCTACATTTAGATATCAACAGGGAGGGTATATATATATAGGGATCCTTCAACCAGTTAAGGTCTTCTACATGTTGGTGGGCATTGATGATCTACATTTAGATATCAAGAGGGAGGGTATATATACAGGGATCCTTCAACGAGTTAAGGTCTTCTACATGTTGGTGGGCATTGATGATCTACATTTAGATATCAAGAGGGAGGGTATATATACAGGGATCCTTCAACCAGTTAAGGTCTCCTACATGTTGGTGGGCATTGGCGATCTACATTTAGATATCAAGAGGGGGTATATATACAGGGATCCTTCAACCAGTTAAGGTCTTCTACATGTTGGTGGGCATTGATGATCTACATTTAGATATCAACAGGGATCCTCTAACCAGTTAAGGTCTTCTACATGTTGGTGGGCACTGGCGATCTACATTTAGAGATCAAGAGGGAGGGTATATATACAGGGATCCTTCAACCAGTTAAGGTCTTCTACATGTTGGTGGGCATTGATGATCTACATTTAGATATCAAGAGGGAGGGTATATATACAGGGATCCTTCAACCAGTTAAGGTCTTCTACATGTATGTTGGTGGGCATTGGAGATCTACATTTAGATATCAAGAGTGAGGGTATATATACAGAGATTCTTCAAACAGTTAAGGTCTTCTACATGTTGGTGGGCATTGATGATCTACATTTAGATATCAAGAGGGGGGGTATATATACAGGGATCCTTCAACCAGTTAAGGTCTTCTACATGTTGGTGGGCATTGATGATCTACATTTAGATATCAAGAGGGGGGTATATATACTGGGATCCTTCAACCAGTTAAGGTCTTCTACATGTTGGTGGGCATTGATGATCTACATTTAGATATCAAGAGGGAGGGTATATATACAGGGATCCTTCACACAGTTAAGGTCTTCCACATGTTGGTGGGCATTGATGATCTACATTTAGATATCAAGAGGGAGGGTATATATACAGGGATCCTTCAACCAGTTTAAGGTCTTCTACATGTTGGTGGGTATTGATGATGTACATTTAGATATCAAGAGGGAGGGTATATATACAGGGATCCTTCAACCAGTTAAGGTCTTCTACATGTTGGTGGGCATTGATGATCTACATTTAGATATCAAGAGGGGGGGTATATATACAGGGATCCTTCAACCAGTTAAGGTCTTCTACATGTTGGTGGGCATTGATGATCTACATTTAGATATCAAGAGGGGGGTATATATACTGGGATCCTTCAACCAGTTAAGGTCTTCTACATGTTGGTGGGCATTGATGATCTACATTTAGATATCAAGAGGGAGGGTATATATACAGGGATCCTTCAACCAGTTAAGGTCTTCCACATGTTGGTGGGCATTGATGATCTACATTTAGATATCAAGAGGGAGGGTATATATACAGGGATCCTTCAACCAGTTAAGGTCTTCTACATGTTGGTGGGCATTGATGATCTACATTTAGATATCAAGAGGGAGGGTATATATACAGGGATCCTTCAACCAGTTAAGGTCTTCTACATGTTGGTGGGCATTGATGATCTAAATTTAGATATCAAGAGGGAGGGTATATATACAGGGATCCTTCAACCAGTTAAGGTCTTCTACATGTTGGTGGGCATTGATGATCTACATTTAGATATCAAGAGGGGGGTATATATACAGGGATCCTTCAACCAGTTAAGGTCTTCCACATGTTGGTGGGCATTGATGATCTACATTTAGATATCAAGAGGAAGGGTATATATACAGGGATCCTTCAAACAGTTAAGGTCTTCTACATGTTGGTGGGCATTGATGATCTACATTTAGATATCAAGAGGGAGGGTATATATACTGGGACCCTTCAACCAGTTAAGGTCTTCTACATGTTGGTGGGCATTGATGATCTACATTTAGATATCAAGAGGGAGGGTATATATACAGGGATCCTTCAACCAGTTAAGGTCTTCTACATGTTGGTGGGCATTGATGATCTACATTTAGATATCAAGAGGGAGGGTATATATACAGGGATCCTTCAACCAGTTAAGGTCTTCTACATGTTGGTGGACATTGATGATCTACATTTAGATATCAAGAGGGAGGGTATATATACAGGGATCCTTCAACCAGTTAAGGTCTTCTACATGTTGGTGGGCATTGATGATCTACATTTAGATATCAAGAGGGGGGTATATATACAGGGATCCTTCAACCAGTTAAGGTCTTCTACATGTTGGTGGGCATTGATGATCTACATTTAGATATCAAGAGGGAGGGTATATATACAGGGATCCTTCAACCAGTTAAGGTCTTTTACATGTTGGTGGGCATTGATGATCTACATTTAGATATCAAGAGGGAGGGTATATATACAGGGATCCTTCAACCAGTTAAGGTCTTCTACATGTTGGTGGACATTGATGATCTACATTTAGATATCAAGAGGGAGGGTATATATACAGGGATCCTTCAACCAGTTAAGGTCTTCTACATGTTGGTGGGCATTGATGATCTACATTTAGATATCAAGAGGGGGGTATATATACAGGGATCCTTCAACCAGTTAAGGTCTTCCACATGTTGGTGGGCATTGATGATCTACATTTAGATATCAAGAGGAAGGGTATATATACAGGGATCCTTCAAACAGTTAAGGTCTTCTACATGTTGGTGGGCATTGATGATCTACATTTAGATATCAAGAGGGAGGGTATATATACTGGGATCCTTCAACCAGTTAAGGTCTTCTACATGTTGGTGGGCATTGATGATCTACATTTAGATATCAAGAGGGAGGGTATATATACAGGGATCCTTCAACCAGTTAAGGTCTTCTACATGTTGGTGGGCATTGATGATCTACATTTAGATATCAAGAGGGAGGGTATATATACAGGGATCCTTCAACCAGTTAAGGTCTTCTACATGTTGGTGGACATTGATGATCTACATTTAGATATCAAGAGGGAGGGTATATATACAGGGATCCTTCAACCAGTTAAGGTCTTCTACATGTTGGTGGGCATTGATGATCTACATTTAGATATCAAGAGGGGGGTATATATACTGGGATCCTTCAACCAGTTAAGGTCTTCTACATGTTGGTGGGCATTGATGATCTACATTTAGATATCAAGAGGGAGGGTATATATACAGGGATCCTTCACACAGTTAAGGTCTTCCACATGTTGGTGGGCATTGATGATCTACATTTAGATATCAAGAGGGAGGGTATATATACAGGGATCCTTCAACCAGTTTAAGGTCTTCTACATGTTGGTGGGTATTGATGATGTACATTTAGATATCAAGAGGGAGGGTATATATACAGGGATCCTTCAACCAGTTAAGGTCTTCTACATGTTGGTGGGCATTGATGATCTACATTTAGATATCAAGAGGGGGGGTATATATACAGGGATCCTTCAACCAGTTAAGGTCTTCTACATGTTGGTGGGCATTGATGATCTACATTTAGATATCAAGAGGGGGGTATATATACTGGGATCCTTCAACCAGTTAAGGTCTTCTACATGTTGGTGGGCATTGATGATCTACATTTAGATATCAAGAGGGAGGGTATATATACAGGGATCCTTCAACCAGTTAAGGTCTTCCACATGTTGGTGGGCATTGATGATCTACATTTAGATATCAAGAGGGAGGGTATATATACAGGGATCCTTCAACCAGTTAAGGTCTTCTACATGTTGGTGGGCATTGATGATCTACATTTAGATATCAAGAGGGAGGGTATATATACAGGGATCCTTCAACCAGTTAAGGTCTTCTACATGTTGGTGGGCATTGATGATCTACATTTAGATATCAAGAGGGAGGGTATATATACAGGGATCCTTCAACCAGTTAAGGTCTTCTACATGTTGGTGGGCATTGATGATCTACATTTAGATATCAAGAGGGGGGTATATATACAGGGATCCTTCAACCAGTTAAGGTCTTCCACATGTTGGTGGGCATTGATGATCTACATTTAGATATCAAGAGGAAGGGTATATATACAGGGATCCTTCAAACAGTTAAGGTCTTCTACATGTTGGTGGGCATTGATGATCTACATTTAGATATCAAGAGGGAGGGTATATATACTGGGACCCTTCAACCAGTTAAGGTCTTCTACATGTTGGTGGGCATTGATGATCTACATTTAGATATCAAGAGGGAGGGTATATATACAGGGATCCTTCAACCAGTTAAGGTCTTTTACATGTTGGTGGGCATTGATGATCTACATTTAGATATCAAGAGGGAGGGTATATATACAGGGATCCTTCAACCAGTTAAGGTCTTCTACATGTTGGTGGACATTGATGATCTACATTTAGATATCAAGAGGGAGGGTATATATACAGGGATCCTTCAACCAGTTAAGGTCTTCTACATGTTGGTGGGCATTGATGATCTACATTTAGATATCAAGAGGGGGGTATATATACAGGGATCCTTCAACCAGTTAAGGTCTTCCACATGTTGGTGGGCATTGATGATCTACATTTAGATATCAAGAGGAAGGGTATATATACAGGGATCCTTCAAACAGTTAAGGTCTTCTACATGTTGGTGGGCATTGATGATCTACATTTAGATATCAAGAGGGAGGGTATATATACTGGGATCCTTCAACCAGTTAAGGTCTTCTACATGTTGGTGGGCATTGATGATCTACATTTAGATATCAAGAGGGAGGGTATATATACAGGGATCCTTCAACCAGTTAAGGTCTTCTACATGTTGGTGGGCATTGATGATCTACATTTAGATATCAAGAGGGAGGGTATATATACAGGGATCCTTCAACCAGTTAAGGTCTTCTACATGTTGGTGGACATTGATGATCTACATTTAGATATCAAGAGGGAGGGTATATATACAGGGATCCTTCAACCAGTTAAGGTCTTCTACATGTTGGTGGGCATTGATGATCTACATTTAGATATCAAGAGGGGGGTATATATACTGGGATCCTTCAACCAGTTAAGGTCTTCTACATGTTGGTGGGCATTGATGATCTACATTTAGATATCAAGAGGGAGGGTATATATACAGGGATCCTTCACACAGTTAAGGTCTTCCACATGTTGGTGGGCATTGATGATCTACATTTAGATATCAAGAGGGAGGGTATATATACAGGGATCCTTCAACCAGTTTAAGGTCTTCTACATGTTGGTGGGTATTGATGATGTACATTTAGATATCAAGAGGGAGGGTATATATACAGGGATCCTTCAACGAGTTAAGGTCTTCTACATGTTGGTGGGCATTGATGATCTACATTTAGATATCAAGAGGGGGGGTATATATACAGGGATCCTTCAACCAGTTAAGGTCTTCTACATGTTGGTGGGCATTGATGATCTACATTTAGATATCAAGAGGGGGGTATATATACTGGGATCCTTCAACCAGTTAAGGTCTTCTACATGTTGGTGGGCATTGATGATCTACATTTAGATATCAAGAGGGAGGGTATATATACAGGGATCCTTCAACCAGTTAAGGTCTTCCACATGTTGGTGGGCATTGATGATCTACATTTAGATATCAAGAGGGAGGGTATATATACAGGGATCCTTCAACCAGTTAAGGTCTTCTACATGTTGGTGGGCATTGATGATCTACATTTAGATATCAAGAGGGAGGGTATATATACAGGGATCCTTCAACCAGTTAAGGTCTTCTACATGTTGGTGGGCATTGATGATCTACATTTAGATATCAAGAGGGAGGGTATATATACAGGGATCCTTCAACCAGTTAAGGTCTTCTACATGTTGGTGGGCATTGATGATCTACATTTAGATATCAAGAGGGGGGTATATATACAGGGATCCTTCAACCAGTTAAGGTCTTCCACATGTTGGTGGGCATTGATGATCTACATTTAGATATCAAGAGGAAGGGTATATATACAGGGATCCTTCAAACAGTTAAGGTCTTCTACATGTTGGTGGGCATTGATGATCTACATTTAGATATCAAGAGGGAGGGTATATATACTGGGACCCTTCAACCAGTTAAGGTCTTCTACATGTTGGTGGGCATTGATGATCTACATTTAGATATCAAGAGGGAGGGTATATATACAGGGATCCTTCAACCAGTTAAGGTCTTCTACATGTTGGTGGGCATTGATGATCTACATTTAGATATCAAGAGGGAGGGTATATATACAGGGATCCTTCAACCAGTTAAGGTCTTCTACATGTTGGTGGACATTGATGATCTACATTTAGATATCAAGAGGGAGGGTATATATACAGGGATCCTTCAACCAGTTAAGGTCTTCTACATGTTGGTGGGCATTGATGATCTACATTTAGATATCAAGAGGGGGGTATATATACAGGGATCCTTCAACCAGTTATGGTCTTCCACATGTTGGTGGGCATTGATGATCTACATTTAGATATCAAGAGGAAGGGTATATATACAGGGATCCTTCAACCAGTTAAGGTCTTCTACATGTTGGTGGGCATTGATGATCTACATTTAGATATCAAGAGGGAGGGTATATATACAGGGATCCTTCAACCAGTTAAGGTCTTCTACATGTTGGTGGGCATTGATGATCTACATTTAGATATCAAGAGGGAGGGTATATATACAGGGATCCTTCAACCAGTTAAGGTCTTCTACATGTTGGTGGACATTGATGATCTACATTTAGATATCAAGAGGGAGGGTATATATACAGGGATCCTTCAACCAGTTAAGGTCTTCTACATGTTGGTGGGCATTGATGATCTACATTTAGATATCAACAGGGAGGGTATATATACAGGGATACTTCAAACAGTTAAGGTCTTCTACATGTTGGTGGGTATTGATGATCTACATTTAGATATCAACAGGGAGGGTATATATACTGGGATCCTTCAACCAGTTAAGGTCTTCTACATGTTGGTGGGCATTGATGATCTACATTTAGATATCAAGAGGGAGGGTATATATACAGGGATCCTTCAACCAGTTAAGGTCTTCTACATGTTGGTGGGCATTGGCAATCTACATTTAGATATTAAGAGGGAGTATATATATACAGGGATCCTTCAACCAGTTAAGGTCTTCCACATCTTAATATAGGATCTAGATTTCCATTGGGTATTGTTATTGTTATTTTCTGTGTTTTGAAGTTTGACGTTGCAGATTATATTATATTTTCGACTACTTTTCAATTATCTGTTAACTTTAATTAATTATAGCAATAAATTTTCGTACCAAATTCAAAAATTTTCCCCAAAATTATTAATATCATGTATATATTACTCCAAAGTTTATAATAATGAATGACTAGATTACCATTACAACATAATCACTGATACCCTTAATGAAATCAACTTGTAATTGTATATTCTATAAGTCTAAACTCAACGAGATTAAGTTTAATACCAGCATTTTTCGAGGACCAATTATCGACATTTTTTACTTGGTTTTTGTCTAATTGTTTTTATATCATTCATTACTTACTTTTAAATGCCCAGCTATATTAAGTGTTACCCTTGGACTAATCTTCGATGGAAATGTTTTAATTTTTCAGTGCACACGCATATCAGGGACCCTTTGTAAAGATGTTGATTTTTGGCATTTAATCGGAAGGGAACCGTACCAATTATCGCCATCTAGCCTACCAATTATCGCCATCTAGCCTGTCTGATACAAGATGTTGTATCACCACACTGTGGTGATAAAAGAATGGCACGACGTTGCACAAGATCTTCTCTGCCGAACTATTTTGTCAAGACGTCATATCATTGGAATGCGGGATAAAACACATCAATGTGAGCAATGTTAACAAAGCAATAGAATGAACGGCAACAAATGTGACATCATTCACAAAATGTAGTCTCCCTCAGAGTATTGTGCAAATTTGTTAATCTTATTTCGACCCTTGTTATTTGCTTAAAATTAGTTTTTATTGAAATGTTAGATAAACTTATTACATGGTGTGTTTGTATGAGACTTTGTATCAGGTCTTGTCTGTTGCATGAACTAACCGCATCACAACTCAGCGACTCGTAGTGATACCAGTTCACACAACAGGCTCGACCTGATACAAAGTCTTGTACCACCACACTATGTATGTAATGGGTATTTATCAAAATTAAATAAAAGGGTATTAAAACAAAAACTTATGTCGTTATCATTGTACAACGATCTTTAGTACACCCATTTGCTATTTTCCCTTTCAAATGAGGCAAAAATGCAGAGAGGTCCATTATGACAGAAACGATAATTATAGAAACCATGAATCTGTGACGGAATTAGTTTGTATCATGCATACATCTTTATTTTCTGGGTTTTATATTGGTTAATTGTTAATAGATTTATAGTTCCCTTTATTTCCTTTCTCTTTTCTGCACGTGATTATCACTGGGTTAACCTCTGTTTACCCTGTGGCCCGGCCAAGTTCAGTATTCTTCAGGAATTATAAATACCACTTCCTAATGGGAAGGAGGGTTCTGAGTAATTTATATAGCAGACGACACGTTATTTCTTTCAATCTTGGGCTGGAGAAACAGACTTGCTACTTAGGTAAACATGTTACGAACTAAGACCGCTGGCATTACCTTAGTATTATTGTAATATTATAATACATACTTTGTCTGAATACTGAATACCACAATAAACGAATGTTAAGATCTAAAATCTCTCAAGTCTTTATCCGGAACCAGGGACAACTAAAGGGGCTGAATATATACAGTTCATTAGTTTAATGGCAAGCTACGACTCATTGGTCGATTTCTCCTAATTTGTAGATATATAAACAGCAACCCGGTTACAAATCAAACATGAGGACATGTGCGCATTCATGATACATGTGCTAAATTACTGATAATATTTGGAAAAGTTGATTTTGGAACATTCCTCAGGTGTTAAGGGCAAGGAAAGGTTTCACTTTCAACATGCCCATTTTCAATTTTTTTATTTGGATGTCCATCTGATCCCCGTGGTCTTTACATACATTTTTGTATATAAAAAAGAAGCTACAAATGTATACAAATAGAAAATGTACAGAGAAGAGCAACCAAATTAGTAAATAACATACAACATCTGAGATACACAGAACGCCTGAAATATATTGGATTGCCATCACTTCAATACAGAAGACTGAGAGCTGACATAGTTGAAACTTTCAAAATCCTTAATAACATTGATAAAGTACAACATGAGCACATTTTTCCTATAAGTCGAACTGCAACTAGGGGTCACAACCAGAAGATATATAAAAAGAACTGCAGAACAAATATCAGAAAATACAGCTTCTCACAAAGAATAGTGGATATGAGGAATAGCTTACCAAAACAAGTAATAGAAAGGCACAGGCTACGAATACGACGGAAACGTATTTGTAGCCTGGGTTCTACAAGTACGACGGGCGGAAGTTGTGACTAAATGATCAACCGGTTTCTGTATATGGACACCTACATTTGTATTTTACGGAAATTAATCACGTATTGCTAGCATCTAGAGGCTACGAATACGACGGATTTTTGTTTTCTTAAATATATTGTTTTTAGACATTTATTACTGTGATACTATAAAGCTTAAAGAAAAAGAATATACATAGATATTTTTAATTTAAGAATTATCATATGGGCAGTTTCAAAATAAATGGCTCCTACTGCTATAGCTGTCTAATTTACTCATTTTTAAGATTTTATTGGATCTAAATAGTTCAAAAGATCTGTAATGATTTGATGTTTGTTACTGCAAAAAATCTTTAAGATATCTAGAATAACAAAATAAATATGTCCAAAAAACATGTCAAAATTGTCAGGAGTGCAACACTTTTTTGTGACACTTTTAAGAAATCCTTAATTTTCAACAACCTACCACAGTGCTAAATCAAACAATGTTATCAAAATCTATTTCATCACAAACTTTGATATGTTGACATACTTTAAGATAGCAACAGATCATGCTTCACATTTTTTATTGCATAAATATATTATTGCATAAAAAAGATGTACCTAGTCAGGAGTGCAACAAACATTTATGCAAGTTTTCCTAAATTACTTTGTAGAAATGTTGTCTTTTAGTTTTCAAAGATATGGGGTATAAATAAATCTTAATACATCATTGCTGCTTCAAAACCATAGTTAAAGGATACACTAAAATCAGTAGTAAGGCCAAAAATGTCACATTAAAGGCAGCACCCTCAAATGTCAGGAGTGCAACATTTGATATTTTCTTTGACATATTTTCTTTTAAATGTAACTAATATCACATTTGTCTTTCTATTGCAACAGAGATTGACCAAGAAAATAGATAAAACCCATTTACTGTACCTGTTTGAGATACATAAAATATCTCCCACAGAAGCATTTGATTCATGTCAGGAGTGTAACTAGTTTTAAGTGATCTTCTACACAGTTTAAATTATAGCTTTTTATATGGATGATTTAAATAAAATGAGATTCTGTCAAGTTTAGAATAATGTTTGAAAAAATTAAAAGTGCCAATAGCATTTTATGTGCTTTTAATTTTATGTAATAAAGCATTTTTGTTCATTTTAAATGGTCTCATGCTTTAATATTTATTAGGTATTAATACTAGACATTCTCTGACAAGGGAACATGTTTTCTATGTTCATTAGCTATTGGAGATTAATTGACTTGATAAAGTTTATGATAAATGCATTTATCTATTTTCTTATAGATAATTTATGGTTGACCATGTAAATGTTGCACTCCTGACATAAATATTTAAAAATCATTGAAATTTGATATAATCAATTTTCTAAGTATCCAAAAAATACTTGTAATTGTACATTAAACATCTATTTTCAATATTAATTTAGATTAATACATGTTTTAAATGTTTTTGTATAGTATATTTCAAAAATAAGTTGGAATTTTCGAGAAGTATGGCTGTAAACAAGTTACAAATAACTAGAAAAATGTTACTTTAAGAAACAATTATCATTAAAACTTGGTAAAACTAATGCTTGAAAGAACACCAACTGATTTTTTCCCCTGTGAATTGTTTTTAAGTTAATAACTCTTCTTTTTCTTGATGGCAATATAATGTCAGGAGTGCAACATATCCTGATAAAATAGTACCATAGATAAAATAATGATAATTTATAATAAATTGCCTTTTCTAGCCTATAAAAATATTCTAATTATTTCTTTATGATTTATCTAATATATTAGAGTGGTATAATACAAATTTTCAAATGTAATTAAAAATATTACTGCTAAAACTGGGTATTAAAGAAGAGGGTATGGCAAAAAATTGTTACAAATTTCCAAATACCGTCATTTCTGTACAAATATTTCATTGAAACAGGTAAAAATTATTGTATGAGTTAACAGTAACATCACTGTTCAATGTTGGCATTTTAAAATGTGATATTTTCTTCTTTTTTTTCTTTATCATAAAATGTCAGGGGTGCAACAAAAATAGACAAAATGTTTTTTCTACAACCAATTATTTTGCGATCGTTCAAAGAATCAATGTGATTTTTTTTTTACAAATGGCTACTTATCTTTAAAGTTTGAAAATTTTGCTGTCTTAAGTAAAACTATTTGTTATTATTTTGATAATAAAAACTTTATCAGGTAGATTGGACAAAAATATTGAGAATTTTTCATAAAAAATAGCTTTTAAGAAAAACTACAACTACCAATAACCCAATATTTTGCACAAAAAGTCATTTATATCAGTTGCATTGTTTGAGAAACCATTATACAAAATAATTGAGACTAAAGATTATTTAACTGATATAGAATAAGTATGTGTTTTACATGTTTTTCATGCCAATTTGTGTTCAATAAAAGGTTCTTAAAAATTTATTGCTTATCTGTTTATAGTTTCTTTCTTGTTTCATTTACTTCAATGTATACAACATTGAAAATTATCAGCAGAAAGTTTTTAGGAGTGAGTTTAATTTGGACATTTTTTTCACATGTTGGAGCCATTTTTTTTTAAACAGCCCATATACAATACGATGTTCGTTATTTCCAGAGTTTCACCATCTTTACAACGAACTCTTATAGACATATTCATTTGGAATGTATTGAATGTACCTGGTGTAAGAATAGGGGAAGGCAAGAGGGGTGCCCATAGGTTAACACAACTTTATTTTGCCAAAAATAGTTAATAACAGTAAATAAATTTTCATAAAAACATATAACATAACTGAGAAATTGCCCAAAACACCTTAACAGAGAAGATCTTTTTCCAACACGGAGCGCACTACCATCGTCGTCCATTTTGAAAATAATTAGTGTTGGGAAGTGTGAGTTGTACTCTGAGAAGTACTTCTACCGGTGAAATCTATGGGCTTAATCGTGTATTGTAAGACTAGTTTTTCAATGCATCAGATTTTATTGGAATAAAAATAAACTACAAACAGAAAATTATATAAAAAATTCATAAATTGTCATTTAATGAAATAAAAACAATAGAATTAGGAAAATCGAGAAATCCGTCGTATTCGTAGCCTCTAGATGCTAGCAATACGTGATTAATTTCCGTAAAATAGGTGTCCATGTCCGGAAACCGGTTGATCATTTAGTCACAACTTCCGCCCGTCGTACTTGTAGAACCCAGGCTACGAATATGTTTCTGTCGTATTCGTAGCCTGTGCCTTATTTGCCTAATAGAAACAAAAACAGTCAACACTAGTACTTTCAAAAGCCAATTAAACAACCACTGGAAAAATCTGGAGATAAAATTCTCACCAGATGTCTACCGACCAGAGGAAAAAACCAACCTATCAAGAAGGGTCAGAGGTCAAAACACAGAAATGTATGCATAAATATTATCTGGATATGTATTAATTTTGTATTGCATGACATGTTTTATTGTGCTGTATTTAATTTATGTAATTTTATTATGCATGTCGGTTTGAAAAGCTCTTGAGAGCTTTTTTTGTACTGTTATAAAATGTACCGACTTTAAATAAAAACTTTGATTGGGCTAATAAGCCCATATAACAGACCTCGGAACCAGGTAAACCAGGTAAATATATAGTCGATGGTTTTATTGGAGTTTATTTGATTTCTTTGCAATATGCCAAGATGCAAACTTATAATTTTGTTGTCCGGCAATAACTTGTCACAGTTGTATTCTTCGCATATTTGTCATCCGAAGTTGTACATATTTCGCAAAAACCAGGGGATTATAGCAAAATCTCACCTTGCCAATTTTCCTTACAAGTTGTTTCGGCCTTATGACAGATTCGGCCGTAGTTGATTCGGCCTTAGTTGATGCGGCCTTACGCAAATCCGGCCTTATCATATATTTTTGCGGCCTACGGCAAATCCGGCGTTATATCAAATGGAAAAGAATAATTAAAAAATAAAAGTTCTATTTAAATTTAAAATATTATTTAAATATTCATGGATATGATCAAGGACGTATATATTATACGTCCTTGATATGATGAATAAAATATTGGAACTTGTAGTGTTTTCACAAGATTTACTCGTAACTCAATATGAAAAGCCATAATAAATCGTTATTATTTTAACAATTTTTTAATTAGTAATTTTTGGTAATAATGACGGAAATCATTTCCATTGAAGTTGATGATTAGAAAAACAATTCAGGTTGATATACCAAGCTGTCAGCAAGCGAAATTCCTTAGATGTTCTCTTGCAATTAATTATCATTTGTTTAGTAGTCGTATAATTGCACTGGCAGTATGATTATAAGGGTTACCAAAAAGTAAAAGGAAGCCATACTATAAATTACTCAAAAAGTACTCCAATTCTTTTGATGAAACCGCACTAATATATGCACATTTTGGTGATGGTCCTACTATTTTCAAAACTATCAACTATGTCGTTTCCTTGTATTGTGTGTGAGCAGAACGTCCGTCAAAAGCAGCATGCTTTAGAGTGTGACAGTTGTTTCCAGTGGCAACACAGACTATGTAATAGTAGGACCATCACTTAATTATTTACTCAAATCATCACAATGTGTCGTTTTATTGTATGTATCATATATATCCATAGATACACATCATTCTTAACTGAGGCCGCATTAATTAACCAAGGCCGTATCAACTAAGGCCGAATCAACTAAGGCCGCATTTGCTTAAGGCCGAATAGTTTTCAGGCCGGATCAACTCGAAAGCCCAATTTTTGTTGTATAAAGGGATTTCATAAATAGGGAAGAGAAACTAGACTATTCATGCAACAAATATTGGAGATTCATAAAATTCCGAAATTTGATACTAAGCTTTTACTATATTTTATTTTAATACATTAATATTAACAATGTAACTAAAGAACTGAAATAATAGAAACATTAGCATAAAATGGACGGAAAATCTTTAAATGTTGAAATGCGCAACACAAAATGTTTCATCTTCTATTACAGAAATATTACACGACCCCGTGCAATGCAGTCATTTCATAGTCGTTCCGTATTTGATATGTTTTTAGTTTCCTGGAAATACCCTTTTATTTTGCAATTTATTTTTAGTTTCCTGGTAATAGAGTCCACTAAGGATATAACTGATAGATCCCACTAAGGATATAACTGACAACAAGTATAAGGAAGGATATAGGTTTGTTTTCAGTTTTTCTTTTTTCTTTTCCTGAAATTTGTTAATTATAGCGTTTGAAATTCAATTACTGATTTGCGGAATCTTCAATTAGTTGAAGGCGGCCTCTTATGAAGTAGAAGTAGATGTAGAAGAACAGATGTGAGCGATAGGTAGGCAAGATATAGTCATACGACTTTTAATTTCATTCAGAACCAAATAGAATCATTAGATCTTTACCATTTCATGTTTGTTTTATACAATTAAATATTTGGGTATGAGCAATAAACATCCTTTTAGCATCGTCCCCCGGTGTCTTCTGCTGAAGGGCAACCTATGTGCTTGCCTTTCTGCTTTAGACACAGGGAGGATATAATTATAAATGGCTCATACCTCAAAATTCACGGTTGACTATCATCCTTTTAGCACCGTCACCTGGTGTCTCCTGCAAAAAGGTTATCATTGTGTTTGCCTCTCTGCTTCAGACACGGGTAGGATACAAATAGTCGGCTCTATCTATTTATTTTTCATCGTATTTATATGATACATATTATCATATATATCATAGCTGGATGTATTAAAACATATCAACCACACTGAGCATATAAATGACATGTTATAAATATATGTTATTGTATCTTTGTCTTTGTTAAACATATGTTATGTTTTAAATAATTATATATGTGAATATTCATGCGGTTTTTAATTTGCCCCTTGTGGGCCCATAATTGGTAAATAAAAGTATCTTATCTTATGGGGAGGGTTTAAAACCAGGACAGGTAAAACCAGAGTCAAGACAACCACATCATTGCACATGTGATCGAACTTCGAAGTTATAATTTTTTATATATAGTAACTTATGTGTAAGGGAGAAGGGTTGACGTATGTTTTAAAATATCTTAACTTGGAGCCCTGATTATACATGATTAATAATTGTAACCATTGTGTGAGATTATTTGGCCTTCATCAGTTCATGCTCATGTACCCATTAATTTGGTAATAAAAATATACTATTCTTTTATTTGATGCAGTTACAATGTACATGAACACTGAGGGAACATGTGGCTATTTTCCCCAATTTCTGTAATAACTGTCTTGAAAAAATCACATGGTTGTGTAGTAAGACTTTGCAAGACTTCTGTTTTCATATTTTGTCGACGAATTCATGCCACGTGCGAATGCCTATGTGTAGATATTTATTTAAACAATTTTTGAAGAAGACAATTTTGACAAGTTTAGAGCTAGACAAAAAATTATATGTATGTTTCTTTGCATATTCCAAAGAAATCAAATAAAATCCGATTAGAACCCATAAATATATATATAAACCACAGGTTTCGCATGGGCATAAAATCTAAGAATAAAAAATTGACATTTTCAAAGTGAAACCTTACTGAACAATGATGATGATTCGTGGTCGTAATTGTATAATGAATGGCAGTTAAATGTTTTCTTGCATTTTGCAGACATGTCTGACACACTAGATACTACACCCATAACGGAAATGGAAGAAACCCAAATGAAACAAATGCCAATAATTGAAAATGGAAGACCTGTAGTTAATGAAAGGTAAAAATATTCTTATGTATTTATATGTGTATTGTAACCATAGTAATATAAAAGTGTAATGTGGGTTTTAAATTTCAGCATTTTAGACCAGATATAAAAATCTGCTGGTTTGCTGTTTCAATATAGCAATAACAAAACAGCTATTTTTTAAAGGATGGCCTTATTAGTGATAAATACATGTAAGAAACTCAATAATTAAACTAATTTTTGGGGCATAGGAGATAAACATTTTGTTTGTTGGTTGTGTGTTTTGTTATGGGTAATTTTATTAGTAATTATCAATTTCCCATTGAATATGCATCCATATATATAGTTTCTGATATTTCTATGGTTTTTGGTGTATCAGCATATAACACCTGACTTTCATAAATATTTCAATTATCTCATGGCTGTCAGTTTTATTTACGGAAGAAACTAGATAAAGCCTTTTACTTACAATCTTTATCACATATATATGTATGGAATACACCTCACCATGGGTTGGGATTAAACTCACAATTTTAGGGGAGATAGTCATTGATTGCATAGGTAGATATTAGTACAGCTACTATATATTGAACATCATGCTAGCGCCTAGTTATACATGTACATATATATAAAGCAAAATCAACAAAGCTTCTAAATTTCTGTAATAGATTTCAATAAAAAAAAAAAGCATACATGAAAATTAACAGTTCTGTTTCAGTGACAATGGTGGCCATATTTGATAACTAAGTGATCATTTAGCGCTAATGATAGGTGAAAGCTCAAAGTGATTTCACATTTTGTTGCCGAGAATTTTGCTCAGATGGTATTCTTTTTTATATATGTAAATAACAGACATTTCAGAACATCTGCAGTGCTGATATGCCCATCTCCTAAAACTGAACTGCATTCCAGATGCACCGGCATATGGAGTATATATATCTCAGTTGATCTGATATTCGAGAGCTTGTGGTTTCCATCATGGTTTTCTTGATAGAGTGTTACAAGCTAACAAGGAGGCTACCGAACCAAGGGTACCTAGTGGTTAAGTTGAAGTCGTCTCTTCAGAAGTTTTATGTTTGCTACCATGACTTGGTTAGCCATAGCTGAGTTTCTGTGTCACAAATGGCCATGACTTTGTTCCGTTTGTCGTAATCACAATCCCGCCCTTTCCACATTCATAACTTGTCAGCGGGTTTGTGACAATGTTAGCACAACAGGTGCCACATGTGATAGAAAACATATTTAAGAAAAGTTTGAAGATACCAAATGGGTCAAAAGCAGTAATCAAAGAAGAACCAACAATGAGAACAAAAGAAAAATGGTGAAAAGGAAATAATGCTCGACAAAATACTACAAAAAAGTAAAAATTGAGCAACACAAACTACATGAGAACACATTTCTCTAATCATGTAATAGTTACATTCACTGAGTGAACTAGACATGGTTTTACACTAGTGAAAGGATTATTTACTAGTAGTTATATATATTTAATGGAGTCTAGAACTAATATGTAAATCATGAAAATGTTTTATTAAAATGTATCAAAGAAAACTTAAAACTTACTATGGAACAAGGGGCAGTCATGGTCGTGATCATATTATAGTAGTTGGATTTACAACTACCTGTGCAATCAGTGCCTATCGCAACTACAGTTGTGAGTTTTAATCCCACTCATGGAGAGGTGTACTCGATACAACCATATGTGATAAAGTTTGTCAGTGGCAATTTGTCAGTTCTGTTTCAATGCCAATGGTAGCCAGATTTGATAACCATAGGTACAATGTATTGGAAAAAAACACCATTAAGAGCTATACATGTAGTTCCATGATTTAAAATGACTGAACTGTCATACATGAATAAGTTAAAATTGGAGGTGTTGCTCTATGATAATGTGTAATAATGTGTAATAACTTCTTGAACAGCTGTCCTTAGAAATATCAGACACTTATAATTTAAGACATAAAATAGATTACCTCCCTTGTTTATAAATGCTACATTATTAGGGCCCTACTAACCATTGGCATGTACCCTATGTTAATCACTCTGTCCATCCGTCTGTGATATTTCATATTATTGAATTCAAGGTGATATTAAATATTAAATTATGTTATAGCTCAAACTACAGTGGAGGAGGATTAAAAAAAATTTCAAAAAGTCACGTCGACCAAGAGCAATACACAGTTAATTCAGGGATAGTTGTCATCATTAACAACATAGAATTTGACTCAAGGCTAGACTTACCAGATCGTAAAGGAAGTGATGTTGATGCCTCTTCTTTGTTCCAAAGATTTCAAGAACTTGGTTTTGACAGTGATCTGTTGAATGATGCATCATATGAGGACATAACAGAGAAATTTGATGAAAGTGAGAAATTTCATGAAGTTAAAAAAAAACTATATGGAGTTTGTATGAAATACATTGGCTTCTTTATGAGTTTATAATTTTTGAAATTCAATTATAGAAAAGTATTTTTCGATAATTATTCAACAATCAAATTTATATTTGAATATAGGTTGTGATCGTATGGTAGTTAGATTTACAACTACCTATGCAATCAGTGCCTATCGCCACTGATGTTGTGAGTTCGAATCTTGATCAGGGCGAGGTGTACAACATTATGTGATAAAGTTTGTCAGTGACTTGCGACAGGTCAGTGGTTTTCTGCGGGTCCTCCGGTTTCCTCCACCAATAAAACTGACCGCCATGATATAACTGAAATATTGTTGAAAGTGGTGTTAAACACCATCAAACAAACAAACGAATAAACTTATAATCCTTTATTTCCTGTGGAGAAATAGAGGTTGATAAAGTTGATATTTTGCTATTGTTGTTGTTTACAGTAAAAGAAGATAAGAAGACTCTAAAGAAAACAGGCTGTCTTGTTGTTGTCATCTTAACACATGGTAATCAAGATGGTGTATTTGCTACTGACAGATTAATGAAGATAAAAACACTGATGGATCATTTCAGTGCAGAGAATTGTCCTGAACTTATGCTCAAACCTAAAGTATTTATTTTCCAGGTAAAATATTTTAAGAATCAGGTGAAGAAATGAATATGATTTAATAAAATAATAGGATATATCTATCATGTTTCTTTCTCTGGGTCCTCCGGTTTCCTCCACCAATAAAACCGACTGCCACGATATAACTGAAATATTGTTGAAAGTGGCATTAAACACCATCAAACAAACATATACATGTATTTTGAACATATTTAAATTTGTAATTGTCTTTCCACTAATATGAGACAGGCACAACCTGTTTAAGGGCGAAGCCTATTTGATGATGATGACAATTAAGAGGGAGGCATGAGAGGCAAATGCCTCCAAAAATACAGATGTAAATTGAAGAAAAAAATATTTGTAAATTTACATCTACATGTATTTTGAACACCTTTTCCATAAACGAAAACTAAAAAAAAAAGGGGGGGGGGAGGTTCTGGTCACGAATCTCAGAAAATAAAAAAAATCCAAATTACGATTCACGGAAATTAAAATTTGCCATTTTTGAGAATTTCACAAATAACGGTGAATCAATAAGAGACATAAATGAAGGGTCACGAGAATAAAAAAAATACCCCATTCCAATCACAGATCATGAGGAAAAAATGGTGAGAGACTCAGAGGGGGAAAAAATGCATGCCATGCGTGGTACTGGTAGCAAGGATTTATATAGTAGGATCCTTGGTGGTATTGGAAAGGGGAGTGAGGGTCAGACGCAATTGCAATATTTTTAACCTTGCCATGGAAAATGTGTTAAAAGGCTTACCTGACAAAATCAGTTGTTCAGACATCATACACAAATGCACTTCAAATGTACACATTTTTTTAATCACTTTCAAATTGCGAGATCGTGGAGATGAAATAGGTTTCCTGTATACATAAAAATGATGCAGAGCTGTTCTTCAATGTTTGACACCAGCTCACAAAGTTTTCAGAGACAGGATGACCAAGAAGTGGATGCACATTTATTCATGTTTCTTTCCTCTCCGAAGCAGACGAAATGCACACTAGAAAATGACGTCATCCATCACTGTAAACATGAACCGATCATTTCTTGTACTTGTAGCACACGATTTTGATATTAGAATTTTCTTTTAAGTTTATTTCAATTGAGAAGAATTGAAATGGTTACAGATTTGCGAATTTCTTATTGAAATAATTTTTATTATGTTTTTAAATACCACTTTGTTCTATAATTTCATGCTTCCGGTGAACAGATATTACTTTGCCCTTTAATAAATGTTTTAATAGCTTAATTCTACCATAAAAAAAATAAGATTTTTGTAGTTCATCAGCCACTTGGTAAATTGTTATGAGAAATACCTCATGTTGATTTTCTAATATTATTTTTGTAAAAATTTTATCACAAACCTTAGAGTGGGGTAAAATTTGAGAAAATCAGTATACTTGAGTTGCGACTAATTAAAACAAATTTTGGCATGTATAAATTAATAAGATTCTGATATTACAAACTTGGCTCATATCATTTTGTAACTAATGTTCATGATGAACAAGACCAGAAAATTATCTTTCATTGGTCTAATATGTTTTCAGTGAATAATGTGTATAAAATATGATTACCCTTAAATTTGGTTACTGCCATTTTCAAGGTTTAAAGCATTTTATTCCAAAAAGTAGAACTGTATAAAATATTCACCTATCATGAAATGGCTGTTTAACAACGAGAGCCTGTAAAAATTGTTTGCACATATACATTGTATGGTCAAATGCCAAAATCAAGAGTGCCGGGGATCAAATATACCTACCAGTATATGTAAACATTTTTGACCCCCTGAATTCTTTATCTTGGCCTTTAACTAGGGCAAGTGTATGGTCCGCAGTTAAAGA
The DNA here is from genome assembly GCA_963680875.1 of Bathymodiolus brooksi. Classification (NCBI taxonomy): domain Eukaryota; kingdom Metazoa; phylum Mollusca; class Bivalvia; order Mytilida; family Modiolidae; genus Bathymodiolus; species Bathymodiolus brooksi. The sequence goes on from OY804575.1 coordinate 36,544,396, forward strand.
GCCAAAACATGTAGAAGCCCCTTCCCATTTCAGATGTCTGGATTCATTTTCTAGTATAATTGTGCTCCAGAAGTAAGAATGCCTGATAAAGGGGAATAAATTATAGACAGCCACAGTAGATGTAAATGTGGCATGTGATCACAAACACTGATATTACAAATAAATTATAGACAGCCACAGTAGATGTAAATGTGGCATGTGATCACAAACACTGATATTACAAATAAATTATAGACAGCCACAGTAGATGTAAATGTGGCATGTGATCACAAACACTGATATTACAAATAAATTATAGACAGCCACAGTAGATGTAAATGTGGCATGTGATCACAAACACTGATATTACAAATAAATTATAGACAGCCACAGTAGATGTAAATGTGGCATGTGATCACAAACACTGATATTACAAATAACCTACATTAAATGAAATTATTTTACAGCAACTGAACTAATGAATAACAGCGTACACTTCTTCATTAATAAGAAACGCATTTTCATTATTTAAGTATCATGATATGTATCGGATCATTAGGGGCCGTCGTGATCGTATGGCAGTTGGATTTACAACTACCTGTGGAATCAGTGCCTATCACCACTAAAGTAGTGAGTTCGAACCCTATTCATGGCGAGCTGAACTCGATACAACATTATAAAGTTTGTCAGTGACTTGCGACAGGTCGGTGGTTTTTCCCGGGTACTCCAGTTTCCTCCACCAATAAAACTGACCGCCATGATATAACTGAAATAGTTTTGAAAGTGATGTTAAACACCATAAACCAAACCTGTTTGATCATGATCTAAGTATCATGAGGGAGGGGTATCGTTGCACCCCTGTGTTGATCAAAAAGTTATCGTTGATAACCCATGGTTGATTACGGTTGTCCTCTTTTATGATGGAGAAAGAATGACTGTTATTGGTGTTGTCAGTAGTGGGTTACTGAAGTAACAGCCAAGTCTATCTTATATGAGGATGGGAATGGGGTATCATGTAAAACAATTTTTGCTTTTGATTATGGTAATGGAACTAATTCAATTTGATTCCAGTAGGTCAAATATTTCAAGTCCATATGATGCTAATTGTAGTACAAAAAGGGCATTTGATGCTTGACAGTTGTTGGCATTTTCACCCTTTTATATTTTTCATTTCAGGCATGTAGAGGAGAACAATTGGGTACAGGTGTTAATGTTCGAGTTGTGAGAGATAAAAATCAGGCTGACGCGGGTGGAGAATATACAGAATATGATAAACTTTATGGAGATATGATGCGTATTCCAAATGAAGCTGATTTTCTTGCTATATATGCTACAACATCAGGTTAGTTTATATAAGCACAAAATGTATATCTATCGATACACAGACTCATTAATCATGCATGGTTTAACCCAGGCACATTTATTTGCCTGTCCCAAGCCAGGACCTGCACCTCAAATGTCATATGTCTTGATCTTTTTTTATGTTAATGGAAGGAGTGAAGGTGAGAGGTTATTGTTCATTTTGTTGATATTAGTGGAATTGTTTACCATCATTATTTAGACATTATTTTCATAAAGGGTTAAGATTGTTGAATTCTAACTACAAGACTAACACCACTGATGTAGATTTATACCCAGGTACCCATCTGAAGTGTTAAGGTTTCTAGACACATACACAAGACCTGTGGTGTCATCTATTGATTCCTTATATCTGTTAAAGCTTTCCTTCCTCCATTAACTGGTAATCCCTATATTGCTGAAAAATTACTGAAAGTGATTTTTAACAACCGTAAACTGTCTAATTATGAAAAAAAAAGTTAAACAGCAATGGTCAACAATTCCACCAATATCAACATAGTGAACAATTACCTCTCACCTAAAGAAAGTTAAACAGCGATGGTCAACAATTCCACCAATATCAACATAGCAAACAATTACCTCTCACCTAAAGAAAGTTAAACAGTGATGGTCAACAATTCCACCAATATCAACATAGTGAACAATTACCTCTCACCTAAAGAAAGTTAAACAGTGATGGTCAACAATTCCACCAATATCAACATAGCAAACAATTACCTCTCACCTAAAGAAAGTTAAACAGTGATGGTCAACAATTCCACCAATATCAACATAACAAACAATTACCTCTCACCTAAAGAAAGTTAAACAGTGATGGTCAACAATTCCACCAATATCAACATAACAAACAATTACCTCTCACCTAAAGAAAGTTAAACAGTGATGGTCAACAATTCCACCAATATCAACATAACAAACAATTACCTCTCACCTAAAGAAAGTTAAACAGTGATGGTCAACAATTCCACCAATATCAACATAACAAACAATTACCTCTCACCTAAAGAAAGTTAAACAGTGATGGTCAACAATTCCACCAATATCAACATAGCAAACAATTACCTCTCACCTAAAGAAAGTTAAACAGTGATGGTCAACAATTCCACCAATATCAACATAGCAAACAATTACCTCTCACCTAAAGAAAGTTAAACAGTGATGGTCAACAATTCCACCAATATCAACATAACAAACAATTACCTCTCACCTAAAGAAAGTTAAACAGTGATGGTCAACAATTCCACCAATATCAACATAGCAAACAATTACCTCTCACCTAAAGAAAGTTAAACAGTGATGGTCAACAATTCCACCAATATCAACATAACAAACAATTACCTCTCACCTAAAGAAAGTTAAACAGCGATGGTCAACAATTCCACCAATATCAACATAACAAACAATTACCTCTCACCTAAAGAAAGTTAAACAGCGATGGTCAACAATTCCACCAATATCTACATAACAAACAATTACCTCTCACCTAAAGAAAGTTAAACAGTGATGGTCAACAATTCCACCAATATCAACATAACAAACAATTACCTCTCACCTAAAGAAAGTTAAACAGCGATGGTCAACAATTCCACCAATATCAACATAACAAACAATTACCTCTCACCTAAAGAAAGTTAAACAGTGATGGTCAACAATTCCACCAATATCAACATAACAAACAATTACCTCTCACCTAAAGAAAGTTAAACAGTGATGGTCAACAATTCCACCAATATCAACATAACAAACAATTACCTCTCACCTAAAGAAAGTTAAACAGTGATGGTCAACAATTCCACCAATATCAACATAACAAACAATTACCTCTCACCTAAAGAAAGTTAAACAGTGATGGTCAACAATTCCACCAATATCAACATAACAAACAATTACCTCTCGCCTAAAGAAAGTTAAACAGTGATGGTCAACAATTCCACCAATATCAACATAACAAACAATTACCTCTCACCTAAAGAAAGTTAAACAGTGATGGTCAACAATTCCACCAATATCAACATAGCAAACAATTACCTCTCACCTAAAGAAAGTTAAACAGTGATGGTCAACAATTCCACCAATATCAACATAACAAACAATTACCTCTCACCTAAAGAAAGTTAAACAGTGATGGTCAACAATTCCACCAATATCAACATAACAAACAATTACCTCTCACCTAAAGAAAGTTAAACAGCGATGGTCAACAATTCCACCAATATCAACATAACAAACAATTACCTCTCACCTAAAGAAAGTTAAACAGCGATGGTCAACAATTCCACCAATATCTACATAACAAACAATTACCTCTCACCTAAAGAAAGTTAAACAGTGATGGTCAACAATTCCACCAATATCTACATAACAAACAATTACCTCTCACCTAAAGAAAGTTAAACAGCGATGGTCAACAATTCCACCAATATCAACATAACAAACAATTACCTCTCGCCTAAAGGAAGTTAAACAGCGATGGTCAACAATTCCACCAATATCTACATAACAAACAATTACCTCTCACCTAAAGAAAGTTAATCAGCGATGGTCAACAATTCCACCAATATCTACATAACAAACAATTACCTCTCACCTAAAGAAAGTTAAACAGTGATGGTCAACAATTCCACCAATATCAACATAACAAACAATTACCTCTCACATAAAGAAAGTTAAACAGCGATGGTCAACAATTCCACCAATATCAACATAACAAACAATTACCTCTCACCTAAAGAAATTTAAAAAGCGATGGTCAACAATTCCACCAATATCAACATAACAAACAATTACCTCTCACCTAAAGAAAGTTAAACAGCGATGGTCAACAATTCCACCAATATCAACATAACAAACAATTACCTCTCACCTAAAGAAAGTTAAACAGTGATGGTCAACAATTCCACCAATATCAACATAACAAACAATTACCTCTCACCTAAAGAAAGTTAAACAGCGATGGTCAACAATTCCACCAATATCTACATAACAAACAATTACCTCTCACCTAAAGAAAGTTAAACAGTGATGGTCAACAATTCCACCAATATCAACATAACAAACAATTACCTCTCACCTAAAGAAAGTTAAACAGCGATGGTCAACAATTCCACCAATATCAACATAACAAACAATTACCTCTCACCTAAAGAAAGTTAAACAGCGATGGTTAACAATTCCACCAATATCAACATAACAAACAATTACCTCTCACCTAAAGAAAGTTAAACAGTGATGGTCAACAATTCCACCAATATCAACATAACAAACAATTACCTCTCACCTAAAGAAAGTTAAACAGCGATGGTCAACAATTCCACCAATATCAACATAACAAACAATTACCTCTCACCTAAAGAAAGTTAAACAGTGATGGTCAACAATTCCACCAATATCAACATAACAAACAATTACCTCTCACCTAAAGAAAGTTAAACAGCGATGGTCAACAATTCCACCAATATCAACATAACAAACAATTACCTCTCACCTAAAGAAAGTTAAACAGTGATGGTCAACAATTCCACCAATATCAACATAACAAACAATTACCTCTCACCTAAAGAAAGTTAAACAGTGATGGTCAACAATTCCACCAATATCAACATAACAAACAATTACCTCTCACCTAAAGAAAGTTAAACAGTGATGGTCAACAATTCCACCAATATCAACATAACAAACAATTACCTCTCACCTAAAGAAAGTTAAACAGTGATGGTCAACAATTCCACCAATATCAACATAACAAACAATTACCTCTCGCCTAAAGAAAGTTAAACAGTGATGGTCAACAATTCCACCAATATCAACATAACAAACAATTACCTCTCACCTAAAGAAAGTTAAACAGTGATGGTCAACAATTCCACCAATATCAACATAGCAAACAATTACCTCTCACCTAAAGAAAGTTAAACAGTGATGGTCAACAATTCCACCAATATCAACATAACAAACAATTACCTCTCACCTAAAGAAAGTTAAACAGTGATGGTCAACAATTCCACCAATATCAACATAACAAACAATTACCTCTCACCTAAAGAAAGTTAAACAGCGATGGTCAACAATTCCACCAATATCAACATAACAAACAATTACCTCTCACCTAAAGAAAGTTAAACAGTGATGGTCAACAATTCCACCAATATCTACATAACAAACAATTACCTCTCACCTAAAGAAAGTTAAACAGCGATGGTCAACAATTCCACCAATATCAACATAACAAACAATTACCTCTCGCCTAAAGGAAGTTAAACAGCGATGGTCAACAATTCCACCAATATCTACATAACAAACAATTACCTCTCACCTAAAGAAAGTTAATCAGCGATGGTCAACAATTCCACCAATATCTACATAACAAACAATTACCTCTCACCTAAAGAAAGTTAAACAGTGATGGTCAACAATTCCACCAATATCAACATAACAAACAATTACCTCTCACATAAAGAAAGTTAAACAGCGATGGTCAACAATTCCACCAATATCAACATAACAAACAATTACCTCTCACCTAAAGAAATTTAAAAAGCGATGGTCAACAATTCCACCAATATCAACATAACAAACAATTACCTCTCACCTAAAGAAAGTTAAACAGCGATGGTCAACAATTCCACCAATATCAACATAACAAACAATTACCTCTCACCTAAAGAAAGTTAAACAGTGATGGTCAACAATTCCACCAATATCAACATAACAAACAATTACCTCTCACCTAAAGAAAGTTAAACAGCGATGGTCAACAATTCCACCAATATCTACATAACAAACAATTACCTCTCACCTAAAGAAAGTTAAACAGTGATGGTCAACAATTCCACCAATATCAACATAACAAACAATTACCTCTCACCTAAAGAAAGTTAAACAGCGATGGTCAACAATTCCACCAATATCAACATAACAAACAATTACCTCTCACCTAAAGAAAGTTAAACAGCGATGGTTAACAATTCCACCAATATCAACATAACAAACAATTACCTCTCACCTAAAGAAAGTTAAACAGTGATGGTCAACAATTCCACCAATATCAACATAACAAACAATTACCTCTCACCTAAAGAAAGTTAAACAGTGATGGTCAACAATTCCACCAATATCAACATAACAAACAATTACCTCTCACCTAAAGAAAGTTAAACAGTGATGGTCAACAATTCCACCAATATCAACATAACAAACAATTACCTCTCACCTAAAGAAAGTTAAACAGTGATGGTCAACAATTCCACCAATATCAACATAACAAACAATTACCTCTCACCTAAAGAAAGTTAAACAGTGATGGTCAACAACTCCACCAATATCAACACAACAAACAATTACCTCTCACCTAAAGAAAGTTAAACAGCGATGGTCAACATTTCCACCAATATCAACATAGCAAACAATTACCTCTCACCTAAAGAAAGTTAAACAGCGATGGTCAACATTTCCACCAATATCAACATAGCAAACAATTACCTCTCACCTAAAGAAAGTTAAACAGTGATGGTCAACAATTCCACCAATATCAACATAACAAACAATTACCTCTCACCTAAAAAAAGTTAAACAGCGATGGTCAACATTTCCACCAATATCAATATAGCAAACAATTACCTCTCACCTAAAGAAAGTTAAACAGTGATGCTCAACAATTCCACCAATATCAACATAACAAACAATTACCTCTCACCTAAAGAAAGTTAAACAGTGATGTTCAACAATTCCACCAATATCAACATAGCAAACAATTACCTCTCGCCTAAAGAAAGTTAAACAGCGATGGTCAACAATTCCACCAATATCAACATAACAAACAATTACCTCTCACCTAAAGAAAGTTAAACAGTGATGGTCAACAATTCCACCAATATCAACACAACAAACAATTACCTCTCACCTAAAAAAAGTTAAACTGTGATGGTCAACAATTCTACCAATATCAACATAACAAACAATTACCTCTCACCTAAAGAAAGTTAAACAGCGATGGTCAACAATTCCACCAATATCAACAGAGGAACAAATACCGCTCATCTTAGCTCACTGAACTAAGTTCATATATACATATGTATGATCTTTCCAAAGTCTGTGATTTAAGGAATAACAATATTATTTCTGAGGAGTTGGAGATATGATGGTGGAAAGTGCAGATTTACTGACGATGTGAAGCTAGCTGTATTAGCAGTAACTCTACATTTATTTCATATATTTATACTTAACAAACTATTCCCATGGCAAACATTAAACACCAAAAGAATGTAGATTGTGGCTTTAGACAGGCACAAAAAAGTGGCAGAGTAAAACCGGTTACATGTACTTAGATAACAACCTTAACCTATTCAGTATATGATGTGAATATTTATTCTTTGCATCATCATCATCATAGCGGTATTTAGAAAATAATTTCCTTGTCATTTATTCGTCTCAATATTAGATATAGAGGAAGCCTGCAATTTTAAGTTTATATTCCTTTTGTAGGTTATGGAGCTTTCCGCAACACAGAAAAAGGATCACCATTTGTTCGATACCTATCAGAAGAACTACGTGATATGAAAAAAGGGGAGAATTTTTACAATGTTTTAACTAGAGTTAACAGAAAAGTTGGTACAGGGTATAAGCCTAATTTTCCCCAATGTAATAACATTTGTCAGATGCCATGTTTTATATCACACCTTACCAAAAATTTGGTGTTGAAATCAACATAAGTACAGAGAGAACAAAAAGTGTTCATCAAGTATTGCTTACCTGATTATTCATGCATTTCTTTACAAGTTTGTCAGTGACTTTTGTTGTGGCAGGTTGGTGGTTTTCCCGCAGGAACTTCTATTTCCTACACCAATAACAGTGACCACCACAATATAGCTAATATATTGTTGTAAGTGTAGTTAAACACTAGTTATCCATGACCATATATACAAAACAGAATTAAAGGATTGATATATTATCCTTTTTTAGTAAATAAATGTTCCATGGTAAACTGATGTTTACCAGTATGTCAGGTCACAATATTTAGCTCATTTAAACCAAAGTGTCATGTATCATCATTTTGCATTCATTTGTGTTAATGGTGTCATCATTATATGTAATCTTTTCAAATTTAAATCTTCTTCTCTAAAACCATTGTGCCAATTGATAGGAATGTTCATTGGATGGTCCCTTTTAAAGTTTATGTTTTTGGTTTTTTTTTATCAAAAGTCCACGACAGAAATAAGAGTGTGGCAATGTGCCGATGTTTTCTGTTTTAGTATGTGGAACATTTAATTTGACATTTTGTTTTCGTTATGCCCATTATAAAAATCTCTTGATTTGTATGATTTTTACAATTTCAAAAGTTATAATGGGGTCAACACTCAAAATTTGATTTTTTTTTAATAGATTCCTTAAAAAAATGTCCTGCTGAATTATATAGAACATATTTAACCTAGATCTTGTTATTCCTGAGATAAAAAAGGTCAAAGGGAGCCAAAATTAACACTTTTTTTTATATTTCAAGTCTTATTTTATGCAGGTTTTTTTTTGGATTGAATTCTAAAATCCTGTCTAAGATGTTCCAACAGATTTGTTGTAACTTTTACGATTTCAGAGATATGAGAGAGCGAAAAAAGGGGTCAGTAGCCAAAATATTTTATTTTATATCCTATTTAAATTGGTTAGATTCTCTTATATATTGATATAAAAAATCCAACTTTAAACTTTTTTGTATTAGAGTTATACATTTTTGTATGTTTTAAAACATTTACTTAAAGGGGAAAGAAACCCAACATAAGATGTATGTTTATTTTAAACAATAGATGTAGTAAAAATAGCTTAGACATCTCTATCTTTTTAAATAACCAAAAGCATGGTCGCACAGACGGTTGAAAAATTTTGATTTGGATTTTTATGGGTACTGCCATTTTGTGGAACTCTTTGGTATTGAAAAGCACCAAAATGCATTGCTCTACATCACACCATCTTTTCCAGTTTCCTTTCACCTATACCATACACCAAATAACATTTGCTAACAACATACGTAGATTCTAAAATAGATGAAGATAAGCAAAATTTCGAACCACAAACTTTTTCACACATATATTGGTGCAAGAAAATCAAAGCAATACTTTAAATGGCTTGTTAATATTCTGAAAAATGCAGTTGGAGTCATACAGAAATGGGGGATGGTTGCTCTGTTGTGCCATTGATTAAATGTTGACAACTATTAATTTCCTTTATCTAATATAAGGAATTAAACCCATATTTCTGATTCCTTATTAATTAAAACTTGGTAAATGTACATTTCATGATTGGTTGATAACTGATACTTGAGTTGAATGGAATGGAAGGAATGATAAGAAATTTATTTTTTATTTCAACATACCCAGTTAATAGCTTTCTATTATTATTTTAACTAGAAAATGCAGTTTATTCTTTTTTTTTTAATAGGTAATAACATTTTTAACACTACATTATGATTGAGTTTCCTTCCCCTTTAAGCAAATAATTCATTTTTTAAATTGTATAAAAGCACTGTGACATGGCAAAATGTATATGGTTCTTTTCATAATTGGTTTAATTTCCAATTTAATTTCCATCAAAAATTAATAAAGTTGACATTTCTACATTAAAGCTGCATATACATTGCTATTTTTGTAGTTTATGAACTCCTGGTATTGAGTTGGAGATATATAATGTGACCGTAATTAGTAGTATGAGGTGTGTCAGACATCAAATTCACTCTTAAGGACATTTGGAAAAATATAAATGTACTTCATAATTATTACATTACAGATCATATATAGAAACTAACTACAGTCTAACCTGCTTTAGTGACCACCTCTATTTAGCAATAATTTGTATTATGTGACCTTAATTAGTATTTTCTTTCACATTGTATTTCATGTCAATTAAACCTGTCTTATGTGACCATATTTCACTGTTCCTTTGTATTACATATCTAATGTCTCACTTACATATATTCTTCCAACTTTTATTTTCTTTGTGTTAGAAATACATTATTCAAACATCAAAGCCTTTGTGCTTTCAGAGCTTTGATTCTATGATATTTGCTGCATTGTGCAGTTGTTTTCTTATATTCAAAAACAACATATAATTGAGGTCTTGTCATCTGAAACCACTGGGCTAAATTAAATTAAACTTGACTTGGTTATTTCTTTTAAATTTATGACCTCTATATAGAACTAAGATGGTTATTACTACTAAAAATATATTTATATGACAAAATTTAAACTTAGATATTTCAACATCACGAGATTCTACTGTAATATTCAAGTAATAGGACAAGACAAGACATATATTTAATTAAAGTCTCATCTCTTATACATGTAGTACATGTACATTATAAACTTAATTACATCTATGTAGCATTAAATAGCAAAAACTTTAAAAGCCACTTTAGAAAGACTTATGAGAAACTATTAAACAGTATCTACAATATTTTAAAAAAAATCACCTAATTATTTAAAAAAGGAAATTTAGATGTTGTGTATAAAGTTTACATCTTTTTTTTGTTAGAATATCTTGACAAATTTTGGCAGTTTAAAAGCACATCTCTTCATTTTGAAACAAAAATTAAAAAAATTCTCTTGTTTTGACATATTCATAAAATCAACATTAAAACAACAAGCTACAGTAAAAAGATTGGTAGGTAATTCTGTAAAATTTGGACAATGCAACAAAACATGTTGTTCATTCTCAATAAAATTATTACAAACTTTTGAACAATTAAACAAATTCTGTTATTTACTGGTGATCTATCGTATCTCCCCGTCTCAAGTCTTATTGGCACAACGCCAACTCTGAATATAATACATGCACTTCTAGATATACCAGGCATATATATTTGTAAATACTTTTCAGTGCCATATTACATATTAAAAAGCCTGTATGTTCATAGTTTACTATTATTACGACTAACTAAGTTAGGACACCAGGTTGCTTTATAACAATGAAAAAGAATATAGAAACATAACAAATTAACACGTCTTGTTCATAGTTGATACTTAAAAATTGTATTATTGTTTTGTTTATTATTTTATATTTGTATTAAGATGTATTTTTTTCTTCAAATAATGGTTAAAAGCTGTATTTATAGACCGCATCATTTGAGTAATGGTTAGCCTGCTCTCCTCCAAGTGCAGTAGATGGACTTTTAAGCCCTGGTCGGGTCAAATCAAGTGCGGTAGATGGACTTTAAGCCCTGGTCAGGTCAAATCAAGTGCGGTAGATGGACTTTAAGCCCTGGTCAGGTCAAATCAAGTGCGGTAGATGGACTTTAAGCCCTGGTCATTTCAAATCAAGTGCGGTAGATGGACTTTAAGCCCTGGTCGGGTCAAATCAAGTGCGGTAGATGGACTTTAAGCCCTGGTCAGGTCAAATCAAGTGCGGTAGATGGACTTTAAGCCCTGGTCAGGTCAAATCAAGTGCGGTAGATGGACTTTAAGCCCTGGTCAGGTCAAATCAAGTGCGGTAGATGGACTTTAAGCCCTGGTCAGGTCAAATCAAGTGAGGTATATGAACTTTAAGCCCTGGTCAGGTCAAATCAAGTGAGGTAGATGAACTTTAAGCCCTGGTCAGGTCAAATCAAGTGCGGTAGATGGACTTTAAGCCCTGGTCAGGTCAAATCAAGTGAGGTATATGAACTTTAAGCCCTGGTCAGGTCAAATCAAGTGAGGTAGATGAACTTTAAGCCCTGGTCAGGTCAAATCAAGTGCAGTAGATGAACTTTAAGCCCTGGTCAGGTCAAATCAAGTGCGGTAGATGAACTTTAAGCCCTGGTCAGGTCAAATCAAGTGAGGTAGATGGACTTTAAGCCCTGGTCAGGTCAAATCAAGTGCGGTAGATGGACTTTAAGCCCTGGTCGGGTCAAATCAAGTGAGGTAGATGAACTTTAAGCCCTGGTCAGGTCAAATCAAGTGAGGTAGATGAACTTTAAGCCCTGGTCAGGTCAAATCAAGTGAGGTAGATGAACTTTAAGCCCTGGTCAGGTCAAATCAAGTGAGGTAGATGAACTTTAAGCCCTGGTCAGGTCAAATCAAGTGAGGTAGATGAACTTTAAGCCCTGGTCAGGTCAAATCAAGTGAGGTAGATGAACTTTAAGCCCTGGTCAGGTCAAATCAAGTGAGGTAGATGAACTTTAAGCCCTGGTCAGGTCAAATCAAGTGAGGTAGATGAACTTTAAGCCCTGGTCGGGTCAAATCAAGTGAGGTAGATGAACTTTAAGCCCTGGTCGGGTCAAATCAAGTGAGGTAGATGAACTTTAAGCCCTGGTCAGGTCAAATCAAGTGAGGTAGATGAACTTTAAGCCCTGGTCAGGTCAAATCAAGTGAGGTAGATGAACTTTAAGCCCTGGTCGGGTCAAATCAAGTGAGGTAGATGAACTTTAAGCCCTGGTCAGGTCAAATCAAGTGAGGTAGATGAACTTTAAGCCCTGGTCAGGTCAAATCAAGTGAGGTAGATGAACTTTAAGCCCTGGTCAGGTCAAATCAAGTGAGGTAGATGAACTTTAAGCCCTGGTCAGGTCAAATCAAGTGAGGTAGATGAACTTTAAGCCCTGGTCAGGTCAAATCAAGTGAGGTAGATGAACTTTAAGCCCTGGTCAGTTCAAATCAAGTGAGGTAGATGAACTTTAAGCCCTGGTCAGTTCAAATCAAGTGAGGTATATGAACTTTAAGCCCTGGTCAGGTCAAATCAAGTGAGGTAGATGAACTTTAAGCCCTGGTCAGGTCAAATCAAGTGAGGTAGATGAACTTTAAGCCCTGGTCAGGTCAAATCAAGTGAGGTAGATGAACTTTAAGCCCTGGTCAGGTCAAATCAAGTGAGGTAGATGAACTTTAAGCCCTGGTCAGGTCAAATCAAGTGAGGTAGATGAACTTTAAGCCCTGGTCAGGTCAAATCAAGTGAGGTAGATGAACTTTAAGCCCTGGTCGGGTCAAATCAAGTGAGGTAGATGAACTTTAAGCCCTGGTCAGGTCAAATCAAGTGAGGTAGATGAACTTTAAGCCCTGGTCAGGTCAAATCAAGTGAGGTAGATGAACTTTAAGCCCTGGTCAGGTCAAATCAAGTGAGGTAGATGAACTTTAAGCCCTGGTCAGGTCAAATCAAGTGAGGTAGATGAACTTTAAGCCCTGGTCAGGTCAAATCAAGTGAGGTAGATGAACTTTAAGCCCTGGTCAGTTCAAATCAAGTGAGGTAGATGAACTTTAAGCCCTGGTCAGTTCAAATCAAGTGAGGTATATGAACTTTAAGCCCTGGTCAGGTCAAATCAAGTGAGGTAGATGAACTTTAAGCCCTGGTCAGGTCAAATCAAGTGAGGTAGATGAACTTTAAGCCCTGGTCAGGTCAAATCAAGTGAGGTAGATGAACTTTAAGCCCTGGTCAGGTCAAATCAAGTGAGGTAGATGAACTTTAAGCCCTGGTCAGGTCAAATCAAGTGAGGTATATTACATACCGTACATAATGGTGTACCATCTAACACACTATTACATACCGGTACATAATGGTGTCGTACCATCTAACACACTATATTACATACCTGTACATAATGGTGTCGTACCATCTAGCACACTATATTACATACCGGTACATAATGGTGTCGTACCATCTAACACACTATATTACATACCGGTACATAATGGTGTCGTACCATCTAACACACTATATTACATACCGGTACATAATGGTGTCGTACCATCTAACACACTATATTACATACCGGTACATAATGGTGTCGTACCATCTAACACACTATATTACATACCGGTACATAATGGTGCCGTACCATCTAACACACTATATTACATACCGGTACATAATGGTGTCGTACCATCTAACACACTATATTACATACCGGTACATAATGGTGCCGTACCATCTAACACACTATATTACATACCAGTACATAATGGTGTTGTACCATCTAACACACTATATTACATACCGGTACATAATGGTGTAGTACCATCTAACACACTATATTACATACCGGTACATAATGGTGTCGTACCATCTAACACACTATATTACATACCGGTACATAATGGTGTCGTACCATCTAACACACTATATTACATACCGGTACATAATGGTGTCGTACCATCTAACACACTATATTACATACCGGTACATAATGGTGTCGTACCATCTAACACACTATATTACATACCGGTACATAATGGTGTCGTACCATCTAACACACTATATTACATACCGGTACATAATGGTGTCGTACCATCTAACACACTATATTACATACCGGTACATAATGGTGTTGTACCATCTAACACACTATATTACATACCGGTACATAATGGTGTTGTACCATCTAACACACTATATTACATACCGGTACATAATGGTGTTGTACCATCTAACACACTATTACATACCGGTACATAATGGTATTGTACCATCTAACACACTATATTACATACTGGTACATAATGGTGGTGTACCATCTAACACACTATATTACATACCAGTACATGATGGTGTTGTACCATCTAACACACTATATTACATACCAGTACATGATGGTGTTGTACCATCTAACACACTATATTACATACCGGTACATAATGGTGTTGTACCATCTAACACACTATATTACATACCAGTACATGATGGTGTTGTACCATCTAACACACTATATTACATACCAATACATGATGGTGTTGTACCATCTAACACACTATATTACATACCGGTATCTACCTTTTTATCAATATGGGATCAATTCAATTTCATTGAAATTATGGAGGTTTTATTTAGTATTTATATGATAAAGTATGATGACATCATATTTAATAATATTTTAGTTATGTTGCGGAATAGAGGAGGAAATTACGAGTGAACCATGTGGCGGAAAATATAGAACTGGTGGAGAAAACAGGAATGCATGGGGAAAAACACAGACCATCTGGACATACTTTATGAAATTAGGTTGTATCGAGTACACCTCACTCTAACAACAAACCTTATAAGAAATTATAAGCCTTACTACTTACCATCCATCATGTGTTTGATACAAAGAATAGTGTTGAAAGCGTGCATAATATTCCTCTCAAGACAATGTAAAACACTATTTTGTCTGATGAAGGTTACTCCAAAAACGTGTCTGCTCTACATTAGAAATCTACATTTTCATAACTTTCACTGTTCGATAGCTCTGGTGGTAGACTATTAGAGTCACATAGGGTATTATCTGCCCAGTAATCCTTTGTTTTGTCTACTCCCAAAGTCTTTTTAAATTATTTGCTTTCCTAAATTTTGACTATGAGCAGAACTGGTGAAAGTAATTCCAGAAATATTAGGTGTGTATTGAATTTGATATATACGTTTTTATTATCTGCATCCCAATAATAAAATAATATGTATTCTTCTGAAAAATATTATCCGAAACAGATCGAACTTGACCTTATACATTAATTACAAATAAGATGTGGACATGTCCATTATAAATACACACGCAAGTTGAACGTAGCTGTTTGCTTTAGAAACTGGTCCATCAAATATTTTCGTTGTTTTAGTTCATTTATCATGTCACAGATTTGTAATAGCGTAAGAACTAGTAGTAGTAGTGCTACTAGTGGAACAAGAACTACTTATCCTTAGTATTCACATCTGGTTTTTATTTGGGTTCATGGTGCTCAATCTTTCTTTGAAGTGTTGTATGGACTATTGTTTGTCTTTTCATATTTTTTATTTGGCCATTGTATTGTCTGTTCTTCGGTTTACGACTTCTGATAACCCCTTTGATACATTAAGCTTTACTAGTCATGGTCAAAGATGAATCTCTATGTGAAAATGTTTACATATATATGTGATGTCCGTTTCTAATTGTGCGAGACGAATCAAATATACAACCCACCTAAGGACGAAATGTAAATGAGTTCCTCGTGTACTGAAAATGCTACACTACAGCCCCTCATTGCACATCAAACAAAATGTGCAGCAGCTCCTAATACGTACGTTTGTTAGGAATGGTCGTTGGTGGTCCGCCGTTACAAGGCAAAAGTTTCTAATCCTATAAATAATATCCTCATCCTAACGATATGCTGAAAATTGCTTAAAATGACGATACAAACTAATAACCTAACCCATTTAGAGATACTATCCTGGATTAATAAATGCAAATGTCATTGTCTAATTGTTGGTGGGATTTATGTAAAACGACCTCTGAGTAGTAAATGAGAGTGTACAGTGTATAATGATATTTATATAACCACAGACTCCATAAAACCAGAAAAACCACCATTAGATTTTCACATTCCACCATGAAAGAATATTGACCTGTTCCTGTTCATATACATGTACTCCATTAACTTGCACCAACTCCTGGTACGTTATACTCCTCTGGTGTAGCAAATACTCTGCTTGTTTTTGTATATATAAGAAGTAAACAATTGCTCCAATTAAAATGTCATTTATTATAAAATTTTCTAAATAAATGACTAAATTTCTTACATAACCTTAGGAGTGTGACAAAAACAAATGTGACTAATAATCTAACTAAAATGTAAACAAACTTAAAACAATCCTAAGCAATAAAAATTTTAAATACAAAAAGGGGTGGCAACTGAAAACCACCACAGCCACAATTGAAAGTGTACAGTGTATAATGATATTACTATAAAATCAAGGTTCATCTACCTCAAGCCTATGTAACAGAAGCCAATGTTAAGTATCTTGATTAGACCATTTGTATTGCTTGCTCTAACAGAAGATTATTTGGTTTTTCAATCATTTGTCTAACATTATTGGTTTATGATGTTTAACGCCACTTTCACCATAAACCAATCATGTAAGACAAACGATCAGAAAACCAAATAATCTTCAGATAGAGCAAGCAATGCAAATGACATAAACACAGCAAGCAATACAAATGACATAAACACAGCAAGCAATACAAATGACATAAACACAGCAAGCAATACAAATGACATAAACACAGCCAGCAATACAAATGACCTAAACAGGGTAAACAAGCTATGATGAATGTTATTCTAGAAATAACTACTAAATTAAATATCTACATTTTAATTATTCCATTACGGAATTCTTGATGGGGGACATATAAATGGATATCTAATGAGAGTGAGAATATACAGTGTAAAATAATAATATTGTCGCCATTATATTGTAGAACATTTTACAATTGTCATCTGCTAACACTTCCCTATTATCCTCTGGATTAACACTATCAGATTTTGTATATATACATGTAGGCAGCTCTAGTAGGTTCAAGCAGTATGTGTTTTATTCTAATGTATTTGAATATTTAACACCACAATTACCCAAAACACTGCTTACATATTGAAAAATGGCCCGACAGAAAGTATGTGTAATATTTCTAAATTCTTTCTTCAAAGACCATACTTTGTCACCAGTGCCGGATTTAGATAAAGAGAAGCCCTAGGCTATGCCACTTGTGAGACCCCTTCCAATTCCCTACCTTCACGACTGGAGGAAGATGGAAGCGTGTTTAATCAATTTCAATGAAGGCGAAGATGATGAGGTGTGCAGTATTCTGAAATGAAGTACAACTGTGTAAAGAAAATTACTGAAGGATTGTTTAGAAAGTACACTACGTTATGACAGCATAAATGTGAAACTCCAATAACAGAGTTAAAAATAGTATACATCTTGGTCGGAGCCCCCCTAAATGTTGAGGCCCTCGGCTTCAGTCTATTGAGTCTATAGGTAAATCCGGGACTGTTTGTCACACCTGATATAATATTTTCAATGAGCATGTTCCATCTAGCGTTGTTTGTGCTTAGTGGTAATGGGCATTATCTAATCATTCAGACACAAATATGGCTATTGATTTTCTGCATCATAATTTCACATATCACAGATTTAATTCATGATCTATCATCACTCGAATGTAAACTGTGATTGATCGTGACATAAATGAGCTAGTAAAATAAACGATTAACGTCCTTTAAAGTTTCACAATCAAGTGTGCACGTATCCTCAACTATAGGTATATTTCTTTTCCATATAGAATCAAGTAAATAAATATAGTAAAGTTTTATTTAAAGTCGATACATATCACAACATACATAAAACACAAGCTCTACAGAGCTTTTCAAATCGACTATACATATAACAAAAACAACATACATGCATACATACAAGGTACATACAAATACTAGCAAAAATAAAACATCTATATCAAAAATAATTTAAACTAATTAATTTAAAATTTCAAGCACTAAGTAAATAAATTAAAATAAGCAGCCTAAAAAGTAACTGTAAATCGTCTCTCCCTTATTATTTTAATGATATTTTCAAGGGTACAGTTCAACGCGCAATTGGTCGCCTCGCAGACAAAAGCCACGAGAGCTTTTAATTGCACTTTACGTCCGTAGCACGCCGATCAGCACGTCGTCCGTCCTCGTTTACTTTTTCACATGTTATTCCAGGGGATCAATACAATCTGAAGTGAGTCTCATAGCCACACCCCAGTGATCATTTATCATTTCAATTGAAGTATCGTCATGAGTTAAGCTTCACTAGCCCGAGTCAGAGCTCAGAAGCGACAATTCCAATTCATCGTCGGAAGAACTAATCATATCTACCTCTCGATATCCTGCACTGTTTAAAGTATTTGATGAAATGTCTGCGTTAAGTCCTTGAAAATTCTCATCACTATCTACTTGAACAGGAGTTTTTGAAAGGTCAGAATTAAACAATACATCTTCATTTAAATCATGAATGCTAAAATTTGTCACTGAAGATACGGATCCCAAAGGATCACTTAACAGAACACTGTTATGTTGTAAGTTGCTTCCTATTCCACTATCGTTTGAAGAAGTATCTTTTTTACCTGATGATTCTTCAGACTCACTTTGATGAATGGTCTTGTTCATACATGTTAGCTACACAATTAAAAAAACCAACACATTAATAATGTATACTACACATTATAGACGTTTGTCATACTCTTATTGACATCCAGACTGAAGCAAAGATACATCTGGTAGTTTTCAGAAATCGTTTACTTTGTTTGTTTTTCATATGTTATCCATAGCGTAGACAAAGATGCAATTCCTAAAAGGTACATGGTCACTTACTTCTACCATGCAATACTGAATCTATATATAATAGGTCAGTGATGTTTGTTTAATTAACCTCTTGAATATTTAGACAACTACAACAGTTGTAAATTGTATACTGTTTGTAAGGTTTCATTTTAAACATCCATTTGTATTTTGATGTTGTCAGATATTTTTAAAGACATAACGTTTAATCAATACTTTGATAGTTGTTCAACTTGTGGATAAACTCTGTTACTGGATACAACAAAGATCATTTAAAACCAATAGTTGTTGTTTAACTTGTGGTTAAACTCTGTTACTTGATACAACAAAGATCATTTAAAACCAATAGTTGTTGTTTAACTTGTGGTTAAACTCTGTTACTTGATACAACAAAGATCATTTAAAACCAATAGTTGTTGTTTAACTTGTGGTTACACTCTGTTACTTGATACAACAAAGATCATTTAAAACCAATAGTTGTTGTTTAACTTGTGGTTACACTCTGTTACTTGATACAACAAAGATCATTTAAAACCAATAGTTGTTGTTTAACTTGTGGTTAAACTCTGTTACTGGATACAACAAAGATCATTTAAAACCAATAGTTGTTGTTTAACTATACGTTAAATCTAACAACAAATGTTAATGTTGTAATAGACCAATAAAAGCTATGTTCAGTTGTCATCACTAGCTTATACTAAATCCAAGAGAGCAATTAGGCCAACGTTTCATGTGAAGTATAAAGTGGTGTCCACTCATTGACAATGTAATATGATCCACTTGTTTTTAGTTTGACTAGACTTTAACAGAAGTATTTATTTTTTTCAAATATTAGTATCTGTGATAATCATTCATTAGGTCTGCATTGTTGTCTGTTTATGTAAATGTGAGAAAATTGACAAAACCACAAAATTTTTCAGCAAAATCAGAAACAAAAACTTAAAAACTCATTTTATTATTAGATATACCTATTCATCATGTAAGACGTTAATTGGTGCAACAAGAATTTGAATACGTTATTTGGCGTAAAATACAGCTGTTTTCGTTAGTAGAAAAGAGCGATCTATTAATTATCCCATATTATTTTCTGTTCATAGTACTGACAGACGTACGTGTTGGATGGCAGGGTTATTGGACATAATATAAAACCAGGCACCTATTAACGATCAATCATCCAAATTAAATCATAGAGGATTTTTGTTATTATTCAATTGAGTTATCACTTGGAGATAACCAAGTTCGACTGTATATGAAATATGAAAAATAATGCAAATTTTAGGGTCCAAGTTTAACTTTCGGAAACAAAGGGGGAGAAATGTTTAATTACTAGAGATTTGAACCCCAGTGGTGCTAGGTAAAGTTATTTGTAGTCTACTGAGAATATTGTCATGGATTTCTATTTTATTTGGGTGCTCAAGAGTTATATACAATAGTGCCTTTGAAGGTCTGATTTTACCAAGATGAGAGGGTTGAGATCCCATTAACCGATTATGCTCCGTCCCATTGTTGTACCTGTCCAAAGCCATTACCTGGATTTCGTACGGCAAATGTCGTGGTCTCCTTTGTGTTTATAAAATGAAAAACAAAAACAAAATAAAGATAAGAAAAAATACCAAACTGTCGGAACAGTTTCAAAATCCAATTGAAAAAATGTAGACAAGAGGCAAAATCGAAACGCCTTACACACATATACTCACTTTCCTGGGTGGATTTTATGTGAGATGAGGTTGTTCGTTGTGTTAATCTTGATGCAATTGTTTACCTACACTGTTTAAACCTTTTATTCCATAATAAGTTATTGATAATTAACACATCTTAATTAGATATCTAGTTTTTTTTAAGTTACTTAATATTAATACCTTCATATGGGGCATGTTTATCTCCGCCACAGCAGCATTAGACTTTTTGAGATACCTTCTAAAAGTAAAGGAGAATGAGTAGTTATCTTAAATCTGATTGAGGCAGTACGACAATTATATCTTAAAACAAATTGAAAAGTATAACTGCATCCATCATGCCTGACAGATACATAGTAAGAGACACACGAACATCTCATAGTCCTAACACAGCAACATAATGATGGAGTGGCATATCATAGTCCTAACACAGCAACATAATGATGGAGTGGCATATCATAGTCCTAACACAGCAACATAATGATGGAGTGGCATATCATAGTCCTAACACAGCAACATAATGATGAACTATGACAAACACATATCATAGTCCTAACACAGCAACATAATGATGAACTATGACAAACACATATCATAGTCCTAACACAGCAACATAATGATGAATTATGACAAACAGCATTTGGTGTAACGCGACTAGAGAGAACAATTATACAAATCAGTTTCAATGTTCAAGAACAAAAAATGTTAGCAAAATGTCAGTACCGTTGGCGTTGATGAAAACGTGTCATTGACATGAAGCGCGAAATTGCGGTCTCTAAGAATTTTGTCCTACTCCTCTTATAAGGTCTGTCAGAATAGTTGGTTTTTGTGGTTTGTGTCGGACATGGTGATTCATATCGTCCCACATGTGTTTGATAGGATTGAAGTGAGGTGACCAAGGCATGGCATCAATATTGTGCTTCTGAGAAAAGATCTTAAAAATGAAGCGTACAGTTAGGCACACTCTCTTGCATGAAGCTGATATCTTCTGTGGCCGAAATTGTTTCTCTGTATCAGACAACCTTTATGGCATCGCCAACATTATGGAGAAAGTAGTCATGGTTCCACTCCAAATCAACACATTTGAGCGACCAAATCGATCATGCTATTGAACAGAACACTCAAATTCAAAAAGAATATACATTGTTTGTATATTGTTTCAAATGAAAAATGTATGGAGACATTAGCTTGACTTGTTCTGTTCATTTTGCTCATTTAACATGTATCCTCTTACTCGCCCACTCACATAGGTACTGCAAACTCACCTGATGAGGAAGATGGCTAGGATAATCAGAATCACAAATGTTGTGACACCTCCCACAACAAAACCAACAACAAGTTGTAATTTGTCTTTAAAAGAAAAGATAGATTGTATGAGAAAAACAAACGATTCATATAAAATAAATAATATGTTGCTCATCTTTTTAGTTTTTTGTGTTGTCCTATTGTGTGTCTTTACGTTCTAAGTTCCTTGTTGTGTTGTCCGTTACGATTTCCGCATAAAAACGATGTGCGGTTCGTATTTAACTCCAGTATTGTGTATGTCTTATTTACGTTATGTGTGTTTGTTTACGCATAGTGGTGTTCAACACATATTGTGTTGTGTTGTGTTTTTGTTTTGTTTGTCTTCGTTATGTTGCCAGTTTCTCTGGATTATCCGTTTTTGATTGCCCCTTCGGTATTCTCCAACGTTTAATTAAAATCAATGACCATAATTAATATTCAAAAACATATATTATTTAATTTAATTGCATTACTCTTTGAGCAACAGTTTTAATTTCTTAATAATGATAAAAATATACCCACACATTTTTGTATTCCTAAATACTATGGCTTGCTATTTCTACAATAATTGCAAATCCTTTTGGAACATCTAAGGAAATCCGTGATTAAAAAAAATATTTACGGTCTTCCATAGAGTAAAGTGTTAATAGCAGTTTCTTCTGTTATGACAGTATACTGGTAACTGTTTATAAAATAATGAATACTCTGTAATTTTTATTTTTTTCCAGAACTGACAAATTTAAATTTGGCAAATTTTGAATAAATATTGTTACAATTTATGTAATTTCTAATAAACGAACACTTACAAGACAGGTTCAGCGGAGGAATATCGAGATATATCTTCGCACTCCAGTGACCCCTATATTTGCCATGTTTAAGTTTTGTTCCAACCTGTATGGCATAGCTATGTCCTTCTTTTAGACCACTTATAATATGTGAGAACATGTCAGGTGGTACTATTTCCATTCTCGTTTCTCCTAAATATATATTTTTATATGAACCGTTTGAAGATACCAAAGGAGTAAATCGAGGAACAAACAATGATCTACAAAAATACACAAAAAATAAGAAACCTGAGGTGGACTCAGGTGGCCAGTTTCTGTTCCACTAGTGACATCCGTCATGTTACAAATCTGGTGATAAGCAATGAAAAGAACCGGGTTGTGATTAAGACAAAATGATTACATCAGTGCTCATTTGTGACACAGATATTCCGAGCAATTTAATGGACTTGGCTATAAAAGAGAACAAAAGCATACTCTTTGAAGATATAATAATAACGAATCAAGAACATAGTCGTTTTTTAGAGTTAAAGGATTTTTTTTGTGGTTCTTATATCTGTCTATGCAGAGAGTTTTTCAAATTACCTCATCTGAATCTATGTAAATCTTAAAAATAACAATAATAATAACTTTATTCTCTAAACCAATGATACACGGATTCTGATTTCCTCTTTGGTATCTCCAAACTCTTCTTACAGAGTGAAAGAGTTCAAATTAATACAAAGTAAATACATATTATTACATCAATTATCAAGATTATAGGTGTACATTGAATACAAATTATGAAAAGAATTTTAAACATTAAATACAAATGATACTAATACTAATAAAACGTAGATATCAAATTTAGAGGTGTGATGTGTTTTTTCAAGGAGAACTAATTTTCTTATTTATCATATCAATAAGTTTACATAATTTACGAACTGTTTCAGGTTTCCTTTTGCTAAATAATGATGACAGTTTTAATGCATTTGGCCTGTTGAAAAAATATTTTGGAATTATATTTTTTCTTTCTCTTGCAAAGTTTGGACACTCTAATACATAATGCAATTCGTCATCAATCTCTCCAGATTGACATAGCTGACACAGTCTATTGTGTCTTTCTACATTTGCCCAGCGCCCTACTTCAATCGGTAATCTGTGATTTGATGTTCTAAATCTACAAAACGTAAATCTATTTTTGTCATTTAAGACGTCTAAATATTTTTCAAATCTAATTTCCGACTTGAATAACCTATAGCTCAAAGCTTTTGGAGATATTTGCAAAGTAGAATGCCAATCTTGTTTGAACTAGTCGGTTAATCTCAGTTTAGTGCTTTCAATTAGCCATTTATGGCTTATAAAATTCTGAGTATGCCAAACGTTCGAATAACCACAGTCATCAAGTATTGATTTAACAAAACTTATCCATGAAAAAGTATTATTTCCAAGAGTTTTCAAATACAATAATCTATAGATCAGAGATGATAATTTTGACTGCTTTCCATCAATTAATTTCGACCAGAATGACAAAATTGTCAGCTTTACTGTTGTATTCAGAGGATATCTAACAAGTTCACCATATAACATAAAATTTGGTGTTGAAGTTTTCAAACTAAGCAACAGCTTACAAACTTTTACATGTAGTTTTTCTAATATGTCAATATTTCCGTGTTCCCATATCTCTGATCCATAGGTTAACAATCAATGATTATATAGGTCATACCTAATTAGTGATAATAGCACAATTTTCAACCGATGGACGTCGCAATTATAAATAAACTAACAATTCACTGTTCAAAAACATAACAAATGGAAACAACTCACATTGCAGACAATAAAAACCTGTAACATCTGAAGCAACTCCCTCTAATCAGACAATAAAAACCTGTAACATCTGAAGCAACTCCCTCTAATCAGACGATAAAAACCTGTAACATCTGAAGCAACTCCCTCTAATCAGACAATAAAACCTGTAACATCTGAAGCAACTCCCTCTAATCAGACAATAAAAACCTGTAACATCTGAAGCAACTCCCTCTAATCAGACGATAAAAACCTGTAACATCTGAAGCAACTCCCTCTAATCAGACAATAAAAACCTGTAACATCTGAAGCAACTCCCTCTAATCAGACAATAAAAACCTGTAACATCTGAAGCAACTCCCTCTAATCAGACGATAAAAACCTGTAACATCTGAAGCAACTCCCTCTAATCAGACGATAAAAACCTGTAACATCTGAAGCAACTCCCTCTAATCAGACAATAAAACCTGTAACATCTGAAGCAACTCCCTCTAATCAGACGATAAAAACCTGTAACATCTGAAGCAACTCCCTCTAATCAGACGATAAAAACCTGTAACATCTGAAGCAACTCCCTCTAATCAGACAATAAAAACCTGTAACATCTGAAGCAACTCCCTCTAATCAGACAATAAAACCTGTAACATCTGAAGCAACTCCCTCTAACCAGACGATAAAAACCTGTAACATCTGAAGCAACTCCCTCTAATCAGACGATAAAAACCTGTAACATCTGAAGCAACTCCCTCTAATCAGACAATAAAAACCTGTAACATCTGAAGCAACTCCCTCTAATCAGACAATAAAACCTGTAACATCTGAAGCAACTCCCTCTAATCAGACAATAAAAACCTGTAACATCTGAAGCAACCCCCTTTAATCAGACGATAAAAACCTGTAACATCTGAAGCAACTCCCTCTAATCAGACAATAAAAACCTGTAACATCTGAAGCAACTCCCTCTAATCAGACAATAAAACCTGTAACATCTGAAGCAACTCCCTCTAATCAGACAATAAAAACCTGTAACATCTGAAGCAACCCCCTCTAATCAGACAATAAAACCTGTAACATCTGAGGCAACTCCCTCTAATCAGACAATAAAACCTGTAACATCTGAAGCAACTCCCTCTAATCAGACAATAAAAACCTGTAACATCTGAAGCAACTCCCTCTAATCAGACAATAAAAACCTGTAACATCTGAAGCAACTCCCTCTAATCAGACAATAAAAACCTGTAACATCTGAAGCAACTCCCTCTAATCAGACAATAAAACCTGCAACATCTGAAGCAACTCCCTCTAACCAGACAATAAAAACCTGTAACATCTGAAGCAACCCCCTCTAATCAGACAATAAAAACCTGTAACATCTGAAGCAACTCCCTCTAATCAGACAATAAAACCTGTAACATCTGAAGCAACTCCCTCTAATCAGACAATAAAAACCTGTAACATCTGAAGCAACCCCCTCTAATCAGAAAATAAAACCTGTAACATCTGAAGCAACTCCCTCTAATCAGACAATAAAAACCTGTAACATCTAAAGCAACCCCCTCTAATCAGACAATAAAACCTGTAACATCTGAAGCAACTCCCTCTAATCAGACAATAAAACCTGTAACATCTGAAGCAACTCCCTCTAATCAGACAATAAAAACGTGTAACATCTGAAGCAACTCCCTCTAATCAGACAATAAAAACCTGTAACATCTGAAGCAACTCCCTCTAATCAGACAATAAAAACCTGTAACATCTGAAGCAACTCCCTCTAATCAGACAATAAAACCTGTAACATCTGAAGCAATTCCCTCTAATCAGACAATAAAACCTGTAACATCTGAAGCAACTCCCTCTAATCAGACAATAAAAACCTGTAACATCTGAAGCAACTCCCTCTAATCAGACGATAAAAACCTGTAACATCTGAAGCAACTCCCTCTAATCAGACAATAAAAACCTGTAACATCTGAAGCAACTCCCTCTAATCAGACAATAAAACCTGTAACATCTGAAGCAACTCCCTCTAATCAGACAATAAAAACCTGTAACATCTGAAGCAACTCCCTCTAATCAGACAATAAAACCTGTAACATCTGAAGCAACTCCCTCTAATCAGACAATAAAAGCCTGTAACATCTGAAGCAACTCCCTCTAATCAGACAATAAAACCTGTAACATCTGAAGCAACTCCCTCTAATCAGACGATAAAAACCTGTAACATCTGAAGCAACTCCCTCTAATCAGACAATAAAAACCTGTAACATCTGAAGCAACTCCCTCTAATCAGACAATAAAACCTGTAACATCTGAAGCAACTCCCTCTAACCAGACGATAAAAACCTGTAACATCTGAAGCAACTCCCTCTAATCAGACGATAAAAACCTGTAACATCTGAAGCAACTCCCTCTAATCAGACAATAAAAACCTGTAACATCTGAAGCAACTCCCTCTAATCAGACAATAAAACCTGTAACATCTGAAGCAACTCCCTCTAATCAGACAATAAAAGCCTGTAACATCTGAAGCAACTCCCTCTAATCAGACAATAAAACCTGTAACATCTGAAGCAACTCCCTCTAATCAGACGATAAAAACCTGTAACATCTGAAGCAACTCCCTCTAATCAGACGATAAAAACCTGTAACATCTGAAGCAACTCCCTCTAATCAGACAATAAAAACCTGTAACATCTGAAGCAACTCCCTCTAATCAGACAATAAAACCTGTAACATCTGAAGCAACTCCCTCTAACCAGACGATAAAAACCTGTAACATCTGAAGCAACTCCCTCTAATCAGACGATAAAAACCTGTAACATCTGAAGCAACTCCCTCTAATCAGACAATAAAAACCTGTAACATCTGAAGCAACTCCCTCTAATCAGACAATAAAACCTGTAACATCTGAAGCAACTCCCTCTAATCAGACAATAAAAACCTGTAACATCTGAAGCAACCCCCTTTAATCAGACGATAAAAACCTGTAACATCTGAAGCAACTCCCTCTAATCAGACAATAAAAACCTGTAACATCTGAAGCAACTCCCTCTAATCAGACAATAAAAACCTGTAACATCTGAAGCAACACCCCTCTAATCAGACGATAAAAACCTGTAACATCTGAAGAAAATCCCTCTAATCAGACAATAAAAACCTGTAACATCTGAAGCAACTCCCTCTAATCAGACAATAAAACCTGTAACATCTGAAGCAACTCCCTCTAATCAGACAATAAAAACCTGTAACATCTGAAGCAACCCCCTCTAATCAGACGATAAAAACCTGTAACATCTGAAGCAACTCCCTCTAATCAGACAATAAAAACCTGTAACATCTGAAGCAACTCCCTCTATTCAGACAATAAAACCTGTAACATCTGAAGCAACTCCCTCTAATCAGACAATAAAAACCTGTAACATCTGAAGCAACCCCCTCTAATCAGACAATAAAACCTGTAACATCTGAAGCAACTCCCTCTAATCAGACAATAAAACCTGTAACATCTGAAGCAACTCCCTCTAATCAGACAATAAAAACCTGTAACATCTGAAGCAACTCCCTCTAATCAGACAATAAAAACCTGTAACATCTGAAGCAACTCCCTCTAATCAGACAATAAAAACCTGTAACATCTGAAGCAACTCCCTCTAATCAGACAATAAAACCTGCAACATCTGAAGCAACTCCCTCTAACCAGACAATAAAAACCTGTAACATCTGAAGCAACCCCCTCTAATCAGACAATAAAAACCTGTAACATCTGAAGCAACCCCCTCTAATCAGACAATAAAACCTGTAACATCTGAAGCAACTCCCTCTAATCAGACAATAAAAACCTGTAACATCTGAAGCAACCCCCTCTAATCAGACAATAAAACCTGTAACATCTGAAGCAACTCCCTCTAATCAGACAATAAAACCTGTAACATCTGAAGCAACTCCCTCTAATCAGACAATAAAAACGTGTAACATCTGAAGCAACTCCCTCTAATCAGACAATAAAAACCTGTAACATCTGAAGCAACTCCCTCTAATCAGACAATAAAAACCTGTAACATCTGAAGCAACTCCCTCTAATCAGACAATAAAACCTGTAACATCTGAAGAAACTCCCTCTAACCAGACAATAAAAACCTGTAACATCTGAAGCAACTCCCTCTAATCAGACAATAAAACCTGTAACATCTGAAGCAACTCCCTCTAATCAGACAATAAAAACCTGTAACATCTGAAGCAACTGCCTCTAATCAGACAATAAAACCTGTAACATCTGAAGCAACTCCCTCTAACCAGACAATAAAAACCTGTAACATCTGAAGCAACTCCCTCTAATCAGACAATAAAACCTGTAACATCTGAAGCAACTCCCTCTAATCAGACAATAAAAACCTGTAACATCTGAAGCAACTCCCTCTAATCAGACAATAAAACCTGTAACATCTGAAGCAACTCCCTCTAATCAGACAATAAAACCTGTAACATCTGAAGCAACTCCCTCTAATCAGACAATAAAACCTGTAACATCTGAAGCAACTCCCTCTAATCAGACAATAAAACCTGTAACATCTGAAGCAACTCCCTCTAATCAGACAATATTCATGTAACATCTGAAGCAACTCCCTCTAACCAGACAATAAAACCTGTAACATCTGAAGCAACTCCCTCTAATCAGACAATAAAACCTGTAACATCTGAAGCAACTCCCTCTAATCAGACAATATTCATGTAACATCTGAAGCAACTCCCTCTAACCAGACAATAAAACCTGTAACATCTGAAGCAACTCCCTCTAATCAGACAATAAAACCTGTAACATCTGAAGCAACTCCCTCTAATCAGACAATAAAACCTGTAACATCTGAAGCAACTCCCTCTAACCAGACAATAAAACCTGTAACATCTGAAGCAACTCCCTCTAATCAGACAATAAAACCTGTAACATCTGAAGCAACTCCCTCTAATCAGACAATAAAACCTGTAACATCTGAAGCAACTCCCTCTAATCAGACAATAAAACCTGTAACATCTGAAGCAACTCCCTCTAATCAGACAATAAAACCTGTAACATCTGAAGCAACTCCCTCTAACCAGACAATAAAAACCTGTAACATCTGAAGCAACTCCCTCTAATCAGAAAATAAAACCTGTAACATATGAAGCAACTCCCTCTAATCAGACAATAAAACCTGTAACATCTGAAGCAACTCCCTCTAATCAGACAATAAAACCTGTAACATCTAAAGCAACTCCCTCTAACCAGACAATAAAAACCTGTAACATCTGAAGCAACTCCCTCTAATCAGACAATAAAACCTGTAACATCTGAAGCAACTCCCTCTAATCAGACAATAAAACCTGTAACATCTGAAGCAACTCCCTCTAATCAGACAATAAAGCCTGTAACATCTGAAGCAACCCCCTCTAACCCAGACAATACAACTGTAACATCTGAAGCAACTCCCTCTAACCCAGACAATATTCATGTAACATCTGAAGCAACTCCCTCTAATCAGACAATAAAAACCTGTAACATCTGAAGCAACTCCCTCTAATCAGACAATAAAACCTGTAACATCTGAAGCAACTCCCTCTAACCAGACAATAAAAACCTGTAACATCTGAAGCAACTCCCTCTAATCAGACAATAAAACCTGTAACATCTGAAGCAACTCCCTCTAATCAGACAATAAAAACCTGTAACATCTGAAGCAACTCCCTCTAATCAGACAATAAAACCTGTAACATCTGAAGCAACTCCCTCTAATCAGACAATAAAACCTGTAACATCTGAAGCAACTCCCTCTAATCAGACAATAAAACCTGTAACATCTGAAGCAACTCCCTCTAATCAGACAATAAAACCTGTAACATCTGAAGCAACTCCCTCTAATCAGACAATATTCATGTAACATCTGAAGCAACTCCCTCTAACCAGACAATAAAACCTGTAACATCTGAAGCAACTCCCTCTAATCAGACAATAAAACCTGTAACATCTGAAGCAACTCCCTCTAATCAGACAATATTCATGTAACATCTGAAGCAACTCCCTCTAACCAGACAATAAAACCTGTAACATCTGAAGCAACTCCCTCTAATCAGACAATAAAACCTGTAACATCTGAAGCAACTCCCTCTAATCAGACAATAAAACCTGTAACATCTGAAGCAACTCCCTCTAACCAGACAATAAAACCTGTAACATCTGAAGCAACTCCCTCTAATCAGACAATAAAACCTGTAACATCTGAAGCAACTCCCTCTAATCAGACAATAAAACCTGTAACATCTGAAGCAACTCCCTCTAATCAGACAATAAAACCTGTAACATCTGAAGCAACTCCCTCTAATCAGACAATAAAACCTGTAACATCTGAAGCAACTCCCTCTAACCAGACAATAAAAACCTGTAACATCTGAAGCAACTCCCTCTAATCAGAAAATAAAACCTGTAACATATGAAGCAACTCCCTCTAATCAGACAATAAAACCTGTAACATCTGAAGCAACTCCCTCTAATCAGACAATAAAACCTGTAACATCTAAAGCAACTCCCTCTAACCAGACAATAAAAACCTGTAACATCTGAAGCAACTCCCTCTAATCAGACAATAAAACCTGTAACATCTGAAGCAACTCCCTCTAATCAGACAATAAAACCTGTAACATCTGAAGCAACTCCCTCTAATCAGACAATAAAACCTGTAACATCTGAAGCAAATCCCTCTAACCAGACAATAAAAACCTGTAACATCTGAAGCAACTCCCTCTAATCAGACAATAAAACCTGTAACATCTGAAGCAACTCCCTCTAATCAGACAATAAAACCTGTAACATCTGAAGCAACCCCCTCTAACCCAGACAATACAACTGTAACATCTGAAGCAACTCCCTCTAACCCAGACAATATTCATGTA
The DNA here is from genome assembly GCA_963680875.1 of Bathymodiolus brooksi. NCBI lineage: Eukaryota > Metazoa > Mollusca > Bivalvia > Mytilida > Modiolidae > Bathymodiolus > Bathymodiolus brooksi. The sequence continues at coordinate 36,576,223 of OY804575.1, forward strand.
ACATCTGAAGCAACTCCCTCTAACCCAGACAATGTTCCTGTAACATCTGAAGCAACTCCCTCTAATCAGACAATACAACCTGTAACATCTGAAGCAACTCCCTCTAATCAGACAATAAAACCTGTAACATCTGAAGCAACTCCCTCTAACCAGACAATAAAAACCTGTAACATCTGAAGCAACTCCCTCTAACCAGACAATAAAAACCTGTAACATCTGAAGCAACTCCCTCTAACCAGACAATAAAAACCTGTAACATCTGAAGCAACTCTCTCTAACCAGACGATAAAAACCTGTAACATCTGAAGCAACTCTCTTTAACCAGACAATAAAAACCTGTAACATCTGAAGCAAATCCCTCTAACCAGACAAAAAAAACCTGTAACATCTGAAGCAACTCTCTCTAACCAGACAATAAAAACCTGTAACATCTGAAGCAACTCCCTCTAACCAGACAATAAAAACCTGTAACATCTGAAGCAACTCTCTCTAACCAGACAATAAAAACCTGTAACATCTGAAGCAACCCCCTCTAACCAGGCAATAAAAACCTGTAACATCTGAAGCAACTCCCTCTAATCAGACAATAAAACCTGTAACATCTGAAGCAACTCCCTCTAATCAGACAATAAAACCTGTAACATCTGAAGCAACTCCCTCTAATCAGACAATATTCATGTAACATCTGAAGCAACTCCCTCTAACCAGACAATAAAACCTGTAACATCTGAAGCAACTCCCTCTAATCAGACAATAAAACCTGTAACATCTGAAGCAACTCCCTCTAATCAGACAATATTCATGTAACATCTGAAGCAACTCCCTCTAACCAGACAATAAAACCTGTAACATCTGAAGCAACTCCCTCTAATCAGACAATAAAACCTGTAACATCTGAAGCAACTCCCTCTAATCAGACAATAAAACCTGTAACATCTGAAGCAACTCCCTCTAACCAGACAATAAAACCTGTAACATCTGAAGCAACTCCCTCTAATCAGACAATAAAACCTGTAACATCTGAAGCAACTCCCTCTAATCAGACAATAAAACCTGTAACATCTGAAGCAACTCCCTCTAATCAGACAATAAAACCTGTAACATCTGAAGCAACTCCCTCTAATCAGACAATAAAACCTGTAACATCTGAAGCAACTCCCTCTAACCAGACAATAAAAACCTGTAACATCTGAAGCAACTCCCTCTAATCAGAAAATAAAACCTGTAACATATGAAGCAACTCCCTCTAATCAGACAATAAAACCTGTAACATCTGAAGCAACTCCCTCTAATCAGACAATAAAACCTGTAACATCTAAAGCAACTCCCTCTAACCAGACAATAAAAACCTGTAACATCTGAAGCAACTCCCTCTAATCAGACAATAAAACCTGTAACATCTGAAGCAACTCCCTCTAATCAGACAATAAAACCTGTAACATCTGAAGCAACTCCCTCTAATCAGACAATAAAACCTGTAACATCTGAAGCAAATCCCTCTAACCAGACAATAAAAACCTGTAACATCTGAAGCAACTCCCTCTAATCAGACAATAAAACCTGTAACATCTGAAGCAACTCCCTCTAATCAGACAATAAAACCTGTAACATCTGAAGCAACCCCCTCTAACCCAGACAATACAACTGTAACATCTGAAGCAACTCCCTCTAACCCAGACAATATTCATGTAACATCTGAAGCAACTCCCTCTAACCCAGACAATGTTCCTGTAACATCTGAAGCAACTCCCTCTAATCAGACAATACAACCTGTAACATCTGAAGCAACTCCCTCTAATCAGACAATAAAACCTGTAACATCTGAAGCAACTCCCTCTAACCAGACAATAAAAACCTGTAACATCTGAAGCAACTCCCTCTAACCAGACAATAAAAACCTGTAACATCTGAAGCAACTCCCTCTAACCAGACAATAAAAACCTGTAACATCTGAAGCAACTCTCTCTAACCAGACGATAAAAACCTGTAACATCTGAAGCAACTCTCTTTAACCAGACAATAAAAACCTGTAACATCTGAAGCAAATCCCTCTAACCAGACAAAAAAAACCTGTAACATCTGAAGCAACTCTCTCTAACCAGACAATAAAAACCTGTAACATCTGAAGCAACTCCCTCTAACCAGACAATAAAAACCTGTAACATCTGAAGCAACTCTCTCTAACCAGACAATAAAAACCTGTAACATCTGAAGCAACCCCCTCTAACCAGGCAATAAAAACCTGTAACATCTGAAGCAACTCCCTCTAACCAGACAATAAAAACCTGTAACATCTGAAGCAACTCTCTCTAACCAGAAAATAAAAACCTGTAACATCTGAAGCAACTCCCACTAACCAGACAATAAAAACCTGTAACATCTGAAGCAACTCCCTCTAACCAGACAATAAAAACCTGTAACATCTGAAGCAACTCTCTCTAACCAGACAATAAAAACCTGTAACATCTGAAGCAACTCCCTCTAACCAGACAATAAAAACCTGTAACATATGAAGCAACTCTCTCTAACCAGACAATAAAAACCTGTAACATCTGAAGCAACCCCCTCTATCCAGACAATATTCATGTAACATCTGAAGCAACTCTCTCTAACCAGACAATAAAAACCTGTAACATCTGAAGCAACTCTCTCTAACCAGACAATAAAAACCTGTAACATCTGAAGCAACTCCCTCTAACCAGACAATAAAAACCTGTAACATCTGAAGCAACTCCCTCTAACCAGACAATAAAAACCTGTAACATCTGAAGAAACTCCCTCTAACCAGACAATAAAAACATGTAACATCTGAAGCAACTCCCTCTAACCAGACAATAAAAACCTGTAACATCTGAAGCAACTCTCTCTAACCAGACAATAAAAACCTGTAACATCTGAAGCAACTCCCTCTAACCAGACATTAAAAACCTGTAACATCTGAAGCAACTCCCTCTAACCAGACAATAAAAACCTGTAACATCTGAAGAAACTCCCTCTAACCAGACAATAAAAACCTGTAACATCTGAAGCAACTCCCTCTAACCAGACAATAAAAACCTGTAACATCTGAAGCAACTCTCTCTAATCAGACAATAAAAACCTGTAACATCTGAAGCAACTCTCTCTAACCAGACAATAAAAACCTGTAACATCTGAAGCAACTCCCTCTAACCAGACATTAAAAACCTGTAAAATCTGAAGCAACTCCCTCTAACCAGACAATAAAAACCTGTAACATCTGAAGCAACTCTCTCTAACAAGACAATAAAAACATGTAACATCTGAAGCAACTCCCTCTAATCAGACAATAAAAACCTGTAACATCTGAAGCAACTCCCTCTAATCAGAAAATAAAACCTGTAACATCTGAAGCAACTCCCTCTAACCAGACAATAAAAACCTGTAACATCTGAAGGAACTCCCTCTAATCAGACAATAAAACCTGTAACATCTGAAGCAACTCCCTCTAATCAGACAATAAAAACCTGTAACATCTGAAGCAACTCCCTCTAATCAGACAATAAAACCTGTAACATCTGAAGCAACTCCCTCTAATCAGACAATAAAACCTGTAACATCTGAAGCAACTCCCTCTAATCAGACAATAAAACCTGTAACATCTGAAGCGACTCCCTCTAATCAGACAATACAACCTGTAACATCTGAAGCAACTCCCTCTAATCAGACAATATTCATGTAACATCTGAAGCAACTCCCTCTAACCAGACAATAAAACCTGTAACATCTGAAGCAACTCCCTCTAATCACACAATAAAACCTGTAACATCTGAAGCAACTCCCTCTAATCAGACAATATTCATGTAACATCTGAAGCAACTCCCTCTAACCAGACAATAAAACCTGTAACATCTGAAGCAATTCCCTCTAATCAGACAATAAAACCTGTAACATCTGAAGCAACTCCCTCTAATCAGACAATAAAACCTGTAACATCTGAAGCAACTCCCTCTAACCAGACAATAAAACCTGTAACATCTGAAGCAACTCCCTCTAATCAGACAATAAAACCTGTAACATCTGAAGCAACTCCCTCTAATCAGACAATAAAACCTGTAACATCTGAAGCAACTCCCTCTAATCAGACAATATTCATGTAACATCTGAAGCAACTCCCTCTAACCAGACAATAAAACCTGTAACATCTGAAGCAACTCCCTCTAATCAGACAATAAAACCTGTAACATCTGAAGCAACTCCCTCTAATCAGACAATATTCATGTAACATCTGAAGCAACTCCCTCTAACCAGACAATAAAACCTGTAACATCTGAAGCAACTCCCTCTAATCAGACAATAAAACCTGTAACATCTGAAGCAACTCCCTCTAATCAGACAATAAAACCTGTAACATCTGAAGTAACTCCCTCTAACCAGACAATAAAACCTGTAACATCTGAAGCAACTCCCTCTAATCAGACAATAAAACCTGTAAAATCTGAAGCAACTCCCTCTAATCAGACAATAAAACCTGTAACATCTGAAGCAACTCCCTCTAATCAGACAATAAAACCTGTAACATCTGAAGCAACTCCCTCTAATCAGACAATAAAACCTGTAACATCTGAAGCAACTCCCTCTAACCAGACAATAAAAACCTGTAACATCTGAAGCAACTCCCTCTATTCAGAAAATAAAACCTGTAACATATGAAGCAACTCCCTCTAACCAAACAATAAAAACCTGTAACATCTGAAGCAACTCCCTCTAATCAGACAATAAAACCTGTAACATCTGAAGAAACTCCCTCTAATCAGACAATAAAACCTGTAACATCTGAAGCAACTCTCTCTAATCAGACAATATTCATGTAACATCTGAAGCAACTCCCTCTAACCAGACAATAAAACCTGTAACATCTGAAGCAACTCCCTCTAACCAGACAATAAAAACCTGTAACATCTGAAGCAACTCCCTCTAATCAGACAATAAAACCTGTAACATCTGAAGCAACTCCCTCTAATCAGACAATAAAACCTGTAACATCTGAAGCAACTCCCTCTAATCAGACAATAAAAACCTGTAACATCTGAAGCAACCACCTCTAACCAGACAATAAAAACCTGTAACATCTGAAGCAACCCCCTCTAACCAGACAATAAAAACCTGTAACATCTGAAGCAACTCCCTCTAATCAGACAATAAAACCTGTAACATCTGAAGCAACTCCCTCTAATCAGACAATAAAACCTGTAACATCTGAAGCAAACCCTCTAACCCAGACAATACAACTGTAACATCTGAAGCAACTCCCTCTAACCCAGACAATATTCATGTAACATCTGAAGAAACTCCCTCTAACCCAGACAATGTTCCTGTAACATCTGAAGCAACTCCCTCTAATCAGACAATAAAACATGTAACATCTGAAGCAACTCCCTCTAATCAGACAATAAAACCTGTAACATCTGAAGCAACTCCCTCTAACCAGACAATAAAAACCTGTAACATCTGAAGCAACTCCCTCTAACCAGACAATAAAAACCTGTATCATCTGAGGCAACTCCCTCTAACCAGACAATAAAAACCTGTAACATCTGAAGCAACTCTCTCTAACCAGACAATAAAAACCTGTAACATCTGAAGCAACCCCCTCTATCCAGACAATATTCATGTAACATCTGAAGCAACTCTCTCTAACCAGACAATAAAAACCTGTAACATCTGAAGCAACTCTCTCTAACCAGACAATAAAAACCTGTAACATCTGAAGCAATTCCCTCTAACCAGACAATAAAAACCTGTAACATCTGAAGCAACTCCCTCTAACCAGACAATAAAAACCTGTAACATCTGAAGAAACTCCCTCTAACCAGACAATAAAAACCTGTAACATCTGAAGCAACTCCCTCTAACCAGACAATAAAAACCTGTAACATCTGAAGCAACACTCTCTAACCAGACAATAAAAACCTGTAACATCTGAAGCAACTCCCTCTAACCAGACATTAAAAACCTGTAACATCTGAAGCAACTCCCTCTAACCAGACAATAAAAACCTGTAACATCTGAAGAAACTCCCTCTAACCAGACAATAAAAACCTGTAACATCTGAAGCAACTCCCTCTAACCAGACAATAAAAACCTGTAACATCTGAAGCAACTCTCTCTAACCAGACAATAAAAACCTGTAACATCTGAAGCAACTCTCTCTAACCAGACAATAAAAACATGTAACATCTGAAGAAACTCCTTCTAACCAGACATTAAAAACCTGTAACATCTGAAGCAACTCCCTCTAACCAGACAATAAAAACCTGTAACATCTGAAGCAACTCTCTCTAACCAGACAATAAAAACCTGTAACATCTGAAGCAACTCCCTCTAATCAGACAATAAAAACCTGTAACATCTGAAGCAACTCCCTCTAATCAGAAAATAAAACCTGTAACATCTGAAGCAACTCCCTCTAACCAGACAATAAAAACCTGTAACATCTGAAGCAACTCCCTCTAATCAGACAATAAAACCTGTAACATCTGAAGCAACTCCCTCTAATCAGACAATAAAAACCTGTAACATCTGAAGCAACTCCCTCTAATCAGACAATAAAACCGGTAACATCTGAAGCAACTCCCTCTAATCAGACAATAAAACCTGTAACATCTGAAGCAACTCCCTCTAATCAGACAATATTCATGTAACATCTGAAGCAACTCCCTCTAACCAGACAATAAAACCTGTAACATCTGAAGCAACTCCCTCTAATCAGACAATAAAACCTGTAACATCTGAAGCAACTCCCTCTAATCAGACAATATTCATGTAACATCTGAAGCAACTCCCTCTAACCAGACAATAAAACCTGTAACATCTGAAGCAACTCCCTCTAATCAGACAATAAAACCTGTAACATCTGAAGCAACTCCCTCTAACCAGACAATAAAAACCTGTAACATCTGAAGCAACTCCCTCTAACCAGACAATAAAAACCTGTAACATCTGAAGCAACTCCCTCTAACCAGACAATAAAAACCTGTAACATCTGAAGCAACTCTCTCTAACCAGACAATAAAAACCTGTAACATCTGAAACAACCCCCTCTATCCAGACAAAATTCATGTAACATCTGAAGCAACTCTCTCTAACCAGACAATAAAAACCTGTAACATCTGAAGCAACTCTCTCTAACCAGACAATAAAAACCTGTAACATCTGAAGCAATTCCCTCTAACCAGACAATAAAAACCTGTAACATCTGAAGCAACTCCCTCTAACCAGACAATAAAAACCTGTAACATCTGAGGAAACTCCCTCTAACCAGACAATAAAAACCTGTAACATCTGAAGCAACTCCCTCTAACCAAACAATAAAAACCTGTAACATCTGAAGCAACTCTCTCTAACCAGACAATAAAAACCTGTAACATCTGAAGCAACTCCCTCTAACCAGACATTAAAAACCTGTAACATCTGAAGCAACTCCCTCTAACCAGACAATAAAAACCTGTAACATCTGAAGAAACTCCCTCTAACCAGACAATAAAAACCTGTAACATCTGAAGCAACTCCCTCTAACCAGACAATAAAAACCTGTAACATCTGAAGCAACTCTCTCTAACCAGACAATAAAAACCTGTAACATCTGAAGCAACTCTCTCTAACCAGACAATAAAAACCTGTAACATCTGAAGAAACTCCCTCTAACCAGACATTAAAAACCTGTAACATCTGAAGCAACTCCCTCTAACCAGACAATAAAAACCTGTAACATCTGAAGCAACTCTCTCTAACCAGACAATAAAAACCTGTAACATCTGAAGCAACTCCCTCTAATCAGACAATAAAAACCTGTAACATCTGAAGCAACTCCCTCTAATCAGAAAATAAAACCTGTAACATCTGAAGCAACTCCCTCTAACCAGACAATAAAAACCTGTAACATCTGAAGCAACTCCCTCTAATCAGACAATAAAACCTGTAACATCTGAAGCAACTCCCTCTAATCAGACAATAAAAACCTGTAACATCTGAAGCAACTCCCTCTAATCAGACAATAAAACCGGTAACATCTGAAGCAACTCCCTCTAATCAGACAATAAAACCTGTAACATCTGAAGCAACTCCCTCTAATCAGACAATATTCATGTAACATCTGAAGCAACTCCCTCTAACCAGACAATAAAACCTGTAACATCTGAAGCAACTCCCTCTAATCAGACAATAAAACCTGTAACATCTGAAGCAACTCCCTCTAATCAGACAATATTCATGTAACATCTGAAGCAACTCCCTCTAACCAGACAATAAAACCTGTAACATCTGAAGCAACTCCCTCTAATCAGACAATAAAACCTGTAACATCTGAAGCAACTCCCTCTAACCAGACAATAAAAACCTGTAACATCTGAAGCAACTCTCTCTAACCAGACAATAAAAACCTGTAACATCTGAAGCAACTCTCTCTAACCAGACAATAAAAACCTGTAACATCTGAAGAAACTCCCTCTAACCAGACATTAAAAACCTGTAACATCTGAAGCAACTCCCTCTAACCAGACAATAAAAACCTGTAACATCTGAAGCAACTCTCTCTAACCAGACAATAAAAACCTGTAACATCTGAAGCAACTCCCTCTAATCAGACAATAAAAACCTGTAACATCTGAAGCAACTCCCTCTAATCAGAAAATAAAACCTGTAACATCTGAAGCAACTCCCTCTAACCAGACAATAAAAACCTGTAACATCTGAAGCAACTCCCTCTAATCAGACAATAAAACCTGTAACATCTGAAGCAACTCCCTCTAATCAGACAATAAAAACCTGTAACATCTTAAGCAACTCCCTCTAATCAGACAATAAAACCGGTAACATCTGAAGCAACTCCCTCTAATCAGACAATAAAACCTGTAACATCTGAAGCAACTCCCTCTAATCAGACAATAAAACCTGTAACATCTGAAGCAACTCCCTCTAATCAGACAATATTCATGTAACATCTGAAGCAACTCCCTCTAACCAGACAATAAAACCTGTAACATCTGAAGCAACTCCCTCTAATCAGACAATAAAACCTGTAACATCTGAAGCAACTCCCTCTAATCAGACAATATTCATGCAACATCTGAAGCAACTCCCTCTAACCAGACAATAAAACCTGTAACATCTGAAGCAACTCCCTCTAATCAGACAATAAAACCTGTAACATCTGAAGCAACTCCCTCTAATCAGACAATAAAACCTGTAACATCTGAAGCAACTCCCTCTAATCAGACAATAAAACCTGTAACATCTGAAGCAACTCCCTCTAACCAGACAATAAAACCTGTAACATCTGAAGCAACTCCCTCTAATCAGACAATAAAACCTGTAACATCTGAAGCAACTCCCTCTAATCAGACAATAAAACCTGTAACATCTGAAGCAACTCCCTCTAATCAGACAATAAAACCTGTAACATCTGAAGCAACTCCCTCTAATCAGACAATAAAACCTGTAACATCTGAAGCAACTCCCTCTAACCAGACAATAAAAACCTGTAACATCTGAAGCAACTCCCTCTAATCAGAAAATAAAACCTGTAACATATGAAGCAACTCCCTCTAATCAGACAATAAAACCTGTAACATCTGAAGCAACTCCCTCTAATCAGACAATAAAAACCTGTAACATCTGAAGCAACTCCCTCTAATCAGACAATAAAACCGGTAACATCTGAAGCAACTCCCTCTAATCAGACAATAAAACCTGTAACATCTGAAGCAACTCCCTCTAATCAGACAATAAAACCTGTAACATCTGAAGCAACTCCCTCTAATCAGACAATATTCATGTAACATCTGAAGCAACTCCCTCTAACCAGACAATAAAACCTGTAACATCTGAAGCAATTCCCTCTAATCAGACAATAAAACCTGTAACATCTGAAGCAACTCCCTCTAATCAGACAATATTCATGCAACATCTGAAGCAACTCCCTCTAACCAGACAATAAAACCTGTAACATCTGAAGCAACTCCCTCTAATCAGACAATAAAACCTGTAACATCTGAAGCAACTCCCTCTAATCAGAAAATAAAACCTGTAACATCTGAAGCAACTCCCTCTAATCAGACAATAAAACCTGTAACATCTGAAGCAACTCCCTCTAACCAGACAATAAAACCTGTAACATCTGAAGCAACTCCCTCTAATCAGACAATAAAACCTGTAACATCTGAAGCAACTCCCTCTAATCAGACAATAAAACCTGTAACATCTGAAGCAACTCCCTCTAACCAGACAATAAAAACCTGTAACATCTGAAGCAACTCCCTCTAACCAGACAATGAAAACCTGTAACATCTGAAGCAACTCCCTCTAACCAGACAATAAAAACCTGTAACATCTGAAGCAACTCCCTCTAACCAGACAATAAAAACCTGTAACATCTGAAGCAACTCCCTCTAACCAGACAATAAAAACCTGTAACATCTGAAGCAACTACCTCTAACCAGACAATAAAAACCTGTAACATCTGAAGCAACTCTCTCTAACCAGACAATAAAAACCTGTAACATCTGAAGCAACCCCCTCTAACCAGACAATAAAAACCTGTAACATCTGAAGCAACTCCCTCTAACCAGACAATAAAAACCTGTAACATCTGAAGCAACTCTCTCTAACCAGACAATAAAAACCTGTAACATCTGAAGCAACTCCCTCTAACCAGACAATAAAAACCTGTAACATCTGAAGAAACTCCCTCTAACCAGACAATAAAAACCTGTAACATCTGAAGCAACTCTCTCTAACCAGACAATAAAAACCTGTAACATCTGAAGCAACTCCCTCTAATCAGACAATAAAAACCTGTAACATCTGAAGCAACTCTCTCTAACCAGACAATAAAAACCTGTAACATCTGAAGCAACCCCCTCTATCCAGACAATATTCATGTAACATCTGAAGCAACTCTCTCTAACCAGACAATAAAAACCTGTAACATCTGAAGCAACTCTCTCTAACCAGACAATAAAAACCTGTAACATCTGAAGCAACTCCCTCTAACCAGACAATAAAAACCTGTAACATCTGAAGCAACTCCCTCTAACCAGACAATAAAAACCTGTAACATCTGAAGAAACTCTCTCTAACCAGACAATAAAAACCTGTAACATCTGAAGCAACTCCCTCTAACCAGACAATAAAAACCTGTAACATCTGAAGCAACTCCCTCTAACCAGACAATAAAAACCTGTAACATCTGAAGAAACTCCCTCTAACCAGACAATAAAAACCTGTAACATCTAAAGCAACTCGCTCTAACCAGACAATAAAAACCTGTAACATCTGAAGCAACTCTCTCTAACCAGACAATAAAAACCTGTAACATCTGAAGCAACCCCCTCTATCCAGACAATATTCATGTAACATCTGAAGCAACTCTCTCTAACCAGACAATAAAAACCTGTAACATCTGAAGCAACTCTCTCTAACCAGACAATAAAAACCTGTAACATCTGAAGCAACTCCCTCTAACCAGACAATAAAAACCTATAACATATGAAGCAACTCTCTCTAACCAGACAATAAAAACCTGTAACATCTGAAGCAACTCCCTCTAACCAGACAATAAAAACCTGTAATATCTGAAGCAACTCCCTCTAACCAGACAATAAAAACCTGTAACATCTGAAGCAACTCCCTCTAACCAGACAATAAAAACCTGTAACATCTGAAGCAACATTCTCTAACCAGACAATAAAAACCTGTAACATCTGAAGCAACCCCCTCTAACCAGACAATATTCATGTAACATCTGAAGCAACTCTCTCTAACCAGACAATAAAAACCTGTAACATCTGAAGCAACTCTCTCTAACCAGACAATAAAAACCTGTAACATCTGAAGCAACTCCCTCTAACCAGACAATAAAAACCTGTAACATCTGAAGCAACTCCCTCTAACCAGACAATAAAAACCTGTAACATCTGAAGAAACTCCCTCTAACCAGACAATAAAAACCTGTAACATCTAAAGCAACTCCCTCTAACCAGACAATAAAAACCTGTAACATCTGAAGCAACTCTCTCTAACCAGACAATAAAAACCTGTAACATCTGAAGCAACCCCCTCTATCCAGACAATATTCATGTAACATCTGAAGCAACTCTCTCTAACCAGACAATAAAAACCTGTAACATCTGAAGCAACTCTCTCTAACCAGGCAATAAAAACCTGTAACATCTGAAGCAACTCCCTCTAACCAGACAATAAAAACCTATAACATCTGAAGCAACTCTCTCTAACCAGACAATAAAAACCTGTAACATCTGAAGCAACTCCCTCTAACCAGACAATAAAAACCTGTAACATCTGAAGCAACTCCCTCTAACCAGACAATAAAAACCTGTAACATCTGAAGCAACTCCCTCTAACCAGACAATAAAAACCTGTAACATCTGAAGCAACATTCTCTAACCAGACAATAAAAACCTATAACATCTGAAGCAACCCCCTCTAACCAGACAATATTCATGTAACATCTGAAGCAACTCTCTCTAACCAGACAATAAAAACCTGTAACATCTGAAGCAACTCTCTCTAACCAGACAATAAAAACCTGTAACATCTGAAGCAACTCCCTCTAACCAGACAATAAAAACCTGTAACATCTGAAGCAACTCTCTCTAACCAGACAATAAAAACCTGTAACATCTGAAGCAACTCCCTCTAACCAGACAATAAAAACCTGTAACATCTGAAGCAACTCTCTCTAACCAGACAATAAAAACCTGTAACATCTGAAGCAACTCCCTCTAACCAGACAATTAAAACCTGTAACATCTGAAGCAACTCTCTCTAACCAGACAATAAAAACCTGTAACATCTGAAACAACCCCCTCTATCCAGACAAAATTCATGTAACATCTGAAGCAACTCTCTCTAACCAGACAATAAAAACCTGTAACATCTGAAGCAACTCTCTCTAACCAGACAATAAAAACCTGTAACATCTGAAGCAATTCCCTCTAACCAGACAATAAAAACCTGTAACATCTGAAGCAACTCCCTCTAACCAGACAATAAAAACCTGTAACATCTGAAGAAACTCCCTCTAACCAGACAATAAAAACCTGTAACATCTGAAGCAACTCCCTCTAACCAAACAATAAAAACCTGTAACATCTGAAGCAACTCTCTCTAACCAGACAATAAAAACCTGTAACATCTGAAGCAACTCCCTCTAACCAGACATTAAAAACCTGTAACATCTGAAGCAACTCCCTCTAACCAGACAATAAAAACCTGTAACATCTGAAGAAACTCCCTCTAACCAGACAATAAAAACCTGTAACATCTGAAGCAACTCCCTCTAACCAGACAATAAAAACCTGTAACATCTGAAGCAACTCTCTCTAACCAGACAATAAAAACCTGTAACATCTGAAGAAACTCCCTCTAACCAGACAATAAAAACCTGTAACATCTGAAGCAACTCCCTCTAACCAGACAATAAAAACCTGTAACATCTGAAGCAACTCTCTCTAACCAGACAATAAAAACCTGTAACATCTGAAGCAACTCTCTCTAACCAGACAATAAAAACCTGTAACATCTGAAGAAACTCCCTCTAACCAGACATTAAAAACCTGTAACATCTGAAGCAACTCCCTCTAACCAGACAATAAAAACCTGTAACATCTGAAGCAACTCTCTCTAACCAGACAATAAAAACCTGTAACATCTGAAGCAACTCCCTCTAATCAGACAATAAAAACCTGTAACATCTGAAGCAACTCCCTCTAATCAGAAAATAAAACCTGTAACATCTGAAGCAACTCCCTCTAACCAGACAATAAAAACCTGTAACATCTGAAGCAACTCCCTCTAATCAGACAATAAAACCTGTAACATCTGAAGCAACTCCCTCTAATCAGACAATAAAAACCTGTAACATCTGAAGCAACTCCCTCTAATCAGACAATAAAACCGGTAACATCTGAAGCAACTCCCTCTAATCAGACAATAAAACCTGTAACATCTGAAGCAACTCCCTCTAATCAGACAATATTCATGTAACATCTGAAGCAACTCCCTCTAACCAGACAATAAAACCTGTAACATCTGAAGCAACTCCCTCTAATCAGACAATAAAACCTGTAACATCTGAAGCAACTCCCTCTAATCAGACAATATTCATGTAACATCTGAAGCAACTCCCTCTAACCAGACAATAAAACCTGTAACATCTGAAGCAACTCCCTCTAATCAGACAATAAAACCTGTAACATCTGAAGCAACTCCCTCTAACCAGACAATAAAAACCTGTAACATCTGAAGCAACTCTCTCTAACCAGACAATAAAAACCTGTAACATCTGAAGCAACTCTCTCTAACCAGACAATAAAAACCTGTAACATCTGAAGAAACTCCCTCTAACCAGACATTAAAAACCTGTAACATCTGAAGCAACTCCCTCTAACCAGACAATAAAAACCTGTAACATCTGAAGCAACTCTCTCTAACCAGACAATAAAAACCTGTAACATCTGAAGCAACTCCCTCTAATCAGACAATAAAAACCTGTAACATCTGAAGCAACTCCCTCTAATCAGAAAATAAAACCTGTAACATCTGAAGCAACTCCCTCTAACCAGACAATAAAAACCTGTAACATCTGAAGCAACTCCCTCTAATCAGACAATAAAACCTGTAACATCTGAAGCAACTCCCTCTAATCAGACAATAAAAACCTGTAACATCTTAAGCAACTCCCTCTAATCAGACAATAAAACCGGTAACATCTGAAGCAACTCCCTCTAATCAGACAATAAAACCTGTAACATCTGAAGCAACTCCCTCTAATCAGACAATAAAACCTGTAACATCTGAAGCAACTCCCTCTAATCAGACAATATTCATGTAACATCTGAAGCAACTCCCTCTAACCAGACAATAAAACCTGTAACATCTGAAGCAACTCCCTCTAATCAGACAATAAAACCTGTAACATCTGAAGCAACTCCCTCTAATCAGACAATATTCATGCAACATCTGAAGCAACTCCCTCTAACCAGACAATAAAACCTGTAACATCTGAAGCAACTCCCTCTAATCAGACAATAAAACCTGTAACATCTGAAGCAACTCCCTCTAATCAGACAATAAAACCTGTAACATCTGAAGCAACTCCCTCTAATCAGACAATAAAACCTGTAACATCTGAAGCAACTCCCTCTAACCAGACAATAAAACCTGTAACATCTGAAGCAACTCCCTCTAATCAGACAATAAAACCTGTAACATCTGAAGCAACTCCCTCTAATCAGACAATAAAACCTGTAACATCTGAAGCAACTCCCTCTAATCAGACAATAAAACCTGTAACATCTGAAGCAACTCCCTCTAATCAGACAATAAAACCTGTAACATCTGAAGCAACTCCCTCTAACCAGACAATAAAAACCTGTAACATCTGAAGCAACTCCCTCTAATCAGAAAATAAAACCTGTAACATATGAAGCAACTCCCTCTAATCAGACAATAAAACCTGTAACATCTGAAGCAACTCCCTCTAATCAGACAATAAAAACCTGTAACATCTGAAGCAACTCCCTCTAATCAGACAATAAAACCGGTAACATCTGAAGCAACTCCCTCTAATCAGACAATAAAACCTGTAACATCTGAAGCAACTCCCTCTAATCAGACAATAAAACCTGTAACATCTGAAGCAACTCCCTCTAATCAGACAATATTCATGTAACATCTGAAGCAACTCCCTCTAACCAGACAATAAAACCTGTAACATCTGAAGCAATTCCCTCTAATCAGACAATAAAACCTGTAACATCTGAAGCAACTCCCTCTAATCAGACAATATTCATGCAACATCTGAAGCAACTCCCTCTAACCAGACAATAAAACCTGTAACATCTGAAGCAACTCCCTCTAATCAGACAATAAAACCTGTAACATCTGAAGCAACTCCCTCTAATCAGAAAATAAAACCTGTAACATCTGAAGCAACTCCCTCTAATCAGACAATAAAACCTGTAACATCTGAAGCAACTCCCTCTAACCAGACAATAAAACCTGTAACATCTGAAGCAACTCCCTCTAATCAGACAATAAAACCTGTAACATCTGAAGCAACTCCCTCTAATCAGACAATAAAACCTGTAACATCTGAAGCAACTCCCTCTAACCAGACAATAAAAACCTGTAACATCTGAAGCAACTCCCTCTAACCAGACAATGAAAACCTGTAACATCTGAAGCAACTCCCTCTAACCAGACAATAAAAACCTGTAACATCTGAAGCAACTCCCTCTAACCAGACAATAAAAACCTGTAACATCTGAAGCAACTCCCTCTAACCAGACAATAAAAACCTGTAACATCTGAAGCAACTACCTCTAACCAGACAATAAAAACCTGTAACATCTGAAGCAACTCTCTCTAACCAGACAATAAAAACCTGTAACATCTGAAGCAACCCCCTCTAACCAGACAATAAAAACCTGTAACATCTGAAGCAACTCCCTCTAACCAGACAATAAAAACCTGTAACATCTGAAGCAACTCTCTCTAACCAGACAATAAAAACCTGTAACATCTGAAGCAACTCCCTCTAACCAGACAATAAAAACCTGTAACATCTGAAGAAACTCCCTCTAACCAGACAATAAAAACCTGTAACATCTGAAGCAACTCTCTCTAACCAGACAATAAAAACCTGTAACATCTGAAGCAACTCCCTCTAATCAGACAATAAAAACCTGTAACATCTGAAGCAACTCTCTCTAACCAGACAATAAAAACCTGTAACATCTGAAGCAACCCCCTCTATCCAGACAATATTCATGTAACATCTGAAGCAACTCTCTCTAACCAGACAATAAAAACCTGTAACATCTGAAGCAACTCTCTCTAACCAGACAATAAAAACCTGTAACATCTGAAGCAACTCCCTCTAACCAGACAATAAAAACCTGTAACATCTGAAGCAACTCCCTCTAACCAGACAATAAAAACCTGTAACATCTGAAGAAACTCTCTCTAACCAGACAATAAAAACCTGTAACATCTGAAGCAACTCCCTCTAACCAGACAATAAAAACCTGTAACATCTGAAGCAACTCCCTCTAACCAGACAATAAAAACCTGTAACATCTGAAGAAACTCCCTCTAACCAGACAATAAAAACCTGTAACATCTAAAGCAACTCGCTCTAACCAGACAATAAAAACCTGTAACATCTGAAGCAACTCTCTCTAACCAGACAATAAAAACCTGTAACATCTGAAGCAACCCCCTCTATCCAGACAATATTCATGTAACATCTGAAGCAACTCTCTCTAACCAGACAATAAAAACCTGTAACATCTGAAGCAACTCTCTCTAACCAGACAATAAAAACCTGTAACATCTGAAGCAACTCCCTCTAACCAGACAATAAAAACCTATAACATATGAAGCAACTCTCTCTAACCAGACAATAAAAACCTGTAACATCTGAAGCAACTCCCTCTAACCAGACAATAAAAACCTGTAATATCTGAAGCAACTCCCTCTAACCAGACAATAAAAACCTGTAACATCTGAAGCAACTCCCTCTAACCAGACAATAAAAACCTGTAACATCTGAAGCAACATTCTCTAACCAGACAATAAAAACCTGTAACATCTGAAGCAACCCCCTCTAACCAGACAATATTCATGTAACATCTGAAGCAACTCTCTCTAACCAGACAATAAAAACCTGTAACATCTGAAGCAACTCTCTCTAACCAGACAATAAAAACCTGTAACATCTGAAGCAACTCCCTCTAACCAGACAATAAAAACCTGTAACATCTGAAGCAACTCCCTCTAACCAGACAATAAAAACCTGTAACATCTGAAGAAACTCCCTCTAACCAGACAATAAAAACCTGTAACATCTAAAGCAACTCCCTCTAACCAGACAATAAAAACCTGTAACATCTGAAGCAACTCTCTCTAACCAGACAATAAAAACCTGTAACATCTGAAGCAACCCCCTCTATCCAGACAATATTCATGTAACATCTGAAGCAACTCTCTCTAACCAGACAATAAAAACCTGTAACATCTGAAGCAACTCTCTCTAACCAGGCAATAAAAACCTGTAACATCTGAAGCAACTCCCTCTAACCAGACAATAAAAACCTATAACATCTGAAGCAACTCTCTCTAACCAGACAATAAAAACCTGTAACATCTGAAGCAACTCCCTCTAACCAGACAATAAAAACCTGTAACATCTGAAGCAACTCCCTCTAACCAGACAATAAAAACCTGTAACATCTGAAGCAACTCCCTCTAACCAGACAATAAAAACCTGTAACATCTGAAGCAACATTCTCTAACCAGACAATAAAAACCTATAACATCTGAAGCAACCCCCTCTAACCAGACAATATTCATGTAACATCTGAAGCAACTCTCTCTAACCAGACAATAAAAACCTGTAACATCTGAAGCAACTCTCTCTAACCAGACAATAAAAACCTGTAACATCTGAAGCAACTCCCTCTAACCAGACAATAAAAACCTGTAACATCTGAAGCAACTCTCTCTAACCAGACAATAAAAACCTGTAACATCTGAAGCAACTCCCTCTAACCAGACAATAAAAACCTGTAACATCTGAAGCAACTCTCTCTAACCAGACAATAAAAACCTGTAACATCTGAAGCAACTCCCTCTAACCAGACAATTAAAACCTGTAACATCTGAAGCAACTCTCTCTAACCAGACAATAAAAACCTGTAACATCTGAAACAACCCCCTCTATCCAGACAAAATTCATGTAACATCTGAAGCAACTCTCTCTAACCAGACAATAAAAACCTGTAACATCTGAAGCAACTCTCTCTAACCAGACAATAAAAACCTGTAACATCTGAAGCAATTCCCTCTAACCAGACAATAAAAACCTGTAACATCTGAAGCAACTCCCTCTAACCAGACAATAAAAACCTGTAACATCTGAAGAAACTCCCTCTAACCAGACAATAAAAACCTGTAACATCTGAAGCAACTCCCTCTAACCAAACAATAAAAACCTGTAACATCTGAAGCAACTCTCTCTAACCAGACAATAAAAACCTGTAACATCTGAAGCAACTCCCTCTAACCAGACATTAAAAACCTGTAACATCTGAAGCAACTCCCTCTAACCAGACAATAAAAACCTGTAACATCTGAAGAAACTCCCTCTAACCAGACAATAAAAACCTGTAACATCTGAAGCAACTCCCTCTAACCAGACAATAAAAACCTGTAACATCTGAAGCAACTCTCTCTAACCAGACAATAAAAACCTGTAACATCTGAAGCAACTCTCTCTAACCAGACAATAAAAACCTGTAACATCTGAAGAAACTCCCTCTAACCAGACATTAAAAACCTGTAACATCTGAAGCAACTCCCTCTAACCAGACAATAAAAACCTGTAACATCTGAAGCAACTCTCTCTAACCAGACAATAAAAACCTGTAACATCTGAAGCAACTCCCTCTAATCAGACAATAAAAACCTGTAACATCTGAAGCAACTCCCTCTAATCAGACAATAAAACCTGTAACATCTGAAGCAACTCCCTCTAATCAGACAATATTCATGTAACATCTGAAGCAACTCCCTCTAACCAGACAATAAAACCTGTAACATCTGAAGCAATTCCCTCTAATCAGACAATAAAACCTGTAACATCTGAAGCAACTCCCTCTAATCAGACAATATTCATGCAACATCTGAAGCAACTCCCTCTAACCAGACAATAAAACCTGTAACATCTGAAGCAACTCCCTCTAATCAGACAATAAAACCTGTAACATCTGAAGCAACTCCCTCTAATCAGAAAATAAAACCTGTAACATCTGAAGCAACTCCCTCTAATCAGACAATAAAACCTGTAACATCTGAAGCAACTCCCTCTAACCAGACAATAAAACCTGTAACATCTGAAGCAACTCCCTCTAATCAGACAATAAAACCTGTAACATCTGAAGCAACTCCCTCTAATCAGACAATAAAACCTGTAACATCTGAAGCAACTCCCTCTAACCAGACAATAAAAACCTGTAACATCTGAAGCAACTCCCTCTAACCAGACAATGAAAACCTGTAACATCTGAAGCAACTCCCTCTAACCAGACAATAAAAACCTGTAACATCTGAAGCAACTCCCTCTAACCAGACAATAAAAACCTGTAACATCTGAAGCAACTCCCTCTAACCAGACAATAAAAACCTGTAACATCTGAAGCAACTACCTCTAACCAGACAATAAAAACCTGTAACATCTGAAGCAACTCTCTCTAACCAGACAATAAAAACCTGTAACATCTGAAGCAACCCCCTCTAACCAGACAATAAAAACCTGTAACATCTGAAGCAACTCCCTCTAACCAGACAATAAAAACCTGTAACATCTGAAGCAACTCTCTCTAACCAGACAATAAAAACCTGTAACATCTGAAGCAACTCCCTCTAACCAGACAATAAAAACCTGTAACATCTGAAGAAACTCCCTCTAACCAGACAATAAAAACCTGTAACATCTGAAGCAACTCTCTCTAACCAGACAATAAAAACCTGTAACATCTGAAGCAACTCCCTCTAATCAGACAATAAAAACCTGTAACATCTGAAGCAACTCTCTCTAACCAGACAATAAAAACCTGTAACATCTGAAGCAACCCCCTCTATCCAGACAATATTCATGTAACATCTGAAGCAACTCTCTCTAACCAGACAATAAAAACCTGTAACATCTGAAGCAACTCTCTCTAACCAGACAATAAAAACCTGTAACATCTGAAGCAACTCCCTCTAACCAGACAATAAAAACCTGTAACATCTGAAGCAACTCCCTCTAACCAGACAATAAAAACCTGTAACATCTGAAGAAACTCTCTCTAACCAGACAATAAAAACCTGTAACATCTGAAGCAACTCCCTCTAACCAGACAATAAAAACCTGTAACATCTGAAGCAACTCCCTCTAACCAGACAATAAAAACCTGTAACATCTGAAGAAACTCCCTCTAACCAGACAATAAAAACCTGTAACATCTAAAGCAACTCGCTCTAACCAGACAATAAAAACCTGTAACATCTGAAGCAACTCTCTCTAACCAGACAATAAAAACCTGTAACATCTGAAGCAACCCCCTCTATCCAGACAATATTCATGTAACATCTGAAGCAACTCTCTCTAACCAGACAATAAAAACCTGTAACATCTGAAGCAACTCTCTCTAACCAGACAATAAAAACCTGTAACATCTGAAGCAACTCCCTCTAACCAGACAATAAAAACCTATAACATATGAAGCAACTCTCTCTAACCAGACAATAAAAACCTGTAACATCTGAAGCAACTCCCTCTAACCAGACAATAAAAACCTGTAATATCTGAAGCAACTCCCTCTAACCAGACAATAAAAACCTGTAACATCTGAAGCAACTCCCTCTAACCAGACAATAAAAACCTGTAACATCTGAAGCAACATTCTCTAACCAGACAATAAAAACCTGTAACATCTGAAGCAACCCCCTCTAACCAGACAATATTCATGTAACATCTGAAGCAACTCTCTCTAACCAGACAATAAAAACCTGTAACATCTGAAGCAACTCTCTCTAACCAGACAATAAAAACCTGTAACATCTGAAGCAACTCCCTCTAACCAGACAATAAAAACCTGTAACATCTGAAGCAACTCCCTCTAACCAGACAATAAAAACCTGTAACATCTGAAGAAACTCCCTCTAACCAGACAATAAAAACCTGTAACATCTAAAGCAACTCCCTCTAACCAGACAATAAAAACCTGTAACATCTGAAGCAACTCTCTCTAACCAGACAATAAAAACCTGTAACATCTGAAGCAACCCCCTCTATCCAGACAATATTCATGTAACATCTGAAGCAACTCTCTCTAACCAGACAATAAAAACCTGTAACATCTGAAGCAACTCTCTCTAACCAGGCAATAAAAACCTGTAACATCTGAAGCAACTCCCTCTAACCAGACAATAAAAACCTATAACATCTGAAGCAACTCTCTCTAACCAGACAATTAAAACCTGTAACATCTGAAGCAACTCCCTCTAACCAGACAATAAAAACCTGTAACATCTGAAGCAACTCCCTCTAACCAGACAATAAAAACCTGTAACATCTGAAGCAACTCCCTCTAACCAGACAATAAAAACCTGTAACATCTGAAGCAACATTCTCTAACCAGACAATAAAAACCTATAACATCTGAAGCAACCCCCTCTAACCAGACAATATTCATGTAACATCTGAAGCAACTCTCTCTAACCAGACAATAAAAACCTGTAACATCTGAAGCAACTCTCTCTAACCAGACAATAAAAACCTGTAACATCTGAAGCAACTCCCTCTAACCAGACAATAAAAACCTGTAACATCTGAAGCAACTCTCTCTAACCAGACAATAAAAACCTGTAACATCTGAAGCAACTCCCTCTAACCAGACAATAAAAACCTGTAACATCTGAAGCAACTCTCTCTAACCAGACAATAAAAACCTGTAACATCTGAAGCAACTCCCTCTAACCAGACAATTAAAACCTGTAACATCTGAAGCAACTCTCTCTAACCAGACAATAAAAACCTGTAACATCTGAAACAACCCCCTCTATCCAGACAAAATTCATGTAACATCTGAAGCAACTCTCTCTAACCAGACAATAAAAACCTGTAACATCTGAAGCAACTCTCTCTAACCAGACAATAAAAACCTGTAACATCTGAAGCAATTCCCTCTAACCAGACAATAAAAACCTGTAACATCTGAAGCAACTCCCTCTAACCAGACAATAAAAACCTGTAACATCTGAAGAAACTCCCTCTAACCAGACAATAAAAACCTGTAACATCTGAAGCAACTCCCTCTAACCAAACAATAAAAACCTGTAACATCTGAAGCAACTCTCTCTAACCAGACAATAAAAACCTGTAACATCTGAAGCAACTCCCTCTAACCAGACATTAAAAACCTGTAACATCTGAAGCAACTCCCTCTAACCAGACAATAAAAACCTGTAACATCTGAAGAAACTCCCTCTAACCAGACAATAAAAACCTGTAACATCTGAAGCAACTCCCTCTAACCAGACAATAAAAACCTGTAACATCTGAAGCAACTCTCTCTAACCAGACAATAAAAACCTGTAACATCTGAAGCAACTCTCTCTAACCAGACAATAAAAACCTGTAACATCTGAAGAAACTCCCTCTAACCAGACATTAAAAACCTGTAACATCTGAAGCAACTCCCTCTAACCAGACAATAAAAACCTGTAACATCTGAAGCAACTCTCTCTAACCAGACAATAAAAACCTGTAACATCTGAAGCAACTCCCTCTAATCAGACAATAAAAACCTGTAACATCTGAAGCAACTCCCTCTAATCAGAAAATAAAACCTGTAACATCTGAAGCAACTCCCTCTAACCAGACAATAAAAACCTGTAACATCTGAAGCAACTCCCTCTAATCAGACAATAAAACCTGTAACATCTGAAGCAACTCCCTCTAATCAGACAATAAAAACCTGTAACATCTGAAGCAACTCCCTCTAATCAGACAATAAAACCGGTAACATCTGAAGCAACTCCCTCTAATCAGACAATAAAACCTGTAACATCTGAAGCAACTCCCTCTAATCAGACAATATTCATGTAACATCTGAAGCAACTCCCTCTAACCAGACAATAAAACCTGTAACATCTGAAGCAACTCCCTCTAATCAGACAATAAAACCTGTAACATCTGAAGCAACTCCCTCTAATCAGACAATATTCATGTAACATCTGAAGCAACTCCCTCTAACCAGACAATAAAACCTGTAACATCTGAAGCAACTCCCTCTAATCAGACAATAAAACCTGTAACATCTGAAGCAACTCCCTCTAACCAGACAATAAAAACCTGTAACATCTGAAGCAACTCTCTCTAACCAGACAATAAAAACCTGTAACATCTGAAGCAACTCTCTCTAACCAGACAATAAAAACCTGTAACATCTGAAGAAACTCCCTCTAACCAGACATTAAAAACCTGTAACATCTGAAGCAACTCCCTCTAACCAGACAATAAAAACCTGTAACATCTGAAGCAACTCTCTCTAACCAGACAATAAAAACCTGTAACATCTGAAGCAACTCCCTCTAATCAGACAATAAAAACCTGTAACATCTGAAGCAACTCCCTCTAATCAGAAAATAAAACCTGTAACATCTGAAGCAACTCCCTCTAACCAGACAATAAAAACCTGTAACATCTGAAGCAACTCCCTCTAATCAGACAATAAAACCTGTAACATCTGAAGCAACTCCCTCTAATCAGACAATAAAAACCTGTAACATCTTAAGCAACTCCCTCTAATCAGACAATAAAACCGGTAACATCTGAAGCAACTCCCTCTAATCAGACAATAAAACCTGTAACATCTGAAGCAACTCCCTCTAATCAGACAATAAAACCTGTAACATCTGAAGCAACTCCCTCTAATCAGACAATATTCATGTAACATCTGAAGCAACTCCCTCTAACCAGACAATAAAACCTGTAACATCTGAAGCAACTCCCTCTAATCAGACAATAAAACCTGTAACATCTGAAGCAACTCCCTCTAATCAGACAATATTCATGCAACATCTGAAGCAACTCCCTCTAACCAGACAATAAAACCTGTAACATCTGAAGCAACTCCCTCTAATCAGACAATAAAACCTGTAACATCTGAAGCAACTCCCTCTAATCAGACAATAAAACCTGTAACATCTGAAGCAACTCCCTCTAATCAGACAATAAAACCTGTAACATCTGAAGCAACTCCCTCTAACCAGACAATAAAACCTGTAACATCTGAAGCAACTCCCTCTAATCAGACAATAAAACCTGTAACATCTGAAGCAACTCCCTCTAATCAGACAATAAAACCTGTAACATCTGAAGCAACTCCCTCTAATCAGACAATAAAACCTGTAACATCTGAAGCAACTCCCTCTAATCAGACAATAAAACCTGTAACATCTGAAGCAACTCCCTCTAACCAGACAATAAAAACCTGTAACATCTGAAGCAACTCCCTCTAATCAGAAAATAAAACCTGTAACATATGAAGCAACTCCCTCTAATCAGACAATAAAACCTGTAACATCTGAAGCAACTCCCTCTAATCAGACAATAAAAACCTGTAACATCTGAAGCAACTCCCTCTAATCAGACAATAAAACCGGTAACATCTGAAGCAACTCCCTCTAATCAGACAATAAAACCTGTAACATCTGAAGCAACTCCCTCTAATCAGACAATAAAACCTGTAACATCTGAAGCAACTCCCTCTAATCAGACAATATTCATGTAACATCTGAAGCAACTCCCTCTAACCAGACAATAAAACCTGTAACATCTGAAGCAATTCCCTCTAATCAGACAATAAAACCTGTAACATCTGAAGCAACTCCCTCTAATCAGACAATATTCATGCAACATCTGAAGCAACTCCCTCTAACCAGACAATAAAACCTGTAACATCTGAAGCAACTCCCTCTAATCAGACAATAAAACCTGTAACATCTGAAGCAACTCCCTCTAATCAGAAAATAAAACCTGTAACATCTGAAGCAACTCCCTCTAATCAGACAATAAAACCTGTAACATCTGAAGCAACTCCCTCTAACCAGACAATAAAACCTGTAACATCTGAAGCAACTCCCTCTAATCAGACAATAAAACCTGTAACATCTGAAGCAACTCCCTCTAATCAGACAATAAAACCTGTAACATCTGAAGCAACTCCCTCTAACCAGACAATAAAAACCTGTAACATCTGAAGCAACTCCCTCTAACCAGACAATGAAAACCTGTAACATCTGAAGCAACTCCCTCTAACCAGACAATAAAAACCTGTAACATCTGAAGCAACTCCCTCTAACCAGACAATAAAAACCTGTAACATCTGAAGCAACTCCCTCTAACCAGACAATAAAAACCTGTAACATCTGAAGCAACTACCTCTAACCAGACAATAAAAACCTGTAACATCTGAAGCAACTCTCTCTAACCAGACAATAAAAACCTGTAACATCTGAAGCAACCCCCTCTAACCAGACAATAAAAACCTGTAACATCTGAAGCAACTCCCTCTAACCAGACAATAAAAACCTGTAACATCTGAAGCAACTCTCTCTAACCAGACAATAAAAACCTGTAACATCTGAAGCAACTCCCTCTAACCAGACAATAAAAACCTGTAACATCTGAAGAAACTCCCTCTAACCAGACAATAAAAACCTGTAACATCTGAAGCAACTCTCTCTAACCAGACAATAAAAACCTGTAACATCTGAAGCAACTCCCTCTAATCAGACAATAAAAACCTGTAACATCTGAAGCAACTCTCTCTAACCAGACAATAAAAACCTGTAACATCTGAAGCAACCCCCTCTATCCAGACAATATTCATGTAACATCTGAAGCAACTCTCTCTAACCAGACAATAAAAACCTGTAACATCTGAAGCAACTCTCTCTAACCAGACAATAAAAACCTGTAACATCTGAAGCAACTCCCTCTAACCAGACAATAAAAACCTGTAACATCTGAAGCAACTCCCTCTAACCAGACAATAAAAACCTGTAACATCTGAAGAAACTCTCTCTAACCAGACAATAAAAACCTGTAACATCTGAAGCAACTCCCTCTAACCAGACAATAAAAACCTGTAACATCTGAAGCAACTCCCTCTAACCAGACAATAAAAACCTGTAACATCTGAAGAAACTCCCTCTAACCAGACAATAAAAACCTGTAACATCTAAAGCAACTCGCTCTAACCAGACAATAAAAACCTGTAACATCTGAAGCAACTCTCTCTAACCAGACAATAAAAACCTGTAACATCTGAAGCAACCCCCTCTATCCAGACAATATTCATGTAACATCTGAAGCAACTCTCTCTAACCAGACAATAAAAACCTGTAACATCTGAAGCAACTCTCTCTAACCAGACAATAAAAACCTGTAACATCTGAAGCAACTCCCTCTAACCAGACAATAAAAACCTATAACATATGAAGCAACTCTCTCTAACCAGACAATAAAAACCTGTAACATCTGAAGCAACTCCCTCTAACCAGACAATAAAAACCTGTAATATCTGAAGCAACTCCCTCTAACCAGACAATAAAAACCTGTAACATCTGAAGCAACTCCCTCTAACCAGACAATAAAAACCTGTAACATCTGAAGCAACATTCTCTAACCAGACAATAAAAACCTGTAACATCTGAAGCAACCCCCTCTAACCAGACAATATTCATGTAACATCTGAAGCAACTCTCTCTAACCAGACAATAAAAACCTGTAACATCTGAAGCAACTCTCTCTAACCAGACAATAAAAACCTGTAACATCTGAAGCAACTCCCTCTAACCAGACAATAAAAACCTGTAACATCTGAAGCAACTCCCTCTAACCAGACAATAAAAACCTGTAACATCTGAAGAAACTCCCTCTAACCAGACAATAAAAACCTGTAACATCTAAAGCAACTCCCTCTAACCAGACAATAAAAACCTGTAACATCTGAAGCAACTCTCTCTAACCAGACAATAAAAACCTGTAACATCTGAAGCAACCCCCTCTATCCAGACAATATTCATGTAACATCTGAAGCAACTCTCTCTAACCAGACAATAAAAACCTGTAACATCTGAAGCAACTCTCTCTAACCAGGCAATAAAAACCTGTAACATCTGAAGCAACTCCCTCTAACCAGACAATAAAAACCTATAACATCTGAAGCAACTCTCTCTAACCAGACAATTAAAACCTGTAACATCTGAAGCAACTCCCTCTAACCAGACAATAAAAACCTGTAACATCTGAAGCAACTCCCTCTAACCAGACAATAAAAACCTGTAACATCTGAAGCAACTCCCTCTAACCAGACAATAAAAACCTGTAACATCTGAAGCAACATTCTCTAACCAGACAATAAAAACCTATAACATCTGAAGCAACCCCCTCTAACCAGACAATATTCATGTAACATCTGAAGCAACTCTCTCTAACCAGACAATAAAAACCTGTAACATCTGAAGCAACTCTCTCTAACCAGACAATAAAAACCTGTAACATCTGAAGCAACTCCCTCTAACCAGACAATAAAAACCTGTAACATCTGAAGCAACTCTCTCTAACCAGACAATAAAAACCTGTAACATCTGAAGCAACTCCCTCTAACCAGACAATAAAAACCTGTAACATCTGAAGCAACTCTCTCTAACCAGACAATAAAAACCTGTAACATCTGAAGCAACTCCCTCTAACCAGACAATTAAAACCTGTAACATCTGAAGCAACTCTCTCTAACCAGACAATAAAAACCTGTAACATCTGAAGCAACTCCCTCTAATCAGACGATATTCCTGTAACATCTGAAGCAACTCCCTCTAACCAGACAATATTGCAGTAACATCTGAAGCAACTACCTCTAATCAGACGATAAAACCTGTAACATCTGAAGCAACTCCCTCTAACCAGACAATAAAACCTGTAACATCTGAAGCAACTCCCTCTAACCAGACAATAAAAACCTGTAACATCTGAAGCAACTCCCTCTAATCAGACGATATTCCTGTAACATCTGAAGCAACTCCCTCTAACCAGACAATAAAACCTGTAACATCTGAAGCAACTCCCTCTAATCAGACAATATTCCTGTAACATTTGAAGCAACTCCCTCTAATCAGACAATAAAACCTGTAACATCTGAAGCAACTCCCTCTAATCAGACGATATTCCTGTAACATCTGAAGCAACTCCCTCTAATCACACGATATTCCTGTAACATCTGAAGCAACTCCCTCTAATCAGACGATATTCCTGTAACATCTGAAGCAACTCCCTCTAACCAGACAATAAAACCTGTAACATCTGAAGCAACTCCCTCTAATCAGACGATATTCCTGTAACATCTGAAGCAACTCCCTCTAACCAGACAATAAAACCTGTAACATCTGAAACAACTCCCTCTAATCAGACGATATTCCTGTAACATCTGAAGCAACTCCCTCTAATCAGACGATATTCCTGTAACATCTGAAGCAACTCCCTCTAATCAGACGATATTCCTGTAACATCTGAAGCATCTCGCTCTAATCAGACAATAAAACCTGTAACATCTGAAGCAACTCCCTCTAACCAGACAATAAAACCTGTAACATCTGAAGCAACTCCCTCTAATCAGACAATAAAACCTGTAACATCTGAAGCAACTCCCTCTAATCAGACAATAAAACCTGTAACATCTGAAGCAACTCCCTCTAACCAGACAATAAAACCTGTAACATCTGAAGCAACTCCCTCTAATCAGACAATAAAACCTGTAACATCTGAAGCAACTCCCTCTAATCAGACAATAAAACCTGTAACATCTGAAGCAACTCCCTCTAATCAGACAATAAAACCTGTAACATCTGAAGCAACTCCCTCTAATCAGACAATAAAACCTGTAACATCTGAAGCAACTCCCTCTAACCAGACAATAAAAACCTGTAACATCTGAAGCAACTCCCTCTAATCAGAAAATAAAACCTGTAACATATGAAGCAACTCCCTCTAATCAGACAATAAAACCTGTAACATCTGAAGCAACTCCCTCTAATCAGACAATAAAACCTGTAACATCTGAAGCAACTCCCTCTAACCAGACAATAAAAACCTGTAACATCTGAAGCAACTCCCTCTAATCAGACAATAAAACCTGTAACATCTGAAGCAACTCCCTCTAATCAGACAATAAAACCTGTAACATCTGAAGCAACTCCCTCTAACCAGACAATAAAAACCTGTAACATCTGAAGCAACTCCCTCTAATCAGACAATAAAACCTGTAACATCTGAAGCAACTCCCTCTAATCAGAAAATAAAACCTGTAACATCTGAAGCAACTCCCTCTAACCAGACAATAAAAACCTGTAACATCTGAAGCAACCCCCTCTAACCAGACAATAAAAACCTGTAACATCTGAAGCAACCCCCTCTAACCAGACAATAAAAACCTGTAACATCTGAAGCAACTCCCTCTAATCAGACAATAAAACCTGTAACATCTGAAGCAACTCCCTCTAATCAGACAATAA
Source organism: Bathymodiolus brooksi (assembly GCA_963680875.1). Taxonomy (NCBI): domain Eukaryota; kingdom Metazoa; phylum Mollusca; class Bivalvia; order Mytilida; family Modiolidae; genus Bathymodiolus; species Bathymodiolus brooksi. Next base: position 36,606,391 of record OY804575.1, read on the forward strand.
AACCTGTAACATCTGAAGCAACCCCCTCTAACCCAGACAATACAACTGTAACATCTGAAGCAACTCCCTCTAACCCAGACAATATTCATGTAACATCTGAAGCAACTCCCTCTAACCCAGACAATGTTCCTGTAACATCTGAAGCAACTCCCTCTAATCAGACAATAAAACCTGTAACATCTGAAGCAACTCCCTCTAATCAGACAATAAAACCTGTAACATCTGAAGCAACTCCCTCTAACCAGACAATAAAAACCTGTAACATCTGAAGCAACTCCCTCTAACCAGACAATGAAAACCTGTAACATCTGAAGCAACTCCCTATAACCAGACAATAAAAACCTGTAACATCTGAAGCAACTCCCTCTAACCAGACAATAAAAACATGTAACATCTGAAGCAACTCCCTCTAACCAGACAATAAAAACCTGTAACATCTGAAGCAACTCTCTTTAACCAGACAATAAAAACCTGTAACATCTGAAGCAACTCCCTCTAACCAGACAAAAAAAACCTGTAACATCTGAAGCAACTCTCTCTAACCAGACAATAAAAACCTGTAACATCTGAAGCAACTACCTCTAACCAGACAATAAAAACCTGTAACATCTGAAGCAACTCTCTCTAACCAGACAATAAAAACCTGTAACATCTGAAGCAACCCCTTCTAACCAGACGATAAAAACCTGTAACATCTGAAGCAACTCCCTCTAACCAGACAATAAAAACCTGTAACATCTGAAGCAACTCCCTCTAACCAGACAATAAAAACCTGTAACATCTGAAGCAACTCCCTCTAACCAGACAATAAAAACCTGTAACATCTGAAGAAACTCCCTCTAACCAGACAATAAAAACCTGTAACATCTGAAGCAACTCTCTCTAACCAGACAATAAAAACCTGTAACATCTGAAGCAACTCCCTCTAACCAGACAATAAAAACCTGTAACATCTGAAGCAACTCTCTCTAACCAGACAATAAAAACCTGTAACATCTGAAGCAACCCCCTCTATCCAGACAATATTCATGTAACATCTGAAGCAACTCTCTCTAACCAGACAATAAAAACCTGTAACATCTGAAGCAACCCCCTCTATCCAGACAATATTCATGTAACATCTGAAGCAACTCTCTCTAACCAGACAATAAAAACCTGTAACATCTGAAGCAACTCTCTCTAACCAGACAATAAAAACCTGTAACATCTGAAGCAACTCCCTCTAACCAGACAATAAAAACCTGTAACATCGGAAGCAACTCCCTCTAACCAGACAATAAAAACCTGTAACATCTGAAGAAACTCCCTCTAACCAGACAATAAAAACCTGTAACATCTAAAGCAACTCCCTCTAACAAGACAATAAAAACCTGTAACATCTGAAGCAACTCTCTCTAACCAGACAATAAAAACCTGTAACATCTGAAGCAACTCCCTCTAACCAGACATTAAAAACCTGTAACATCTGAAGCAACTCCCTCTAACCAGACAATAAAAACCTGTAACATCTGAAGCAACTCTCTCTAACCAGACAATAAAAACCTGTAACATCTGAAGCAACTCCCTCTAACCAGACAATAAAAACCTATAACATCTGAAGCAACTCTCTCTAACCAGACAATAAAAACCTGTAACATCTGAAGCAACTCCCTCTAACCAGACAATAAAAACCTGTAACATCTGAAGCAACTCCCTCTAACCAGACAATAAAAACCTGTAACATCTGAAGCAACTCCCTCTAACCAGACAATAAAAACCTGTAACATCTGAAGCAACATTCTCTAACCAGACAATAAAAACCTGTAACATCTGAAGCAACCCCCTCTAACCAGACAATATTCATGTAACATCTGAAGCAACTCTCTCTAACCAGACAATAAAAACCTGTAACATCTGAAGCAACTCTCTCTAACCAGACAATAAAAACCTGTAACATCTGAAGCAACTCCCTCTAACCAGACAATAAAAACCTGTAACATCTGAAGCAACTCTCTCTAACCAGACAATAAAAACCTGTAACATCTGAAGCAACTCCCTCTAACCAGACAATAAAAACCTGTAACATCTGAAGCAACTCTCTCTAACCAGACAATAAAAACCTGTAACATCTGAAGCAACTCCCTCTAACCAGACAATAAAAACCTGTAACATCTGAAGCAACTCTCTCTAACCAGACAATAAAAACCTGTAACATCTGAAGCAACTCCCTCTAATCAGACGATATTCCTGTAACATCTGAAGCAACTCCCTCTAACCAGACAATATTGCTGTAACATCTGAAGCAACTACCTCTAATCAGACGATAAAACCTGTAACATCTGAAGCAACTCCCTCTAACCAGACAATAAAACCTGTAACATCTGAAGCAACTCCCTCTAACCAGACAATAAAAACCTGTAACATCTGAAGCAACTCCCTCTAATCAGACGATATTCCTGTAACATCTGAAGCAACTCCCTCTAACCAGACAATAAAACCTGTAACATCTGAAGCAACTCCCTCTAATCAGACAATATTCCTGTAACATTTGAAGCAACTCCCTCTAATCAGACAATAAAACCTGTAACATCTGAAGCAACTCCCTCTAATCAGACGATATTCCTGTAACATCTGAAGCAACTCCCTCTAATCACACGATATTCCTGTAACATCTGAAGCAACTCCCTCTAATCAGACGATATTCCTGTAACATCTGAAGCAACTCCCTCTAACCAGACAATAAAACCTGTAACATCTGAAGCAACTCTCTCTAATCAGACGATATTCCTGTAACATCTGAAGCAACTCCCTCTAACCAGACAATAAAACCTGTAACATCTGAAGCAACTCCCTCTAATCAGACGATATTCCTGTAACATCTGAAGCAACTCCCTCTAATCAGACGATATTCCTGTAACATCTGAAGCAACTCCCTCTAATCAGACGATATTCCTGTAACATCTGAAGCATCTCGCTCTAATCAAACAATAAAACCTGTAACATCTGAAGCAACTCCCTCTAACCAGACAATAAAACCTGTAACATCTGAAGCAACTCCCTCTAACCAGACAATAAAACCTGTAACATCTGAAGCAACTCCCTCTAACCAGACAATAAAACCTGTAACATCTGAAGCAACTCCCTCTAACCAGACAATAAAAACCTGTAACATCTGAAGCAACTCCCTCTAACCAGACAATAAAACCTGTAACATCTGAAGCAACTCCCTCTAACCAGACAATAAAACCTGTAACATCTGAAGCAACTCCCTCTAACCAGACAATAAAAACCTGTAACATCTGAAGCAACTCCCTCTAACCAGACAATAAAAACCTGTAACATCTGAAGCAACTCTCTCTAACCAGACAATAAAAACCTGTAACATCTGAAGCAACTCCCTCTAACCAGACAATAAAAACCTGTAACATCTGAAGCAACTCTCTCTAACCAGACAATAAAAACCTGTAACATCTGAAGCAACTCCCTCTAACCAGACAATAAAAACCTGTAACATCTGAAGCAACTCTCTCTAACCAGACAATAAAAACCTGTAACATCTGAAGCAACTCCCTCTAATCAGACGATATTCCTGTAACATCTGAAGCAACTCCCTCTAACCAGACAATATTGCTGTAACATCTGAAGCAACTACCTCTAATCAGACGATAAAACCTGTAACATCTGAAGCAACTCCCTCTAACCAGACAATAAAACCTGTAACATCTGAAGCAACTCCCTCTAACCAGACAATAAAAACCTGTAACATCTGAAGCAACTCCCTCTAATCAGACGATATTCCTGTAACATCTGAAGCAACTCCCTCTAACCAGACAATAAAACCTGTAACATCTGAAGCAACTCCCTCTAATCAGACAATATTCCTGTAACATTTGAAGCAACTCCCTCTAATCAGACAATAAAACCTGTAACATCTGAAGCAACTCCCTCTAATCAGACGATATTCCTGTAACATCTGAAGCAACTCCCTCTAATCACACGATATTCCTGTAACATCTGAAGCAACTCCCTCTAATCAGACGATATTCCTGTAACATCTGAAGCAACTCCCTCTAACCAGACAATAAAACCTGTAACATCTGAAGCAACTCCCTCTAATCAGACGATATTCCTGTAACATCTGAAGCAACTCCCTCTAACCAGACAATAAAACCTGTAACATCTGAAACAACTCCCTCTAATCAGACGATATTCCTGTAACATCTGAAGCAACTCCCTCTAATCAGACGATATTCCTGTAACATCTGAAGCAACTCCCTCTAATCAGACGATATTCCTGTAACATCTGAAGCATCTCGCTCTAATCAGACAATAAAACCTGTAACATCTGAAGCAACTCCCTCTAACCAGACAATAAAACCTGTAACATCTGAAGCAACTCCCTCTAATCAGACAATAAAACCTGTAACATCTGAAGCAACTCCCTCTAATCAGACAATAAAACCTGTAACATCTGAAGCAACTCCCTCTAACCAGACAATAAAACCTGTAACATCTGAAGCAACTCCCTCTAATCAGACAATAAAACCTGTAACATCTGAAGCAACTCCCTCTAATCAGACAATAAAACCTGTAACATCTGAAGCAACTCCCTCTAATCAGACAATAAAACCTGTAACATCTGAAGCAACTCCCTCTAATCAGACAATAAAACCTGTAACATCTGAAGCTACTCCCTCTAACCAGACAATAAAAACCTGTAACATCTGAAGCAACTCCCTCTAATCAGACAATAAAACCTGTAACATATGAAGCAACTCCCTCTAATCAGACAATAAAACCTGTAACATCTGAAGCAACTCCCTCTAATCAGACAATAAAACCTGTAACATCTGAAGCAACTCCCTCTAACCAGACAATAAAAACCTGTAACATCTGAAGCAACTCCCTCTAATCAGACAATAAAACCTGTAACATCTGAAGCAACTCCCTCTAATCAGACAATAAAACCTGTAACATCTGAAGCAACTCCCTCTAACCAGACAATAAAAACCTGTAACATCTGAAGCAACTCCCTCTAATCAGACAATAAAACCTGTAACATCTGAAGCAACTCCCTCTAATCAGAAAATAAAACCTGTAACATCTGAAGCAACTCCCTCTAACCAGACAATAAAAACCTGTAACATCTGAAGCAACCCCCTCTAACCAGACAATAAAAACCTGTAACATCTGAAGCAACCCCCTCTAACCAGACAATAAAAACCTGTAACATCTGAAGCAACTCCCTCTAATCAGACAATAAAACCTGTAACATCTGAAGCAACTCCCTCTAATCAGACAATAAAACCTGTAACATCTGAAGCAACCCCCTCTAACCCAGACAATACAACTGTAACATCTGAAGCAACTCCCTCTAACCCAGACAATATTCATGTAACATCTGAAGCAACTCCCTCTAACCCAGACAATGTTCCTGTAACATCTGAAGCAACTCCCTCTAATCAGACAATAAAAACCTGTAACATCTGAAGCAACTCCCTCTAATCAGACAATAAAACCTGTAACATCTGAAGCAACTCCCTCTAACCAGACAATAAAAACCTGTAACATCTGAAGCAACTCCCTCTAACCAGACAATGAAAACCTGTAACATCTGAAGCAACCCCTTCTAACCAGACAATAAAAACCTGTAACATCTGAAGCAACTCCCTCTAAACAGACAATAAAAACCTGTAACATCTGAAGCAACTCCCTCTAACCAGACAATAAAAACCTGTAACATCTGAAGCAACTCTCTTTAACCAGACAATAAAAACCTGTAACATCTGAAGCAACTCCCTCTAACCAGACAAAAAAAACCTGTAACATCTGAAGCAACTCTCTCTAACCAGACAATAAAAACCTGTAACATCTGAAGCAACTACCTCTAACCAGACAATAAAAACCTGTAACATCTGAAGCAACTCTCTCTAACCAGACAATAAAAACCTGTAACATCTGAAGCAACCCCCTCTAACCAGACAATAAAAACCTGTAACATCTGAAGCAACTCCCTCTAACCAGACAATAAAAACCTGTAACATCTGAAGCAACTCCCTCTAACCAGACAATAAAAACCTGTAACATCTGAAGCAACTCCCTCTAACCAGACAATAAAAACCTGTAACATCTGAAGAAACTCCCTCTAACCAGACAATAAAAACCTGTAACATCTGAAGCAACTCTCTCTAACCAGACAATAAAAACCTGTAACATCTGAAGCAACTCCCTCTAACCAGACAATAAAAACCTGTAACATCTGAAGCAACTCTCTCTAACCAGACAATAAAAACCTGTAACATCTGAAGCAACCCCCTCTATCCAGACAATATTCATGTAACATCTGAAGCAACTCTCTCTAACCAGACAATAAAAACCTGTAACATCTGAAGCAACCCCCTCTATCCAGACAATATTCATGTAACATCTGAAGCAACTCTCTCTAACCAGACAATAAAAACCTGTAACATCTGAAGCAACTCTCTCTAACCAGACAATAAAAACCTGTAACATCTGAAGCAACTCCCTCTAACCAGACAATAAAAACCTGTAACATCTGAAGCAACTCCCTCTAACCAGACAATAAAAACCTGTAACATCTGAAGAAACTCCCTCTAACCAGACAATAAAAACCTGTAACATCTAAAGCAACTCCCTCTAACAAGACAATAAAAACCTGTAACATCTGAAGCAACTCTCTCTAACCAGACAATAAAAACCTGTAACATCTGAAGCAACTCCCTCTAACCAGACATTAAAAACCTGTAACATCTGAAGCAACTCCCTCTAACCAGACAATAAAAACCTGTAACATCTGAAGCAACTCTCTCTAACCAGACAATAAAAACCTGTAACATCTGAAGCAACTCCCTCTAACCAGACAATAAAAACCTATAACATCTGAAGCAACTCTCTCTAACCAGACAATAAAAACCTGTAACATCTGAAGCAACTCCCTCTAACCAGACAATAAAAACCTGTAACATCTGAAGCAACTCCCTCTAACCAGACAATAAAAACCTGTAACATCTGAAGCAACTCCCTCTAACCAGACAATAAAAACCTGTAACATCTGAAGCAACATTCTCTAACCAGACAATAAAAACCTGTAACATCTGAAGCAACCCCCTCTAACCAGACAATATTCATGTAACATCTGAAGCAACTCTCTCTAACCAGACAATAAAAACCTGTAACATCTGAAGCAACTCTCTCTAACCAGACAATAAAAACCTGTAACATCTGAAGCAACTCCCTCTAACCAGACAATAAAAACCTGTAACATCTGAAGCAACTCTCTCTAACCAGACAATAAAAACCTGTAACATCTGAAGCAACTCCCTCTAACCAGACAATAAAAACCTGTAACATCTGAAGCAACTCTCTCTAACCAGACAATAAAAACCTGTAACATCTGAAGCAACTCCCTCTAACCAGACAATAAAAACCTGTAACATCTGAAGCAACTCTCTCTAACCAGACAATAAAAACCTGTAACATCTGAAGCAACTCCCTCTAATCAGACGATATTCCTGTAACATCTGAAGCAACTCCCTCTAACCAGACAATATTGCTGTAACATCTGAAGCAACTACCTCTAATCAGACGATAAAACCTGTAACATCTGAAGCAACTCCCTCTAACCAGACAATAAAACCTGTAACATCTGAAGCAACTCCCTCTAACCAGACAATAAAAACCTGTAACATCTGAAGCAACTCCCTCTAATCAGACGATATTCCTGTAACATCTGAAGCAACTCCCTCTAACCAGACAATAAAACCTGTAACATCTGAAGCAACTCCCTCTAATCAGACAATATTCCTGTAACATTTGAAGCAACTCCCTCTAATCAGACAATAAAACCTGTAACATCTGAAGCAACTCCCTCTAATCAGACGATATTCCTGTAACATCTGAAGCAACTCCCTCTAATCACACGATATTCCTGTAACATCTGAAGCAACTCCCTCTAATCAGACGATATTCCTGTAACATCTGAAGCAACTCCCTCTAACCAGACAATAAAACCTGTAACATCTGAAGCAACTCCCTCTAATCAGACGATATTCCTGTAACATCTGAAGCAACTCCCTCTAACCAGACAATAAAACCTGTAACATCTGAAGCAACTCCCTCTAATCAGACGATATTCCTGTAACATCTGAAGCAACTCCCTCTAATCAGACGATATTCCTGTAACATCTGAAGCAACTCCCTCTAATCAGACGATATTCCTGTAACATCTGAAGCATCTCGCTCAAATCAGACAATAAAACCTGTAACATCTGAAGCAACTCCCTCTAACCAGACAATAAAACCTGTAACATCTGAAGCAACTCCCTCTAACCAGACAATAAAACCTGTAACATCTGAAGCAACTCCCTCTAACCAGACAATAAAACCTGTAACATCTGAAGCAACTCCCTCTAACCAGACAATAAAAACCTGTAACATCTGAAGCAACTCCCTCTAACCAGACAATAAAACCTGTAACATCTGAAGCAACTCCCTCTAACCAGACAATAAAACCTGTAACATCTGAAGCAACTCCCTCTAATCAGACAATAAAACCTGTAACATCTGAAGCAACTCCCTCTAACCAGACAATAAAACCTGTAACATCTGAAGCAACTCCCTCTAATCAGACAATACAACCTGTAACATCTGAAGCAACTCCCTCTAACCAGACAATAAAACCTGTAGCATCTGAAGCAACTCCCTCTAACCAGACGATATTCCTGTAACATCTGAAGCAACTCCCTCTAATCAGACGATATTGCTGTAACATCTGAAGCAATTCCCTCTAATCAGACGATATTCCTGTAACATCTGAAGCAACTCCCTCTAACCAGACAATAAAACCTGTAACATCTGAAGCAACTCCCTCTAATCAGATGATATTCCTGTAACATCTGAAGCAACTCCCTCTAACCAGACAATAAAACCTGTAACATCTGAAGCAACTCCCTCTAATCAGACGATATTCCTGTAACATCTGAAGCAACTCCCTCTAATCAGACGATATTCCTGTAACATCTGAAGCAACTCCCTCTAATCAGACGATATTCCTGTAACATCTGAAGCAACTCCCTCTAACCAGACAATATTCCTGTAACATCTGAAGCAACTCCCTCTAATCAGACGATAAAACCTGTAACATCTGAAGCAACTCTCTCTAACCAGACAATAAAACCTGTAACATCTGAAGCAACTCCCTCTAACCAGACAATAAAAACCTGTAACATCTGAAGCAACTCCCTCTAACCAGACAATAAAACCTGTAACATCTGAAGCAACTGCCTCTAACCAGACAATAAAACCTGTAACATCTGAAGCAACTCCCTCTAATCAGACAATAAAACCTGTAACATCTGAAGCAACTCCCTCTAACCAGACAATAAAACCTGTAACATCTGAAGCAACTCCCTCTAACCAGACAATAAAACATGTAACATCAGAAGCAACTCTCTCTAACCAGACAATAAAACCTGTAACATCTGAAGCAACTCTCTCTAACCAGACAATAAAACCTGTAACATCTGAAGCAACTCCCTCTATTCAGACGATAAAACCTGTAACATCTGAAGCAACTCTCTCTAACCAGACAATAAAACCTGTAACATCTGAAGCAACTTCCTCTAACCAGACAATAAAAACCTGTAACATCTGAAGCAACCCCCTCTAACCAGACAATAAAACCTGTAACATCTGAAGCAACTCCCTCTAACCAGACAATAAAACCTGTAACATCTGAAGCAACTCTCTCTAACCAGACAATAAAACCTGTAACATCTGAAGCAACTCTCTCTAACCAGACAATAAAACCTGTAACATCTGAAGCAACTCCCTCTAACCAGACAATAAAACCTGTAACATCTGAAGCAACTCTCTCTAACCAGACAATATTCCTGTAACATCTGAAGCAACTCTCTCTAACCAGACAATAAAACCTGTAACATCTGAAGCAACTCCCTCTAACCAGACAATAAAACCTGTAACATCTGAAGCAACTCTCTCTAACCAGACAATAAAACCTGTAACATCTGAAGCAACTCCCTCTAACCAGACAATAAAACCTGTAACATCTGAAGCAACTCTCTCTAACCAGACAATATTCCTGTAACATCTGAAGCAACTCCCTCTAACCAGACAATAAAACCTGTAACATCTGAAGCAACTCTCTCTAACCAGACAATAAAACCTGTAACATCTGAAGCAACTCTCTCTAACCAGACAATAAAACCTGTAACATCTGAAGAAACTCCCTCTAACCAGACAATAAAACCTGTAACATCTGAAGCAACTCTCTCTAACCAGACAATATTCCTGTAACATCTGAAGCAACTCCCTCTAACCAGACAATAAAACCTGTAACATCTGAAGCAACTCTCTCTAACCAGACAATAAAACCTGTAACATCTGAAGCAAATCTCTCTAACCAGACAATAAAACCTGTCACATCTGAAGCAACTCCCTCTAACCAGACAATAAAACTTGTAACATCTGAAGCAACTCTCTCTAACCAGACAATATTCATGTAACATTTGAAGCAACTCTCTCTAACCAAACAATATTCCTGTAACATCTGAAGCAACTCCCTCTAACCAGACAATAAAACCTGTAACATCTGAAGCACCTCCCTCTAACCAGACAATATTCATGTAACATCTGAAGCAACTCTCTCTAACCAGACAATATTCCTGTAACATCTGAAGCAACTCCCTCTAACCAGACAATAACACCTGTAACATCTGAAGCACCTCCCTCTAACCAGAAAATGTTCATGTAACATCTGAAGAAACTCTCTCTAACCAGACAATAACACCTGTAACATCTGAAGCACCTCCCTCTAACCAGACAATATTCATGTAACATCTGAAGCAAATCCCTCTAACCAGACAATGTTCCTGTAACATCTGAAGCAACTCCCTCTAACCAGACAATATTCATGTAACATCTGAAGCAACTCCCTCTAACCAGACAATTGAAACATCTGAAGCAAATCCCTCTAACCAGACAATGTTCCTGTAACATCTGAAGCAACTCCCTCTAACCAGACAATATTCATGTAACATCTGAAGCAACTCCCTCTAACCCAGAAAATGTTCCTGTAACATCTGAAGCAACCCCCTCTAACCAGACAATATTCCTGTAACATCTGAAGCAACTCTCTCTAACCAGATAATATTCCTGTAACATCTGAAGCAACTCCCTCTAACCAGACAATATTCCTGTAACATCTGAAGCACCTCCCTCTAACCAGACAATATTCATGTAACATCTGAAGCAACTCTCTCTAACCAGACAATATTCCTGTAACATCTGAAGCAACTCCCTCTAACCAGACAATATTCCTGTAACATCTGAAGCAACCCCCTCTAACCAGACAATATTCCTGTAACATCTGAAGCAACTCTCTCTAACCAGACAATATTCCTGTAACATCTGAAGCAACTCCCTCTAACCAGACAATGTTCCTGTAACATCTGAAGCAACTCCCTCTAACCAGACAATATTCCTGTAACATCTGAAGCAACTCCCTTTAACCAGACAATTGTAACATCTGAAGCAACTCCCTCTAACCCAAAAAATGTTCCTGTAACATCTGAAGCAACCCCCTCTAACCAGACAATATTCCTGTAACATCTGAAGCAACTCCCTCTAACCAGACAATATTCCTGTAACATCTGAAGCAACTCCCTCTAACCAGACAATAAAAACCTGTAACATCTAAAGCAACTCTCTCTAACCAGACATTGTTCCTGTAACATCTGAAGCAACTCCCTCTAACCCAGACAATGTTCCTGTAACATCTGAAGCAACTCACTCTAACCAGAAAATGTTCCTGTAACATCTGAAGCAACTCCCTCTAACCAGACAATATTCCTGTAACATCTGAAGCAACTCTCTCTAACCAGACAATAAAACCTGTAACATCTGAAGCAACTCTCTCTAACCAGACAATAAAACCTGTAACATCTGAAGCAACTCCCTCTAACCAGACAATAAAACCTGTAACATCTGAAGCAACTTTCTCTAACCAGACAATATTCATGTAACATCTGAAGCAACTCTCTCTAACCAGACAATATTCCTGTAACATCTGAAGCAACTCCCTCTAACCAGACAATAAAACCTGTAACATCTGAAGCACCTCCCTCTAATCAGAGAATATTCATGTAACATCTGAAGCAACTCTCTCTAACCAGACAATATTCCTGTAACATCTGAAGCAACTCCCTCTAACCAGACAATAAAACCTGTAACATCTGAAGCACCTCCCTCTAACCAGACAATATTCATGTAACATCTGAAGCAACTCTCTCTAACCAGACCATATTCCTGTAACATCTGAAGCAACTCCCTCTAACCAGACAATGTTCCTGTAACATCTGAAGCAACTCCCTCTAACCAGACAATGTTCCTGTAACATCTGAAGCAACTCCCTCTAACCAGACAATATTCCTGTAACATCTGAAGCAACTCCCTCTAACCAGAAAATTGTAACATCTGAAGCAACTCCCTCTAACCCAGAAAATGTTCCTGTAACATCTGAAGCAACCCCCTCTAACCAGACAATATTCCTGTAACATCTGAAGCAACTCTCTCTAACCAGACAATATTCCTGTAACATCTGAAGCAACTCCCTCTAACCAGACAATATTCCTGTAACATCTGAAGCACCTCCCTCTAACCAGACAATATTCCTGTAACATCTGAAGCAACTCTCTCTAACCAGACAATATTCCTGTAACATCTGAAGCAACTCCCTCTAACCAGACAATATTCCTGTAACATCTGAAGCAACCTCCTCTAACCAGACAATATTCCTGTAACATCTGAAGCAACTCTCTCTAACCAGACAATATTCCTGTAACATCTGAAGCAACTCCCTCTAACCAGACAATATTCCTGTAACATCTGCAGCAACTCCCTCTAACCAGACAATGTTCCTGTAACATCTGAAGCAACTCTCTCTAACCAGACAATATTCCTGTATCATCTGAAGCAACTCCCTCTAACCAGACAATTGTAACATCTGAAGCAACTCCCTCTAACCCAGAAAATGTTCCTGTAACATCTGAAGCAACCCCCTCTAACCAGACAATATTCCTGTAACATCTGAAGCAACTCCCTCTAACCAGAAAATATTCCTGTAACATCTGAAGCAACTCCCTCTAACCAGACAATAAAAACCTGTAACATCTGAAGCAACTCTCTCTAACCAGACATTGTTCCTGTAACATCTGAAGCAACTCCCTATAACCCAGAAAATGTTCCTCTAACATCTGAAGCAACTCCCTCTAACCAGACAATGTTCCTGTAACATCTGAAGCAACTCCCTCTAACCAGACAATATTCCTGTAACATCTGAAGCAACTCCCTCTAACCAGACAATGTTCCTGTAACATCTGAAGCAACTCCCTCTAACCAGACAATGTTCCTGTAACATCTGAAGCAACTCCCTCTAACCAGACAATATTCCTGTAACATCTAAAGCAACTCCCTCTAACCAGACAATTGTAACATCTGAAGCAACTCCCTCTAACCCAGAAAATGTTCCTGTAACATCTGAAGCAACCCCCTCTAACCAGACAATATTCCTGTAACATCTGAAGCAACTCTCTCTAACCAGACAATATTCCTGTAACATCTGAAGCAACTCCCTCTAACCGGACAATATTCCTGTAACATCTGAAGCACCCCCCTCTAACCAGACAATATTCCTGTAACATCTGAAGCAACTCTCTCTAACCAGACAATATTCCTGTAACATCTGAAGCAACTCCCTCTAACCAGAAAATATTCCTGTAACATCTGAAGCAACCCCCTCTAACCAGACAATATTCCTGTAACATCTGAAGCAACTCTCTCTAACCAGACAATATTCCTGTAACATCTGAAGCAACTCCCTCTAACCAGACAATATTCCTGTAACATCTGAAGCAACTCCCTCTAACCAGACAATATTCCTGTAACATCTGAAGAACCTTCCTCTAACCAGACAATATTCCTGTAACATCTGAAGCAACTCCCTCTAACCAGACGATATTCCTGTAACATCTAAAGCAACTCCCTCTAACCAGACAATAAAAACCTGTAACATCTGAAGCAACTCCCTCTAACCAGACAATAAAAACCTGTAACATCTGAAGCAACTCTCTCTAACCAGACAATAAAAACCTGTAACATCTGAAGCAACTCCCTCTAACCAGACAATAAAACCTGTAACATCTGAAGCAACTCCCTCTAACCAGACAATAAAAACCTGTAACATCTGAAGCAACTCCCTCTAACCAGACAATAAAACCTGTAACATCTGAAGCAACTCCCTCTAACCAGACAATAAAAACCTGTAACATCTGAAGCAACTCCCTCTAACCAGACAATAAAACCTGTAACATCTGAAGCAACTCCCTCTAACCAGACAATAAAACCTGTAACATCTGAAGCAACTCCCTCTAATCAGACAATAAAACCTGTAACATCTGAAGCAACTCCCTCTAACCAGACAATAAAACCTGTAACATCTGAAGCAACTCCCTCTAACCAGACAATAAAAGCTGTAACATCTGAAGCAACTCTCTCTAACCAGACAATAAAACCTGTAACATCTGAAGCAACTCTCTCTAACCAGACAATAAAACCTGTAACATCTGAAGCAACTCCCTCTATTCAGACGATAAAACCTGTAACATCTGAAGCAACTCTCTCTAACCAGACAATAAAACCTGTAACATCTGAAGCAACTCTCTCTAACCAGACAATAAAAACCTGTAACATCTGAAGCAACTCCCTCTAACCAGACAATAAAACCTGTAACATCTGAAGCAACTCCCTCTAACCAGACAATAAAACCTGTAACATCTGAAGCAACTCTCTCTAACCAGACAATGAAACCTGTAACATCTGAAGCAACTCTCTCTAACCAGACAATAAAACCTGTAACATCTGAAGCAACTCCCTCTAACCAGACAATAAAACCTGTAACATCTGAAGCAACTCTCTCTAACCAGACAATATTCCTGTAACATCTGAAGCAACTCTCTCTAACCAGACAATATTCATGTAACATCTGAAGCAACTCCCTCTAACCAGACAATAAAACCTGTAACATCTGAAGCAACTCTCTCTAACCAGAAAATAAAACCTGTAACATCTGAAGCAACTCCCTCTAACCAGACAATAAAACCTGTAACATCTGAAGCAACTCTCTCTAACCAGACAATATTCCTGTAACATCTGAAGCAACTCCCTCTAACCAGACAATAAAACCTGTAACATCTGAAGCAACTCTCTCTAACCAGACAATAAAACCTGTAACATCTGAAGCAACTCTCTCTAACCAGACAATAAAACCTGTAACATCTGAAGCAACTCCCTCTAACCAGACAATAAAACCTGTAACATCTGAAGCAACTCTCTCTAACCAGACAATATTCCTGTAACATCTGAAGCAACTCCCTCTAACCAGACAATAAAACCTGTAACATCTGAAGCAACTCCCTCTAACCAGAAAATAAAACCTGTAACATATGAAGCAACTCTCTCTAACCAGACAATAAAACCTGTCACATCTGAAGCAACTCCCTCTAACCAGACAATAAAACCTGTAACATCTGAAGCAACTCTCTCTAACCAGACAATATTCATGTAACATCTGAAGCAACTCTCTCTAACCAGACAATATTCATGTAACATCTGAAGCAACTCCCTCTAACCAGACAATAAAACCTGTAACATCTGAAGCACCTCCCTCTAACCAGACAATATTCATGTAACATCTGAAGGAACTCTCTCTAACCAGACAATATTCCTGTAACATCTGAAGCAACTCCCTCTAACCAGACAATAACACCTGTAACAGCTGAAGCACCTCCCTCTAACCAGACAATATTCCTGTAACATCTGAAGCAACTCCCTCTAACCAGACAATTGTAACATCTGAAGCAACTCCCTCTAACCCAGAAAATGTTCCTGTAACATCTGAAGCAACCCCCTCTAACCAGACAATATTCCTGTAACATCTGAAGCAACTCTCTCTAACCAGACAATATTCCTGTAACATCTGAAGCAACTCCCTCTAACCAGACAATATTCCTGTAACATCTGAAGCACCTCCCTCTAACCAGACAATATTCCTGTAACATCTGAAGCAACTCTCTCTAACCAGACAATATTCCTGTAACATCTGAAGCAACTCCCTCTAACCAGACAATATTCCTGTAACATCTGAAGCAACCCCCTCTAACCAGACAATATTCCTGTAACATCTGAAGCAACTCTCTCTAACCAGACAATATTCCTGTAACATCTGAAGCAACTCCCTCTAACCAGACAATGTTCCTGTAACATCTGAAGCAACTCCCTCTAACCAGACAATATTCCTGTAACATCTGAAGCAACTCCCTTTAACCAGACAATTGTAACATCTGAAGCAACTCCCTCTAACCCAGAAAATGTTCCTGTAACATCTGAAGCAACCCACTCTAACCAGACAATATTCCTGTAACATCTGAAGCAACTCTCTCTAACCAGACAATAAAACCTGTCACATCTGAAGCAACTCCCTCTAACCAGACAATAAAACCTGTAACATCTGAAGCAACTCTCTCTAACCAGACAATATTCATGTAACATCTGAAGCAACTCTCTCTAACCAGACAATATTCCTGTAACATCTGAAGCAACTCCCTCTAACCAGACAATAAAACCTGTAACATCTGAAGCACCTCCCTCTAACCAGACAATATTAATGTAACATCTGAAGGAACTCTCTCTAACCAGACAATATTCCTGTAACATCTGAAGCAACTCCCTCTAACCAGACAATAACACCTGTAACATCTGAAGCACCTCCCTCTAACCAGACAATATTCCTGTAACATCTGAAGCAACTCTCTCTAACCAGACAATATTCCTGTAACATCTGAAGCAACTCCCTCTAACCAGACAATGTTCCTGTAACATCTGAAGCAACTCCCTCTAACCAGACAATGTTCCTGTAACATCTGAAGCAACTCCCTCTAACCAGACAATATTCCTGTAACATCTGAAGCAACTCCCTCTAACCAGAAAATTGTAACATCTGAAGCAACTCCCTCTAACCCAGAAAATGTTCCTGTAACATCTGAAGCAACCCCCTCTAACCAGACAATATTCCTGTAACATCTGAAGCAACTCTCTCTAACCAGACAATATTCCTGTAACATCTGAAGCAACTCCCTCTAACCAGACAATATTCCTGTAACATCTGAAGCACCTCCCTCTAACCAGACAATATTCCTGTAACATCTGAAGCAACTCTCTCTAACCAGACAATATTCCTGTAACATCTGAAGCAACTCCCTCTAACCAGACAATATTCCTGTAACATCTGAAGCAACCTCCTCTAACCAGACAATATTCCTGTAACATCTGAAGCAACTCTCTCTAACCAGACAATATTCCTGTAACATCTGAAGCAACTCCCTCTAACCAGACAATATTCCTGTAACATCTGCAGCAACTCCCTCTAACCAGACAATGTTCCTGTAACATCTGAAGCAACTCTCTCTAACCAGACAATATTCCTGTATCATCTGAAGCAACTCCCTCTAACCAGACAATTGTAACATCTGAAGCAACTCCCTCTAACCCAGAAAATGTTCCTGTAACATCTGAAGCAACCCCCTCTAACCAGACAATATTCCTGTAACATCTGAAGCAACTCCCTCTAACCAGACAATAAAAACCTGTAACATCTGAAGCAACTCTCTCTAACCAGACATTGTTCCTGTAACATCTGAAGCAACTCCCTATAACCCAGAAAATGTTCCTCTAACATCTGAAGCAACTCCCTCTAACCAGACAATGTTCCTGTAACATCTGAAGCAACTCCCTCTAACCAGACAATATTCCTGTAACATCTGAAGCAACTCCCTCTAACCAGACAATGTTCCTGTAACATCTGAAGCAACTCCCTCTAACCAGACAATGTTCCTGTAACATCTGAAGCAACTCCCTCTAACCAGACAATATTCCTGTAACATCTAAAGCAACTCCCTCTAACCAGACAATTGTAACATCTGAAGCAACTCCCTCTAATCCAGAAAATGTTCCTGTAACATCTGAAGCAACCCCCTCTAACCAGACAATATTCCTGTAACATCTGAAGCAACTCTCTCTAACCAGACAATATTCCTGTAACATCTGAAGCAACTCCCTCTAACCGGACAATATTCCTGTAACATCTGAAGCACCTCCCTCTAACCAGACAATATTCCTGTAACATCTGAAGCAACTCTCTCTAACCAGACAATATTCCTGTAACATCTGAAGCAACTCCCTCTAACCAGAAAATATTCCTGTAACATCTGAAGCAACCCCCTCTAACCAGACAATATTCCTGTAACATCTGAAGCAACTCTCTCTAACCAGACAATATTCCTGTAACATCTGAAGCAACTCCCTCTAACCAGACAATATTCCTGTAACATCTGAAGCAACTCCCTCTAACCAGACAATATTCCTGTAACATCTGAAGAACCTTCCTCTAACCAGACAATATTCATGTAACATCTGAAGCAACTCCCTCTAACCAGACGATATTCCTGTAACATCTAAAGCAACTCCCTCTAACCAGACAATAAAAACCTGTAACATCTGAAGCAACTCCCTCTAACCAGACAATAAAAACCTGTAACATCTGAAGCAACTCTCTCTAACCAGACAATAAAAACCTGTAACATCTGAAGCAACTCCCTCTAACCAGACAATAAAACCTGTAACATCTGAAGCAACTCCCTCTAACCAGACAATAAAAACCTGTAACATCTGAAGCAACTCCCTCTAACCAGACAATAAAACCTGTAACATCTGAAGCAACTCCCTCTAACCAGACAATAAAAACCTGTAACATCTGAAGCAACTCCCTCTAACCAGACAATAAAACCTGTAACATCTGAAGCAACTCCCTCTAACCAGACAATAAAACCTGTAACATCTGAAGCAACTCCCTCTAATCAGACAATAAAACCTGTAACATCTGAAGCAACTCCCTCTAACCAGACAATAAAACCTGTAACATCTGAAGCAACTCCCTCTAACCAGACAATAAAAGCTGTAACATCTGAAGCAACTCTCTCTAACCAGACAATAAAACCTGTAACATTTGAAGCAACTCTCTCTAACCAGACAATAAAACCTGTAACATCTGAAGCAACTCCCTCTATTCAGACGATAAAACCTGTAACATCTGAAGCAACTCTCTCTAACCAGACAATAAAACCTGTAACATCTGAAGCAACTCTCTCTAACCAGACAATAAAAACCTGTAACATCTGAAGCAACTCCCTCTAACCAGACAATAAAACCTGTAACATCTGAAGCAACTCCCTCTAACCAGACAATAAAACCTGTAACATCTGAAGCAACTCTCTCTAACCAGACAATGAAACCTGTAACATCTGAAGCAACTCTCTCTAACCAGACAATAAAACCTGTAACATCTGAAGCAACTCCCTCTAACCAGACAATAAAACCTGTAACATCTGAAGCAACTCTCTCTAACCAGACAATATTCCTGTAACATCTGAAGCAACTCTCTCTAACCAGACAATATTCATGTAACATCTGAAGCAACTCCCTCTAACCAGACAATAAAACCTGTAACATCTGAAGCAACTCTCTCTAACCAGAAAATAAAACCTGTAACATCTGAAGCAACTCCCTCTAACCAGACAATAAAACCTGTAACATCTGAAGCAACTCTCTCTAACCAGACAATATTCCTGTAACATCTGAAGCAACTCCCTCTAACCAGACAATAAAACCTGTAACATCTGAAGCAACTCTCTCTAACCAGACAATAAAACCTGTAACATCTGAAGCAACTCTCTCTAACCAGACAATAAAACCTGTAACATCTGAAGCAATTCCCTCTAACCAGACAATAAAACCTGTAACATCTGAAGCAACTCTCTCTAACCAGACAATATTCCTGTAACATCTGAAGCAACTCCCTCTAACCAGACAATAAAACCTGTAACATCTGAAGCAACTCCCTCTAACCAGAAAATAAAACCTGTAACATATGAAGCAACTCTCTCTAACCAGACAATAAAACCTGTCACATCTGAAGCAACTCCCTCTAACCAGACAATAAAACCTGTAACATCTGAAGCAACTCTCTCTAACCAGACAATATTCATGTAACATCTGAAGCAACTCTCTCTAACCAGACAATATTCATGTAACATCTGAAGCAACTCCCTCTAACCAGACAATAAAACCTGTAACATCTGAAGCAACTCTCTCTAACCAGACAATGAAACCTGTAACATCTGAAGCAACTCTCTCTAACCAGACAATAAAACCTGTAACATCTGAAGCAACTCCCTCTAACCAGACAATAAAACCTGTAACATCTGAAGCAACTCTCTCTAACCAGACAATATTCCTGTAACAGCTGAAGCAACTCTCTCTAACCAGACAATATTCATGTAACATCTGAAGCAACTCCCTCTAACCAGACAATAAAACCTGTAACATCTGAAGCAACTCTCTCTAACCAGAAAATAAAACCTGTAACATCTGAAGCAACTCCCTCTAACCAGACAATAAAACCTGTAACATCTGAAGCAACTCTCTCTAACCAGACAATATTCCTGTAACATCTGAAGCAACTCCCTCTAACCAGACAATAAAACCTGTAACATCTGAAGCAACTCTCTCTAACCAGACAATAAAACCTGTAACATCTGAAGCAACTCTCTCTAACCAGACAATAAAACCTGTAACATCTGAAGCAACTCCCTCTAACCAGACAATAAAACCTGTAACATCTGAAGCAACTCTCTCTAACCAGACAATATTCCTGTAACATCTGAAGCAACTCCCTCTAACCAGACAATAAAACCTGTAACATCTGAAGCAACTCCCTCTAACCAGACAATAAAACCTGTAACATATGAAGCAACTCTCTCTAACCAGACAATAAAACCTGTCACATCTGAAGCAACTCCCTCTAACCAGACAATAAAACCTGTAACATCTGAAGCAACTCTCTCTAACCAGACAATATTCATGTAACATCTGAAGCAACTCTCTCTAACCAGACAATATTCATGTAACATCTGAAGCAACTCCCTCTAACCAGACAATAAAACCTGTAACATCTGAAGCACCTCCCTCTAACCAGACAATATTCATGTAACATCTGAAGGAACTCTCTCTAACCAGACAATATTCCTGTAACATCTGAAGCAACTCCCTCTAACCAGACAATAACACCTGTAACAGCTGAAGCACCTCCCTCTAACCAGACAATATTCCTGTAACATCTGAAGCAACTCTCTCTAACCAGACAATATTCCTGTAACATCTGAAGCAACTCCCTCTAACCAGACAATGTTCCTGTAACATCTGAAGCAACTCCCTCTAACCAGACAATGTTCCTGTAACATCTGAAGCAACTCCCTCTAACCAGACAATATTCCTGTAACATCTGAAGCAACTCCCTCTAACCAGACAATTGTAACATCTGAAGCAACTCCCTCTAACCCAGAAAATGTTCCTGTAACATCTGAAGCAACCCCCTCTAACCAGACAATATTCCTGTAACATCTGAAGCAACTCTCTCTAACCAGACAATATTCCTGTAACATCTGAAGCAACTCCCTCTAACCAGACAATATTCCTGTAACATCTGAAGCACCTCCCTCTAACCAGACAATATTCCTGTAACATCTGAAGCAACTCTCTCTAACCAGACAATATTCCTGTAACATCTGAAGCAACTCCCTCTAACCAGACAATATTCCTGTAACATCTGAAGCAACCCCCTCTAACCAGACAATATTCCTGTAACATCTGAAGCAACTCTCTCTAACCAGACAATATTCCTGTAACATCTGAAGCAACTCCCTCTAACCAGACAATGTTCCTGTAACATCTGAAGCAACTCCCTCTAACCAGACAATATTCCTGTAACATCTGAAGCAACTCCCTTTAACCAGACAATTGTAACATCTGAAGCAACTCCCTCTAACCCAGAAAATGTTCCTGTAACATCTGAAGCAACCCACTCTAACCAGACAATATTCCTGTAACATCTGAAGCAACTCTCTCTAACCAGACAATAAAACCTGTCACATCTGAAGCAACTCCCTCTAACCAGACAATAAAACCTGTAACATCTGAAGCAACTCTCTCTAACCAGACAATATTCATGTAACATCTGAAGCAACTCTCTCTAACCAGACAATATTCCTGTAACATCTGAAGCAACTCCCTCTAACCAGACAATAAAACCTGTAACATCTGAAGCACCTCCCTCTAACCAGACAATATTCATGTAACATCTGAAGGAACTCTCTCTAACCAGACAATATTCCTGTAACATCTGAAGCAACTCCCTCTAACCAGACAATAACACCTGTAACATCTGAAGCACCTCCCTCTAACCAGACAATATTCCTGTAACATCTGAAGCAACTCTCTCTAACCAGACAATATTCCTGTAACATCTGAAGCAACTCCCTCTAACCAGACAATGTTCCTGTAACATCTGAAGCAACTCCCTCTAACCAGACAATGTTCCTGTAACATCTGAAGCAACTCCCTCTAACCAGACAATATTCCTGTAACATCTGAAGCAACTCCCTCTAACCAGACAATTGTAACATCTGAAGCAACTCCCTCTAACCCAGAAAATGTTCCTGTAACATCTGAAGCAACCCCCTCTAACCAGACAATATTCCTGTAACATCTGAAGCAACTCTCTCTAACCAGACAATATTCCTGTAACATCTGAAGCAACTCCCTCTAACCAGACAATATTCCTGTAACATCTGAAGCACCTCCCTCTAACCAGACAATATTCCTGTAACATCTGAAGCAACTCTCTCTAACCAGACAATATTCCTGTAACATCTGAAGCAACTCCCTCTAACCAGACAATATTCCTGTAACATCTGAAGCAACCCCCTCTAACCAGACAATATTCCTGTAACATCTGAAGCAACTCTCTCTAACCAGACAATATTCCTGTAACATCTGAAGCAACTCCCTCTAACCAGACAATGTTCCTGTAACATCTGAAGCAACTCCCTCTAACCAGACAATATTCCTGTAACATCTGAAGCAACTCCCTTTAACCAGACAATTGTAACATCTGAAGCAACTCCCTCTAACCCAGAAAATGTTCCTGTAACATCTGAAGCAACCCACTCTAACCAGACAATATTCCTGTAACATCTGAAGCAACTCCCTCTAACCAGACAATATTCCTGTAACATCTGAAGCAAATCCCTCTAACCAGACAATAAAAACCTGTAACATCTGAAGCAACTCTCTCTAACCAGACATTGTTCCTGTAACATCTGAAGCAACTCCCTCTAACCCAGACAATGTTCCTGTAACATCTGAAGCAACTCCCTCTAACCAGACAATGTTCCTGTAACATCTGAAGCAACTCCCTCTAACCAGACAATATTCCTGTAACATCTGAAGCAACTCTCTCTAACCAGACAATAAAACCTGTAACATCTGAAGCAACTCTCTCTAACCAGACAATAAAACCTGTAACATCTGAAGCAACTCCCTCTAACCAGACAATAAAACCTGTAACATCTGAAGCAACTCTCTCTAACCAGACAATATTCATGTAACTTCTGAAGCAACTCTCTCTAACCAGACAATATTCCTGTAACATCTGAAGCAACTCCCTCTAACCAGACAATAAAACCTGTAACATCTGAAGCACCTCCCTCTAATCAGACAATATTCATGTAACATCTGAAGCAACTCTCTCTAACCAGACAATATTCCTGTAACATCTGAAGCAACTCCCTCTAACCAGACAATAAAACCTGTAACATCTGAAGCACCTCCCTCTAACCAGACAATATTCATGTAACATCTGAAGCAACTCTCTCTAACCAGACAATATTCCTGTAACATCTGAAGCAACTCCCTCTAACCAGACAATGTTCCTGTAACATCTGAAGCAACTCCCTCTAACCAGACAATAAAACCTGTAACATCTGAAGCAACTCTCTCTAACCAGACAATAAAACCTGTAACATCTGAAGCAACTCCCTCTAACCAGACAATAAAACCTGTAACATCTGAAGCAACTCTCTCTAACCAGACAATAAAACCTGTAACATCTGAAGCAACTCCCTCTAACCAGACAATAAAACCTGTAACATCTGAAGCAACTCTCTCTAACCAAACAATATTCCTGTAACATCTGAAGCAACTCCCTCTAACCAGACAATAAAACCTGTAACATCTGAAGCAACTCTCTCTAACCAGACAATAAAACCTGTAACATCTGAAGCAACTCCCTCTAACCAGACAATAAAACCTGTAACATATGAAGCAACTCTCTCTAACCAGACAATAAAACCTGTCACATCTGAAGCAACTCCCTCTAACCAGACAATAAAACCTGTAACATCTGAAGCAACTCTCTCTAACCAGACAATATTCATGTAACATCTGAAGCAACTCTCTCTAACCAGACAATATTCCTGTAACAACTGAAGCAACTCCCTCTAACCAGACAATAAAACCTGTAACATATGAAGCACCTCCCTCTAACCAGACAATATTAATGTAACATCTGAAGGAACTCTCTCTAACCAGACAATATTCCTGTAACATCTGAAGCAACTCCCTCTAACCAGACAATAACACCTGTAACATCTGAAGCACCTCCCTCTAACCAGACAATATTCATGTAACATCTGAAGCAACTCTCTCTAACCAGACAATATTCCTGTAACATCTGAAGCAACTCCCTCTAACCAGACAATGTTCCTGTAACATCTGAAGCAACTCCCTCTAACCAGACAATGTTCCTGTAACATCTGAAGCAACTCCCTCTAACCAGACAATATTCCTGTAACATCTGAAGCAACTCCCTCTAACCAGACAATTGTAACATCTGAAGCAACTCCCTCTAACCCAGAAAATGTTCCTGTAACATCTGAAGCAACCCCCTCTAACCAGACAATATTCCTGTAACATCTGAAGCAACTCTCTCTAACCAGACAATATTCCTGTAACATCTGAAGCAACTCCCTCTAACCAGACAATATTCCTGTAACATCTGAAGCACCTCCCTCTAACCAGACAATATTCCTGTAACATCTGAAGCAACTCTCTCTAACTAGACAATATTCCTGTAACATCTGAAGCAACTCCCTCTAACCAGACAATATTCCTGTAACATCTGAAGCAACCCCCTCTAACCAGAGAATATTCCTGTAACATATGAAGCAACTCTCTCTAACCAGACAATATTCCTGTAACATCTGAAGCAACTCCCTCTAACCAGACAATGTTCCTGTAACATCTGAAGCAACTCCCTCTAACCAGACAATATTCCTGTAACATCTGAAGCAACTCCCTTTAACCAGACAATTGTAACATCTGAAGCAACTCCCTCTAACCCAGAGAATGTTCCTGTAACATCTGAAGCAACCCCCTCTAACCAGACAATATTCCTGTAACATCTGAAGCAACTCCCTCTAACCAGACAATATTCCTGTAACATCTGAAGCAACTCCCTCTAACCAGACAATAAAAACCTGTAACATCTGAAGCAACTCTCTCTAACCAGACATTGTTCCTGTAACATCTGAAGCAACTCCCTCTAACCCAGACAATGTTCCTGTAACATCTGAAGCAACTCCCTCTAACCAGACAATGTTCCTGTAACATCTGAAGCAACTCCCTCTAACCAGACAATATTCCTGTAACATCTGAAGCAACTCTCTCTAACCAGACAATAAAACCTGTAACATCTGAAGCAACTCTCTCTAACCAGACAATAAAACCTGTAACATCTGAAGCAACTCCCTCTAACCAGACAATAAAACCTGTAACATCTGAAGCAACTCTCTCTAACCAGACAATATTCATGTAACTTCTGAAGCAACTCTCTCTAACCAGACAATATTCCTGTAACATCTGAAGCAACTCCCTCTAACCAGACAATAAAACCTGTAACATCTGAAGCACCTCCCTCTAATCAGACAATATTCATGTAACATCTGAAGCAACTCTCTCTAACCAGACAATATTCCTGTAACATCTGAAGCAACTCCCTCTAACCAGACAATAAAACCTGTAACATCTGAAGCACCTCCCTCTAACCAGACAATATTCATGTAACATCTGAAGCAACTCCCTCTAACCAGACAATGTTCCTGTAACATCTGAAGCAACTCCCTCTCACCAGACAATGTTCTTGTAACATCTGAAGCAACTCCCTCTAACCAGACAATATTCCTGTAACATCTGAAGCAACTCCCTCTAACCAGACAATTGTAACATCTGAAGCAACTCCCTCTAACCCAGAAAATGTTCTTGTAACATCTGAAGCAACCCCCTCTAACCAGACAATATTCCTGTAACATCTGAAGCAACTCTCTCTAACCAGACAATATTCCTGTAACATCTGAAGCAACTCCCTCTAACCAGACAATATTCCTGTAACATCTGAAGCACCTCCCTCTAACCAGACAATATTCCTGTAACATCTGAAGCAACTCTCTCTAACCAGACAATATTCCTGTAACATCTGAAGCAACTCCCTCTAACCAGACAATATTCCTGTAACATCTGAAGCAACCCCCTCTAACCAGACAATATTCCTGTAACATCTGAAGCAACTCTCTCTAACCAGACAATATTCCTGTAACATCTGAAGCAACTCCCTCTAACCAGACAATATTCCTGTAACATCTGAAGCAACTCCCTCTAACCAGACAATGTTCCTGTAACATCTGAAGCAACTCCCTCTAACCAGACAATATTCCTGTAACATCTGAAGCAACTCCCTCTAACCAGACAATTGTAACATCTGAAGCAACTCCCTCTAACCCAGAAAATGTTCCTGTAACATCTGAAGCAACCCCCTCTAACCAAACAATATTCCTGTAACATCTGAAGCAACTCCCTCTAACCAGACAATATTCCTGTAACATCTGAAGCAACTCCCTCTAACCAGACAATAAAAACCTGTAACATCTGAAGCAACTCTCTCTAACCAGACATTGTTCCTGTAACATCTGAAGCAACTCCCTCTAACCCAGACAATGTTCCTGTAACATCTGAAGCAACTCCCTCTAACCAGACAATGTTCCTGTAACATCTGAAGCAACTCCCTCTAACCAGACAATATTCCTGTAACATCTGAAGCAACTCTCTCTAACCAGACAATATTCCTGTAACATCTGAAGCAACTCCCTCTAACCAGACAATATTTCTGTAACATCTGAAGCACCTCCATCTAACCAGACAATATTCCTGTAACATCTGAAGCAACTCTCTCTAACCAGACAATATTCTTGTAACATCTGAAGCAACTCTCTCTAACCAGACAATATTCCTGTAACATCTGAAGCAACTCCCTCTAACCAGACAATGTGCCTGTAACATCTGAAGCAACTCCCTCTAACCAGACAATATTCCTGTAACATCTGAAGCAACTCCATTTAACCAGACAATTGTAACATCTGAAGCAACTCCCTCTAACCCAGAAAATGTTCCTGTAACATCTGAAGCAACCCCCTCTAACCAGACAATATTCCTGTAACATCTGAAGCAACTCCCTCTAACCAGACAATATTCCTGTAACATCTGAAGCAACTCCCTCTAACCAGACAATAAAAACCTGTAACATCTGAAGCAACTCTCTCTAACCAGACATTGTTCCTGTAACATCTGAAGCAACTCCCTCTAACCCAGACAATGTTCCTGTAACATCTGAAGCAACCCCCTCTAACCAGACAATGTTCCTGTAACATCTGAAGCAACTCCCTCTAACCAGACAATATTCCTGTAACATCTGAAGCAACTCTCTCTAACCAGACAATAAAACCTGTAACATCTGAAGCAACTCTCTCTAACCAGACAATAAAACCTGTAACATCTGAAGCAACTCCCTCTAACCAGACAATAAAACCTGTAACATCTGAAGCAACTCTCTCTAACCAGACAATATTCATGTAACATCTGAAGCAACTCTCTCTAACCAGACAATATTCCTGTAACATCTGAAGCAACTCCCTCTAACCAGACAATAAAACCTGTAACATCTGAAGCACCTCCCTCTAATCAGACAATATTCATGTAACATCTGAAGCAACTCTCTCTAACCAGACAATATTCCTGTAACATCTGAAGCAACTCCCACTAACCAGACAATAAAACCTGTAACATCTGAAGCACCTCCCTCTAACCAGACAATATTCATGTAACATCTGATGCAACTCTCTCTAACAAGACAATATTCCTGTAACATCTGAAGCAACTCCCTCTAACCAGACAATGTTCCTGTAACATCTGAAGCAACTCCCTCTAACCAGACAATGTTCCTGTAACATCTGAAGCAACTCCCTCTAACCAGACAATATTCCTGTAACATCTGAAGCAACTCCCTCTAACCAGACAATTGTAACATCTGAGGCAACACCCTCTAACCCAGAAAATGTTCCTGTAACATCTGAAGCAACCCCCTCTAACCAGACAATATTCCTGTAACATCTGAAGCAACTCTCTCTAACCAGACAATATTCCTGTAACATCTGAAGCAACTCCCTCTAACCAGACAATATTCCTGTAACATCTGAAGCACCTCCCTCTAACCAGACAATATTCCTGTAACATCTGAAGCAACTCTCTCTAACCAGACAATAAAAACCTGTAACATCTGAAGCAACTCCCTCTAACCAGACAATGTTCCTGTAACATCTGAAGCAACTCCCTCTAACCAGACAATATTTCTGTAACATCTGAAGCAATTCCCTCTAACCAGACAATGTTCCTGTAACATCTGATGCAACTCCCTCTAACCAGACAATGTTCCTGTAACATCTGAAGCAAATCCCTCTAACCAGACAATATTCCTGTAACATCTAAAGCAACTCCCTCTAACCAGACAATTGTAACATCTGAAGCAACTCCCTCTAACCCAGAAAATGTTCCTGTAACATCTGAAGCAACCACCTCTAACCAGACAATATTCCTGTAACATCTGAAGCACCTCCCTCTAACCAGACAATATTCCTGTAACATCTGAAGCAACTCTCTCTAACCAGACAATATTCCTGTAACATCTGAAGAAACTCCCTCTAACCAGACAATATTCCTGTAACATCTGAAGCAACCCCCTCTAATCAGACAATATTCCTGTAACATCTGAAGCAACTCTCTCTAACCACACAATATTCCTGTAACATCTGAAACAACTCCCTCTAACCAGACAATGTTCCTGTAACATCTGAAGCAACTCCCTCTAACCAGACAATATTCCTGTAACATCTGAAGCAACTCCCTTTAACCAGACAATTGTAACATCTGAAGCAACTCCCTCTAACCCAGAAAATGTTCCTGTAACATCTGAAGCAACCCCCTCTAACCAGACAATATTCCTGTAACATCTGAAGCAACTCCCTCTAATCAGACAATATTCCTGTAACATCTGAAGCAACTCCCTCTAACCAGACAATACAAACCTGTAACATCTGAAGCAACTCTCTCTAACCAGACATTGTTCCTGTAACATCTGAAGCAACTCCCTCTAACCTAGACAATGTTCCTGTAACATCTGAAGCAACTCCCTCTAACCAGTCAATGTTCCTGTAACATCTGAAGCAACTCCCTCTAACCAGACAATATTCCTGTTACATCTGAAGCAACTCTCTCTAACCAGACAATAAAACCTGTAACATCTGAAGCAACTCTCTCTAACCAGACAATAAAACCTGTAACATCTGAAGCAACTCCCACTAACCAGACAATAAAACCTGTAACATCTGAAGCAACTCCCTCTAACCAGACAATAAAACCTGTAACATCTGAAGCAACTCTCTCTAACCAGACAATATTCCTGTAACATCTGAAGCAACTCCCTCTAACCAGACAATAAAACCTGTAACATCTGAAGCAACTCTCTCTAACCAGACAATAAAACCTGTAACATCTGAAGCAACTCCCTCTAACCAGAAAATAAAACCTGTAACATCTGAAGCAACTCTCTCTAACCAGACAATATTCCTGTAACATCTGAAGCAACTCCCTCTAACCAGACAATAAAACCTGTAACATCTGAAGCAACTCTCTCTAACCAGACAATAAAACCTGTAACATATGAAGCAACTCTTTCTAACCAGACAATAAAACCTGTCACATCTGAAGCAACTCCCTCTAACCAGACAATAAAACCTGTAACATCTGAAGCAACTCTCTCTAACCAGACAATATTCATGTAACATCTGAAGCAACTCTCTCTAACCAGACAATATTCCTGTAACATCTGAAGCAACTCCCTCTAACCAGACAATAAAACCTGTAACATCTGAAGCACCTCCCTCTAACCAGACAATATTCATGTAACATCTGAAGGAACTCTCTCTAACCAGACAATATTCCTGTAACATCTGAAGCAACTCCCTCTAACCAGACAATAACACCTGTAACATCTGAAGTACCTCCTTCTAACCAGACAATATTCATGTATCATCTGAAGCAACTCTCTCTAACCAGACAATATTCCTGTAACATCTGAAGCAACTCCCTCTAACCAGACAATGTTCCTGTAACATCTGAAGCAACTCCCTCTAACCAGACAATGTTCCTGTAACATCTGAAGCAACTCCCTCTAACCAGACAATATTCCTGTAACATCTGAAGCAACTCCCTCTAACCAGACAATTGTAACATCTGAAGCAACTCCCTCTAACCCAGAAAATGTTCCTGTAACATCTGAAGCAACCCCCTCTAACCAGACAATATTCCTGTAACATCTGAAGCAACTCTCTCTAACCAGACAATATTCCTGTAACATCTGAAGCAACTCCCTCTAACAAGACAATATTCCTGTAACATCTGAAGCACCTCCCTCTAACCAGACAATATTCCTGTAACATCTGAAGCAACTCTCTCTAACCAGACAATATTCCTGTAACATCTGAAGCAACTCCCTCTAACCAGAAAATATTCCTGTAACATCTGAAGCAACCCCCTCTAACCAGACAATATCCCTGTAACATCTGAAGCAACTCTCTCTAACCAGACAATATTCCTGTAACATCTGAAGCAACTCCCTCTAACCAGACAATGTTCCTGTAACATCTGAAACAACTCCCTCTAACCAGACAATATTCCTGTAACATCTGAAGCAACTCCCTTAAACCAGACAATTGTAACATCTGAAGCAACTCCCTCTAACCCAGAAAATGTTCCTGTAACATCTGAAGCAACCCCCTCTAACCAGACAATATTCCTGTAACATCTGAAGCAACTCCCTCTAACCAGACAATATTCCTGTAACATCTGAAGCAACTCCCTCTAACCAGACAATAAAAACCTGTAACATCTGAAGCAACTCTCTCTAACCAGACATTGTTCCTGTAACATCTGAAGCAATTCCCTCTAACCCAGACAATGTTCCTGTAACATCTGAAGCAACTCCCTCTAACCAGACAATGTTCCTGTAACATCTGAAGCAACTCCCTCTAACCAGACAATATTCCTGTAACATCTGAAGCAACTCTCTCTAACCAGACAATAAAACCTGTAACATCTGAAGCAACTCTCTCTAACCAGACAATAAAACCTGTAACATCTGAAGCAACTCCCTCTAACCAGACAATAAAACCTGTAACATCTGAAGCAACTCTCTCTAACCAGACAATATTCATGTAACTTCTGAAGCAACTCTCTCTAACCAGACAATATTCCTGTAACATCTGAAGCAACTCCCTCTAACCAGACAATAAAACCTGTAACATCTGAAGCACCTCCCTCTAATCAGACAATATTCATGTAACATCTGAAGCAACTCTCTCTAACCAGACAATATTCCTGTAACATCTGAAGCAACTCCCTCTAACCAGACAATAAAACCTGTAACATCTGAAGCACCTCCATCTAACCAGACAATATTCATGTAACATCTGAAGCAACTCTCTCTAACCAGACAATATTCCTGTAAAATCTGAAGCAACTCCCTCTAACCAGACAATGTTCCTGTAACATCTGAAGCAACTCCCTCTAACCAGACAATGTTCCTGTAACATCTGAAGCAACTCCCTCTAACCAGAAAATATTCCTGTAACATCTGAAGCAACTCCCTCTAATCAGACAATTGTAACATCTGAAGCAACTCCCTCTAACCCAGAAAATGTTCCTGTAACATCTGAAGCAACCCCCTCTAACCAGACAATATTCCTGTAACATCTGAAGCAACTCTCTCTAGCCAGACTATATTCCTGTAACATCTGAAGCAACTCCCTCTAACCAGACAATATTCCTGTAACATCTGAAGCACCTCCCTCTAACCAGACAATATTCCTGTAACATCTGAAGCAACTCTCTCTAACCAGACAATATTCCTGTAACATCTGAAGCAACCCCCTCTAACCAGACAATATTCCTGTAACATCTGAAGCAACTCTCTCTAACCAGACAATATTCCTGTAACATATGAAGCAACTCCCTCTAACCAGACAATGTTCCTGTAACATCTGAAACAACTCCCTCTAACCAGACAATATTCCTGTAACATCTGAAGCAACTCCCTTTAACCAGACAATTGTAACATCTGAAGCAACTCCCTCTAACCCAGAAAATGTTCCTGTAACATCTGAAGCAACCCCCTCTAACCAGACAATATTCCTGTAACATCTGAAGCAACTCCCTCTAACCAGACAATATTCCTGTAACATCTGAAGCAACTCCCTCTAACCAGACAATAAAAACCAGTAACATCTGAAGCAACTCTCTCTAACCAGACATTGTTCCTGTAACATCTGAAGCAACTCCCTCTAACCCAGACAATGTTCCTGTAACATCTGAAGCAACTCTCTCTAACCAGACAATGTTCCTGTAACATCTGAAGCAACTCCCTCTAACCAGACAATATTCCTGTAACATCTGAAGCAACTCTCTCTAACCAGACAATAAAACCTGTAACATCTGAAGCAACTCTCTCTAACCAGACAATAAAACCTGTAACATCTGAAGCAACTCCCTCTAACCAGACAATAAAACCTGTAACATCTGAAGCAACTCTCTCTAACCAGACAATATTCATGTAACTTCTGAAGCAACTCTCTCTAACCAGACAATATTCCTGTAACATCTGAAGCAACTCCCTCTAACCAGACAATAAAACCTGTAACATCTGAAGCACCTCCCTCTAATCAGACAATATTCATGTAACATCTGAAGCAACTCTCTCTAACCAGACAATATTCCTGTAACATCTGAAGCAACTCCCTCTAACCAGACAATAAAACCTGTAACATCTGAAGCACCTCCATCTAACCAGACAATATTCATGTAACATCTGAAGCAACTCTCTCTAACCAGACAATATTCCTGTAACATCTGAAGCAACTCCCTCTAACCAGACAATGTTCCTGTAACATCTGAAGCAACTCCCTCTAACCAGACAATGTTCCTGTAACATCTGAAGCAACTCCCTCTAACCAGAAAATATTCCTGTAACATCTGAAGCAACTCCCTCTAACCAGACAATTGTAACATCTGAAGCAACTCCCTCTAACCCAGAAAATGTTCCTGTAACATCTGAAGCAACCCCCTCTAACCAGACAATATTCCTGTAACATCTGAAGCAACTCCCTCTAACCAGACAATATTCCTGTAACATCTGAAGCAACTCCCTCTAACCAGACAATAAAAACCTGTAACATCTGAAGCAACTCTCTCTAACCAGACATTGTTCCTGTAACATCTGAAGCAATTCCCTCTAACCCAGACAATGTTCCTGTAACATCTGAAGCAACTCCCTCTAACCAGACAATGTTCCTGTAACATCTGAAGCAACTCCCTCTAACCAGACAATATTCCTGTAACATCTGAAGCAACTCTCTCTAACCAGACAATAAAACCTGTAACATCTGAAGCAACTCTCTCTAACCAGACAATAAAACCTGTAACATCTGAAGCAACTCCCTCTAACCAGACAATAAAACCTGTAACATCTGAAGCAACTCTCTCTAACCAGACAATATTCATGTAACTTCTGAAGCAACTCTCTCTAACCAGACAATATTCCTGTAACATCTGAAGCAACTCCCTCTAACCAGACAATAAAACCTGTAACATCTGAAGCACCTCCCTCTAATCAGACAATATTCATGTAACATCTGAAGCAACTCTCTCTAACCAGACAATATTCCTGTAACATCTGAAGCAACTCCCTCTAACCAGACAATAAAACCTGTAACATCTGAAGCACCTCCATCTAACCAGACAATATTCATGTAACATCTGAAGCAACTCTCTCTAACCAGACAATATTCCTGTAAAATCTGAAGCAACTCCCTCTAACCAGACAATGTTCCTGTAACATCTGAAGCAACTCCCTCTAACCAGACAATGTTCCTGTAACATCTGAAGCAACTCCCTCTAACCAGAAAATATTCCTGTAACATCTGAAGCAACTCCCTCTAATCAGACAATTGTAACATCTGAAGCAACTCCCTCTAACCCAGAAAATGTTCCTGTAACATCTGAAGCAACCCCCTCTAACCAGACAATATTCCTGTAACATCTGAAGCAACTCTCTCTAGCCAGACTATATTCCTGTAACATCTGAAGCAACTCCCTCTAACCAGACAATATTCCTGTAACATCTGAAGCACCTCCCTCTAACCAGACAATATTCCTGTAACATCTGAAGCAACTCTCTCTAACCAGACAATATTCCTGTAACATCTGAAGCAACCCCCTCTAACCAGACAATATTCCTGTAACATCTGAAGCAACTCTCTCTAACCAGACAATATTCCTGTAACATATGAAGCAACTCCCTCTAACCAGACAATGTTCCTGTAACATCTGAAACAACTCCCTCTAACCAGACAATATTCCTGTAACATCTGAAGCAACTCCCTTTAACCAGACAATTGTAACATCTAAAGCAACTCCCTCTAACCCAGAAAATGTTCCTGTAACATCTGAAGCAACCCCCTCTAACCAGACAATATTCCTGTAACATCTGAAGCAACTCCCTCTAACCAGACAATATTCCTGTAACATCTGAAGCAACTCCCTCTAACCAGACAATAAAAACCAGTAACATCTGAAGCAACTCTCTCTAACCAGACATTGTTCCTGTAACATCTGAAGCAACTCCCTCTAACCCAGACAATGTTCCTGTAACATCTGAAGCAACTCTCTCTAACCAGACAATGTTCCTGTAACATCTGAAGCAACTCCCTCTAACCAGACAATATTCCTGTAACATCTGAAGCAACTCTCTCTAACCAGACAATAAAACCTGTAACATCTGAAGCAACTCTCTCTAACCAGACAATAAAACCTGTAACATCTGAAGCAACTCCCTCTAACCAGACAATAAAACCTGTAACATCTGAAGCAACTCTCTCTAACCAGACAATATTCATGTAACTTCTGAAGCAACTCTCTCTAACCAGACAATATTCCTGTAACATCTGAAGCAACTCCCTCTAACCAGACAATAAAACCTGTAACATCTGAAGCACCTCCCTCTAATCAGACAATATTCATGTAACATCTGAAGCAACTCTCTCTAACCAGACAATATTCCTGTAACATCTGAAGCAACTCCCTCTAACCAGACAATAAAACCTGTAACATCTGAAGCACCTCCATCTAACCAGACAATATTCATGTAACATCTGAAGCAACTCTCTCTAACCAGACAATATTCCTGTAACATCTGAAGCAGCTCCCTCTAACCAGACAATGTTCCTGTAACATCTGAAGCAACTCCCTCTAACCAGACAATGTTCCTGTAACATCTGAAGCAACTCCCTCTAACCAGAAAATATTCCTGTAACATCTGAAGCAACTCCCTCTAACCAGACAATTGTAACATCTGAAGCAACTCCCTCTAACCCAGAAAATGTTCCTGTAACATCTGAAGCAACCCCCTCTAACCAGACAATATTCCTGTAACATCTGAAGCAACTCCCTCTAACCAGACAATATTCCTGTAACATCTGAAGCAACTCCCTCTAACCAGACAATAAAAACCTGTAACATCTGAAGCAACTCTCTCTAACCAGACATTGTTCCTGTAACATCTGAAGCAATTCCCTCTAACCCAGACAATGTTCCTGTAACATCTGAAGCAACTCCCTCTAACCAGACAATGTTCCTGTAACATCTGAAGCAACTCCCTCTAACCAGACAATATTCCTGTAACATCTGAAGCAACTCTCTCTAACCAGACAATAAAACCTGTAACATCTGAAGCAACTCTCTCTAACCAGACAATAAAACCTGTAACATCTGAAGCAACTCCCTCTAACCAGACAATAAAACCTGTAACATCTGAAGCAACTCTCTCTAACCAGACAATATTCATGTAACTTCTGAAGCAACTCTCTCTAACCAGACAATATTCCTGTAACATCTGAAGCAACTCCCTCTAACCAGACAATAAAACCTGTAACATCTGAAGCACCTCCCTCTAATCAGACAATATTCATGTAACATCTGAAGCAACTCTCTCTAACCAGACAATATTCCTGTAACATCTGAAGCAACTCCCTCTAACCAGACAATAAAACCTGTAACATCTGAAGCACCTCCATCTAACCAGACAATATTCATGTAACATCTGAAGCAACTCTCTCTAACCAGACAATATTCCTGTAAAATCTGAAGCAACTCCCTCTAACCAGACAATGTTCCTGTAACATCTGAAGCAACTCCCTCTAACCAGACAATGTTCCTGTAACATCTGAAGCAACTCCCTCTAACCAGACAATATTCCTGTAACATCTGAAGCAACTCCCTCTAACCAGACAATTGTAACATATGAAGCAACTCCCTCTAACCCAGAAAATGTTCCTGTAACATCTGAAGCAACCCCCTCTAACCAGACAATATTCCTGTAACATCTGAAGCAACTCTCTCTAGCCAGACTATATTCCTGTAACATCTGAAGCAACTCCCTCTAACCAGACAATATTCCTGTAACATCTGAAGCACCTCCCTCTAACCAGACAATATTCCTGTAACATCTGAAGCAACTCTCTCTAACCAGACAATATTCCTGTAACATCTGAAGCAACCCCCTCTAACCAGACAATATTCCTGTAACATCTGAAGCAACTCTCTCTAACCAGACAATATTCCTGTAACATATGAAGCAACTCCCTCTAACCAGACAATGTTCCTGTAACATCTGAAACAACTCCCTCTAACCAGACAATATTCCTGTAACATCTGAAGCAACTCCCTTTAACCAGACAATTGTAACATCTGAAGCAACTCCCTCTAACCCAGAAAATGTTCCTGTAACATCTGAAGCAACCCCCTCTAACCAGACAATATTCCTGTAACATCTGAAGCAACTCCCTCTAACCAGACAATATTCCTGTAACATCTGAAGCAACTCCCTCTAACCAGACAATAAAAACCAGTAACATCTGAAGCAACTCTCTCTAACCAGACATTGTTCCTGTAACATCTGAAGCAACTCCCTCTAACCCAGACAATGTTCCTGTAACATCTGAAGCAACTCCCTCTAACCAGACAATGTTCCTGTAACATCTG
Organism: Bathymodiolus brooksi; assembly: GCA_963680875.1. NCBI lineage: Eukaryota > Metazoa > Mollusca > Bivalvia > Mytilida > Modiolidae > Bathymodiolus > Bathymodiolus brooksi. The sequence goes on from OY804575.1 coordinate 36,643,951, forward strand.
AAGCAACTCCCTCTAACCAGACAATATTCCTGTAACATCTGAAGCAACTCTCTCTAACCAGACAATAAAACCTGTAACATCTGAAGCAACTCTCTCTAACCAGACAATAAAACCTGTAACATCTGAAGCAACTCCCTCTAACCAGACAATAAAACCTGTAACATCTGAAGCAACTCTCTCTAACCAGACAATATTCATGTAACTTCTGAAGCAACTCTCTCTAACCAGACAATATTCCTGTAACATCTGAAGCAACTCCCTCTAACCAGACAATAAAACCTGTAACATCTGAAGCACCTCCATCTAACCAGACAATATTCATGTAACATCTGAAGCAACTCTCTCTAACCAGACAATATTCCTGTAACATCTGAAGCAACTCCCTCTAACCAGACAATGTTCCTGTAACATCTGAAGCAACTCCCTCTAACCAGACAATGTTCCTGTAACATCTGAAGCAACTCCCTCTAACCAGACAATATTCCTGTAACATCTGAAGCAACTCCCTCTAACCAGACAATTGTAACATCTGAAGCAACTCCCTCTAACCCAGAAAATGTTCCTGTAACATCTGAAGCAACCCCCTCTAACCAGACAATATTCCTGTAACATCTGAAGCAACTCTCTCTAGCCAGACAATATTCCTGTAACATCTGAAGCAACTCCCTCTAACCAGACAATATTCCTGTAACATCTGAAGCACCTCCCTCTAACCAGACAATATTCCTGTAACATCTGAAGCAACTCTCTCTAACCAGACAATATTCCTGTAACATCTGAAGCAACCCCCTCTAACCAGACAATATTCCTGTAATTTCTGAAGCAACTCTCTCTAACCAGACAATATTCCTGTAACATCTGAAGCAACTCCCTCTAACCAGACAATATTCCTGTAACATCTGAAGCAACTCCCTCTAACCAGACAATGTTCCTGTAACATCTGAAGCAACTCCCTCTAACCAGACAATATTCCTGTATCATCTGAAGCAACTCCCTCTAACCAGACAATATTCCTGTAACATCTGAAGCAACTCCCTTTAACCAGACAATTGTAACATCTGAAGCAACTCCCTCTAACCCAGAAAATGTTCCTGTAACATCTGAAGCAACTCCCTCTAACCAGACAATATTCCTGTAACATCTGAAGCAACTCCCTCTAACCAGACAATAAAACCTGTAACATCTGAAGCACCTCCCTCTAATCAGACAATATTCATGTAACATCTGAAGCAACTCTCTCTAACCAGACAATATTCCTGTAACATCTGAAGCAACTCCCTCTAACCAGACAATAAAACCTGTAACATCTGAAGCACCTCCATCTAACCAGACAATATTCATGTAACATCTGAAGCAACTCTCTCTAACCAGACAATATTCCTGTAACATCTGAAGCAACTCCCTCTAACCAGACAATGTTCCTGTAACATCTGAAGCAACTCCCTCTAACCAGACAATGTTCCTGTAACATCTGAAGCAACTCCCTCTAACCAGACAATATTCCTGTAACATCTGAAGCAACTCCCTCTAACCAGACAATTGTAACATCTGAAGCAACTCCCTCTAACCCAGAAAATGTTCCTGTAACATCTGAAGCAACCCCCTCTAACCAGACAATATTCCTGTAACATCTGAAGCAACTCCCTCTAACCAGACAATATTCCTGTAACATCAGAAGCAACTCCCTCTAACCAGACAATAAAAACCTGTAACATCTGAAGCAACTCTCTCTAACCAGACATTGTTCCTGTAACATCTGAAGCAATTCCCTCTAACCCAGACAATGTTCCTGTAACATCTGAAGCAACTCCCTCTAACCAGACAATGTTCCTGTAACATCTGAAGCAGCTCCCTCTAACCAGACAATATTCCTGTAACATCTGAAGCAACTCTCTCTAACCAGACAATAAAACCTGTAGCATCTGAAGCAACTCTCTCTAACCAGACAATAAAACCTGTAACATCTGAAGCAACTCCCTCTAACCAGACAATAAAACCTGTAACATCTGAAGCAACTCTCTCTAACCAGACAATATTCATGTAACTTCTGAAGCAACTCTCTCTAACCAGACAATATTCCTGTAACATCTGAAGCAACTCCCTCTAACCAGACAATAAAACCTGTAACATCTGAAGCACCTCCCTCTAATCAGACAATATTCATGTAACATCTGAAGCAACTCTCTCTAACCAGACAATATTCCTGTAACATCTGAAGCAACTCCCTCTAACCAGACAATAAAACCTGTAACATCTGAAGCACCTCCATCTAACCAGACAATATTCATGTAACATCTGAAGCAACTCTCTCTAACCAGACAATATTCCTGTAAAATCTGAAGCAACTCCCTCTAACCAGACAATGTTCCTGTAACATCTGAAGCAACTCCCTCTAACCAGACAATGTTCCTGTAACATCTGAAGCAACTCCCTCTAACCAGACAATATTCCTGTAACATCTGAAGCAACTCCCTCTAACCAGACAATTGTAACATCTGAAGCAACTCCCTCTAACCCAGAAAATGTTCCTGTAACATCTGAAGCAACCCCCTCTAACCAGACAATATTCCTGTAACATCTGAAGCAACTCTCTCTAGCCAGACTATATTCCTGTAACATCTGAAGCAACTCCCTCTAACCAGACAATATTCCTGTAACATCTGAAGCACCTCCCTCTAACCAGACAATATTCCTGTAACATCTGAAGCAACTCTCTCTAACCAGACAATATTCCTGTAACATCTGAAGCAACCCCCTCTAACCAGACAATATTCCTGTAACATCTGAAGCAACTCTCTCTAACCAGACAATATTCCTGTAACATATGAAGCAACTCCCTCTAACCAGACAATGTTCCTGTAACATCTGAAACAACTCCCTCTAACCATACAATATTCCTGTAACATCTGAAGCAACTCCCTTTAACCAGACAATTGTAACATCTGAAGCAACTCCCTCTAACCCAGAAAATGTTCCTGTAACATCTGAAGCAACCCCCTCTAACCAGACAATATTCCTGTAACATCTGAAGCAACTCCCTCTAACCAGACAATATTCCTGTAACATCTGAAGCAACTCCCTCTAACCAGACAATAAAAACCAGTAACATCTGAAGCAACTCTCTCTAACCAGACATTGTTCCTGTAACATCTGAAGCAACTCCCTCTAACCCAGACAATGTTCCTGTAACATCTGAAGCAACTCCCTCTAACCAGACAATGTTCCTGTAACATCTGAAGCAACTCCCTCTAACCAGACAATATTCCTGTAACATCTGAAGCAACTCTCTCTAACCAGACAATAAAACCTGTAACATCTGAAGCAACTCTCTCTAACCAGACAATAAAACCTGTAACATCTGAAGCAACTCCCTCTAACCAGACAATAAAACCTGTAACATCTGAAGCAACTCTCTCTAACCAGACAATATTCATGTAACTTCTGAAGCAACTCTCTCTAACCAGACAATATTCCTGTAACATCTGAAGCAACTCCCTCTAACCAGACAATAAAACCTGTAACATCTGAAGCACCTCCCTCTAATCAGACAATATTCATGTAACATCTGAAGCAACTCTCTCTAACCAGACAATATTCCTGTAACATCTGAAGCAACTCCCTCTAACCAGACAATAAAACCTGTAACATCTGAAGCACCTCCATCTAACCAGACAATATTCATGTAACATCTGAAGCAACTCTCTCTAACCAGACAATATTCCTGTAACATCTGAAGCAACTCCCTCTAACCAGACAATGTTCCTGTAACATCTGAAGCAACTCCCTCTAACCAGACAATGTTCCTGTAACATCTGAAGCAACTCCCTCTAACCAGACAATATTCCTGTAACATCTGAAGCAACTCCCTCTAACCAGACAATTGTAACATCTGAAGCAACTCCCTCTAACCCAGAAAATGTTCCTGTAACATCTGAAGCAACCCCCTCTAACCAGAAAATATTCCTGTAACATCTGAAGCAACTCTCTCTACCCAGACAATATTCCTGTAACATCTGAAGCAACTCCCTCTAACCAGACAATATTCCTGTAACATCTGAAGCACCTCCCTCTAACCAGACAATATTCCTGTAACATCTGAAGCAACTCTCTCTAACCAGACAATATTCCTGTAACATCTGAAGCAACCCCCTCTAACCAGACAATATTCCTGTAACATCTGAAGCAACTCTCTCTAACCAGACAATATTCCTGTAACATATGAAGCAACTCCCTCTAACCAGACAATATTCCTGTAACATCTGAAGCAACTCCCTCTAACCAGACAATGTTCCTGTAACATCTGAAGCAACTCCCTCTAACCAGACAATATTCCTGTATCATCTGAAGCAACTCCCTCTAACCAGACAATATTCCTGTAACATCTGAAGCAACTCCCTTTAACCAGACAATTGTAACATCTGAAGCAACTCCCTCTAACCAAGAAAATGTTCCTGTAACATCTGAAGCAACTCCCTCTAACCAGACAATATTCCTGTAACATCTGAAGCAACTCCCTCTAACCAGACAATAAAAACCTGTAACATCTGAAGCAACTCTCTCTAACCAGACATTGTTCCTGTAACATCTGAAGCAACTCCCTCTAACCCAGACAATGTTCCTGTAACATCTGAAGCAACTCCCACTAACCAGACAATGTTCCTGTAACATCTGAAGCAACTCCCTCTAACCAGACAATATTCCTGTAACATCTGAAGCAACTCTCTCTAACCAGACAATAAAACCTGTAACATCTGAAGCAACTCTCTCTAACCAGACAATAAAACCTGTAACATCTGAAGCAACTCCCTCTAACCAGACAATAAAACCTGTAACATCTGAAGCAACTCTCTCTAACCAGACAATATTCCTGTAACATCTGAAGCAACTCCCTCTAACCAGACAATAAAACCTGTAACATCTGAAGCACCTCCCTCTAATCAGACAATATTCATGTAACATCTGAAGCAACTCTCTCTAACCAGACAATATTCCTGTAACATCTGAAGCAACTCCCTCTAACAAGACAATAAAACCTGTAACATCTGAAGCACCTCCATCTAACCAGACAATATTCATGTAACATCTGAAGCAACTCTCTCTAACCAGACAATATTCCTGTAACATCTGAAGCAACTCCCTCTAACCAGACAATGTTCCTGTAACATCTGAAGCAACTCCCTCTAACCAGACAATGTTCCTGTAACATCTGAAGCAACTCCCTCTAACCAGACAATATTCCTGTAACATCTGAAGTAACTCCCTCTAACCAGACAATTGTAACATCTGAAGCAACTCCCTCTAACCCAGAAAATGTTCATGTAACATCTGAAGCAACCCCCTCTAACCAGACAATATTCCTGTAACATCTGAAGCAACTCTCTCTAGCCAGACAATATTCCTGTAACATCTGAAGCAACTCTCTCTAACCAGACAATATTCCTGTAACATCTGAAGCACCTCCCTCTAACCAGACAATATTCCTGTAACATCTGAAGCAACTCTCTCTAACCAGACAATATTCCTGTAACATCTGAAGCAACCCCCTCTAACCAGACAATATTCCTGTAACATCTGAAGCAACTCTCTCTAACCAGACAATATTCCTGTAACATATGAAGCAACTCCCTCTAACCAGACAATATTCCTGTAACATCTGAAGCAACTCCCTCTAACCAGACAATGTTCCTGTAACATCTGAAGCAACTCCCTCTAACCAGACAATATTCCTGTATCATCTGATGCAACTCCCTCTAACCAGACAATTGTAACATCTGAAGCAACTCCCTCTAACCCAGAAAATGTTCCTGTAACATCTGAAGCAACCCCCTCTAACCAGACAATATTCCTGTAACATCTGAAGCAACTCCCTCTAACCAGACAATATTCCTGTAACATCTGAAGCAACTCCCTCTAACCAGACAATAAAAACCTGTAACATCTGAAGCAACTCTCTCTAACCAGACATTGTTCCTGTAACATCTGAAGCAACTCCCTCTAACCCAGACAATGTTCCTGTAACATCTGAAGCAACTCCCTCTAACCAGACAATGTTCCTGTAACATCTGATGCAACTCCCTCTAACCAGACAATATTCCTGTAACATCTGAAACAACTCTCTCTAACCAGACAATATTCCTGTAACATCTGAAGCAACTCCCTCTAACCAGACAATATTCCTGTAACATCTGAAGCACCTCCATCTAACCAGACAATATTCCTGTAACATCTGAAGCAACTCTCTCTAACCAGACAATATTCCTGTAACATCTGAAGCAACTCTCTCTAACCAGACAATATTCCTGTAACATCTGAAGCAACTCCCTCTAACCAGACAATGTTCCTGTAACATCTGAAGCAACTCCCTCTAACCAGACAATATTCCTGTAACATCTGAAGCAACTCCCTCTAACCAGACAATAAAAACCTGTAACATCTGAAGCAACTCTCTCTAATCAGACATTGTTCCTGTAACATCTGAAGCAACTCCCTCTAACCCAGACAATGTTCCTGTAACATCTGAAGCAACTCCCTCTAACCAGACAATGTTCCTGTAACATCTGAAGCAGCTCCCTCTAACCAGACAATATTCCTGTAACATCTGAAGCAACTCTCTCTAACCAGACAATAAAACCTGTAACATCTGAAGCAACTCTCTCTAACCAGACAATAAAACCTGTAACATCTGAAGCAACTCCCTCTAACCAGACAATAAAACCTGTAACATCTGAAGCAACTCTCTCTAACCAGACAATATTCCTGTAACATCTGAAGCAACTCCCTCTAACCAGACAATAAAACCTGTAACATCTGAAGCACCTCCATCTAACCAGACAATATTCATGTAACATCTGAAGCAACTCTCTCTAACCAGACAATATTCCTGTAACATCTGAAGCAACTCCCTCTAACCAGACAATGTTCCTGTAACATCTGAAGCAACTCCCTCTAACCAGACAATATTCCTGTAACATCTGAAGCAACTCCCTCTAACCAGACAATAAAAACCAGTAACATCTGAAGCAACTCTCTCTAACCAGACATTGTTCCTGTAACATCTGAAGCAACTCCCTCTAACCCAGACAATGTTCCTGTAACATCTGAAGCAACTCCCTCTAACCAGACAATGTTCCTGTAACATCTGAAGCAACTCCCTCTAACCAGACAATATTCCTGTAACATCTGAAGCAACTCTCTCTAACCAGACAATATTCATGTAACTTCTGAAGCAACTCTCTCTAACCAGACAATATTCCTGTAACATCTGAAGCAACTCCCTCTAACCAGACAATAAAACCTGTAACATCTGAAGCACCTCCCTCTAATCAGACAATATTCATGTAACATCTGAAGCAACTCTCTCTAACCAGACAATATTCCTGTAACATCTGAAGCAACTCCCTCTAACCAGACAATAAAACCTGTAACATCTGAAGCACCTCCATCTAACCAGACAATATTCATGTAACATCTGAAGCAACTCTCTCTAACCAGACAATATTCCTGTAACATCTGAAGCAACTCCCTCTAACCAGACAATGTTCCTGTAACATCTGAAGCAACTCCCTCTAACCAGACAATGTTCCTGTAACATCTGAAGCAACTCCCTCTAACCAGACAATATTCCTGTAACATCTGAAGCAACTCCCTCTAACCAGACAATTGTAACATCTGAAGCAACTCCCTCTAACCCAGAAAATGTTCCTGTAACATCTGAAGCAACCCCCTCTAACCAGACAATATTCCTGTAACATCTGAAGCAACTCTCTCTACCCAGACAATATTCCTGTAACATCTGAAGCAACTCCCTCTAACCAGACAATATTCCTGTAACATCTGAAGCACCTCCCTCTAACCAGACAATATTCCTGTAACATCTGAAGCAACTCTCTCTAACCAGACAATATTCCTGTAACATCTGAAGCAACCCCCTCTAACCAGACAATATTCCTGTAACATCTGAAGCAACTCTCTCTAACCAGACAATATTCCTGTAACATATGAAGCAACTCCCTCTAACCAGACAATATTCCTGTAACATCTGAAGCAACTCCCTCTAACCAGACAATGTTCCTGTAACATCTGAAGCAACTCCCTCTAACCAGACAATATTCCTGTATCATCTGAAGCAACTCCCTCTAACCAGACAATATTCCTGTAACATCTGAAGCAACTCCCTTTAACCAGACAATTGTAACATCTGAAGCAACTCCCTCTAACCCAGAAAATGTTCCTGTAACATCTGAAGCAACTCCCTCTAACCAGACAATATTCCTGTAACATCTGAAGCAACTCCCTCTAACCAGACAATAAAAACCTGTAACATCTGAAGCAACTCTCTCTAACCAGACATTGTTCCTGTAACATCTGAAGCAACTCCCTCTAACCCAGACAATGTTCCTGTAACATCTGAAGCAACTCCCACTAACCAGACAATGTTCCTGTAACATCTGAAGCAACTCCCTCTAACCAGACAATATTCCTGTAACATCTGAAGCAACTCTCTCTAACCAGACAATAAAACCTGTAACATCTGAAGCAACTCTCTCTAACCAGACAATAAAACCTGTAACATCTGAAGCAACTCCCTCTAACCAGACAATAAAACCTGTAACATCTGAAGCAACTCTCTCTAACCAGACAATATTCATGTAACTTCTGAAGCAACTCTCTCTAACCAGACAATATTCCTGTAACATCTGAAGCAACTCCCTCTAACCAGACAATAAAACCTGTAACATCTGAAGCACCTCCCTCTAATCAGACAATATTCATGTAACATCTGAAGCAACTCTCTCTAACCAGACAATATTCCTGTAACATCTGAAGCAACTCCCTCTAACAAGACAATAAAACCTGTAACATCTGAAGCACCTCCATCTAACCAGACAATATTCATGTAACATCTGAAGCAACTCTCTCTAACCAGACAATATTCCTGTAACATCTGAAGCAACTCCCTCTAACCAGACAATGTTCCTGTAACATCTGAAGCAACTCCCTCTAACCAGACAATGTTCCTGTAACATCTGAAGCAACTCCCTCTAACCAGACAATATTCCTGTAACATCTGAAGTAACTCCCTCTAACCAGACAATTGTAACATCTGAAGCAACTCCCTCTAACCCAGAAAATGTTCATGTAACATCTGAAGCAACCCCCTCTAACCAGACAATATTCCTGTAACATCTGAAGCAACTCTCTCTAGCCAGACAATATTCCTGTAACATCTGAAGCAACTCTCTCTAACCAGACAATATTCCTGTAACATCTGAAGCACCTCCCTCTAACCAGACAATATTCCTGTAACATCTGAAGCAACTCTCTCTAACCAGACAATATTCCTGTAACATCTGAAGCAACCCCCTCTAACCAGACAATATTCCTGTAACATCTGAAGCAACTCTCTCTAACCAGACAATATTCCTGTAACATATGAAGCAACTCCCTCTAACCAGACAATATTCCTGTAACATCTGAAGCAACTCCCTCTAACCAGACAATGTTCCTGTAAAATCTGAAGCAACTCCCTCTAACCAGACAATATTCCTGTATCATCTGATGCAACTCCCTCTAACCAGACAATTGTAACATCTGAAGCAACTCCCTCTAACCCAGAAAATGTTCCTGTAACATCTGAAGCAACCCCCTCTAACCAGACAATATTCCTGTAACATCTGAAGCAACTCCCTCTAACCAGACAATATTCCTGTAACATCTGAAGCAACTCCCTCTAACCAGACAATAAAAACCTGTAACATCTGAAGCAACTCTCTCTAACCAGACATTGTTCCTGTAACATCTGAAGCAACTCCCTCTAACCCAGACAATGTTCCTGTAACATCTGAAGCAACTCCCTCTAACCAGACAATGTTCCTGTAACATCTGATGCAACTCCCTCTAACCAGACAATATTCCTGTAACATCTGAAACAACTCTCTCTAACCAGACAATATTCCTGTAACATCTGAAGCAACTCCCTCTAACCAGACAATATTCCTGTAACATCTGAAGCACCTCCATCTAACCAGACAATATTCCTGTAACATCTGAAGCAACTCTCTCTAACCAGACAATATTCCTGTAACATCTGAAGCAACTCTCTCTAACCAGACAATATTCCTGTAACATCTGAAGCAACTCCCTCTAACCAGACAATGTTCCTGTAACATCTGAAGCAACTCCCTCTAACCAGACAATATTCCTGTAACATCTGAAGCAACTCCCTCTAACCAGACAATAAAAACCTGTAACATCTGAAGCAACTCTCTCTAATCAGACATTGTTCCTGTAACATCTGAAGCAACTCCCTCTAACCCAGACAATGTTCCTGTAACATCTGAAGCAACTCCCTCTAACCAGACAATGTTCCTGTAACATCTGAAGCAGCTCCCTCTAACCAGACAATATTCCTGTAACATCTGAAGCAACTCTCTCTAACCAGACAATAAAACCTGTAACATCTGAAGCAACTCTCTCTAACCAGACAATAAAACCTGTAACATCTGAAGCAACTCCCTCTAACCAGACAATAAAACCTGTAACATCTGAAGCAACTCTCTCTAACCAGACAATATTCCTGTAACATCTGAAGCAACTCCCTCTAACCAGACAATAAAACCTGTAACATCTGAAGCACCTCCATCTAACCAGACAATATTCATGTAACATCTGAAGCAACTCTCTCTAACCAGACAATATTCCTGTAACATCTGAAGCAACTCCCTCTAACCAGACAATGTTCCTGTAACATCTGAAGCAACTCCCTCTAACCAGACAATGTTCCTGTAACATCTGAAGCAACTCCCTCTAACCAGACAATATTCCTGTAACATCTGAAGCAACTCCCTCTAACCAGACAATTGTAACATCTGAAGCAACTCCCTCTAACCCAGAAAATGTTCCTGTAACATCTGAAGCAACCCCCTCTAACCAGACAATATTCCTGTAACATCTGAAGCAACTCTCTCTAGCCAGACAATATTCCTGTAACATCTGAAGCAACTCCCTCTAACCAGACAATATTCCTGTAACATCTGAAGCACCTCCCTCTAACCAGACAATATTCCTGTAACATCTGAAGCAACTCTCTCTAACCAGACAATATTCCTGTAACATCTGAAGCAACCCCCTCTAACCAGACAATATTCCTGTAACATCTGAAGCAACTCTCTCTAACCAGACAATATTCCTGTAACATATGAAGCAACTCCCTCTAACCAGACAATATTCCTGTAACATCTGAAGCAACTCCCTCTAACCAGACAATGTTCCTGTAACATCTGAAGCAACTCCCTCTAACCAGACAATATTCCTGTATCATCTGAAGCAACTCCCTCTAACCAGACAATATTCCTGTAACATCTGAAGCAACTCCCTTTAACCAGACAATTGTAACATCTGAAGCAACTCCCTCTAACCCAGAAAATGTTCCTGTAACATCTGAAGCAACTCCCTCTAACCAGACAATATTCCTGTAACATCTGAAGCAACTCCCTCTAACCAGACAATAAAAACCTGTAACATCTGAAGCAACTCTCTCTAACCAGACATTGTTCCTGTAACATCTGAAGCAACTCCCTCTAACCCAGACAATGTTCCTGTAACATCTGAAGCAACTCCCACTAACCAGACAATGTTCCTGTAACATCTGAAGCAACTCCCTCTAACCAGACAATATTCCTGTAACATCTGAAGCAACTCTCTCTAACCAGACAATAAAACCTGTAACATCTGAAGCAACTCTCTCTAACCAGACAATAAAACCTGTAACATCTGAAACAACTCCCTCTAACCAGACAATAAAACCTGTAACATCTGAAGCAACTCTCTCTAACCAGACAATATTCATGTAACTTCTGAAGCAACTCTCTCTAACCAGACAATATTCCTGTAACATCTGAAGCAACTCCCTCTAACCAGACAATAAAACCTGTAACATCTGAAGCACCTCCCTCTAATCAGACAATATTCATGTAACATCTGAAGCAACTCTCTCTAACCAGACAATATTCCTGTAACATCTGAAGCAACTCCCTCTAACAAGACAATAAAACCTGTAACATCTGAAGCACCTCCATCTAACGAGACAATATTCATGTAACATCTGAAGCAACTCTCTCTAACCAGACAATATTCCTGTAACATCTGAAGCAACTCCCTCTAACCAGACAATGTTCCTGTAACATCTGAAGCAACTCCCTCTAACCAGACAATGTTCCTGTAACATCTGAAGCAACTCCCTCTAACCAGACAATATTCCTGTAACATCTGAAGTAACTCCCTCTAACCAGACAATTGTAACATCTGAAGCAACTCCCTCTAACCCAGAAAATGTTCATGTAACATCTGAAGCAACCCCCTCTAACCAGACAATATTCCTGTAACATCTGAAGCAACTCTCTCTAGCCAGACAATATTCCTGTAACATCTGAAGCAACTCTCTCTAACCAGACAATATTCCTGTAACATCTGAAGCACCTCCCTCTAACCAGACAATATTCCTGTAACATCTGAAGCAACTCTCTCTAACCAGACAATATTCCTGTAACATCTGAAGCAACCCCCTCTAACCAGACAATATTCCTGTAACATCTGAAGCAACTCTCTCTAACCAGACAATATTCCTGTAACATATGAAGCAACTCCCTCTAACCAGACAATATTCCTGTAACATCTGAAGCAACTCCCTCTAACCAGACAATGTTCCTGTAACATCTGAAGCAACTCCCTCTAACCAGACAATATTCCTGTATCATCTGAAGCAACTCCCTCTAACCAGACAATTGTAACATCTGAAGCAACTCCCTCTAACCCAGAAAATGTTCCTGTAACATCTGAAGCAACCCCCTCTAACCAGACAATATTCCTGTAACATCTGAAGCAACTCCCTCTAACCAGACAATATTCCTGTAACATCTGAAGCAACTCCCTCTAACCAGACAATAAAAACCTGTAACATCTGAAGCAACTCTCTCTAACCAGACATTGTTCCTGTAACATCTGAAGCAACTCCCTCTAACCCAGACAATGTTCCTGTAACATCTGAAGCAACTCCCTCTAACCAGACAATGTTCCTGTAACATCTGATGCAACTCCCTCTAACCAGACAATATTCCTGTAACATCTGAAACAACTCTCTCTAACCAGACAATATTCCTGTAACATCTGAAGCAACTCCCTCTAACCAGACAATATTCCTGTAACATCTGAAGCAACTCCATCTAACCAGACAATATTCCTGTAACATCTGAAGCAACTCTCTCTAACCAGACAATATTCCTGTAACATCTGAAGCAACTCTCTCTAACCAGAAAATATTCCTGTAACATCTGAAGCAACTCCCTCTAACCAGACAATGTTCCTGTAACATCTGAAGCAACTCCCTCTAACCAGACAATATTCCTGTAACATCTGAAGCAACTCCCTCTAACCAGACAATAAAAACCTGTAACATCTGAAGCAACTCTCTCTAATCAGACATTGTTCCTGTAACATCTGAAGCAACTCCCTCTAACCCAGACAATGTTCCTGTAACATCTGAAGCAACTCCCTCTAACCAGACAATGTTCCTGTAACATCTGAAGCAACTCCCTCTAACCAGACAATATTCCTGTAACATCTGAAGCAACTCTCTCTAACCAGACAATAAAACCTGTAACATCTGAAGCAACTCTCTCTAACCAGACAATAAAACCTGTAACATCTGAAGCAACTCCCTCTAACCAGACAATAAAACCTGTAACATCTGAAGCAACTCTCTCTAACCAGACAATATTCCTGTAACATCTGAAGCAACTCCCTCTAACCAGACAATAAAACCTGTAACATCTGAAGCACCTCCATCTAACCAGACAATATTCATGTAACATCTGAAGCAACTCTCTCTAACCAGACAATATTCCTGTAACATCTGAAGCAACTCCCTCTAACCAGACAATGTTCCTGTAACATCTGAAGCAACTCCCTCTAACCAGACAATGTTCCTGTAACATCTGAAGCAACTCCCTCTAACCAGACAATATTCCTGTAACATCTGAAGCAACTCCCTCTAACCAGACAATTGTAACATCTGAAGCAACTCCCTCTAACCCAGAAAATGTTCCTGTAACATCTGAAGCAACCCCCTCTAACCAGACAATATTCCTGTAACATCTGAAGCAACTCTCTCTACCCAGACAATATTCCTGTAACATCTGAAGCAACTCCCTCTAACCAGACAATATTCCTGTAACATCTGAAGCACCTCCCTCTAACCAGACAATATTCCTGTAACATCTGAAGCAACTCTCTCTAACCAGACAATATTCCTGTAACATCTGAAGCAACCCCCTCTAACCAGACAATATTCCTGTAACATCTGAAGCAACTCTCTCTAACCAGACAATATTCCTGTAACATATGAAGCAACTCCCTCTAACCAGACAATATTCCTGTAACATCTGAAGCAACTCCCTCTAACCAGACAATGTTCCTGTAACATCTGAAGCAACTCCCTCTAACCAGACAATATTCCTGTATCATCTGAAGCAACTCCCTCTAACCAGACAATATTCCTGTAACATCTGAAGCAACTCCCTTTAACCAGACAATTGTAACATCTGAAGCAACTCCCTCTAACCCAGAAAATGTTCCTGTAACATCTGAAGCAACTCCCTCTAACCAGACAATATTCCTGTAACATCTGAAGCAACTCCCTCTAACCAGACAATAAAAACCTGTAACATCTGAAGCAACTCTCTCTAACCAGACATTGTTCCTGTAACATCTGAAGCAACTCCCTCTAACCCAGACAATGTTCCTGTAACATCTGAAGCAACTCCCACTAACCAGACAATGTTCCTGTAACATCTGAAGCAACTCCCTCTAACCAGACAATATTCCTGTAACATCTGAAGCAACTCTCTCTAACCAGACAATAAAACCTGTAACATCTGAAGCAACTCTCTCTAACCAGACAATAAAACCTGTAACATCTGAAGCAACTCCCTCTAACCAGACAATAAAACCTGTAACATCTGAAGCAACTCTCTCTAACCAGACAATATTCATGTAACTTCTGAAGCAACTCTCTCTAACCAGACAATATTCCTGTAACATCTGAAGCAACTCCCTCTAACCAGACAATAAAACCTGTAACATCTGAAGCACCTCCCTCTAATCAGACAATATTCATGTAACATCTGAAGCAACTCTCTCTAACCAGACAATATTCCTGTAACATCTGAAGCAACTCCCTCTAACAAGACAATAAAACCTGTAACATCTGAAGCACCTCCATCTAACCAGACAATATTCATGTAACATCTGAAGCAACTCTCTCTAACCAGACAATATTCCTGTAACATCTGAAGCAACTCCCTCTAACCAGACAATGTTCCTGTAACATCTGAAGCAACTCCCTCTAACCAGACAATGTTCCTGTAACATCTGAAGCAACTCCCTCTAACCAGACAATATTCCTGTAACATCTGAAGTAACTCCCTCTAACCAGACAATTGTAACATCTGAATCAACTCCCTCTAACCCAGAAAATGTTCATGTAACATCTGAAGCAACCCCCTCTAACCAGACAATATTCCTGTAACATCTGAAGCAACTCTCTCTAGCCAGACAATATTCCTGTAACATCTGAAGCAACTCTCTCTAACCAGACAATATTCCTGTAACATCTGAAGCACCTCCCTCTAACCAGACAATATTCCTGTAACATCTGAAGCAACTCTCTCTAACCAGACAATATTCCTGTAACATCTGAAGCAACCCCCTCTAACCAGACAATATTCCTGTAACATCTGAAGCAACTCTCTCTAACCAGACAATATTCCTGTAACATATGAAGCAACTCCCTCTAACCAGACAATATTCCTGTAACATCTGAAGCAACTCCCTCTAACCAGACAATGTTCCTGTAACATCTGAAGCAACTCCCTCTAACCAGACAATATTCCTGTATCATCTGATGCAACTCCCTCTAACCAGACAATTGTAACATCTGAAGCAACTCCCTCTAACCCAGAAAATGTTCCTGTAACATCTGAAGCAACCCCCTCAAACCAGACAATATTCCTGTAACATCTGAAGCAACTCCCTCTAACCAGACAATATTCCTGTAACATCTGAAGCAACTCCCTCTAACCAGACAATAAAAACCTGTAACATCTGAAGCAACTCTCTCTAACCAGACATTGTTCCTGTAACATCTGAAGCAACTCCCTCTAACCCAGACAATGTTCCTGTAACATCTGAAGCAACTCCCTCTAACCAGACAATGTTCCTGTAACATCTGATGCAACTCCCTCTAACCAGACAATATTCCTGTAACATCTGAAACAACTCTCTCTAACCAGACAATATTCCTGTAACATCTGAAGCAACTCCCTCTAACCAGACAATATTCCTGTAACATCTGAAGCACCTCCATCTAACCAGACAATATTCCTGTAACATCTGAAGCAACTCTCTCTAACCAGACAATATTCCTGTAACATCTGAAGCAACTCTCTCTAACCAGACAATATTCCTGTAACATCTGAAGCAACTCCCTCTAACCAGACAATGTTCCTGTAACATCTGAAGCAACTCCCTCTAACCAGACAATATTCCTGTAACATCTGAAGCAACTCCCTCTAACCAGACAATAAAAACCTGTAACATCTGAAGCAACTCTCTCTAATCAGACATTGTTCCTGTAACATCTGAAGCAACTCCCTCTAACCCAGACAATGTTCCTGTAACATCTGAAGCAACTCCCTCTAACCAGACAATGTTCCTGTAACATCTGAAGCAGCTCCCTCTAACCAGACAATATTCCTGTAACATCTGAAGCAACTCTCTCTAACCAGACAATAAAACCTGTAACATCTGAAGCAACTCTCTCTAACCAGACAATAAAACCTGTAACATCTGAAGCAACTCCCTCTAACCAGACAATAAAACCTGTAACATCTGAAGCAACTCTCTCTAACCAGACAATATTCCTGTAACATCTGAAGCAACTCCCTCTAACCAGACAATAAAACCTGTAACATCTGAAGCACCTCCATCTAACCAGACAATATTCATGTAACATCTGAAGCAACTCTCTCTAACCAGACAATATTCCTGTAACATCTGAAGCAACTCCCTCTAACCAGACAATGTTCCTGTAACATCTGAAGCAACTCCCTCTAACCAGACAATGTTCCTGTAACATCTGAAGCAACTCCCTCTAACCAGACAATATTCCTGTAACATCTGAAGCAACTCCCTCTAACCAGACAATTGTAACATCTGAAGCAACTCCCTCTAACCCAGAAAATGTTCCTGTAACATCTGAAGCAACCCCCTCTAGCCAGACAATATTCCTGTAACATCTGAAGCAACTCTCTCTAGCCAGACAATATTCCTGTAACATCTGAAGCAACTCCCTCTAACCAGACAATATTCCTGTAACATCTGAAGCACCTCCCT
This sequence comes from Bathymodiolus brooksi, assembly GCA_963680875.1. Lineage (NCBI taxonomy): Eukaryota > Metazoa > Mollusca > Bivalvia > Mytilida > Modiolidae > Bathymodiolus > Bathymodiolus brooksi. Next base: position 36,661,399 of record OY804575.1, read on the forward strand.
CTAACCAGACAATATTCCTGTAACATCTGAAGCAACTCTCTCTAACCAGACAATATTCCTGTAACATCTGAAGCAACCCCCTCTAACCAGACAATATTCCTGTAACATCTGAAGCAACTCTCTCTAACCAGACAATATTCCTGTAACATATGAAGCAACTCCCTCTAACCAGACAATATTCCTGTAACATCTGAAGCAACTCCCTCTAACCAGACAATGTTCCTGTAACATCTGAAGCAACTCCCTCTAACCAGACAATATTCCTGTATCATCTGAAGCAACTCCCTCTAACCAGACAATATTCCTGTAACATCTGAAGCAACTCCCTTTAACCAGACAATTGTAACATCTGAAGCAACTCCCTCTAACCCAGAAAATGTTCCTGTAACATCTGAAGCAACTCCCTCTAACCAGACAATATTCCTGTAACATCTGAAGCAACTCCCTCTAACCAGACAATAAAAACCTGTAACATCTGAAGCAACTCTCTCTAACCAGACATTGTTCCTGTAACATCTGAAGCAACTCCCTCTAACCCAGACAATGTTCCTGTAACATCTGAAGCAACTCCCACTAACCAGACAATGTTCCTGTAACATCTGAAGCAACTCCCTCTAACCAGACAATATTCCTGTAACATCTGAAGCAACTCTCTCTAACCAGACAATAAAACCTGTAACATCTGAAGCAACTCTCTCTAACCAGACAATAAAACCTGTAACATCTGAAACAACTCCCTCTAACCAGACAATAAAACCTGTAACATCTGAAGCAACTCTCTCTAACCAGACAATATTCATGTAACTTCTGAAGCAACTCTCTCTAACCAGACAATATTCCTGTAACATCTGAAGCAACTCCCTCTAACCAGACAATAAAACCTGTAACATCTGAAGCACCTCCCTCTAATCAGACAATATTCATGTAACATCTGAAGCAACTCTCTCTAACCAGACAATATTCCTGTAACATCTGAAGCAACTCCCTCTAACAAGACAATAAAACCTGTAACATCTGAAGCACCTCCATCTAACGAGACAATATTCATGTAACATCTGAAGCAACTCTCTCTAACCAGACAATATTCCTGTAACATCTGAAGCAACTCCCTCTAACCAGACAATGTTCCTGTAACATCTGAAGCAACTCCCTCTAACCAGACAATGTTCCTGTAACATCTGAAGCAACTCCCTCTAACCAGACAATATTCCTGTAACATCTGAAGTAACTCCCTCTAACCAGACAATTGTAACATCTGAAGCAACTCCCTCTAACCCAGAAAATGTTCATGTAACATCTGAAGCAACCCCCTCTAACCAGACAATATTCCTGTAACATCTGAAGCAACTCTCTCTAGCCAGACAATATTCCTGTAACATCTGAAGCAACTCTCTCTAACCAGACAATATTCCTGTAACATCTGAAGCACCTCCCTCTAACCAGACAATATTCCTGTAACATCTGAAGCAACTCTCTCTAACCAGACAATATTCCTGTAACATCTGAAGCAACCCCCTCTAACCAGACAATATTCCTGTAACATCTGAAGCAACTCTCTCTAACCAGACAATATTCCTGTAACATATGAAGCAACTCCCTCTAACCAGACAATATTCCTGTAACATCTGAAGCAACTCCCTCTAACCAGACAATGTTCCTGTAACATCTGAAGCAACTCCCTCTAACCAGACAATATTCCTGTATCATCTGAAGCAACTCCCTCTAACCAGACAATTGTAACATCTGAAGCAACTCCCTCTAACCCAGAAAATGTTCCTGTAACATCTGAAGCAACCCCCTCTAACCAGACAATATTCCTGTAACATCTGAAGCAACTCTCTCTAACCAGACAATATTCCTGTAACATCTGAAGCAACCCCCTCTAACCAGACAATATTCCTGTAACATCTGAAGCAACTCTCTCTAACCAGACAATATTCCTGTAACATATGAAGCAACTCCCTCTAACCAGACAATATTCCTGTAACATCTGAAGCAACTCCCTCTAACCAGACAATGTTCCTGTAACATCTGAAGCAACTCCCTCTAACCAGACAATATTCCTGTATCATCTGAAGCAACTCCCTCTAACCAGACAATATTCCTGTAACATCTGAAGCAACTCCCTTTAACCAGACAATTGTAACATCTGAAGCAACTCCCTCTAACCCAGAAAATGTTCCTGTAACATCTGAAGCAACTCCCTCTAACCAGACAATATTCCTGTAACATCTGAAGCAACTCCCTCTAACCAGACAATAAAAACCTGTAACATCTGAAGCAACTCTCTCTAACCAGACATTGTTCCTGTAACATCTGAAGCAACTCCCTCTAACCCAGACAATGTTCCTGTAACATCTGAAGCAACTCCCACTAACCAGACAATGTTCCTGTAACATCTGAAGCAACTCCCTCTAACCAGACAATATTCCTGTAACATCTGAAGCAACTCTCTCTAACCAGACAATAAAACCTGTAACATCTGAAGCAACTCTCTCTAACCAGACAATAAAACCTGTAACATCTGAAACAACTCCCTCTAACCAGACAATAAAACCTGTAACATCTGAAGCAACTCTCTCTAACCAGACAATATTCATGTAACTTCTGAAGCAACTCTCTCTAACCAGACAATATTCCTGTAACATCTGAAGCAACTCCCTCTAACCAGACAATAAAACCTGTAACATCTGAAGCACCTCCCTCTAATCAGACAATATTCATGTAACATCTGAAGCAACTCTCTCTAACCAGACAATATTCCTGTAACATCTGAAGCAACTCCCTCTAACAAGACAATAAAACCTGTAACATCTGAAGCACCTCCATCTAACGAGACAATATTCATGTAACATCTGAAGCAACTCTCTCTAACCAGACAATATTCCTGTAACATCTGAAGCAACTCCCTCTAACCAGACAATGTTCCTGTAACATCTGAAGCAACTCCCTCTAACCAGACAATGTTCCTGTAACATCTGAAGCAACTCCCTCTAACCAGACAATATTCCTGTAACATCTGAAGTAACTCCCTCTAACCAGACAATTGTAACATCTGAAGCAACTCCCTCTAACCCAGAAAATGTTCATGTAACATCTGAAGCAACCCCCTCTAACCAGACAATATTCCTGTAACATCTGAAGCAACTCTCTCTAGCCAGACAATATTCCTGTAACATCTGAAGCAACTCTCTCTAACCAGACAATATTCCTGTAACATCTGAAGCACCTCCCTCTAACCAGACAATATTCCTGTAACATCTGAAGCAACTCTCTCTAACCAGACAATATTCCTGTAACATCTGAAGCAACCCCCTCTAACCAGACAATATTCCTGTAACATCTGAAGCAACTCTCTCTAACCAGACAATATTCCTGTAACATATGAAGCAACTCCCTCTAACCAGACAATATTCCTGTAACATCTGAAGCAACTCCCTCTAACCAGACAATGTTCCTGTAACATCTGAAGCAACTCCCTCTAACCAGACAATATTCCTGTATCATCTGAAGCAACTCCCTCTAACCAGACAATTGTAACATCTGAAGCAACTCCCTCTAACCCAGAAAATGTTCCTGTAACATCTGAAGCAACCCCCTCTAACCAGACAATATTCCTGTAACATCTGAAGCAACTCCCTCTAACCAGACAATATTCCTGTAACATCTGAAGCAACTCCCTCTAACCAGACAATAAAAACCTGTAACATCTGAAGCAACTCTCTCTAACCAGACATTGTTCCTATAACATCTGATGCAACTCCCTCTAACCAGACAATATTCCTGTAACATCTGAAACAACTCTCTCTAACCAGACAATATTCCTGTAACATCTGAAGCAACTCCCTCTAACCAGACAATATTCCTGTAACATCTGAAGCAACTCCATCTAACCAGACAATATTCCTGTAACATCTGAAGCAACTCTCTCTAACCAGACAATATTCCTGTAACATCTGAAGCAACTCTCTCTAACCAGAAAATATTCCTGTAACATCTGAAGCAACTCCCTCTAACCAGACAATGTTCCTGTAACATCTGAAGCAACTCCCTCTAACCAGACAATATTCCTGTAACATCTGAAGCAACTCCCTCTAACCAGACAATAAAAACCTGTAACATCTGAAGCAACTCTCTCTAATCAGACATTGTTCCTGTAACATCTGAAGCAACTCCCTCTAACCCAGACAATGTTCCTGTAACATCTGAAGCAACTCCCTCTAACCAGACAATGTTCCTGTAACATCTGAAGCAACTCCCTCTAACCAGACAATATTCCTGTAACATCTGAAGCAACTCTCTCTAACCAGACAATAAAACCTGTAACATCTGAAGCAACTCTCTCTAACCAGACAATAAAACCTGTAACATCTGAAGCAACTCCCTCTAACCAGACAATAAAACCTGTAACATCTGAAGCAACTCTCTCTAACCAGACAATATTCCTGTAACATCTGAAGCAACTCCCTCTAACCAGACAATAAAACCTGTAACATCTGAAGCACCTCCATCTAACCAGACAATATTCATGTAACATCTGAAGCAACTCTCTCTAACCAGACAATATTCCTGTAACATCTGAAGCAACTCCCTCTAACCAGACAATGTTCCTGTAACATCTGAAGCAACTCCCTCTAACCAGACAATGTTCCTGTAACATCTGAAGCAACTCCCTCTAACCAGACAATATTCCTGTAACATCTGAAGCAACTCCCTCTAACCAGACAATTGTAACATCTGAAGCAACTCCCTCTAACCCAGAAAATGTTCCTGTAACATCTGAAGCAACCCCCTCTAACCAGACAATATTCCTGTAACATCTGAAGCAACTCTCTCTAGCCAGACAATATTCCTGTAACATCTGAAGCAACTCCCTCTAACCAGACAATATTCCTGTAACATCTGAAGCACCTCCCTCTAACCAGACAATATTCCTGTAACATCTGAAGCAACTCTCTCTAACCAGACAATATTCCTGTAACATCTGAAGCAACCCCCTCTAACCAGACAATATTCCTGTAACATCTGAAGCAACTCTCTCTAACCAGACAATATTCCTGTAACATATGAAGCAACTCCCTCTAACCAGACAATATTCCTGTAACATCTGAAGCAACTCCCTCTAACCAGACAATGTTCCTGTAACATCTGAAGCAACTCCCTCTAACCAGACAATATTCCTGTATCATCTGAAGCAACTCCCTCTAACCAGACAATATTCCTGTAACATCTGAAGCAACTCCCTTTAACCAGACAATTGTAACATCTGAGCAACTCCCTCTAACCCAGAAAATGTTCCTGTAACATCTGAAGCAACTCCCTCTAACCAAACAATATTCCTGTAACATCTGAAGCAACTCCCTCTAACCAGACAATAAAAACCTGTAACATCTGAAGCAACTCTCTCTAACCAGACATTGTTCCTGTAACATCTGAAGCAACTCCCTCTAACCCAGACAATGTTCCTGTAACATCTGAAGCAACTCCCACTAACCAGACAATGTTCCTGTAACATCTGAAGCAACTCCCTCTAACCAGACAATATTCCTGTAACATCTGAAGCAACTCTCTCTAACCAGACAATAAAACCTGTAACATCTGAAGCAACTCTCTCTAACCAGACAATAAAACCTGTAACATCTGAAGCAACTCCCTCTAACCAGACAATAAAACCTGTAACATCTGAAGCAACTCTCTCTAACCAGACAATATTCATGTAACTTCTGAAGCAACTCTCTCTAACCAGACAATATTCCTGTAACATCTGAAGCAACTCCCTCTAACCAGACAATAAAACCTGTAACATCTGAAGCACCTCCCTCTAATCAGACAATATTCATGTAACATCTGAAGCAAATCTCTCTAACCAGACAATATTCCTGTAACATCTGAAGCAACTCCCTCTAACAAGACAATAAAACCTGTAACATCTGAAGCACCTCCATCTAACCAGACAATATTCATGTAACATCTGAAGCAACTCTCTCTAACCAGACAATATTCCTGTAACATCTGAAGCAACTCCCTCTAACCAGACAATGTTCCTGTAACATCTGAAGCAACTCCCTCTAACCAGACAATGTTCCTGTAACATCTGAAGCAACTCCCTCTAACCAGACAATATTCCTGTAACATCTGAAGTAACTCCCTCTAACCAGACAATTGTAACATCTGAATCAACTCCCTCTAACCCAGAAAATGTTCATGTAACATCTGAAGCAACCCCCTCTAACCAGACAATATTCCTGTAACATCTGAAGCAACTCTCTCTAGCCAGACAATATTCCTGTAACATCTGAAGCAACTCTCTCTAACCAGACAATATTCCTGTAACATCTGAAGCACCTCCCTCTAACCAGACAATATTCCTGTAACATCTGAAGCAACTCTCTCTAACCAGACAATATTCCTGTAACATCTGAAGCAACCCCCTCTAACCAGACAATATTCCTGTAACATCTGAAGCAACTCTCTCTAACCAGACAATATTCCTGTAACATATGAAGCAACTCCCTCTAACCAGACAATATTCCTGTAACATCTGAAGCAACTCCCTCTAACCAGACAATGTTCCTGTAACATCTGAAGCAACTCCCTCTAACCAGACAATATTCCTGTATCATCTGAAGCAACTCCCTCTAACCAGACAATTGTAACATCTGAAGCAACTCCCTCTAACCCAGAAAATGTTCCTGTAACATCTGAAGCAACCCCCTCTAACCAGACAATATTCCTGTAACATCTGAAGCAACTCCCTCTAACCAGACAATATTCCTGTAACATCTGAAGCAACTCCCTCTAACCAGACAATAAAAACCTGTAACATCTGAAGCAACTCTCTCTAACCAGACATTGTTCCTGTAACATCTGAAGCAACTCCCTCTAACCCAGACAATGTTCCTGTAACATCTGAAGCAACTCCCTCTAACCAGACAATGTTCCTGTAACATCTGATGCAACTCCCTCTAACCAGACAATATTCCTGTAACATCTGAAACAACTCTCTCTAACCAGACAATATTCCTGTAACATCTGAAGCAACTCCCTCTAACCAGACAATATTCCTGTAACATCTGAAGCACCTCCATCTAACCAGACAATATTCCTGTAACATCTGAAGCAACTCTCTCTAACCAGACAATATTCCTGTAACATCTGAAGCAACTCTCTCTAACCAGACAATATTCCTGTAACATCTGAAGCAACTCCCTCTAACCAGACAATGTTCCTGTAACATCTGAAGCAACTCCCTCTAACCAGACAATATTCCTGTAACATCTGAAGCAACTCCCTCTAACCAGACAATAAAAACCTGTAACATCTGAAGCAACTCTCTCTAATCAGACATTGTTCCTGTAACATCTGAAGCAACTCCCTCTAACCCAGACAATGTTCCTGTAACATTTGAAGCAACTCCCTCTAACCAGACAATGTTCCTGTAACATCTGAAGCAACTCCCTCTAACCAGACAATATTCCTGTAACATCTGAAGCAACTCTCTCTAACCAGACAATAAAACCTGTAACATCTGAAGCAACTCTCTCTAACCAGACAATAAAACCTGTAACATCTGAAGCAACTCCCTCTAACCAGACAATAAAACCTGTAACATCTGAAGCAACTCTCTCTAACCAGACAATATTCATGTAACATCTGAAGCAACTCTCTCTAACCAGACAATATTCCTGTAACATCTGAAGCAACGCCCTCTAACCAGAAAATAAAACCTGTAACATCTGAAGCACCTCCCTCTAATCAGACAATATTCATGTAACATCTGAAGCAACTCTCACTAACCAGACAATATTCCTGTAACATCTGAAGCAACTCCCTCTAACCAGACAATAAAACCTGTAACTTCTGAAGCACCTCCCTCTAACCAGACAATATTCATGTAACATCTGAAGCAACTCTCTCTAACCAGACAATATTCCTGTAACATCTGAAGCAACTCCCTCTAACCAGACAATGTTCCTGTAACATCTGAAGCAACTCCCTCTAACCAAACAATGTTCCTGTAACATCTGAAGCAACTCCCTCTAACCAGACAATATTCCTGTAACATCTGAAGCAACTCCCTCTAACCAGACAATTGTAACATCTGAAGCAACTCCCTCTAACCCAGAAAATGTTCATGTAACATCTGAAGCAACCCCCTCTAACCAGACAATATTCCTGTAACATCTGAAGCAACTCTCTCTAACCAGACAATATTCCTGTAACATTTGAAGCAACTCCCTCAAACCAGACAATGTTCCTGTAACATCTGAAGCAACTCCCTCTAACCAGGCAATATTCCTGTATCATCTGAAGCAACTCCCTCTAACCAGACAATTGTAACATCTGAAGCAACTCCCTCTAACCCAGAAAATGTTCCTGTAACATCTGAAGCAACCCCCTCTAACCAGACAATATTCCTGTAACATCTGAAGCAACTCCCTCTAACCAGACAATATTCCTGTAACATCTGAAGCAACTCCCTCTAACCAGACAATAAAAACCTGTAACATCTGAAGCAACTCTCTCTAACCAGACATTGTTCCTGTAACATCTGAAGCAACTCCCTCTAACCCAGACAATGTTCCTGTAACATCTGAAGCAACTCCCTCTAACCAGACAATGTTCCTGTAACATCTGATGCAACTCCCTCTAACCAGACAATATTCCTGTAACATCTGAAGCAACTCTCTCTAACCAGACAATAAAACCTGTAACATCTGAAGCAACTCCCTCTAACCAGACAATGTTCCTGTAACATCTGAAGCAATTCCCTCTAACCAGACAATATTCCTGTAACATCTGAAGCAACTCCCTTTAACCAGACAATTGTAACATCTGAAGCAACCCCCTCTAACCAGACAATATTCCTGTAACATCTGAAGCAACTCCCTCTAACCAGACAATATTCCTGTAACATCTGAAGCAACTCCCTCTAACCAGACAATAAAAACCTGTAACATCTGAAGCAACTCTCTCTAATCAGACATTGTTCCTGTAACATCTGAAGCAACTCCCTCTAACCCAGACAATGTTCCTGTAACATCTGAAGCAACTCCCTCTAACCAGACAATGTTCCTGTAACATCTGAAGCAACTCCCTCTAACCAGACAATATTCCTGTAACATCTGAAGCAACTCTCTCTAACCAGACAATAAAACCTGTAACATCTGAAGCAACTCTCTCTAACCAGACAATAAAACCTGTAACATCTGAAGCAACTCTCTCTAACCAGACAATATTCATGTAACATCTGAAGCAACTCTCTCTAACCAGACAATATTCCTGTAACATCTGAAGCAACTCCCTCTAACCAGACAATAAAACCTGTAACATCTGAAGCACCTCCCTCTAATCAGACAATATTCATGTAACATCTGAAGCAACTCTCACTAACCAGACAATATTCCTGTAACATCTGAAGCAACTCCCTCTAACCAGACAATAAAACCTGTAACTTCTGAAGCACCTCCCTCTAACCAGACAATATTCATGTAACATCTGAAGCAACTCTCTCTAACCAGACAATATTCCTGTAACATCTGAAGCAACTCCCTCTAACCAGACAATGTTCCTGTAACATCTGAAGCAACTCCCTCTAACCAAACAATGTTCCTGTAACATCTGAAGCAACTCCCTCTAACCAGATAATATTCCTGTAACATCTGAAGCAACTCCCTCTAACCAGACAATTGTAACATCTGAAGCAACTCCCTCTAACCCAGAAAATGTTCCTGTAACATCTGAAGCAACCCCCTCTAACCAGACAATATTCCTGTAACATCTGAAGCAACTCTCTCTAACCAGACAATATTCCTGTAGCATCTGAAGCAACTCCTTCTAACCAGACAATATTCCTGTAACATCTGAAGCAACTCCCTCTAACCAGACAATATTCCTGTAACATCTGAAGCAACTCTCTCTAACCAGACAATATTCCTGTAACATCTGAAGCAACTCCCTCTAACCAGACAATATTCCTGTAACATCTGAAGCAACCCCCTCTAACCAGACAATATTCCTGTAACATCTGAAGCAACTCTCTCTAACCAGACAATATTCCTGTAACATCTAAAGCAACTCCCTCTAACCAGACAATATTCCTGTAACATCTGAAGCAACTCCCTCTAACCAGACAATGTTCCTGTAACATCTGAAGCAACTCCCTCTAACCAGACAATATTCCTGTAACATCTGAAGCAACTCCCTCTAACCAGACAATTGTAACATCTGAAGCAACTCCCTCTAACCCAGAAAATGTTCCTGTAACATCTGAAGCAACCCCCTCTAACCAGACAATATTCCTGTAACATCTGAAGCAACTCCCTCTAACCAGACAATATTCCTGTAACATCTGAAGCAACTCCCTCTAACCAGACAATAAAAACCTGTAACATCTGAAGCAACTCTCTCAAACCAGACATTGTTCCTGTAACATTTGAAGCAACTCCCTCTAACCCAGACAATGTTACTGTAACATCTGAAGCAACTCCCTCTAATCAGACAATGTTCCTGTAACATCTGAAGCAACTCCCTCTAACCAGACAATATTCCTGTAACATCTGAAGCAACTCCCTCTAACCAGACAATATTCCTGTAACATCTGAAGCAACTCCCTCTAACCAGACAATATTCCTGTAACATCTGAAGCAACTCCCTCTAACCATACAATAAAAACCTGTAACATCTGAAGCAACTCTCTCTAACCAGACAATATTCCTGTAACATCTGAAGCAACTCTCTCTAACCAGACAATATTCTCGTAACTCTGAAGCAACTCCCTCTAACCAGACAATGTTCCTGTAACATCTGAAGCAACTCCCTCTAATCAGACGATATTCATGTAACATCTGAAGCAACTCCCTCTAACCAGACAATTGTAACATCTGAAGCAACTCCCTCTAACCAGACAATATTCATGTAACATCTGAAGCAACTCCCTCTAACCAGACAATATTCCTGTAACATCTGAAGCATCTCCCTCTAACCATACAATAAAAACCTGTAACATCTGAAGCAACTCCCTCTAACCAGACGATATTCCTGTAACATCTGAAGCAACTCCCTCTAACCAGACAATATTCCTGTAACATCTGAAGCAACTCCCTCTAACCACACAATATTCCTGTAACATCTGAAGCAACTCCCTCTAACCAGACAATATTCCTGTAACATCTGAAGCAACTCCCTCTAACCATACAATAAAAACCTGTAACATCTGAAGCAACTCCCTCTAACCAGACAATATTCCTGTAACATCTGAAGCAACCCCCTCTAACCAGACAATATTCCTGTAACATCTGAAGCAACTCCCTCTAACCAGACAATATTCCTGTAACATCTGAAGCAACTCCCTCTAACCATACAATAAAAACCTGTAACATCTGAAGCAACTCTCTCTAACCAGACAATATTCCTGTAACATCTGAAGCAACTCTCTCTAACCAGACAATATTCTCGTAACTCTGAAGCAACTCCCTCTAACCAGACAATGTTCCTGTAACATCTGAAGCAACTCCCTCTAATCAGACGATATTCATGTAACATCTGAAGCAACTCCCTCTAACCAGACAATTGTAACATCTGAAGCAACTCCCTCTAACCCAGAAAATAAAAACCTGTAACATCTGAAGCAACTCCCTCTAACCAGACAATATTCCTGTATCATCTGAAGCAACTCCCTCTAACCAGACAATTGTAACATCTGAAGCAACTCCCTCTAACCCAGAAAATGTTCCTGTAACATCTGAAGCAACCCCCTCTAACCAGACAATATTCCTGTAACATCTGAAGCAACTCCCTCTAACCAGACAATATTCCTGTAACATCTGAAGCAACTCCCTCTAACCAGACAATAAAAACCTGTAACATCTGAAGCAACTCTCTCTAACCAGACATTGTTCCTGTAACATCTGAAGCAACTCCCTCTAACCCAGACAATGTTCCTGTAACATCTGAAGCAACTCCCTCTAACCAGACAATGTTGCTGTAACATCTGATGCAATTCCCTCTAACCAGACAATATTCCTGTAACATCTGAAACAACTCTCTCTAACCAGACAATATTCCTGTAACATCTGAAGCAACTCCCTCTAACCAGACAATATTCCTGTAACATCTGAAGCACCTCCATCTAACCAGACAATATTCCTGTAACATCTGAAGCAACTCTCTCTAACCAGACAATATTCCTGTAACATCTGAAGCAACTCTCTCTAACCAGACAATATTCCTGTAACATCTGAAGCAACTCCCTCTAACCAGACAATGTTCCTGTAACATCTGAAGCAACTCCCTCTAACCAGACAATATTCCTGTAACATCTGAAGCAACTCCCTCTAACCAGACAATAAAAACCTGTAACATCTGAAGCAACTCTCTCTAATCAGACATTGTTCCTGTAACATCTGAAGCAACTCCCTCTAACCCAGACAATGTTCCTGTAACATTTGAAGCAACTCCCTCTAACCAGACAATGTTCCTGTAACATCTGAAGCAACTCCCTCTAACCAGACAATATTCCTGTAACATCTGAAGCAACTCTCTCTAACCAGACAATAAAACCTGTAACATCTGAAGCAACTCTCTCTAACCAGACAATAAAACCTGTAACATCTGAAGCAACTCCCTCTAACCAGACAATAAAACCTGTAACATCTGAAGCAACTCTCTCTAACCAGACAATATTCATGTAACATCTGAAGCAACTCTCTCTAACCAGACAATATTCCTGTAACATCTGAAGCAACGCCCTCTAACCAGAAAATAAAACCTGTAACATCTGAAGCACCTCCCTCTAATCAGACAATATTCATGTAACATCTGAAGCAACTCTCACTAACCAGACAATATTCCTGTAACATCTGAAGCAACTCCCTCTAACCAGACAATAAAACCTGTAACTTCTGAAGCACCTCCCTCTAACCAGACAATATTCATGTAACATCTGAAGCAACTCTCTCTAACCAGACAATATTCCTGTAACATCTGAAGCAACTCCCTCTAACCAGACAATGTTCCTGTAACATCTGAAGCAACTCCCTCTAACCAAACAATGTTCCTGTAACATCTGAAGCAACTCCCTCTAACCAGACAATATTCCTGTAACATCTGAAGCAACTCCCTCTAACCAGACAATTGTAACATCTGAAGCAACTCCCTCTAACCCAGAAAATGTTCATGTAACATCTGAAGCAACCCCCTCTAACCAGACAATATTCCTGTAACATCTGAAGCAACTCTCTCTAACCAGACAATATTCCTGTAACATTTGAAGCAACTCCCTCTAACCAGACAATGTTCCTGTAACATCTGAAGCAACTCCCTCTAACCAGGCAATATTCCTGTATCATCTGAAGCAACTCCCTCTAACCAGACAATTGTAACATCTGAAGCAACTCCCTCTAACCCAGAAAATGTTCCTGTAACATCTGAAGCAACCCCCTCTAACCAGACAATATTCCTGTATCATCTGAAGCAACTCCCTCTAACCAGACAATATTCCTGTAACATCTGAAGCAACTCCCTCTAACCAGACAATAAAAACCTGTAACATCTGAAGCAACTCTCTCTAACCAGACATTGTTCCTGTAACATCTGAAGCAACTCCCTCTAACCCAGACAATGTTCCTGTAACATCTGAAGCAACTCCCTCTAACCAGACAATGTTCCTGTAACATCTGATGCAACTCCCTCTAACCAGACAATATTCCTGTAACATCTGAAGCAACTCTCTCTAACCAGACAATAAAACCTGTAACATCTGAAGCAACTCCCTCTAACCAGACAATGTTCCTGTAACATCTGAAGCAATTCCCTCTAACCAGACAATATTCCTGTAACATCTGAAGCAACTCCCTTTAACCAGACAATTGTAACATCTGAAGCAACCCCCTCTAACCAGACAATATTCCTGTAACATCTGAAGCAACTCCCTCTAACCAGACAATATTCCTGTAACATCTGAAGCAACTCCCTCTAACCAGACAATAAAAACCTGTAACATCTGAAGCAACTCTCTCTAATCAGACATTGTTCCTGTAACATCTGAAGCAACTCCCTCTAACCCAGACAATGTTCCTGTAACATCTGAAGCAACTCCCTCTAACCAGACAATGTTCCTGTAACATCTGAAGCAACTCCCTCTAACCAGACAATATTCCTGTAACATCTGAAGCAACTCTCTCTAACCAGACAATAAAACCTGTAACATCTGAAGCAACTCTCTCTAACCAGACAATAAAACCTGTAACATCTGAAGCAACTCTCTCTAACCAGACAATATTCATGTAACATCTGAAGCAACTCTCTCTAACCAGACAATATTCCTGTAACATCTGAAGCAACTCCCTCTAACCAGACAATAAAACCTGTAACATCTGAAGCACCTCCCTCTAATCAGACAATATTCATGTAACATCTGAAGCAACTCTCACTAACCAGACAATATTCCTGTAACATCTGAAGCAACTCCCTCTAACCAGACAATAAAACCTGTAACTTCTGAAGCACCTCCCTCTAACCAGACAATATTCATGTAACATCTGAAGCAACTCTCTCTAACCAGACAATATTCCTGTAACATCTGAAGCAACTCCCTCTAACCAGACAATGTTCCTGTAACATCTGAAGCAACTCCCTCTAACCAAACAATGTTCCTGTAACATCTGAAGCAACTCCCTCTAACCAGATAATATTCCTGTAACATCTGAAGCAACTCCCTCTAACCAGACAATTGTAACATCTGAAGCAACTCCCTCTAACCCAGAAAATGTTCCTGTAACATCTGAAGCAACCCCCTCTAACCAGACAATATTCCTGTAACATCTGAAGCAACTCTCTCTAACCAGACAATATTCCTGTAGCATCTGAAGCAACTCCTTCTAACCAGACAATATTCCTGTAACATCTGAAGCAACTCCCTCTAACCAGACAATATTCCTGTAACATCTGAAGCAACTCTCTCTAACCAGACAATATTCCTGTAACATCTGAAGCAACTCCCTCTAACCAGACAATATTCCTGTAACATCTGAAGCAACCCCCTCTAACCAGACAATATTCCTGTAACATCTGAAGCAACTCTCTCTAACCAGACAATATTCCTGTAACATCTAAAGCAACTCCCTCTAACCAGACAATATTCCTGTAACATCTGAAGCAACTCCCTCTAACCAGACAATGTTCCTGTAACATCTGAAGCAACTCCCTCTAACCAGACAATATTCCTGTAACATCTGAAGCAACTCCCTCTAACCAGACAATTGTAACATCTGAAGCAACTCCCTCTAACCCAGAAAATGTTCCTGTAACATCTGAAGCAACCCCCTCTAACCAGACAATATTCCTGTAACATCTGAAGCAACTCCCTCTAACCAGACAATATTCCTGTAACATCTGAAGCAACTCCCTCTAACCAGACAATAAAAACCTGTAACATCTGAAGCAACTCTCTCAAACCAGACATTGTTCCTGTAACATTTGAAGCAACTCCCTCTAACCCAGACAATGTTACTGTAACATCTGAAGCAACTCCCTCTAATCAGACAATGTTCCTGTAACATCTGAAGCAACTCCCTCTAACCAGACAATATTCCTGTAACATCTGAAGCAACTCCCTCTAACCAGACAATATTCCTGTAACATCTGAAGCAACTCCCTCTAACCAGACAATATTCCTGTAACATCTGAAGCAACTCCCTCTAACCATACAATAAAAACCTGTAACATCTGAAGCAACTCTCTCTAACCAGACAATATTCCTGTAACATCTGAAGCAACTCTCTCTAACCAGACAATATTCTCGTAACTCTGAAGCAACTCCCTCTAACCAGACAATGTTCCTGTAACATCTGAAGCAACTCCCTCTAATCAGACGATATTCATGTAACATCTGAAGCAACTCCCTCTAACCAGACAATTGTAACATCTGAAGCAACTCCCTCTAACCAGACAATATTCATGTAACATCTGAAGCAACTCCCTCTAACCAGACAATATTCCTGTAACATCTGAAGCATCTCCCTCTAACCATACAATAAAAACCTGTAACATCTGAAGCAACTCCCTCTAACCAGACGATATTCCTGTAACATCTGAAGCAACTCCCTCTAACCAGACAATATTCCTGTAACATCTGAAGCAACTCCCTCTAACCACACAATATTCCTGTAACATCTGAAGCAACTCCCTCTAACCAGACAATATTCCTGTAACATCTGAAGCAACTCCCTCTAACCATACAATAAAAACCTGTAACATCTGAAGCAACTCCCTCTAACCAGACAATATTCCTGTAACATCTGAAGCAACCCCCTCTAACCAGACAATATTCCTGTAACATCTGAAGCAACTCCCTCTAACCAGACAATATTCCTGTAACATCTGAAGCAACTCCCTCTAACCATACAATAAAAACCTGTAACATCTGAAGCAACTCTCTCTAACCAGACAATATTCCTGTAACATCTGAAGCAACTCTCACTAACCAGACAATATTCTCGTAACTCTGAAGCAACTCCCTCTAACCAGACAATGTTCCTGTAACATCTGAAGCAACTCCCTCTAATCAGACGATATTCATGTAACATCTGAAGCAACTCCCTCTAACCAGACAATTGTAACATCTGAAGCAACTCCCTCTAACCCAGAAAATAAAAACCTGTAACATCTGAAGCAACTCCCTCTAACCAGAAAATATTCATGTAACATCTGAAGCAACTCCCTCTAACCAGACAATTGTAACATCTGAAGCAACTCCCTCTAACCCAGAAAATAAAAACCTGTAACATCTGAAGCACCTCTCTCTAACCAGACATTGTTCCTGTAACATCTGAAGCAACTCCCTCTAACCCAGACAATGTTCCTGTAACATCTGAAGCAACTCCCTCTAACCAGAAAATAAAAACCTGTAACATCTGAAGCACCTCTCTCTAACCAGAAATTGTTCCTGTAACATCTGAAGCAACTCCCTCTAACCCAGACAATGTTCCTGTAACATCTGAAGCAACTCCCTCTAACCAGACAATGTTCCTGTAACATCTGAAGCAACTCCCTCTAACCAGACAATATTCCTGTAACATCTGAAGCAACTCTCTCTAACCAGACAATAAAACCTGTAACATCTGAAGCAACTCTCTCTAACCAGACAATAAAACCTGTAACATCTGAAGCAACTCCCTCTAACCAGACAATAAAACCTGTAACATCTGAAGCAACTCTCTCTAACCAGACAATATTCATGTAACATCTGAAGCAACTCTCTCTAACCAGACAATATTCCTGTAACATCTGAAGCAACTCCCTCTAACCAGAAAATAAAACCTGTAACATCTGAAGCACCTCCCTCTAATCAGACAATATTCATGTAACATCTGAAGCAACTCTCACTAACCAGACAATATTCCTGTAACATCTGAAGCAACTCCCTCTAACCAGACAATAAAACCTGTAACTTCTGAAGCACCTCCCTCTAACCAGACAATATTCATGTAACATCTGAAGCAACTCTCTCTAACCAGACAATATTCCTGTAACATCTGAAGCAACTCCCTCTAACCAGACAATGTTCCTGTAACATCTGAAGCAACTCCCTCTAACCAAACAATGTTCCTGTAACATCTGAAGCAACTCCCTCTAACCAGACAATATTCCTGTAACATCTGAAGCAACTCCCTCTAACCAGACAATTGTAACATCTGAAGCAACTCCCTCTAACCCAGAAAATGTTCATGTAACATCTGAAGCAACCCCCTCTAACCAGACAATATTCCTGTAACATCTGAAGCAACTCTATCTAACCAGACAATATTCCTGTAACATCTGAAGCAACTCCCTCTAACCAGACAATGTTCCTGTAACATCTGAAGCAACTCCCTCTAACCAGACAATATTCCTGTATCATCTGAAGCAACTCCCTCTAACCAGACAATTGTAACATCTGAAGCAACTCCCTCTAACCCAGAAAATGTTCCTGTAACATCTGAAGCAACCCCCTCTAACCAGACAATATTCCTGTAACATCTGAAGCAACTCCCTCTAACCAGACAATATTCCTGTAACATCTGAAGCAACTCCCTCTAACCAGACAATAAAAACCTGTAACATCTGAAGCAACTCTCTCTAACCAGACATTGTTCCTGTAACATCTGAAGCAACTCCCTCTAACCCAGACAATGTTCCTGTAACATCTGAAGCAACTCCCTCTAACCAGACAATGTTCCTGTAACATCTGATGCAACTCCCTCTAACCAGACAATATTCCTGTAACATCTGAAGCAACTCTCTCTAACCAGACAATATTCCTGTAACATCTGAAGCAACTCCCTCTAACCAGACAATGTTCCTGTAACATCTGAAGCAATTCCCTCTAACCAGACAATATTCCTGTAACATCTGAAGCAACTCCCTCTAACCAGACAATATTCCTGTAACATCTGAAGCAACTCCCTCTAACCAGACAATATTCCTGTAACATCTGAAGCAACTCCCTCTAACCAAACAATATTCCTGTAACATCTGAAGCAACTCCCTCTAACCAGACAATAAAAACCTGTAACATCTGAAGCAACTCTCTCTAATCAGACATTGTTCCTGTAACATCTGAAGCAACTCCCTCTAACCCAGACAATGTTCCTGTAACATCTGAAGCAACTCCCTCTAACCAGACAATGTTCCTGTAACATCTGAAGCAACTCCCTCTAACCAGACAATATTCCTGTAACATCTGAAGCAACTCTCTCTAACCAGACAATAAAACCTGTAACATCTGAAGCAACTCTCTCTAACCAGACAATAAAACCTGTAACATCTGAAGCAACTCTCTCTAACCAGACAATATTCATGTAACATCTGAAGCAACTCTCTCTAACCAGACAATATTCCTGTAACATCTGAAGCAACTCCCTCTAACCAGACAATAAAACCTGTAACATCTGAAGCACCTCCCTCTAATCAGACAATATTCATGTAACATCTGAAGCAACTCTCACTAACCAGACAATATTCCTGTAACATCTGAAGCAACTCCCTCTAACCAGACAATAAAACCTGTAACTTCTGAAGCACCTCCCTCTAACCAGACAATATTCATGTAACATCTGAAGCAACTCTCTCTAACCAGACAATATTCCTGTAACATCTGAAGCAACTCCCTCTAACCAGACAATGTTCCTGTAACATCTGAAGCAACTCCCTCTAACCAAACAATGTTCCTGTAACATCTGAAGCAACTCCCTCTAACCAGATAATATTCCTGTAACATCTGAAGCAACTCCCTCTAACCAGACAATTGTAACATCTGAAGCAACTCCCTCTAACCCAGAAAATGTTCCTGTAACATCTGAAGCAACCCCCTCTAACCAGACAATATTCCTGTAACATCTGAAGCAACTCTCTCTAACCAGACAATATTCCTGTAGCATCTGAAGCAACTCCCTTTAACCAGACAATATTCATGTAACATCTGAAGCAACTCCCTCTAACCAGACAATATTCCTGTAACATCTGAAGCAACTCTCTCTAACCAGACAATATTCCTGTAACATCTGAAGCAACTCCCTCTAACCAGACAATATTCCTGTAACATCTGAAGCAACCCCCTCTAACCAGACAATATTCCTGTAACATCTGAAGCAACTCTCTCTAACCAGACAATATTCCTGTAACATCTAAAGCAACTCCCTCTAACCAGACAATATTCCTGTAACATCTGAAGCAACTCCCTCTAACCAGACAATGTTCCTGTAACATCTGAAGCAACTCCCTCTAACCAGACAATATTCCTGTAACATCTGAAGCAACTCCCTCTAACCAGACAATTGTAACATCTGAAGCAACTCCCTCTAACCCAGAAAATGTTCCTGTAACATCTGAAGCAACCCCCTCTAACCAGACAATATTCCTGTAACATCTGAAGCAACTCCCTCTAACCAGACAATATTCCTGTAACATCTGAAGCAACTCCCTCTAACCAGACAATAAAAACCTGTAACATCTGAAGCAACTCTCTCAAACCAGACATTGTTCCTGTAACATTTGAAGCAACTCCCTCTAACCCAGACAATGTTACTGTAACATCTGAAGCAACTCCCTCTAACCAGACAATATTCCTGTAACATCTGAAGCAACTCCCTCTAACCAGACAATATTCCTGTAACATCTGAAGCAACTCCCTCTAACCATACAATAAAAACCTGTAACATCTGAAGCAACTCTCTCTAACCAGACAATATTCCTGTAACATCTGAAGCAACTCTCTCTAACCAGACAATATTCTCGTAACTCTGAAGCAACTCCCTCTAACCAGACAATGTTCCTGTAACATCTGAAGCAACTCCCTCCAATCAGACGATATTCATGTAACATCTGAAGCAACTCCCTCTAACCAGACAATTGTAACATCTGAAGCAACTCCCTCTAACCAGACAATATTCATGTAACATCTGAAGCAACTCCCTCTAACCAGACAATATTCCTGTAACATCTGAAGCAACTCCCTCTAACCATACAATAAAAACCTGTAACATCTGAAGCAACTCCCTCTAACCAGACGATATTCCTGTAACATCTGAAGCAACTCCCTCTAACCAGACAATATTCCTGTAACATCTGAAGCAACTCCCTCTAACCAGACAATATTCCTGTAACATCTGAAGCAACTCCCTCTAACCAGACAATATTCCTGTAACATCTGAAGCAACTCCCTCTAACCATACAATAAAAACCTGTAACATCTGAAGCAACTCCCTCTAACCAGACAATATTCCTGTAACATCTGAAGCAACTCCCTCTAACCAGACAATATTCCTGTAACATCTGAAGCAACTCCCTCTAACCATACAATAAAAACCTGTAACATCTGAAGCAACTCTCTCTAACCAGACAATATTCCTGTAACATCTGAAGCAACTCTCTCTAACCAGACAATATTCTCGTAACTCTGAAGCAACTCCCTCTAACCAGACAATGTTCCTGTAACATCTGAAGCAACTCCCTCTAATCAGACGATATTCATGTAACATCTGAAGCAACTCCCTCTAACCAGACTATTGTAACATCTGAAGCAACTCCCTCTAACCCAGAAAATAAAAACCTGTAACATCTGAAGCAACTCCCTCTAACCAGAAAATATTCATGTAACATCTGAAGCAACTCCCTCTAACCAGACAATTGTAACATCTGAAGCAACTCCCTCTAACCCAGAAAATAAAAACCTGTAACATCTGAAGCACCTCTCTCTAACCAGACATTGTTCCTGTAACATCTGAAGCAACTCCCTCTAACCCAGACAATGTTCCTGTAACATCTGAAGCAACTCCCTCTAACCAGAAAATAAAAACCTGTAACATCTGAAGCACCTCTCTCTAACCAGACATTGTTCCTGTAACATCTGAAGCAACTCCCTCTAACCCAGACAATGTTCCTGTAACATCTGAAGCAACTCCCTCTAACCAGACAATGTTCCTGTAACATCTGAAGCAACTCTCTCTAACCAGACAATATTCCTGTAACATCTGAAGCAACTCCCTCTAACCAGAAAATATTCCTGTAACATCTGAAGCAACTCCCTCTAACTAGACAATATTCCTGTAACATCTGAAGCAACTCCCTCTAACCAGACAATAAAAACCTGTAACATCTGAAGCAACTCTCTCTAACCAGACAATAAAAACCTGTAACATCTGAAGCAACTCTCTCTAACCAGACAATAAAAACCTTTTACATCTGAAGCAACTCCCTCTAACCCAGAAAATGTTCCTGTAACATCTGAAGCAACTCCCTCTAACCAGACAATATTCCTGTAACATCTGAAGCAACTCCCTCTAACCAGACAATAAAAACCTGTAACATCTGAAGCAACTCTCTCTAACCAGACATTGTTCCTGTAACATCTGAAGCAACTCCCTCTAATCCAGACAATGTTCCTGTAACATCTGAAGCAACTCCCTCTAACCAGACAATGTTCCTGTAACATCTGAAGCAACTCCCTCTAACCAGACAATATTCCTGTAACATCTGAAGCAACTCCCTCTAACCAGACAATATTCCTGTAACATCTGAGGCAACTCCCTCTAACCAGACAATATTCCTGTAACATCTGAAGCAACTCCCTCTAACCAGACAATATTCCTGTAACATCTGAAGCAACTCCCTCTAACCATACAATAAAAACCTGTAACATCTGAAGCAACTCCCTCTAACCAGACAATATTCCTGTAACATCTGAAGCAACTCCTTCTAACCAGACAATATTCCTGTAACATCTGAAGCAACTCCCTCTAACCAGACAATTGTAACATCTGAAGCAACTCCCTCTAACCCAGAAAATGTTCCTGTAACATCTGAAGCAACTCCCTCTAACCAGTCAATATTCCTGTAACCTCTGAAGCAACTCCCTCTAACCAGACAATATTCCTGTAACATCTGAAGCAACTCCCTCTAACCAGACAATATTCCTGTAACATCTGAAGCAACTCCCTCTAACCATACAATAGAAACCTTTAACATCTGAAGCAACTCTCTCTAACCAGACATTGTTCCTGTAACATCTGAAGCAACTCCCTCTAACCCAGACAATGTTCCTGTAACATCTGAAGAAACTCTCTCTAACCAGACAATGTTCCTGTAACATCTGAAGCAACTCCCTCTAACCAGACAATATTCCTGTAACATCTGAAGCAACTCCCTCTAACCAGACAATATTCCTGTAACATCTGAAGTAACTCCCTCTAACCAGACAATAAAAACCTGTAACATCTGAAGCAACTCTCTCTAACCAGACAATAAAAACCTGTAACATCTGAAGCAACTCTCTCTAACCAGACAATAAAAACCTGTAACATCTGAAGCAACTCCCTCTAACCAGACAATATTCCTGTAACATCTGAAGCAACTCTCTCTAACCAGACAATATTCATGTAACTCTGAAGCAACTCCCTCTAACCAGACAATGTTCCTGTAACATCTGAAGCAACTCCCTCTAATCAGACAATATTCCTGTAACATCTGAAGCAACTCCCTCTAACCAGACAATATTCCTGTAACATCTGAAGCAACTCCCTCTAACCAGACAATATTCCTGTAACATCTGAAGCAACTCCCTCTAACCAGACAATGTTCCTGTAACATCTGAAGCAACTCCCTCTAACCAGACAATATTCATGTAACATCTGAAGCAACTCCCTCTAACCAGACAATATTCCTGTAACATCTGAAGCAACTCCCTCTAACCATACAATAAAAACCTGTAACATCTGAAGCAACTCTCTCTAACCAGACAATATTCCTGTAACATCTGAAGCAACTCCCTCTAACCAGAAAATATTCATGTAACATCTGAAGCAACTCCCTCTAACCAGACAATATTCATGTAACATCTGAAGCAACTCCCTCTAACCAGACAATATTCCTGTAACATCTGAAGCAACTCCCTCTAACCAGACAATATTCCTGTAACATCTGAAGCAACTCCCTCTAACCAGACAATATTCATGTAACATCTGAAGTAACTCCCTCTAACCAGACAATGTTCCTGTAACATCTGAAGCAACTCCCTCTAACCAGGCAATTTTCCTGTAACATCTGAAGCAACTCCCTCTAACCAGACAATATTCCTGTAACATCTGAAGCAACTCCCTCTAACCAGACAATATTCCTGTAACATCTGAAGCAACTCCCTCTAACCAGACAATTGTAACATCTGAAGCAACTCCCTCTAACCCAGAAAATGTTCCTGTAACATCTGAAGCAACTCCCTCTAACCAGTCAATATTCCTGTAACATCTGAAGCAACTCCCTCTAACCAGACAATATTCCTGTAACAGCTGAAGCAACTCCCTCTAACCAGACAATATTCCTGTAACATCTGAAGCAACTCCCTCTAACCAGACAATAAAAACCTGTAACATCTGAAGCAACTCTCTGTAACCAGACATTATTCCTGTAACATCTGAACCAACTCCTCTAACCCAGACAATGTTCCTGTAACATCTGAAGCAACTCCCTCTAACCAGACAATGTTCCTGTAACATCTGAAGCAACTCCCTCTAACCAGACAATATTCCTGTAACATCTGAAGCAACTCCCTCTAAACAGACAATATTCCTGTAACATCTGAAGCAACTCCCTCTAACCATACAATAAAAACCTGTAACATCTGAAGCAACTCCCTCTAACCAGACAATATTCATATAACATCTGAAGCAACTCCCTCTAACCAGACAATATTCCTGTAACATCTGAAGCAACTCCCTCTAACCATACAATAAAAACCTGTAACATCTGAAGCAACTCTCTCTAACCAGACAATATTCCTGTAACATCTGAAGCAACTCCCTCTAACCAGACAATATTCATGTAACATTTGAAGCAACTCCCTCTAACCAGACAATATTCATGTAACATCTGAAGCAACTCCCTCTAACCAGACAATATTCATGTAACATCTGAAGCAACTCCCTCTAACCAGACAATATTCCTGTAACATCTGAAGCAACTCCCTCTAACCAGACAATATTCCTGTAACATCTGAAGCAACTCCCTCTAACCAGACAATGTTCCTGTAACATCTGAAGCAACTCCCTCTAACCAGACAATATTCCTGTAACATCTGAAGCAACTCCCTCTAGCCAGACAATATTCCTGTAACATCTGAAGCAACTCCCTCTAACCATACAATAAAAACCTGTAACATCTGAAGCAACTCTCTCTAACCAGACAATGTTCCTGTAACATCTGAAGCAACTCCCTCTAACCAGACAATATTCCTGTAACATCTGAAGCAACTCCCTCTAACCAGACAATATTCATGTAACATCTGAAGCAACTCCCTCTAACCAGACAATATTCATGTAACATCTGAAGCAACTCCCTCTAACCAGAGAATATTCCTGTAACATCTGAAGCAACTCCCTCTAACCAGACAATATTCATGTAACATCTGAAGCAACTCCCTCTAACCTTTTGTCCACGTGAACGTTAGAAGATTCTCTTTTGCTTTTGACATTAATGATTACAAACAAAACACACTGAAGACATTTTGACAGTGGCATTATCATTAGTTGATTGAATGTTCACGTGGACGTAAGTCTAAATGGTTTGTCTTGTTTGTTTGATGGTGTTTAACGCCACTTTCAACAATATTTCAGTTAGATCGTGGCGGTCAGTTTTATTGGTGGAGGAAACCGGAGGATCCGGAGAAAACCACCGACCTGTCACAAGTCATTGACAAACTTTATCATATAATGTTGTACACCTTGCCCTGATCGAGATTCGAACTCACAACATCAGTGATGATAGGCACTGATTGCGTAGGTAGTTGTAAATGCAACGACCATACGATCACGACCACGACGGACCCAAGTCTAAATGGAGTTTAATTTTAATCACGTTTTAATTATATCATATCACCTGTACAGTTTTGTCCAGTTGTTTCACAATATTTTATAAGATACTTGTCAATTTCAACAACAGACTGCACACAAGTGTAAGGCTCCCACTTCACTAACATCTTTGAATGGCTGTACCATGATGCATGGGCACGTGGGGCCATGGTAGGCACTTAAAAGAAGAATAATCAATATGCAAATGCGTTAGTAATTATTTAGATTTATATTAGTCTCATTATCAACATTAACTTCCTGAACGTGCATTGTTGTGCTAAAATATTATAGTAGATCTATCATTGATTTTTGTTTTCTGTAATAGTAAAATGTTTGAACAGAAGTGGAACCCTTCGCAAATTTTATTCTGAAAAGGGGTTCTGAAAGGCATACATGCAGATATGTTTGCAATTGAACATAAATGCAACTGAAACGATGAATTACGACCATATTATGGTATTGTTGTGTCTTCTTAAGGTGTTTTTTTTAATTACCCAACTTTCAACAATTATAGTCTTAAAGTCATTTTTTTTCCTTGGGAGACAGTTATGGATAGTAGGGTTGACAATTTTGGATGACATCAATACCGAACCCCGTATCTGGTTTATTATACCTAACAAATATACTATGCCATCTCTAGTAATTTTCTATAAAGAAAGCTTTTTTGTGTATTTTCACATATTTGGTTTACCAAAACATTACAGAATCAAGTTTCATCATTGTAATTTCATGTTAAAATTAACTAGCTGAAAAACACAGAATTCTTAGAAAATTTCAAGAATCAGTAAAAATAAACCAGCTTCAATTGAGTCTCCAAATCGAGACGGACCGACAGAGTACATTTTTTTCTTACACAAACAGATGATTAAGCCACGATTGCTCATGGTGGGTAATTCGTGGTTGCCGAGGCACGCTAAGGGTCATCTACCATTGAATAAGCCAAGTGATTATTTCTGATCATGTATGGTATACTATCATTTATTATTGCCAAAGCAAACAAAACTGAGAACAGTCACTTCCGGTTTTAGAGATAACGTAATGTATATATTCTTTATATTTTGTATCTTTTAAAGACACACACGATAGACTACGTTCTTCTACATTTGTTTTTGCTTAAGAAATTAAAATTGTCATTTGCTGTTTCTATGTTTTCCTTTTCCCTATTAATTTGGTGGATACAAAATAAAAAATAGAAAGAGCAACAACATTTAAAAAAGTGGTAAACATTTCCACTAATGCGTAGAAGAATTCAATTTAAACATACAACGATTGCATAATATGTTGTATCAAAATATAAAATATAAGATGACGGTTATAATTGGTAAGTGCACAATTTAAGAAAAAACTTCGAACATGTTCAAATAATGAGCAATCGGCAAACATCGTATGATTCCGTTTCCTCTATGAATGAACGAACGTAATCAGCCGAGTTAAGCCGAATAAGTGAATGAGTGCATTGATATAAAACATATCAAAATATTACTTCCATCTTGGCTGTACAGACAATCGTTATACCAATGTATTCCACTGCTAATTAACCTTCTGTCGTTTGTCTCTGCTTCCACAGATATTCCATAAATGTAGTTCCAAACATTTCCAATTTCTACTGTGATAGTGGTGTTGTTTGATGTGGTCTTGGTTCGTAATGAAATTACTCTGGACTTTATAGGTTTCTTCGTTGGTGGTGGGAAGAAGGAAAATAAAAATACA
Organism: Bathymodiolus brooksi; assembly: GCA_963680875.1. Classification (NCBI taxonomy): domain Eukaryota; kingdom Metazoa; phylum Mollusca; class Bivalvia; order Mytilida; family Modiolidae; genus Bathymodiolus; species Bathymodiolus brooksi. Next base: position 36,688,485 of record OY804575.1, read on the forward strand.
AATGTACCAATATTTTACCATTTCAATAATTTAAATTATCATTAGAAATTATGTGTTTCTCTCCAATATATTTGTTTCAAACCCTTCGCCTTGGTACTTATTTAAAAAAAAATGACTGGAATGTCGGCATTGTTTGAATTTGATTTGACTGGTACATTACGTTTATATTATTGCTGTTTGGTAGAGTTTATGTATGCTGTTTTGGAGATAAATTTGATATTCCGAACCGTTTTTTCGACACTAGACTACACTAGTATCTTAATTTTATCAAGATACAAAACTAAATAAATAACAAGCTTTCATATTATGAGTCAAATATAAAAACACATGCACAGTGGAACCCGGCAATCGCGAACTCAGGTAAGTCATTGTTCCAGATAGCTCGAATGTTTGGCTATTTTGAAGTAAAATTATTTGTTTCGTCGACATAACCAGCTTCTACTGTACATTAGCTGAATTGTATAAAACATGTCTGTAGCTTTTATTTAGTATACATGAAGCTGATGATTCGCTATCAGAAATATGCTTGTTTTAGAAAATAACTTAAAGACAGGCAAACAAGATGAAAAATAATGTACATTGTATATGGCTTTAAACATATCTAAACTCTGATTTCCTGAAACGTCATCTTCATCTGAGAAACAGGCTACTGGACCAGGGCTATAAAAAGATTCGCCTTATTCGATCTCTTAAAAAGTTTATATTCCGATACCAATATCTTGTCGAAATATATTCCGTCTCTGCAGAAAAAATTATAAGCGATGCATTTTCATATAGTGAAAATGTATAAAGATAAAGAAGTCGCAAATGTCAAGAATTTTTTTGTCAATGTGTGACGTAAAAGTATTTTTGACATTTACGTCACCGAATATGGTACTGCTTTGACAACTATTTTACCTATTTTGTTCCTATATTTAAATACTGTTACAGTGACAGCCGGAACCTTTGAACCGTAATGAGAGCGGGAGGTTTGGCGCCTTAAAATCTGATTCAACCCACCATTTCTTTAGAAATGCCTGTACCAAGTCAGGGTCATTACGGTTTTCACAGTTTTCCGGTTGTTGACTGATTTTGTCTGTTTATATAATTATGAGTTTTGACTTTCCCTTTGTAAAATTGTTCGGAGTTCGGTAATTTTGTTATTACCTTTATTTGATATAAATGTGACATGGACAAGAACACTAGAAAGAATTGATTACACAAAATGTAAAATGAAAATGTGTTTGTAAATGGCGAAGTTCAAATAATAAAAAATTCTGTAAAAAATGATTATCATAATTAACAGCTCACATACATATCTTCAATATATCCCCAACAAATTTGCATAGGATTGAAATCATTTGATTAAAAACTGTAGGAGGAGATTATTACACAAAGTAGTTACCATTTTCCCCGCCAGCTTTTACACTATACAATAACCCCATTTATACCACATGCATTCCGACAAAAAACTAACTGGTATTTTTTACTTACAGAGCAATATCCTGGTAAAGTACCGTAACACCAAACAACAGTAATGGATGAAAAGACTTTAAATAATCCATGTTGCTTTACAGACCCAATTGTTCCCCAAGTCATCACTACCCGGGAATCGACCACAGAATGTATTGAAAAAGTCTTTGGTATTCTTGGGCCTTAAAGAGAAAACATATTTTTAATATATTATATACAGCGTCACACAATTTTATCTCAAAATCGGATCAATCAATTTTTGGATAGTTTTGTAGCTTTCAGTTTGATTTTTACAGTGCAACTCGAATGTTCGGATATCACGAAGTTAAAAAAACAGAGGCTATATTATTTCCCCCCCCCCCCCCTGAGTACAAGTATTATTATCTGACAAACAATGATGTACCCTCTCTTTCAGAGAATGTTGTTCCTTTGACTTCGATATATGAGGTTTGATTCTACATACAACTGCAGAACATTTTCTATAATGGTAATCTATAACGAGGATAAACAAAAATAAATAAACATCAATGACAAGTTAAATATATTTCGTTTTAGAAAAATAACGATATGTACTTTTGTAAGTTACTATAGAGTCTTGCTGGTAAAAAGGAAAGCTACTGAACCAAGGGCTCTTTCTATTTCTACTAAATACTGATCGCCTTCGACAAGTTGATAATGTATATCAGAGCTCCACGTTGCAAAATGTTTATAAAAAACAAACAAAAAAACTATTCACATGTTTCATAAATTAGTATCTGACAGTAGCCTTGTATGTTTCAACATAGTGGGTGATAACTAGGACTGTTGAAGTCAAATTTTACAGTTGTCATCGTGACTTGGTTAACCGTTACGATATATCTGTGTTTTAGAGAGAAAGAAAATACAGGAACACAATGCAATCAAAAATGATAATGGCTTAAATGCTGCCAAACAAAACAATGGATTGCGCAATATTTAACTTCTGATCGAGTTAAATAACGAGATAGAAATCATAGAATTTCAAAGATGTGATGAGTAAAATAATATATGTAATACAATTTTAGTTACTTGTGTAACTGAAATACGTGTTTGATGTAGGACATTATTCTGACACACTACATATGACATTGCAGCCTTAAATAAAAAAGAAGCATCCCATTGTGATGAATGGTTCTTGGATATTGTATTATCTTTCTTAATTTAAATGTCCACTTACGAAGATTTTCTGGGAAAACGTAAATACCAGCATCAGAATTATTTGGATAACCAAGTCTCGTCTTCTGTGTAAGTTCTATACGAGTTATTTGATTCTGGTCTACCGATAATCCATACGATGTCTTATTTGGTGAAACTATAATTATTTTCTTCTTTCCTGCTTCGTCATTTCCGACGCTGTTAACTGTTACTCTGTAGTTAGTTATTATTCCACATCTTTTTACTGGTGATATTGGCTGAAATGGAAACACTATGACGTCTGTTATTTTTTTGAATTAATAATTTCGTCAAGAGTTGTGATGTTGGGATGTTTATACCTTGATGGATAATGGATGTTCAAAGCCGCTTTCATGATTGATTGATTGATTGATTGATTGATTGGTGTTTAACGTCCAGCGAGCAATTTTTCAGCTATATTCAGGACGAGAACATTTAAAAATATAAACGCCACGGGACTCGAAACAAGGAAAGGTGATGGGTAGGGACGGATAATTTAGCCAGTGCAACAGGTCTCCTATGGACCACTCATCATGAGCATAATGCTCACAATGAGCTGTTACACTGGGTTCTTTAACGTGCGAAGAGGGTGGCAATCTCTCAAGACGGGACCTCGGTTTTATTTACGTCTCATCCGAAGGATGGGTTGGTTGTGAATTTATACATCCCGCACAACCGACGGACGCCCCTTTAAGCCGAAAAACTCTCGGTACCATTTCTATACCCCGGGGTTAAGCCACTTTCAACAATATATCTATTATATCAGCTTTATTAGTGGATAAAACAGGAGTATCTGCAGTAAACCACCAACCTTTCACACAAGCAACTTAGAATCTTAAATGTTGTATTGTGTAACTCTCGACATAGGATGTTATCAAGAAGAAGCGATATGCAGATGTGAATCGATTTTTTGTACGATCAATCTTAAACGTTTATCATCAAAAGCTAATGTCATCAATCAATCGAAAATTGGTTCGGGTTTGTTTTCTGTAAAGAATTATTTTCATACAGTTACAATGTATCTCTATCTATTCGTTATTTATTTCAGTGCATAGTAATTGCAAATTTTTTCAACTGCAGGGTAGAATGCATTAGAAATACCACATTTACTGAATGGAAACGAATCAAATGAATATGTGATTGTCGTTTAACGCCAAATTCGAATGTAACATTGTTTGCTTTCCTCGGACATATTATCCTAACATTGCGCCTACCAAATTTTGCTCTACTTTCATTAATCTTGTGTACTTAGCTGATTAGCATCAAATGCCAATTTTACAATATTTGGGTTTACTCGAACAGAAATGGAACTCGTGTTAACATTATACAACCGGAGTGGCTCCAAATCAAATACACAACTCTCCCTAAGAACATAAAGGAGTGGTTTGTGTTTTGGATAACACTAGACGCCTTTCACATAAAAAAAAGAAAAGAAAAAAGCAACGACTTGTTAGATGTGGTCGCTTGATACTCAGTACAGTGATAAATAGTCCATTTACTTGTGGCAATCAAAACGTCTTACCACAGTCAAATCCCAGTGACTCAATTTTACCTACACGCTGATCATATACTGTTTGTAAATTTGTCTGTTCACTACATGTTAAGTACTATCAATCAATCGAAATTATGATGACGAATGGCACCTTATAATAAAAATGTTTTTGCTAATTTATGACAGAAGACACATGTGCTTCCTCGTTATACCGCCACCTTTTCGATCAGGCGATTGTTTGACTGCAAGTGAGGGAGGATGTATTACGAGAGACGACTGATCTGGCAAAATGTGCTATCTCCTGCACACATATTTATATCTTACTTTCCAATATATCTGTAGATACGAGTTGTTGATGTGTGTGAAGTATCCTGGATAAAACTCTGGTACGTCTGCTGGAACTAAAATTGAAATATATATAGGTCAGAGTATATTTTCGTTATCATTAAAGTAATTGGTGTACATATCTCGAAATAATGCAAATGTATGAAAAAAACAAATGTCACGTCTAATTTTGCATAAATTTGCGAGCAATTGCAACACACTCTTCGTGTATATGTCTGAGCCACACAAAAAAAACTAAGATCGAATGGTAAATTGTGAGTTTGATTCCCCCTTGTGGCATGGTGTACTATATACAACTTTGATATGTGATTAAGATTATCATTAACTTGCAGGCATGTCCGGTTTTTTTTCCATTGGTCCGTTCGCCACCATACGACCACCACTGAAAATAAAATGTTGAAAGTTGCATAAAATTGCTATGCCCATATATGGCAAATAATCTTTGTTTATATTTGCACACATTGCCTCTATTTCTACGATTGTCTAATATAGTTTTTGTAACTGCTCTGGGTCTGTGTTCTGGTGGTGTGGTGCTCTGGCTCTGTGTTCTGGTGGTGTGGTATTGCTCTTGCTCTGTGTTCTGGTGGTATGGTATTGCTCTGGCTGTGTTCTGGTGGTGTGGTGCTCTGGCTCTGTGTTCTGGTGGTGTGGTATTGCTCTTGCTCTGTGTTCTGGTGGTATGGTATTGCTCTGGCTGTGTTCTGGTGGTGTGGTGCTCTGGCTCTGTGTTCTGGTGGTGTGGTATTGCTCTGGCTCTGTGTTCTGGTGGTGTGGTACTGCTCTGGCACTGTGTTCTGGTTGTGTGGTGCACTGGCTCTATGTTCTGGTGGTGTGGTATTGCTCTGGCTCTATGTTCTCGTGGTGTGGTATTGCTCTGGCTCTGTGTTCTGATGGTGTGGTATTGCTCTGGCTCTGTGTTCTGGTGGTGTGGTATTGCTATGGCTCTGTGTTCTGGTGATGTGGTATTGCTCTGGCTCTGTGTTCTGGTGGTGTGGTATTGCTCTGGCCCTGTGTTCTGGTGATGTGGTATTCTGCTCTGGGTCTGTGTTCTGATGGTGTGGTGCTCTGGCTGTGTTCTGGTGGTGTGGTATTGCTCTGGCTCTGTGTTCTGGTGGTGTGGTATTGCTCTGGCTCTGTGTTCTGGTGGTGTGGTATTCTGCTCTAGCTCTGTGTTCTGGTGGTGTGGTATTGCTCTGGCTCTGTGTTATGGTGGTGTGGTATTGCTCTGGCTCTGTGTTCTCGTGGTGTGGTATTGCTCTGGCTCTGTGTTCTCGTGGTGTGGTATTGCTCTGGCTCTGTGTTCTCGTGGTGTGGTATTGCTCTGGCTCTGTGTTCTGGTGGTGTGATGCTCTGGCTCTGTGTTCTGGTGGTGTGGTATTGCTCTGGCTCTGTGTTCTGGTGGTGTGGTATTGCTCTGGCTCTGTGGTTTGGTGGTGTGGTGCTCTGGCTCTGTGTTCTAGTGGTGTGGTATTGCTCTGGCTCTGTGTTCTGGTGGTGTGGTATTGCTCTGGCTCTGTGTTCTGGTGGTGTGGTATTGCTCTTGCTCTGTGTTCTAGTGGTGTGGTATTGCTCTGGCTCTGTGTTCTGGTGATGTGGTATTGCTCTGGCTCTGTGTTCTCGTGGTGTGGTATTGCTCTTGCTCTGTGTTCTGGTGGTGTGGTATTGCTCTGGCTCTGTTCTCGTGGTGTGGTATTGCTCTGGCTCTGTGTTCTGGAGGTGTGATGCTCTTGCTCTGTGTTCTGATGGTGGGGTATTGCTCTGGCTCTGTGTTCTGGTGGTGTGGTATTGCTCTTGCTCTGTGTTCTGATGGTGGGGTATTGCTCTGGCTCTGTGTTCTGGTGGTGTGGTATTGCTATGGCTCTGTGTTCTGGTGGTGTGGTATTGCTCTGGCTGTGTTCTGGTGGTGTGGTATTGCTCTGGCTCTGTGTTCTGATGGTGGGGTATTGCTCTGGCTCTGTGTTCTGGTGGTGTGGTATTGCTCTGGCTCTGTGTTCTGGTGGTGTGGTATTGCTCTGGCTCTGTGTTCTGGTGGTGTGGTATTGCTCTGGCTCTGTGTTCTCGTGGTGTGGTATTGCTCTGGCTCTGTGTTCTGGTGGTGTGGTATTGCTCTGGCTCTGTGTTCTGATGGTGTGGTATTGCTATGGCTCTGTGTTCTTGTGATGTGGTATTGCTCTGGCTCTGTGTTCTGGTGGTGTGGTATGGTGCTCTGGCTCTGTGTTCTGGTGGTGTGGTATTGCTCTTGCTCTGTGTTATGGTGGTGTGGTATTGCTCTTGCTCTGTGTTCTCGTGGTGTGGTATTGCTCTGGCTCTGTTCTCGTGGTATGGTGCTCTGGGTCTGTGTTCTGATGGTGTGGTATTGCTCTGGCTCTGTGTTCTCGTGGTGTGGTATTGCTCTGGCTCTGTGTTCTGATGGTGTGGTATTGCTCTGGCTCTGTGTTCTGGTGGTGTGGTATTGCTATGGCTCTGTGTTCTGGTGATGTGGTATTGCTCTGGCTCTGTGTTCTGGTGGTGTGGTATTGCTCTGGCTCTGTGTTCTGGTGATGTGGTATTGCTCTGGCTCTGTGTTCTGGTGGTGTGGTATTGCTCTGGCTCTGTGTTCTGGTGATGTGGTATGGCTCTGGCTCTGTGTTCTGGTGGTGTGGTATTGCTATGGCTCTGTGTTCTCGTGGTGTGGTATTGCTCTGGCTCTGTGTTCTGATGGTGTGGTATTGCTATGACTCTGTGTTCTGGTGGTGTGGTATTGCTCTGGCTCTGTGTTCTGGTGGTGTGGTATTGCTCTGGCTCTGTGTTCTGGTGCTGTGCTATTTTTTGCTTTTAACAATAGCATCTTAATATCAACGATAATAATATGCATTCGTCTCCGATGATGAAGAAGAATTAAGAATGGTAATATTGTTGACTGTTACTGTTCAGTTAGACATTAAATCCTGATGAAAACACAGTTCCACACAAACTGATTCAACGATAAGTGCTTAGAAAATAATATTATTACTTGTAATAAAAACTAACCATCATCATCTGTTTTGACAGTTATGTTGAAATGATCACTCCAGAACCCCTCTCTAGTACCATTATTACAAGGAATCAAGTCTACTATTATGTCATAAGAAGTAAACGCTGTTAAATTCCTCAGCTGCATGTGGAATATAAAATCAGAAAACTGGAAGACAACAAAAAAACAAGAAATCATATATACACCTGGAAAAAAGTATTGCAACATCATTGTTTTCTCTTGATAAAATTTTGCGACGCAAGTGTTCTATTATTGGCAGAAATTTACTCAAAATTCGACCGGAATGCTTCAAATTGAATCATTGGCACATAAAGAGACACACTTTACATTCAAAAATTGAAATTTAATGTTGTACAATTCATAAGTTAAAAATGTGTAATTTTTGCGAAAAAAAAGTAACTTGAAAACTATTGATCCCGCTGTCGAGAATTCCATCATTTAAACACAATTTGTACTCGGACAAAGTCGTTAGGCTTTACAATTTCATATCAGGCGAAAAAAGTTAGTAATTAGTGTAATTTCCATTCACACGGATGACTGCCGCTAATCGTCTTCTCATACTGCCAACTAAACGTCGAATTTGGACTTGGGTAAGACGTTGCCATTCCTGGTGCAGTGTTTGCTCCAATTCAAAAGAATTAGAGTTACCAGTCCAAGCAATGTGTTGAAAATGATACGTGGCAAAAGTAGTGATTTCATAGCTCTTGTATCGAGACACTGCATGTGCAAATGATGGTTATTATAGAGGACGATTATTGATTAGGTACAGGTACGTTTAAATTGAAGTTTAAATGGCCACCCGGGTGTAAAATATATATTGGAATTGTCTATCTAATACAAATTATTCAGTTTCAAATTTAGTGTTGCAATATTTTTTCCCAGGTGTATACATAAGAAAAGTTTGAAGATGACAAACGTGTAACCATATGTATGGCAAGTTTGAAAATGACTTATTTGAAAAATACAATATGTAAACTATTATCTGAAAGTACTGTTAACGTTCTATAATATGATTAAAGTGTGGTGATATATGTTAAAGGGTTTAGTTAATTTGTATTCGCCTTCTCTTTCTGTAATGTTTCATTTACATTATGACTACCAAACTCAATATTGATTCACTTGATAAAAAGGAATTAAGCTCATTCGAGGGACTTTATTTAAAGAATAGCAATTATGACATATTAAAACTCAATATTGATTCGTTTGACTAAGGGAAATAAGCACACTGGAGGTATTCTTTCACTGAACCAAACGAATAGACATTATGATCTTAACTTCATCTATTAAAGATGGAAATGAAGTATGTATGTATGTATGTGCTGATGATAATCTAAATCTGACCACTTCATTTCTAAAAAAAGAAAATCTTGAAATACCAAATGTAGCAACCAGAAGTCGCAAATCAAAGAAAGACAGACAATGTAATTACCAAATGAAAAGGAACAAAAGTATATAAACAATGGTTCAATGGTTCACGCCACGCTACCTGAAAACCTAGTGATTATGAAACACGTACCCCTCTGAAAACTGGGCGGGTGGTGAACTCAGGTGCTTCGTACGGGTCGACAGGTTATGTTCATCTAGTGACACCGGTAACACACTAGTGATAAACATTTTGTGATAGGAAGTGGCAAATATACAACACACACACACACACAGAGAGAGAGAGAGAGAGAGAGAGAGAGAGAGAGAGAGAGAGGAGAATCACATTGATCAAAGGATTCTACTTGTTTATGTCTTACTTATGTTAGTAATTTTGTAATTATTGTATTTTCTTGACTGACAAGAGAGGTATTATGCAAATAAAGAATTATTATTCTAAATTAACGCATTTTTTTCCGCCACCTGATTATTTTTGGCTATTGTTTTATATACATGTATATATATTTTAACTCTGACAGTTCATTAAATTGTTTCATGTCTGTCAGTGTAAGAATTTGCTTTAATATAAAATGGCTGGTCAAGAAACATTCAGAAAATGCATTTGTCTTTGTCTTAAAATGGTAAGATATTCCAATAACAAAATAAATTATTGGAAAAAAATGAAAATTATTGAAGTGAAATTCAAGCTGTGACACCTGTTAAGATTTTATGCAATACACTATAATATTACTTTGATTAGTTTTAATTATTATTTATGTGCAACCTTCTCAACAAAGCAGTCATACATCACGATTCTGTGATATCCTAGGAAACAAATGGTTAAAGTTCCTTTTCCATATTTTCCTTTTTTCCTGAAAACCAAATACAATCTTAGATATTTAAATCAGTCATATATAACGAAAGTTGTTGGGTGGCCCGTTGCAAAACGTAAAACCTTTTCGATCCTTCTGTCTGTTTATAAACTTGTTCTAGTTATGAATCATATCTGTAATATTACTTGCTTGGCGTTAAACAACAATCAATAAAAATCACACAAAGAAACTTTAATGGAAGTTCAAAGTACCAAATTTTATTTATATCAATTTATCCATTTATACGGAAGCATGGAAGAGACATGCGGAAATTTTTATTTATCCCGTGGCCACGAGATACTTATGCGTGGCCACGACATACTATTGCGTCGTCACGACATACGCGTGGCCATGATATAACTAAGTCGTGTCCACGAGATACTAACGCGTGATCATGACATACAGTAACGCGTGGCCACGAGCTACAAAGCGTGACCATGAGACAGCTAAGTCGTGGCCACAATATACTAACTGTAGTTGATTGGTTGGTTTTATGCTTAACGCCACTTTCAACAATATTTCAGCTATATCGTGGCAGTCAGTTTTATTGGTGGAGGAAACCGTAGGACCTGGAGAAAACCACCGACCTGCCGTAAGTCACTGACAAAATTTATCACATAATGTTAGCTATACCTCGCCCACATCAGTGGTGATATGCACTGATTGCATAGGTAGTTATAAATCCAACTACCATACGATCACGACCACGGCGGTAACTATACTAACTAAAGGATATCCTAATTTAAAAGGAATGTTAAGTAGTAAAGGGACAATCTGGATGCATAATTACAACGGTACAAGCATAAAAATAAAACAAAAGCAAGGACAACACGAAATTCGTGAGAAAAAAAAACACAAAAAAACCGGGAGTGAGACCAGGTGCTTCGAAAGGATTAACATCTCATGCCCCATTATATTAGCGCCCGTCGTGATGTCCTAACTGTCAAATCCAGAAGAACAAACAACGACTAACAAAATTAGTAGCAAGTGCTGTCGATATACGGCAGTTATATCCCCGTGCCATTATGTAAATTGAACACAAGTTGCCAAAAAGAAAGAATAATTTCTCTAATAAGCTGATTTGAAAACTGTATATTTTTAGTTTTCTAAACAAATTTATATTTTTTTTTCTAATTAAAAGGGTTAGGTCCTTCTTGTCATCATCATTTACTTCTACTTATTACTATAAATTATACGATATATTACAACATATTTCTTAAAAAATATTTATGCACCTGTTTTCTAAAACAAAAGGATCAAGCCCCTTATCATTTCAAAAATTCATTTCAACGATCGAATACAAGTCATATGATATACAACAACCAGCCTTTTCAAATAACCTCTAAAACTGACCCCTTTTACCTTCTTTTCTCCCAAATGTAGGGGTCTTTATTATCATAATTTATTTCTTCAGTCAAGTACCAGTTATATGATATTTTACAGAATAGCTTTTAAACATGTTTGATAACGCCTTTTGGTGCGTATTTACGGAAATGAAAGAGTCACCATTTACTGCATGGGCGTATTACATTTGCGCGAATTCGAGGATTAGTTGGCATTACATTTGCGCGACTAATGTATCTTATACATTTGTATTTGCGCGAAAATTGTAATAATATTTAGTTATAATTTTACCTGTGATTGAAAGACCTTCATAAATGATAAGAAATGAAGTGGAAAAGACAAAGAAGCAAACCCTTACTGAGAACGAGATTACAGGAAACGACACACTACTATCGCCATCATGCATTTCTATGACTGAATACAGGTTATGTGACAAATATGATATACAACGACCTAGCTTTTAAACAACCGTTAAAATAAGGGTAATAACAAAATTACCGAACTCCGAACAATCTTACAAAGGGAAAGTCAAAACTCATAAGTATATAAACAGACAAAATCAGTCAACAACCGGAAAACTATGAAAACCGTAATGACCCTGACTTGGTTAAGGCATTTCTAAAGAAATGATGGGTTGAATCAGATTTCAAAGCGCCAAACCTCCCGCTTTCATTACGGCTCAAAGGTTCCGTCTGTCACTATAACAGTATGTATAACAATACTGGAACAAAATAGGTAAAATAGTTGTCAAAGCAGTACCAAACCCTGTGAAGCAAATGTCAAAAACAATTTTACGTCACACATTGATAAAAAATATTTTTGACATTTTTGTTGACCTCCTTATCTTTATACATTTTCACTATATGAAAATGCATCGTTTATCATCGTCTCTGCAGAGACGGAATATATTTCGACAAGATCTTGGTATCGGAATATAAACTTTTTAAGAGATCGAATAAGGCGAATCTTTTTATAGCCCTGGTCCAGTAACCTGTTTCTCAAATGAAGATGACGTTTCAGGAAATCAGAATAATTGCTACTGGCCCTTGCATAGCGAATCAATTGCGAGATGCAAACACCATATGCAGGAGAAGCTGGTATATTGCTGCACATATTTGGAAAATTTATGATTTTAAAATTGAAGTTTATCATAAATTTTAGTACTGAGTTGACCAGTGTCGTCAAATTCGAGGTATAAGTCCAAAAATGATGCGGACGAAGCTGTATCTGTGGTCTCTTTAACTTCCAGCTCTGGAGGATATATCAATGGAAGAAATTCTGCAAATCTAGAATTATTGATAGATAAAACGTCATCAATATACCTGTATGTGAAATTAAAGGCTCTAGCCTCATGAATCTTCCTATCTTTTACAAGCTTTTGAAGAAACTCCGACTCATATGAGTATAAAAATAAATCGGCTAGAAGAGGGGCACAATTCGTACCCATTGGTATGCCGACGACCTGCTGAAACAGTGTCCCTCTAAAGGAGACAAATATGTTATCGATGAGGAACTCCAGTATACTGATCGCTTGTTCCTCGGAGTAGTAAAACTGACTCCTTTTTATCGCTTTTCTCTCATGTGTAATGGTACCACGCGTTAGTATATCGTGACCATGTGATAGTATGTTGCGGTCACCCCTTATTATCTCGTGGCCACGCTTTATTGGAATCCTTCTCTTTTTATATTACCAATTGATTTTTTTTCTTATTTTTGACTTTATGGAATTAATATTAATATTGTGTCTATAGTGCCTGTGAGAGAACCAACACTTACCTGCCAACCATTTTCTTTATCTCTGTCATATTCGGACTGGTAGCGAATTCTTATTTCCTTTTCATACACATTTCGAACTAGTTGAAACAGGAGAGACAATGAAGTCTTTGTTGTGTTGTATTGAAAACCTTTACTTTTCGGTGGCTTAACTAAAAGAATAAAACAACAGGCATAAAATGTGTCAAGATATTTAGCAGACATACAAGTAAACAACGAGCTATAGGACTGATATAAATTGTAAACATACAAGGATACAGGAAGGGTGGAGCGGTGGAAACATGGATATCAATCTAATTGAAATGAGGTATTTGTTGGGTCTTTTTTCTTGTTGTTTAAAAATTTATTTATTTATTTATTTATTTATTGGGTTTTTTGCGAATGTATTGCAGTTTTTTAAAAGATCAAAGATTGCACGATCCATACGAGAGACATGAAACACATAATACACTCAGTTCTTTTATTACCCCATATAAAAAAAATCCCTTCCCAATAAAAATCAAAGCCGTGGTAGCACTAAATGGAAGCTCGCTTACTTTTATTGTTCAGTGAAATGGAGGAACAAAAAGGGAACAAAGACTACAAATTTTAATTTTACTCTTAAGTCTTATCTTAATGGGTTACAGTTTATCGTAGGATCCAGTGTTAAAATGAAAATAATTTTTTTTTTTCTCTCAAAATCTATATTTGATTGAACACTAACTGTGTACGAATAACGAAGTGAACGATAAGACTCATGTGAGCCTCTAGTTTCCCAAAAATATTTTATTGTTTTTTTAACTTGTTCATGTCATAAATATATCTGCTGAAATATTGCTGACTTGATGTTAAACAATAATTAATCAACGAGTGTAATGCTATTTATAAAAGTTTGGATTACTATAAATTTCAAATTATATTATATATATTAGAGAAGTGTAACTAATTTATGATTGTTGTTGTCTTTGATGATGATGGGACAGAAAACATGGAATAAAACATGGTTAGAGGATTTGAATGTATTCACTATAAAGAACTATAATTTAATAACTAAATAAACAGGCCATATCACTAAAATGAACAGGCCATATCACTAAAATGATCCGTTTTCTTGCAAAGTTTGCTCTTGTGTTCGTATGTTTAACCAAGCATTAACTGTTCTGTGGGATAGATTGACAGTTGAGTGAGTTGAGTGATAATATACTACATTTTGAATAAGTCCGAAATATCTGTTTTTGTATAGTTTTAGACATCAACATGGTATGTTATTTTTACAAGTGTTGGGTTTCGTTGATTGTTAAATATAATGTATTACTAGTAGGAAAGGTAGAAAATACCAAGACAGGGTAAAAACAATTGTAAATCAATATAGACCAACACATGACCAACAAATAACACAGAGACAGAGAATGATAATCAAAGATGAGTAATACGTACCCCACAAATAACTGGGGTGAACTCATGTGCTCTGGAATGATGAACAGTACCTGCTCCACATCACGGTGGCACCTGTCGTGTTACTCAAAGTAATGGTCAAAGTCCAGTTAATGGCGTAAACGGCATAAGAGGGACGAAAAGATATTTAGACACTTTGCAATACTAATATTACTGGTAAAAAACTTAAGTAGATTTCCACAAATGTTCTAATACTTACCAAAGTGTCGACTCTCAAACTCGATTACTTCAGTTCGAAGTCTTTTGTTCTCAGGAGACATTAATGTGATATTAAAGAAGCAATGGCCAGACAATTCTAAATCATCTTTTACCATTAGACATTTCCCAATACTTGTTATGTTCTTTGTTTTATAAAAACCACTACAATAAATAATATAAAAAGATTGAGGCTTGTGTATATACCTGGAGTTTTCTTTCTTTATCAAAATCGCGTCACGATATTTTGTTAATGATATGATATTTATAATGGTAAAGAAAACATTAATTGTATTATTTCGTATCTTTCTGTTTCATATCACATATATAGTGAGTGAGTGATTGTGAGTGATTGTTGTTTAACGCCAACTCAGCAATTTTTCAATTAAATGATGATGAGGTTCGCTTTTTACTAAACCAACACGACTAGCTGGATTTGTATAGTGTTAGCTCACTGAAACAACAGTCCGCGGGTAGACATATCGCCCCACCAGTCTTTGCTCTTTCTCCTTAATGTTGCGTGCTTACCGGAGAATCAACAAACACCAATTGTATAGTCTTTGGTTTGATCCGATTTGGGCTTAAACACACGATATACCACACTCGAGGGGAGCACGCTAACTATTACACTACCGATGCCGTTTTATAGTATATGACAATGGTTGTAATATTCTTATCTGTTTTGAATCTCTACATCTGTACATTACTTGAAGACATTTCAATCATATGCAAAATTTCTGTTTAGACATAAAATTATCTGAAAAGTGGCTGCTAACTTGAGTGGTTATCCATGACGGGCGTTTTGTCATTCAGCTCGTTATAACCTTCCGACCTTACAACCCCACACACACCCACCAATAATTCTGGTAGTCACGATATAGCTGATCAATTGCTAAAAGTAACGGTTAACAATAATAACTTAATCCTATCCAATCCTAGTACATATAATTTGTATATACATGATACATGTATACATTCCTGGCAATTCTTGTTAAACAAAATAAGAAAGGCGATTAAATATATATATAATAATGTGGTATTTCATGAAAAAAGTCAGTTAAAATGAAGCAACGGATGACTCAAAATTCAGTTAATGTACTTTTTTTTAGCAAAAGAATAAACTGCAAAATGTCATCCACATTAGAACTCTTTCCTGGGGAAAAACGCATAGTAATTGCAACATATTTATGTACATGTAGTTAAAAACTGTCACAATACAGTCAATCAAATAGCATTTGATCACTCAAGCTACCCCACAATAATAATAAAATATGTCACAATACAGTCAATCAAATAGCATTTGATCACTCAAACTACCCCACAATAATAATAAAATCTGTCACAATACAGTCAATCAAATAGCATTTGATCACTCAAGCTACTCCACAATAATAATAAAATCTGTCACAATACAGTCAATCAAATAGCATTTGATCACTCAAGCTACTCCACAATAATAATAAAATATGTCACAATACAGTCAATCAAATAGCATTTGATCACTCAAGCTATCCCACAATAATAATAAAATCTGTCACAATACAGTCAATCAAATAGCATTTGATCACTCAAGCTATCCCACAATAATAATAAAATATGTCACAATACAGTCAATCAGATAGCATTTGATCACTCAAGCTACCTCACAATAATAATAAAATCTGTCACAATACAGTCAATCAAATAGCATTTGATCACTCAAGCTACCCCACAATAATAATAAAATATGTCACAATACAGTCAATCAAATAGCATTTGATCACTCAAGCTATCCCACAATAATAATAAAATATGTCACAATACAGTCAATCAGATAGCATTTGATCACTCAAGCTACCCCACAATAATTATAAAATCTGTCACAATACAGTCAATCAAATAGCATTTGATCACTCAAGCTATCCCACAATAATAATAAAATCTGTCACAATACAGTCAATCAGATAGCATTTGATCACTCAAGCTACCCCACAATAATAATAAAATCTGTCACAATACAGTCAATCAAATAGCATTTGATCACTCAAGCTACCCCACAATAATAATAAAATATGTCACAATACAGTCAATCAAATAGCATTTGATCACTCAAGCTATCCCACAATAATAATAAAATATGTCACAATACAGTCAATCAAATAGCATTTGATCACTCAAGCTACCCCACAATAATAATAAAATCTGTCACAATACAGTCAATCAAATAGCATTTGATCACTCAAGCTATCTCACAATAATAATAAAATATGTCACAATACAGTCAATCAGATAGCATTTGATCACTCAAGCTACCTCACAATAATAATAAAATCTGTCACAATACAGTCAATCAAATAGCATTTGATCACTCAAGCTACCTCACAATAATAATAAACATCTGTCACAATGCAGTCAATCAAATAGCATTTGATCACTCAAGCTACCCCACAATAATAATAAAATCTGTCACAATGCAGTCAATCAAATAGCATTTGATCACTCAAGCTATCCCACAATAATAATAAAATCTGTCACAATACAGTCAATCAAATAGCATTTGATCACTCGAGCTACCCCACAATAATAATAAAATCTGTCACAATACAGTCAATCAAATAGCATTTGATCACTCAAGCTACCCCACAATGATAATAAAATCTGTCACAATACAGTCAATCAAATAGCATTTGATCACTCAAGCTACCCCACAATAATAATAAAATTTGTCACAATACAGTCAATCAAATAGCATTTGATCACTCAAGCTACCCCACAATAACTATAAAATCTGTCACAATACAGTCAATCAAATAGCATTTGATCACTCAAGCTACCCCACAATAATAATAAAATCTGTCACAATACAGTCAATCAAATAGCATTTTATCACTCAAGCTACCCCACAATGATAATAAAATCTGTCACAATACAGTCAATCAAATAGCATTTGATCACTCAAGCTACCCCACAATAATAATAAAATCTGTCACAATACAGTCAATCAAATAGCATTTGATCACTCAAGCTACCCCACAATAATAGTAAAATCTGTCACAATACAGTCAATCAAATAGCATTTGATCACTCAAGCTACCCCACAATAATAATAAAATCTGTCACAATACAGTCAATCAAATAGCATTTTATCACTCAAGCTACCCCACAATGATAATAAAATCTGTCACAATACAGTCAATCAAATAGCATTTGATCACTCAAGCTACCCCACAATAATAATAAAATCTGTCACAATACAGTCAATCAAATAGCATTTGATCACTCAAGCTACCCCACAATAATAGTAAAATCTGTCACAATACAGTCAATCAAATAGCATTTGATCACTCAAGCTACCCCACAATAATAATAAAATCTGTCACAATACAGTCAATCAAATAGCATTTTATCACTCAAGCTACCTCACAATAATAATAAAATCTGTCACAATACAGTCAATCAAATAGCATTTGATCACTCAAGCTACCCCACAATAATAATAAAATCTGTCACAATACAGTCAATCAAATAGCATTTGATCACTCAAGCTACTCCACAATAATTATCATGCAATAGAAAGGGTGTGTTTGAGTAGATAGCTCAAATTTAAATTTCTACATCCTCAGTGTTCCTACCACTGCACACGTGTGATTATGCTATCATCTATTAATGTACATAAACACATACATACCCTATATTATAAAATACTATGCTTCTGATGTTGACTCCAACATCTATCTGGTAGTGGAACAGGTGTCCGATGTTAAACCAACAAGACATGCTGCCCCAGTTGTACGATAAGCATGTCCAGGGGTCTGTAGATACTAAAATATTAGATATAAAAAAAAAAATCCTGAAAACTACATTAAATTGACGAAATGGAAACCAGCGAAACCTGTCTAAACCGAACATCCTTGGGACCAGATTTTGTGTCGGAATTAGACAGGTGTTTGCTTTATTCAGGTTAAATCTATAAAGATCAACCACATCAAGTTCAGTTGATACAGGAATGTGTTTTATTGAGGGTTTGGTTTAGACAGGTTTCAATGTATAATTAAAACATTAAATGTTTATTGGTTCTCTAAAAACCAATATTCGTCAATCTACTTACACCTAAAGGTAAATTATATAGGTATACATTGTACCAGTTACATGATGTGGTAAAACCTGTCAAATACAGACCTGGTTTTGATGCTCCATAAATGTATCGGTGACAGTTTTACAGAATGAAAACGAATCTTTAACCCTTCTTAACCGAATAAAAAAGAACATCATAAAATCTAAATAAACACGCCACTTAATAAGGGTGCTAATTACAGAGTGATGCACTCTCACATCTTTGCTACAACTCTCTTGTGGCATGTTGACAGCTTGTCGTCATTACGCTATATTGTCAATTTCCACCAAAAAATATTCTAAAACTCTTGCAACTTGTACTCATGTACTAACAAACATAAATTTAGAAATGTGAATTTGACTTGTAATCTGGTTTAAGCACACGATTATTGATCATGATCGATGGCGTGTTATTCATTGTGTGTACAGTACCCCCCTCCCCCTTTTCACTAAAAAGATATTCAGAGTAAAATCTATTTTATTGTTAAAAACTTAATCTTAAGATTTTTTTTTGTAATGAGGACTACATGTATCTTTAGCAAGCGAATCTAAACAGTTTATGAAATAATACAGGTGGTGTTTATCACTTGTTGAAGTGTGTACACAATAGGCTGTGTACTTGTTCATACGGCATCCGACTTTTTGTGAAATGCCTACGTTTGAAAATAGGGGTAAATAAACTTACCACTATCGTTTGAACAACCCTCTGGTAACGTGAAATAATGTGTACTATCATCTGCTACACCGAAATGGAAAAGATTTGTTGAAATAATTATACTGATCAAGCTCCTTGTTTTAAAGGAAGCCATGGGTGGTGGGTTCTATATATGGGTTACCTGAAACACAGAAGTATCAAATATGAACATAAGTGACACGCTTAAACCATCAAACAACAAAACAATCTTTATTCTCGTAAACCACAGATACTATCTAGTACATGTAGATATAGGGAAACGATTATACATAATTATTTACTGCGCATAAAAGAATGTTACACAGGATGTTTTAAACTGACATCAATACTTCTAATTAAATAGCAAAGTTTTTTTTTCAATTTTGACTCATTTTTTTTTCATTTTTTTTTTATTTGTGACACATAATTTCTTCGAATTTCACAGTGTTGATTCTTGTTAAAAGTTGTTTTCAATATATAATTGTCTACATGAATAGCAATACTTGCTGAAGGTAGCCGGACGTTAAACACCAATAACTATCTACATGGTATTAATATAGTGATGTATATCACCTATTCATCACAACTGTATAATGAGCGAATAGATCGCATACGATTTATAACAGCAGAAAAGATGAAATTTATCATCCATCAAACAATATTTCTTTGTTCGCAAATATCTCCTACAAATATGATATATATTTATATGGAAAACGCCAAAAATCAGGAAGTAAAATATTAAGTTACAAAAGAATTTCAGGAATATTTTATTGACACCCCTATTATACATACACAGTCCCTGAAGTAGGACTTCCTGAAAACATTAAAACAATTAATAATGTTATTACATGTATTACCTAAACTAAGGTTCTCATCCTTTAGACATAGGTGACCTTTGCTGATATTGACTATCCTGTATATAGGCTCTTTGGTTTTATTGACTATCCTGTTTATAGGCTCTTTGGTTTTATTGACTATCCTGTTTAGGCTCTTTGGTTTTATTGACTATCCTGTTTAGGCTCTTTGGTTTTATTGACTATCCTGTTTAGGCTCTTTGGTTTTATTGACTATCCTGTTTAGGCTCTTTGGTTTTATTGACTATCCTGTTTATAGGCTCTTTGGTTTTATTGACTATCCTGTTAAGGCTCTTTGGTTTTATTGACTATCCTGCTTAGGCTCTTTGGTTTTATTGACTATCATGTTTAGGCTCTTTGGTTTTATTGACTATCCTGTTTAGGCTCTTTGGTTTTATTGACTATCCTGTTTAGGCTCTTTGGTTTTATTGACTATCCTGTTTAGACTCTTTGGTTTTATTGACTATCCTGTTTAGGTTCTTTGGTTTTATTGACTATCCTGCTTAGGTTCTTTGGTTTTATTGACTATCCTGTTTATAGGCTCTTTGGTTTTATTGACTATCCTGTTTAGACTCTTTGGTTTTATTGACTATCTTGCTTAGGTTCTTTGGTTTTATTGACTATCCTGCTTAGGTTCTTTGGTTTTATTGATTATCCTGTTTATAGGCTCTTTGGTTTTATTGACTCCTGTTTATAGGCTCTTTGGTTTTATTGACTATCCTGTTTGTGCTCTTTGGTTTTATTGACTATCCTGTTTGTGCTCTTTGGTTTTATTGACTATCCTGTTTATAGGCTCTTTGGTTTTATTGACTATCCTGTTTATAGGCTCTTTGGTTTTATTGACTATCCTGTTTAGGCTCTTTGGTTTTATTGACTATCCTGCTTAGGCTCTTTGGTTCTATTGACTATCCTGTTTAGGCTCTTTGGTTTTATTGACTATCCTGTGTATAGGCTCTTTGGTTTTATTGACTATCCTGCTTAGGCTCTTTGGTTTTATTGACTATCCTGTTTAGGCTCTTTGGTTTTATTGACTATCCTGTTTAGGCTCTTTGGTTTTATTGACTATCCTGTTTATAGGCTCTTTGGTTTTATTGACTATCCTGTTTAGGCTCTTTGGTTTTATTGACTATCCTGCTTAGGCTCTTTGGTTTTATTGACTATCCTGTTTAGGCTCTTTGGTTTTATTGACTATCCTGTTTATAGGCTCTTTGGTTTTATTGACTATCCTGTTTAGGCTCTTTGGTTTTATTGACTATCCTGCTTAGGCTCTTTGGTTTTATTGACTATCCTGCTTAGGTTCTTTGGTTTTATTGATTATCCTGTTTATAGGCTCTTTGGTTTTATTGACTCCTGTTTATAGGCTCTTTGGTTTTATTGACTATCCTGTTTGTGCTCTTTGGTTTTATTGACTATCCTGTTTGTGCTCTTTGGTTTTATTGACTATCCTGTTTATAGGCTCTTTGGTTTTATTGACTATCCTGTTTATAGGCTCTTTGGTTTTATTGACTATCCTGTTTAGGCTCTTTGGTTTTATTGACTATCCTGCTTAGGCTCTTTGGTTCTATTGACTATCCTGTTTAGGCTCTTTGGTTTTATTGACTATCCTGTGTATAGGCTCTTTGGTTTTATTGACTATCCTGCTTAGGCTCTTTGGTTTTATTGACTATCCTGTTTAGGCTCTTTGGTTTTATTGACTATCCTGTTTAGGCTCTTTGGTTTTATTGACTTTCCTGTTTATAGGCTCTTTGGTTTTATTGACTATCCTGTTTAGGCTCTTTGGTTTTATTGACTATCCTGCTTAGGCTCTTTGGTTTTATTGACTATCCTGTTTAGGCTCTTTGGTTTTATTGACTATCCTGTTTATAGGCTCTTTGGTTTTATTGACTATCCTGTTTAGGCTCTTTGGTTTTATTGACTATCCTGCTTAGGCTCTTTGGTTTTATTGACTATCCTGTTTAGACTCTTTGGGTTTATTGACTATCCTGTTTATAGGCTCTTTGGTTTTATTGACTATCTTGTTTAGGCTCGTTGGTTTTATTGACTATCCAGCTTAGGCTCTTTGGTTTTATTGACTATCCTGTTTAGGCTCTTTGGTTTTATTGACTATCCTGTTTAGGCTCTTTGGTTGTATTGACTATCCTGTTTAGGCTCTTTGGTTTTATTGACTATCCTGTTTAGGTTCTTTGGTTTTATTGACTATGCTGTTTATAGGCTCTTTGGTTTTATTGACTATCCTGTTTAGACTCTTTGGTTTTATTGACTATCCTGTTTATAGGCTCTTTGGTTTTATTGACTGTCCTGTTTAGGCTCTTTGGTTTTATTGACTATCCTGCTTAGGTTCTTTGGTTTTATTGACTATCCTGTTAATAGGCTCTTTGGTTTTATTGACTCCTGTTTATAGGCTCTTTGGTTTTATTGACTATCCTGTTTAGGCTCTTTGGTTTTATTGACTATCCTGTTTATAGGCTCTTTGATTTTATTGACTATCCTGTTTATAGGCTCTTTGGTTTTATTGACTATCATGGTTAGGCTCTTTGTTTTTATTGACTGTCCTGTTTATGCTCTTTGGTTTTATTGACTATCCTGTTTATAGGTTCTTTGGTTTTATTGACTATCCTGTTTAGGCTCTTTGGTTTTATTCCTATATAGTTTTGAAGTATTTGACTTTCCAATCTTCTCATTTTGAGCGTTGCCTGGTGAAGGTTATTCCAGAAATGCGTCGTGCGCACTAAGTTATAGATATCTACGTTCTTATTTCGAATAGTCGAAATGAGCAGGTAGCAATACACATTTTTATCTAAGCTGAATATCGAAATTTTATATATTGTTTTGACGCAGGACTGGTTTTAACATTAGACCAAACCGTACTATAACACATTGTTTTAATGTGTGGCTAGTTTTAATATCAGACCAAACCGTACTATAACACATGGTTCTAATGTATGACTGGTTTTAATATCAGACCAAACCGTACTAGAATACATTGTTTTAATGTATAACTGGTTTTAATATCAGATCAAACCTTACTATAGCACATTGTTTTAATGTATGACTGGTTTTAATATCAGACCAAACCGTACTATAACGCATTGTTTTAATGTATGACTGGTTTTAATATCAGACCAACCCGTACTATAGCACATTGTTTTGATGTATGACTGGTTTTAATATCAGATCAAACCATACTATAGCACATTGTTTTAATGTATGACTGGTTTTAATATTAGACCAAACCGTACTATAGCACATTGTTTTAATTATGACTGGTTTTAATATCAGATCAAACCTTACTATAGCACATTGTTTTAATGTATGACTGGTTTTAATATCAGACTAAACCGTACTATAGCACATTGTTTTAATGTATGACTGATTTTAATATCAGACCAAACCTTACTATAGCACATTGTTTTAATGTATGACTGGTTTTAATATCAGATCAAACCTTACTATAGCACATTGTTTTAATGTATGACTGGTTTTAATATCAGACCAAACCGTACTATAGCACATTGTTTTGATGTATGACTGGTTTTAATATCAGATCAAACCTTAATATAGCACATTGTTTTAATGTATGACTGGTTTTAATATCAGACCAAACCGTACTATAGCACATTGTTTTGATGTATGACTGGTTTTAATATCAGACTAAACTAAATATTATCAAACATTAAACGTTGTGTGTAATGGTGTGCTGTAGTGCCAAGTGAACTTTTCTTCGACAATTTTGAAAAGTAGCCCTCACACTGTCCAGTCTTGTCTAATACTCATCACCACCTACCCTCTCACTCACCGGTCCTCTCCTCAACTTGACCCCCACTCTTCAATCCAATTCTAACCCACTTCCCCTCAGCTCTCCAGTCTACTCATACACCACTAATTGTGTTTATGTGAATTTTTTTTGGGTATGGTAATTAAAAACAATACAGTGAATTAATTTCAGTTTATATATATTGTAAAATTTAAAAACAATTATACAATAGTTACCGATTACTACTGTATAGCGGATTGTGAGAGTAGTGAAATTTATCGATGTTTGTTTTATGTCAATAATATGTGAACTGTTGTCAATATCCCAAGTTATTAAAACACATATTTTCTATATCAAACAGAAGACATGAGGTGTGACAGCTACAAATGGTAGAACCCAACTACCATTCGATCATGAAAGACATGAGGTGTGACAGCTACAAATGGTAGAACCCAACTACCATTCGATCATGAAAGACATGAGGTGTGACAGCTACAAATGGTAGAACCCAACTACCATTCGATCATGAAAGACATGAGGTGTGACAGCTACAAATGGTAGAACCCAACTACCATTCGATCATGAAAGACATGAGGTGTGACAGATACCAATGGTAGAACCCAACTACCATTCGATCATGAAAGACATGAGGTGTGACAGCTACCAATGGTAGAACCCAACTACCACTCGATCATGAAAGACATGAGGTGTGACAGATACCAATGGTAGAACCCAACTACCATTCGATCATGAAAGACATGAGGTGTGACAGATACCAATGGTAGAACCCAACTACCATTCGATCATGAAAGACATGAGGTGTGACAGCTACAAATGGTAGAACCCAACTACCATTCGATCATGAAAGACATGAGGTGTGACAGCTACAAATGGTAGAACCCAACTACCATTCGATCATGAAAGACATGAGGTGTGAAAGATACCAATGGTAGAACCCATCTACCATTCGATCATGAAAGACATGAGGTGTGACAGCTACAAATGGTAGAACCCAACTACCATTCGATCATGAAAGACATGAGGTGTGACAGATACCAATGGTAGAAACCAACTACCATTCGATCATGAAAGACATGAGGTGTGACAGATACCAATGGTAGAAACCAACTACCATTCGATCATGAAAGACATGAGGTGTGACAGATACCAATGGTAGAAACCAACTACCATTCGATCATGAAAGACATGAGGTGTGACAGATACCAATGGTAGAAACCAACTACCATTCGATCATGAAAGACATGAGGTGTGACAGATACCAATGGTAGAACCCAACTACCATTCGATCATGAAAGACATGAGGTGTGACAGATACCAATGGTAGAACCCAACTACCATTCGATCATGAAAGACATGAGGTGTGACAGATACCAATGGTAGAAACCAACTACCATTCGATCATGAAAGACATGAGGTGTGACAGATACCAATGGTAGAACCCAACTACCATTCGATCATGAAAGACATGAGGTGTGACAGATACCAATGGTAGAACCCAACTACCATTCGATCATGAAAGACATGAGGTGTGACAGATACCAATGGTAGAACCCAACTACCATTCGATCATGAAAGACATGAGGTGTGACAGATACCAATGGTAGAACCCAACTACCATTCGATCATGAAAGACATGAGGTGTGACAGATACCAATGGTAGAACCCAACTACCATTCGATCATGAAAGACATGAGGTGTGACAGATACCAATGGTAGAAACCAACTACCATTCGATCATGAAAGACATGAGGTGTGACAGATACCAATGGTAGAAACCAACTACCATTCGATCATGAAAGACATGAGGTGTGACAGATACCAATGGTAGAACCCAACTACCATTCGATCATGAAAGACATGAGGTGTGACAGATACAAATGGTAGAACCCAACTACCATTCGATCATGAAAGACATGAGGTGTGACAGATACAAATGGTAGAACCCAACTACCATTCGATCATGAAAGACATGAGGTGTGACAGCTACAAATGGTAGAACCCAACTACCATTCGATCATGAAAGACATGAGGTGTGACAGCTACAAATGGTAGAACCCAACTACCATTCGATCATGAAAGACATGAGGTGTGACAGATACCAATGGTAGAAACCAACTACCATTCGATCATGAAAGACATGAGGTGTGACAGATACCAATGGTAGAAACCAACTACCATTCGATCATGAAAGACATGAGGTGTGACAGATACCAATGGTAGAAACCAACTACCATTCGATCATGAAAGACATGAGGTGTGACAGATACCAATGGTAGAACCCAACTACCATTCGATCATGAAAGACATGAGGTGTGACAGATACCAATGGTAGAACCCAACTACCATTCGATCATGAAAGACATGAGGTGTGACAGATACCAATGGTAGAACCCAACTACCATTCGATCATGAAAGACATGAGGTGTGACAGATACCAATGGTAGAACCCAACTACCATTCGATCATGAAAGACATGAGGTGTGACAGATACCAATGGTAGAAACCAACTACCATTCGATCATGAAAGACATGAGGTGTGACAGATACCAATGGTAGAAACCAACTACCATTCGATCATGAAAGACATGAGGTGTGACAGATACCAATGGTAGAACCCAACTACCATTCGATCATGAAAGACATGAGGTGTGACAGATACAAATGGTAGAACCCAACTACCATTCGATCATGAAAGACATGAGGTGTGACAGATACAAATGGTAGAACCCAACTACCATTCGATCATGAAAGACATGAGGTGTGACAGCTACAAATGGTAGAACCCAACTACCATTCGATCATGAAAGACATGAGGTGTGACAGCTACAAATGGTAGAACCCAACTACCATTCGATCATGAAAGACATGAGGTGTGACAGCTACAAATGGTAGAACCCAACTACCATTCGATCATGAAAGACATGAGGTGTGACAGATACCAATGGTAGAACCCAACTACCATTCGATCATGACCACGACGACCCCCACCCACAAATAAATATAAAAAAAATCATATAATAAATATACTAATATTTTTATAGGACACATGACAGGCGACCACCGAACAAAATGTATAAATAAAGTTACAGAAAGTGTAATATATAATTACATTCATAAAAAACAAAAAACAACAAATAAAATCAAGAACAGAACAACCGAACAAAATAGTTTTCATAAATAAAATTAAGTAAAAATAAATGAATTAAAAAATAGATTTCATAAATAAAATTACAGAAAGTGTAATATATACTTACATTCATAAAATAAAAATCCAACCAAAGACGTATATAGAGTCTCAACCAAGGACGCGTATAGGGTCTCAACCAAGGACGTACCATAGAGTCTCAACCAAGGACGTATATAGAGTCTCAACCAAGGACGTATATAGAGTCTCAACCAAGGACGCGTATAGAGTCTCAACCAAGGGCGTACCATAGAGTCTCAACCAAGGACGTATATAGAGTCTCAACCAAGGACGTATATAGAGTCACATATACGTTCTTCATCCAACAAATAAAATCAAGAACAGAACTGACTAAAAAAATAAAATTAACCTTAAGTTGTGTTTAAGACACTAACAAAAGACAAATTATCTACAACAATCAGAGGAATATCAATTTTCTGATCTAGTCGAATGGGTTTTCTTTCACTAGCCGCCAATATATCTCGTAAAACTACTTCTTTCTTTATGTTCAGTCATTATAAACGCTTTTAACAAATACCTGTGAACCGGAAATTTTTAAAATTTCTTACAGAAAGCTAAATAATAATTCTAGCCATTATGAAACGAATACATTTTCTTCTCATCACCATTATATAAACAGACACAAGGGAACTTGAACAAATAGGTTTTGTGTACAGAACTATATATATGAACCAGGGGTTCAACCAGTCTTTCGTTATAATTGCCCGAATTCTATATAACATCAGAACAAGGGTATACAAGATTTTGGAAACTTTTTTTTATCATGATTTAAAATAAAACGAGAGTCACACAAGAACCTGTATCGCTGACCTGATTTATACAGCCAATGAACCAGAGTCACACAAGAACCTGTATCACTGACCTGATTTATACAGCCAATGAACCAGAGTCACACAAGAACCTGTATCACTGACCTGATTTATACAGCCAATGAACCAGAGTCACACAAGAACCTGTATCACTGACCTGATTTATACAGCCAATGAACCAGAGTCACACAAGAACCTGTATCACTGACCTGATTTATACAGCCAATGAACCAGAGTCACACAAGAACCTGTATCACTGACCTGATTTATACAGCCAATGAACCAGAGTCACACAAGAACCTGTATCACTGACCTGATTTATACAGCCAATGAACCAGAGTCACACAAGAACCTGTATCACTGACCTGATTTATACAGCCAATGAACCAGAGTCACACAAGAACCTGTATCACTGACCTGATTTATACAGCCAATGAACCAGAGTCACACAAGAACCTGTATCACTGACCTGATTTATACAGCCAATGAACCAGAGTCACACAAGAACCTGTATCACTGACCTGATTTATACAGCCAATGAACCAGAGTCACACAAGAACCTGTATCACTGACCTGATTTATACAGCCAATGAACCAGAGTCACACAAGAACCTGTATCACTGACCTGATTTATACAGCCAATGAACCAGAGTCACACAAGAGCCTGTATCACTGACCTGATTTATACAGCCAATGAACCAGAGTCACACAAGAACCTGTATCACTGACCTGATTTATACAGCCAATGAACCAGAGTCACACAAGAACCTGTATCACTGACCTGATTTATACAGCCAATGAACCAGAGTCACACAAGAACCTGTATCACTGACCTGATTTATACAGCCAATGAACCAGAGTCACACAAGAACCTGTATCACTGACCTGATTTATACAGCCAATGAACCAGAGTCACACAAGAACCTGTATCACTGACCTGATTTATACAGCCAATGAACCAGAGTCACACAAGAACCTGTATCACTGACCTGATTTATACAGCCAATGAACCAGAGTCACACAAGAACCTGTATCACTGACCTGATTTATACAACCAATGAACCAGAGTCACACAAGAACCTGTATCACTGACCTGATTTATACAGCCAATGAACCAGAGTCACACAAGAACCTGTATCCCTGACCTGATTTATACAACCAATGAACCAGAGTCACACAAGAACCTGTATCACTGACCTGATTTATACAACCAATGAACCAGAGTCACACAAGAACCTGTATCACTGACCTGATTTATACAACCAATGAACCAGAGTCACACAAGAACCTGTATCACTGACCTGATTTATACAGCCAATGAACCAGAGTCACACAAGAACCTGTATCACTGACCTGATTTATACAGCCAATGAACCAGAGTCACACAAGAACCTGTATCACTGACCTGATTTATACAGCCAATGAACCAGAGTCACACAAGAACCTGTATCACCGACCTGATTTATACAGCCAATGAACCAGAGTCACACAAGAACCTGTATCACGGACCTGATTTATACAGCCAATGAACCAGAGTCACACAAGAACCTGTATCACTGACCTGATTTATACAGCCAATGAACCAGAGTCACACAAGAACCTGTATCGCTGACCTGATTTATACAGCCAATGAACCAGAGTCACACAAGAACCTGTATCGCTGTCTTGATTTATACAACCAATGAACCAGAGTCACACAAGAACCTGTATCACTGACCTGATTTATACAGCCAATGAACCAGAGTCACACAAGAACCTGTATCACTGACCTGATTTATACAGCCAATGAACCAGAGTCACACAAGAACCTGTATCACTGACCTGATTTATACAGCCAATGAACCAGAGTCACACAAGAACCTGTATCACTGACCTGATTTATACAGCCAATGAACCAGAGTCACACAAGAACCTGTATCACTGACTTGATTTATACAACCAATGAACCAGAGTCACACAAGAACCTGTATCACTGACCTGATTTATACAGCCAATGAACCAGAGTCACACAAGAACCTGTATCACTGACCTGATTTATACAGCCAATGAACCAGAGTCACACAAGAACCTGTATCACTGACTTGATTTATACAGCCAATGAACCAGAGTCACACAAGAACCTGTATCACTGACCTGATTTATACAGCCAATGAACCAGAGTCACACAAGAACCTGTATCACTGACCTGATTTATACAGCCAATGAACCAGAGTCACACAAGAACCTGTATCACTGACCTGATTTATACAGCCAATGAACCAGAGTCACACAAGAACCTGTATCACTGACCTGATTTATACAGCCAATGAACCAGAGTCACACAAGAACCTGTATCACTGACCTGATTTATACAGCCAATGAACCAGAGTCACACAAGAACCTGTATCACTGACCTGATTTATACAGCCAATGAACCAGAGTCACACAAGAACCTGTATCACTGACCTGATTTATACAGCCAATGAACCAGAGTCACACAAGAACCTGTATCACTGACCTGATTTATACAGCCAATGAACCAGAGTCACACAAGAACCTGTATCACTGACTTGATTTATACAACCAATGAACCAGAGTCACACAGGAACCTGTATCACTGACCTGATTTATACAGCCAATGAACCAGAGTCACACAAGAACCTGTATCACTGACCTGATTTATACAACCAATGAACCAGAGTCACACAAGAACCTGTATCACTGACCTGATTTATACAGCCAATTAACCAGAGTCACACAAGTACCTGTATCACTGACCTGATTTATACAGCCAATGAACCAGAGTCACACAAGAACCTGTATCACTGACCTGATTTATACAGCCAATGAACCAGAGTCACACAAGAACCTGTATCACTGACTTGATTTATACAACCAATGAACCAGAGTCACACAAGAACCTGTATCACTGACTTGATTTATACAGCCAATGAACCAGAGTCACACAAGAACCTGTATCACTGACCTGATTTATACAGCCAATGAACCAGAGTCACACAAGAACCTGTATCACTGACTTGATTTATACAGCCAATGAACCAGAGTCACACAAGAACCTGTATCACTGACTTGATTTATACAGCCAATGAACCAGAGTCACACAAGAACCTGTATCACTGACCTGATTTATACAGCCAATGAACCAGAGTCACACAAGAACCTGTATCACTGACTTGATTTATACAACCAATGAACCAGAGTCACACAAGAACCTGTATCACTGACTTGATTTATACAGCCAATGAACAAAACAAGTGCTTCCTCCTTTACTGTTTGTAGCGTTGTTTGTAGCTAGAGTAACACGATGGGTGCCACTAGTGGAGCATGTTTACTAATCCGGAGCAGCTGAGTTCGACCCCGCTTTTTACTCGTCTTAGTGGGGTTCGTGTTCTTGAAAGTTGTCAAGTTACATGTCTTCACGTTTTAGTTCCGTGTTGTTATGTCCGCTACTATTTCCGCGTAAAAAACATGTTCGGTTCGTCCAACGCGATTTCCATGTCAGATGATGTTCATCTCGTTTAACAGTAACATGGCGGGTGTCACTAGTGGAGCAGATATTGCTACCCTTCCGGAGGACATGAGTTCACCCACAGTGAGGTTCGTGTTACTCGATCTTTGGTTTTCTGTGTAATGTTTTGTGGATCGTTGTTTGTCCTTTTGTCCATTTTCTTTTAGCCATTGTGTTGTCTGTCCTTCGATTTATGGATTCTGATTACCCCTTTGGTATCTTCAAACTCTTCTCAGAATCCGTAAGTTCCAGAAGGACAGACAACACAATGGTCAAATGAAAAAGGAAAAAAACATTCTACAAAACACTACACAGGAAACTAAAAATCGAGCAACATGAACCGCACTATAAACCAGGGTGAACTCAGGTGCTCCAGAGGGGCTAGCAGTTCCTGCTCATGCAACCCGTCGTGTTTCTCTAGTTACAAACCGTGTGATAAATCATGAATGAGGAATGGATCTGGAAGTGCTTGTAAACGATAAATGGAACATACCCGTTGTTATTTGTGACACAGATATTCCATAACGGTTAATCAAGGCATTGTGGCGACCATAGAAATTTTGAGTTGATGACTTCAATTCAACAATAGATTACTTGTTAGTAGCATCCCTCTATTAAAGAAATCCTGATAGAAATCACAAGCTCTGGAATATCGGGGCAACTGAGAGATATATACTCCATATGCAGGTGTTGTCGGAATATTGTTACATATAAATGAAAAGGTCAGAATGGGAAAATTGAAATAATCTCTTTTGTCGTAAAATTTCGTTCTTAACCCTCCCTCACTGTCAATTTCGAGGTGTAGGTCAAGGTATGAAGCAGACATAGCTGTATCTGTGGTAACCTTTATTTCAAGCTCAATGGGATAGACGCGATCAACAAATTCACTAAATTTGAATCACTTAGTGAAAGAACAGCATCTAAATATATAATACTAATAGCGGAACATGAAATTAAAGAATCGGGCTACCTTCTTTTCGTTTTTCTTGAGAAGCCCCTCTATGAATTCTGCCGAATACGGAACAAGTCGGGGAGAAGAGAAGCACAATTTGTACCCATAGGTATGCCGACTGTCTCTTGAAAAACACGTCCACAAAACATAACCAATATGTCGTCAATCAAATACTCGAGCAAAAAAACGTGAAGAAATCAAAAGACATATTACAAAATATTTTAAACTGATTTGACAAGGTGTATTTCTATTGTCTGTCCTTCGATTTACGGCTTACGATTATACCTTTGGTATCTTCAAACTTTTCTCACTGGTAATCATGGGTTCGTCGTGGCCGAGATCATATGGTAGTTGAATTTACAGCTACCTACAATGTATGCAATCAGTGCCTATCACCACTGATGTTGTGAGTTCGAATCTCGATAAGGGCGAGGTGTACAACATTATATGATAAAGTTTGTCAGTGACTTGCGATAGGTCGGTGGTTTTATCCGAGTCCTCAAATATTAATCATAACCTTGACAGCAGATTTTTTTTTTTCAACTTTAAAAACATTTGCCGTCATCCACAGAAATTGAGATTTTCCTTAATTTTTATATGTCTCTTAAAATGGAGTTTTCAATAATCTTTGAATTTTTTACGACCTTATTGGAGCTATCTACTTACTACAGCCATCGACTCTGTGATTTATGATTAAGTTCATCCAATATCTACATTTTATTTCTCAATAACGGAGCTGGGTACTGCTGAAATTCACAGAGCTCAAACCCACTGGCACAACTGCTCAACGGGTCCACAGGTGGCGGATAGGATGCCCTGCCCTTTCGATGGTGAGGGTGTCTGGATATACCTCGGAAAGCCTGACCGTGTACCATAATGAGTAACGTGTTAGGAGAGGGCCACACTCCATGCACGTTAAAGACTTCTTTGTTAGATTTCGGAAAAGAGTGGGTGCATTGCAACCGCTACAAAAGCCTACATTTCGCGTAACTACTCAAATCTCCATACTTGTTCTGTGACAGTCAAGTCATTGCTCTGTTTGTCCCACTCCTCTCTCCTGTATAGTTGTAGAACTTGTTCTTGTCCTGAATATCTACATACACTTGCCAATGAATGTTCAGAAACCAACAATCAAGGAATCAGTATTATCCAATAATCACTTGTATATTTTGGGTTCATTCAGGTTTGCCCTCTCAGAAGAGATATTATAGTTATCTCCTATTCACGGTGTAGGATCAAATCAATTCCTTTCGGTAAATATCGGCGTTATTCGATTGCTTTCGGTTATTACAACGACTCCTTTTGGAAATGATGGCACATCTGAAACGATGTTCGACCAAAAAAGATGGAAAAAGACCAAGAACATAGGTAAAATCCTCCCAATACTATCTTTTACGGAACAGTAGAATACTTAATTGAATCAACTTTGTCACTGAATTCCATAGTAATCCTAGTTTTCTTTAAAATCATGAAACATTTGAAGAGTGCATTTGTTGTTGGAGCAAATATGTGAAAAAAATAAGCCAAATGTAACTGATTGGGTTACGTAAATGTGTTATTCTTTCAATACAATACATGTTTCATCTACGATATGTGTATGTTCAATGTTTAAAAGGTAAAATAGGCCTTAAAATCACTTTTTAAAGAAAAAATTGTCAACGCCTCCTTTTGGCTCATCGAAAATGATCAAGCATTTTGGCACCGATTCCTTTCAAGCCAAAGAACTTGTACTAAATATTCAATAAAATGTTCTTTTTTTTTGCAGAAGCCCAATAAAAAACGAAAAAGATCTACTCTTTTCGTAGTTGGTCAAATTGCGTGTGATTTCTCATTTTATTGAACGCAAATTCACCAACTCCTATTTATACATGTATTACTGTACACATTTTGTATTTGTCACGAAAGAAAGGAATACGTGCCATTCACTTGAAGGAAGCACTATTCAATATTGCAACTAAAACTACGATTTTCGTTGAAAAAAATGTGATCACATGTAATATCGCAGTTACAAAGTATCAATAATGACCAGACATTTCGAACGGAAAAGTGTCTTCAGTAAAGGAATTCTCTTTCTACTTCAAATTCGTGTATTTTTATCGCCGGTTGGCCTGTTTCACACGATCTTGTCACCTTGTTTCGTTTAATGCTGCATTACCTTTCATTAGTGTGCGTAAAACTGATTTTCCGAAATAAACACATTATTAAAGAGTTCCGTGATCTATCAATTGAGTGATAAATACTTATATTTCAGTGGTTAATGACGAAAAGAAGGTCCGGTGTTAATCAAACTTACATTGTTTTTACTGGAAGGAGTCGTTGTAATCATGCCACTGTAATGCTTGTAGATAGCTTTAAAGCATAATTTTATTTATTTATTTGTTTTGTTTATCTGTGATGCTTTTGAAATCTGTGCTTTGTCTTTAATTATAGTTACTTTTTAGGCTGCTAATTTTAATTTATTATAAGTGCTTGAAATTTTAAATTAATTAGTTTAAATTATATTTAATATAGATGTTTTAATTTTTGCTAGTATTTTATGTACCTTGTATGTATGTATGTATGTTGTTTTTGTTATATGTATAGTCGATTTGAAAAGCTCTGTAGAGCTTGTGTTTTATGTATGTTGTGATATGTATCGACTTTAAATAAAACTTTATTTATTTATTATTTATTCATTTAATAACCGAAAGTAATCGAATAACGCCGATATTTACTGAAAGGAATTGATTTGATACAGATCCTACACCGTGGTATTGGGTCCTATTTATGTTTTTTAGCCATTTGTGATCATCTTGACTTTAATTCTTGATTATATAAAAGAAGATGATATTTAAAACATTTCCTCAAAAGGACCCCATGTTAAATTATATCCTTCAATTATAGGTTGCCATGTTGAATATGATATTCATACAAAAACATAAACTTTGTAAAGAACCATCCAATGATGTATCATTGATGTTGTTTATGTCTAATAATCAAGTTTATAGGGTCTCAGAAAAATCTTTTATATATATTATCTCATATAGTGACCTTTTAAGCTATCTCTTGTGATGGTGACCATCTTGGATTTCAAATTCATACTTATAAAACATTATTCTGACATATAATTAAAAAAAAATCCCAGCCCCCGATATTAAAATGGCTGGTGCCAAAGGTATTATCCAGTGATCCTGTACAGTTTGGGTTCAAACAAGTTTGTTGTTTCTTATGATGTTATGTGGTGGTATCATGTATTTCAGATAGACACAAAAACATTCACTCTGTACAGGACCATTCAAGTAATATTTAAGCCATGCTTGCTTTAAATAGTTCAGTGGTGTACAAGTGAGTTAGAAATGTAAAATGAAATTCCAATAAGATCCAGTGTTAGACTTTACACTGTTGCTGTAGCAGTTTTTGATTTTCCATCCATATTACTGATTGGTTATTACTTAATGTCCAGCGAGCAGTATTTCAGCTATATTCAGTACCAGAATAAGCTCAATAATATGTAAAAACTATATAGAGGTAAGGGATAGGTCAATCGGGTCAATGACTTTTGACTGTCACTGAATGGAGAGTTGGGTAGGGATGAAAAATTTAGTCATTTGTAGCAGCTATAATGCACCTACTCTTTTTTTAAATCTAAGCTAGAGGCTCAGTGGGCTGGCTGAGCCTGTGTCGCTCACCTTTCATTCTGCTTTGAGGAAACTTAATACAGAACCATCCATAGGTGCTTCCCACCAAGTTTCGGTTCATTTGGTTAAGCAGTTTCAGAGAAGATTTTTAGAAATCGACCAACCAGAAACAAGAATTGCCTATGGCAGCCATGTTTGTTAATGGATTAGGACGAAATTAACAATCTTTATAGAGGACCTTCCATAAATGCTTCCTACCAAGGTTTGATTCATTTGGCTCAGCAGTTTCAGAGAAGAATTTTAGAAAACGACCAACCAGAAACAAGAATTGCCTGTGGTGGCCATGTTTGTAAACAGATCGGGGCAAAATGAGCAATCTTTATAGAGGACCTTCCAGGGATACTCTCTACCAAATTTCAGTTCATTTGGGAAAGCGGTTTCAGAGGTGAAGATTTTTTAGAAATCAACCAATCAG
The DNA here is from genome assembly GCA_963680875.1 of Bathymodiolus brooksi. Lineage (NCBI taxonomy): Eukaryota > Metazoa > Mollusca > Bivalvia > Mytilida > Modiolidae > Bathymodiolus > Bathymodiolus brooksi. Next base: position 36,724,918 of record OY804575.1, read on the forward strand.
AAACAAGAATGGCCTGTGGCGACCATGTTTGTTAATGGATCGGAACGAAATGAGCATTCTTTATAGACGACATTCCAAGGATGCTTCCTACTAAGTTTCTATTTATTTAGCCAAGCGGTTTCAGAGAAGAACATTTTTTAGAAATCAACCAATCAGAAACAAGAATTGCCTGTGGCGGCCATATTTGTTAGCGGATCGGAACTAAGTGAGCAATCTCTATATAGGACCTTCCAAGGATGCTTTCTACCAAATTTCAATTTATTTGGCTAAGCGGTTTCAGAGTAGAAGATTTTTTAGAAATCAACCAATCAGAAACAAGAATTGCCTGTGGCAGCCATATTTGTCAATGGATCAGGACGAAATGACCAATTCCTATAAAGGACCTACCATAGATGCTTCCTGCCAAGTTACGGTTCATTTGGCTAAGTGGTTTCAGAGGAGAAGATTTTTTAGAAATCGACCAATCAGAAACAAGAATTGCCTGTGGTGGCCATGTTTGTTAACAGATCAGAACGAAATGAGCAATCTTTATAGAGGACATTCCATGGATGCTTCCTACCAAGTTTCGCTTCATTTGGCCAAGTGAATTCAGAGAAGATTTTAAAAAATCGGCCAATCAGAAACAAGAATTGCCTGTGGCGGCCATGTTTGTTAATGGATCGGGACAAAATGTGTAATCCTTATAGAGGACCTTCCATAGATGCTTCCTGCTAAGTTACGGTTCATTTGGCTAAACAGTTTCAGAGAAGATTTTTTAGAAATCAACCAATCAGAAACAAGAATTGTCTGTGACGGCCATGTTTGTTAACGGATCAGGACGAAATGAGCAATATTAATAGAGGACCTTCCATAGATGCTTCCTACCAAGTTATGGTTCATTTGGCTAAGCGATTTCAGAGGAGAAGATTTTTTAGAAATCAACCAATCAGAAACAAGAATTGCCTGTGGCAGCCAAGTCTGTTAACGGATCGGAACGAAATGAGGAGTCTTTATAGAGGACCTTCCATAGATGCTTCCTACCAAGTTTCAGTTCATTTGGCCAAGCGGTTTCAGAGGAGAAGATTTTAAAAAATCGACCAATCAGAAACAAGAATTGCCTGTGGTGGCCATGTTTGTTAATAGATCCGGACAAAATGAGCAATCCTTAGAGAGGACCTTCCATAGATGCTTCCTACCAAGTTTCAGGTCATTTGGCCGAGGGGTTTCAGAAGAGAAGATTAAAATGTGAAAAGTTAACAGACGACGGATGCCAAGTTATGGCAAAAGCTCAGATTGCCTTTGGCAAAGAGCGTAGCACTCTCCAACATGCTACCAACTACAACCTCCTATCAAGAGGGCTCCCCCTATCCACCACCCAAGAACGTGCTGAGGAGCTCTGTGCATTTGATCCATATAAAAAATGTAAAACTTTATAAAGGATCATTTATCTACAGTTTGGATTCAATCAAGGTCTTGCTGTCGAAAAAATCAATAAATACATTTTTTCCCAGGGTTCTATATTATACAAATACAGCCTTTCTATTCAGTCGATACAAGTTTATATCGACCTAAGAGATGTATATCGACCGAGGACGTAGTCAGAGGTCGATATACATCTCTAGGTCGATATACAACTTGCATCGACTGAATAGAAAGGCTGTATTTTTTATATTATTAATTGATAATTTTACTGTCATTTGATTTGTTCAATGCCCATCACATATTTTTTATATTATTAATTGCCACGCAAAACATGAAACAGAAGATCTTGATCACAAATGGATATTCATCCGGGACTAGGTGTACTTGCTACTGGAAACTAGAACTAAAGTAAGACAACGGAAACAAAATGTGCACAGACGACGACGACTGCACCATACCATAATACGACCCCAAAATTTTTGCGGTCGTATAAAAATAATATAAGACCCAAACTTTAACAACAAACACTATTCAACAGGAATAACAATAAAACAAAAATGTATGTAGTGACATGAATGATAATCATTTCCTAGGGAAAATGTTATAGTTTATGGTGATATTTTGACAATTAGTAATCATTGGTACTGGAAATTGACACATCGACTTAGAAATGGGTACATTACTACATGTTTCTTGTGCAGGAATATCAAGAGATTTAAGAAAGTCATCTACACCATCATTGTCAGGTAACAGATCATTAAATACGGTCTCTGTCTGCGAACTTGACAGTGCTTGAAGTTCAAATGAGTTGCCAAATGCAGTACCAGAATCATATTCAATCGTTAAACGTCATGTTCGTTAAACGTCATGAAAATATTGGAATTTTTTAATCTATTTTTAGTAACCATGCAATCCGCAAAAGTCAACCTGCCAAAATACAGAACACCACGTGATGGGCATTGAACAAATCAAATGACCGTAAAATTATCAATTAATAATATTACACTTTATCCAGTGGTCCTGGCTATCAAGGATGGATGAAAAAAATCATAAACTTTGTCAAGAATTTTCCTACCATGTATCACCATGTATAAGTGGTTTCTGAGAAAAAAGTAATGACAATTTAATTAATATGAAAGCATAATGTGTCCTGGAAACAATTTGGAATTCTGTAATGCAACAAATATCAGTCAATATTGATGACATTCAGTTTGGTCCAGTGAAGCCTGCTTAAAAAGGCTGAATTTAAAACAAATTGAGATATGGCAATGCACACAACAGATGGAGGGGAGGGGCTGTTGTGGTCGTGATCGTATGGTAGTTGGATTTACAACTAACTGTGCAATCAGTGCCTATCACCACTAACGTTGTGGGTTCCAATCCCAATCAAGGCGAGATGTACTTGATACAACATTATATGATAAAGTTTGTCACTGACTTGCTGCAGGTAAGGTGGTTTTCTCTGGGTCCTCCATTTTCCTCCACCAATAAAACTGATCGCCACGATATAACTGAGATATTGTTGAAAGTGGCATTGAACACCATAACCCTAACCTACAACAGATGGCAATAAAGGAACAAAAGAGCTAAAAACCTAACCTACAACAGATGGCAATAAAGGAACAAAAGAGCTTAAAAACCTAACCTACAACAGATGGCAATAAAGGAACAAAAGAGCTAAAACCCTAACCTACAACAGATGGCAATAAAGGAACAAAAGAGCTAAAAACCTAACCTACAACAGATGGCAATAAAGGAACAAAAGAGCTTAAAAACCTAACCTACAACAGATGGCAATAAAGGAACAAAAGAGCTAAAAACCTAACCTACAACAGATAGCAATAAAGGAACAAAAGAGCTTAAAAACCTAACCTACAACAGATGGCAATAAAGGAACAAAAGAGCTAAAAACCTAACCTACAACAGATAGCAATAAAGGAACAAAAGAGCTAAAAACCTAACCTACAACAGATGGCAATAAAGGAACAAAAGAGCTAAAAACCTAACCTACAACAGATAGCAATAAAGGAACAAAAGAGCTAAAACCCTAACCTACAACAGATAGCAATAAAGGAACAAAAGAGCTAAAAACCTAACCTACAACAGATGGCAATAAAGGAACAAAAGAGCTAAAACCCTAACCTACAACAGATAGCAATAAAGGAACAAAAGAGCTAAAACCCTAACCTACAACAGATAGCAATAAAGGAACAAAAGAGCTAAAACCCTAACCTACAACAGATAGCAATAAAGGAACAAAAGAGCTAAAACCCTAACCTACAACAGATAGCAATAAAGGAACAAAAGAGCTAAAAACCTAACCTACAACAGATGGCAATAAAGGAACAAAAGAGCTAAAAACCTAACCTACAACAGATAGCAATAAAGGAACAAAAGAGCTAAAAACCTAACCTACAACAGATAGCAATAAAGGAACAAAAGAGCTAAAACCCTAACCTACAACAGATAGCAATAAAGGAACAAAAGAGCTAAAAACCTAACCTACAACAGATGGCAATAAAGGAACAAAAGAGCTAAAAACCTAACCTACAACAGATAGCAATAAAGGAACAAAAGAGCTAAAAACCTAACCTACAACAGATAGCAATAAAGGAACAAAAGAGCTAAAACCCTAACCTACAACAGATAGCAATAAAGGAACAAAAGAGCTAAAAACCTAACCTACAACAGATGGCAATAAAGGAACAAAAGAGCTAAAAACCTAACCTACAACAGATAGCAATAAAGGAACAAAAGAGCTAAAAACCTAACCTACAACAGATGGCAATAAAGGAACAAAAGAGCTAAAAACCTAACCTACAACAGATAGCAATAAAGGAACAAAAGAGCTAAAAACCTAACCTACAACAGATGGCAATAAAGGAACAAAAGAGCTAAAAACCTAACCTACAACAGATGGCAATAAAGGAACAAAAGAGCTAAAAACCTAACCTACAACAGATAGCAATAAAGGAACAAAAGAGCTAAAAACCTAACCTACAACAGATAGCAATAAAGGAACAAAAGAGCTAAAACCCTAACCTACAACAGATAGCAATAAAGGAACAAAAGAGCTAAAAACCTAACCTACAACAGATGGCAATAAAGGAACAAAAGAGCTAAAAACCTAACCTACAACAGATAGCAATAAAGGAACAAAAGAGCTAAAAACCTAACCTACAACAGATGGCAATAAAGGAACAAAAGAGCTAAAAACCTAACCTACAACAGATAGCAATAAAGGAACAAAAGAGCTAAAACCCTAACCTACAACAGATAGCAATAAAGGAACAAAAGAGCTAAAAACCTAACCTACAACAGATGGCAATAAAGGAACAAAAGAGCTAAAACCCTAACCTACAACAGATAGCAATAAAGGAACAAAAGAGCTAAAACCCTAACCTACAACAGATAGCAATAAAGGAACAAAAGAGCTAAAACCCTAACCTACAACAGATAGCAATAAAGGAACAAAAGAGCTAAAACCCTAACCTACAACAGATAGCAATAAAGGAACAAAAGAGCTAAAAACCTAACCTACAACAGATGGCAATAAAGGAACAAAAGAGCTAAAAACCTAACCTACAACAGATAGCAATAAAGGAACAAAAGAGCTAAAAACCTAACCTACAACAGATAGCAATAAAGGAACAAAAGAGCTAAAACCCTAACCTACAACAGATAGCAATAAAGGAACAAAAGAGCTAAAAACCTAACCTACAACAGATGGCAATAAAGGAACAAAAGAGCTAAAAACCTAACCTACAACAGATAGCAATAAAGGAACAAAAGAGCTAAAAACCTAACCTACAACAGATAGCAATAAAGGAACAAAAGAGCTAAAACCCTAACCTACAACAGATAGCAATAAAGGAACAAAAGAGCTAAAAACCTAACCTACAACAGATGGCAATAAAGGAACAAAAGAGCTAAAAACCTAACCTACAACAGATAGCAATAAAGGAACAAAAGAGCTAAAAACCTAACCTACAACAGATGGCAATAAAGGAACAAAAGAGCTAAAAACCTAACCTACAACAGATAGCAATAAAGGAACAAAAGAGCTAAAAACCTAACCTACAACAGATGGCAATAAAGGAACAAAAGAGCTAAAAACCTAACCTACAACAGATGGCAATAAAGGAACAAAAGAGCTAAAAACCTAACCTACAACAGATGGCAATAAAGGAACAAAAGAGCTAAAAACCTAACCTACAACAGATAGCAATAAAGGAACAAAAGAGCTAAAACCCTAACCTACAACAGATAGCAATAAAGGAACAAAAGAGCTAAAAACCTAACCTACAACAGATGGCAATAAAGGAACAAAAGAGCTAAAAACCTAACCTACAACAGATAGCAATAAAGGAACAAAAGAGCTAAAAACCTAACCTACAACGGATAGCAATAAAGGAACAAAAGAGCTAAAACCCTAACCTACAACAGATAGCAATAAAGGAACAAAAGAGCTAAAAACCTAACCTACAACAGATGGCAATAAAGGAACAAAAGAGCTAAAAACCTAACCTACAACAGATAGCAATAAAGGAACAAAAGAGCTAAAAACCTAACCTACAACAGATGGCAATAAAGGAACAAAAGAGCTAAAAACCTAACCTACAACAGATAGCAATAAAGGAACAAAAGAGCTAAAAACCTAACCTACAACAGATGGCAATAAAGGAACAAAAGAGCTAAAAACCTAACCTACAACAGATGGCAATAAAGGAACAAAAGAGCTAAAAACCTAACCTACAACAGATGGCAATAAAGGAACAAAAGAGCTAAAAACCTAACCTACAACAGATAGCAATAAAGGAACAAAAGAGCTAAAAACCTAACCTACAACAGATGGCAATAAAGGAACAAAAGAGCTAAAACCCTAACCTACAACAGATAGCAATAAAGGAACAAAAGAGCTAAAAACCTAACCTACAACAGATAGCAATAAAGGAACAAAAGAGCTAAAAACCTAACCTACAACAGATAGCAATAAAGGAACAAAAGAGCTAAAAACCTAACCTACAACAGATGGCAATAAAGGAACAAAAGAGCTAAAAACCTAACCTACAACAGATGGCAATAAAGGAACAAAGAGCTAAAAACCTGTCATTATATGAAATTTGTAATGCATGTCTTAATAATTCTGTGAACTTGAATAAGTGAAGTATTTTTTAGTTGTTTATTGCATAAAATCATAAGGTATAAACGTTTTAAATTATGTTAAAAAAAACACAACAACAAAGAATTAGTACTTAAAACAACTATGTTAATGCTAAAAATAATAAATAAATTAACTTAGATTACTCTCTTCAACAATAATTTAATTGTTTTAATGATCAGAAGTGACAAATGGTATCTAAGTGTACAGTTAGTTTTCAAAAGTATTTGGAAATTTCAAATTTTCTCTATATATTTAATATAAAACTACAATTTAAATTTGTTTTAACCCTGAAGCCATTTCACATCCGATTTTAATAAAAAAAAAAAATTATCAACAAAACAAAATTAAATGTAGTTTTACTCGATCGTTTCAATTCAAATTGAATAAACTAAAAATTTAGACAATATACAAGTAAAATACAAAACTGAATTAATTTTGCAGTTTTATATGAAATATAAAGAGAAAATTGTAATTTTCTGAATACTTTTGACACATGACTGTATAGGAGTGATCTAACATTAGAAGTTTGTTGGATCCATTTTTATCTGGTCAACAGCATTCTGTATCAGGGTCACTTCAGGGGTTATATTTCAAACAAGCATTCAATGACAAGCCTACAAAATCTATACGAGAGTGAACAGTGGTTTTATGAAAGAGTAGAGACCTTCCAAATGTTGTGCATGAAAGGTTACATTTACCTGGCATGACATGATATAGGATGCTGTTAGATGGTTTGGCCGGTTTATGGTGTTTATATCGTGGCGGTCATCTTTATTATTGGAGGAAGCCAGAGTACCCAGAGAAAACCACTGACATGTCGCAAGTCACTGACAGTGCTGGATTTACCATTGTGCTTAGGTGTGCTTAAGCACTGGGCCTCGTTGGCCAGGGGGGAGCTCATCTTCCTGCCAAAAATTTTTTTACGATGGATTTTGGCTTATGTGGTGCAATTTTAAATTTGAAGGCATTATGTTTCGGAGCGATTCATGACATAATGATAGAGTTGATAGCCTATTGGAGTGTGCCAAAAAGCAGGCAGTCATGACAGTGGCTCAGTGGCATAGAAACCAAATTATTAGGGGCCTCTGGTTATTGGCAAAAAAAAAGTTGAAGATGGATTCATGCTTACGTGGTGCAATTTAAAATTTGACGGCGATCTGTTCAATTTGGACACTTATAGAAGAATGTAGTAGCATAAAATAGCTATTGATAGAAATTTACTTTAAGAACTTTACTCTAGTTTGTTGAAGACGCAGTGTACATGTCTGACCTAATAAAATGTAATATTTTAACTATTCCTAATTTTCCAGAGCATGTATGCCTGACTGCCTGTGTAGGCCTACTGGGTCTACCTCCTTCAGGGCCCAAGTAAGGGGTCTCATAACTTAACTAGCACAAGGCCTCATATGTCTTAAATCCAGCACTGGTCATTGACAAACTTTATCACATAATGTTGCATCAAGTACACCTCGCCTGGGTGGGATTCGACCTCACAATGTTAGTGGTGATAGGCACTGATTGTATAGGTAGTTGTAAATCCAACTACCATACGATCACGGCCACGACAGCCCCCGGATGCTGTTAGATTTTTTTTTTTTTTTTTTTTATTATATCTATATTACACCTGTGAACAATTTACCTCTGGGTGCCAGGAAACCTCAAAGGTTTACAAATATTTACAATGAACAATATAATTAAATAAATAAATACTGGTACAGTTGTAGTAAGAATACAATACCATAAGCAAATAAATCATATCTTATCTCTCATATTCAATTTATAAACATACATTTTTACACAGTAAACAATGAAAGGAATTATTAATACAACTAAATTCATAATGTATCCAATAATAGCTGTAATTTCCTAATATTATATAAGTTTCGAACTTCTGGGTTCTTAATCATCATTTGTATATTACTTCTGAGTTCATTTTTGAGATTTGTGATAACTATTGCTTCCCTATAAGTACTTTTATTATATTTTATATAATTTCTTGTTTTCCAAATTACCCATTTTAATATACAAATTACTAAATTCATTAAAAGTAGATTTTCAGTTATTTCTCCCTCATACACCCCAATGATTAAGTTTTCCTCAACAAGTACTATATTTTTTTCAAAAATGCTATTAAAAATGTGTTTTAATTCATCTAAGACATGTTTAATTTTATGACACCTGTAAAACAAATGCATAAGGGACTCTATTTCATTTTTACAAAAATGACATTGACCATCTGATTTTCCCATTTTTTGTAATCTATATTCTGAATAGACAATGTTATGCAAACATTTCCATTGGAACTGGATAATGCTTTGTTTACATTTAATCTTGTTCAGTATATACCAAATTGATATCCAGTTAAATTTCTTTTCATAAATTGTATCCCATTTGAATTGACATTTTGGCGTAATTGGTTTACGTATTTCTTTCTGGATATTCTTTAGTTTCAGCTCTTTTGGAACAATGATTTTATTATTATGATTTCTAATATTCAAATTACTATCTATTTTTAAACCTAATGATTTTTTTATCTTTTCGTTATCATCGGATTTTAATTTCTTAACAAAATTTTCTGGTATTGATTTTTTTATTTTTGCCCATTCTGATATCCAGTTCCTTTTATCATCCAGTCTATTAAATATAGTCTGATTATCAACAAAAGTATTATTGTTTTTATCCCATATATCGTTTATTTTAAATATATTATTTCTCAAAAACGATTGAAAAAAAAGTGGATTTCTATTAAATTTGATCTCAGAGTTACCAAATATGTTTTTATCTAAAATGTCATTTTTAGACTCCGTAGAACATGACCCCAAAAAATTGTTCCATGCTTGTATAGCGTCTTGATAGTATTTTGGAATGGATGCAATATCTAAACCTTTAATATCGGAGCATTTACAAAGAAAAAAATCAACTCCAAATTTTTTATCGTATTTCTGTAACCAGTGTTTACCTATCGCATTCCATGAGTCCATCTCATTGTTGATTATTTTGTATATAAATTTTATCTGTTTACTTTTGACAAAATTGTCTATGTTAATCATTCCCACCCCCCCTTCATTAATATTTAAGCAACATACGTTTCTTTCTATTTGGTTTGGTTTATTGTCCCAAAGAAATTTCCAAATCAAATCATTCACCTCTTTTTTATATTTCTCTGGTATCCCCCTCATTTCAGTTTCAAATCCCATTTGAGCTAACAGAAAATTTTTTACGATTAAAGTTTTTCCCTTAAAGGTTAAATTTCTGGTTTTCCAAACCTGAGTGCAGCTTTTCATTTTATTTATAATTTTTTTCCAAATGTCATCAGTGTCTATATTGTACCCGTGAAAAACACCTAAAGTCTTTATATTGTCTGAAATCCATGATATGTTAGTTAATCTGGGTCGTTTCCCCCTTAATCTACCAATAAATAATCCTTTTGTTTTTTCATAATTTATCTTAGAGCCGGATGCCTTTTCAAATTTCGAAAGAATTAAAAAGGATTGTTCAACAGATTCTTCGTTTTTGTTTAAGAGTTGCGTGTCGTCTGCAAACATGCATATTTTTGCTTCCTTTACGGGCTGCCCCTCACAGTCGGGTAGTTTGATACCATGTATTTCCGGAGTGTTTCGGATAGCACAAGCCATCGGCTCTGCCTGAATAATGTACAAAATCGGTGCAGCAGGACATCCTTGTCTGGCTGAACGCGATATTGCGAAAAATTTTGATATGAAACCATTTGTTTTTATACAGGTTTTTCCCTTTTTAAATAGCATATAAACCCATTCACGAAATTTCAGTTCAAAATTAAAACATTCCATAACATAATTTAACCACCCCCATTCCATTCTATCAAATGCTTTTTGCTGATCAACAAAAATAATTACACCTTCCTCATCTTCATTATCTACAAATTCTATAATATCATCAATCATACGATTATTTTCGCTTATATTTCTCCCTGCTACGAATCCTTTTTGATCCGTATGAATAATTTTGTTTAATACTGGCTTCATGCGATTTGCTAAAAGTTTTGATATGATTTTATAATCACTATTTAATAAAGTTATTGGACGCCAGTTACGTATGTTATCTCTATCCCCCCCTTTATGGAGTAGTGTCAACATTCCTCGACACTGGGAATCACATATTTCAAATTTATCAAAAATTTCTAGTAATACTTCAAATAAATCTTCCTTTATTGTATCCCAATATATCTGATAAAATTCATTTATAATCCCGTCTAATCCAGGTGATTTGCATTGTTTCATCGAAAAAATTATTTTCTTAATTTCATTAATTGTCAAGTCTTTTTCTAAATCTTCACTTTCGTCGCATGTTAATTTTCTATCCATATGAGTAACCAGTTCCTCTGCTACATTTTTATTCCACCCTTCAGTTGAAAATAGATTTGCGTAAAAATTTATCTGTTCATCTAGTATCTCGTCGATATCATATTTTAAATTACCATCTAGACCCCTGATTTTTTGCCATAATTTATTTTGCCCATTCTTTCTCTCTAGATTAAAAAAATATTTAGTTGATTGTTCCCCCTTCTCGTACCAGTCAACTTTAGCTCTTAACCTTGCGGCGTCAGTTTTATTTTCATAATGTGAGTGTATTTGGTTTTCTAAGTCTGCTAACTCTTCTAATTGTTGCCTGGAGGGTTCAGATATATCCTTTAATGTCTCTAATTTATTTTCTAGAGCCTTTATCTTGTCGTCAGTAGTGTTTACCTTTAAAGACGCTTCTATAGTTATCGATTTAATCTTAATTTTGGCTATGTCCCACCATTCCCTCAAATTTGAAAAAGATTTCTTTTCTAATTTCCAATATACCCACCAATTTGTAAACACTTGTCGAAAATAATCAGATCTAATTGTATGCAAATTCATTATCCAGGTACCAGACCCTCTAGTGATATCGCATACGTTTAATTTCATAATATTAATATCATGATCACTGAACGGACAATGGATTATTTTAATGTTAATGATATGACATGAAAGTTCTTCACTGATCAATATTAAGTCTATACGTGATTTAGAATTACCTCTTCTAAACGTGTATTTTTTCACTGACGGATTTTTTTCTCTCCAAATATCGATTAGATTATTTTTCGTCATAATAGTCTTAAGTTCTTTTCCCCCCGTATCATCATAATTACGAGAAGGATAACGATCTATTTCCTTATCTAAAACACAATTAAAATCGCCAGTGAGTATATGCATTTTTTCAGTAAGACTCTCATCTGTCACATATGGATCAATATCTTTAATAAAAGTTTTTCTAACCCCACTATCATTTGGACAATACACGTTTGTTATTATATAAGTTTTATTTTCGTATTTTAATTCACATGACAATATACGCCCACAATCATCTGAACTAATTTCTTTAAAGAAGAATGTAGTAGCATAAAATAGCTATTGATAGAAATTTACTTTAAGAACTTTACTCTAGTTTGTTGAAGACGCAGTGTACATGTCTGACCTAATAAAATGTAATATTTTAACTATTCCTAATTTTCCAGAGCATGTATGCCTGACTGCCTGTGTAGGCCTACTGGGTCTACCTCCTTCAGGGCCCAAGTAAGGGGTCTCATAACTTAACTAGCACAAGGCCTCATATGTCTTAAATCCAGCACTGGTCATTGACAAACTTTATCACATAATGTTGCATCAAGTACACCTCGCCTGGGTGGGATTCGACCTCACAATGTTAGTGGTGATAGGCACTGATTGTATAGGTAGTTGTAAATCCAACTACCATACGATCACGGCCACGACAGCCCCCGGATGCTGTTAGATTTTAGTGGATCGGTGTATAAAAACTAGAGGCTCCCAGGAGCCTGTATAGCTCACCTGGGTATAATAACAACATCAGTCAATAAAACTTGATAACTTCGGTAAAAAAAATTAACAAATGTAGCCTTCGTCATTGCAGACCCCTTCTACAAAAAAATGTGGGCAGGGGTTCCCCCTTTAATGTAAGTTATCAAAATTGCTGTAAAAAAACATATATGTCAATGATTCTCAAAATTTAGCTTTTCCTACTTCACATTTTGTAATAGAGTTGCTTCCCTTTGATTATTTGAGTAACCAAAAGCAGTGAGTCAACAAAAATATGCATTTCAAGAGGAATAACCCTTCACAGCTGTCGCACATTTTTAACTGTGGGAAATTTTTTGTAGATCTTGACATGCTGAACATTTTTGCAGTTTAAACTTTCCCTCTATCTCTAATAGTTTTTGAGATATAAGATGATAGTATTAAAATTGGGAACATTTTGATGAAAAAAGGGCAATAACTCCAAAATGGGTAATTGGATTTACTTCAAAATTGCAGGGTAGGAAGATCTTGACATGCTGCAAATTTTTGAAATTTAAACTTAACCTTTATCTCTTATAGTTTTGGAAATATAAGACGAAAAGTATTAATTTTTTTTTATAAATTTGATGAAAAAAGGTCGAGAACTCCAAGATGGGTAATCAGATTTACTTCAAAATTGCAGGTAAAAAAAAAAATGGATAGAAGGGTCGAACCGCCAGACACTTTTTTGGAAGAGAACCATCCAATGACTATTTCATCAAAATTTTGTTCTTATTGAGCAAATGGTTTCAGACAAAAATATTTTTATGGGAATTTCCCATAGGGTCCTATGTTAAATTAAGTTCGGCTGTGGCGGCCATCTTGGTCGGTGTTCTGAAATGCCGGACACAATTTTGGAAGAGGACCACTCAAGAATCATTTCAGCAAAGTTTGGTTGAGATTGGCTCAGTAGTTTCAGAGGAGAAGATTTTTTTTAATTTCATCCCCCCTTTTTTCTAATTTGCATAATCGGTCAAAATCGGTAAAAGTTCAAAGTTCATAAAAAATCCCGTAATATATGTTAAAAAGCTCATCATTATGCTTATACAGTTCAAATTTGGGCACTTTCTGGCTTAAAATAGAGCAGTTTTGGCCATTTGAAGAAATTTCTATTTTTAGTAATGGCGGCCATCTTGAATACAGGACGGCGCTGACGGACACAATTTTGAAAGGGGACCACCTAAGGATCATTTCAGCAAAGTTTGGTTGAGATTGGCTCAGTAGTTTCAGAGGAGAAGAATTTTTTTTAATTTCATCCCCCCTTTTTTCTAATTTGCATAATCGGTCAAAATCGGTAGTAGTTCAAAGTTCATAAAAAATCCCGTAATATATGTTAAAAAGCTCATCATTATGCTAATACAGTTCAAATTTGGGCACTTTCTGGCTTAAAATAGAGCGGTTTTGGCCATTTGAAGAAATTTCTATTTTTAGTAATGGCGGCCATCTTGGATACAGGACGGCGCTGACGGACACAATTTTTAAAGGGGACCACCTAAGGATCATTTCAGCAAAGTTTGGTTGAGATTGGCTCAGTAGTTTCAGAGGAGAAGATTTTTTTTTAATTTCATCCCCCCTTTTTTCTAATTTGCATAATCGGTCAAAATCGGTAAAAGTTCAATGTTCATAAAAAATCCCGTAATATATGTTAAAAAGCTCATCATTATGCTTATACAGTTCAAATTTGGGCACTTTCTGGCTTAAAATAGAGCAGTTTTGGCCATTTGAAGAAATTTCTAATTTTAGTAATGGCAGCCATCTTGGATACAGGGCGGCGCTGACGGACACAATTTTTAAAGGGGACCACCTAAGGATCATTTCAGCAAAGTTTGGTTGAGATTGGCCTAATAGTTTCAGAGGAGAAGATTTTTTTTAAATTTCATCCCCCCTTTTTTCTAATTTGCATAATCGGTCAAAATCGGTAAAAGTTCAAAGTTCATAAAAAATCCCGTAATATATGTTAAAAAGCTCATCATTATACTTATACAGTTCAAATTTGGGCACTTTCTGGCTTAAAATAGAGCAGTTTTGGCCATTTGAAGAAATTTCTATTTTTAGTAATGGCGGCCATCTTGAATACAGGACGGCGCTGACGGACACAATTTTGAAAGGGGACCACCTAAGGATCATTTCAGCAAAGTTTGGTTGAGATTGGCTCAGTAGTTTCAGAGGAGAAGAATTTTTTTAAATTTCATCCCCCCTTTTTTCTAATTTGCATAATCGGTCAAAATCGGTAAAAGTTCAAAGTTCATAAAAAATCCCGTAATATATGTTAAAAAGCTCATCATTATGCTAATACAGTTCAAATTTGGGCACTTTCTGGCTTAAAATAGAGCGGTTTTGGCCATTTGAAGAAATTTCTATTTTTAGTAATGGCGGCCATCTTGGATACAGGACGGCGCTGACGGACACAATTTTTAAAGGGGACCACCTAAGGATCATTTCAGCAAAGTTTGGTTGAGATTGGCTCAGTAGTTTCAGAGGAGAAGATTTTTTTTTAATTTCATCCCCCCTTTTTTCTAATTTGCATAATCGGTCAAAATCGGTAAAAGTTCAATGTTCATAAAAAATCCCGTAATATATGTTAAAAAGCTCATCATTATGCTTATACAGTTCAAATTTGGGCACTTTCTGGCTTAAAATAGAGCAGTTTTGGCCATTTGAAGAAATTTCTAATTTTAGTAATGGCAGCCATCTTGGATACAGGGCGGCGCTGACGGACACAATTTTTAAAGGGGACCACCTAAGGATCATTTCAGCAAAGTTTGGTTGAGATTGGCCTAATAGTTTCAGAGGAGAAGATTTTTTTTAAATTTCATCCCCCCTTTTTTCTAATTTGCATAATCGGTCAAAATCGGTAAAAGTTCAAAGTTCATAAAAAATCCCGTAATATATGTTAAAAAGCTCATCATTATACTTATACAGTTCAAATTTGGGCACTTTCTGGCTTAAAATAGAGCAGTTTTGGCCATTTGAAGAAATTTCTATTTTTAGTAATGGCGGCCATCTTGAATACAGGACGGCGCTGACGGACACAATTTTGAAAGGGGACCACCTAAGGATCATTTCAGCAAAGTTTGGTTGAGATTGGCTCAGTAGTTTCAGAGAAGATTTTTTTTAAATTTCATCCCCCCTTTTTTCTAATTTGCATAATCGGTCAAAATGGGTAATGGGATTTACTTCAAAATTGCAGGGTAGGTAGATCTTGACATGCTGCACATTTTTGCAATAAACTTAACATCTATCTCTAAATAGTTTCTGAAATATAAGACGAAAAGTATTAAAATGAAAAAAAAAAAATGATGAAAAAAGGGCAATAACTCCAAGATGGGTAATCAAATTTACTTCAAAATTGCAGGGTAGGTAGATCTTGACATGCTGAACATGTTTGCAGTTTCAACTTACCATCTGTCTCTTATAGTTTTTAAAATAAAGGACGAAAAGTATTAAAATTTTGAAAATTTGATGAAAAAAGGGAAATAACTCCAAAATGAGCAATGGAATTAACTTCAAAATTGCAGGGTAGGTAGATCTTGATATGCCGCACATTTTTGCAATTTAAAGTTAACCTTTATCTCTTATAGTTTTTGAAATATAAGACGAAAAGTATTAAAATTTTACAAATTTGATGAAAAAAGGGCAATAACTCCAAGATGGGTAATCAGATTTACTTCAAAATTGCAGGGTAGGTAGATCTTGATGTGCTGATCAATTTTACCCTATGTCAGATTTTTGATATTATTAACGGTTTTTGAGTTATTACCAAAAACCTGCAATTTTACCATATGTTCTATTTTTAGTAACAGCGGCCATGTTGGTTGGTGCACGGCATCACCGGACACAATTTTGAAACTAGACACCCTAGTAATGATTCAGACCAAGTTTGGTTTCCATTGGTCTAGTACTTTTAGAGGAGAAGATTTTTGAAAAAGTTTACGACGTACGACGGACGACGGACGACGACGACGGACGCCAAGTGATGGCAATAGCTCACATGACCCTTTGGGTCAGGTGAGCTAATAATGCTAGGAAGAAAACAAAAATGCCTCAAACATCTAATTCTAATTTGACTGTCCTGAGTGAACCTTTGGTTTGACAGATCTTTTTTTCACGTAAGGTTAAGCACTGACAAGCCCAAGAGGCAGTGAATTAGAAATGTAATTGTTCAGAGATTTTTTTCTTTTTTGAGCATCCTGAACATCAGGTATATTGTTTAGCCCTGAGATTGAATCAACTGCTTGCTTGCATTATGACTCAATATTATAACTTGATTCTCCCTGTTCACAATAAGAATCTATATAACTTGATTCCTTTGTTTTTTTATCTCCTATGACACTGGGATCAGATATAATTAATTTAGGTGTTTTTTTATCGGAGAAACTGTTGCTGAAGTTAGAGGACTGAACAAATGAAGACGAATCTTCATCAGAAGTATGCATGTCCATGTCTGTATAGCCACTATTTAGTTCACTATCTCCTGACATTCCTACTGATATGAATGATGTTTCTGAATGTACCTGTAATTCTTCATTGTTTGTACTAATATCTGTTGATTCATTTATAACAGGGTAACTAACAACACTACCATTTTGCTGTAAATGTTTTTCATGATTTCCAATAACACCATTTTGTACAATGCCACCATTTTGAATGGAATATTTTTTATTTTTATCCAAACTGTTCGGTTCTGTACTGTTGCCATTTGTATTAAGAGTTGATCCACCAAAGCCACTGTCGTTTGTTGTATGATTATTCTTCAGTAAAGGCAGATGTGATTCTCTTGTGTCACTCCCACTGCTATACGTTTCCATATTATCAAGATGAGATTTCTGAAGAAAAAGAAAACAATTATAAATTACAAGGTAAATTACCTGATTTAGTAGAATGAAACAACACCAGAAAATAGCAAAATCAACTGAAAAATGAAGTATGTTGCTTTTCTTGTATTGTTATCTAACTGTAATGTACATTTACATACAGAATCAAAAAATTAAACAATTATACCGTTCTTATTAAATATTTTAACACAGAAATTTGACTTTTGAGCTCTAGTACACAAAGAAATTGACATGTTTTGTTTTTCATTTAACAAATAATCTTTTATTCAGTTCATATTTATTTCACCTCAAATTGGCAAATATTAGTTGAAAATAGACTATAAAGCTTCATATATTAATGAGAAAATTGTTAGATAGTAGGTATAGGAGATAATAAAAGTAATCTCTCTAACAACTAAATAACTTGAAATCTGATTGAAATCACATCTTTCACTTGCCCCTCTGACTGATATGTCGTGATGTGCAAGATCTAAAGAAATACCACTATGGGTTACAGGCAAGTGACTCTATGTCACGATATTTACCCTCCAATGAAAATGGTGCTTCCAAGACTTTGGTTTAGGATACTTTATTGTTTTTTCTCTCGTTCACTCCCCCTAACTTGGTTGAGGAGATTTGTTTATTGCTATCTCCTTCACTCTCCCTAACTAAGTGAAGGGTTATAACATGCTAATGTTTCTCATACTTATTAAAAAACATGCTTTATATTCTATCTAGCAACTAATATTTAAGGTATAACAGCATTGTTTCTGAATAGTTGCTATCGTTAATTGGAGATTTGAGGGTGGCAAGTGCAGTTTTACTGGTGATGTGGATCAGAGCCTGTAAAACTAATATTTGCCAACATCAAATCCTCAACTGATGCCGGCAACTTTTAAAATACAATACTGTTGTTCCTATTCTACTGCATTACAAAGATATTTTCATTTGAACTGAGCAAAGGTTCTAAAAACAACCAGAGGCTCTCAAGAGCCTGTATCGTTCACCTGGTAATAAAAAAAAACAATTGGTCCTATGTAAAAACTATGTCCTGCAGTGGTAGTCATCTTGGAATTACGATCAACATAAAAAACACAAAGTTTGTAAAGGACCTTCCAATGATTGATGCACAGTTTAGGTTCAATCAGTGCAATAGCTTCAGAGAAGAATATATTTCTGTATTTTCCCCATATGGTTCTGTGTTAATACTATGACCTGTGGTGGCAGCCATCTTGGATTTCCGATCGGCATAAAAAAAACACACCTTGTAGAGGACCTTCCAATGATCATTCCTGGGCAGTTTGGTTTCAACTGTCCAAGTGGTTTCAGAGAAGAAGCATTTTGAAACATTTTTCCCATAGGGTCCAATGTTAAACTAAGTCCTGCCGTAGCCGCCATTTTGAATTTCATATCAGAATAAAAAACGTAAATTTTGTAGAGGACCATTCAATGAACATTCATGTACAGTTTGGCTTTAATCATATTTGTAGTTTCTGAGAAGAAGGCATTTGAACATTTTCCCATAGGGTCCAATGTTAATCTATGTCCTGCGGTGGTGGCCATCTTGGATTTACGATCGGCATAAAAAACACACACCTTGTAAAGGACCTTCCAATGATCATTCCTGGGCAGTTTGGTTTCAATTATCCAAGTGGTTTCAGAGAAGAAGCGTTTTGAAACATTTTTCCCATAGGGTCCAATGTTAAACTAAGTCCTGCCGTAGCCGCCATTTTGAATTTCATATCGGAACAAAAAACGTAAATTTGTAGAGGACCATCCAATGAACGTTCATGTACAGTTTGGCTTTAATCATATTTGTAGTTTCTGAGAAGAAGGCATTTGAACATTTTCCCATAGGGTCCAATGTTAATCTATGTCCTGCGGTGGCGGCCATCTTGGATTTCCGACCGGCATAAAAAACAGAAAATTTGTAGAAGACCTTCCAATGATCATTCCTGGGCAGTTTGGTTTCAACTGTCCTAGTGGTTTCAGAGAAGAAGCATTTTGAAACATTTTTCCCATAGGGTCCAATGTTAAACTAAGTCCTGCCGTAGCCGCCATTTTGAATTTCATATCGGAACAAAAAACCTTAAGATTGTAGAGGACCATCCAATGAACATTCATGTACAGTTTGGCTTTAATCATATTTGTAGTTTCTGAGAAGAAGGCATTTGAACATTTTCCCATAGGGTCCAATGTTAATCTATGTATTGCGGTGGCGGCCATCTTGGATTTCCGATCGGCATAAAAAACATAAAATTTGTAGAGGACCTTCCAATGATCATTCCTAGGCAGTTTGGTTTCAATTATCCAAGTGGTTTCAGAGAAGAAGCGTTTTGAAACATTTTTCCCATAGGGTCCAATGTTAAACTAAGTCCTGCCGTAGCCGCCATTTTGAATTTCATACCGGAACAAAAAACGTAAAGTTTGTAGAGGACCATCTAATGAACATTCATGTACAGTTTGGCTTTAATCATATTTGTAGTTTCTGAGTAGAAGGCATTTGAATATTTTCCCATAGGGTCCAATGTTAATCTATGTATTGCGGTGGCGGCCATCTTGGATTTCCGATCGGCATAAAAAACATAAAATTTGTAGAGGACCTTCCAATGATCATTCCTAGGCAGTTTGGTTTCAATTATCCAAGTGGTTTCAGAGAAGAAGCGTTTTGAAACATTTTTCCCATAGGGTCCAATGTTAAACTAAGTCCTGCCGTAGCCGCCATTTTGAATTTCATACCGGAACAAAAAACGTAAAGTTTGTAGAGGACCATCTAATGAACATTCATGTACAGTTTGGCTTTAATCATATTTGTAGTTTCTGAGTAGAAGGCATTTGAATATTTTCCCATAGGGTCCAATGTTAATCTATGTCCTGTGGTGGCAGCCATCTTGGAATTCCGACCGGCATAAAAAACAGAAAATTTGTAGAGGACCTTCCAATGATCATTCCTGGGCAGTTTGGTTTCAACTGTCCAAGTGGTTTCAGAGAAGAAGCATTTTGAAACATTTTTCCCATAGGGTCCAATGTTAAACTAAGTCCTGCCGTAGCCGCCATTTTGAATTTCATATCGGAACAAAAAACCTTAAGATTGTAGAGGACCATCCAATGAACATTCATGTACAGTTTGGCTTTAATCATATTTGTAGTTTCTGAGAAGAAGGCATTTGAACATTTTCCCATAGGGTCCAATGTTAATCTATGTATTGCGGTGGCGGCCATCTTGGATTTCCGATCGGCATAAAAAACATAAAATTTGTAGAGGACCTTCCAATGATCATTCCTAGGCAGTTTGGTTTCAATTATCCAAGTGGTTTCAGAGAAGAAGCGTTTTGAAACATTTTTCCCATAGGGTCCAATGTTAAACTAAGTCCTGCCGTAGCCGCCATTTTGAATTTCATACCGGAACAAAAAACGTAAAGTTTGTAGAGGACCATCTAATGAACATTCATGTACAGTTTGGCTTTAATCATATTTGTAGTTTCTGAGTAGAAGGCATTTGAATATTTTCCCATAGGGTCCAATGTTAATCTATGTCCTGCGGTGGCGGCCATCTTGGATTTCCGATCGCCATAAAAAACAGAAAATTTGTAGAGGACCTTCCAATGATCATTCCTGGGCAGTTTGGTTTCAACTGTCCAAGTGGTTTCAGAGAAGAAGCATTTTGAAACATTTTTCCCATAGGGTCCAATGTTAAACTAAGTCCTGCCGTAGCCGCCATTTTGAATTTCATATCGGAACAAAAAACCTTAAGATTGTAGAGGACCATCCAATGAACATTCATGTACAGTTTGGCTTTAATCATATTTGTAGTTTCTGAGAAGAAGGCATTTGAACATTTTCCCATAGGGTCCAATGTTAATCTATGTATTGCGGTGGCGGCCATCTTGGATTTCCGATCGGCATAAAAAACATAAAATTTGTAGAGGACCTTCCAATGATCATTCCTAGGCAGTTTGGTTTCAATTATCCAAGTGGTTTCAGAGAAGAAGCGTTTTGAAACATTTTTCCCATAGGGTCCAATGTTAAACTAAGTCCTGCCGTAGCCGCCATTTTGAATTTCATACCGGAACAAAAAACGTAAAGTTTGTAGAGGACCATCTAATGAACATTCATGTACAGTTTGGCTTTAATCATATTTGTAGTTTCTGAGTAGAAGGCATTTGAATATTTTCCCATAGGGTCCAATGTTAATCTATGTATTGCGGTGGCGGCCATCTTGGATTTCCGATCGGCATAAAAAACATAAAATTTGTAGAGGACCTTCCAATGATCATTCCTAGGCAGTTTGGTTTCAATTATCCAAGTGGTTTCAGAGAAGAAGCGTTTTGAAACATTTTTCCCATAGGGTCCAATGTTAAACTAAGTCCTGCCGTAGCCGCCATTTTGAATTTCATACCGGAACAAAAAACGTAAAGTTTGTAGAGGACCATCTAATGAACATTCATGTACAGTTTGGCTTTAATCATATTTGTAGTTTCTGAGTAGAAGGCATTTGAATATTTTCCCATAGGGTCCAATGTTAATCTATGTCCTGTGGTGGCAGCCATCTTGGAATTCCGACCGGCATAAAAAACAGAAAATTTGTAGAGGACCTTCCAATGATCATTCCTGGGCAGTTTGGTTTCAACTGTCCAAGTGGTTTCAGAGAAGAAGCATTTTGAAACATTTTTCCCATAGGGTCCAATGTTAAACTAAGTCCTGCCGTAGCCGCCATTTTGAATTTCATATCGGAACAAAAAACCTTAAGATTGTAGAGGACCATCCAATGAACATTCATGTACAGTTTGGCTTTAATCATATTTGTAGTTTCTGAGAAGAAGGCATTTGAACATTTTCCCATAGGGTCCAATGTTAATCTATGTATTGCGGTGGCGGCCATCTTGGATTTCCGATCGGCATAAAAAACATAAAATTTGTAGAGGACCTTCCAATGATCATTCCTAGGCAGTTTGGTTTCAATTATCCAAGTGGTTTCAGAGAAGAAGCGTTTTGAAACATTTTTCCCATAGGGTCCAATGTTAAACTAAGTCCTGCCGTAGCCGCCATTTTGAATTTCATACCGGAACAAAAAACGTAAAGTTTGTAGAGGACCATCTAATGAACATTCATGTACAGTTTGGCTTTAATCATATTTGTAGTTTCTGAGTAGAAGGCATTTGAATATTTTCCCATAGGGTCCAATGTTAATCTATGTCCTGCGGTGGCGGCCATCTTGGATTTCCGATCGCCATAAAAAACAGAAAATTTGTAGAGGACCTTCCAATGATCATTCCTGGGCAGTTTGGTTTCAACTGTCCAAGTGGTTTCAGAGAAGAAGCATTTTGAAACATTTTTCCCATAGGGTCCAATGTTAAACTAAGTCCTACCGTAGCCGCCATTTTGAATTTCATATCGGAACAAAAAACCTTAAGATTGTAGAGGACCATCCAATGAACATTCATGTACAGTTTGGCTTTAATCATATTTGTAGTTTCTGAGAAGAAGGCATTTGAACATTTTCCCATAGGGTCCAATGTTAATCTATGTATTGCGGTGGCGGCCATCTTGGATTTCCGATCGGCATAAAAAACATAAAATTTGTAGAGGACCTTCCAATGATCATTCCTAGGCAGTTTGGTTTCAATTATCCAAGTGGTTTCAGAGAAGAAGCGTTTTGAAACATTTTTCCCATAGGGTCCAATGTTAAACTAAGTCCTGCCGTAGCCGCCATTTTGAATTTCATACCGGAACAAAAAACGTAAAGTTTGTAGAGGACCATCTAATGAACATTCATGTACAGTTTGGCTTTAATCATATTTGTAGTTTCTGAGAAGAAGGCATTTGAATATTTTCCCATAGGGTCCAATGTTAATCTATGTCCTGCGGTGGCGGCCATCTTGGATTTCCGACCAGCATAAAAAACAGAAAATTTGTAGAGGACCTTCCAATGATCATTCCTGGGCAGTTTGGTTTCAACTGTCCAAGAGGTTTCAGAGAAGAAGCATTTTGAAACATTTTTCCCATAGGGTCCAATGTTAAACTAAGTCCTGCCGTAGCCGCCATTTTGAATTTCATATCGGAACAAAAACCCTTAAGATTGTAGAGGACCATCCAATGAACATTCATGTACAGTTTGGCTTTAATCATATTTGTAGTTTCTGAGAAGAAGGCATTTGAACATTTTCCCATAGGGTCCAATGTTAATCTATGTCCTGCGATGGCGGCCATCTTGGATTTACGATCGGCATAAAAAACAGTAACTTGGTAAAGGACATTCCAATGATCATTCCTTTACAGTTTGGGTTCAGTCAGTTCATTAGTTTCAGAGAAGAAGATCTTTGAAATTTCAGCCAATCAGAGCATATTATTGGCCCTGGCAGCCATATTGAATATCCGACTGGAACGAAAAACAGTAACTTTGTAGAGGACCATCCAAGGAACATTCCTGCTAAGTTCGGTTTCAATCGGCCAAGTGGTTTCGGAGAAGAAGCTTGAAATGTGAAAAGTTTACAGACGACAGACGACAGACGACAGACGACAGACGACAGACGACGGACGCCAAGTGATGGCAATAGTTCACATGGACCTTTGGTCCAGGTGAACTAATAAATAAAACGCCTTGAAATATTGTTGATGAATTTAGCACATTAAAGTCATATGATGACATCATATAAACTTTGTCAGAGTCAAACGTAAACGCTGAAGCTTTTTTTCACTCTTTGTATGCCTCATATTTTAATAAATATCTTGTAAAAGCTGGTTTCAGAGGTAGGCTTTGTTTTTTTTTAATTTTTAATCATATTCCAATAATTGGACATGTTGGATTTCAAGAATTCATTAAAAACCATTAGCAATTAGCAATGACATGTCAATCTGACACTCGGATATTAAAGTCACTTTCTTGGATTACTTAAAGATTCAGTCCAATAATGTAGCTTTAAGCATATTTTATCACAGAAATCAGCTACTTTGAGGTCAAATCACTGGTTCCAACAGCTTTGATATAATAAGGTTATTATAGGATTTAATAAACTCATTTTTTCCGGAGTTTATTTATGTATAACCTGGACCAATTCACTCACAAACAAATAAAAGTCCGAAGGATTTTATGTAAGTTTGTGAGTGACTTGGTTCAGGTTATACATCAATAAACTCTGGAAAAAATGCGTTTAATCCTTATAATTCTGTAACTAAGTTTTTTTTTTCATTTGTTTTGAAAATTTACCTTTGGGGATCCCCAGTATGCACACATACATTCAATTGATGTGTGTCGGCCATGAATAACAAAATGAACTAACCTTGTTTTCCTACATTGATAACTAGACGGTGATATAATTAAGTTACTGATATTTTCCAATTTGATGGCATTTTGCATTTAGCTACTCAAACAAGTAAAAAGCCAACAAAATCGTAAAATAAATCAGTAACCAGCTTGTGTCAATCAGCGTCCCTTGTAAAACAACGTCACAGGATGACGATATATTACAAAAGTCAAAGACGATAGATGGTTGTCTTAAGTATTTTTTTCGAAAAAAAATTTTATGTCAACAATACAAGCTTTTTTTTTCATTGGCATTTATTTTTTTATTTCATATCTAACAATAATTGTCGATTATTAATAATAAACATTGTTTCTTTTATCTTTTTTTATTATAGGGAATCCAAGCCGCCATTTTGTTTACATTACGAAAAAAAGTAGTCCGGTGAACATCGTCTATCGAAAAATAAACTGACAAAACCCCGCCTCCAAAAGCGGTTATACCCAATCAGAGTATAGGATTTCTAGTTATGTAAATCATAAAAGAATTATAATAGATATAAATATCTCAAGAAAAATTCAACTTACAAGTAAGTAGTAAATATAATTGGAATATGTCTGCTTTTACTGCCTTCAGTAAATAAATGAAATTGAGTTGTCCAGTTGTTATAAATCAAAGGCCCTTCTACTATCACAATTCTTATTTTTGTAAGAGTTGTCCTTCTTTGTTAGGTATTTAGTTTTAATTGCAATGGGGAAATAAGTAAATATGTATTTTTTTAATGGAAAGAAAGAATTTTTGGGCAAATACGAAAAAACAAAATACTATGAAAAATATGAAGGGAATTCGGATTTAAAATAAATGATTGAATAATATGAAGCTGCCAAATATTTCCAAACATACTATTTCTGAAAAGCAACTGGTAAACTCGCTTCCATAAAAAAAAATACCAATACCTAAATGGATTGCACATTTAATATATTTGTACCTTAAACCAATCAGTCACCTCTACATTCAGATGAAAGCAATAATTTTTTTTCAAGCCAAATTCAAGTCACAGCCTGACACGTGTGCTTTTTTTAACCTGTCGCTGACCTTGAATAGCTTGTTTTAACATCAAAATTCATACAAAATTCAAACAGGTTTACGTTCAGTACACTAAGCAGTAAGGCTGTGTTGTTTTGACAGATTTAGACTTGTGAACAGGTACATGACATTGTAGGGATATTATATTTATTAAGTGAACAGAAATATGTGATGCTATACATTACCACAGTAAAAATCTGGAAAAAAGTCATATAGTGATAACTTGGTTTGAAAGAAAACACTAGGTGTGGGACTAACTTGTTCATATATTGTTAGTTGATTGATTGATTGTTGCCTAATGGAGAAATAAAGATATTACAACCCTTGTTTGGTACTAATTACTAGTATATGATTATCTGATATGGAAGATAACTCAATTGTTTTCCTATTGAAAATCAGAAATTTAGAGACTTTTTCTTGTATTCTAACATGCAACTAGAGGCTCACACGAATCTGAATCACTCATCTGGCAATGAAGAATTATTGAGTATTGTATATCTTAGCATCTGTTAAATATTGATTGAAACATTTTGAAATCCGATTGTTCCATGCCACAGCTATTATTCTCCTGGTTCCAGATTGCAATGTACTTTTCCCCAAAAATAACAGGCCTGAGAATATTCCAGAAAATTTATCAAAGTTGGAAATCAAATATTTTGACACTTCATGTACTGAAGAATATATCTCTCAAATAAAATGAGGCTAGTACAAACCACAAATAAAACCTTACTACAAAAAATTTCTGAAATTTTTTAAAAGCTTGGTCATTACAGCCCATGTTAAACTTTTGACACTATGAAACCGGGTGCCTTTCTTTGTATTAAAATTGAATCTCCATTGGAAAACAATATTCACTACCATTTACAATTACATTTCCATTCTTAGGTCTTGAAAATTCAGCTTCAAAATGTGTTTTTTTATAAAAGCCTATGTAAACTTTGGATCACAAACAGACCCTGTGTATCAAAATCATGATTCACACCATTTTTACATGTATATTAATTACTAGTTCTGAACAAAATCTATTTTTTTAATTTCTCCTCATTACACTTTGGACCACATGGTTTTGTGCCCCGAAGACCCTTGTACCTTTATTTGTACAAATCTAAATCTACATATCACAATTATTACCATAGATACTCAGACATTACAAAATCTATGGGTTGTTTCTGTAAATCATTAATTAAATGTTACCTTAATTACAGGTGTGTTAATTTCTCCAACATCATCATCCACTCTTTTGCAGCAACGTCTAAAACAAAGATATATAGATAATAATTAAGTTTTAAAACTGGAATATGATAACAAAACAGAGGTTCATCTGAGCCTGTATCACTCGGCTGTCTATTCATGCACTGTTTTGCTACAAGCATGTTTGTAGTTTTTGAGAGAGAAAAAAGTTTTAAGCTCATATTCCCATGGCAGCCCACATTGATTTCCGACCAACACAAAAAATGAAAACTTAATAAGTTGCCATCAAATGATTACTTGGATTCAATCTATTTTCTAATCGTTTTCATTTTCCAATTATAACTTTGCCTCATGGTGACTGCCATCTTGGATTTTGGATTGACATAAAAAAAAAACTAGTGAAAATACCTGTCTCAAACTTCATAACTGTAGTAATTGAGGGGAAAAAAAATAAAATTAATAAATACAAAAAACAACAATTTAAACTAAATGTTATCTTACCTTATAAGTAATACAACCAAACCGATAAATGCTATACTTCCACCAATTACAATTCCCAAAACCATATTCTGTGTTTCATTTTCTGCAATGAAAAAACATCTTGTAAATATAAAGTGAAACATCATTGTGTTTAATCTAAAGGACTAATCATTTCACCTCTTAATATCAGAGTCGTCCAGTTATCTATGATAAATTAAGCTTAAAATTAGATCAAAATCGAGAAAGAAATTGCTTTAATTTAAACCTATTTAATTAACTAATTTAGGAAACGGATTAATATAAGTTTTGCAACTTGTTTCCGAATCCCATTAATGATTCATCCGAACAGTTTGTACATATTCATGCTTGTATTGTCTTGATGAATTACTTAATAAAATATGCTTACACTAACTAATTCATTATAACATGTACATTACAACATAAACATCAATTCTTTCTTTATAAATTAATCAAAAGCGGTTCGAAAACAAGTTATAACAAATGATATTAATTTATTTTCCCGGAAACAAGTTATACACTATATACCTACATGTGAACTTGACAGGTAATAGTATAATGTAATTAATTGAATAAGTATAAATAATAATAATATTTGGATGAGAAAAATAACAATATTGGATTAAAACAACAATATATATCTGATTGTTGTCTATATTCAGGAGGGCCCGGGTGGCTCAATGAGTTAGGTAGTTGGATTACCTAACAACTCATACAAGCCTATCACCAATGTGGCATGGGTTCACGCCCGACTTTGTAAATTACAAAAAAGGGTGCACTCGACTTGCAGCCGCAAGTGATAATGTTTACCAGTTGCTTGCCCATGGTCGGTGGTTCTCTCTGGGTACTCCGGCTTCTTCCACCACTAAAACTGGTCGCCATGATATAGCTGAAAGTGGCGTTAAACACCAAAAATCAACAAAAAAAATCTATATTCAGGAAGTATGATGAATTGTTAATTTAGGGAATATATCTCTTACTACTTTATATAAATGTTTGTACTGCCATGAAAATCTTTGTTTTAATTAAGGGTTAGGGTTAGAATTATGGTGCTTAACGCCACTTTCAACAATATTTCAGTTATATCGTAGCATTAGTTTTATTGGTGGAGGAAACCGGGGTACACAGAGAAAACCACTGCTTCATGTCATGTTGAATATCATATGTAAGTTTAATTATTTATTATCTAGTTGTTGAGGAGTTGTGAATTAAGGAAAGTGTGATGACAATGTGGACGATGAATCTAGATGATGGATGGATAGTGATCCATATATGTCGACTAGGGGACACAAAAACTATGCATTAAATAATTACCAACTGCCTTTGCTGTTTTACTACTAGCAAACAAAACTGGTTTTGAATTACTCCATTGTCCAATATGACCGTTATTCAATATGGGAGCTATTTCGACCAAATATAGTTTGCCTACAGACAAATCCTTTAATGTGTAGTGTGTTGATGATGATGGCACTGTTATTCTTTCTTCTTTTTCTACATGTAAAAAAAGGCAAACAAACTTCAATAATTATCATGTTCCCTTGTGAAATAAGATATATGGTCTGGGGGTCTTATGAAGGTTTCATGAGTCAACAATACAATAAAATGTCAATAGCAGACTGAAGTAACCAGACATCTGTATTACTCACCTATTGTAGCATTCTGAGTGCCCTAAAACATTGTGAAACATTTTCACAAAGTTGCATCCAATAGAGCCTGAATGTCACCACTGAGCAATGACAGTTTTAAGCCCATTTAGAACTAACTTGAGGCTCACCTCAATCTGCTTTGCTCATTTGGTTATTCCTGTACTGTTTAGGTTCAAGCAAGTTTGTAGTCTCTTAAGAAAAATCATTTTTATTCATATTCCCATAGCATTCTTAAATTGTTAAAGAATGCCCTGTGGTGGTGGACTTTGGGTCGTTTTTTTGGTTTGTTTTGTTTTTGTAATGCATTATTTGAACTTTCAAAAGAAGTATACAAGAGTGAATCAACCATACATTTTAGTTTATAATATAGTATCAAATATTTCAAGTAGATTTCTTTGTAAAATAAAAATACAATATTTGCAGATATTTTTATTAGTCTTCCTTTATAAATAAACCTAAAAATGAGTTAAAAATATTGCATCTTGACCGATATTGAATTCTATACTTTCTCCTTAAAGCTTGGTATGCACTAGAAAGGTTCAGAATAAAATTATATTTGTACGCAAGCAGACAAGAGATAAACAAGATGGCGAAATTATATTGAATACATGTTGAAAAGAAATATGCTGAAATGTAATTGTCAGAGACAAAATGTATTTGGTCATATATTATAAAAGGGTTAGTGTAATAACACTACAATACACAGTACATTCACATAGTAAGAATATTTATAAAAATAAATGAACTTACTTCAAGATACAATCAAATTAAGCTTGGAAAAACATTTATTTAACCTCGAAATGATACTCCTGAACTATCAGTCAGAATGTTTGTATTCAGTGCTCCAGATAAGCTTTCAGTAATCAGTCAGAATGTTTGTATTCAGTGCTCCAGATAAGCTTTCAGTAATCAGTCAGAATGTTTGTATTCAGTGCTCCAGATAAGCTTTCAGTAATCAGTCAGAATGTTTGTATTCAGTGCTCCAGATAAGCTTTCAGTAATCAGTCAGAATGTTTGCATTCAGTGCTCCAGATAAGCTTTCAGTAATCAGTCAGAATGTTTGTATTCAGTGCTCCAGATAAGCTTTCAGTAATTAGTCAGAATGTTTGTATTCAGTGCTCCAGATAAGCTTTCAGTAATCAGTCAGAATGTTTGTATTCAGTGCCCCAGATAAGCTTTCAGTAATCAGTCAGAATGTTTGTATTCAGTGCTCCAGATAAGCTTTCAGTAATTGGTTTTTTTTCCCTCCCTTGTTTAGAAATTAATTGGGTATCCTGTATTTTTCTTTGAGTATTTGAAAATGCATGCTTGTATATGTTCGTTTTAGTTGGGCATTTATTAATCTATATGGAGTAAAACTTAATAATTAATGGGACTAAGGTTTCTATGTGTTGCTGAAGAACCCAGACATATATTTATTGACAAAGATTAGATTGGTAAACAGGAATCAATCATTTAGATGGTCCTTGTCTTAACAAAATGTTGAATACACATTTAATCAAAGTTTAAACAAAGTACTTACATTAACGATCTAGACAATATCATTGTCTTTGATTCTATTTTATAGTTGGATAAAAGAACAGGTTTATTGTTTAATAGTGTTTTTCTTTTCTTTAAGACCATAATGATGATGTATTTCTTTATTGCACTGAATAATCTCACTCACACAAGATTATTGAAGACACTTGTGTGATTAATTGAAGACACTTGTGTGATTAATCAAATGGAATAAATATATTCAAATGAAACTGGTAGAGCCACTATCTATAATGCTACAACAAGTATAAGGGAATGACCATTTAACTTTAAGAGGGTGGTGGTAGCTGTTTTTTTCTCTGAAAAAAAATCTGTTGCCAAATGCTACAGAAAAATATTGACCTGAAAGATGCCAAAAAATAAATATTCTAAACCTGCAGTTTTCAATGTCAGAGGAATTTTGGCAAGTTAAAAAAAAATACTAATCTGTCATGTTCTAAATAGAAACAATCTTATTTTTGTTTTGTGTGAAAAATAAATGGCAAATAGAGGGAAAAAGCATTCCCTTCCCCCTTAATAGTTAAATGGTCATTCGTAAATCATTATATAATTGTACTGAGCATCTGTGGTTATAAATTAATTTCTGCAAAACTTCCATCCAATAAGTTCAGAAGACAACCCTCTCACTTGGCGATTGACATATTTTGTTAACGACTTCATGCAATACACTACGATCAACTTGTGTTGATTCAGTTGATCTTTCTTATCGTTATAGGCAAACAAATTGTTTTTGAAACTCCTGAAAACTTTTTCTACCACGTTTAAACATTGTTTTCTGTTCTGGCTTTTTGTCGAAATAATACACATTTGGAACACATTTACGATTTACATTAACAGTGATTCAATATACCAATTACGATAAGTCTCAACATAATGCATTAACCTTTTAGGACACTTAACTGTAAAGAAGAACACAGAGAAAACCAACATTTGATTAAAAATTTATGGAGCTGATAACGAGGAGGACTACAAACTAAAAATAGATTTGTTACCGGAATGTAAATAAAACACAACATACCCTTACTATGTATGTCTAATTGAGTGCAATGGAATTTATTAGCGTAAATGGTACACTTTATATCTGTTTCAATTTGGTTTTCGCTGTATTTTTTTTTGCGTAAATAAACGAATACATGGCTTATCTGTACTACTGATATTACTCCAATATGTAATCATATTAAGTTGGTAAAAACGTTGAGCTAACCTTGACATGATACTTCTATACTATTAGTAGGGATATTTGTATTACTCAAAAGAGGCAATCATATTAAGTTGGTAAAAACATTGAGCTAACCTTGACATGATACTCCTTGTTTATCAGTAATACAGCTTTTAATGATATATGATTGAACCTTTCCCACACTTTCATGACAGTTGTATGGTGTCCACTCAAAATAAAGACCATTTTCCTGGTCTTTGTCTAATGGAAATGTCAAATCTAATGCTTTTATGGGAACTGAAAAAATATATATAAATAGATTTAATATTCTAACATGACCTCTTTCTTTCGCTTTGTAGACAAACGAGCGATTTATCGATGGTATAATCTCATTCACACATGCACCAGTGAATGTGACTAACTTTTCCATTGGCAACATAAATTATGTGCGACATTTTCTGCAAACGTAAATATAAATTACCGTCTTCCAATCAAAGTATACCACCATATTTGTACTCTTAAGACATATCAGAATCAAAATAAATCATGGAAGCCAGAATGTGTTTTGAGTTTTAACATGGGTTGGCGGATATTAGTAAATTGTATCCCTCGCCCCTGGCTCGGGATAAAATACTAATATCCGCCAACCCATGTTAAGACTCCCAACACATTCTGGCTTCCATGATTTATTTCTTAAATAACTTAATCATCATATTTCTAATCTTCCAACTCTCACCAATGGTCAGTCATGTAAAACAATTACCTCAATCATTATCATTCACTTTCCCTTATGACTTAATGTTAAGGAAATGAAACATTTGTGCACTTTCACTTGATTCTTGTGTCAATCACCAAAACTTTCAAAATAAACAGTGATGCGTTAAACAAAAGAACTATTATCATTTACCTTTCACAGCTTCACAATTTTTAACATGAAGGTATTCTAAGGTGAGATCGCCTGTGGGTGAGATCACAAAAGTTCCCTCCATGGTGTCAATCTTAGATTTCCAATCAACATTAAAAATATAACTTTTTAAAAGACAGTACTTTCTAGTTAAGTTTGCTTTCAAACATTTCCCTACTTCCAGAAAGAAGATTTTTGAGCATATTCCCATTGGGGGGGAAAATCCAACTAAGCATTAGGTTCAGTACAAAACAAACTAGTATTACTGTGAGCACAGCTCACTAAGATATACCCCCCGCCCCCCACATCTGTCCTACCTATTTCCATAACCAAAACATTACTGATTGTTCCGACCAAAAATGAAAGGGATCCTCCTCTCTTCACTGGTAAGCTGCTGTTAAAATTTCAAAACATTCTGAGAAACACTAATCAAGTTATCATACGACATAGGCTAAAAATCCTATTTTCCGTCATATCAAGTCCAATAACTCTGGAACGGCAAAAGTGAAAATCGTCAAAAATGAAAGGGATCCTCCTCTCTTCACCGGTAAGCTGCTAATAAAATTTCAAAACATTCTGAGAAACACTACTCAAGTTATCATACGACATAGGGTAAAAATCCTATTTTCCGTCATACCAAGTCCAATAACTCTGGAACGGCAAAAGTGAAAATCGTCCAAAATGAAAGGGATCCTCTCTTCACCGGTAAGCTGCTGATAAAATTTCAAAACATTCTGAGAAACACTACTCAAGTTATCATACGACATACGGTAAAAATCCTATTTTCCGTCATATCAAGTCCAATAACTCTGGAATGGCAAAAGTGAAAATCGTCCAAAATGAAAGGGATCCTCCTCTCTTCACCGGTAAGCTCCTGATAAAATTTCAAAACATTCTGAGAAACACTACTCAAGTTATCATACGACATACGGTAAAAATCTTATTTTCCGTCATATCAAGTCCAATAACTCTGGAACTGCAAAAGTGAAAATCGTCAAAAATGAAAGGGATCCTCCTCTCTTCACCGGTAAGCTGCTGATAAAATTTCAAAACATTCTGAGAAACACTACTCAAGTTATCATACGACATACGGTAAAAATCCTATTTTCCGTCATATCAAGTCCAATAACTCTGGAATGGCAAAAGTGAAAATCGTCCAAAATGAAAGGGATCCTCCTCTCTTCACCGGTAAGCTGCTGATAAAATTTCAAAACATTCTGAGAAACACTACTCAAGTTATCATACGACATAGGCTAAAAATCCTATTTTCCGTCATATCAAGTCCAATAACTCTGAAAAGGCAAAAGTGAAAATCGTCAAAAAAGAAAGGGATCCTCCTCTCTTCACCAGTAAACAGCTGATAAAATTTAAAAAGATTCTAAGAAACACAACTCAAATTATCGTACGACATAGGATTTGTCTACAGACGGACGGACGGACGGACATGGTGAAACCAGTATACCCCCTGCAACGAAGTATAAATATCATTACTAACTCATCAAAAAGTAATTTGTCCTCACTGTGATATAGCTGAAAAGTTGTTCACATGGTATTAAATAACAATCACTCTCACTGTTCTGTGTAGCAATAACAATCACTCACTCACTGTTCTGTGTAGCAATAACAATCACTCACTCACTGTTCTGTGTAGCAATAACAATCACTCACTCACTCACTGTTCTGTGTAGCAATAACAATCACTCACTCACTGTTCTGTGTAGCAATAACAATCACTCACTCACTGTTCTGTGTAGCAATAACAATCACTCACTCACTGTTCTGTGTAGCAATAACAATCACTCACTCACTGTTCTGTGTAGCAATAACAATCACTCACTCACTGTTCTGTGTAACAATAACAATCACTCACTCACTGTTCTGTGTAGCAATAACAATCACTCACTCACTGTTCTGTGTAGCAATAACAATCACTCACTCACTGTTCTGTGTAGCAATAACAATCACTCACTCACTGTTCTGTGTAGCAATAACAATCACTCACTCACTGTTCTGTGTAGCAATAACAATCACTCACTCACTGTTCTGTGTAGCAATTTTAGCTGACAATATATATTTTTCGCATTTGTGAACCCTTTTTTGGCACATAGAAATACCATTTACACCATGTACACCCTGCTAAAATGTTAATGGATTAACTTCATACTTAATTTTGAAATGATACAGAATTCTAACATTTCTATTATACTCACTTCCTTCCCGTAAATAAACACAGTCCTTGTACCATATAATTCCACTACTAATAAACAAACCCTTGTGTGTCTCAGCTACTGCAGAGATTCCAAAGTTATAGTCTGTGTAATGACCTTCTAAAGACTTTGTAA
Organism: Bathymodiolus brooksi; assembly: GCA_963680875.1. Lineage (NCBI taxonomy): Eukaryota > Metazoa > Mollusca > Bivalvia > Mytilida > Modiolidae > Bathymodiolus > Bathymodiolus brooksi. The sequence goes on from OY804575.1 coordinate 36,759,758, forward strand.
TATTTTGTACTTCTGGTTTGTCAAATGGAATCACTTTAGACTCAATCGGTCCCTGAAATACCAAAAAATATGGTGTTTGAGTATTAAAAACTTATTTCAAAAAATGAAATTGAGGTTAGGTTTATGGTGTTTAATGCCACTTTCGGCAATATTTCAGTTATATTGTTGGGATGAAAAAATTATATATATTGAGGCCAAGGAAACCATAAATATATACTATCATTGATTTGTTTTGTGAGAATAGATTTCTCAGACCAATATCAAAAACAAAGAAGGAGATGCGAGATGCTATGAGAATTCCATTTCAATGAAAACATATCCATGATAGTATACTTATCTAGGATCTGTCAAGATGACATCAGTGACTTCAATATTACCTCACATTGTTACACATAGAAATCAATGATTATCTGCTTGTATCACTAGTTGCTTGATAATAGATATTAATTATCATGTAAAGATCAAAAGGAAATGTACATATTGAAACAAATGGGTTTTTGATATGTTGCAATTGACTATGGTTGTATTGTAGTATTCAAGATATGTGCAGAATATTGTTAAAACTGCACTCCATATATTTTAATTATTATATTGTGTTATTTATGAAACCAGTTCTTTTATATGGCTCTGAAATTTGGGGATATTTCTCTCATAAGAAGTTCATAAAGAATCGAGACCTATTTTTGAAAAATGAAATAAATAAAATATCAGCAGAAAAAGTACACACTAAGTTCTGCACGTTTGTTTTGGGTGTTAGAACTAAATCTTCAAACTCAGCCTGTAGAGTAAGTTCTGCAAGTTTGTTTTGTGTGTTAGAACTAAATCTTCAGACTCAGCCTGTAGAGGAGAGTTGTGTAGTTACCCTTTAGTATTTGATGTTTAATATAACATGATAAAATATTGGTGTCATCTCACTAAAATTGGTGAAAAATCTTCTTTATTGTATGATTCATATATTGTTTGTCAGGAATTGGAGTCCCATGACCAAGAATCTTGGATGGGTTGTATAAAAGAACTATTTAATTATCTTAACTTGCAGTCAATATATAAAAATAATGAAAAGTTCAAAGAATCTTACATTTTAAATAAAGTTAAAACCAGTCTAAAAGAAAAATTCCGTAAAATTTGGCTAGATGACATGCAAGATGTTAAAAGAAAAAATCCCCTACATCAAAATAAATGGCGAACATACAGAAAGTTTAAAAATATATTTAAGCTAGAGCAAGGATTCATATAGTAGAAAGGATATGAATCTCGCGATATTTAATATAGATTGTATGTAAGTATGTTGCATGGCGAGAACAAGTGAGATTACCCATAGTGCAATTCGTTGACGATGCACGTGCCTTGATTAATGGTGGAAATTTTTGATCATTTCAACATTTTAAACCAATATTTGTAAATATATAAAACCATAATTACAGGTATAAAGTGAAAATATTTGTCCTAAATACCAATCATTAATAAAGTATTGACTTTTTGTAGATGTATCGCCCATATTTCATCAATAATTTTTATGTCTGGTTTAATTTAATTCTCTGTTCAATTTATGCTATAAATTTTGATTATTGCTGTTAAATTAATTCTTTTTCTATCTTCTCTGTGAATATCATTTCATTACCCCAAGAAGTAAGGGGTATATTTGTTATCAAAGCAGTAGTGGAAATGCAAAATAATTTGCCATTTTGTGACTAATGAAGAGCACTTGTATATATTTTCCCGGTAAAATCAGCCATTTTCTAGAAAATGGTGGAATCTGAATGATCAATCATCATCTTTTCAAAGTATTTTAAAATACAATTTGCTTGGCCTACATTCCAAAAAAGGTCATTCAATTCAATCTTATCTGTTTTAATCTCATCTTGTAATGTTGAAGTTTAAAAGAATTCCCTCTGTATTTATGTACGCTATGAATGTGCGAGAATTGTAAATTAAAACAAGTGACCGACTTTATTGCATGGCCGAGTAGATGTCACTACACATATTCCTAAAATCAACATAGCTGCTAAATAATTCAATAAGAATACACAAACTTTTAAAGACACATTGTTTAGAAAACTCAAGGTCCACGTTATAAGCTTAGGTTGCTAATGCAGGGCTTTGCAAAATTATATTAAACTTTTAAAGACATTTTGTTTAGAAAACTCAAGGTCCACGTTATTAGCTTAGGTTGCTAATGCAGGGCTTTGCAAAATTATATTAAACTTTTAAAGACATTTTGTTTAGAAAACTCAAGGTACACGTTATTAGCTTAGGTTGCAAAATTATATTAACTTTTAAAGACACATTGTTTAGAAAACTCAAGGTCCACGTTATCAGCTTAGGTTGCTAATGCAGGGCTTTGCAAAATTAAATTAAACTTTTAAAGACACATTGTTTAGAAAACTCAAGGTCCACGTTATTAGCTTAGGTTGCTAATGCATGGATTTGCAAAATTATACATATTAAGTCGATAACTCTAGGTCCACGTTATTAGCTTAGGTTGCTAGTGCAGGACTTTACAATACGCAAGTAACTGAAATAATACACAGGTAACTGAAATAATACGCAAGTAACTGAAATAATATGCAAGTAACTGAAACATAACATTACGCAAGTAACTGAAACAATCACAAGTCTGAATAACAAGACTATTTCAATAAGTATTAGTAAAGTATTAGTAGACATGTTAATCTGAACACATAGACACAAGTAGTATAGTTGATCAAACCAAAGCGTTGTTAATCTGTATAACTAATAAGTAAATATAACAAGATTGCTACACGTAGCCATATGTTCCCTGCTAGCAATAGAAAGAGGTGTAATGTGAGTATGTTATCCATGTGATATATATTAATATCAGTAAAGGTATCCCCTCTACTGTGTTTTCAAAATTAAAAAGCCCTTGAGGAAGACAGAAAAACAATGGCATTTGATATAAAAGGTTGATTACTTCCTCTTGCAAATGTCAGACCAGAAATAAACTGTTTGAGGTCTTTCACATATGACCTTTTGCTAAGTGTCTAAACAAGATCCAACTATGATATAGTAGGTTGAAAAAGGTGAAAGTCCCATATTCCACAAAATTTGTCGAATTAAAATGGCAGCATAGCAGGCTCAATTACATATTATGACTAACAATCCTACCATACATGAACACATTCTGATGAACGGTTTCAGGAGTTGCGTGCACAAGATCTTACTCTGTTACACGATGTATAAAATAGTCAAAGTCCCATAACTCCTGTTTAGGTCCTTTGGCTTACTTAATCTTTATTTGGCCTTCAAATCTTTTCACTATGAGTGTACCTGATGAAGATTATTCCAGAAACGTGTTGTGTGCACTAAATTAGATACAGTCAAACCTATCTTATGTGACCTTCCAAGGGAACAGTCAAATATGGTCACATAAGACAGGTGGTTGCTTAGTACAGGTTTAATCGATATGAAATGCACTTTGAAGGGAAATCAAATCTAAGGTCACATAATACAAGATGTTGTTTAATAGAGGTGGTCACTAAAGCAGGTTTGACTGTATCTACATTTTTATTGGTACATCACATATACAAGAACATGTGTACCAGTAAAAAAATAACTCGCCATTTTCAAATCGCTTTTGTCACTATCACATTCCTCCTGTGGGAAAAACCCTACATATCAATTTTCGTTGAAATTGGAGCACTTCAAAATTTTATGCATTTTGGCAGCCATCTTAAAAATGGCTGCCAAAATGACAGCCATTTTGAAATCGCATTGATCACGATATAACCCCTAAATATCAGTTTTCTTTGTAATTGGAGCATTGGAGCACTCCGAAATTCTTTATGTGTTTTGTCGACCATATTGAAAATAGCTGCCAAAATGGCCACCATAATGGCTGCAATGGCTGCCATTTTTAAATCGCATTTGTCACTATCCCACTCCTCAGGTCGAAAATCTTCTAAATATCAATTTTTTTTTAAATTGCAGCACTTTGAAATTTTGCTCAATTTCGAACTTAAGCTAGAGATTCCTAATATAATGCTTGTGTGTAAGTTTGAAATCAATTGGTCAACAAATAAAAATCTTAGAGTGCTTACAACATATCTCGGATGGACAGACTAATGGACTAACGGACGGACGCCCGGCATTTCCATATCCCCCACTCCGCTTTGCGGGGACGGCGAACAATAAACATTGACAAGTATTGGATTAATTGTCCAATTTGGTAGTTTGTTAAATTGTGTATTTAGTACATTCAATGTACATTTTATGATATCTATTAAATCATAAACCTATATGAATTAATTTTATTTCAATGGCACATATTCTAGACTAGACATACCGAGATTACCAAGTCAATTGTTAGTGACCAGCGGGTCACTGGTTCCTTTATTTCTCCCCCCATCCGATTCCAGGAACATTCCCTGTTTCAGAGAAGATATCGTTTTCAATTAGTAAAGAAGGTATAACACCGTCTAGCCCGCTACAATATCATCAATAATATACATTTTATTGTGTGAATGTTAACAGGTATTTGATTGTGTGGATGTTAACAGGTATTTTATTGTGGCGATGTTAACAGGTATTTCATGGTGTGGATGTTAACAGGTATTTTATTGTGTGAATGTTAACAGGTATTTTAATGTGTGAATGTTAACAGGTATTTTATTGTGTGAATGTTGACAGGTATTTTATTGTGTGAATGTTAACATGTATTTTACTGTGTGAATGTCAACAGGTATTTTATTGTGTGAATGTTAACAGGTATTTTATTGTGTGAATGTTAACAGGTATTTTATTGTGTGAATGTTAACAGGTATTTCATTGTGTGAATTTTAACAGGTATTTTATTGTGTGGATGTTAACAGGTATTTTATTGTGTGAATGTTAACAGGTATTTTATTGTGTGGATGTTAACAGGTATTTTATTGTGAGAATGTTAACAGGTATTTTATTGTGTGGATGTTAACAGGTATTTTATTGTGTGAATGTTGACAGGTATTTTATTGTGTGGATGTTAACAGGTATTTTATTGTGTGAATGTTAACAGGTATTTTATTGTGTGAATTTTAACAGGTATTTTATTGTGTGGATGTTAACATGTACTTTATTGTGTGGATGTTAACAGATATTTTATTGTGTAAATGTTAACAGGTATTTTATTGTGTGAATGTTAACAGATATTTTATTGTGTGAATGTTAACAGATATTTTATTGTGTGGATGTTAACAGGTATTTTATTGTGTGAATGTTAACAGGTTTACCAAAATTTTGGTAAACAAGTCGATACGCTTAGTATGCCAAATTATATTTCAATGAAAATGTTAGAATTAATTCAAATACACTCGATGACATTATAACAATGTACAAAAAATCAATAACTTACCTTTGATATCCATATTTTTGTTACAAACACCTTATTTGTTTTCTTCAATAAAAGAAATGGTACATTTTCGCTTGAATATATGCACAGTGATTCATTTGTAAGACATAGATGTCAAGAGTACAGAATAAAATTCAAGTCTTAACTAGACAACTTTGAAATGAATCTATGAATTATATATTTATCCATAGTAAAACTAAGAAAATATTTCTTTATAACCACATCTGATATCACAGATTCACACATAATTCCTCCGGGTACTTCGGCTTCCTCCACCACTAAAACTGGTCGCCATGATATTGCTGAAAGTGGCATTAAAACACCAAAAATCAATTAATCATATAATTCCTGACACTATACTCATACAACAGTTAAATTCAATTTGCTACTGTAAAACCGACAATTTACATCCGCAAATCTTGAAATACAATACAGTTATCTCCTAACTACAGATGCTAAATGCTACTTCTTGTGAGGTTAGCTATAAATAAAGATTACATGATCCTTTCCAATAATTTTCTAAAAAAAATACTAGAAAAAAATAATGAATTGAATGTGTTCTAGAGGGAACTGTAACCTCACCAAACATTTATCCTGAAAAGTACCGTTACACCAAACTATTTGATATACAGATAATTCCTTAATTTCTTCATTAACGCCATCAAGAGAAGCTGGTCCCCATGTTATCACCACAAGACTGTCATTTAAGGCTTCCACATTATATAAACTGGACAACTTTGGCCCTGTAGGAATAAAATACTTAATAAAGCCAGTAGAATTAACAAATGCTCCCTGAAGTTCATAACTCTTGCTCACTAGAAACATGTACAATGTAGTGCTATATCTCCTGGCAACTAGGGACATGTAGTGCTATATCTCCTGCCAACTAGGGACATGTAGAGCTATATGTATATCATAAATTAAATTATCATTATTGTTGTTTGCTATTTAATATTTCAGCCATATCAGGAAAAGTTTATTGCATATATATAAAAGTTAACCAGAAGTTTGTTTGTCTTATGAGTAATGTTTTTATACCAACAGATTTGACCTTACTAGCTAGTAGTAAGTTAACTACAAGCATTCACTTGACCCTGCTATTGTACTGTCCATGTTTATGTTGTCATTCACTTACCCTGCTATTGTACTGTCCATGTTTATGTTGTCATTCACTGACCCTGCTATTGTACTGTCTATGTTTATGTTGTCATTCACTGACCCTGCTATTGTACTGTCCATGTTTATGTTGTCATTCACTGACCCTACTATTGTACTGTCTATGTTTATGTTGTCATTCATTGACCCTGCTATTGTACTGTCTATGTTTATGTTGTCATTCACTGACCCTGCTATTGTACTGTCCATGTTTATGTTGTCATTCACTGACCCTACTATTGTACTGTCTATGTTTATGTTGTCATTCACTGACCCTACTATTGTACTGTCTATGTTTATGTTGTCATTCACTGACCCTACTATTGTACTGTCCATGTTTATGTTGTCATTCACTGACCCTGCTATTGTACTGTCCATGTTTATGTTGTCATTCACTGACCCTGCTATTGTACTGTCTATGTTTATGTTGTCATTCACTGACCCTGCTATTGTACTGTCCATGTTTATGTTGTCATCCACTGACCCTACTATTGTACTGTCTATGTTTATGTTGTCATTCACTGACCCTGCTATTGTACTGTCCATGTTTATGTTGTCATTCACTGACCCTGCTATTGTACTGTCCATGTTTATGTTGTCATTCACTGACCCTGCTATTGTACTGTCCATGTTTATGTTGTCATTCACTGACCCTACTATTGTACTGTCTATGTTTATGTTGTCATTCACTGACCCTGCTATTGTACTGTCTATGTTTATGTTGTCATTCACTGACCCTGCTATTGTACTGTCCATGTTTATGTTGTCATTCACTGACCCTACTATTGTACTGTCTATGTTTATGTTGTCATTCACTGACCTTAATATTGTACTGTCTATGTTTATGTTGTCATTCACTGACCCTGCTATTGTACTGTCCATGTTTATGTTGTCATTCACTGACCCTGCTATTGTACTGTCTATGTTTATGTTGTCATTCACTGACCCTGCTATTGTACTGTCCATGTTTATGTTGTCATCCACTGACCCTACTATTGTACTGTCTATGTTTATGTTGTCATTCACTGACCCTACTATTGTACTGTCCATGTTTATGTTGTCATTCACTGACCCTGCTATTGTACTGTCCATGTTTATGTTGTCATTCACTGATCCTACTATTGTACTGTCCATGTTTATGTTGTCATTCACTGACCCTACTATTGTACTGTCTATGTTTATGTTGTCATTCACTGACCCTACTATTGTACTGTCTATGTTTATGTTGTCATTCACTGACCCTACTATTGTACTGTCCATGTTTATGTTGTCATTCACTGACCCTACTATTGTACTGTCCATGTTTATGTTGTCATCCACTGACCCTGTTATTGTACTGTCCATGTTTATGTTGTCATTCACTGACCCTGTTATTGTACTGTCCATGTTTATGTTTTAATAGTGTGTGTTCTTCTTGAGTGGAAGAGAATCTGTGCAGGTTTCTTATTGTTTGTTTATATTTCTATTGTCTTTGGAGATCCAGTTATCAAAAGGGGAGGATTCCATTTACTGGTTTAACTCTACCACACTTTATGCCTGTCCCAAGCCATCTGATGCATTATCATAAAGCTATGTGCTTAGCAGAGAAGCAACAAATGCCAATTTCATAATCTTTGGTTTGAACCGACTGGGGATCGAAACTATGATCTAGCACATTCGATTTGAGCACACTAACCAGTTCACCACCAAGTTAGACATACTTACGATATTCATTTGGAAACACATCAATATGAGAATCATCTTTAAAAGGATAACCAACATTCGTCCTTTGTGTGAGTTTGATTTTATATTTCTTTTGCAATTCTAGTTGGATTTTGTACGATACTCTATCGGGTGGAAAAGTTTCAGTTGTTGTATTTTCAATTTTCCCAAAAGGAAGAACTTCTTGCATTGTAACTCTATAGCTCTGAATTATGCCACATCTTTCCTTTACATCAATTGGCTGTAAAAATAAAGCAATATTTAAATGATATACCGTAAATCGGCAAATTTTGGTGTAGGTTAATTTTGGCCTTTTTTCTCCAAAAGAGGGTTGCTTTATTTTGGTGTGTAAAATTTTGCCATTTTCATTTCTAGTGTGTTTGATTTTGGCCACTTTTGGTTCCCATGTGGTTAATTTTTTTGTCAGTTATTTCAGAACGTAAATGGAAGCGTTCTCATTTCAACCAGCGATACAACGTTTTTACTGTTACTTACCGGACATCGGATATTTTGATGTCGTACTAAAAACCAAATCGATTATGGATTAGTCAGGATCTGGTATATTGTTAAATCAATAAAATTCTACAGATATTTTATTAACATATATACAAAGTGGTAAATATCAACTACAATTAGGAATTTAAATATTTAACAGCATAAAGTAAAATGCATTTAATATAAAAACAACAAATAATAATTTTGCACTGGTATTAATCATCGCTTTTACAGGTAAACAGTCTTATTATAATGGTCAGTACATGTATTTGTTTACACAACAATTATACATAATAAACAGATCAAAGATTATATGACAGATCACACCTTTATAATTGGATTTTGTGCCTGTAAATCTATTTGATTATTGACTGTGAATTTTATGTTGTTATAAATAAAACCGATAAGACACTAATTAGTGATATTTGACATTTTGTTGATTGAATAAATTTTATTGGTATTGCATGGTTTTTATCAATGTACTTTATTTACCTGTAAAGAAGTAAGACAAAAAGGTACAGACTAGGGAATATAAATATAAAAAGATATTAAGCCAGTGTTCAATTTTGGCAGTTAATTTTTGGAGTGTGACATATTTTGGTGTGTTTAATTTTGGCACTTCGTATTTAGGGACCAAAATAGGCCAAAATAAAACAATGACCAAAATTTCCCAATTTACGCTATTATATAGTAAACTAGACTTCAACCATTCTTACAAATTTTTACTGTCAGTATCTTGACATTAATTTGTATTGTAAACTGAAGTCAAGGTCACATTATCTATTGGTGCTATGCATCCTAGTTGGTGCATTCCCCCTCCCCAATATTAAATCTCTTAGCTGTTAAGGATCTTATGTGTAGCATTCTCATCTCCCCTTTATTATACCTATTTGATGTTATGGATCATATGTGTTGGATCCCCCTCCCCATTATTACATCTCTTGGGTGTTATGGATCATATGTGTTTGATCCCCCTTCCCCATTATTACATCTCTTGGGTGTTATGGATCATATGTGTTGCATCCCCCTCCCCCATTATTACATCTCTTGGGTGTTATGGATCATATGTGTTGGATCCCCCTCCCCCATTATTACATCTCTTCGGTGTTATGGATCATATGTGTTGCATCCCCCTCCCCATTATCACATCTCTTGGGTGTTATGGATCGTATGTGTTGCATCCCCCTCTCCCATTATTACATCTCTTGGGTGTTATGGATCATATGTGTTGCATCCCCCTCCCCCATTATTACATCTCTTGGGTGTTATGGATCATATGTGTTTGATCCCCCTCCCCCATTATTACATCTCTTGGGTGTTATGGATCATATGTGTTTGATCCCCCTCCCCCATTATTACATCTCTTGGGTGTTATGGATCATATGTGTTGCATCCCCCTCCCCATTATTACATCTCTTGGGTGTTATGGATCATATGTGTTGCATCCCCCTCCCCCATTATTACATCTCTTGGGTGTTATGGATCATATGTGTTGCATCCCCCTCCCCCATTATTACATCTCTTGGGTGTTATGGATCATATGTGTTTGATCCCCCTCCCCCATTATTACATCTCTTGGGTGTTATGGATCATATGTGTTGCATCCCCCTCCCCCATTATTACATCTCTTGGGTGTTATGGATCATATGTGTTGCATCCCCCTCCCCATTATTACATCTCTTGGGTGTTATGGATCATATGTGGTGCATCCCCCTCCCCATTATCACATCTCTTGGGTGTTATGGATCATATGTGTTGCATCCCCCTCCCCCATTATTACATCTCTTGGGTGTTATGGATCATATGTGTTTGATCCCCCTCTCCCATTATTACATCTCTTGGGTGTTATGGATCATATGTGTTTGATCCCCCTCTCCCATTATTACATCTCTTGGGTGTTATGGATCATATGTGTTTGATCCCCCTCCCCCATTATTACATCTCTTGGGTGTTATGGATCATATGTGTTGCATCCCCCTCCCCATTATTACATCTCTTGGGTGTTATGGATCATATGTGTTTGATCCCCCTCCCCCATTATTACATCTCTTGGGTGTTATGGATCATATGTGTTGCATCCCCCTCCCCCATTATTACATCTCTTGGGTGTTATGGATCATATGTGTTGCATCCCCCTCCCCCATTATTACATCTCTTGGGTGTTATGGATCATATGTGTTGCATCCCCCTCCCCCATTATTACATCTCTTGGGTGTTATGGATCATATGTGTTGCATCCCCCTCCCCCATTATTACATCTCTTGGGTGTTATGGATCATATGTGTTGCATCCCCCTCCCCCATTATTACATCTCTTGGGTGTTATGGATCATATGTGTTTGATCCCCCTCCCCCATTATTACATCTCTTGGGTGTTATGGATCATATGTGTTTGATCCCCCTCCCCCATTATTACATCTCTTGGGTGTTATGGATCATATGTGTTTGATCCCCCTCCCCCATTATTACATCTCTTGGGTGTTATGGATCATATGTGTTGCATCCCCCTCCCCCATTATTACATCTCTTGGGTGTTATGGATCATATGTGTTGCATCCCCCTCCCCCATTATTACATCTCTTGGGTGTTATGGATCATATGTGTTTGATCCCCCTCCCCCATTATTACATCTCTTGGGTGTTATGGATCATATGTGTTGGATCCCCCTCCCCCATTATTACATCTCTTGGGTGTTATGGATCATATGTGTTGCATCCCCCTCCCCATTATTACATCTCTTGGGTGTTATGGATCATATGTGGTGCATCCCCCTCCCCATTATCACATCTCTTGGGTGTTATGGATCGTATGTGTTGCATCCCCCTCCCCCATTATTACATCTCTTGGGTGTTATGGATCATATGTGTTGCATCCCCCTCCCCATTATTACATCTCTTGGGTGTTATGGATCATATGTGGTGCATCCCCCTCCCCATTATCACATCTCTTGGGTGTTATGGATCGTATGTGTTGCATCCCCCTCTCCCATTATTACATCTCTTGGGTGTTATGGATCATATGTGTTGCATCCCCCTCCCCCATTATTACATCTCTTGGGTGTTATGGATCATATGTGGTGCATCCCCCTCCCCATTATCACATCTCTTGGGTGTTATGGATCGTATGTGTTGCATCCCCCTCTCCCATTATTACATCTCTTGGGTGTTATGGATCATATGTGTTTGATCCCCCTCCCCCATTATTACATCTCTTGGGTGTTATGGATCATATGTGTTGCATCCCCCTCCCCCATTATTACATCTCTTGGGTGTTATGGATCATATGTGTTGCATCCCCCTCCCCATTATTACATCTCTTGGGTGTTATGGATCATATGTGTTGCATCCCCCTCCCCATTATCACATCTCTTGGGTGTTATGGATCGTATGTGTTGCATCCCCCTCTCCCATTATTACATCTCTTGGGTGTTATGGATCATATGTGTTGCATCCCCCTCCCCCATTATTACATCTCTTGGGTGTTATGGATCATATGTGTTGCATCCCCCTCCCCATTATTACATCTCTTGGGTGTTATGGATCATATGTGTTGCATCCCCCTCCCCATTATCACATCTCTTGGGTGTTATGGATCGTATGTGTTGCAACCCCCTCTCCCATTATTACATCTCTTGGGTGTTATGGATCATATGTGTTGCATCCCCCTCCCCCATTATTACATCTCTTGGGTGTTATGGATCATATGTGTTGCAATCCCCTCCCCCATTATTACATCTCTTGGGTGTTATGGATCATATGTGTTGCATCCACCTCCCCATTATCACATCTCTTGAGTGTTATGGATCATATGTGGTGCATCCCCCTCCCCCATTATTACATCTCTTGGGTGTTATGGATCATATGTGTTGCAATCCCCTCCCCCATTATTACATCTCTTGGGTGTTATGGATCATATGTGTTGCATCCACCTCCCCCATTATTATATCTCTTGGGTGTTATGGATCATAAGTGTTGCATCCCCCTCTCCCATTATTACATCTCTTGAGTGTTATGGATCATAAGTGTTGCATCCCCTCCCCCATTATTACATCTCTTGGGTGTTATGGATCATAAGTGTTGCATCCCCTCCCCCATTATCACATCTCTTGGGTGTTATGGAATGTATGTGTTGCATCCCCCTCCCCCATTATTACATCTCTTGGGTGTTATGGATCATAAGTGTTGCATCCCCCTCCCCCATTATTACATCTCTTGGGTGTTATGGATCATATGTGTTGCATCCCCCTCCCCCATTATTACATCTCTTGGGTGTTATGGATCATATGTGTTGCATCCCCCTCCCCCATTATTACATCTCTTGGGTGTTATGGATCATATGTGTTGCATCCCCCTCCCCATTATTACATCTCTTGGGTGTTATGGATCATATGTGTTGCATTCTCCCTCCCCAATTATTACATCTCTTGGGTGTTATGGATCATATGTGTTGCATCCCCCTCCTCCATTATCACATCTCTTGGGTGTTATGGATCATATGTGTTGCATCCCCCTCCCCCATTATTACATCTCTTGGGTGTTATGGATCATACGTGTTGCATCCTCCTCCCCCATTATTACATCTCTTGGGTGTTATGGATCATATGTGTTGCATCCCCCTCCCCATTATCACATCTCTTGGGTGTTATGGAATGTATGTGTTACATCCCCCTCCCCCATTATTACATTTCTTGGGTGTTATGGATTATATGTATTGCATCCCCCTCCCCCATTATTACATCTCTTGGGTGTTATGGATCATATGTGTTGCACCCCCCTCCCCCATTATTACATCTCTTGGGTGTTATGGATCATATGTGTTGCATCCCACTCCCCCATTATTACATCTCTTGGGTGTTATGGATCGTATGTGTTGCATCCCCCTCCCCCATTATTATTTCTCTTGTTTGGAAAGTCTCTCTTCTTCATTTACATCAATATCCTTTCTTACTAAATTAAAATATTTTCCCATTAAAGTTCCATGTCAAACTTGGTACGTTGGCCATCTTGGTTTCTGATCCACAAAAAGAAACATAAACTTTGTAGAGCATACTTTCATTTGAGGAACACATTAGCATACAACAATTCCATCACAATTATAATTTCTGAGGAGAAGATATTGAAATTTCAGAAAGTATAAATGACCATGAGCATGTTGAATTACCAAGTGGAACAACTATTATAAAATGTTGAGGACCATTCAATTATGAAAAGAAAGTTTAATCAGTGATAATGAACAATTCCATCAATATCAACAAAACAATCACTTCTAAACAAGTTTGAAACAGTGTTTTCTGAGAAGAAGATTGTAATGTGAAAAGCTTAAAGTCAATGGATGCTAAGTGATGACAGTAGCTCAAATGAGTAATTGGTGAGTAAGTAATTGTTGTTTAATGCCAATTCAGCTATTTTTCCGCTATACAATGGTTAATTTTCAATGAGATGATGATGATGTCAGCTTTGTACTAGACCAACACGCTGAGTTTGATTTTTATAGTGCTAGTTCACTGAAACAAAAGTCTGCGGTAGACATGTCGCTCCACTTGGACACATTATTCTGATTCTGAGCCAACCAGTCTTTGCTCTTTCTCCTTAATGCTGCGTGCTTAGCGGAGAAGCAACGAATACCAATTTTATAGTCTTTGATTTGACCCAACCAGGGCTTGTACCCACGATCTACCGCACTCGAGGCAAGCACACTAACCATTACACCACCGATGTGGTTCATGAGCAATTGGGCCAGATCAGTTAAAAATGAGCTTCCATGGCAACAAGTTAAGATCTTCAGTCAATCTCTAACATCATTACCTTCCAATAAATTTCAATCCCATCTTCTGTTGGTGAGAAATATCCTGGCCAGAATTTGGGTACAGCACTGGGAACTGAAACACAGAATAAAGAACAAAACACTTAGTATTTGTTATATAGCAAAAATATGTTCAATTGAAATTAAATTTGATTGATTTGGGGGGAGGGGTGGAATTGAACGCACTTTAAATAAGTTGAAAGATGCAGAATGATGCTTGAGGAATTTGTCAACAAAAAAATTATTTTTTACTTCATATTATAATTCATCCAAGACATTATCTTGGTCAGCCCTTTTAAGATATCCATTCAACACAGGGGTCGTTATTTAAAAACAAATGCACTGGTATAAGGATCAGCAGGTATTTAATTCTGTAATTACAGAATTAGTATGTAATCAAATATGAAATGTTGTCTTTAAGTTTATGGTAGAGTGGTAATACAAGGTAGAAAAGTCATAATTGTCAATGGAATCAAACTTACAATCCAGAGAACGATGTTTGTCTAGTACTTCAACAGAATGTTTAACACTCCAAAAATGGTTTATTCCACTGTTTTCTAGACCTTATTACAAAAATTGATAGCAAGTTGTTTGATTATAGTTAAGGCACTTGTAAGGTGAAGAGAAATATTTGTGGTAGAACATTTGCTCAAGGCTGATATAAAGTGAAATTTGAAAGGTTGTTTGTGTAAATTAGGTAGCCAGTACAAAGATGGAATATTTTTATGAGGCGATGTGGCATTTAGTTGGTTGGTTGGTTTTATGGTGTTTAATGCCACTTTCAACAATATTTCAGCTATATCTTGGAGGTCAGTTTTATTGGTGGAGGAAACCGGAGGACCCGGAGAAAACCACAGACCTGTCGCAAGTCACGGACAAACTTTATCACATAATGTTGTGGCATTTAGAGGTTGAGTTGATAAATTATGTTTATTGATGATATCTATCTCTCTCAGAAATGGGTGTATATTAATATCTTACCATCTTCTTTTGTTTTGTGACTGGTTTTAAATGTTTCACTCCAGTATCCAGTCTCTGAACCATTATCAAATATCGGTCTAACATCTATTTTTATATAATAGATTGTGTAAGGTGTGAGGTTGCTCAATATCTTATCATAACCTTTTGTATCGTGGAGCTGAAATGAAAAACATTTTCTTTTCAAATCTAGTCAAGAATTCCATTTCATATTTATCACAGCAACATGTCAGTCAGGAGGAGGAGCGAATGAGAAATGTGATTTTAGTCAGATTGAACCATCACCGTTCTGGCACATATTTAGTACAAGATGGTCAAGAGTGATAAAAAAATATATGTCCTAACCTATATTCAAACAGTTTAATGATATATTTTTTACACCTGGGAGTTTATTACTAATTGAGGATAAGTCTACCTGAATTAGTAGTCAGTGAACTATGAACATTACTTTTAACTTCCAATCTTTAGTATATATTGTCTGTCAACCAAAAATCTAAATATCAAAAGAGGTGAGATCCCATTAACCAGTTTAACTCCTCCACATTTTGGTGCCTGTCCCAACCCAGGACATGTATTTCAGATTCTGTATGTTGTTGTTGTTATTTTGTTGACCATTACTGTTTAAAAACATTCTCAATATCTAGTGGTTGTAACATGAATGCATTCTTTTCCTTTGATCTTTTTATGGTTTATATAACAGAATGTTATTTTAATTGCAATAGCTAAGAATTATGAAATAATACACAAAGATACGAGATATTGCACTTTAAATCTGGGCTGTAGTTTTATTACTCTCAGAGAGCCATCCAATAATCAACGACCTAGATGTGATATTGCATGGCTTCATGTTACAAATCATTTATACCACGGTTTTCCGAGTTAAACGGTTAAACAATCTGACGATTCAGGTTCGATTGTTTTACAGTTTAACTCGGAAAACCGTGGTATAAATATTATATGTTTATATCAAGTTTGATTCAGAAAAGACGAACGAGTAGTGAAAAAAATATAGACATCAAGATAACGATAACACCATCACCACCAGAGAAGATTACCTGTGGAGCTTAACACCATCACCACCAGAGAAGATTACCTGTGGAGCTTAAAACAATGTGAAAAAGCATTATTACAAAAGCAATAAAAGCAGTTACATGACTTCAAGCCAGGTTTTTCTAAAATGAATGTAAAATCGGTGGCCATACTTTGAAAATAACAAAAAGTAAAAATACAAAATGGAATCTCAATATTTTGTGACAATATAAATTAAATCTAAAATTCATTGAGTCATTGAGTAGTACAAAGTACAATTCACACCTAAATTTATTGATAATGATATTTTGCAAAGTTCCAGATAGATTATATTTGAAATAAAGGCCAATTTCAAACAGAGGAACCTAGGTGCCAGTAATTGGTTTCCTGGTCCCAAATAATATATATTAATCAAATGAACCAATGCTAAACTACATTCCATCATCAAAGATCATCTTGCATTTCAGATAAACACAGAAAACATATTTTAGGTAGCAGAATAATTGAAAACATCTCCTTTTTATGTATTTTATCATTTTGGTAAGCTTCTATAGAGAATAATAAATAATCTATTGTTACAGCAATCTGGGATGTCAGATGGAGTCAACATTTTTTAAACGAATACATTCTACAGACTGCATCCATGAAACTAGTTTTGTTTCGGCTGAAACACAATATAGTGCTCATACTCAAAAGCAGTGTATTGTGTGCAATATTAACATACTTCCATTGAATTTAAAGGTATCACTCTAATATCATGCTTTGGATGGTGAAACACAGAAGTTGCATACAAAATTTCAAGAAGATATCTCTCATAGTTTTTGAGTAACAGGCAAAAGGGTATCGAAAAATTTGCACAAATATGGCGTTATTCTGTTGCACTTGAAATTTGTTTATTTTTACACCAAAATTTACTTTTCAAAATATAATATAAATCTTTGTAAAAAATTAATCAGGATTAATTTGATACCAAATTCATGAAAATCGGACATCAATTGGAGAAATTATTAGGCTTTATCCAAAAGGTATGTTTCGTTATATAGTTTTAGACAAGAATTTCTCCCATTCGTTATGTGAAGCTTAAACATAATAAAACACCAAATTTCATACAAAAAAATTATGTTTCCCACTCATCAAATATAACAAGTTAATAAAAAAATCCATTTCAGTAGGATATTGGATTAAAATTTTGTTTATTTGTAGTTCAAAGTCCAAAAAATGTCTCTATCAGAAATCTGTAGGGTCCGTAACCAGTAAAAAAAATCTTCTAGAAAACGTTTGATATTTTCATGTTTGAAGATGTAAAATACACAGAGTAGTTATAATCAGTCAAAATATGAACAATTGTAGACAGAATAAAAACTGCAGAACAGAAAATATGGTTACGGACACTACAAAAACCATGTAGTGTCTGTAACTATATTTAAGGGTGTAATTATAATCTTGCGAATAAATGTTAATTAAAAAAAGGAATTAACAAGTAATTCTGAGTAATCTTAACATCATACCAACTTCAGACATTATTGATCATAGAAAACATGTTGCTTTTAAGAATAACAGTACTTGAATTTTCAGCTCTGCTGCAACACAGCATTGCCCTTTATTGTGTTTTACCCGTTTTGCTAATTTGAGAATTCTGAAATGGGAACACTTAGCCATACCTAGCCATATTTAGTTCAGTGATTCCACAGAATGTGATACCTTAGGCAATCAAAGGCTTTGGAGTAAGTGCTTGTTAGAGAGAAATCTCACAATGGATGAGTACTGACTTTCCCTATCTAAGTTTGTCATTTGGTCACAATCGGTGCATTGGTATAGAATAATGTCATCAAAGGCTATGGTGGTCATCACAGATGACGGTTAAGTCTACCAAACAAAATTCTAAAGGGATTTAAAATACCATGTCTCAGATCCCATTTTGTGCAGCAGTTCAGAAGAAGATGAAAAGTTCATAGCCAATTAGAGACTCAGGATGCCATCTTAGAACACAGATTATCTATACCAAGATTGGCTCAAGAAGAGTTTGAGGATCCAAAGGGGTAATCAGAATCTATAAATCAAAGAAGGACAACACAATGGCCAAAAGAAAAAGGACAAAAGGACAAACAACGACCTACAAAACAATACACATAAAACTAAAGATCAAGTAACATGAACCCCACTAAAAATCGGGGGTGAACTCAGGTGCTCCGGAAGGGTAAGCAGTTCCTGCTCCACTTAAGTGGCACCTGTCATGTTACTCTAGCTACAAACCCAGTGATAAGTCAAATTACCATATTCAGGTTTCAAGCAATGGAGAAGATTGTAAGGTATAGTAATTGTAATAAGCTAAGAAACTTGGGAATCTTAATATTTTTTTATAAGATAAATAACTCTTAGAGTTTTACTGACAAATATCAAACTGTTTCTGAATTATAGATTGCATCTATACTTTGATTTGGTATTTATTGGTAGCCAATGTTTCCTACAAAGTTCTGATGGTAGAATTTCAAGAAAATAATGAGAATCAACAATTCATAATAAGATATATAACTCTAACGTTTCATTAAAATATATCCAGCACTGTCTGAAATATAGCTTACACTAAAATTAATTCTTTAATTCTCATGGTATCTCTTTAAATAATAGGTCTATTTATAGTCTGAATTAAGCAAAACACTAAAATCTAAACACATTCACATAGAACAATCCAGAGGCTCACACTGTTTTAATGGTTTTATTTGGAAGCAATTGCACAGCATACTTAAAATTAACACAATATTAAACTTATGTTACAGATCTGAGGTGGCAGTTTTCAAATTCAAATCAGTATGTAATCACTCATAGTTTTGACACGAGAACAAGTGAAAAATTACTCAATCATTTAAATATTGCACATCATATTTTTTTGTTTAAAATTCTTGTCCAATTTATTCTTTGATGAATTAACAAAAACATCTTCAATTACAAATTTTAACTATAATTTTCCTTCAAAATTATTGAAATAATGTATTAAATGACAAATAAAATTAAATTAAAATGACAAAATCTAATGAAGTATGGTAGATGGGCTATCAAGTAATGCCACACGACATAAAAACTTACATGAACTTTAACCTGGTCAGCTAATCATGATGGAATTTGATAGTAATGTACCCATGCAGCCAAGTTGGCTGATAACATATGGTTTGGCTAAAGACCAATACATCAAAACGTAAAGTTAATGGCAAAATCTCATACATTTTTAATCGTTTTGTTAGCTAAAACCAATGCCAGTGATTGTGTGGGTTTTAATGTTAATACTGTTCAAGACTAATACAATAAAACAGAAAAACTTTTTTTTCTTAACATATTTTCTGTAATTCACGACCCGTACATTCCAGGGTGTTATACTTTACTCTCTTAATCAAAGATTTTTTTACTTTTTATGATTTAGAAACATAGTCTCTTACATGTGTCCTAAAATTAATCAATGAGAAACATTGACTACGACATCATAAAAATAATCAGGACAACAGGACATTTTCTCCATGATCTTCACAAGTACAATGTACTCTTGGATTTACAGCAGCTTGATGCCCTTCTCAATAATATATTTGTTCTTTCTGACACATTGAGTTTGGATAAATAATTTTGAGTTTAAAATATTTAATTCTCTCACCTATTAGAGGTTCAGACAGTTAAGACAAATTGACCCATGAAACCCCTGGCCTTTGGTAGGTTTCTGGTAGTCTGCACAAATAAGGTGTGTATTGTTGATTCAGGCTAAGTTGGCCGGGCGTGGCTATCGGTCGTAGTTCAATTGGAACCTGCATGTTTAATTTAGGGTGGACATGTAAAATAGTTTACATCTGAATTCACTGATTCATTTAATTAGAGTCAATTGACAATTATTATACCTTTTATATTCTATACTATCGTAGTTATTGATTTATTCATTCACAAAAATATAGTACAATCATTAACAAATCCACCGACCATGCAGCTGCATTTTCCATTATATGATAAATTGATAATTTATTTTTATTTATTTATCCTAATAAGCAAAATTGCATAATTAGTACAGAGAAAATATATGTATCAGCCCATCATAAAAAGATAGTTAAAAGTAGTAAAAAAATTTTTTAACTTAACCAACATAATAGATATATGTTTATTCTCCTAATTACAGCTGCAGTAAATGCACCCTCTCTCCGATTTGAAAAAATGGTATCCTAAGTTGTAAAAAAAAAATAACAGTGAGGAAAATATTTGTCGTAAGATTTTTTTTTAAAGAAATGACTTTATTGTGTATCCAACACAATACAATAAAATAGTTATCGAAGTAATATACTGTGTCTGTCTAAAATCAGAGTTGAACAGATGGGTAATATTTTTTGGTAAAAAGTCAAATTATGAACTTTCTCTAAATTGTTTACGTGAAAGGCAGACATTGGGTATGTTTTTCTTCTCCACCTTTCTCCTGTCCCTCTCCTGCTTTCTCATGTCATTCTTCCTATTTCTCCTGTTCCTCTACCCCCTTCTCCCTCCTCCTTTATTCGCCATCTTTTCACGGTTTCCCTTCTCTCCCTTTTCTCCTGTTTTACACTCTTTTATGCTTTCTTCTGGTTTTATCACTTTCTCCTGTCCTCTACCCTCCTTTCCTTTCTTCCACTCTATTACCACTCTGTCCGCCCCTCATCTGTATCATTTTCATTCGATTGTTTTATTTATTTCTTTTGTATCTTTTGATATTTTATAATCTTTATAATTTTAAAATATAACAGACAATATAACAAT
Organism: Bathymodiolus brooksi; assembly: GCA_963680875.1. NCBI lineage: Eukaryota > Metazoa > Mollusca > Bivalvia > Mytilida > Modiolidae > Bathymodiolus > Bathymodiolus brooksi. The sequence goes on from OY804575.1 coordinate 36,781,019, forward strand.
AATCAATAAAGTTAATTAGTCGTCGTTATCCTGATCATCACTGCTGCTGCTATCATCGGCTAGCTCGATAACAAAATTGTCCATTACCTGGTCAATTACAATGCCTTTTCGTGTATACTCTTCCTCTACATTGATGACATGTTTACAATAGTTCTCCCAGTTCTGTACACTAATTTCTGTAAATGCAGCCATAGTAATTTCTAGAACGTCATTCAGTTTATTAGTGAAATTTCTGCTAGACACTATCTTCTTAAGTTGTCCCACACCAGTTCGATGGGGTTCAAGTCTGGGTGATACGGCAGAAGTCACAGAATAATATGTCCTTTTTCTTTCGCAATGTCATCTATAATATATTGCGGTTCCGGTTTATTCGCCTTTGCCAAAGCTAACAATTCAGGGCGCAATAGCTTCTTATCAAACAGTATATTATGTTTTGTTAACCAAGCTTGAATGTCCGCTTTACGAGTACTTGAAATTGGACATTTTTCAGATTTACAAGAATGATACGACGCATTGTCCATAACGATTACATTTTTTACCGAAATGTTCTCCAAAGTTTCTCGCAAAACCATTTTTGAAAATTCTGACCGTTCATCTTGTTATGGTAGTCACCAGTACTTGATGTTGCTTTCCATACAAGTAGAGCACCAGGTACGAATCCTGTACAATCACCACTGTGTATGACTATAAGACGTTGTCCCCTGCTTATCGGAAGTAAAGCACCTCTTTCATCTTTGCTTTGCCAACAGTATTTCGCTGTGTAGGAAGTGTCAATCCACATCTCATCAATGTAGACAATGGTCATGTTTTTTCATGGTACTCACAGATTTTTTTCAGGTATCGGCAACGCAAATCTACGATGTCATATCGTTCGATAATAACTTTCCTATGACCTTGGGAACGTTTCAATTTGAAGCCAAGTTCTTTTACAATGTTGCGCAATAGTGAAACACTTCCATCAAATTTAATGTCATCTTTTAAACTCTCGTGCAATTTCGCAATAGTTGGTAATTGACGACGTACAGTATAAAATTCATGAATTTTAATTCTAATAGCGCATCTATCAAAATCATCTACCGGCTTCAGTGGTTCACGATTTCTCATCTTAGGCGGTGACAGTAGCACCCCAGTTTTCTGGATATAAGCGCTTACTGGTGTTATTGATGGAACTGAAGCTTGTTGCTCAAAATATTTCGAAACGTTATATACAATATCTTTAGATTGCGAATTTAGAATTTTTTTCCGTGTCTCAGACATGTTGCCAAAGCAAAATCGATATCAAAAATGATTTGAAAGATATTCACGCCAATATCATTCGAAAAGGAGCCCACAAATATCGTGCTTTAAAGGTATTTTTAAGGGGTATTTTTACTATTTTAAACTTCTTTTTTAAAACAAAAAAATGCTTGTATAATTCTTTTTTTTAATAAAAGGTTAAGTATTTATAAATTTTTCTGGGAAAATGAAAACAGTAAATTCAGATTGTACGATATAATAATGCATGTTTCCCTGTCATCACCGTAAGCATATTTATATACTCCATGCACATCGTCAGTTTCTATTATGTATATCGAAGAATAGCGTAAAAGTATTCAACAGCTTATTGTTAAAACAGTTGATCATTTGAACCGTCTATTTAAATGCAAACAACAATACTATGAATAGCCGATTGTTGTTTTTTTTACGAGAACCTGGTGTTACATATAAATAGTAGATTCGTCCACAGTGAGTGTTTGAAGTTCAAACAGACCGGCCAGGTTACTTTATAACATCAATATTACGGTGCTACCAGTGGAATTAACAACCTTAACCACTGTCACCAAGGCCCCATCAGGTAAAAAGACTTGTCACAGAAGATAATTACTAATGTTTCTCATTATCTACAGATTCTAAAGAATTATTAATGCACTCATATTTTTGACTGATCAAAAAATATACAATACAGTGAAGAACAAAAAACAAAACAAAAAGACTTCTGTTTCATTGCATCATACTGGACAGTTTTTGGCCATTGTTATTACAAAACAATTTACAGAATTCTTACTTCATTAAGTGCCCACATCATTTTTTCTGTTTTATTAGGAATAAAAAAAATCCTCTCTTCCTGTCAACAAATCAATTAAATATAATATTTCATAAAAAAAAGAGAAAAAAAAAAACAATATTAATATAATATATTATTATACCTCATATATTAATTACTATAAATAGATTAATTTGATTGTACAATGGGTAGAAATCAGAACACGTGATCACACAGGACAAAAATCATATTCCGTGAAATAAAAATCATATTCCACCACTTCGGAAGCCTCACGGGTTTTCCTGCCAGCGTTATCATTCTTTGACAGGAAAACGTCAGAGGCACTCGGAACGCATCATTTGAAGGCGACCGTTACAATGTGGTTTTTAAATATCTGAGACAACGTTCCAATGGACTTAAAATATGTTTGCCAGCAGTATTTTACATACCGGTATATGTGTTTTCTTGGTTTCATTCGGTATAATAAAACATTTATAGCATGCAGGTACAGGAAATATGAAAATTTATTCACCCCTTGGGCAAAAATTTCCCTCACCAGCATGCAATAAATGTATATTATTATACATCATTATGATATTACATGTAGAATATAAGCAATCTTCACCAATACTTCCACTCAAAATCATTTCAAATCTTGTTTTAAACATATTATATTCACAATTATATGAATGGGATTGAGCAACAGACTATGCCTATACAAACTCTCTCCTAACTGTAGATGAATGGGATTGAGCAACAGGCTATGCCTATACAAACTCTCTCCTTTTTACATTTACAAGGTATACCTTCAGTAATAAGTGTTTGAGTATCCATAAATTATATCAATAATATAAGATAATTATGTTCCTTCAATACATGTAATTATTAGCACCATCAATTTCAGATGTCAATGACACATTAAAATGTTGCTCTCATCAATGTTATCGTTCTGCTAAACAATAAAAGGGTTATTACACAACAATCTTTATTTAACAATGTTGTCGGTGGCATGTAATAAGTGAAAAATATTCTTGGAGTCTGATCATACTTCCTGACCCATTATAATGGAAATATATAACTAGACAATGAAAATATTTCTTTATATAACCAGATACCATCAACACTATTGTTATTATCATACTGAATGTCACATTGAACATATACATAGAAAATAAGTGTCTAAAATCTTATATTAATTTTCATAAATTCTGTTATATGTATCTTTAAAAAGAGGACATTTTCTATTAAACAAATCCCAAACAAACTTATTTCAGAGAAAATATTTTGACTATTAATAATCCTGCTATTAATCATCTTAAATCTGTTCACATGTATACTAAATAACTAAATAAACATATAGGTTATGAGTGAGTGAGTCAATGATTGTTGTTTAATGCCAAAATGACTAACTTTTCAGCTACCAGTATATCATGGCAAGAACAAGTGTTATTGATGAGATGATGATGATGATGATGATGATGATGTCCGCTTTGTACTAGACCAACACATTTAGTTGGATTTTTAATAGTGCTAGCTCACGAAAACAACAATTGTTGCTCAACTCTGACAAATTTTCATGATTCCAAGCCAACCAATATTAAACTCACAATCTACCACAATGTCGGTGAGCACGCTAACCATTTCACCACCGATGCATTTACATGTGGATTATGATATAATTATTGACAAAAGATTTAACATTTTCTTTCCCTATACAGTAAAACATGTCTTGAGAGACCACCCTGTTTTTGTAGACCACTTTCAAATGTCAGAGCTCTTACAAAAATATGTAGAATAAGTATCTTTTTAGAGACCACCTGTCTTGAAAGATCATGCTTGGGTGGGAAAAATGATGCTCTCTTGAGACAGGTTTAATAGTATTTATCTGTCTTTTTTTTTAAAGATTGCATCGAAAATTCACCATACCTAAAAACAAGTTATCTATTGTCAAAAATCCATGTGTAGACGACTACCATGTGGACACTTAGTGTTGATATAATTTCAAATAATCTCAGAAAAGCATAAAAAAATAAATAAACAAACAAAATTAGCAACTAAACAATGAAAATGTCATGCAAGTGGGATCTACAACTATTGAAGCTCAATGAACCACAGAAAAAAACATTCATAGATGTTGCCTACCGATCTTGCAAAAATTTGAAAGTAGTCTTCCCGCTAAAAATATTAAAGAGTTAGTAACAAATATGTTAATACATTATATGATTAATTTATTAGTGTTTATTGTATATAAATCTACAAATTTCAGTAACTGATGGGCTCAACCATAAAGCCATCTTCCTAACCCAAGGGTAATTGTGATCTGTTTAACCTCTTATCACTCATGGGTCAACTGGCAAGAAAAATCCTCATAGTGATGAATTATTCACAAGTCCTTTTAAATCATTTTGATTAGATCTGACACAATTTTTTACACCCAATCAAATCACAGCTTTTAAAAAGAAAAGGATTTCCTTTTTCCTTTCCTTTATTTCTTATAAAAGAATGTACGTAAATTGCTCAGAATCATAAGAACTTTGTTAAACGTTCATCAAACGTTCAGTATCTGTAATTACATGTAGTTGTGCATAATACACACTTTTTGTTTAAAAAAATCATTAGCCTGGTTAATTTTAATAAACAAAAATTTAAAAACATTATCAGGAATGTAAACTCACTTTTTCATTCAGAAAATATTCTATTTAACATGGCAGAAAATATTCTATTTAACATGGTTGAGTGTTATCAAAAAGACTTCAAAAAGATGATGAACTACTTTCATAATCAGAAATTTTAAGTCGAAAGGAGAAGTAGTGCGTATAACACATGAATACGGTAATAAATATTTTACCAATCAGAAATTATAATCAGCAAGTAGGAATCAGTAATAATAAAACTTTTTGTCAGGTGAGCTTAGAACAAGAATTAATTCTACAGCATCTGCTACTGAGAAGCAAATGCTAATGTGTATGTTAGTGCTACTATTATAGCAGTCTGGAGTCATCTCTCTATTCTATAAACAAATGTTAACATACTATTTTACTTAGATTGTATCAAAATTCCTTCAAATTAACAAGTTGCCACTACCAGTTATAATTATGAGTTACTAATTAATTTTGTTCAATATCAATATCAAAAAGAAAATGATTGATTGTAGTTTTCATGTTGTTCAAAAACATATTTACATGTAAATGGGACACATTTCTTCAACTGACTCCTGTTTTATAAACAATACATTAAAATATTGCACACAAAAAATGAATTGGATCAAAAGGTAAAATTACACACTTTACAGAGTTACTGAAATGTTTTTATTTACACCTTTTTAATGAGAATTTATTTGTTTCAATTTTGCAGTGAAATGTGGTTTTATAAAAGGGGAGATAATCCAGTTGAAATTGACTTTCTTATTGATATGATCCTCCAGTAATAATGACCTATATATGTGAAATTCTAAACTGAAAGTTAAGACATTTTTGTCCAAAATCAGCAATTTTTCACGATTTTTATTGTTTGTTTATATTTGTTTAGCCTGGGAATCCCTTTATCTGTATTTTTTTTAACTTTTTTTAATATGCTAAACTACAGGATCTTTTAGCAACTCCATAGCAAGAGCTAAAATCCCATAACAATTTACATGATGTTAGTGATGTTGTGGGAAAGATATTTCAACAAATCCAGATATTAACATAAGTCAGCTGTTATAAATGCATGTGAGGTTAGACTTAGTATAGGTGTTTATTGTCACTTTCAGCAATTTTTCAGCTCTATCGTGACATCGATTCTATTAAACTTACCATCCAATGATTGTCATCATCATACTCTGACCGATACTGAATTCGGAATGTTTTTTTCATTGAAATATTACTATGACACCAGACTAGTCTGATGTTAGTGGCATTTCTCTCAGCTGTAACGTTCATAATTGGATCTGGCTTAACTGTAAAATATCAAATTAAAATAAGAATCATGTGAGCATGTTAAAACATAGTCATTTTACTAGGTACAAAGAATATTACCAACATCCATGATAAATTTTGATTAGATTAAAGTATTAAAGTATCAAGATCTTAGAACATAGAATGAAGATATGAATTTCTTTAATAAAGAGATCTTTTTCTATGGGAGGCAGCTCATGCAGATAGGGTGTCGTGTGAATCTGTTGTATACAGGTAAAAGTCCAATCAAATGTAACAAATTTGTAATAAAAATAAAATAATTTGACGTTACAACTGAAATTATCCCAAAGAATAGCAAGATGTGCCTTCAATCTTTTGATCTGTTGAGTTTTATCATCACATTCTACATGTTTGAAATTCTATGTCTATTAAACTTATTCCTCTCCACTCAGAAAGACAGAATGTCTCCCTGATCTTCAATATGGACTTGTGTAGGAATCTATTAAGCCACACATTTTGAACTTATTTGTGTGTTTCAGTTATCTCCCTTATGGTAAGGTATGTCCTGTACTTTTAGGTATGTCTTGTATGTAATATTAAGCCTACAACAGATTTTGAACATCGTTGTGTATTTCAGTTATCTCCCTTATGGTAAGGTATGTCTTGTACTTTTAGGTATGTCTTGTATGTATATTAAGCCTACAACACATTTTGAACATCTTTGTGTATTTCAGTTATCTCCCTTATGGTAAGGTATGTCCTGTACTTTTAGGTATGTCTTGTATGTATTATTAAGCCTACAACACATTTTGAACATCTTTGTGTATTTCAGTTATCTCCCTTATGGTAAGGTATGTCCTGTACTTTTAGGTATGTCTTGTATGTATTATTAAGCCTACAACACATTTTGAACATCTTTGTGTATTTCAGTTATCTCCCTTATGGTAAGGTATGTCCTGTACTTTTAGGTATGTCTTGTATGTAATATTAAACCTACAACACATTTTGAACAATGTTGAGTATTTCAGTTATCTCCCTTATGGTAAGGTATGTCCTGTACTCTTAGGTATGTCTTGTATGTAATATTAAGCCTACAACACATTTTGAACATCTTTGTATATTTCAGTTATCTCCTTTATGGTAAGGATTGTCCTGTACTTTTAGGTATGTCTTGTATGTAATATTAAGCCTACAACACATTTTGAACATCTTTGTGTATTTCAGTTATCTCCCTTATGGTAAGGTATGTCCTGTACTTTTAGGTATGTCTTGTATGTAATATTAAGCCTACAACAGATTTTGAACATCGTTGTGTATTTCAGTTATCTCCCTTATGGTAAGGTATGTCCTGTACTTTTAGGTATGTCTTGTATGTATATTAAGCCTACAACACATTTTGAACATGTCATCCTTGTGTATTTTCTCCCTTATGGTAAGGTATGTCCTGTACTGTTGGGTATGTCTTGTATGTAATATTAAGCCTACAACACATTTTGAACATCTTTGTGTATTTCAGTTATCTCCCTTATGGTAAGGATTGTCCTGTACTTTTAGGTATGTCTTGTATGTAATATTAAGCCTACAACACATTTTGAACATCTTTGTGTATTTCAGTTATCTCCCTTATGGTAAGGTATGTCCTGTACTTTTAGGTATGTCTTGTATGTAATATTAAGCCTACAACACATTTTGAACAACGTTGTGTATTTCAGTTATCTTCCTTATGGTAAGGTGTGTCCTGTACTTTTAGGTATGTCTTGTATGTAATATTAAGCCTACAACACATTTTGAACAACATTGTGTATTTCAGTTATCTCCCTTATGGTAAGGTATGTCCTGTACTTTTAGGTATGTCTTGTATGTACAAACAAAATTCAAAGAGGAATTATAATAATATGTCCAACTGGAGAAATATGTCTTCCTGATAATTGTATGCTAGCACTTTAAAAATCAAGCAGAGAGTTTTGGAATCATTATCATTATATCATCAAGATGTGACTTGTTCTTGTCATGATATAGCTAAAAAATTTATCAATTGGTGCTAATTTCAGTTTATACATATTTTATTGATAAATATACATGAATATCATAAAAAATCATTGTGTTGGTTTAATGTAAGCTTCATCACCATCTCATCAAAAAGTTATTTGCTCTTTGCCATTATGCAGCTGAAAACTTACTCATTTTGGTATTAAAGAAAAATCACTTACTCACCATATCAACTAATTATTTAACCATAAATAAACTTACCATACATAACAGGATCAAATACAAAAGGACCACTGTGTTCAAATACATCCCTGACATTGTTAGTAAGAATTATATCCACAAATGTTTTGGCTAAATTAAAAGACTCCTTTGGAAATTTTATCTCTACACAAGTTCCGTTGAATTTGATATATTTATTGTCCACCGTTGAATTTGATTGATACCTATAAAAAGATTATATGAAAATATGTAAACCAAATTGGAAATGAAAATTGAATGCAATTAAATGTTTTTTCCCCCAGTTTTTATTACAAGTTTAATTATATAACAATCCACAACAAACTATCCATTCTTTGTATTTTGGTTATTTTGAAAAGAAATGAACATAACCATTATTAAAACTAATGTTAAAATGAACCACTTAGGGTCTTTTTCTCTGGGTTTTTTTGTTTTTGCCTTCATTTATGTAATGTACTCCCACATTTATGTAATGTACTCCCACATTTACATTTATGTAATGTACTCCCACATTTATGTAATGTACTCCCACATTTACATTTATGTAATGTACTCCCACATTTATGTAATGTACTCCCACATTTACATTTATGTAATGTACTCCCACATTTATGTAATGTACTCCCACATTTATGTAATGTACTCCCACATTTATGTAATGTACTCCCACATTTATGTAATGTACTCCCACATTTAGTATTAGATATGACATGTAATGGCATGACATGTAATAGTTGAACATTGTGATGTGTGGGAGTTGAACGATAAGACATGTAAGAGTTGAATGATACGATGTGTAAGAGTTGAACGATAAGACGTGTAAGAGTTGAATGGTACGATGTGTAAGAGTTGAATGGTACAATGTGTAAGGGTTGAACGATGAGACATGTAAGAGTTGAATGGCATGACATGTAATAGTTGAACGTTGTGATGTGTGGGAGTTGAACGATATGATGTGTAAGAGTTGAATGGCATGACATGTAATAGTTGAACGTTGCGATGTGTGGGAGTTGAAAGATAAGACATGTAAGAGTTGAATGGTACGATGTGTAAGAGTTGAATGGTACGATGTGTAAGAGTTGAACGACACGACTTGTAAGAGTGGAATGGTACGATGTGTAAGAGTTGAATGGTACGATGTGCAAGAGTTGAATGGTACGATGTGTAAGAGTTGATTAGTACGATGTGTAAGAGTTGAACGACACGACTTGTAAGAGTTGAATGGTACGATGTGTAAGAGTTGAATGGTACGATGTGTAAGAGTTGAATGGTACGATGTGTAAGAGTTGAATGGTACGATGTGTAAGAGTTGAATGGTACGATGTGTAAGAGTTGAATGGTACGATGTGTAAGAGTTGAATGGTACGATGTGCAAGAGTTGAATGGTACGATGTGTAAGAGTTGAATGGTACGATGTGTAAGAGTTGAATGGTACGATGTGTAAGAGTTTAATGGTACGATGTGTAAGAGTTGAATGATACGATGTGCAAGAGTTGAATGGTACGATGTGTAAGAGTTGAATGGTACGATGTGTAAGAGTTGAATGGTACGATGTGTAAGAGTTGAATGGTACGATGTGTAAGAGTTGAATGGTTACGATGTGTAAGAGTTGAATGGTACGATGTGTAAGAGTTGAATGGTACGATGTGTAAGAGTTGAATGGTACGATGTGTAAGAGTTGAATGGTATGATGTGTAAGAGTTGAATGGTACGATGTGTAAGAGTTGAATGGTACGATGTGCAAGAGTTGAATGGTACGATGTGTAAGAGTTGAATGGTACGATGTGTAAGAGTTGAATGGTACGATGTGTAAGAGTTGAAAGGTACGATGTGTAAGAGTTGAATGGTACGATGTGTAAGAATTGAATGGTACGATGTGTAAGAGTTGAACCCTATCATCTCTGACTCATTTGTTTAATACATTTTGCTTAATTTGTAACTGATAACTAATATTTGGCTATATTAAAATAAAATCATTGAATAATTCAACTCTGACACAACAAAGTTCAAATTGTATGTCTATTTATAATTGATAATATTCAAAACAGATATTCTGTTTTAATATAGTACTGGGACAACCCAGACCATAACCTTTGCGCCGGCATGTTAGAAAACTGTTTAAAAAATGGCTCCAGAGAGTTCTGGTCGTTGTGGTCGCTCACCAGAGATGTTAGGTGAAATGTCGTCTTTTGAAAGGAAATTGCGAGAACAAACTTCAATTACATATTATCCATTTAAAGATACTTTTAAAAATTCTAAATTGATTCAATATCCAGTTGGACTTAAGATAACATACATGAACTAACAAGTGTAGACACAGATCTATCTGTCACCTGCCCCCTTCAAACCGCATGTGTCAGTAGATCATGAAAATGAGGTGAAGGTCAGGTGACATATGTCTGGATGACATGTACCCTCGATGAATAATGTGTGGACCATATATAGTGAGCCTAGGTTGTATGGTAATGGGGAATCTGACCTAATGACAAAAACTTTGTTAATGCATAATTAAGGGGCATAACTCTGGAATGATAAGTCAGATACCTCGAAATTAAGCTCGGGATGTATTTAATCAATTAATGTAATTACAAAAATGAAAATAGTAGTCAAATCGGATGTCAGAAACTTAAGATAATACTTGAAAACCAAATTTACATAATCAGCCATGGTGGCCATCTTTGATAATTGACAGGGTCCATGAACATAATTTTTATGGGGACCATCAATGTATTATTTGAACCAATTTTGGTTTCATTCCATCCAGTTGTTTTGAAGAAGAGGATTTTCAAAGATTTCCAATTTTTCAACCAATCAGAACCCATGGCAGTCATCTTGGATGTAGAGCAAGGTCATCAGAAATACTTTTGGAAGATGACCATACAAAGAGAAATAATTTTTTTGCAGAAAAAAATGAAATAAAGAAAAAAAAATTCTGCGTACAATTAGTTGTATGCTTAGATGACAATATTATGTCAAAAAACGGATGGACACACACATGCTGACTATCTGTGCCACTTATTCAAAGTTTGAGAAATACTCACCGCATTCCAGTATATACTGTCAGATTATTCCATGTTTTATGTTTGTATTTCACACCAAAATCAAACCAGCATGCTAGATTTTCCCAGTTGGTTACAATGCAATAAAAATTTTTGACAGGTGTAGGACGAACTGAAAATAAAGGTAAAGAAAAATATAATAATATACTCTATTTAGCTGTGTGTAGCATACATCTATGTACTAAATTTTAACCCTTCTTTCATTGTACAATTATTGATTATGAATAAAAGAACAATACTTGACTTCTGAATTCTTGTGTATAATATGCACCCAGGTTGGTCACAAAAATATTTATCACTAAATTTGAATATATTATACACAACTATAGTTTAAATCCGTTTTTACAATATGGTTATTTTTTATGATTCAATCTAAAAAATGTGGGAGAAAATATCTAATTTGCATTTTTTTGCTGGATTTTAGTTTGTTTTGGGAGAAAATATTTAATTCACATTTTTTTTATCAATTTTGTCTTGTTTTTATAATGAGTGAGTAGGGATTGTTGTCTTAGTGCTAAGTGAACAATTTTTCAATTATATTACACTGCGAACAAATTATATTTGATGAGATGATGACTATGTCCACTCTGTACTAGAGATGATGATTATGTCCGCTCTGTACTAGAGATGATGATTATGTCCGCTCTGTACTAGTGATGATAATTATGTCCGCTCTGTACTAGAGATGATGACTATGTCCGCTCTGTATGACAAACACACAAGAGTTGGATTTGTATACTGCTAGCTCACTGAAACAGTCCATGGGTAGACATATCACTCCACTCTAACACATTATCCTGATTCCGAGCCAGTCAAGGGGAGAGATGTGATTTTAATCAGATTGCAGTATATAAAACCTGTCTGATTTATAGTGTATAATACACACAGACTGGTCAAATAAATTTCTGAGTAAAAATGTGGTTGTTTGGTTTATGGTGTTTAATCCTACTTTCAACAATATTTCAGTTATATCGTGACAGTCAATTTTATTAGTGGAGGAAACCGGGGTGCCCGGAGAAATCCACCAACCTGTTGCAAGTCAATAACAACCTTTATCACATAATGTTGTATCGAGTGCACTTCGCCATGAACGGGGTTCAAGCTCACAACTTTAGTGGTGATAGGCACTGATTACACAGGTTGGTTGTAAATCCAACTATCATACGATCACGACCATGACGGCCCTATGAGTAAATATGTGAGTATTATATACATATAATCCTGTTCCTTTGAATTTATATTTTATCTCTTTCTTTTTTTTTTTGGCAATTTACATCAGGCTTCTTTAAATGGTTGCAATTTTGATTCAACTACTACTCTTATCAAAAAAACTATGAAAAATATCAAATTTTGAGTCTTTGAATTTCTGGATCTCTAAAAGGATCAAGAGCTCTGACAACTAACACTGAATGCAAGTTTATATCGGTAACAGATAAATTTTAAGAGAATTAGACACAAAAGTGATAGATATCACTGAAAATTCTTCTACAAAATTCTCCTGCTTTTGCTTCATATAACATATCTAAATGAAGCCCCCAGTATATTAAAGGGAATAAACTTTCTCTGCTATATCAACTTTCCAAAGAATATCCAAATAAGTGCATAGGGTTATTAGTTCAATAATGTTTCAACTTTATCATATCTACCAGAATTATTGTGGGAGGAAAGCTTGGGTAAATATAGGAAACTGACAGGTAAAGGTCCAGGGGTTGATGTTTGGACACTTGGCACTGAGGAAATCATGTCAGGTTGTGAACCCATGTCAGTGGTAATTAGGCTTGTGGCCAGAAGTCAACAGTCTTTATCATTTGGTCAACCCCCTTCTTTTTTTTAATTGAAGTGAATCTGTGCAGGTTTTTATTTTACATGAACGAAACCAAAACTCATTTTATATTCAACTAACGTGAGTTCGAATCTCGATCAGGGTGAGGTGTACAACATTATGTGATAGAGTTTGTCAGTGACTTGCGATAGGTTGGTGGTTTTCTCTGGGTCCTCCGGTTTCCTCCACCAATAAAACTGACTGCCACGATATAACTGAAATATTGTTGAAAGTGGCGTTAAACAGCACGAAATCAAACCATTTTAAATTCAATAATTAACAAACAAAACTATTGCTGTTTTTCTTGTTAATATTATTTGTCTACATCTGTTTGGAGTCCCATTCAATGGTTTATCCATGCCATTTATTTGTGCCTGTCTCAAGTCAGCACAAAGAATTCCAATTAGCTTCTGTCGTTGCCTTATAAGTATTCTTGAAATTTGAAATTTGCTAAAAAAAAAAAGTAGTTAGTGCTGTTTCGGATGGATATTTGGATGACAATATATATTTTTGTTTACCTTCTTATTTATAATATAACTAGAAAAGAAGTATGCCCCGCACTTGATTTTTATGGACAAAGTTGTTTTGTTAGGAGTGATTTTTTAAAAATGAGGTGTGTCTGTAAGACACAAATGATGCCCCTGGCTGACCATAAGAAGGAAATGAAGTCCAACTACATGTCATTTTGTGAATATTTGACAAAAATCCCCCCTCCTGACTTTTCAGTCCAACTACCTGTCATTATCAAATATTTGATGAAAATCAAAATCCTGTGGGACATGCACACCTCCATTATGTGTATAAACATCATACAAAATATTAAAGCTGTAGTTCCAAAACTGTAGGAGGAGATAGCCGGACAAACCATGTATTTATATCCGGACGGACGAACAAAATGACTAAGTCCAACTACATGTCAATTTGAGAATATTTGTTGAAAATCAAAATCCTGTGGACATATACACCTTCATTGTGTGTATAAACATCCTGCAAAATATTAAAGCTGTAGCTCTAAAACTGTAGGAGGAGATAGCCGGACAAACCATGTATCTACATCCGGATGGACGGACAGGGGTAAATTAATATGCCCCCCCGACTCTTCGTCGCAGGGGCATAAAAAGGGGAGGGGAGGGCAGCCATGGTTGTATTCATATTTTAGTTGGATTTATATCAATACAATCAGTGTATATCACCACTAAAGTTGTGAGTGTGATACTATAGCGAGGTGAACTTACAACTCATGAAACTTGGTTTTTTTCCCCAGATACTCCAGATTACTCAACCAATAAACCGACAGCCATGATATATGAAATATTGTAGAAAGTGGCGTTATATACCTGTAACCATACTACTAACCCAATCAAAACAAGAAAGTTCTGTATATACATGTTACATCAGTGTAAAACAATTTATAATGAATGTCCTCTGTAGATTTGAATGCAATTTACTAAAATGGTGTTTCTCTAATATTGTTTAAAATATTTTTTACAAGATATATTCAAATTTTCTTACAATCAGAATAGATAATTTTTCTTTCTAAACAAACTTCATCTTCACCCTGGTATTGACAAACATAGTCAAACAATGTTTGTTCTGGTACATCTTCAATCAAGTCACTGGTGCTAATTTCCACATGGGTAGAATTTTTTGAAACTTGACTAGAAATATTGTAAATGCTTCCATTCTTTTTGACAATAAATTTAAAATCATTGATAGAGAAATTGGTTATATTTCCCATATAGATGGTGCAAGTCATGTTAGCTGATTCACCAATGAAAAGAAATCTGAGGTCTCTCTCTAAAGTAAGTTCTGGAAAGAAAACAGAAGAATAGTAAGAATTCACTTATTCAAAACTTTCCTGATCACAATTAATAAATACTACAAACAACCAGAAGTTCCTAGAAAATTGAATCACTAACATGGTTTCCACAAGAAGATATTTATATGAAGACTATTTTTGATTGAGCATGATGAAATGAGGAATCTTTGTTGAAATGAAGACCTGACATTTGTACCAAGTAACAAAATATTTGTACCTACAGTTTCTGAGTAGAAAATTTAAAAAAAGACTTTAGCATCTAAAAACAAGCATTTCCCTTGATGGGCATGAGTTTTAGGTAATTAAAATGACATGAGGAATATTTGTAGAAGACCTTATGAACATCAGTTATACCAATTAGTAAGAAAGGATATGGATGTAAATGAACATAAGAGATTATTCAACATTACATTTAGACATACATTAAAGTAAAGGAACAACTTGTAGTAAGAAAGGATATGGATGTAAATGAACATGAGAGAATATCTAACATTACACTTAAACATACATTAAAGTAAAGGAACAACTTGTAGTAAGAAAGGATATGGATGTAAATGAACATGAGAGAATATCTAACATTACACTTAAACATACATTAAAGTAAAGGAACAACTTGTAGTAAGAAAGGATATGGATGTAAATGAACATGAGAGAATATCTAACATTACACTTAAACATACATTAAAGTAAAGGAACAACTTGTAGTAAGAAAGGATATGGATGTAAATGAACATGAGAGACTATCTAACATTACATTTAGACATACAATAAAGTAAAGGAACAACTTGTAGTAAGAAAGGATATGGATGTAAATGAACATGAGAGACTATCTAACATTACATTTAGACATACAATAAAGTAAAGGAACAACTTGTAGTAAGAAAGGATATGGATGTAAATGAACATGAGAGACTATCTAACATTACATTTAGACATACAATAAAGTAAAGGAACAACTTGTAGTAAGAAAGGATATGGATGTAAATGAACATGAGAGACTATCTAACATTACACTTAGACATACATTAAAGTAAAGGAGCAGATTGCAGTAAGAAAGGATATGGATGTAAATGAACATGAGAGAATATCTAACATTACATTTAGACATACAATAAAGTAAAGGAACAACTTGTAGTAAGAAGGATATGGATGTAAATGAACATGAGAGACTATCTAACATTACATTTAGACATACAATAAAGTAAAGGAGCAGATTGTAGTAAGAAAGGATATGGATGTAAATGAACATGAGAGAATATCTAACATTACATTTAGACATACATTAAAGTAAAGGAGCAGATTGTAGTAAGAAAGGATATGGATGTAAATGAACATGAGAGAATATCTAACATTACATTTAGACATACATTAAAGTAAAGGAACAACTTGTAGTAAGAAAAGATATGGATGTAAATGAACATGAGAGAATATCTAACATTACATTTAGACATACAATAAAGTAAAGGAACAACTTGTAGTAAGAAGGATATGGATGTAAATGAACATGAGAGACTATCTAACATTACATTTAGACATACAATAAAGTAAAGGAGCAGATTGTAGTAAGAAAGGATATGGATGTAAATGAACATGAGAGAATATCTAACATTACATTTAGACATACATTAAAGTAAAGGAGCAGATTGTAGTAAGAAAGGATATGGATGTAAATGAACATGAGAGAATATCTAACATTACATTTAGACATACATTAAAGTAAAGGAGCAGATTGTAGTAAGAAAGGATATGGATGTAAATGAACATGAGAGAATATCTAACATTACATTTAGACATACATTAAAGTAAAGGAACAACTTGTAGTAAGAAAAGATATGGATGTAAATGAACATGAGAGAATATCTAACATTACATTTAGACATACAATAAAGTAAAGGAACAACTTGTAGTAAGAAGGATATGGATGTAAATGAACATGAGAGACTATCTAACATTACATTTAGACATACAATAAAGTAAAGGAGCAGATTGTAGTAAGAAAGGATATGGATGTAAATGAACATGAGAGAATATCTAACATTACATTTAGACATACATTAAAGTAAAGGAGCAGATTGTAGTAAGAAAGGATATGGATGTAAATGAACATGAGAGAATATCTAACATTACATTTAGACATACATTAAAGTAAAGGAACAACTTGTAGTAAGAAAAGATATGGATGTAAATGAACATGAGAGAATATCTAACATTACATTTAGACATACAATAAAGTAAAGGAACAACTTGTAGTAAGAAGGATATGGATGTAAATGAACATGAGAGACTATCTAACATTACATTTAGACATACAATAAAGTAAAGGAGCAGATTGTAGTAAGAAAGGATATGGATGTAAATGAACATGAGAGAATATCTAACATTACATTTAGACATACATTAAAGTAAAGGAGCAGATTGTAGTAAGAAAGGATATGGATGTAAATGAACATGAGAGAATATCTAACATTACATTTAGACATACAATAAAGTAAAGGAACAACTTGTAGTAAGAAGGATATGGATGTAAATGAACATGAGAGACTATCTAACATTACATTTAGACATACAATAAAGTAAAGGAGCAGATTGTAGTAAGAAAGGATATGGATGTAAATGAACATGAGAGAATATCTAACATTACATTTAGACATACATTAAAGTAAAGGAGCAGATTGTAGTAAGAAAGGATATGGATGTAAATGAACATGAGAGACTATCTAACATTACATTTAGACATACAATAAAGTAAAGGAGCAGATTGTAGTAAGAAAGGATATGGATGTAAATGAACATGAGAGACTATCTAACATTACATTTAGACATACATTAAAGTAAAGGAGCAGATTGCAGTAAGAAAGGATATGGATGTAAATGAACATGAGAGACTATCTAACATTACACTTAGACATACATTAAAGTAAAGGAGCAGATTGTAGTAAGAAAGGATATGGATGTAAATGAACATGAGAGAATATCTAACATTACATTTAGACATACATTAAAGTAAAGGAGCAGATTGTAGTAAGAAAGGATATGGATGTAAATGAACATGAGAGACTATCTAACATTACACTTAGACATACATTAAAGTAAAGGAGCAGATTGTAGTAAGAAAGGATATGGATGTAAATGAACATGAGAGAATATCTAACATTACATTTAGACATACATTAAAGAAAAGGAACAACTTGTAGTAAGAAAGGATATGGATGTAAATGAACATGAGAGACTATCTAACATTACACTTAGACATACATTAAAGTAAAGGAACAACTTGTAGTAAGAAAGGATATGGATGTAAATGAACATGAGAGACTATCTAACATTACATTTAGACATACAATAAAGTAAAGGAGCAGATTGTAGTAAGAAAGGATATGGATGTAAATGTATATGAGAGACTATCTAACATTACATTTAGACATACAATAAAGTAAAGGAGCAGATTGTAGTAAGAAAGGATATGGATGTAAATGAACATGAGAGACTATCTAACATTACACTTAAACATACATTAAAGTAAAGGAACAACTTGTAGTAAGAAAGGATATGGATGTAAATGAACATGAGAGACTATCTAACATTACACTTAAACATACATTAAAGTAAAGGAACAACTTGTAGTAAGAAAGGATATGGATGTAAATGAACATGAGAGACTATCTAACATTACACTTAAACATACATTAAAGTAAAGGAACAACTTGTAGTAAGAAAGGATATGGATGTAAATGAACATGAGAGAATATCTAACATTACATTTAGACATACATTAAAGTAAAGGAACAACTTGTAGTAAGAAGGATATGGATGTAAATGAACAACTTGTAGTAAGAAGGATATGGATGTAAATGAACATGAGAGACTATCTAACATTACATTTAGACATACAATAAAGTAAAGGAGCAGATTGTAGTAAGAAAGGATATGGATGTAAATGAACATGAGAGAATATCTAACATTACATTTAGACATACATTAAAGTAAAGGAGCAGATTGTAGTAAGAAAGGATATGGATGTAAATGAACATGAGAGACTATCTAACATTACACTTAGACATACATTAAAGTAAAGGAGCAGATTGTAGTAAGAAAGGATATGGATGTAAATGAACATGAGAGAATATCTAACATTACATTTAGACATACATTAAAGTAAAGGAACAACTTGTAGTAAGAAAGGATATGGATGTAAATGAACATGAGACTATCTAACATTACATTTAGACATACAATAAAGCAAAGGAGCAGATTGTAGTAAGAAAGGATATGGATGTAAATGTATATGAGAGACTATCTAACATTACATTTAGACATACATTAAAGTAAAGGAGCAGATTGTAGTAAGAAAGGATATGGATGTAAATGAACATGAGAGACTATCTAACATTACACTTAAACATACATTAAAGTAAAGGAACAACTTGTAGTAAGAAAGGATATGGATGTAAATGAACATGAGAGACTATCTAACATTACACTTAAACATACATTAAAGTAAAGGAACAACTTGTAGTAAGAAAGGATATGGATGTAAATGAACATGAGAGACTATCTAACATTACATTTAGACATACATTAAAGTAAAGGAACAACTTGTAGTAAGAAAGGATATGGATGTAAATGAACATGAGAGACTATCTAACATTACACTTAGACATACATTAAAGTAAATGAACAACTTGTAGTAAGAAAGGATATGGATGTAAATGAACATGAGAGACTATCTAACATTACATTTAGACATACAATAAAGTAAAGGAGCAGATTGTAGTAAGAAAGGATATGGATGTAAATGTATATGAGAGACTATCTAACATTACATTTAGACATACAATAAAGTAAAGGAGCAGATTGTAGTAAGAAAGGATATGGATGTAAATGAACATGAGAGACTATCTAACATTACACTTAAACATACATTAAAGTAAAGGAACAACTTGTAGTAAGAAAGGATATGGATGTAAATGAACATGAGAGACTATCTAACATTACACTTAAACATACATTAAAGTAAAGGAACAACTTGTAGTAAGAAAGGATATGGATGTAAATGAACATGAGAGACTATCTAACATTACACTTAAACATACATTAAAGTAAAGGAACAACTTGTAGTAAGAAAGGATATGGATGTAAATGAACATGAGAGAATATCTAACATTACATTTAGACATACATTAAAGTAAAGGAACAACTTGTAGTAAGAAGGATATGGATGTAAATGAACAACTTGTAGTAAGAAGGATATGGATGTAAATGAACATGAGAGACTATCTAACATTACATTTAGACATACATTAAAGTAAAGGAGCAGATTGTAGTAAGAAAGGATATGGATGTAAATGAACATGAGAGACTATCTAACATTACACTTAGACATACATTAAAGTAAAGGAGCAGATTGTAGTAAGAAAGGATATGGATGTAAATGAACATGAGAGAATATCTAACATTACATTTAGACATACATTAAAGTAAAGGAACAACTTGTAGTAAGAAAGGATATGGATGTAAATGAACATGAGACTATCTAACATTACATTTAGACATACAATAAAGCAAAGGAGCAGATTGTAGTAAGAAAGGATATGGATGTAAATGTATATGAGAGACTATCTAACATTACATTTAGACATACATTAAAGTAAAGGAGCAGATTGTAGTAAGAAAGGATATGGATGTAAATGAACATGAGAGACTATCTAACATTACACTTAAACATACATTAAAGTAAAGGAACAACTTGTAGTAAGAAAGGATATGGATGTAAATGAACATGAGAGACTATCTAACATTACACTTAAACATACATTAAAGTAAAGGAACAACTTGTAGTAAGAAAGGATATGGATGTAAATGAACATGAGAGACTATCTAACATTACATTTAGACATACATTAAAGTAAAGGAACAACTTGTAGTAAGAAAGGATATGGATGTAAATGAACATGAGAGACTATCTAACATTACACTTAGACATACATTAAAGTAAATGAACAACTTGTAGTAAGAAAGGATATGGATGTAAATGAACATGAGAGACTATCTAACATTACATTTAGACATACAATAAAGTAAAGGAGCAGATTGTAGTAAGAAAGGATATGGATGTAAATGTATATGAGAGACTATCTAACATTACATTTAGACATACATTAAAGTAAAGGAGCAGATTGTAGTAAGAAAGGATATGGATGTAAATGAACATGAGAGACTATCTAACATTACATTTAGACATACAATAAAGTAAAGGAGCAGATTGTAGTAAGAAAGGATATGGATGTAAATGAATATGAGAGACTATCTAACATTACATTTAGACATACAATAAAGTAAAGGAGCAGATTGTAGTAAGAAAGGATATGGATGTAAATGTATATGAGAGACTATCTAACATTACACTTAGACATACATTAAAGTAAAGGAACAACTTGTAGTAAGAAGGATATGGATGTAAATGAATATGAGAGACTATCTAACATTACATTTAGACATACATTAAAGTACAGGGACAGGTTGTAGTAAGAAAGGATATGGATGTAAATGAACATGAGACTATCAGCATTACACTTAGACACACATTAATATAATGGGACAGCATTTTTATTGCTGTTCTACATTTCACAGTCACAGTATGGTTTTCAACAGTAAGATTAACTCATTATCCTAAAATGATTTACAAAATCTGATCATATTATTATTTTTTTCAATTTCAGTTAGAAATTGTTCATGGAGAACCTCATAACAACATTTGTACTATGTAACAAACAATTAGAATTTGTAGATAAGTCTGCAAAGATTTTTTAATGTTTCAGCAAATCAGCTCACATGAAGAAACCTTAATCATATGCCCTGAAATAAGGAAGATTTGGCCAGTTTAGGGGTTTTCTATTTTTATAGATTGTGGCCATCTTGGAATGGAGTTTGAATCGATTGATCATATTTTAGAATGTAAACCATCCAAGGACTGTTCCTGTAAAGCTTGGTTCAAATTGGTTTGATTTGATTTGATTTTTAGCAATATTTCAGCTATATTATGGCGACCAGTTTTAGTGGTGGAAGAAGCCGGAGTACCAGGAGAGAACCGGGTCCTGGTTCAAATTGGTTGAGGATGAATTTTGGCTTAAATATGTTGTATTTTCATAATAGACAAAAGTGTAGTAAAGTTGAGGAAACAAAACAGATTATATATCAAAGAGCTCCTAACCTTAATATTTAGGGTTAACATTTTGGCATTCTGGCTTCAGATAAAGCTGCTTTGATCCATTAAAGAATTTTCTATTTTTAGAAACTCTATCCTGGATAGAGTTCAAACCAATCAAATATTATTTAGAATGGGAACCACCCATGGACTATTTCTTCCAAGTTTGGTTCATATTGGCCCAGTGGTTTCTCAGGTGAAGATAAAAACGTAAAAAGCTAACGGACACTGAGTGATGCCAAAAGTTCACCCTAACTTTAAGTCAGGTGAGTAAACAAGAATTGCATATCCCTGTTATGTTCTTCATTAGAACAAGATGGCGGCCGGAGGAATGTTTGTAGAGGGCTTCACATACATCAAAATAAAAATTCCAAATTGTTAGTTTCTGAGGAGAAGCAGTCAGAAGTTAAAAATTTGCATGGTTGCCATGTTTTTTGCCAGATCAAGATCAAATGAAAAATCTTTGTAGCGGACCTCACATACACTATTTGTACTAAATAAATAAAGGGCTATGCAGGGGGCAGCGTGATATGACCACAGCAAGTCAGCAAGGGCTTCCACTTACACCAGTCTTACTGCAATCAAATTTAACTTGAAAACCATAACTTATAGAAGACTGGAATACTAACTGAAGCCAGAATCACAATCAAAAATTAAGTAAACATGTCAAAAATATAACTTATAGAAGACTGGAATACTACCTGAAGCCAGAATCACAATCAAAAATTAATTAAACATGTTAAAACCATAACTTATAGAAGACTGGAATACTACCTGAAGCCAGAATCACAATCAAAAATTAATTAAAAATGTTAAAAATATAACTTAGAAAAGACTGGAATACTACCTGAAGCCAGAATCACAATCAAAAATTAATTAAACATGTTAAAACCATAACTTATAGAAGACGGGAATACTACCTGAAGCCAGAATCACAATCAAAAATTAATTAAACATGTTAAAAATATAACTTATAGAAGACTGGAATACTACATGTACCTAAAGCCAGAATCACAATCAAAAATTAATTAAACATGTTAAAACCATAACTTATAGAAGACTGGAATACTACATGTACCTAAAGCCAGAATCACAATCACAAATTAATTAAACATGTTAAAACCATAACTTATAGAAGACTGGAATACTACATGTACCTAAAGCCAGAATCACAATCAAAAATTAATTAAACATGTTAAAACCATAACTTATAGAAGACTGGAATACTACATGTACCTAAAGCCAGAATCACAATCAAAAATTAATTAAACATGTTAAATCCATATCTTATAGAAGACTGGAATACTACATGTACCTAAAGCCAGAATCACAATCAAAAATTAATTAAACATGTTAAAACCATAACTTATAGAAGACTGGAATACTAACTGAAGCCAGAATCACAATAAAAAATTAATTAAATATGTTAAAAATATATCTTATAGAAGACTGGAATACTACATGTACCTAAAGCCAGAATCACAATCAAAAATTAATTAAATATGTTAAAAATATAACTTATAGAAGACTGCAATACTACATGTACCTAAAGCCAGAATCACAATCAAAAATTAATTAAACATGTTAAAACCATAACTTATAGAAGACTGGAATACTAACTGAAGCCAGAATCACAATCAAAAATTAATTAAACATGTTAAAAATATAACTTATAGAAGACTGGAATACTACATGTACCTAAAGCCAGAATCACAATAAAAAATTTATTAAATATGTTAAAAATATAACTTATAGAAGACTGGAATACTAACTGAAGCCAGAATCACAATCAAAAATTAATTAAACATGTTAAAACCATAACTTATAGAAGACTGGAATACTACCTGAAGCCAGAATCACAATCAAAAATTAATTAAACATGTTAAAAATATAACTTATAGAAGACTGGAATACTACATGTACCTAAAGCCAGAATCAAAATCAAAAATTAATTAAACATGTTAAAAATATAACTTATAGAAGACTGGAATACTACCTGAAGCCAGAATCACAATCAAAAATTAATTAAACATGTTAAAACCATAACTTATAGAAGACTGGAATACTACCTGAAGCCAGAATCACAATCAAAAATTAATTAAACATGTTAAAAATATAACTTATAGAAGACTGGAATACTACCTGAAGCCAGAATCACAATCACAAATTAATTAAACATGTTAAAAATATAACTTATAGAAGACTGGAATACTACATGTACCTAAAGCCAGAATCACAATCAAAAATTAATTAAACATGTTAAAAATATAACTTATAGAAGACTGGAATACTACCTGAAGCCAGAATCACAATCACAAATTAATTAAACATGTTAAAAATATAACTTATAGAAGACTGGAATACTACATGTACCTAAAGCCAGAATCACAATCAAAAATTAATTAAACATGTTAAAAATATAACTTATAGAAGACTGGAATACTACATGTACCTAAAGCCAGAATCACAATCAAAAATTAATTAAACATGTTAAAAATATAACTTATAGAAGACTGGAATACTACCTGAAGCCAGAATCACAATCAAAAATTAATTAAAAATGTTAAAACCATAACTTATAGAAGACTGGAATACTACCTGAAGCCAGAATCACAATCAAAATTTAATTAAACATGTTAAAAATATAACTTATAGGAGACTGGAATACTAACTGAAGCCAGAATCACAATCACAAATTAATTAAACATGTTAAAAATATAACTTATAGAAGACTGGAATACTACCTGAAGCCAGAATCACAATCAAAAATTAATTAAAAATGTTAAAACCATAACTTATAGAAGACTGGAATACTACCTGAAGCCAGAATCACAATAAAAAATTAATTAAACATGTTAAAAATATAACTTATAGAAGACTGGAATACTAACTGAAGCCAGAATCACAATCAAAAATTAATTAAACATGTTAAAACCATAACTTATAGAAGACTGGAATACTACCTGGAGCCAGAATCACAATCAAAAATTAATTAAACATGTTAAAAATATAACTTATAGAAGACTGGAATACTACCTGAAGCCAGAATCACAATCAAAAATTAATTAAACATGTTAAAACCATAACTTATAGAAGACTGGAATACTACCTGAAGCCAGAATCACAATCAAAAATTAATTAAACATGTTAAAAATATAACTTATAGAAGACTGGAATACTACATGTACCTGAAGCCAGAATCACAATCAAAAATTAATTAAATATGTTAAAAATATAACTTATAGAAGACTGGAATATTACCTGAAGCCAGAATCACAATCAAAAATTAATTAAACATGTTAAAAATATAACGTATAGAAGACTAGAATACTAACTGAAGCCAGAATCACAATCAAAAATTAATTAAACATGTTAAAACCATAACTTATAGAAGACTGGAATACTACCTGAAGCCAGAATCACAATAAAAAATTAATTAAACATGTTAAAAATATAACTTATAGAAGACTGGAATACTACATGTACCTAAAGCCAGAATCACAATCAAAAATTAATTAAACATGTTAAAACCATAACTTATAGAAGACTGGAATACTAACTGAAGCCAGAATCACAATCAAAAATTAATTAAACATGTTAAAAATATAACTTATAGAAGACTGGAATACTACATGTACCTAAAGCCAGAATCACAATAAAAAATTTATTAAATATGTTAAAAATATAACTTATAGAAGACTGGAATACTAACTGAAGCCAGAATCACAATCAAAAATTAATTAAACATGTTAAAACCATAACTTATAGAAGACTGGAATACTACCTGAAGCCAGAATCACAATCAAAAATTAATTAAACATGTTAAAAATATAACTTATAGAAGACTGGAATACTACATGTACCTAAAGCCAGAATCACAATCAAAAATTAATTAAACATGTTAAAAATATAACTTATAGAAGACTGGAATACTACCTGAAGCCAGAATCACAATCAAAAATTAATTAAACATGTTAAAACCATAACTTATAGAAGACTGGAATACTACCTGAAGCCAGAATCACAATCAAAAATTAATTAAACATGTTAAAAATATAACTTATAGAAGACTGGAATACTACCTGAAGCCAGAATCACAATCACAAATTAATTAAACATGTTAAAAATATAACTTATAGAAGACTGGAATACTACCTGAAGCCAGAATCACAATCAAAAATTAATTAAACATGTTAAAACCATAACTTATAGAAGACTGGAATACTACATGTACCTAAAGCCAGAATCACAATCAAAAATTAATTAAACATGTTAAAAATATAACTTATAGAAGACTGGAATACTACCTGAAGCCAGAATCACAATCACAAATTAATTAAACATGTTAAAACCATAACTTATAGAAGACTGGAATACTACATGTACCTAAAGCCAGAATCACAATCAAAAATTAATTAAACATGTTAAAAATATAACTTATAGAAGACTGGAATACTACATGTACCTAAAGCCAGAATCACAATCAAAAATTAATTAAACATGTTAAAAATATAACTTATAGAAGACTGGAATACTACCTGAAGCCAAAATCACAATCAAAAATTAATTAAAAATGTTAAAACCATAACTTATAGAAGACTGGAATACTACCTGAAGCCAGAATCACAATCAAAAATTAATTAAACATGTTAAAAATATAACTTATAGAAGACTGGAATACTACCTGAAGCCAGAATCACAATCAAAAATTAATTAAAAATGTTAAAACCATAACTTATAGAAGACTGGAATACTACCTGAAGCCAGAATCACAATAAAAAATTAATTAAACATGTTAAAAATATAACTTATAGAAGACTGGAATACTACCTGAAGCCAGAATCACAATCAAAAATTAATTAAAAATGTTAAAACCATAACTTATAGAAGACTGGAATACTACCTGAAGCCAGAATCACAATCACAAATTAATTAAACATGTTAAAAATATAACTTATAGAAGACTGGAATACTACCTGAAGCCAGAATCACAATCAAAAATTAATTAAAAATGTTAAAACCATAACTTATAGAAGACTGGAATACTACCTGAAGCCAGAATCACAATAAAAAATTAATTAAACATGTTAAAAATATAACTTATAGAAGACTGGAATACTACCTGAAGCCAGAATCACAATCAAAAATTAATTAAACATGTTAAAACCATAACTTATAGAAGACTGGAATACTACCTGGAGCCAGAATCACAATCAAAAATTAATTAAACATGTTAAAAATATAACTTATAGAACACTGGAATACTACCTGAAGCCAGAATCACAATCAAAAATTAATTAAACATGTTAAAACCATAACTTATAGAAGACTGGAATACTACCTGAAGCCAGAATCACAATCAAAAATTAATTAAACATGTTAAAAATATAACTTATAGAAGACTGGAATACTACATGTACCTGAAGCCAGAATCACAATCAAAAATTAATTAAATATGTTAAAAATATAACTTATAGAAGACTGGAATATTACCTGAAGCCAGAATCACAATCAAAAATTAATTAAACATGTTAAAAATATAACTTATAGAAGCCTGGAATACTAACTGAAGCCAGAATCACAATCAAAAATTAATTAAACATGTTAAAACCATAACTTATAGAAGACTGGAATACTACCTGAAGCCAGAATCACAATCAAAAATTAAGTAAACATGTCAAAAATATAACTTATAGAAGACTGGAATACTACCTGAAGCCAGAATCACAATCAAAAATTAATTAAACATGTTAAAACCATAACTTATAGAAGACTGGAATACTACCTGAAGCCAGAATCACAATCAAAAATTAATTAAAAATGTTAAAAATATAACTTAGAAAAGACTGGAATACTACCTGAAGCCAGAATCACAATCAAAAATTAATTAAACATGTTAAAACCATAACTTATAGAAGACGGGAATACTACCTGAAGCCAGAATCACAATCAAAAATTAATTAAACATGTTAAAAATATAACTTATAGAAGACTGGAATACTACATGTACCTAAAGCCAGAATCACAATCAAAAATTAATTAAACATGTTAAAACCATAACTTATAGAAGACTGGAATACTACATGTACCTAAAGCCAGAATCACAATCACAAATTAATTAAACATGTTAAAACCATAACTTATAGAAGACTGGAATACTACATGTACCTAAAGCCAGAATCACAATCAAAAATTAATTAAACATGTTAAAACCATAACTTATAGAAGACTGGAATACTACATGTACCTAAAGCCAGAATCACAATCAAAAATTAATTAAACATGTTAAATCCATATCTTATAGAAGACTGGAATACTACATGTACCTAAAGCCAGAATCACAATCAAAAATTAATTAAACATGTTAAAACCATAACTTATAGAAGACTGGAATACTAACTGAAGCCAGAATCACAATAAAAAATTAATTAAATATGTTAAAAATATATCTTATAGAAGACTGGAATACTGCATGTACCTAAAGCCAGAATCACAATCAAAAATTAATTAAATATGTTAAAAATATAACTTATAGAAGACTGCAATACTACATGTACCTAAAGCCAGAATCACAATCAAAAATTAATTAAACATGTTAAAACCATAACTTATAGAAGACTGGAATACTAACTGAAGCCAGAATCACAATCAAAAATTAATTAAACATGTTAAAAATATAACTTATAGAAGACTGGAATACTACATGTACCTAAAGCCAGAATCACAATAAAAAATTTATTAAATATGTTAAAAATATAACTTATAGAAGACTGGAATACTAACTGAAGCCAGAATCACAATCAAAAATTAATTAAACATGTTAAAACCATAACTTATAGAAGACTGGAATACTACCTGAAGCCAGAATCACAATCAAAAATTAATTAAACATGTTAAAAATATAACTTATAGAAGACTGGAATACTACATGTACCTAAAGCCAGAATCAAAATCAAAAATTAATTAAACATGTTAAAAATATAACTTATAGAAGACTGGAATACTACCTGAAGCCAGAATCACAATCAAAAATTAATTAAACATGTTAAAACCATAACTTATAGAAGACTGGAATACTACCTGAAGCCAGAATCACAATCAAAAATTAATTAAACATGTTAAAAATATAACTTATAGAAGACTGGAATACTACCTGAAGCCAGAATCACAATCACAAATTAATTAAACATGTTAAAAATATAACTTATAGAAGACTGGAATACTGCATGTACCTAAAGCCAGAATCACAATCAAAAATTAATTAAATATGTTAAAAATATAACTTATAGAAGACTGCAATACTACATGTACCTAAAGCCAGAATCACAATCAAAAATTAATTAAACATGTTAAAACCATAACTTATAGAAGACTGGAATACTAACTGAAGCCAGAATCACAATCAAAAATTAATTAAACATGTTAAAAATATAACTTATAGAAGACTGGAATACTACATGTACCTAAAGCCAGAATCACAATAAAAAATTTATTAAATATGTTAAAAATATAACTTATAGAAGACTGGAATACTAACTGAAGCCAGAATCACAATCAAAAATTAATTAAACATGTTAAAACCATAACTTATAGAAGACTGGAATACTACCTGAAGCCAGAATCACAATCAAAAATTAATTAAACATGTTAAAAATATAACTTATAGAAGACTGGAATACTACATGTACCTAAAGCCAGAATCAAAATCAAAAATTAATTAAACATGTTAAAAATATAACTTATAGAAGACTGGAATACTACCTGAAGCCAGAATCACAATCAAAAATTAATTAAACATGTTAAAACCATAACTTATAGAAGACTGGAATACTACCTGAAGCCAGAATCACAATCAAAAATTAATTAAACATGTTAAAAATATAACTTATAGAAGACTGGAATACTACCTGAAGCCAGAATCACAATCACAAATTAATTAAACATGTTAAAAATATAACTTATAGAAGACTGGAATACTACATGTACCTAAAGCCAGAATCACAATCAAAAATTAATTAAACATGTTAAAAATATAACTTATAGAAGACTGGAATACTACATGTACCTAAAGCCAGAATCACAATCAAAAATTAATTAAACATGTTAAAAATATAACTTATAGAAGACTGGAATACTACCTGAAGCCAGAATCACAATCAAAAATTAATTAAAAATGTTAAAACCATAACTTATAGAAGACTGGAATACTACCTGAAGCCAGAATCACAATCAAAATTTAATTAAACATGTTAAAAATATAACTTATAGGAGACTGGAATACTAACTGAAGCCAGAATCACAATCACAAATTAATTAAACATGTTAAAAATATAACTTATAGAAGACTGGAATACTACCTGAAGCCAGAATCACAATCAAAAATTAATTAAAAATGTTAAAACCATAACTTATAGAAGACTGGAATACTACCTGAAGCCAGAATCACAATAAAAAATTAATTAAACATGTTAAAAATATAACTTATAGAAGACTGGAATACTAACTGAAGCCAGAATCACAATCAAAAATTAATTAAACATGTTAAAACCATAACTTATAGAAGACTGGAATACTACCTGGAGCCAGAATCACAATCAAAAATTAATTAAACATGTTAAAAATATAACTTATAGAAGACTGGAATACTACCTGAAGCCAGAATCACAATCAAAAATTAATTAAACATGTTAAAACCATAACTTATAGAAGACTGGAATACTACCTGAAGCCAGAATCACAATCAAAAATTAATTAAACATGTTAAAAATATAACTTATAGAAGACTGGAATACTACATGTACCTGAAGCCAGAATCACAATCAAAAATTAATTAAATATGTTAAAAATATAACTTATAGAAGACTGGAATATTACCTGAAGCCAGAATCACAATCAAAAATTAATTAAACATGTTAAAAATATAACGTATAGAAGACTAGAATACTAACTGAAGCCAGAATCACAATCAAAAATTAATTAAACATGTTAAAACCATAACTTATAGAAGACTGGAATACTACCTGAAGCCAGAATCACAATAAAAAATTAATTAAACATGTTAAAAATATAACTTATAGAAGACTGGAATACTACATGTACCTAAAGCCAGAATCACAATCAAAAATTAATTAAACATGTTAAAACCATAACTTATAGAAGACTGGAATACTAACTGAAGCCAGAATCACAATCAAAAATTAATTAAACATGTTAAAAATATAACTTATAGAAGACTGGAATACTACATGTACCTAAAGCCAGAATCACAATAAAAAATTTATTAAATATGTTAAAAATATAACTTATAGAAGACTGGAATACTAACTGAAGCCAGAATCACAATCAAAAATTAATTAAACATGTTAAAACCATAACTTATAGAAGACTGGAATACTACCTGAAGCCAGAATCACAATCAAAAATTAATTAAACATGTTAAAAATATAACTTATAGAAGACTGGAATACTACATGTACCTAAAGCCAGAATCACAATCAAAAATTAATTAAACATGTTAAAAATATAACTTATAGAAGACTGGAATACTACCTGAAGCCAGAATCACAATCAAAAATTAATTAAACATGTTAAAACCATAACTTATAGAAGACTGGAATACTACCTGAAGCCAGAATCACAATCAAAAATTAATTAAACATGTTAAAAATATAACTTATAGAAGACTGGAATACTACCTGAAGCCAGAATCACAATCACAAATTAATTAAACATGTTAAAAATATAACTTATAGAAGACTGGAATACTACCTGAAGCCAGAATCACACTCAAAAATTAATTAAACATGTTAAAACCATAACTTATAGAAGACTGGAATACTACATGTACCTAAAGCCAGAATCACAATCAAAAATTAATTAAACATGTTAAAAATATAACTTATAGAAGACTGGAATACTACCTGAAGCCAGAATCACAATCACAAATTAATTAAACATGTTAAAACCATAACTTATAGAAGACTGGAATACTACATGTACCTAAAGCCAGAATCACAATCAAAAATTAATTAAACATGTTAAAAATATAACTTATAGAAGACTGGAATACTACATGTACCTAAAGCCAGAATCACAATCAAAAATTAATTAAACATGTTAAAAATATAACTTATAGAAGACTGGAATACTACCTGAAGCCAAAATCACAATCAAAAATTAATTAAAAATGTTAAAACCATAACTTATAGAAGACTGGAATACTACCTGAAGCCAGAATCACAATCAAAAATTAATTAAACATGTTAAAAATATAACTTATAGAAGACTGGAATACTACCTGAAGCCAGAATCACAATCACAAATTAATTAAACATGTTAAAAATATAACTTATAGAAGACTGGAATACTACCTGAAGCCAGAATCACAATCAAAAATTAATTAAAAATGTTAAAACCATAACTTATAGAAGACTGGAATACTACCTGAAGCCAGAATCACAATAAAAAATTAATTAAACATGTTAAAAATATAACTTATAGAAGACTGGAATACTACCTGAAGCCAGAATCACAATCAAAAATTAATTAAACATGTTAAAACCATAACTTATAGAAGACTGGAATATTACCTGGAGCCAGAATCACAATCAAAAATTAATTAAACATGTTAAAAATATAACTTATAGAACACTGGAATACTACCTGAAGCCAGAATCACAATCAAAAATTAATTAAACATGTTAAAACCATAACTTATAGAAGACTGGAATACTACCTGAAGCCAGAATCACAATCAAAAATTAATTAAACATGTTAAAAATATAACTTATAGAAGACTGGAATACTACATGTACCTGAAGCC
This sequence comes from Bathymodiolus brooksi, assembly GCA_963680875.1. Taxonomy (NCBI): domain Eukaryota; kingdom Metazoa; phylum Mollusca; class Bivalvia; order Mytilida; family Modiolidae; genus Bathymodiolus; species Bathymodiolus brooksi. Next base: position 36,813,890 of record OY804575.1, read on the forward strand.
AGAATCACAATCAAAAATTAATTAAATATGTTAAAAATATAACTTATAGAAGACTGGAATATTACCTGAAGCCAGAATCACAATCAAAAATTAATTAAACATGTTAAAAATATAACTTATAGAAGCCTGGAATACTAACTGAAGCCAGAATCACAATCAAAAATTAATTAAACATGTTAAAACCATAACTTATAGAAGACTGGAATACTACCTGAAGCCAGAATCACAATCAAAAATTAATTAAACATGTTAAAAATATAACTTATAGAAGACTGGAATACTACATGTACCTAAAGCCAGAATCACAATCGAAAATTAATTAAACATGTTAAAACCATAACTTATAGAAGACTGGAATACTACCTGAAGCAAGAATCACAATCAAAAATTAATTAAACATGTTAAAAATATAACTTATAGAAGACTGGAATATTACCTGAAGCCAGAATCACAATCAAAAAGTAATTAAACATGTTAAAACCATAACTTATAGAAGACTGGAATACTAACTGAAGCCAGAATCACAATAAAAAATTAATTAAACATGTTAAAAATATAACTTATAGAAGACTGGAATACTACATGTACCTAAAGCCAGAATCACAATCAAAAATTAATTAAACATGTTAAAAATATAACTTATAGAAGACTGGAATACTACCTGAAGCCAAAATCACAATCAAAAATTAATTAAAAATGTTAAAACCATAACTTATAGAAGACTGGAATACTACCTGAAGCCAGAATCACAATCAAAAATTAATTAAACATGTTAAAAATATAACTTATAGAAGACTGGAATACTACCTGAAGCCAGAATCACAATCACAAATTAATTAAACATGTTAAAAATATAACTTATAGAAGACTGGAATACTACCTGAAGCCAGAATCACAATCAAAAATTAATTAAAAATGTTAAAACCATAACTTATAGAAGACTGGAATACTACCTGAAGCCAGAATCACAATAAAAAATTAATTAAACATGTTAAAAATATAACTTATAGAAGACTGGAATACTACCTGAAGCCAGAATCACAATCAAAAATTAATTAAACATGTTAAAACCATAACTTATAGAAGACTGGAATATTACCTGGAGCCAGAATCACAATCAAAAATTAATTAAACATGTTAAAAATATAACTTATAGAACACTGGAATACTACCTGAAGCCAGAATCACAATCAAAAATTAATTAAACATGTTAAAACCATAACTTATAGAAGACTGGAATACTACCTGAAGCCAGAATCACAATCAAAAATTAATTAAACATGTTAAAAATATAACTTATAGAAGACTGGAATACTACATGTACCTGAAGCCAGAATCACAATCAAAAATTAATTAAACATGTTAAAAATATAACTTATAGAAGCCTGGAATACTAACTGAAGCCAGAATCACAATCAAAAATTAATTAAACATGTTAAAACCATAACTTATAGAAGACTGGAATACTACCTGAAGCCAGAATCACAATCAAAAATTAATTAAACATGTTAAAAATATAACTTATAGAAGACTGGAATACTACATGTACCTAAAGCCAGAATCACAATCAAAAATTAATTAAACATGTTAAAAATATAACTTATAGAAGACTGGAATACTACCTGAAGCCAGAATCACAATCAAAAATTAATTAAACATGTTAAAACCATAACTTATAGAAGACTGGAATACTACCTGAAGCCAGAATCACAATCAAAAATTAATTAAACATGTTAAAAATATAACTTATAGAAGACTGGAATACTACCTGAAGCCAGAATCACAATCACAAATTAATTAAACATGTTAAAAATATAACTTATAGAAGACTGGAATACTACCTGAAGCCAGAATCACACTCAAAAATTAATTAAACATGTTAAAACCATAACTTATAGAAGACTGGAATACTACATGTACCTAAAGCCAGAATCACAATCAAAAATTAATTAAACATGTTAAAAATATAACTTATAGAAGACTGGAATACTACCTGAAGCCAGAATCACAATCACAAATTAATTAAACATGTTAAAACCATAACTTATAGAAGACTGGAATACTACATGTACCTAAAGCCAGAATCACAATCAAAAATTAATTAAACATGTTAAAAATATAACTTATAGAAGACTGGAATACTACATGTACCTAAAGCCAGAATCACAATCAAAAATTAATTAAACATGTTAAAAATATAACTTATAGAAGACTGGAATACTACCTGAAGCCAAAATCACAATCAAAAATTAATTAAAAATGTTAAAACCATAACTTATAGAAGACTGGAATACTACCTGAAGCCAGAATCACAATCAAAAATTAATTAAACATGTTAAAAATATAACTTATAGAAGACTGGAATACTACCTGAAGCCAGAATCACAATCACAAATTAATTAAACATGTTAAAAATATAACTTATAGAAGACTGGAATACTACCTGAAGCCAGAATCACAATCAAAAATTAATTAAAAATGTTAAAACCATAACTTATAGAAGACTGGAATACTACCTGAAGCCAGAATCACAATAAAAAATTAATTAAACATGTTAAAAATATAACTTATAGAAGACTGGAATACTACCTGAAGCCAGAATCACAATCAAAAATTAATTAAACATGTTAAAACCATAACTTATAGAAGACTGGAATACTACCTGGAGCCAGAATCACAATCAAAAATTAATTAAACATGTTAAAAATATATCTTATAGAACACTGGAATACTACCTGAAGCCAGAATCACAATCAAAAATTAATTAAACATGTTAAAACCATAACTTATAGAAGACTGGAATACTACCTGAAGCCAGAATCACAATCAAAAATTAATTAAACATGTTAAAAATATAACTTATAGAAGACTGGAATACTACATGTACCTGAAGCCAGAATCACAATCAAAAATTAATTAAATATGTTAAAAATATAACTTATAGAAGACTGGAATATTACCTGAAGCCAGAATCACAATCAAAAATTAATTAAACATGTTAAAAATATAACTTATAGAAGCCTGGAATACTAACTGAAGCCAGAATCACAATCAAAAATTAATTAAACATGTTAAAACCATAACTTATAGAAGACTGGAATACTACCTGAAGCCAGAATCACAATCAAAAATTAATTAAACATGTTAAAAATATAACTTATAGAAGACTGGAATACTACCTGAAGCCAGAATCACAATCAAAAATTAATTAAACATGTTAAAACCATAACTTATAGAAGACTGGAATATTACCTGGAGCCAGAATCACAATCAAAAATTAATTAAACATGTTAAAAATATAACTTATAGAACACTGGAATACTACCTGAAGCCAGAATCACAATCAAAAATTAATTAAACATGTTAAAACCATAACTTATAGAAGACTGGAATACTACCTGAAGCCAGAATCACAATCAAAAATTAATTAAACATGTTAAAAATATAACTTATAGAAGACTGGAATACTACATGTACCTGAAGCCAGAATCACAATCAAAAATTAATTAAATATGTTAAAAATATAACTTATAGAAGACTGGAATATTACCTGAAGCCAGAATCACAATCAAAAATTAATTAAACATGTTAAAAATATAACTTATAGAAGCCTGGAATACTAACTGAAGCCAGAATCACAATCAAAAATTAATTAAACATGTTAAAACCATAACTTATAGAAGACTGGAATACTACCTGAAGCCAGAATCACAATCAAAAATTAATTAAACATGTTAAAAATATAACTTATAGAAGACTGGAATACTACATGTACCTAAAGCCAGAATCACAATCGAAAATTAATTAAACATGTTAAAACCATAACTTATAGAAGACTGGAATACTACCTGAAGCAAGAATCACAATCAAAAATTAATTAAACATGTTAAAAATATAACTTATAGAAGACTGGAATATTACCTGAAGCCAGAATCACAATCAAAAAGTAATTAAACATGTTAAAACCATAACTTATAGAAGACTGGAATACTAACTGAAGCCAGAATCACAATAAAAAATTAATTAAACATGTTAAAAATATAACTTATAGAAGACTGGAATACTACATGTACCTAAAGCCAGAATCACAATCAAAAATTAATTAAACATGTTAAAAATATAACTTATAGAAGACTGGAATACTACCTGAAGCCAAAATCACAATCAAAAATTAATTAAAAATGTTAAAACCATAACTTATAGAAGACTGGAATACTACCTGAAGCCAGAATCACAATCAAAAATTAATTAAACATGTTAAAAATATAACTTATAGAAGACTGGAATACTACCTGAAGCCAGAATCACAATCACAAATTAATTAAACATGTTAAAAATATAACTTATAGAAGACTGGAATACTACCTGAAGCCAGAATCACAATCAAAAATTAATTAAAAATGTTAAAACCATAACTTATAGAAGACTGGAATACTACCTGAAGCCAGAATCACAATAAAAAATTAATTAAACATGTTAAAAATATAACTTATAGAAGACTGGAATACTACCTGAAGCCAGAATCACAATCAAAAATTAATTAAACATGTTAAAACCATAACTTATAGAAGACTGGAATATTACCTGGAGCCAGAATCACAATCAAAAATTAATTAAACATGTTAAAAATATAACTTATAGAACACTGGAATACTACCTGAAGCCAGAATCACAATCAAAAATTAATTAAACATGTTAAAACCATAACTTATAGAAGACTGGAATACTACCTGAAGCCAGAATCACAATCAAAAATTAATTAAACATGTTAAAAATATAACTTATAGAAGACTGGAATATTACCTGAAGCCAGAATCACAATCAAAAATTAATTAAACATGTTAAAAATATAACTTATAGAAGCCTGGAATACTAACTGAAGCCAGAATCACAATCAAAAATTAATTAAACATGTTAAAACCATAACTTATAGAAGACTGGAATACTACCTGAAGCCAGAATCACAATCAAAAATTAATTAAACATGTTAAAAATATAACTTATAGAAGACTGGAATACTACATGTACCTAAAGCCAGAATCACAATCAAAAATTAATTAAACATGTTAAAAATATAACTTATAGAAGACTGGAATACTACCTGAAGCCAGAATCACAATCAAAAATTAATTAAACATGTTAAAACCATAACTTATAGAAGACTGGAATACTACCTGAAGCCAGAATCACAATCAAAAATTAATTAAACATGTTAAAAATATAACTTATAGAAGACTGGAATACTACCTGAAGCCAGAATCACAATCACAAATTAATTAAACATGTTAAAAATATAACTTATAGAAGACTGGAATACTACCTGAAGCCAGAATCACACTCAAAAATTAATTAAACATGTTAAAACCATAACTTATAGAAGACTGGAATACTACATGTACCTAAAGCCAGAATCACAATCAAAAATTAATTAAACATGTTAAAAATATAACTTATAGAAGACTGGAATACTACCTGAAGCCAGAATCACAATCACAAATTAATTAAACATGTTAAAACCATAACTTATAGAAGACTGGAATACTACATGTACCTAAAGCCAGAATCACAATCAAAAATTAATTAAACATGTTAAAAATATAACTTATAGAAGACTGGAATACTACATGTACCTAAAGCCAGAATCACAATCAAAAATTAATTAAACATGTTAAAAATATAACTTATAGAAGACTGGAATACTACCTGAAGCCAAAATCACAATCAAAAATTAATTAAAAATGTTAAAACCATAACTTATAGAAGACTGGAATACTACCTGAAGCCAGAATCACAATCAAAAATTAATTAAACATGTTAAAAATATAACTTATAGAAGACTGGAATACTACCTGAAGCCAGAATCACAATCACAAATTAATTAAACATGTTAAAAATATAACTTATAGAAGACTGGAATACTACCTGAAGCCAGAATCACAATCAAAAATTAATTAAAAATGTTAAAACCATAACTTATAGAAGACTGGAATACTACCTGAAGCCAGAATCACAATAAAAAATTAATTAAACATGTTAAAAATATAACTTATAGAAGACTGGAATACTACCTGAAGCCAGAATCACAATCAAAAATTAATTAAACATGTTAAAACCATAACTTATAGAAGACTGGAATACTACCTGGAGCCAGAATCACAATCAAAAATTAATTAAACATGTTAAAAATATATCTTATAGAACACTGGAATACTACCTGAAGCCAGAATCACAATCAAAAATTAATTAAACATGTTAAAACCATAACTTATAGAAGACTGGAATACTACCTGAAGCCAGAATCACAATCAAAAATTAATTAAACATGTTAAAAATATAACTTATAGAAGACTGGAATACTACATGTACCTGAAGCCAGAATCACAATCAAAAATTAATTAAATATGTTAAAAATATAACTTATAGAAGACTGGAATATTACCTGAAGCCAGAATCACAATCAAAAATTAATTAAACATGTTAAAAATATAACTTATAGAAGCCTGGAATACTAACTGAAGCCAGAATCACAATCAAAAATTAATTAAACATGTTAAAACCATAACTTATAGAAGACTGGAATACTACCTGAAGCCAGAATCACAATCAAAAATTAATTAAACATGTTAAAAATATAACTTATAGAAGACTGGAATACTACATGTACCTAAAGCCAGAATCACAATCAAAAATTAATTAAACATGTTAAAACCATAACTTATAGAAGACTGGAATACTACCTGAAGCAAGAATCACAATCAAAAATTAATTAAACATGTTAAAAATATAACATATAGAAGACTGGAATACTACATGTACCTAAAGCCAGAATCACAATCGAAAATTAATTAAACATGTTAAAACCATAACTTATAGAAGACTGGAATACTACCTGAAGCAAGAATCACAATCAAAAATTAATTAAACATGTTAAAAATATAACTTATAGAAGACTGGAATATTACCTGAAGCCAGAATCACAATCAAAAAGTAATTAAACATGTTAAAACCATAACTTATAGAAGACTGGAATACTAACTGAAGCCAGAATCACAATAAAAAATTAATTAAACATGTTAAAAATATAACTTATAGAAGACTGGAATACTACCTGAAGCCAGAATCACAATCACAAATTAATTAAACATGTTAAAAATATATCAAACATATAAATTGTGTATATTTTCCAAATATGCAAAATTTCAAACTTTGGGGCCCAATTAACCCATTTTCAATAAAAAAATATAGCTCATTTTCTGTATTGACTCATAAGTAACTCATGAAGATGAGTAATTTGCAAACACATGTATAATACATTAAAAATGGATGAAAAAAGTTTGAATTTGCATATCACAATGATACAATCGAATATTTATTGCTCGTTCTTTATAATACTATTACATGTTTTGTATTTATTTTTTTCCATTGCAACCTATGAAAAATGTTTGGATCAACAGCACACAAAACCCATAGACCCTGGGGATTTCATTTATGCAAGCCTGAATCTGCATATAAAAATTATTATTCAATCAATTAACAATTACATTTCAATAGCTGATTCTTTTAAAATGCTATATTTGGTTTTTTTATTCCAGTCAATGCAAAAATTTGGACCCTGACAGGTCATGGAGTCTATAGACTCTAGAACTTTCATTCTCCAAGCATGAGCCTGAATATCCCAAAGATGATTCTAGCAATTGCATTTCCACATCTGAAAAAATTGTGGGGAAAAAATCCCATTCTGCAGTAGATGAGACCTATATATCCAACAGACATAGCACAATGCCTTGAACGTCTGTCTAAAATCTCATGCGGTGTCTTATTATGGTTTATTTTTGTCAATTAGTTTTATTTGTAAGACGATATTTGAATATCTTACAAAAATCAAATTACATTCCCACACTTTGTTTCCCACTAAATATTCAACGTTAACTCAATACATTAGTTTCTCTAAATAATGACCGTGTGACCAGAAATATTTTTTTATCTGATATTTAAATACAGGTTGTAATAAATAAGTTGATTTTCGTAAAATTTAAAGATCAAATTTCGTCTTACAATGAACTGTATTTAATATATGCTTTTGTTACTTATTTTACACAAAGAATATGTCAAGTAAACTTTGTGGAAAATACCACCTTCTTGATTGACACACAATTTTTTTTTTAATTTTAACAATAACAAAAATTTTCAGAAATGCTAATTTTGTGATACAGTAAGTTTTCTATAATTAAATCCTATATTAACCATATATCTTTCAGGAAGTTATTTCTTTAGGTAGAGTAAGGAAATACCAGTAATCTAGTTTCAGATGTTTATCTTATTATTATTAGGTATGACATAAAAAAAAAATCCTACATAATCAACATGTATATAAATAAAAATGTGTATTTTTACAGATTTTCTTGATTTTACTTCCATCGTGTTGTACATATAGTATTTTTGGTATAAAGCCTTGTTTTTAAAGGCCTAAACACCTAAATAAAATGATTGTTGACTACTGCTTAAAAGTGTAAATATTACAAAAATTGATATCAATATAAACCAAAAATAAGTACAGTACATGGTGATTAATGAAATGACTTGTGAATGGTAAATATTTCTCCTGTCAACACTAGCATATTTGTAATTAGTACGAAATGATATGGGTCTAAAATACATGTGAGAATATCCTATTTTATACTTAGACACAAATTAAAGTAAAGGAACAGTGTTTTTATTGTTGTTCTACATTTCAACGTCACAGTAGGGACTTCAATAATGAGCACAACTTTTATGACTGTGAAAGCAGCCCCTAGCCTGCATCTAATTAATACTCTTTCTGTGGACAAATTGTACATCTGGGCATCATTTACATTTTGATGCCATTTGGTGTATAGAATATCATTTCATAGATGCTGGGTTATCATAAGAAAATACAATATACGTGAAGAAATCATCTTACAAATACTGTCATCATTGTGCATGACATCACATTATAAGGTTACAAATACAGACAAAAACAACACAGGGTTCCTATCAGGTAAATAGTTAAAAGCTAAACAGTTTAATATAATTTGAAGTGGGCTAACTAATTGGATGAACTGTATATGTTTTTGAAAATAATGTGTAAAAATTGAAAGTTGAGTACACATTAAACATTCTATCATGTACAATACATCCACAACTGTATAAATTAGAGTATACACCTTAAACATGGGGAAATGTTTGACCAATACCACATTACACAACAGACAAACTCTGATGAACAATTAGACTAACTAATAAAGTCAGATTACCAGAGATCTTGGAAATGCAGTTCTTTTATTAGACACCCATAGTAAGTTTGTTTGTTTGATGGTGTTTAATGCCACTTTCAACAACATTTCAGTTATATTGTGGTAAGAACATTTACAAACAAAAACAATGTTAATTAGAAGCTTTGTCTGTAGGTACAACAACATATTTGTAATTACAAACAAAAACAATGTTAATTAGAAGCTTTGTTTGTAGGTACAACAACATATGTGTCATGAAGAGAATGACCAACACTTGTTTGTCTTTTTATTTTTAAATGCTGATTTTGCTAGAGCATTCATATAAAATTTCAGTTTGTAAATTTGACAGTGTTAAGAATCAACAACAAAATCAAAAATTATAATGAAGTCCACAGGAGGAATATTTCTGCACATTTTGTTTATATTTAGCCCATTAGTTTCAGAGAGCAAAATATTGCAATTGAAATAAAATCCTTCCTGTGTATCAGTTGGTGTTGGTTATATGGTATATAAATGTCCTACTAAATAAATACAACCAATATCTATTGTCCTTTGTTGAGTTCGTTCATTGAGAACTGTAAAATTTCTTGATGATAAACCCATAATTCTTTGATTAATTTCGTTGAACAAAAAATTTAACTGCTAGTGGTTAAAATACAATTACAGTTGAAACTATTTCACAATCAGTGTTAAATAAACTTAAAGCATTCCAATTGTTAATAGATTATCTGCATTTTCCATCTTTATAAATACATGTACATGCAATGACACACTAGTATTAAACACCTCAAAACTTACAGACTAATAACCAATACAGAAGACGATACTAAGTTATAAAACTTGTGTTTGACCCATTTGTTTTATATGAACAATAAAATATGCTTAAATTAACTTATACATTATGTATATGATGTTCATAAAAAGAAACGAATCAAAATCTTTCTAAAAGAATTTGTAAATCCATCAGAAATTGGTCTTTTCCCCATGAACTGTAACAGCGATATATTCAATATTTCATATACATTGTATAAAACTTGTCTCCCATCAAGACCCAGTTGGACTTACAACTACCTATGCAATCAGTGCCTATCACCACTAACGTTGTGAGTTCGAATCTCACTCAGGCTAGGTGTACTTGATGCAACATTATGTGATATAGTTGGTCAGTGACTAGCGGCAGGTCTGTGATCTTCTCCGGTTTCCTCCACCAATAAAATTTACCGCCATGATATAACTGAAATATTCTTGAAAGTGGAATTAGACACCATAATCCTAACCCTAACCCATGAAGACCATCAATTTCTCTAGAAATTTACAAATGTATGATTAATGGATATTAATTGTGTCAGAAGTATCAGATATGATTTTTTGTCAATGCTCTTTAAACCATGTCCATGTTTATATTGGCATTCATTTTATTGATAGTGTGTGGTCTTATTGAGTAGAAATACTGTGTGCAGGTTTTTTATTGTATGCTTATAAATGTATATGTATTGCCATTGGAGATCTAATTATCAAGAGGGGGAGAGGGGATTCATTTAATCTATTTAACCCTGCCACATTTTTCTGCCTGTCACCAGCCATGACCTGGATTTCTAACAACACAAGCCATGGTCTTTCATGTGTTCAATGATTTCAGGTGAGAGAAAGTTGTCTGTTGATATTAGAGAAATTATTGAAAATCATTGAACTTTCTTTTCATAATTTTATATCAATCTTGTTGTTCAATGTATATCTTGATCATGTATATGATGTCTTGTACCATCTATAAGTTATATTATGGTGTTAAAGCTACAAGACTCAGACTCAATATACCATGGAATCTTCATATCACAATGACACTTCATGTCTTATTCAATTGAATTTCCACCTTTGGTTCTTCATTGATGTTTTAAATGCTTCTATTTGCATCCTATGCTAAGCTATGAGCCTCCACATATTGGACATATATATCCAAGGCCTTACTTAGTACAAACTTGAATATGTATATCCCAGTGATACTTCATGTCAAAACAAATTGCCTTTCCCATTGATGGTTCTTGAGAAGATTTACATAATTTTCTACTTTTGGGTTACCTACTTGCCCTTTCCAATAAAGGTTCAACTTCATTAGTTGTGAGTTTAACCCTGTTAATGCCGAGGTGTACTCGATACAACACTATATGTGATAAAAATGGTCAGTGACTTGCGACAGGTCAGTGGTTTTCTCTGGGTACTCCGGTTTCCTCCACCAATAAAACTGGTCGCTACGATATAACTGAAATATTGTTGAAAGTGGCATTAAACACACTTTAGATTATCTTTATGTCTGATAGTTCCTGAGTATAAGTGATAACAAAGTTCTATGATTTCATGGAGATAACTTCTTCTTAAGAACAAACTTTCAGAACCTCAAGAAAACTTATGCCTGACTGATGCAGTTACTAAATGTCATTACAACATGCCAAAACCAGCAGTAGACAGAATCTTTTGAAAAATGTGGTAGGGGGGGGGGGGGGGGGGGAGGGTATTAATCAGAAGAAATACAAGACAGTCTTGTCAAATGAAGTCAGGAATACAAAAGCTAAATATAATATTTAAAATATAATCCACTGACTTACGTAAATTGTATTGTCCACATGATGGTGGGTTTTTGAATGTTATTCCTTTACAAACTGAGAAAAATATTATAAGAATTGCCTGAATATTCCACATTTCCATGGATTTTCTATTTATATTATTGGAATTTCCTGAAATAAAAAAAAACAGCATTCTATAATGTTAAGATAGCCAGAGGCTTCCAGAGGTACTTGTAATCACTCACCTGGTTTTCAATTTGACTTATTAGTTTGATATAAAAGTCTCACAGTATGTTCAACAAGTTAAAACAAAAATTTAGTTAAAAATGTAGCAGTTTTTAGCATTTGAATAAATTTTCTATTTCTAGAAATAATGGCCATCTTGGATGGAGGTCAAGGCTGTTAGACACAATTTTGAAAGGAGACCTCTAAGGGACTATCATTAATCTAGTATTGTAGTAGCATCCATGTTTGATGATTGATGGGATAATCAAAAATAAATTTGAATGTAGACAACCTTAAGATGATTCAGCTAAAATCTAGTAAGAATTGACCTTGTGGTTTCAGAGAAGAAGGTTTTCCAAAAAACATTTATGATATACTATGAATAGACGGAAACAAAAGACAACAGAAATTGATTGTAAAAGCTCACATAGCCTTTGGTCGGATGAGACGTATACATTTTTTTACATTTATATTAAACATACTGCATATTTTAGTTTAAATAAAATTTCTATAAATATTGTACAATATTATAAATAAACAAACATACATTATAAAACTAGTATTACTGTGAGCACATTATGAGAAACACTACTCAAGTTATCATACGACATAGGGTAAAAATCCTCTTTTCCGTCATATCAAGTCCAATAACTCTGGAACGGCAAAAGTGAAAATCGTCAAAAATGAAAGGGATCCTCCTCTCTTCACCAGTAAACAGCTGATAAAATTTTAAAAGATTCTAAGAAACACAACTCAAGTTATCGTACGACATAGGATTTGTCTACAGACGGACGGAGAGACGGACCGGACGGACAGACGGACGGACATGGTGAAACCAGTATACCCCCCTACAACTTTGTTGTGGGGGGTATAATTATATCTACAAAATGTATATTACATATAAAATGTATTTCTTACAAATTCATCTTTCAATAAATTAATTTTAGAGTCACATGTCCTTTTATACGTGGTTTGATTGGTTTAAAAAGTTGAGGTTATTTGTCAATGTACGGAATCGAAAAATAGACGTCGTTCTCAAGGTGTCGTGTGCCATTGTCATCAGGTGATTTTCTTTAAATGAGGCACCTTTGGGGTTATTTAAATTTATTTCCGATTATTTGCCTTATTTTTAAAAAATAAATATATTTTTCAATATCATAACAAATAAAGTTTGAATTAATTTATAAGGATTGATCGAAATTATTTGTTCGGTTCATTCGAAATAACCTCAATCAGGTTGTACACACCCTTGTGTAACCCGCTACTTGGGTTACACGGTGTGTACAACCTGATTGAGGTTATTTGTTCATGAACCAAACAAAAATTGCAATCAATCCTTAAAAAGACAGCTGTTAAGAGATGATTCTACTTAAAATAATTATTCTTAAAAGAACTCAGATTAAATATTTAACAAATCATTATCACAAACCATGATTCAAATTTTAGTCAATTCCTGCATAAAAATTAGACATTTTAACTATTTAAAGAAATTTCTATTTTTAGTATATAACGAACAACTTAAATTGATGTCAAGGCTATTGGATACAAATTAAGAATGTAACAACCAAAGGCCAACCCTTGTCTCATGTTTGACTTAATCTTGTTAAGTGGTTTACGAGAAAAGGATTTAAGAATTACAGTAATATCTGTGAAAATGGGGGCCTCTATGACCGTGATTGTATGGCAGTTGGATTTACATCTACATTTGTATCAATGCAATCAGTGCCTATCACTACTATTCCCAACTATTTGGAGGTGTACTTGATATAACCTCATGTAATGGTAATGTATGTGAGTGAACACATTTTGAGTTGTACCCAACACAGATGGTAATGTATGTGAGTGAATACATTTTGAGTTGTACCCAACACAACATTATGTCACAAAGTATGTCAGTGAAACTATGTTGAGTTGTACTCAATACAAAATTATGTGATAATGCATGTCAGTGAACCCATGTTGACGTGTATTCGAAACAGCATTATGTGTTGACATATGTCGGCGACTTGCCAGAGGTCAGTGTTTTATCTTCAAGATAAAATGTAACTGAAATATTGTTGAAAGTGGCATTAAACATCATTAACCCATAATCATAATCAGCAAAAATCTGTAAGTTTACAAAATTTCCAGAAAGTACCAGAATTATCAACATTTTAATTCAGAGGTTGATGCCATATAAAAGACATTTCTATTTTTATGAATGGCAACAATCTTGGATAGAAAGCATGAATGTAATAAGACACATTTTGAAAGGGCATCCAAGAATCTTCCCGGCTGAATTGGCTTAAATTAGTTCACTGGTAAATTCAGAGGAAAAGATCAAAATGTAAAAAATTGCATGGTGTTCGGTCAGGTGAACTAAAAACACATCCCACAAAATGTTCCCTATGTAATCTTAAACCCAAAGAAAATTATACATCACATGCCAAATTTCAAATAGATTTCACTATTCGCCACTTTTTTTTCATTAAAAAAGGGAAATAACTCTGGAAAGGTGAAATGGATAATTCAATTTCTTCAGGGGAGTGAAAAGTTGCCGTCAACTGATATTTAATTTGCAAGCACAAATTGATAAAAGAAATCTGTATACAGTAAGTACAAATGTATATTAAGTAAGCAGTACCGTTTTATATCTTTTATAGTTATTTTTCAATAAAGAATGTAAACTTACCTGCTATTATATGTCCTATCCCTCTTTTTCAACTACTCTTTTTCAACTTTTCTCAAAAATTAAAAACACTGTAATCTGCAAGATACAAAAAAAAACTACTCTCTGCCGGTATTAGGTAAATAGTGCACCTTTATATCACATTCGGAACAAAGATACAAATTGTTTCAATGACACAAGATTCTGTCAATATATGAATATAGCTTAACTATATATTTGTCTCTCTGAAAAAAAAATAGAAATGCAAACAAAGTCTTTTTCCCCCGAATTCACACTTGTGAAAGTGACATAGAATGATGTGTCCAAAGTTATATTAGACATTTTAAATAACAATTTTACCAGCCTACATTCATCAAATTTCATATGTTTCAAATAGTGATATTTTCAATATATGATATTTTTAATCAAATTTAAATGTGGGCAGAGGTTCGTGTGTTAAGAAACTTCAAAATCCATAATTATTTCCTTTGAAAAGGTTAAATAAAATGTCAACACATGACACTATACAGATGTATACAACATCAATGTATATATTATTTTGTTGTTGCGAGACAAAATCTCAATATTCTTTAAAAAAAAAATTAAGGTAAAATTCACCTGAATTAACATTTGTCTTTAGTATTTTGTTCAATTGAGGAATTTGCCAGTATTTAAATATTCTATGCAATACCTTGTAACAAAAATATAAAACATGTATATCTTTAGATTTTCAAATTTGATTTAAAAAACATGCAATTAGTTGCGGTACTTATATTGTACCACATGAAAATATACAATAAAAATAAAGGAACAATACAATTATTATCAAGATTTTAGAAGGTTAAATCTTTACCATTTTTTGTTTTACAAACTGTTTTTTTCTTAAGACATCTCATAAGATTTTTTTTTTATTTAATCATGAAATATACCTTGTATACTAGTAACTCATTATCATAAAGCAACCGTTTTTGGTTGTTGAAAGAAGATTACATTTTTAGTAATGGAATCCATCTTGAATGCAGGCAGTTGTCATATATTTCTGAAGGGACCACTTGAGGATCACCCATCCATGTTAAGTGAATTCAAAAAAGATCCTAGTCAAAGTAGACCTAATTTGCATAAAAGCCTGTAAACGGCTATGCCAGGTGTCAAGTCAACAAGGACTTCCTCTTGCATCAGCTTTCTGCAATCAAGATTAACTCAAAAACCATAAACAATATCCTCTGAAGTACTAACTGAACCCACAATTAATTCAATATCCTCTGAAGTACTAACTGAACCCACAATTAATTCAATATCCTCTGAAGTACTAACTGAACCCACAATTAATTCAATATCCTCTGAAGTACTAACTGAACCCACAATTAATTCAATATCCTCTGAAGTACTAACTGAACCCACAATTAATTCAATATCCTCTGAAGTACTAACTGAACCCACAATTAATTCAATATCCTCTGAAGTACTAACTGAACCCACAATTAATTCAAAATCCTCTGAAGTACTAACTGAAACCACAATTAATTCAAAGAAGAAAAAAACACATCTAAATAAGAGGAAAATCATAAATTGTGTATGTTTTCCAACTATGCGAAATTTCAGAATTTGGGCCCCTTTAGCTCTTTCTTCTGCATTGACTCACAAGAAACTCAGAAAGATGAGCATTTTGCATTAAAATCGTATGAAAAATAAGAAAGTTCAAATTTTTGACTTTGGCACTTAAATTGACACCTTTTGGTCAAGTTTATCTCTGAAAGTAAACAATAAGAGATTGTGGAAATTCGTTGACAATCTACTGCCAAGGTCTCAATGCAATCAATTCAAAGAAAAAAAAACTTGTCTTAGGCTACAATACCCATAATCAATCCTCAACCCTTTTTCTGTGCCAAGGATCATTGTGTGAAAAATTCAGAAGGCTCGTTTAATTAGAACAAAAGTTATCACACATAAACCATTGTGTCTACATACAGACGATGACAACGATGAAGCCAACACCAATGTCATACCATAACACGACCTCAAAACTTTGCAATCAAATAAAAAAATAAGAATTTAAGACGAATTAGAATCAGAAATATACTGGAAATTTATATGAGTACTTTTTCAATAAATTGCAAACTTTCCCATATTGTTGTCATATTTTTTTTAATAGAAAAATCAAAACAAGGTGACATTTTTTACCCACAATAGAGGCTATAAAAGAGGGAAGACAAGAAAGGGGTACTATTTAATTTGCGTTTTTAATAGCTGTATATAGGTACATCAGTTTACTATGTCAGATACTCCACTCCTGTCCTTTGACTTACATCTTCATGTAATTTCTTTGACTATGATGAAAAAAAGTAATAAAATAGGTGCACCACTATATAAACAGATTTGTTTAAATATACAGTAAAGATAAGCTAGGGACCAAAGGAAATTTGTTTGTACCAAATATCATTCATTTTAATGAAAAATATAGAGTTAGCTCCCTTGTTTATTTGAAATTCCAATATATTTGTTTTTATTCTTGTCAACAAATTGACTACCTTTATATTAACTACTATGCTGCTGAATACTGATTTTTTTTTTTAAATAAAAAACGAATGTTCAAAAATGTTTTTGAATACATTTCCATTCTTCTTTCTTACTTTCCTTTAAAGAAAATATGAAAATGTGGTGCATAAATTACTTCCCTTTGTTTTAAGTTTGGATTTATGAAATTTTGTTTTATTCTACATTTATTGTATTTAGAATCTTATTTCTATTATTAACAAGGCTGTTTCTATGATAAACCATAAATTAATATTGGTTGATCATCACTGTTGGAACTTGCTTTTCATAATTGTTGTTCTCAGAACCATTGATGAGTAATTGACTGATTGATTGATTGTGGTTGTTCAACGTCCAGTGGCAAATATTTCATGCACATTAAGGATGAGAACGAATTCAAAAATATATATCAATGTCTTGACTGTCACTGGAAAAGGATAGGCAGTTTGATAGAGATGGAAAAATATCTTTTGTAGTGACTAGATAAGAGGTCTTAAACGTGTGAGGAACTTGGCACTTTCTAAACATGGCATTCCTACAGTTCTTATTCAGACTTTCCTCATTAAAACCCCTATTGAGAAGGCATCCCTTATCCACTACCTAGGAACATGCTGGGGAGCATTGTGGGTTGAGCCCTGGGAATAATCACCAGTACCCAGATACAAGTACAGTCAAACCTGTATTAAGACACCTTTGGGACAAATAAAAGGTGACTATATAAGACAGGTGACCTCTTAAAAGAGGTTCAATTCATATGAAATTTTCTATGACAGGACAAGAAAAAGATGACCTTTTAATACAGGTGACTGTTTAATACAGGTGTCTGTTTAATAGAGGTGACTGTTTAATACAGGTGACTGTTTGATAGAGGTGACTGCATGGGCAGGTTTTACTGTATTTGAAATATTTACAACCAATACATACTACATGTATTGAAATGATACCAAAATATATGACTTAACAAAGACTTGCAAAAAAATACAGTACATGTATCAACAATTACAAGATAAAAAATGATTGTATTTATGTGACTCGGACCCAGATTACCTCCATTATTAAAAAACATAATAAGTTAATATTACCTGGTCCTTATCATTGACTTTATTGATCCAATCTAAACATCACACTTGTAATATCAATATATAAACAATAAAAATGTATAAGGTAAACATAGTACTTATTTAATGTCATAATCCAGATTTTTCTTACCTCGAAAAAAAAAATCCCTAGGATCATAACACTACTTCCTTTGTATCAGGTTGATTTTTTACCTGTGAATAAAAATATTCACAATCAATTAAACACTCATAGATGTAACAGAAAATATTATTGTTGTTGTCATGTCACCTGAGAAGTCCAGTTCTCAAAATTTCTGAAAACTTAGATATAAATTATATAAATGGTGGTTTTTTTTCATTTTATATATAATTACCACTATTTATTGTATGTTATGCAATATTCAATGAGTTCAGGATAGTAGTTTAAATTGGACTCTAGTACGCTATATTTCTTTGTGGGAATTCATTAAGTTTTTGGTTGGATGGGTTTCTTTCAGTATACCAAGGTAAAAATGTTTTATCTAGATCATTAAATATGCTGAATAAAAATCTAAAATAATCTTTACATACACACATACATGATTTTTGTAAAACCAAAAAATCCCCACAATGGAATGTTTAAGCAAGACAAATATAGAGCTCCACCTACGATTCCAGATATAGCTGAGCGTGGACACAATATTATCAGTTTTCACTCGATTTGGAATGTATTGAAAGATACATTGACATAGTTTAAGGCATGTTTTCAAATGTGATTATTTTGGTCTTTGATAATAATTTCTCATCACACCAACATATGTAAGGATGTCCTAAGGACTGTTATCTCTTGGCTACAAACCAGTTATTTAAGGATGGTCTAAGCACAGCTCACTAAGATATACCCCCCACTCCCCACATCTGTCCAACCTATTTCCATAACCAAAACATTACTGATTGTTCCGACCAAAAATGAAAGGGATCCTCCTCTCTTCACCGGTAAGCTGCTGATAAAATTTCAAAACCTTCTGAGAAACACTACTCAAGTTATCATACGACAATAGGGTAAAAATCCTATTTTCCATCATATCAAGTCCAATAACTCTGGAATGGCAAAAGTGAAAATCGTCAAAAATGAAAGGGATCCTCCTCTATTCACTGGTAAGTTGCTGATAAAATTTCAAAACATTCTGAGAAACACTACTCAAGTTATCATACGACATATGGTAAAAATCCTATTTTCCGTCATATCAAGTCCAATAACTCTGGAACGGCATAAGTGAAAATCGTCAAAAATGAAAGGGATCCTCCTCTCTTCATCAGTAAACAGCTGATAAAATTTTAAAAGATTCTAAGAAACACAACTCAAGTTATCGTACGACATCGGATTTGTCTACAGACGGATTGACAGACAGACGGACGGATGGACAGACGGACATGGTGAAACCAGCATACCCCCCTACAACTTCGTTGCGGGGGGCATAATAACCTACTGGAGCACCTGAGATAATAACCTACTGAGATTAAAAATGGCGGTTGAGTTGATGGCAGCTTGAAAAACAGCTCAGCAATTTTTGCAGTTTTTTTATGTTTTATGAAGTTCTAATGCAAAAAATTTTTGGAAAGATAATTGCCTATATAATGTGTTAAAAGGATGATGTTTCTGTTGATGAAAATTTTGGATTTTTGAACATTTATTGAGTGTGTACAGATATTTTCATTGGAGTTTATTGTTAGTGAAATTGACATTATGTCTGGAGGCAGTAATTCACTTAAACCTGGACAACCTAGAAGTACAAATATAAATACTGTTCAAACACTGCTCAAAGCAAAATTGGATTCAACAAAGGAGAAAGCACCTAAGAAGGGTAGAACACATTCTCAGCTATCTAATGACTCAAACAATAGTATTGAATTTGATCTGTCAGGATTGGACCATATACAAAAGGACCTTGAGGAAATAAAATCAAGTCTTCAAGGTGTGACAAAGATAACTGATCTTAACGAGGCAACAAAAGATCTGGTAAAAGTACTGAATTAGAAACATTAGTTACTGTTATAGTTAACAAACTACTCAACAATTTTGAAAGTAAATTGGAAACAAAATTTGAAACTAAACTTACACAAGTTACAAACAATATGCAGGAAAAAATAGATGCATTATCATTGGAAAATGAAAACTTGAAAGGCCAACTAGATGCCACAAAAAATGTACTTGGAAATGTAAAGACAACTCTTAATAGGAATGTTATACTGACCAAAGACGCTACCATACAAAGTAACTACAATGAACAATATTCGAGGAAAAACAATATAAAAGTGTTTAACATGAAAAAAAGAGACAAACAAAACCTGAGAGAGGATTTCATTGATCTTGTCAAGAAAGACCTTAATGTGGATTTAGAACTAAGGGATGTTGTAGCCATACACCGTTTACCTTCAGATCGACCAGGAGAAAAAACAATTATTGTCAGACTATTTAACAGTGATGCCAAAAGGAATGTCATGCGTGCAAAGAAAAATTTGAAAAACAATGTTCGTTTTGTAGACGACATTACAAAACAAAATCATGAACTAATGAAAAGGATGCGTGATTCCAATAGATTTGACTCTGTGTGGTTCTACAATTGTGGCATATATGGAAGAACACCTGATGATAAACAATTCAAATTTGGTTTGTATGATGACATTGACATTAAAATCAGACAGAGAAGGTAAATGCTTACTTTTTTACCATACATTAACTGTCCATATTTATTTAACTTTATATTTAATTTGTCTCTACCTGTTATGATATGCATATTGAATACACAGTAAAAAAGATTATATAGAATGTACATAAGATGATAACTACATACCGGTACCAGAAAATATACTGTCATGATTATTGATATACATTACATTTCATTTATGATTTTTATTACCGTATACATGTAGTACCCTGTATTTGATTCTGTATGGATTCTTTGGGGTTTTTTCAGAAATACATATTGTGACTACTTGCAACTGTCTTAGCACAAAATTTTAATTATTTACATTTGCATATTGAAGATAATATATACTATTACCTGTGCTACCAACAGTGGACATAGGCTTAGGGGCCATATGACTCCACCTGTTTGCCCAAATATATATATACATGTACCTAGGTAGGTTATGTAATCTGGAACTCTGAGTTTTTGGTATAACATGTCTTAGATTTGACCCATGTCTATGAGGCGGAATAATGGTGTGCACCTCCTGTATTCATAAGTATTGGAAACATTTTATCATGAACTTTCCGTATAATTATGTGTATTAAACTTGTTGGTTTATTAGTTTATTAGTTTGTGTAATTGTTAATGATCCTTTAGTTTTGTTCAGCATGTTGAACATAGTTATTGGTTTGTTGTCTGGAACAAGGGCAGTAACTGGTTTTTTGTGATCTAGAATTGATGTAGTTTATATTCTGGCCTGGCTGCATGAAATAATTGCACACCTCCTTTTCATAGGTGATTTTGTTTTGTGGATTTTCCCACAACTGAAACACTAATGGTACATTGTACATGGGTGAAAATCCTACATGTTATAGTTCATATAATTAAATGTGGCCTTCTCTAGTTGTTTGCCACCTTGAATCTTTGAATCTTAAATTGAAGTAGTAGATTTTCTGCATGTGTGACTTGCTCAGGGTATGGTCGTATCTATTGTTTGGAACAACAGTGAGTAGAGTGGGTATGAATTCAGTGTTGGTCTTGTATCTTAATTGATAAATATAATAGAAATGATATGTATAATACTGATAACTTATTTAATTTTTGTTTTGTTTACCAGTTACATTTTAACAGAATGAAACAGAATATTGATGTGTATGATTTTGATTTTGCTGATACTATATGAAATTAAAAGGATATAATTTATAACTGTAAAAATTGCAATATATTATGTTGTTTAGCTTTTTGTAGCCATGTTTGATTACAGTCATTGTTTTTATTGTCTCTTTCTTTTGTCTTCTTTCTCTTTGTACTACTGTTCATTACATTTTTTCTGTTGTCTTCTTTCTTTTTGTACTACTTTTAATTTCATTTTTGTGTACTTATTATTATATTGGTTGGTCTGGTGCAGAATTTATGGATATTGTCTGTTTATTTATGATAATCAATCAGTGTGTTATGTTATAAGATTACTTAATGGCTAGTGTAAGAATTCTTTCAGTAAACTGTCAGGGACTCGGTAACATTGTTAAAAGAACAGATGTCTTTAATTATCTAAAAAAAAAGCAGTGCAACATCTACTGTCTACAAGATACTCATTTTACTTGTGAAAATGAAAAGAGCATACGATCAAGTTGGGATTATGAATGTTATTTTAGCTCATTTACATCAAATGCCAGGGGTACTGCTATTCCTTTTAACAATAATTTTGAATTTAATATTCTTAAAGAGAAAAGAGACATAAATGGGAATTATCTTGTTTTAGATATTAATGTTGACAAAATTAACTTTACACTTGTTTCTATTTATGGACCGAATGATGATAATCCTCAATTTTATGAGAATATCATGTCAATAGTTGAGGAATTTGGAAATGAAAATTTTATAATTTGTGGTGATTTCAATCTTGTATTATGTCCAGAGTTAGATTACTGTAACTATTTGCATGTAAATAACCCAAAGTCGAGAGAGAAGGTTTTAGAATTAATTGAAGAAAGAAGTCTAATATACCCTTATAGGCAACTTTATTCAGATAGTTTTCGTTATACTTGGAGGAAAAAAAATCCATTTAGACAGGCTAGATTGGATTTTTTCCTTTTTACAGAAAGTATGCTTACTAATTTAAAAAATTGTACTATTGATCCAAGTTACAGATCTGATCATTCAATGATTATTTTAAGCCTTGTGTGTAATCCCTTCAATAAAGGTAAAGGCTTGTGGAAGTTTAACAACTCACTATTATACGAAAAGGACTACAGCAAAATTGTAAGGGAAAAAATCATTGATCTGAAAAAAAAATATGCAGTATTAATCTATAATAGGGATAAAATTCAAGAAATTGATGATAATGAACTGCAACTTACTATTAACGTTCAACTGTTTTTGGAAATGTTACTTTTAGAAATACGAGGAAAAACAATTTCATTTGCAAGCTATATAAAAAAAATTAAGGAACAGAGATTTAGAGATCTTCAAGAAGAAATTGCTACCCTTGAAAAAAATGTTACTGAAAACTCAATTGAAAATTTAGAAACAAAAAAGCATGAATTGGAATCTCTTAGAAATGAAAAAATGAAAGGTAAGTTAGTAAGATCAAGAGCTCAATGGGTAGATGAAGGAGAAAAGCCAACAAAATATTTTTGTGGGCTAGAGTCTAAAAATTATACCAGTAAGATAATTCCAAAAGTTGAAAAAGATAATGGGGAAATTGTTACAGATCAGAAGGAGATATTAAAAGAAGTACAATATTTTTATGAAAATTTGTACAAAAATAAAGATGAAGATAAAGGTTGTAGTCTTAAAGATATAATGGAGGGTTTGAAGGGGGCAAGTATAAGAACACTCACAGAAGAAGAAAAAGATAATTTAGAAGGGGAAATTGGGAGCTTTGAAGCTGGGGAAATTTTGAAAAAAATGAAAAATAACAAAAGTCCTGGATCAGATGGGTTTACATCAGAGTTTTTAAAGTTTTTTTGGAAAGATCTGAAAGTTTTTGTTATTGGTTCTTTAAATTATGGGTATAGTTTAGGAAGTTTATCTGTTACACAAAAACAAGGTATAATCACATGTTTACCAAAGGGAGACAAATCAAGACATTTTCTAAAAAATTGGCGGCCAATCTCATTGTTGAATACAGTATATAAGATAGGGTCTGGGGTGATAGCAAATAGAATTAAAAAAGTTCTCCCCACATTAATTAATAATGATCAGACTGGTTTTATTGCAGGTAGGTACATAGGGGAAAATATTAGGCTTTTGTTTGATATAATGGAATATGCAGAGGAGAATGATATACCTGGTTTATTTAATAACATTCTAAAATTTTTCAATTTTGGGGAATCTATTCAAAAATGGGTTAAAACGTTTTATAACAACATTAAATCTGCAGTCAATCAGGGAGGGAATTTATCTGAATTTTTTCGCATAGAGAGAGGTTGTAGGCAAGGGGATCTATTGTCCCCTTATTTATTCATACTATGTGCTGAAATAATGGCTATAAAAATAAGAGAAAACCCTAAAATAAAAGGAATTAAAGTCTTGCACTCAGAACATGAAATTTCTCAGTTCGCTGATGATACATCAGTAATTTTGGATGGATCAGAAGAATCATTAAATGAAACACTTTTGGAATTGGAATGGTTCAAAAAGATATCAGGCCTTAAAATAAATTTTTCAAAAACACAAGTTATTTGGATAGGAAGCAAAAAATACAGCAGTGATAGACTATGTGAAAACTGGAATCTCTCCTGGGGAAAAACTACGTTTACTGTTCTGGGAATAAATTTCGATGTTGATATTTCTAAAATTACAAAGATCAATTATGAAAAATATTTTAAAAAAATGAAAGGACTCTTTAAACAGTGGAACAAAAGAAATTTAACTCCTATAGGTAAGATTACTGTGGTTAAATCACTAATTCTGCCAGTACTTAACCATCTTTTTATTGCACTTCCAAACCCTAGTATAGAAATTATTAAAGATATTGAAGCTATGTTATATACATTTACTTGGAAATCATCTGTTAATAGAGTGAAAAAGGATATCATGCAAAAGAAGTATCAAGAGGGGGGACTTAAGATGATTAATATACATTCTTTTATTTTGGCTTTGAAGTCCACATGGATCAGGAGACTCTTTTTCAACAATGGTAAATGGCAGAATATTTTTATGTCATCAATTGATATAAATAAACTATCATGTGGCGGTAGTGGATATATAGAACAAGTAATAGAAAGTGTAAAAAATCAATTTTGGAAGGATGTATTATATGCTTGGAAATCTGTTATTGAAAAAGACGAAAACAAAGATTGGACAAACTTTCTTGCCAATACAGTTTGGTTGAATAAACAGGTAAAAATTGACAAAAGAACTATCTTTTATCCAGAGTGGTTCAATAGGGGTGTAAAGTTTGTTAACGATTTTGTCAATGATGATGGTTCTTTTCTGACTTTAGATCAGTTTTCAAACAAATTTGGACTTTGTGTAAATTTTCTGCAATATAATGGGGTTATTAGTTCTTTACGACAAATGCTAAAATTATATCCATATGGAGACAAATCATCTAATTTACAGACTCCTTTTGTCCCATCATCTCTACAAAATATTTTTCGAAGTTCTAAAGGTTCAAAAGATATGTACACAATTCTAAATAAAAACAGTAGTGTTCCTACAGCTCAAAGAAAATGGAATACAGTTTTCGATATTAATTCAAATGAGTGGAAACAAATTTATATACTCCCATTTAAAGCTACAGCATGTACAAAATTACATTGGTTTCAATTTAGAATAAACCACAATATTCTGGCTACTAATTATTTCCTGAAAAAAATTAAAATTATTGATGATGCAAATTGTAATTTTTGCCAAAAGGAAAATGAAATCATTGAACACATTTTTTGGGGTTGTGAAAATGTACAAAATCTTCTAGGGCAAGTAAATTCTTGGTTCGGTGACAAAGACATAAACCAAACATTTTTAAAGAAGACTCTAATTTTTGGGGATGTTGATAAAGTATATAAAGATGATGTATACAATGCCATTTTACTAAACATAAAATACTATATATATACAAACAGGTGTCTGAAGAAAAAATTATCCTTTCTTTCGCTTAAAGCCTGTTTGATAAATTTATATAAAACTGAAAAAATGATTGCTGTCCGAAATCAAAGAATTGCAGAATTTCAATTACATTGGAGTACTTTTGAAAAACTGTTTGAGGATTGTTGACATAGTTTTTATTCTTATGTAAATTCCCTTTCCATAGAGACACCACTAAATACTAACTGATATAGTCTATTTAAATATACTTTTCTTGTTTATATTTACTATACTATAGTATACTTTATAGTATACTCATTACAGGATAATTAAAACAATATGAATGTTTGATCCATCCAAATAATACTTTTGTATAGTCCAATTGATTGTTTGCACCAGGCCAGACCATAAAAGTTTTATATATAAATGCCAATATAAAGTACAATCTCATCTTCTCAATGTCTTCTTTTTTTTTTCTTCTTCTTTTTAAAAATACATTAAATTCTTATCTACTTTTTTTCCTAATTATACAAAAAAATATTTATCACATATATCAATAGTAAACAATTTTAAACTCTGCAAATACCTCTTTTCTCATCTTTTATATTCTAAAAAAAAAAAAAACCTCCACTGCAATATACATATGATTATATATTGGAAAAGATTGTAAGAAGATTTAATTGTACTTTACTATATAGATTGTATGATGTTTTATATGTTATTATATTATTGTACTCTATTCTGTATTGATGTATTTTGCAGTTGAGAAAAAAAAAAAAAAATAAAAAAAAAAATAACCTACTGGGCCTGTGATAATAACCTACTGGAGCGCCTGTGATAATAACCTACTGAAGCACCTGTGATAATAACCTACTGGAGCACCTGTGATAATAACATACTGGAGCACATGTGATAATAACCTAATGGAGCATGTGATAATAACCTACTGGAGCACCTGTGATAATAATCTACTGGAGAGTCTGTGATAATAACCTACTGGAGTGCCTGGGATAATAACCTACTTGAGCGCCTGTGATAATAACCTACTGGAGCGTCTGTGATAATAACCTACTGGAGTGCCTGGGATAATAACCTACTAGAGCACCTGTGATAATAACCTACTGAAGCACCTGTGATAATAACTTACTGGAGCATCTGTGATAATAACCTACTGGAGCGTCTGTGATAATGACCTACTAGAGCATATGTGATAATAACCTACTGGAGCACCTGTGATAATAACCTACTGAAGCACCTGTGATAATAACCTACTGGAGCGCCTGTGATAATAACCTACTGGAGCACCTGTGATAATAATCTACTGGAGCATCTGTGATAATAACCTACTGGAGCACCTGTGATAATAACATACTGGAGCATCTGTGATAATAACCTACTGGAGTGCCTGGGATAATAATCTACTGGAGCACCTGTGATAATAATCTACTGGAGTGCCTGGGATAATAACCTACTAGAGCACCTGTGATAATAACCTACTGAAGCACCTGTGATAATAACTTACTGGAGCATCTGTGATAATAACCTACTGGAGCATCTGTGATAATGACCTACTAGAGCGTCTGTGATAATAACCTACTGGAGCACCTGTGATAATAACATACTGGAGCGTCTGTGATAATAACCTACTGGAGCGCTTGTGATAAAAACCTACTGAAGTGCCTGTGATAATAACCTACTGAAGTGCCTGTGATAATAACCTACTGGAGCACCTGTGATAATAACCTACTGGAGCATCTGTGATAATAACCTACTGGAGCGCCTATGATAATAACCTTCTGGAGCGCCTGTGATAATAACCTACTGGAGCGTCTGTGATAATAACATACTGGAGCGCTTGTGATAATAACCTACTGGAGCACCTGTGATAATAACCTACTGGAGTGCCTGTGATAATAACCTACTGGAGCATCTGTGATAATAACCTACTGGAGTGCCTGTGATAATAATCTACTGGAGCACCTGTGATAATAGCCTACTGGAGCACCTGTGATAATAACCTACTAGAGCACCTGTGATAATAACCTACTGGAACATCTGTGATAATAACCTACAAGAGCGCCTGTGATAATAACCTACTGGAGCGCCTGTGATAATAACCTACTGAAGCACCTGTGATAATAACCTACTGGAGCGCCTGTGATAATAATCTACTGGAGTGCCTATGATAATAACCTACTGGAGCATCTGTGATAATAACCTACTGGAGCGCCTATGATAATAACCTACTGGAGCATCTGTGATAATAACCTACTGAAGCGCCTGTGATAATAACCTACTGGAGCATCTGTGATAATAACATACTGGAGCACCTATGATAATAACCTACTGGAGCATCTGTAATAATAACCTATTGGAGCGCCTATGATAATAACCTACTGGAGCATCTGTGATAATAACCTACTGGAGCGCCTATGATAATAACCTACTGGAGCATCTGTGATAATAACCTACTGGAGCATCTGTGATAATAACCTATTGAAGTACCTATGATAATAACCTACTGGAGCATCTGTGATAATAACCTACTGGAGCGCATGTGATAATAACCTACATGTACTGGAGTGCCTGTGACAATAACCTACTGGAGCGCCTGTGAAAATAACCTACTGGAGCACCTGTGATAATAACCTACTGGAGCGTCTGTGATAATAACCTACTTGGAGCACCTGTGATAATAACCTACTGGAGCGCCTGTGATAATAACCTACTGAAGCACCTGTGATAATAACCTACTGGAGCACCTGTGATAATAACATACTGGAGCACATGTGATAATAACCTAATGGAGCATGTGATAATAACCTACTGGAGCACCTGTGATAATAATCTACTGGAGAGTCTGTGATAATAACCTACTGGAGTGCCTGGGATAATAACCTACTGGAGCGCCTGTGATAATAACCTACTGGAGCGTCTGTGATAATAACCTACTGGAGTGCCTGGGATAATAACCTACTAGAGCACCTGTGATAATAACCTACTGAAGCACCTGTGATAATAACTTACTGGAGCATCTGTGATAATAACCTACTGGAGCGTCTGTGATAATGACCTACTAGAGCATATGTGATAATAACCTACTGGAGCGCCTGTGATAATAACCTACTGAAGCACCTGTGATAATAACCTACTGGAGCGCCTGTGATAATAACCTACTGGAGCACCTGTGATAATAATCTACTGGAGCATCTGTGATAATAACCTACTGGAGCACCTGTGATAATAACATACTGGAGCATCTGTGATAATAACCTACTGGAGTGCCTGGGATAATAATCTACTGGAGCACCTGTGATAATAACCTACTGGAGCGCCTGTGATAATAACCTACTGGAGCGTCTGTGATAATAATCTACTGGAGTGCCTGGGATAATAACCTACTAGAGCACCTGTGATAATAACCTACTGAAGCACCTGTGATAATAACCTACTGGAGCATCTGTGATAATGACCTACTAGAGCGTCTGTGATAATAACCTACTGGAGCGCCTGTGATAATAACATACTGGAGCGTCTGTGATAATAACCTACTGGAGCGCTTGTGATAAAAACCTACTGAAGTGCCTGTGATAATAACCTACTGAAGTGCCTGTGATAATAACCTACTGGAGCACCTGTGATAATAACCTACTGGAGCATCTGTGATAATAACCTACTGGAGCGCCTATGATAATAACCTTCTGGAGCGCCTGTGATAATAACCTACTGGAGCGTCTGTGATAATAACCTACTGGAGCGCTTGTGATAATAACCTACTGGAGCACCTGTGATAATAACCTACTGGAGTGCCTGTGATAATAACCTACTGGAGCATCTGTGATAATAACCTACTGGAGTGCCTGTGATAATAATCTACTGGAGCACCTGTGATAATAGCCTACTGGAGCACCTGTGATAATAACCTACTAGAGCACCTGTGATAATAACCTACTGGAACATCTGTGATAATAACCTACAAGAGCGCCTGTGATAATAACCTACTGGAGCGCCTGTGATAATAACCTACTGAAGCACCTGTGATAATAACCTACTGGAGCACCTGTGATAATAATCTACTGGAGTGCCTATGATAATAACCTACTGGAGCATCTGTGATAATAACCTACTGGAGCGCCTATGATAATAACCTACTGGAGCATCTGTGATAATAACCTACTGAAGCGCCTGTGATAATAACCTACTGGAGCATCTGTGATAATAACCTACTGGAGCACCTATGATAATAACCTACTGGAGCATCTGTAATAATAACCCATTGGAGCGCCTATGATAATAACCTACTGGAGCATCTGTGATAATAACCTACTGGAGCGCCTATGATAATAACCTACTGGAGCATCTGTGATAATAACCTACTGGAGCATCTGTGATAATAACCTATTGAAGTACCTATGATAATAACCTACTGGAGCATCTGTGATAATAACCTACTGGAGCGCATGTGATAATAACCTACATGTACTGGAGTGCCTGTGACAATAACCTACTGGAGCGCCTGTGAAAATAACCTACTGGAGCACCTGTGATAATAACCTACTGGAGCGTCTGTGATAATAACCTACTTGGAGCACCTGTGATAATAACCTACTTGGAGCACCTGTGACAATAACCTACTGGAGCGCCTGTGAAAATAACCTACTGGAGCACCTGTGATAATAACCTACTTGGAGCACCTGTGACAATAACCTACTGGAGCGCTTGTGATAATAACCTACTGGAGCACCTGTGATAATAACCTACTGGAGTGCCTGTGATAATAACCTACTGGAGCATCTGTGATAATAACCTACTGGAGTGCCTGTGATAATAATCTACTGGAGCACCTGTGATAATAGCCTACTGGAGCACCTGTGATAATAACCTACTAGAGCACCTGTGATAATAACCTACTGGAACATCTGTGATAATAACCTACAAGAGCGCCTGTGATAATAACCTACTGGAGCGCCTGTGATAATAACCTACTGAAGCACCTGTGATAATAACCTACTGGAGCGCCTGTGATAATAATCTACTGGAGTGCCTATGATAATAACCTACTGGAGCATCTGTGATAATAACCTACTGGAGCGCCTATGATAATAACCTACTGGAGCATCTGTGATAATAACCTACTGAAGCGCCTGTGATAATAACCTACTGGAGCATCTGTGATAATAACATACTGGAGCACCTATGATAATAACCTACTGGAGCATCTGTAATAATAACCTATTGGAGCGCCTATGATAATAACCTACTGGAGCATCTGTGATAATAACCTACTGGAGCGCCTATGATAATAACCTACTGGAGCATCTGTGATAATAACCTACTGGAGCATCTGTGATAATAACCTATTGAAGTACCTATGATAATAACCTACTGGAGCATCTGTGATAATAACCTACTGGAGCGCATGTGATAATAACCTACATGTACTGGAGTGCCTGTGACAATAACCTACTGGAGCGCCTGTGAAAATAACCTACTGGAGCACCTGTGATAATAACCTACTGGAGCGTCTGTGATAATAACCTACTTGGAGCACCTGTGATAATAACCTACTGGAGCGCCTGTGATAATAACCTACTGAAGCACCTGTGATAATAACCTACTGGAGCACCTGTGATAATAACATACTGGAGCACATGTGATAATAACCTAATGGAGCATGTGATAATAATCTACTGGAGCACCTGTGATAATAATCTACTGGAGTGCCTGGGATAATAACCTACTAGAGCACCTGTGATAATAACCTACTGAAGCACCTGTGATAATAACCTACTGGAGCATCTGTGATAATGACCTACTAGAGCGTCTGTGATAATAACCTACTGGAGCGCCTGTGATAATAACATACTGGAGCGTCTGTGATAATAACCTACTGGAGCGCTTGTGATAAAAACCTACTGAAGTGCCTGTGATAATAACCTACTGAAGTGCCTGTGATAATAACCTACTGGAGCACCTGTGATAATAACCTACTGGAGCATCTGTGATAATAACCTACTGGAGCGCCTATGATAATAACCTTCTGGAGCGCCTGTGATAATAACCTACTGGAGCGTCTGTGATAATAACCTACTGGAGCGCTTGTGATAATAACCTACTGGAGCACCTGTGATAATAACCTACTGGAGTGCCTGTGATAATAACCTACTGGAGCATCTGTGATAATAACCTACTGGAGTGCCTGTGATAATAATCTACTGGAGCACCTGTGATAATAACCTACTGGAGCGCCTATGATAATAACCTACTGGAGCATCTGTGATAATAACCTACTGAAGCGCCTGTGATAATAACCTACTGGAGCATCTGTGATAATAACCTACTGGAGCACCTATGATAATAACCTACTGGAGCATCTGTAATAATAACCCATTGGAGCGCCTATGATAATAACCTACTGGAGCATCTGTGATAATAACCTACTGGAGCGCCTATGATAATAACCTACTGGAGCATCTGTGATAATAACCTACTGGAGCATCTGTGATAATAACCTATTGAAGTACCTATGATAATAACCTACTGGAGCATCTGTGATAATAACCTACATGTACTGGAGTGCCTGTGACAATAACCTACTGGAGCGCCTGTGAAAATAACCTACTGGAGCACCTGTGATAATAACCTACTGGAGCGTCTGTGATAATAACCTACTTGGAGCACCTGTGATAATAACCTACTTGGAGCACCTGTGACAATAACCTACTGGAGCGCCTGTGAAAATAACCTACTGGAGCACCTGTGATAATAACCTACTTGGAGCACCTGTGACAATAACCTACTGGAGCGCTTGTGATAATAACCTACTGGAGCACCTGTGATAATAACCTACTGGAGTGCCTGTGATAATAACCTACTGGAGCATCTGTGATAATAACCTACTGGAGTGCCTGTGATAATAATCTACTGGAGCACCTGTGATAATAGCCTACTGGAGCACCTGTGATAATAACCTACTAGAGCACCTGTGATAATAACCTACTGGAACATCTGTGATAATAACCTACAAGAGCGCCTGTGATAATAACCTACTGGAGCGCCTGTGATAATAACCTACTGAAGCACCTGTGATAATAACCTACTGGAGCGCCTGTGATAATAATCTACTGGAGTGCCTATGATAATAACCTACTGGAGCATCTGTGATAATAACCTACTGGAGCGCCTATGATAATAACCTACTGGAGCATCTGTGATAATAACCTACTGAAGCGCCTGTGATAATAACCTACTGGAGCATCTGTGATAATAACATACTGGAGCACCTATGATAATAACCTACTGGAGCATCTGTAATAATAACCTATTGGAGCGCCTATGATAATAACCTACTGGAGCATCTGTGATAATAACCTACTGGAGCGCCTATGATAATAACCTACTGGAGCATCTGTGATAATAACCTACTGGAGCATCTGTGATAATAACCTATTGAAGTACCTATGATAATAACCTACTGGAGCATCTGTGATAATAACCTACTGGAGCGCATGTGATAATAACCTACATGTACTGGAGTGCCTGTGACAATAACCTACTGGAGCGCCTGTGAAAATAACCTACTGGAGCACCTGTGATAATAACCTACTGGAGCGTCTGTGATAATAACCTACTTGGAGCACCTGTGATAATAACCTACTGGAGCGCCTGTGATAATAACCTACTGAAGCACCTGTGATAATAACCTACTGGAGCACCTGTGATAATAACATACTGGAGCACATGTGATAATAACCTAATGGAGCATGTGATAATAATCTACTGGAGCACCTGTGATAATAATCTACTGGAGAGTCTGTGATAATAACCTACTGGAGTGCCTGGGATAATAACCTACTGGAGCGCCTGTGATAATAACCTACTGGAGCGTCTGTGATAATAACCTACTGGAGTGCCTGGGATAATAACCTACTAGAGCACCTGTGATAATAACCTACTGAAGCACCTGTGATAATAACTTACTGGAGCATCTGTGATAATAACCTACTGGAGCGTCTGTGATAATGACCTACTAGAGCATATGTGATAAAAACCTACTGGAGCGCCTGTGATAATAACCTACTGAAGCACCTGTGATAATAACCTACTGGAGCGCCTGTGATAATAACCTACTGGAGCACCTGTGATAATAATCTACTGGAGCATCTGTGATAATAACCTACTGGAGCACCTGTGATAATAACATACTGGAGCATCTGTGATAATAACCTACTGGAGTGCCTGGGATAATAATCTACTGGAGCACCTGTGATAATAACCTACTGGAGCGCCTGTGATAATAACCTACTGGAGCGTCTGTGATAATAATCTACTGGAGTGCCTGGGATAATAACCTACTAGAGCACCTGTGATAATAACCTACTGAAGCACCTGTGATAATAACCTACTGGAGCATCTGTGATAATGACCTACTAGAGCGTCTGTGATAATAACCTACTGGAGCGCCTGTGATAATAACATACTGGAGCGTCTGTGATAATAACCTACTGGAGCGCTTGTGATAAAAACCTACTGAAGTGCCTGTGATAATAACCTACTGAAGTGCCTGTGATAATAACCTACTGGAGCACCTGTGATAATAACCTACTGGAGCATCTGTGATAATAACCTACTGGAGCGCCTATGATAATAACCTTCTGGAGCGCCTGTGATAATAACCTACTGGAGCGTCTGTGATAATAACCTACTGGAGCGCTTGTGATAATAACCTACTGGAGCACCTGTGATAATAACCTACTGGAGTGCCTGTGATAATAACCTACTGGAGCATCTGTGATAATAACCTACTGGAGTGCCTGTGATAATAATCTACTGGAGCACCTGTGATAATAGCCTACTGGAGCACCTGTGATAATAACCTACTAGAGCACCTGTGATAATAACCTACTGGAACATCTGTGATAATAACCTACAAGAGCGCCTGTGATAATAACCTACTGGAGCGCCTGTGATAATAACCTACTGAAGCACCTGTGATAATAACCTACTGGAGCACCTGTGATAATAATCTACTGGAGTGCCTATGATAATAACCTACTGGAGCATCTGTGATAATAACCTACTGGAGCGCCTATGATAATAACCTACTGGAGCATCTGTGATAATAACCTACTGAAGCGCCTGTGATAATAACCTACTGGAGCATCTGTGATAATAACCTACTGGAGCACCTATGATAATAACCTACTGGAGCATCTGTAATAATAACCCATTGGAGCGCCTATGATAATAACCTACTGGAGCATCTGTGATAATAACCTACTGGAGCGCCTATGATAATAACCTACTGGAGCATCTGTGATAATAACCTACTGGAGCATCTGTGATAATAACCTATTGAAGTACCTATGATAATAACCTACTGGAGCATCTGTGATAATAACCTACTGGAGCGCATGTGATAATAACCTACATGTACTGGAGTGCCTGTGACAATAACCTACTGGAGCGCCTGTGAAAATAACCTACTGGAGCACCTGTGATAATAACCTACTGGAGCGTCTGTGATAATAACCTACTTGGAGCACCTGTGATAATAACCTACTTGGAGCACCTGTGACAATAACCTACTGGAGCGCCTGTGAAAATAACCTACTGGAGCACCTGTGATAATAACCTACTGGAGCGTCTGTGATAATAACCTACTTGGAGCACCTGTGATAATAACCTACTTGGAGCACCTGTGATAATAACCTACTCAGACGCTTCCAGTTTTCTCGATATATTTCATATTAATCTACAATTAATTTTTTTTTTATTCTGAAGTCAATTCATGTCCGATTTTGATAATTTTTTAATTGACACAAACAAAATAAAAAGCAGTTAAACTGTATAATATCAACATTGTTTTACAAGACAAACATTTTGAGAAAACACAAGTTAAACACAAAACTTAATTTATTTCATCCGAAACACAATAAAATGATAGTACTTTTGTAGACAAATTATTTAAGTCTTGTTCAAATCATGGTGATTTGAAATACATGTACATGTTTCTAAAAATTCTTTGAAAATTATAACTATAAACTACATACTTTTCTGCTTTTGTTGATAAAACAAGTATCAAAATTGGACGTGAATTGACCTCAGGATAATTATTTGAAAAATCGTAGTTTTATATGAAATATATATATGGAAAATCAGAAGCATTAAGATAAGATAAGAAAACTTTATTTGAATTCGGTTTTTGTATAACAATAAACACAAGCTCTAAGGAGCTTTTTACCGAATATGCATAGTAGCACAAGATACATACAAATTTTAACATAATCGCATAAACACACATATAAAGCAGTTATTTACATACAGTTAGCAAATGCAACATAAAAAGCACAAAAATAAAGGACATACTAAACATACTGAAGCAATATCAAGCAAACATAAAATAACTAAGCAGCATTAAAACTTAGAAAAAGCACTAGAAATAAAACAGAAAGCTGAATAGGTTATCTGTATGCAGAACAACGACATACTGAGCCATTCCAGGACTGAATCAAACTTTTAAAGTGGTTGAAACTGTTTTCAGTTCTGAAATGGTTCGGAAGGTCGTTCCACAGAGTTGCAGCTGCAAACATGAATGATTTTTTGCCATACCTTGTAGTTCTAACTTGAGGAACATCTAATATGTTCGAATACCTGAAAGCATATTTAGAATTTTTCACATTAACTAAATCATGAAGGCATACAGGAGCTAATTTGAGCTAATTTGTTAACGATTTTATATGTCTCCAAGGCCATTGTCCTAATACATCTGATCTGTAAAGAGGGCACTAGAGCTTTTTCAAGAAGGTTGATATATGAACTGGTGTAGTCATCGTATACAAAACGAAGTGCTCTTTCCTGCACTTTCTCCAAAAAAAAAAAAAAAAATTATCGGTACAAAAATGCCAAGCCAAAGGGCAGAAGTTAAAGTTACTGAGAATGAAAGTGTGGAATATAGTTAATTTGCGTTCGAATACTTTTGTCCACTGTCTGTACATATTATATACATGTTTGAAACGACATTTAGTATAATTAAGGAAGAATGGGATAAGTGACTTATTCTATAACGTTATTAAAAACATGTATCAAAAAACAGAATTATGTGTAAAAACCGACAGATCAAATGTAACTGATTCATTTTCTTCCAACATTGGTGTTCGCCAAGGGGATAATCTAAACCCCAACCTGCTTAAACTGTTTATTAATGATCTCCCAGAAATTTTTGACCAAACTTGTAATCCTGCTACCCTCAATTCTCTAAAATTAAACTGTTTATTATATGCTGATGACATTGTTCTCCTCTCTGAAACTGCAGAAGGACTACAAAACAGTCTGGATAAATTATCTCGGTACTGTAAAAAATGGGGTATGGAAATTAATACTGATAAGACTAAATCACTAGTATTTAATAGTACTGGAAGACTGTTCCCAGTTACTTTTATGATTGATAATCAGTTGATTAACAAAGTTAAACAATACAGATATTTAGGGGTAATGTTTAATGCCTCTGGGAGCTTCTCAGATGCTAAAGAAGAATTATATAAAAGAGGCTTAAAAGCCTTATTTAAAATGTATAAATGTTTTGAAGGGCATAAGCCGAAAATTAAAACCCTATTACATGTATTTGACCATCCTGTTAAGCCTATTTTAACATATGGTAGTGAAGTGTGGGGTACGTTTGATCCCCAGAAATTATTAGACAAGGGAGATAATTATTTTTCAAAATTATGTAATGACCTAAAAGCAGAAAAAGCTCATATGAAATTTTGTAAATTTTCACTTGGAGTTGGGAAAAGAAGCTCTAACCTGGCAGTGATTGAAGAACTCGGAAGATATCTTTTATTTATTGAAATAATAATTTCTATGTTTTCTCATTTAACTCGTTTATCTAATAGTAAAGACATTCTTTTGTCTGAGTCTCTCTCTGTATCAAAATTATTATCTGATCAGAATAAGAAAAGTTGGTATAGTACTATCCTGTCCTTATTAAAATATTTAAAACTTGACTTAAGATTTGTTATGAACTCAAAAACAAATTTAAAACATTTTTTGTACACTAAACTTAAATCTAATTATAATAGACTGTGGTTCCTATCTTTACATGATGATAAAATTAATAAGGATTTTGGAAATAAATTAAGAACATATAGATTATTTAAGAATAACATAAGTCTAGAACCCTATTTATCTATGAAAAATGATGAACAAAGAATTTTACTCTCAAAATTACGAATAAGTAATCATAATTTAGAAATAGAAAGAGGAAGACACAGAGGGCTTCAGGCAAAAGAAAGAATTTGTAAATTATGCTTAAAGGAAGTTGAAGATGAAATTCACTTCTTATTAAAATGTGAAGCACTTCAAAATGTGAGAACGCCATTTATTGATCTTATAAATTATAATAATTATAACTTTAAACATTTAGATATTAGAGAGCAATTTATATGGTTAATGTCCAATGAAGACAATTTCATCATAAATCAACTTTCTGATATGATACTAAAGTTACATTCATCTAGAAATGATATAATTCAAAATTAATAATAGTAATATTTTATGTTATACAATATTAATAATAATAATTATATATCTGTGTTAGATATACAACTGTTTATGATACACTGTCTCTTAATCTATTACAGGGATCACTATACTTGTCAAAATTATTGATTACAAAATTGTATATTTACATGTATTTGTATGCCTTGTATGTTAAATCCAATCAATCTAATAATACCAATTAATGTAAATATTGTGATTTTCATGTAGTTATACTGCCTATCATGGGCGTCTTTAATTGACAAATAAACATATTCTATTCTATTCTATAATGTGTTCTATCTACGGCGGCTCCAGGAAGTCGAACAAAAAGCCGTCGGACGGCAGAGGAATCTCGGACTAAATGTGTTCATGCTTGCCGAGTTCCTCACTGTTCGGAGTACTCGTGGTGAATAAATAATAAATAATAATAAATAAAGTTTTATTTAGAGTCGATACATATCACAACATACATAAAAACACAAGCTCTACAGAGCTTTTAAAATCGACTATACATATAACAAAAACAACATACATGCATACATACAAGGTACATAAAAATACTAGCAAAAATTAAAACATCTATATTAAAAAATAATTTAAACTAATTAATTTAAAATTTCAAGCACTAAGTAAATAAATTAAAATAAGCAGCCTAAAAAGTAACTATAATTAAAGACAAAGCACAGATTTCAAAAGCATCACAGATAAGCAAAACAAATAAATAAATAAAATTATGCTTTAAAGCTATCTACAAGCATTACAGTGGCATGAGCTACCATTCCATGAATTAATCAAGTTTTTGAATTGTTTAAAAGAATTTTCCAGTCTAAAGTGGTTTGGTAGCTCATTCCATGTTTTGGCAGCAAAATATTTAAAAGTTTTAATACCATACCTAGTTGTTCTGGTCGATGGTATACTAGCAGTATTTTGGTATCTGAAAGAATATTTACTTTGTTTAATTGTAATTAAATCATGTAAGTACAAAGGACTGGTTTTATTGACAATTTTGAATGTTTCAATGGCTATAGTTCTAATTCGCCTGATTTTTAAAGTGGGTAATTTGGATTTTGTTAAAAGTTCTTCATATGTGCTGTCAGTATCATCATAGATAAATTTCAGAGCTCTAAATTGTATTTTTTCCATTTTATTTGTATTTTGTTCACTGCAAAAGTGCCATGTTACAGGGCAATAATTAAAGTTCGAGAAAATATAAGAGTAGTATATTGTAAGTCTACCAAGTTTTGTTAAGTATTTACCAATTCTTTTTAAAATGTTCAGTTGTCTTGAGGCTTTTTTACAGATATTTGCTATATGAGTATTAAAATTTAGTTCAAAATCTATTGTGACTCCCAAAAGTTTTACCTCATCTTCGCATTTTATTATATTACCATTAAGATTAAAAGAGATATTTTCATTTTTAGATTTTTTTCCAATTGCTATCGCTTGAAATTTGTCTGGATTTGCTTTCATTTGGTTTTCAGTAAACCAGTCTATTAAAGTTAGGCTGTCTCTTTCAAGTACTGTGATTAATTGATCCAGATTGTGGCCTTCATATGACAAAGTGTTATCATCTGCATAATTATAGAGGGAACTTTCTTGTATAAAATAAAATATATCATTTATAAATATATTAAAAAGTACAGGTCCTAAAATAGAACCTTGAGGTACACCTTTATATATGTCTTCCCATTCGCTCGTTATATTGCCGATTTTGACACACTGTTTTCTGTTAGAGAGATAATTTTTTATCAGTTTCAATGCAGATTCACTTACTCCGTATGCATCTAGTTTATTTATTAACAGTTTATGGGGAAGGCAGTCAAAAGCTTTTGACAAATCCATGAGGATGGCCGCTACAAATTTATTTTCATCCAGGGCCTTTTTCCAATCTTCTATTATTTTTAGAAGAGCTGTTTGGCAACCATAACCCGATCGGAATGCTGACAGAGAAGGATGAAACACCTTGTCAAAGAAGGTCACAGTCTGCTCATATATTGCTCTTTCATAAAATTTTGAAATAGTAGGTAAGATACTTACAGGTCTATAATTGCATTTATCTAAAGAGTTATTTTTCTTGAATAGTGGTACAACTTGGGCTTCTTTTAATTTTTCTGGAAAAATGGAATTATTTATTGATTTATTTATTAAATTTGTAATTGGTTGAACAATAGCTGGTTTTGCAAATTTTAGAAGTTTTGCCGAAATGCCATCACGTCCGGTTGCTTTTTTTGAATTTGCTTTATTTATTTGCTTTGATACAAAATCATTTTCAATTTCATGAAATATTAATTTAGGAATTTCTTTCTTATTTTCTTTTATAATTTTAATACTTAGATGTTCTTCGGCAGATAAATTATTATCATTACCAATATCCTTTGCCACATTTATGAAAAAATTATTAAAATTATTTGCTACTTGAAGTTGGTCATTTATGATCTTATTATTGTCTTCTAAGATAATATCTTTAGTTATATTACTACCCTTATTAGTTAAAAATGGTTTAATTGTTGGATAAAAGTCAGTAGATTTTGGTCCGCCAACACATCTTTCATAGAAATATGTTCTAATTGATTGCTTTTTTAATTTTGTTACTAAATTTCTTTGCTTTCGATATGCCTCCCAATTTTTGTTACTTTTATCTTTTAAAAATTCATTATGTGTCATCCGTTTTTTATAAACAGCACTTCTCAGGGTTTTATTCATAAAAGGGGCTGGCTGTGATATTGATTTCCTTTTTTTCATAGGAGCATGTTCATCAATAGTATTGACCATAACTTCTTCAAATTTATTATAAGCTTCGTCTACATCTTCAATTTCAGTAATTTTATCCAAATCAGATTTCATTAGATCATTTACAAAATTTTCTTCAGAAAAGTTTTTAAAACTCCTGTATGTCTTAAAGCTCTTTTTAGCAGGATTTATATTACCCTTTATTTGCACAGAAATTAAGTTGTGGACATCACTAATACCACAATTGAAATTTAAGACATTCATACAATTATTGGGTGAATTAGTTAATATAACATCATTTAAAGTAGGATCTGCTATCTTTGTGAAACATGTTGGCCTTTTTACCAGGTTTGTAAGGTCTAAGATATCACAAACACTTACCAATGGTGCACATTTTTTCTCATCTAAAAAATCATAATTGAGATCACCAATATACATAAAATTATCATATTTTGTTGTAATTTTATCACATGTTTTAATAAAATCATCATTGAAAGTTTTATCATTTATTGTTTGTGGTCTGTAGACACCTGAAATTAACCATTTTTTATTACCTACTAATATTTCTATACATATTGATTCTATATTTTTAAATTCAAGAATTTTCTTACGGTCACATGGTAAGTCTGATCTCACATATGCAGCAATTCCTCCGCCGTACGCTGTTCGATCAGCACGCCAAAAGTGATAATTGTTTACTTGAAATTGTGCATCTGGGAATTGGTCGTCAATTTTGGTTTCAGCCAAGAATAGCATATCAATTGTATTTGATGTTAATAATTCACATATATGACAGAATTTATATCTCAAACTGTTTATATTTAGGTATACACATATAAATTTCTTGGGATGTTTATGCTTTAGTTGCCTGAGTTCATCAAAAATATCTTCATCTACTTTACTGTTCTCATGTAATGAATGTGAGAGATCTAAGCTTCTATCAAAAAAGGATTCTGAAAAATTAAAGTTGTTACACAGATTACATATCCATGGGTCACTGTTCTGTTCTAAATCTTTGTATTCTTGTGGTGTTACATTCGCACACTTTATATGCCACCATTGATTTCCCACTTCACAGAATATAGCTCTATGATTCTTTGCTACTGCCAGTACTGGTTTGTAGCATTTGCCACATGGGTATTTTATTGGTCCTGGGTTTAAGGATATATCCCCGCTACACAGTATAATGATTATGAAAAGTCTATGGTGTTTACAATTCAGTTCTATTGGGATTGACAAAGGTTTAAATCTCCCATGTTTCAGATGATAGAACATAACATTGTAGATGTCAAGATTTAGGTCGTTGGCTAAAGTTATATTACCATTTATATATTTTACTGCTGTATCGTCTGTATAATACACATGATGTGAGTTTGTACAGTTTGAACATAATTGATCATCTTTGAACTGATAAGATGTGGATATGATTAAAAAGATAAAAACTATGTGACTGGTTTTGATCATTTCCATTACGGTTTGTTTACGTTTGTACGATACCGGAAGTCAAGTACTGCAGTAGAATTAGTCGTGAGTATATCTCTATTGTTTTCATATATTTAACTGCGCCTTAAATAGTTGGTTTTCATCTATGGTAGCATTTCAGTCTATTCCAGATGTTTAAAGAGGTTACTGTTATACTATTCTATGATGGTGAGTACATCCAAAAGCTACTTTTTTCTAAAAAAAATATTGGAGGATTTGAAGTTTCCGCCCTGTTCTTCGGGCATGCGTAATCGAACACCACCAAAAATAAATATTAACCGACTATTTTTTGCTTGAATAACAAATTTGTATCAACTATTGTACTAACCGTGTTAAATGAAAACAGAAATTACATGGAAATTCCATCATCTCTAGTCCAAGCAATTATTATTTATAAATTGTACTTTTACTTCCGGCTTCGTTTCATAGGTAAACAGGAAGTCCGAAAATCCCTTGCATTTCCCGAAAACGGACTTTTCAATTTCACATACCCAGGCCTTGTCGCTAAATTTACCATACACTAGACTATTTAACAGTTCTTGATAATTTAGAACAACTTGTACTTACAGTGTTTAATTTTAAGTCCAACTTTGTACTGGATTTATATATTAATATATGACATACGTGTATATGTTCCTGTGGATGAAAACAGGAAAAGCATTCACGCAAATTTCCATATATAGCAGAGTTATCGTTCTTGCAGACAGGTGATTAAAAAAATCGATGTTTGGCACAATTCTATCATATAAAGTATAAAAGTTTTATTTAAAGTCGGAGTTTTTACAAACATATAACATAAGCTCTGTAGAGCTTTTTACCGACATATATAACAATAGACAAAATATATTATGACAGGGGGCATACAAACATTTGCAGATAACAGATAAATATACAAGCATTACATAAATAGCTTAAAACATGTTTATAAAGTACTAAAACTAGCATAAGAACATAAAAAGCACTAGGCAAAAAGAATAGGTACATGTAGCATGAGCAACTGAACTAAATCAAATCAAATCAAAAGTTTTATTTAATGTCGGTACATTTACAAACAGTACAAACACAAGCTCTCATGCGCTTTTTAAACCAACATGCATTTTAAGATATAAATTACAACACAGTAAATAAAAAAAATAACAACAATAAAATAAAACAATGTCATGCATTAAAACCACATATTAGATTTCTGGGCCTCCAGTCAGTGCACATGTGGCAAGTGCCTCTCTGCACACTGACTTCATAGGACCAGAAAACCGCATGGACTAAGTAAGAGCATACAAATAATTGCATATTACAGACAAACATACAAAGCAATGCATTACATCAATAAAAGCCATGCATATAAATTAGCCACTAAAACTAGCAAAATAAAAATAAAAATGAAAGCACTAAGCAAATGAATAAGTATATGTAGCATGAGTAAGAATG
The DNA here is from genome assembly GCA_963680875.1 of Bathymodiolus brooksi. Taxonomy (NCBI): domain Eukaryota; kingdom Metazoa; phylum Mollusca; class Bivalvia; order Mytilida; family Modiolidae; genus Bathymodiolus; species Bathymodiolus brooksi. Next base: position 36,858,050 of record OY804575.1, read on the forward strand.
AACTGAATAAGAGCATACTTTTAAGATTTACAAGAGCCACACCTGCATGAGCCACCACTCCATGAATTAATTAAACTTTTGAACTGACTGTATGCTGTCGTCATGTCTCTTTCAACTTTATTGTATGTGTAAAATGTGCTATAAAGTATGCAATAACATTGGATGATAATAGGAATTCAAGTGGAACTGGTAGAACCTCATTTATACTAATGATGGGGGCTCTACCAGTTTCACTTGACTGCTTGTTATTCATTATCCAATTGTATACCACCGCACTGGTGGTGTAATGATTAGCCTGCGTACTCACCTCGAGTGTGGTAGGTCGTGGGTTCGAGCTCTGGTCGGGTCAAACCAAAGACTATAAAATTGGTATTTGTTGCTTCTCTGCAGCTAAGCACGCAGCATTAAGGAGAAAGTGTAAAGACTGGTTGGCTCGGAATCATAATAATGTGTCCGAGTGGTGCGACATGTCTATCCGCGGATGGTGTTTCAGTGAGCTAGCACTATAAAAATCCAACTTAGGGTTTTGGTCTAGAACAAATCAGACGTCATTATCATCTCATTGAAAATGAACTTGTTCTCGCCACAATACAGCTGAAAAATTGCTGAGTTGACGTTAGACAACAATCACTCGCTCTCCAATTGTATACCGAGCCCCTGTGCATGGACATTAGTTCTAATAATAAAACCCTAAATGCCCGCTTACTCGCAAGGGTTATAACAGGATGCCATTACACGTAATGGAGCAGCCGCCGAGATTTTTTGCGCTGGCTTACAGAGTTTCTGACGCCTGCATTTATCAATAATAAGTCATAACCTTTCCTTTTGTCCATTATTATAACAAGTTTTTATCACCTACCAGTATTTTAGAATGTAATTCCCACAAAATAAAAATCCATGTTTACTAAACTCTCTGAACATTTTGAATTTCGTCATTTCCGGCCTCACTATTTGGATGTCGATACCATATTTGGCGATTTGAGGCGTGAATGTTTACATCAGCGTGTAGTAAGAAATACCATATTTAGAAAAGCTCCGCCTTCCGTAGTTTCCGGTTATGGAAAACGATCGATAAATTTGAACAAGGTTGTTGCTACCTTTGAAAAGCATATATTTCTCAGCCAAACCGATTTAACAAGGACTGGGATCATCAGTAATAGTTATAATGAAATGTTTGAAGCGTAAATAGTGAGTTTTTATGTTTCAACTGCAACTTTTTTTTTTTGCTCCATTGTGACGAATGGGACCGCGTTGTAGCTCTGCCGAGACACACATTTGTCACAGGAGCTACATTATTGCAGCTACATGGGCATGGATAGCGGACCTGGTTTGTAAAAACATGTTATCTCTTTATAATCTATCCTTTATATACATTGTATGTATAGTTTGGGCTCAATCAGGTTTGTGGTTTCTGAGACATGATATTTTGACGGTCAACTTAACTTGACTAGTTCTGCAGGCTGACATCTTAACTTTCTGATCAACGTAAATAAAACAACTTTGCAGATAGTCTAGTCAATCTAACATTTGACCTAAGCAAATCACAACAGAATTTATTTTTCTGCAATCAATTATTAAATGGCCTACATGAAACATATAAAAAGTCTACTAAAATAAACCTATGGGAAAGACGTCATTTTCGAAATCGAAAATCACGATTTTTTTTGCATTTTTTACAGTTATACATAGCAGGGGCGGATCCAGGATTTGTGGTTAGAGGAGGCGTGAGTAGGCGAGGGGTCCAGGGCAGAGCCCCGGGGGCCAAGCCCACCGGAAGCTCTGGGGGTTTGAGGAATTGCAGACATTTATTTTAACGACAATTTTGAACCAACCACACCATTTTTATCAGACCAAAAAAAGTTGACTTTGAGTCTTAATTTTGTCGGATAATTGTTAACAGTATGTTTTTGTCAGATTATAAGAACCTAAAGTAAAACTTTTTTTGAACAACCGTGATGTAAATCGTTCAACTCATGACTGATCGATCACGATATTTTAGCCCTTCAAAGAACTATTGGTTTACTAGTTTTCACGCATTCCTCATTTCACTGTACTTTCGGTGCTTGTCCTTTCGGGTGGTTCTAGTTAATACTGCCCGTCCGGATGGAGCTTTTCTTTTCGTCGTTTGATTCATTCATTGAAAACGTACGATTCGACCGTTCTTGTTTATAGACAAACAAAAGCAGAAATTGTCAATACATGAACTTGTTGTTGATTTCTGATTAACTAGCGTAACTAAATTAGATGATCAGAATCGTTTCATGCAGCATTAATGTTAACATATTCGCCTTTGTTTGTCTATAAACAAGAACGAATCATACGTTTTCAGTGAATGAACCAACGGCGAAACGAAAAGCTGCATCCGAGCGGACAGTAATATGATCACGAAGTTGTCTTCTGCGTGTAATTCATCAATTTGTATCTGGTTAGGGACTTGCAGGGTGGGGGACTATAATTTTTTTTTTCATTCAGAATTTTTTTTTTCGGACAACACGAGAGTTAGAATATTTATTTTTTTTGGCGCACAAAGCGCAATTTTTTTTCCAGAAATTAACATTAGGTTATATGACAAAAACTCTGAATCAGATTTTTTTTTATTCCTCCACCAAAAACAGAATATTTTTTCATTTTTTCAGCAACATTGGAAATCAGAATATTTTTTTAGAAAAAAACCATAGCCCCCCCCCCTGGAGGTTAAATGGTCCGTCCCTTATGAATGATACTGATGTTGAAAGAACATCAGTATTAGGATTTAAGTTTACTAAATGCTTTGATCTGTAAATATTTGTTTTTCTTATAGTTGTAAAATTGACTGAAGAAATAATATTTAATTAGCATGAGAAAATAGTTGATGTCTGGTACCTCGGAACCAATCAGAATGGAATAATCTTTGAACTACTGACAGCAATTCATATATGAATCAGCAAACACACTCAACGTGTATTTACAATGTGTAGGAATATTTTTACTACAGGTCACGAGTCAGCCATTCATGAAAAAGTTGTTTGTTGAACTGCTTAATTAACGTTGTATAACATATGCTTTGCGAATTTTAGGGGGGGGGGGGGGCGCACGCCCCGCACGCCCCCTCTAAATCCGCCTCTGCATACGGTGCCCTACACTGAATGAAAAGTTAGACAATAAAGGTTGATTACCGAAATGTTTTCAAACGACAACCACAAAATATGTCAATACTAGGTAAATAGAGTAGTGACTGAAAAATAAACATAGTAAGATAAATATGTGCATATAAATGAGAGAAATTGTGATATCAAATTTGTTTTCAATACGTTTGGTTTTATATGTCATCTGCATATAATGTGAGATAGTGCTGAATAGCATGTATTATCTATTGTCTGGTGTGATGACATACATTTGTAAATTATCAAAGTTGAAATACGAAAACTAGATAAGTTATACATATGTGTATGAAAAAAAGCAAAATACGCATACCTTTTGTAGGAAATCATGTCCGATTTTTAATATGGAACGCCATTTTTTGCCAGAAGTTTGTTAATTGCACGTTATTAACAACAAAAGTATTGATTTTATTATATTTTCTATGGAACGCATTTTAACCCAAGCGCGTTTTAAAGCTTTAACATTTAACGCACGCGTAATTGTGGTTACGCTTTAATAATAAATTATTGAAAACTCTCTCAATATTTCATTACCACTATAAAGATCTTGTTATATACAATTCTCCATTTTTGTTTTCCATCAATGTTTATACGGAGCATCAAGAGCATGATCCCAGTATCTGCCTTGACTCCAATTTTCACACCATAATCACTCATAGTAGTTATCAAATGTATATAGTTTTAACCTTTGATTCATTGTTTATTGTATATTTGTTATAACTTTATTTATTACATACTTAGTTCAAATAAAGGCATTTTTGTATGACCAATATGACCGGAAGTAAACCGTCCATATTTTCACACCCCGGGAAAATAACCGCGCGGTTATTGGATTACTACAAGATCATTTCCATATCGAGGCCCATATTGGCCCAGGCCAATATGGGTGTCTCTTATCTAGATGTCGGAAGTATGTAATAAATAATTTAATACATGGGCATTTCCATGTGGGCCTGGTTATCATCCCTCGACCAATATGGGGGTCTCGGGATGATAACCAGGCCAATATGGAAATGCCCATGTATTAATCTGTAAGTATTAACTAAATTTAATACGGCGCTCGGCCAGTAATCTTCAGTAGTGAAGGACGGCTAGAAATGTAAAGAAGAAGAAGAAGATGTTATTATGCAAGCTAAAAAGTTCAAATCTGACACATCTAATATCATATACAAAATTCATTCGAAGAGTCTGTAATGTAGCATATGACTCTTTGAGACAGGTTTTCTGTGCTAAATGTATAGAAAATTAGCTAATACTGAAATGATATATGAAAGAATACAAGAATATTGTCTACAAAATACAATATTGTCGTATGTTTCAAATGATAACGTAGATATCTAATTTAGTGCACACGACACGTTTCTTGAATAACCTCCATAAAGGTAAGCTTAAAGTCAAATCATTGGAAAGCTAAATAATTTGAAAATCTTTGGGAGCAACAAACCAGTGGAGAGCCAATAAAGAACATAAATGGTCATTTCCAATGCCAAATGCCATTGTCAGAAATAACCGACATTGACCTCTTAGAAATGGGTTGGGAATTAAAACAGAAAAAAAATCATCTCCTTCTCACTTTCTCCCAGGTAATGAAGCATATTTATAATGAATGTCGGTGTTTCCGAGGCTGAAACCGGGCGCATGTGTCGGACAAGACAGCAAGCTGTTTGTTTGCGTATAGTGGTACCCGGTAATGTGCTTGGTTTTTTTTGTCTTGTGTACCCTACACTTTTGTATGTTGCCAGTTTCTCTGCTTTGTCCATTTCTAAGCTAGTAGTACTTGACAATCACAATATACAGTTAAAATATGACAGAGCGGTATTGACTAGTTCTTGTCAGAGTATGCCTTTAGGATAGCTCTGAATCCCTCTACTGTGTTATTCAATCCAATGTTTGGTGATAGCTAGCTCCAGTCCATGATGGGCCTTGGGGAGATTGATTAGTCATAGGGGTCGATGTTTATCATTTCATGGTAGAAGCAGTGTTTAACCCTTGTCCAGTTATTGGTTGATATTAGACATGAGACTGTCAATGGCGATTAGCTCAACTGTAGTGTACTGGATATGAATAATATACTTTTTTGTAAGATATTTACTATATTATTATACAACCAGGTTAGGTAAATAAAGCTGTTGTACACTGCTCTTTCCTGTAGTATCTTGTTTCAGGGGGTTTATTTTCTGTTGGGTCTTTCACGGAGATGTATATTCCACTTAATGACTTTCCGTGGATGCATAGGAGCCACTCACTTAACCGACTTTCCACAGTCTCCAATATTACGGCGAATGAAGGCAATATTTTAGATGTGCATGTCTGATGATAATGCATTGCTGATTCCTGTGTACTTGTTGGAATCGATCATGCATATCACTTGTATCCATGTACATTGTAATTTGTTGCTTGTTGGTATCAGCTGTCTATTTCTCTGTGATGTTACTCTTATTACTATATGCATATTTTGGTGATGAAGCTCATTTGCTATTTGTCTTAAATCTCTCTGCGGCAGATTGCTTTCAGTCTGGTTTTGAACTAGCAGGCTGTAATCCACAAATGCTTTGTCTCTGATGAAGTTGCTGTACATATCTGGCACGTCATTGATATAGGTCGGAAATGACATCTTGCAATTGAGGTACATCTTGAGGTGTTCTTAACCGGGCCCCATTATCAATGTTGAGGTGTAGATCAAGGTATGAAGCAGACCTAGTTGTAGCTGTGGTATCCTTTGTTTTAACCTCAATGGGATTAGATGCGATCAACAAAATCACCTTTTCTAGAATTGTTTAGTGAAAGGACATCATCTATATAGCGGAACGTAAAATTAAAGGATCGGGCTAGTTTCTTTTCGTTTTTCTTGAGAAACCCCTGTATGAAGTCTGCCTCATACCAATACAGGAACAAGTCGGTGAGAAGAGGAGCACAGTTTACACCCATGATTATGCCGACTGTCTGTTGAAAAGTACGTCCACCAAACATAACAAATATGTTGACAATCCAAAACTCTGAGCATTTTGATTATATCAGTTTCAGAGAAATTTTTGGCAGAATCGGAGTGGTTTTGGCAAAATAAGATTTGTCAATTCTTAAGACAAGGTATTTATATTATCTACGTTGGCCATTGTTTTTTTATGAAACACAGTTGGACTAATTCTTTTAATCTGTCTTTTAGCTTTGAGAGGGGAATAATTGTGTAGAGAAGTCAAACGTTTAATGCTATTGTCGAAAGAGAAGGGGCTTTGATTGTATGTACTCTATAAGATCTTTAGAGTTCTTCAGAATCCACATCTGATTCACACCACTCCTTGAGTAACTAGTGTCACAGTCTGGTTTTGACGGCTGATAGAATAGGTTAATATATTGGAAAGAGGTTTCGTGGAGCATTTGGCAGACCCAGCAATATAACGTTGTTTGTAACCTTGGACACTTGTGTAATTTAGGAATCCAGTAGAGGAGCGGCAGATCCAGTTCTTCATCTGTGGTTGAAATTACAAAGGAACACAAAACAGACATATGCTTGTCCAGGATTTCCACTTCCGTAAGTGTCGTCGGGGTATATGTAGGGTTGCCAAGTGAATTGCCAATACCTAATTCCTTTATCAAGCGGTCTGTGTAATGTGATTTACGCACAAAAACGATATCGTTAGGGGCCTTGTCGGCAGGAACAACAACATATTTGTCATGGAGGTGAGGCAAGTGTTTAGCAACATTCGGGTCTTTAGAGATTTGTGTTTACAAATACTCATTGGCCCATTTTAATTCTAATCTGTATCGACGATCTCACACTCTTCCCACGTTCAGAAAGAGTATCTAAGTCCTCCTTTTGGCGTTGTACCCATTGTCTGACATAATCTTCGACGGAATTCATTAGAATGTTAAGGTTATGTTTCCTGTATATGGATTTAGCCTCACGATATTTCGGTTCTTTGGCGAACACATCTCGTAAAGAGGTGTCGTTGATAACGTTAAGGTCACCAGTTATAGGTGTACTACCACTAAACATGGGTACCAGTCGAAAAGAACGTATGGGAAAGTAGTACGTAAACAGAAAATGGATTCCTACATTGTTGGATAAAAAATAAACCCTATTAGATACTGCAAAATACTGAATGTCAGCAGACACCTACATATTTTAGGATAATTTTAAGCCCATATTTGATGTCCTTGTGGTTTTAAATAAAACATTGATTGCATTGGATAGATACCACCTGAATTTGTGTTAAATCGAAAGTGAAAGTAGGATTTTTGATGGTAGACATCTTCAGACTGACTGTTTTTTCTTATATGCCATTAAATGTATGTTGATTTTCGGACTTAAGCTTCCTATTAGGTACCCCTTCCGTGAAATATGAGTGTCACTTAGATTAAACTTAAGATGAATCCTGTATGAAAGCTCAATTTTTTTTTATTTAACATAGAAGGCTATGGAGAATTCTTTAGTGGTATTACACCTTTTAGGCAAAAAGCAAGAAACTTGTTTTTGATGGTACCACACTCAAATTGGCTTTGAACAGTCACAACAGACCCAGTTTGACATTTTCCACACCAAAATGTTACAAAATACATCAAGGTGTCATGTTACAGCTTCAATATGAATATTATGCAATATTTTGGAAAATATTCCCCATGCACTAGATGTACATGCACAGAGGGTATTGAAATATAATTTTATACTTATTTATGACTTTACAATTATTGTGACTGGTACATTTAATGTGTTTTTGTAGTAAAAGGGCAGATAATGTTGAAAAAGATTGCTAAAATTAAGAATTTTAACAATTTCATGTTGCGGCATTTAGTCGACTTCAAATACGGTATATGATGATACCGTTTTTGAACATTTTATAATCCTACTTGTTTTTTCTGATAAATTTTGGTAGTTATAGTTAGAACACATGTAAAATGTACAAATGAAAAAAATATAAGGCTATAGAAAGCAGCTTTATTTCAGAATTATGTACTTAAAACCAGGGAATTTTAGTGATCCCAGGAGAATTGTATTTGTCACTGGACATTTATTGTTAATTTTTCAAATTGTCAATGTGGATTTTATATTTTAGAATATAAATTGACTGTAAATGTACATTTGTGCATCCGTCTAACTTGAAACATAACAAAAGTTGTCAAGAAATATTCATTTATTGAGTTTTGAAGAAAATTACAGTTGCAGGTCACAAGAAATAACAGAAACCTGAAAATCAACAATCATAATTTTACATATTTTGGGCAATTTGAAATAATTTTTGCTTAATATCTAGATATTAGGTCTTATTTAATGTCTTGCAATGCATAATTAATGGGAACATAGCATGAATTAACATAATTTAGTATATTGTGAGATCATTTCTAGGAGGCCAAAAAAAAAGGGGGGGTATGCTTAAAATAAAACATTTCATATTAATTAGATGTTAAATGTACAAATGAAGCATATATACATGTCATAAGATGCTTATTGTGTTGAAAATCAGCTTCATACTTGTAATATATTGAGATAAAAAGCCATTGTCATGTTATTTCACAATCTCAACTCAACAGCTGAAAAATCAGATTTTTTCATTAAAAGCTTCATGGAGGTACCTTTGTATATGGACATTAATTCTTTCAAATATTGGACTGCCATATACCTGATATAGTTTTTTTGACTGGATATTGATATAGGAATATAAATAAGGCAAAGAAAAGGTTAAAGAAACAAGTTTTTATTGCTCTTAGGTGTACTACCACTAAACATGGGTACCAGTCGAAAAGAACGTATGGGAAAGTAGTACGTAAACAGAAAATGGATTCCTACATTGTTGGATAAAAAATAAACCCTATTAGATACTGCAAAATACTGAATGTCAGCAGACACCTACATATTTTAGGATAATTTTAAGCCCATATTTGATGTCCTTGTGGTTTTAAATAAAACATTGATTGCATTGGATAGATACCACCTGAATTTGTGTTAAATCGAAAGTGAAAGTAGGATTTTTGATGGTAGACATCTTCAGACTGACTGTTTTTTCTTATATGCCATTAAATGTATGTTGATTTTCGGACTTAAGCTTCCTATTAGGTACCCCTTCCGTGAAATATGAGTGTCACTTAGATTAAACTTAAGATGAATCCTGTATGAAAGCTCAATTTTTTTTTATTTAACATAGAAGGCTATGGAGAATTCTTTAGTGGTATTACACCTTTTAGGCAAAAAGCAAGAAACTTGTTTTTGATGGTACCACACTCAAATTGGCTTTGAACAGTCACAACAGACCCAGTTTGACATTTTCCACACCAAAATGTTACAAAATACATCAAGGTGTCATGTTACAGCTTCAATATGAATATTATGCAATATTTTGGAAAATATTCCCCATGCACTAGATGTACATGCACAGAGGGTATTGAAATATAATTTTATACTTATTTATGACTTTACAATTATTGTGACTGGTACATTTAATGTGTTTTTGTAGTAAAAGGGCAGATAATGTTGAAAAAGATTGCTAAAATTAAGAATTTTAACAATTTCATGTTGCGGCATTTAGTCGACTTCAAATACGGTATATGATGATACCGTTTTTGAACATTTTATAATCCTACTTGTTTTTTCTGATAAATTTTGGTAGTTATAGTTAGAACACATGTAAAATGTACAAATGAAAAAAATATAAGGCTATAGAAAGCAGCTTTATTTCAGAATTATGTACTTAAAACCAGGGAATTTTAGTGATCCCAGGAGAATTGTATTTGTCACTGGACATTTATTGTTAATTTTTCAAATTGTCAATGTGGATTTTATATTTTAGAATATAAATTGACTGTAAATGTACATTTGTGCATCCGTCTAACTTGAAACATAACAAAAGTTGTCAAGAAATATTCATTTATTGAGTTTTGAAGAAAATTACAGTTGCAGGTCACAAGAAATAACAGAAACCTGAAAATCAACAATCATAATTTTACATATTTTGGGCAATTTGAAATAATTTTTGCTTAATATCTAGATATTAGGTCTTATTTAATGTCTTGCAATGCATAATTAATGGGAACATAGCATGAATTAACATAATTTAGTATATTGTGAGATCATTTCTAGGAGGCCAAAAAAAAAGGGGGGGTATGCTTAAAATAAAACATTTCATATTAATTAGATGTTAAATGTACAAATGAAGCATATATACATGTCATAAGATGCTTATTGTGTTGAAAATCAGCTTCATACTTGTAATATATTGAGATAAAAAGCCATTGTCATGTTATTTCACAATCTCAACTCAACAGCTGAAAAATCAGATTTTTTCATTAAAAGCTTCATGGAGGTACCTTTGTATATGGACATTAATTCTTTCAAATATTGGACTGCCATATACCTGATATAGTTTTTTTGACTGGATATTGATATAGGAATATAAATAAGGCAAAGAAAAGGTTAAAGAAACAAGTTTTTATTGCTCTTAGGTGTACTACCACTAAACATGGGTACCAGTCGAAAAGAACGTATGGGAAAGTAGTACGTAAACAGAAAATGGATTCCTACATTGTTGGATAAAAAATAAACCCTATTAGATACTGCAAAATACTGAATGTCAGCAGACACCTACATATTTTAGGATAATTTTAAGCCCATATTTGATGTCCTTGTGGTTTTAAATAAAACATTGATTGCATTGGATAGATACCACCTGAATTTGTGTTAAATCGAAAGTGAAAGTAGGATTTTTGATGGTAGACATCTTCAGACTGACTGTTTTTTCTTATATGCCATTAAATGTATGTTGATTTTCGGACTTAAGCTTCCTATTAGGTACCCCTTCCGTGAAATATGAGTGTCACTTAGATTAAACTTAAGATGAATCCTGTATGAAAGCTCAATTTTTTTTTATTTAACATAGAAGGCTATGGAGAATTCTTTAGTGGTATTACACCTTTTAGGCAAAAAGCAAGAAACTTGTTTTTGATGGTACCACACTCAAATTGGCTTTGAACAGTCACAACAGACCCAGTTTGACATTTTCCACACCAAAATGTTACAAAATACATCAAGGTGTCATGTTACAGCTTCAATATGAATATTATGCAATATTTTGGAAAATATTCCCCATGCACTAGATGTACATGCACAGAGGGTATTGAAATATAATTTTATACTTATTTATGACTTTACAATTATTGTGACTGGTACATTTAATGTGTTTTTGTAGTAAAAGGGCAGATAATGTTGAAAAAGATTGCTAAAATTAAGAATTTTAACAATTTCATGTTGCGGCATTTAGTCGACTTCAAATACGGTATATGATGATACCGTTTTTGAACATTTTATAATCCTACTTGTTTTTTCTGATAAATTTTGGTAGTTATAGTTAGAACACATGTAAAATGTACAAATGAAAAAAATATAAGGCTATAGAAAGCAGCTTTATTTCAGAATTATGTACTTAAAACCAGGGAATTTTAGTGATCCCAGGAGAATTGTATTTGTCACTGGACATTTATTGTTAATTTTTCAAATTGTCAATGTGGATTTTATATTTTAGAATATAAATTGACTGTAAATGTACATTTGTGCATCCGTCTAACTTGAAACATAACAAAAGTTGTCAAGAAATATTCATTTATTGAGTTTTGAAGAAAATTACAGTTGCAGGTCACAAGAAATAACAGAAACCTGAAAATCAACAATCATAATTTTACATATTTTGGGCAATTTGAAATAATTTTTGCTTAATATCTAGATATTAGGTCTTATTTAATGTCTTGCAATGCATAATTAATGGGAACATAGCATGAATTAACATAATTTAGTATATTGTGAGATCATTTCTAGGAGGCCAAAAAAAAAGGGGGGGTATGCTTAAAATAAAACATTTCATATTAATTAGATGTTAAATGTACAAATGAAGCATATATACATGTCATAAGATGCTTATTGTGTTGAAAATCAGCTTCATACTTGTAATATATTGAGATAAAAAGCCATTGTCATGTTATTTCACAATCTCAACTCAACAGCTGAAAAATCAGATTTTTTCATTAAAAGCTTCATGGAGGTACCTTTGTATATGGACATTAATTCTTTCAAATATTGGACTGCCATATACCTGATATAGTTTTTTTGACTGGATATTGATATAGGAATATAAATAAGGCAAAGAAAAGGTTAAAGAAACAAGTTTTTATTGCTCTTAGGTGTACTACCACTAAACATGGGTACCAGTCGAAAAGAACGTATGGGAAAGTAGTACGTAAACAGAAAATGGATTCCTACATTGTTGGATAAAAAATAAACCCTATTAGATACTGCAAAATACTGAATGTCAGCAGACACCTACATATTTTAGGATAATTTTAAGCCCATATTTGATGTCCTTGTGGTTTTAAATAAAACATTGATTGCATTGGATAGATACCACCTGAATTTGTGTTAAATCGAAAGTGAAAGTAGGATTTTTGATGGTAGACATCTTCAGACTGACTGTTTTTTCTTATATGCCATTAAATGTATGTTGATTTTCGGACTTAAGCTTCCTATTAGGTACCCCTTCCGTGAAATATGAGTGTCACTTAGATTAAACTTAAGATGAATCCTGTATGAAAGCTCAATTTTTTTTTATTTAACATAGAAGGCTATGGAGAATTCTTTAGTGGTATTACACCTATAACGTGGTCAGCCGGATTATGTATGAATGGAGAACTTACACAGGTGCAAGCAGGAGAGGTAGATTTGAAATCGTCTATATTGAGATCCTGAAACACGGTTCTTGTAGTTAAATATATTGGTTGCAATAGGTCTGATATAGGTATACGAGATTATATGTACGGACTGATCTTTAAAACATGGAGGAATTGTAGATTTGTCTGATTTGTGATGAAGGATATTGCCTAGATTAATGGTATCAAGACCATTGTTGGCAAACGAAAGTTTAAGAAAGGAAAGCTTGTCTATTTCATCTTTCTTAATGCCAACATGTTTGAAAAATCTGTGCCGGGCACTATCTAAGACGATTGCTGTAAGCTTGTATTCATTTGAATTCGTATTTGTAACGTAGATTTCTAAATACGAGTTGTACAAGACATACACTTTGAAAATAGTAGTGAAAATAGTTTCGAGCGAATGTGATGCATACCTAAAGGCTTCTGTATAAATGATAGAAGGTCATTTTGTGAAGCATCATGGAATATAAGGGGTGCATAATACGATGATGACCATGGCTTCGTTTATGCCGATGAGCGGAGTTGAAAATATCCATCACATTCACCGATCTACAGGTAGGGCTAGATAAAATGGGTACCTATAAAGTGCGAAACGAAATAGAAACGAAACGAAACGAAACGAAATCAACGAAAACGAAACGAAACGAAACGAAGCGAAACGAAATCAACAAAAACGAAACGAAACGAAACGAAATCAACGAAATGAAAACAAAATAAAACGAAACCAACGAAAGCAAAACGAAATCAACGAAAACAAAACGAAATAGACTGATATGAAGAAAATGGAAGGAAACAAATAAAAGACAAAACGAAATAAAGTAATAAAAAAAAAGATAATTCGATTTTTTAAATACAATAATTTTGATTAATTATAACCGGGAAACCCATCTTGCATGTCTGTCCGTTACAGTACTCCTCACGTACATTACCAGCAACTCAATTCAAGTCGGGTTTGCTTGCCGACAAACTTTCAGAAGTTCAAATGTCATATTTTTATTTGTGTTTGAGTGTGTGTCAGTATTTATGAATTATAAAGTTTCTGGAGTGGGCATATAGAAAATAATGGGGTGGAGGGGGGGGGGGAGGGGGGATATGAGGGGGTATTTTCATAGATTGGGATATTGAGGGTTCATTTTTCGTCTGATTTTATTACGTTTTTCGTTTGTATTCTTCATAAATTTGCCTATTCGCAAATCATACGGGATGGTCTTGAGTTTCAGATTCTGGGCACTATTTGACTACTGGATTTTCCCGACTTGTCACGTTTAATCCCCATGTTGTTGTTCAGTTGTTCCGTTGATTGAAAACTCAGATGGTTGAGCTTCTTATCGGTTTTGTCTGTTTTTGTGGACTTTCCCTTTTGAATGCGCCTTGGAGTACGGTACCATTGTTATTACCTTTATTCGGTAGTGTGCCAACAGATCTGGCGTAATGTCTTACCGTTGTTCTTTCCGAGATATACAGGGGTCAAAAAGACCCAACACTATAAACTTTTTATTTCAAATCCTATTGTTCTATTTTGAAGAACTCAAAAGAAAACCAACAGCAACATAACAGGACGTACAGTGAGCGCCCTCCTTACAGAAGAACTTCTGGAAAAAATAATGCTTGCAAAAACTAAACATAAGAAACTCTGGAAGTTTTATTGAAATCCATTATGTTGTTTAGGAAGAGTTATGGATAACGCAACAGTATCCTCTCTCTGTTGTATAGCCTTGTATGACAATTACATAGCCTTAAATGACAAAGTCCAAAAGTGAAGAAATTTTAGCAAGAACTGTTGAAATGGGAAAACAAAAATAGAAGGTGCACAATGCCATTTGGTACTAAAGAATTCATGAAATTAATGAACCTTGCCATATGGTATTAAAGATTTCCTGTAAGATTCATTCAATTCAATCAAGTTGTTAAGGAGGAATTGCATAGGCAGTGAGGGAAGCACTCACGGACAAACGGACATATACTATATACTCCCCTCCCGCTGGATAGCGAGGGGTATACAAATATGTGCCGTATCAAATTTTATTAATACCGGAAAAATTTTGGAGGGGGGGTGATTTGGTTTTTTTTTTTAATATGAAAAGGGATCAAAGGGAAAAAAGGTACTTTTACAAGATATGTAGATTTTTTTTTAATTTCTAAAGTTAATTTTTGATAGGATTTGTATACCTCCGCCAAAAAAAGATTGGGGTATATAGGACTTCTGCTGTCCGTTCGTTCGTTTGTCCGTCTGGTCGTCACACCTTTTTCGTCTCTCCGACACACTTTTAAATTTTGCTCGGACGGGGATATTTATTAGTGAACTTTAACTACTGCACTTCTGTTATTTTAATTCCTCTCCTTTCAACAGACTTGACGTTGCTCTTATGGTTCCCAAATTTAAAAGAAGCCACTAAGTGAAAAGGACAGACTCCCGCTGAATAAATGCATAGTATTCTTGTTCAGTGGTGATCAAATCCTGTCCTCTCCTGATGAAAGACACTGAGACATGTGTGGGAAGTAGTCTAGCATCGTATTTCGTTTTGTTTTCGTTGATTTCGTTTTGCTTTCGTTGGTTTCGTTTTATTTCGTTTTCATTTCGTTGATTTCGTTTCGTTTCGTTTCGTTTCGTTTCGTTTTCGTTGATTTCGTTTCGTTTCGTTTCGTTTCGTTTCTATTTCGTTTCGCACTTTATAGGTACCCAGATAAAATACCTATATCATCAATTTTGTCGTTACAACAATAGGGTATTGTAATCCCTAATTCTCATATACAGTAGTTTTCCTTTTAATTGTCTATGGAGAGGTGTTGCAGGGTTTTGATTGTTAGTCCTATGGTATATTTTTTCGATGATGCGAACTCTCATTGAAAGGATCGAATGATCAGATTGATTAAAATGCCGGTAAGCAATATCAAGAACATTGTTAATGATGCCGGTATATCCGAACCCCACTAAAAACTGGGGGTGAACCCGTGTGCTTCGGAAGGAGAAGTAGTTCCCACTCCACTAGTAGCACCCATCATGTTGCTCTAGTTACAAAAACGGTGATGTATCAAGTTATTCCAGAAATGCACATTGAATTAGTGACATACATAAATTCCGCGAAATGCATTTGACGTATTTGCCACATTAACATCATATTGAAGGTGTGACGTCATATGTTCGATTCCGAGGTAAAATACCAAAAACTGGGCGTCCTTACGCGTCCGAAAAGTGTGGAATAAAATCTCGGAAAAAACTCGTTCTTGAAGAAAGCTATGTCCTTTCATTTTGTATTGTATTTTCATCTTAGCTAGAATTATACGTCACGAAAAGTAGTTCCGGCACTTCAAGGTTATTTAGAACATTTAAAGTTTCGTTCGTTATGTCTTAACATTTGGAAAATACAGAAGAAAATTGTGAAAAGATATCAAAAATATGGAATAAAAGTAGGTTGAATAGTGAAATGATATGGAAAATATGGAAGAAAAGTAAGTCGAATAGTGATAAGATATGGACAGCATGGAAGAAAGGCAAGTTGAAATGTGAAATGATATGGAAAATATGGAAGAAAGATAAGTTGAATAATGAAATGATTTGGAAAATACAGAAGAAAATTGTGAAATGATAGGGAAAATATGGAAGAAAAGTCAGTTGAATAGTGAAAAGATATGGAAAATGCGGAAGAAAGTAGGTTGAATTGTGAAATGATATGGAAAATATGGAAGAAAGATAAGTTGAATAGTAAAAAGATTTGGGAAATACAGAAGAAAATTGTGAAATGATAGGGAAAATATGGAAGAAAGGTAAGTTGAATAGTGAAAAGATATGAAAAATATGGAAGAAAAGTAGGTTGAATTGTGAAATGATATGGTAAATATGGAAGAAAAGTAAGATGAATAGTGAAATGATTTGGAAAATACAGAAGAAAATTGTGGAAAGATATGAAAAATATGGAAGAAAAGTAGGTTGATGAGTGAAATGATATGGAAAATATGGAAGAAAAGTAAGTTGAGATGTGAAATGATATGGAAAACATGGAAGAAAAGTAAGCTGAAAAGTGAAAAGATATGGAAAATATGGAAAAAGGCAAGTTGAATAGTGAAATGATATGGAAAATATGGAAGATTTCTGTGTTAGTCATAATTACACCCAAAGAGACCTCCTCCTCCTCCTCCTCTAAGTTTGTTGTGTTCATTTAACTTTTTAATGGCTATTTGTTCGTTTATCTCTCCATTTGTTTTATGTTTCCCTTGTTATTTTCTGTTTCTAATTTCTACTTCACGTCACAATACCACCAATTTCCTCTCTCGCACCCAGCAGACAGAAGCAGCAGCATTTTCCTCTCACACACTCATCATCATCATCAGCAGCAGCCATATATCCCAGAGCAGCAGCAGCCGCCGCCGCTGTTGAAATTCCTGTACCGTTTCCTTTTTAATTTTTTTTTCGGTTATTTTTAAGCTGTATAGTTATTTTTTATTCAAATTAAAAAGCTATTTCCTGTACTTCACTCCGATTGTCCATTCTATGCCGAAACTTAGAATCCATTTCCGGTTGGTATTGATCATATATTGATTCATCTCCTTACACACATGTTGCTGTTTAGCTCGCATCTTGCGATGCTCGCTATTAAAACCACACAAAAACATTTGGACGCATTAACATGTAAGATGTATGAAATATAAAAGAAAAATATCAGCGAACCAATACTAACTTTTTTATTGCGCTCCATACTTTCACTTTTTAATCCATAATCTTGATCGTGTAAATGTTTGATATTTATAGGAAAGCAAAACGTAAATATGACATTGATCATATTTTGTTTTCCTCGCCGACAGACTGTGAAGATTTAGTTACATATCATTTTGCTTGGTAGTTTGAAGTGAGTTGTATGTATTAAGTAATGATACCCCAATTGTGAATCCCACATAACATACAGTCATCTGTCAATAGTATTCGGAAATGTAAAAAATCCCTATATAATCAACCAAAACCATATTTTTTCAAAAAATTATTATGAAGTCATTTCTGGATAGATTTTAACGAATGTTACACCAAAACATTCGGAATTGTCAATATTTTGATTGTTTATTTACTCATTATGTTCTGAGTGATTTTTATTTGTACATAATTTAAACATAACAAATAAAAATTGACTTTGATTTTCCTATATATTTCAACTAACATTAAATCCTAAAAATTAAAAATCATGGAAAAATTATGTACAAATAAAAACCACTCATATAAACATAATGAGCAAATAAACAAACAAAATATAGACAATTCCGAATGTTTTGGTGTAAAATATGTTAAAATTTATCCAGAAATGACTTCACAATAATTTATTGAAAAAATATAGTTTTGGGATTTTTTTACATGTCCGAATACTTTTGACAGATGACTGTAGATAGTCCTTTATGAAGATTATTTTGACAGAAATAATTTTCTGAAATGGGGAAAGAAATAACAACACAAAAGCATACCAAATACCATCTTGCAGAACAGAAATAAGAAAAGAATCCTATTTTCCTAGAACCATCAAAGACTGGAATGCACTACTGGACAACTGCATCACTATCGGGAGCCTTGAAACCTTCAAGGCCCACCTTCAGGATCTATTCTAAACCACTCCAGGATGTTTTTATCTTCACTGTATATATTCAGTGTTCTCGCTAGCCCGTTTTTACAGGGTGCAGTGCCCGCCCTTGTCCGAGTGACGCCCTGTCCTTTTTCTTTATTTGTAGCAGCGCCCTGCCCTTTGTGACTAACGTGGATGTCTTTTTCGTAATCACAAGTGCCCTTTTTATCTGTGTTTTCATTTCTTTTGTTGCTCATATGTCGTCATTTTGGATCACGTTTCGAACAATTGTTTCATGTTTACATTGTAGCGCACCCTATCTAATTTAAATATGTCAAAGCTAAATTTAGAACATTAACTAATATAGCATATATCGATCGATTTTCTGATTATATTTCACGGTAATTATAAAAATTTGAACTTTGAAATTCATATCATTCACAATGCCTTCCCGGGAAAGACGTTTGAAAGAAAATGCAAGGAAAGTGGCAAAGGAAAACAAAAGTTTGACATCGTATTTTTCAACTTCATAAGTTGATATAAAAAATGAGTTATTTCCCTTTGTTATACTTGAAACAAACCAAAATTAACAAAATCTAAATATGCCATTTACAATATTTTATTATCAAACACAATAAAACCACTTAAGTTTAATCTGAAATAAAAACCTGTCTACTTAAACTGAAACAAAGACAATATTTAGCAACAACCAGTTCTATACATTACCTGTAGTAATAACACACATACGTAAATAGACATCCATTACAATACGAAAATTTGGAGAAACTTTACAATACTGGTATAAAATTTGTATACCAGTATTGTGGACGATACTGGTATTCCAGTATTGTGGTCGCCAAAGTCAATTGATCTGTAATTTGCATAAGATCAGTTATATCAAATTTGTTCAACTTTGGATTGTTGTTTCTATATTCATTATTCTTCAACAATCTTTATTTTTTGTAGAAACCAAAATGAAGCAAAATATTGCCCTTTTATTCACAGATCGCATGGATAAAATTGCCCCTTTTCAGTTTTGCATCCTGCCCTTCTTAAATCCTAGCTAGAACACTGATATTAGTCCGAGATTCCATTGCCTTTTGTTTGACTTGCTGGAGCCGTGGGACGTCACAGCGCTCTCCATAAGGAAAACAGCGAATTTGCCGCTCCAACTCTGGGTCGCCACATTTCCACGTTTCGTGGCTATTAGATTTTATTTTCTATCCGAAACCCTTATATAAATCACTTCACCAATTATTTTTCTATTCATTCATAACCATCTTACCCTCAGAAAGTGGTGTTACACTCGATTACAGCACGATTTTGCCTTAGACCCTATCATTTCGCCATTTGACTTTCATTTTCGAACCTACAAATGTGATCTCGCGATACTAACTGAATGATGACAGCAACGCATTGCATGATGGGAGCTACTTAATGCAGCGTGCCAAATTATTTGCATACGTAAACAACAACATACAAATCACATGGAAGATGATATAAAGCGTATTCTGCAGGACAAACAGTTCCATCTACAGCTCAAATCAGAGCAGAAGGAAATAATACAAAATGTGTTGGAAAGAAAAGATTCAATGGCAGTGTTACCCACAGGCTTCGGAAAGAGCATGTGTTACGTTCTTCCCCCCTCTCATTTTGGATAAGGTAAGATAAGGGTAATAACAAAATTACCGAACTCCGAACAATCTTACAAAGGGAAAGTCAAAACTCATAATTATATAAACAGACAAAATCAGTCAACAACCGGAAAACTGTGAAAACCGTAATGACCCTGACTTGGTACAGGCATTTCTAAAGAAATGGTGGGTTGAATCAGATTTTAAGGCGCCAAACCTCCTGCTCTCATTACGGTTCAAAGGTTCCGGCTGTCACTGTAACAGTATTTAAATACAGGAACAAAATAGGTAAAATAGTTGTCAAAGCAGTACCATATTCGGTGACGTAAATGTCAAAAATATTTTTATGTCACACATTGACAAAAAAAAAATTTCACTTCTTTATCTTTATACATTTTCACTATATGAAAATGCATCGCTTATAATTTTTTCTGCAGAGACGGAATATATTTCGACAAGATATTGGTATCGGAATATAAACTTTTTAAGAGATCGAATAAGGCGAATCTTTTTATAGCCCTGGTCCAGTAGCCTGTTTCTCAGATGAAGATGACGTTTCAGGAAATCAGAATAATTGCTACTGGCCCTTGCATAGCGAATCAATTGCGAGATGTAAACACCATATGCAGGAGAAGCTGGTATATTGCTGCACATGTTTGGAAAATTTATGATTTTAAAATTGAAGTCGTCCCGCTTATCATAAATTTTAGTACTGAGTTGACCACTGTCGTCAAATTCGAGGTATAAGTCCAAAAATGATGCAGACGAAGCTGTATCGGTGGTCTCTTTAACTTCCAGCTCTGGAGGATATATCAATGGAAGAAATTCTGCAAATCTAGAATTATTGATAGATAAAACGTCATCAATATACCTGTATGTGAAATTAAAGGCTCTAGCCTCATGAATCTTCTTATCTTTTACAAGCTTTTGAAGAAACTCCGACTCATATGAGTATAAAAATAAATCGGCTAGAAGAGGGGCACAATTCGTACCCATTGGTATGCCGACGACCTGCTGAAACAGTGTCCCTCCAAAGGAGACAAATATGTTATCGATGAGGAACTCCAGCATACTGATCACTTGTTCCTCGGAGTAGCATGTTTTACCTTTATGAATTTTGTTTGAAAAATATGTGAAATTGTAGCCTAACACAACAAATTTTGAGCCATAGTTTCTATGACTAAAAGCTTTATGAATTGTTTCTTTTAAGCGGGTTTTTAATTTGTCATGCGGTAGGGTGGTATATAGAGTTGAAAAATCAAAAGTTTTGATGGAGGATACCTGAGAGAAAGATCTTGATTTCAGGTTATCCAAAAGATCTTTAGAGTTTTTCAAAATCCACATGTGATTTATGCCACTACGCGAGTAAACAGTTTCACAATATTTCTGTTGTCCCTCTTTTACTGCAGACAGAATCTTTGTCAGGTGAATAGACAATTCTTTCGTCGAACAAGTTGATGATCCCGCTATGTACCTTTCTTTGTATGGTGTTTTATGGAGTTTAGGTATCCAATATAAATAGGGTAAATCCTCAGACTCTTTACCAGAGGGAATGTTTTAAGATCATATATGCAAATCATCTCCCATGATACATTGCGGTAATCGTTTTCTCAAAGTCATGTGACATATGTTCGAAAATGAAAGTCAAATGGCGAAATGATAGGGTCTAAGGCAAAATCGTGCTGTAATCGAGTGTAACACCACTTTCTGAGGGTAAGATGGTTATGAATGAATAGAAAAATGATTGGTGAAGCGATTAATATAAGGGTTTCGGATAGAAAATAAAATCTGATAGCCACGAAACGTGGAAATGTGGCAACCCAGAGTTGGAGCGGCAAATTCGCTGTTTTCCTTATGGAGAGCGCTCTGACGTCCCACGGCACCAACAAGTCGAATAAAAAGCCGTTGGACGGCAGAGGAATCTCGGACTATGTATATATGCAAAGCACTTCAAAATTCAAACTCAAGCAGTCAATGTATATAAAGTTTTTTTTTTGCATGCGCATCCAAAAAGTGGCAGAATAATCAACGAATTGATGGTGGCCGCTTTCTGGTAGAAGTAGAAGAACGGACATTAACAATATTTGCCTAGCATCATCACATCAGCAAATGAATAGAAATCTACCAATTTTTCTTACAAAATTAAATGAAAATGCTAAGTGACGTTTTCTTATCATTTGATGTCCGTCAACTGTCCACTATACCTTGTCAACATTCTATTATAGTGCCAGATTCTTGAATTAGCAACTGACATGATTTTTTACACATTTTTTTTCATTAATTATTAAAAAAAACAACATATACCAAAAGCATCATTCAGAATATGAAAAATATGAGGCATATTTTCAATAGATAATAGATTCTAGGGCTTTAAATACCTGAGTGGGTTCCCTCATATGTTTTTCAAGACAAATTCACTCAAATGTAACATAAACAATAAAAGTTTTCACAATTATCAATATTTTTAATTTTAAAACACATAAAATGGCAGTGCTGTCGGCCTTTTAGATGCACCTAAGAATTCTTTCATTGATGGTGGCATTATTTGTAAATTTATATGTCTAATATTTTGCATAGTGAAAGTGTATTACCTAACCCTTGTCTGTACATAATTTTATTGAAATTGACGCACCAATGAGAAAGGTGAATAAATATCACTTCCAGTTTGTACAAATCAATAGGAAAATTGTAGATTATCAGTAGTTTTTCATTTACCCATATCATTACCAAGTATAGTTCATTTCAATAAAGTACTTTGATATCTATGCATCATTATTGTAGACATACATTTTTTTCTTAGGTGAGCAGACGATTTTTTGTTTACGCAATACAAACAATCAATTGTGTGCGTCTTATTACACAATGCGATTAAAAGGCAGACATGGCTGTATAGATTTACACAATCATGTGTAATTACCTCAATAATTATAATAATTTAAATGGATGCTCATTTATATACAGTAAATGTATTGCATTTACTGTATACATTTAATGATTTATATTGAAAATATTGAAAAAAATAGTATTTCTTATTCGCTGGACAAGTTTTCAAAACTGTTAAGCAAAAAGGCACTTTGGTTTCAAGGCACACCTTATCCTTACACACTTTGTTATCTGGGCAATATCTGCTTCCACACTGAAAAAGCTTTTTCTTAAACTTAATGCCAAAAGAAGTGTGGTGGGGGGCAAAAATAATTTTGCCAAACCCAACTTTTTAAAGTGGGGAGGGCAATTGCCTAGCTTCTATGCCAACAAAGTGGTATTAGTGGAGGAGGGACTGCAGACTCCTTTGGAGCATCTGAGTTCACCTCTGGTTTTTAGTGGTGTTTGTATTGCTCAATCTTCAGTTTTCTGTGTAATCATAGTTTTTAGCTCACTTGGCCAATAGGCCAGGTGAGCTTTTACCATCACTTGGCGTCCATTAGTTTTTCATATTTTAATCTTCTTCTCTGAAACCTGTTAGCCATATGATCTGAAACTTGGTAGGAAGCATCTATGGAAAGTCCTCTATAAAGATTGCTCATTTCATCTCGATCCTTTAACAAACATGGCCACCATAGGCAATTCTTGTTTCTGGTTGGTCAATTTCTAAAAATCTTCTCCTCTGAAACTGCTTTTCCAAATGGACCGAAACTTGATAGGAAGCATCTATGGAAGATTCTCTATAAAGATTGTTCATTTTGTCCCGATCTGATAACAAACATGGCCACCATAGGCAATTCTTGCTTCTCTAAAAAATATGGTCAAATTCTAAAGATCTTCACCTCTGAAACCATTTGGCCAAATAAAGTAACATTTTACAGGAATATTTCGAGACCGGATAAGGTACCGCACTACCGGTATTCAATGTTTTTTGAACTAACACATGTACAGATTGACCAACTTTATCACATAGTTGTATCGAGTAGATCCTTCCGTGAGCGGGATTCGAACACACAACTTTAGTGGTGATTGCATAAGTAGTTGTAAATCCAGATATCATGCCATCACGACCATAATTGCCTCTGTGTGCATCCAAATTTTTACATATGGTAAGCTGAAATAAAAAAAAAATTCTTAAGAATTAGCAATACAATGTAACTGTACAATTTGAATATGTTTTGACATGAAATATCCTTTTGAATTGTAGATTAGATTTTGTACAAATGAAGACCTCAGGATCTTTGTAATCCATAATTAGCTTTCAAGGTACATGTTATTGGGACAATGTTAAAAAAAAAATTCTTTAAGAATCAGTTATGGATATACTTATGTATGGAAATACTTAGCGTACCATACTAATTGTTAATGGGAAAAAAACAGAATTGTGATATGTTGATTCAAACTTGGCCATGGTTATATGAGATCCAAATCCAAGTTGAGCAAAGATTTATTTAGGCAGCAATCATGGCAATGCAGAAGAAAAAAAATAGTATTTTCAAGAACCAGGATTTAATCACTAAATTGAAATATGTTAACCACCTGTAACCGATAATCCCTCCCATTGTAAAGTCGTCAGCTACAAATCTGATATGTTTAAAAAAAACCGGAAGAATTTATAAATAACAGTATATATCATGTAAGTCGAATTCTTACTCAAATTAAAAGCATATTGAACTGTTATCAACAATTATATATGTACAGTAAAACCAGTCTGATGTGACCTTCCAAGGGAACAATGAAATATGGTCACTTAATACAGATTTAATTGTTATGAAATGCACTGTGAAAGGGAATAAAAATTAAGGTCAGATAATACAAGTTGTTGCTTTTAAAATAGAAGCTAAAGTTTGACTGTACTATTATACAAGATGATGTAACTGAATGTATAAAGAAAATGTGTACATACTAGGTCATATAATGTTGTATTCAATCAATGTAATGTACTACGTTAAGTGCTGTTAATGTGTTAAGTGATCTATTGCCAATTACAAATTATCATAAAATTACCTGTAGCGTACTTATTTGGGTTCAAATGACATTTAAATAAAACAAAATCTAGTTTAAGAATTATTATTAAATCACATAACTAATCACAATATACATCAAATGATTGTTCTTGATTTTTAAAACAATAATAAATTTACAGTTTATCATTCATCAACTCTATCGGCTACTGTCTACTGTTTCAACTGCGCTCTTTGTATATATACTCATGGGGTCCATCAACATCCGTCCGGCTCCAGCAATTGATTCATCATAGTTGGTTCCCGACGGCTCCCGTTTCCTTTCTGAATAAACAAAGCGTTATAAAAATCACTATATACCATTTATTTGTTGTTGTTTTTTCCCATAACAGATCTGTGAGATGAAGTAAGCAAAAGCAATGTAACAAATACAAGTTGATCGAGGAAGAGGCTGGCATGAAGTTTCATTCTACTCATGGAACCTCTATAACTTTATCATCCAGCAAAACTGTTGCTACCAGAGAGGAAGGTGTTTTCTGTAATGGAATCACATTTGGAGACCAGGGAGTTAAAGTCAACCAAAAAATATGTTTGGAATTGTCGGTCTCCAAATCATGGAGTGGTGCTCTTGGAATCGGTATAACTACAAATAATCCTTCTAAAATAAAGCCATCAGATTTACCCAGATTTGCTTTTCGTAATTTGGGCGAGAAAGAAGGATATTGGTTGAAGGCAGTTAGTGAAAATTTGCTAAGTGAAGGTTCAAAGGTCACAGTTTATTTAAGTGCCACAGGTGCTCTTCAGTTGTTTATTGATGATAACTACATTGGAGCATGTGTTATAAATATACCACTGGATAAACAGTTATGGTTGGTAGTTGATGTTTATGGGAACACAGCAGTTGCTAAATTTGTCAAACCAGGTAAGAATTATCCACATGTCTTTATTTAAATGCATGTTTTAAACACAATCACTTTATTTTGTATAGGGAACATTTCTGCTTGATCATAAAACCTTCTATTTGATTGACTTTGATACAGTCATTTTACTTATAAAGAAAGGGGCATGACATGTGTATCCAATTGGATATAATAGTTGACTTCTGACCACAAGCCTAAAAACACCACTAACATGGAATTGTATCTGATAATTACCTCTAGTGTTAGAGTTTCCAGACACCTACCCATGGCCAGTGGTTTCACTGATCTGTATGTAATATCTGTGCTGGTGTTCCTCCCTCAATAAGTCTAGTAGTTGCAATAATTGCTGTGAATGACAATAACTCAAACAACCCTTATAAAGATAAGTTGTGGAAATAAAAAAAAGGACCTTCTGTAGAGAAAAAAAAATTGGCAAAGAGGGGTATTGATAATTTGTCAAGTACACTCCATCCAAAAAGGCTGTCATTATTAGATCAGAAATTCCTGAAATTGTCAATCTGCTACAGTTACAGAGAGAACAGATTTGTATTTAAACTGTAGCTACATGTCTAATAATAAGCTTGGATTTTTTCAGTGGAATTTGTGTTTAATCTTATTTTGCTATTTATGCATTTTGATTAAAGCCAAACATGAACAAGATCATCATTGGTTGGAGATAGTAACACCTACCATTCCATGGCCAAGAACTGGTGTCATTAATTAGTAACAAAATAAAAATTTCTTTAAGTGGTTAAATTTCTACATTTAAATGCAGAATGCATTGAAATTAACTTTACAATAATAACTTGTTGGAAAATTATGATTCTTGTCCTTGAAAACTGTTTTAAGGCTACCTGAACCAAAGGGCCATCACTTGGCATCCTGCTACCATTCTTTAAACTTTTCACATTTTCGACTTCTTTTCCAAAACTGCAGAACCAAATGGAACTAAACTTGGAGATTGTATTTTGCATAAAAGAACATTGTGATATGAAGATTCAATTTTATACCAATGAATGTACCATTGGTTAATGGATTAAAGTCCAGGATGATCGAAATTTAACATACAAAATGTATGCTACGAAAGGCAATGATGCAATAAATCTTCTTTATCTGTTGAGTGATATACATACTCATTTGAACCTCTAGTTTCCAATTGCAAAATCAAGGTGAAACTCTTTCCTTTCCATTTTCTCTAATTTTTTAATGCTTTATATGTATGTGTGTTTATCATTTAATTTACTTACATAAAAGTTATAAATATTTGAAAAATTTGGGATTTTTTTTTTATTAATTCAAACTATCATTATGTCAAAGACCATTGTGTAGTATATTTTTTTTTTTAGCTTTTTCAAGTTTTCTTAACTTTTTGATAAATCTTTGTAAGAAATGGAAAACATGCATAATATATATTATATCCTTGGTTAATTAGCTAAGCTAGGCTTTTGAAATAAAAAAATTATATTTTAAATCCAGTTCCATCTGTAACTAACAATAAATGCTTTATTTTGTAGATGAAGCTCCCAAAGAGATTCTTG
Organism: Bathymodiolus brooksi; assembly: GCA_963680875.1. Lineage (NCBI taxonomy): Eukaryota > Metazoa > Mollusca > Bivalvia > Mytilida > Modiolidae > Bathymodiolus > Bathymodiolus brooksi. Next base: position 36,885,392 of record OY804575.1, read on the forward strand.
CCAGAGGGCCAGATGCTGTTATTGCTTACCAAGAGGCCTGTACATCAGGAACCAAAGTTATATATCGTAGTAGACTTATGCTGGTTGGCCAAGATAGAGCAGGAAAAACTAGTCTAAAGAAAGCTTTGATTGGTCTAGAGTATGTGTTTTTACATACAAATAATTACATTACTTCCGGTTTTCATTGAAATGTTACAATATGATTGGTTATGAAGTGGTCACATGATTATAAAAGATATGTTTTACATCCTCAAACCCGAACTTGCATGTGCCTCCATGACGACGTCAGATGTAAACAATCAATGGCGTAGTAATTTCCAACAGTAAATAATCTAACACAAATAAAATTTACAATGAAAAATTCAGCTATATTAAATTTTGGTGTGATTTAAATGTCATTAAAAGAATTGAATGCATTTTTTTGTAGTTTTATAGGTGTGTAAAAGCGTGGACTGAGGCGCATTTTTTGTATGAAGCGTGCTAGCTTCGGTCCACGCTTTTACATGCCAATAAAACTACCAAAAAATGCATTTAATTCTTAATTGAAGTGCCAAATTTCAAAATTTGAACTTTTATTTTTCATACAATTTTACTGCATGTTTTAGCAAAATGATCATTTTTATGAGTTACCTTTGAGTCAATACCAAAAATGAGCTAATATTTTATGAAAAAGAGACTAAAAGGGTCGTAAATTAAATTTGACATATTTGGAAGATTTGCATGATTTACAATTTTCATCAAATTTTGACATGTTGGATGCTTTTTTTTTTTCGTGAATTGATTGTGTATTGAGCTTCAGGTGAGTTTCTTTTGTTAGTTTTGGTTTTCAAATTAAACTTGATTGCAGTAAAACTGGTGCAGGAAGAGGCCAACAAACTTTGGTCATATTATACTGTGCCCTTTAATATTCTTTAATATTTTCAAGAAAGTAAAATATTTTTGTTGCATACTGTCAAATAATTGATTTTTTTTTATCAATTTTACTCAATCTTAAGTAATCAATATTGTATACTGTTATTTTGTTACATTTCTCTTCAATATTTAATAAATATGATAGTGACAGTTTTAAAAACATTTTGTGTCTGTCCCAAGTCAAAGCCTAAATTTTCCACCGACTTCTGTCGCTGTCATTTATGTGTTTGTAAGATTGATGTACACAAGAAGAGTAGTTCGTGTTATTGTGTTTGTAAGATTGATGTGCACAAGAAGAGTAGTTCGTGTTATTGTGTTTGTAAGATTGATGTACACAAGAAGAGTAGTTCGTGTTATTGTGGTCGTAAGATTGATGTACACAAGAAGAGTAGTTCGTGTTATTGTGGTCGTAAGATTGATGTACACAAGAAGAGTAGTTCGTGTTATTGTGTTTGTAAGATTGATGTACATAAGAAGAGTAGTTCGTGTTATTGTGGTCGTAAGATTGATGTACACAAGAAGAGTAGTTCGTGTTATTGTGTTCGTAAGATTGATGTACACAAGAAGAGTAGTTCGTGTTATTGTGGTCATAAGATTGATGTACACAAGAAGAGTAGTTCGTGTTATTGTGTTTGTAAGATTGATGTACACAAGTAGAGTAGTTCGTGTTATTGTGTTTGTAAGATTGATGTGCACAAGAAGAGTAGTTCGTGTTATTGTGTTTGTAAGATTGATGTACATAAGAAGAGTAGTTCGTGTTATTGTGGTCGTAAGATTGATGTACACAAGAAGAGTAGTTCGTGTTATTGTGTTCGTAAGATTGATGTACACAAGAAGAGTAGTTCGTGTTATTGTGGTCATAAGATTGATGTACACAAGAAGAGTAGTTCGTGTTATTGTGTTTGTAAGATTGATGTACACAAGAAGAGTAGTTCGTGTTATTGTGGTCGTAAGATTGATGTACACAAGAAGAGTAGTTCGTGTTATTGTGTTTGTAAGATTGATGTACACAAGAAGAGTAGTTCGTGTTATTGTGGTCGTAAGATTGATGTACACAAGAAGAGTAGTTCGTGTTATTGTGGTCGTAAGAGTAGTTCGTGTTATTGTGGTCGTAAGATTGATGTACACAAGAAGAGTAGTTCGTGTTATTGTGGTCGTAAGATTGATGTGCACAAGAAGAGTAGTTCGTGTTATTGTGGTCGTAAGATTGATGTACACAAGAAGAGTAGTTCGTGTTATTGTGGTCGTAAGATTGATGTACACAAGAAGAGTAGTTCGTGTTATTGTGTTTGTAAGATTGATGTACACAAGAAGAGTAGTTCGTGTTATTGTGGTCGTAAGATTGATGTACACAAGAAGAGTAGTTCGTGTTATTGTGGTCGTAAGATTGATGTGCACAAGAAGAGTAGATCGTGTTATTGTGGTCGTAAGATTGATGTACACAAGAAGAGTAGTTCGTGTTATTGTGGTCGTAAGATTGATGTACACAAGAAGAGTAGTTCGTGTTATTGTGGTCGTAAGATTGATGTACACAAGAAGAGTAGTTCGTGTTATTGTGGTCGTAAGATTGATGTACACAAGAAGAGTAGTTCGTGTTATTGTGTTTGTAAGATTGATGTACACAAGAAGAGTAGTTCGTGTTATTGTGGTCGTAAGATTGATGTACACAAGAAGAGTAGTTCGTGTTATTGTGTTCGTAAGATTGATGTACACAAGAAGAGTAGTTCGTGTTATTGTGTTCGTAAGATTGATGTACACAAGAAGAGTAAACGTAGTTCGTGTTATTGTGGTCGTAAGATTGATGTACACAAGAAGAGTAGTTCGTGTTATTGTGGTCGTAAGATTGATGTGCACAAGAAGAGTAGTTCGTGTTATTGTGGTCGTAAGATTGATGTACACAAGAAGAGTAGTTCGTGTTATTGTGTTCGTAAGATTGATGTACACAAGAAGAGTAGTTCGTGTTATTGTGTTCGTAAGATTGATGTACACAAGAAGAGTAGTTCGTGTTATTGTGGTCGTAAGATTGATGTACACAAGAAGAGTAGTTCGTGTTATTGTGTTCGTAAGATTGATGTACACAAGAAGAGTAGTTCGTGTTATTGTGTTTGTAAGATTGATGTACACAAGAAGAGTAGTTCGTGTTATTGTGTTCGTAAGATTGATGTACACAAGAAGAGTAGTTCGTGTTATTGTGTTTGTAAGATTGATGTACACAAGAAGAGTAGTTCGTGTTATTGTGGTCGTAAGATTGATGTACACAAGAAGAGTAGTTCGTGTTATTGTGGTCGTAAGATTGATGTGCACAAGAAGAGTAGTTTGTGTTATTGTGGTCGTAAGATTGATGTACACAAGAAGAGTAGTTCGTGTTATTGTGTTCGTAAGATTGATGTACACAAGAAGAGTAGTTCGTGTTATTGTGGTCGTAAGATTGATGTACACAAGAAGAGTAGTTCGTGTTATTGTGGTCGTAAGATTGATGTACACAAGAAGAGTAGTTTGTGTTATTGTGGTCGTAAGATTGATGTACACAAGAAGAGTAGTTCGTGTTATTATGGTCGTAAGATTGATGTACACAAGAAGAGTAGTTCGTGTTATTGTGTTCGTAAGATTGATGTACACAAGAAGAGTAGTTTGTGTTATTGTGGTCGTAAGATTGATGTACACAAGAAGAGTAGTTCGTGTTATTGTGGTCGTAAGATTGATGTACACAAGAAGAGTAGTTCGTGTTATTGTGTTTGTAAGATTGATGTGCACAAGAAGAGTAGTTCGTGTTATTGTGTTTGTAAGATTGATGTACACAAGAAGAGTAGTTCGTGTTATTGTGGTCGTAAGATTGATGTACACAAGAAGAGTAGTTCGTGTTATTGTGGTCGTAAGATTGATGTACACAAGAAGAGTAGTTCGTGTTATTGTGTTTGTAAGATTGATGTACATAAGAAGAGTAGTTCGTGTTATTGTGGTCGTAAGATTGATGTACACAAGAAGAGTAGTTCGTGTTATTGTGTTCGTAAGATTGATGTACACAAGAAGAGTAGTTCGTGTTATTGTGGTCATAAGATTGATGTACACAAGAAGAGTAGTTCGTGTTATTGTGTTTGTAAGATTGATGTACACAAGTAGAGTAGTTCGTGTTATTGTGTTTGTAAGATTGATGTGCACAAGAAGAGTAGTTCGTGTTATTGTGTTCGTAAGATTGATGTACACAAGAAGAGTAGTTCGTGTTATTGTGGTCGTAAGATTGATGTACACAAGAAGAGTAGTTCGTGTTATTGTGTTCGTAAGATTGATGTACACAAGAAGAGTAGTTCGTGTTATTGTGTTTGTAAGATTGATGTACACAAGAAGAGTAGTTCGTGTTATTGTGTTCGTAAGATTGATGTACACAAGAAGAGTAGTTCGTGTTATTGTGTTTGTAAGATTGATGTACACAAGAAGAGTAGTTCGTGTTATTGTGGTCGTAAGATTGATGTACACAAGAAGAGTAGTTCGTGTTATTGTGGTCGTAAGATTGATGTGCACAAGAAGAGTAGTTTGTGTTATTGTGGTCGTAAGATTGATGTACACAAGAAGAGTAGTTCGTGTTATTGTGGTCGTAAGATTGATGTACACAAGAAGAGTAGTTCGTGTTATTGTGGTCGTAAGATTGATGTACACAAGAAGAGTAGTTCGTGTTATTGTGGTCGTAAGATTGATGTACACAAGAAGAGTAGTTCGTGTTATTGTGGTCGTAAGATTGATGTACACAAGAAGAGTAGTTCGTGTTATTGTGGTCGTAAGATTGATGTACACAAGAAGAGTAGTTCGTGTTATTGTGGTCGTAAGATTGATGTGCACAAGAAGAGTAGATCGTGTTATTGTGGTCGTAAGATTGATGTACACAAGAAGAGTAGTTCGTGTTATTGTGGTCGTAAGATTGATGTACACAAGAAGAGTAGTTCGTGTTATTGTGGTCGTAAGATTGATGTACACAAGAAGAGTAGTTCGTGTTATTGTGTTTGTAAGATTGATGTACACAAGAAGAGTAGTTCGTGTTATTGTGTTTGTAAGATTGATGTACACAAGAAGAGTAGTTCGTGTTATTGTGGTCGTAAGATTGATGTACACAAGAAGAGTAGTTCGTGTTATTGTGTTCGTAAGATTGATGTACACAAGAAGAGTAGTTCGTGTTATTGTGTTCGTAAGATTGATGTACACAAGAAGAGTAAACGTAGTTCGTGTTATTGTGTTCGTAAGATTGATGTACACAAGAAGAGTAGTTCGTGTTATTGTGGTCGTAAGATTGATGTACACAAGAAGAGTAGTTCGTGTTATTGTGGTCGTAAGATTGATGTACACAAGAAGAGTAGTTCGTGTTATTGTGTTCGTAAGATTGATGTACACAAGAAGAGTAGTTCGTGTTATTGTGGTCGTAAGATTGATGTACACAAGAAGAGTAGTTCGTGTTATTGTGTTCGTAAGATTGATGTACACAAGAAGAGTAGTTCGTGTTATTGTGTTTGTAAGATTGATGTACACAAGAAGAGTAGTTCGTGTTATTGTGTTCGTAAGATTGATGTACACAAGAAGAGTAGTTCGTGTTATTGTGTTTGTAAGATTGATGTACACAAGAAGAGTAGTTCGTGTTATTGTGGTCGTAAGATTGATGTACACAAGAAGAGTAGTTCGTGTTATTGTGGTCGTAAGATTGATGTGCACAAGAAGAGTAGTTTGTGTTATTGTGGTCGTAAGATTGATGTACACAAGAAGAGTAGTTCGTGTTATTGTGTTCGTAAGATTGATGTACACAAGAAGAGTAGTTCGTGTTATTGTGGTCGTAAGATTGATGTACACAAGAAGAGTAGTTCGTGTTATTGTGGTCGTAAGATTGATGTACACAAGAAGAGTAGTTTGTGTTATTGTGGTCGTAAGATTGATGTACACAAGAAGAGTAGTTCGTGTTATTATGGTCGTAAGATTGATGTACACAAGAAGAGTAGTTCGTGTTATTGTGTTCGTAAGATTGATGTACACAAGAAGAGTAGTTCGTGTTATTGTGTTCGTAAGATTGATGTACACAAGAAGAGTAGTTCGTGTTATTTTATTGTGGTCGTAAGATTGATGTACACAAGAAGAGTAGTTCGTGTTATTGTGTTTGTAAGATTGATGTGCACAAGAAGAGTAGTTCGTGTTATTGTGGTCGTAAGATTGATGTACACAAGAAGAGTAGTTCGTGTTATTGTGTTCGTAAGATTGATGTACACAAGAAGAGTAGTTCGTGTTATTGTGTTCGTAAGATTGATGTACACAAGAAGAGTAGTTCGTGTTATTGTGGTCGTAAGATTGATGTACACAAGAAGAGTAGTTCGTGTTATTGTGTTCGTAAGATTGATGTACACAAGAAGAGTAGTTCGTGTTATTGTGTTTGTAAGATTGATGTACACAAGAAGAGTAGTTCGTGTTATTGTGTTTGTAAGATTGATGTACACAAGGAGAGTAGTTCGTGTTATTGTGGTCGTAAGATTGATGTACACAAGAAGAGTAGTTCGTGTTATTGTGTTCGTAAGATTGATGTACACAAGAAGAGTAGTTCGTGTTATTGTGTTCGTAAGATTGATGTACACAAGAAGAGTAAACGTAGTTCGTGTTATTGTGGTCGTAAGATTGATGTACACAAGAAGAGTAGTTCGTGTTATTGTGGTCGTAAGATTGATGTGCACAAGAAGAGTAGTTCGTGTTATTGTGGTCGTAAGATTGATGTACACAAGAAGAGTAGTTCGTGTTATTGTGTTCGTAAGATTGATGTACACAAGAAGAGTAGTTCGTGTTATTGTGTTTGTAAGATTGATGTACACAAGAAGAGTAGTTCGTGTTATTGTGGTCGTAAGATTGATGTACACAAGAAGAGTAGTTCGTGTTATTGTGTTCGTAAGATTGATGTACACAAGAAGAGTAGTTCGTGTTATTGTGTTTGTAAGATTGATGTACACAAGAAGAGTAGTTCGTGTTATTGTGTTCGTAAGATTGATGTACACAAGAAGAGTAGTTCGTGTTATTGTGTTCGTAAGATTGATGTACACAAGAAGAGTAGTTCGTGTTATTGTGGTCGTAAGATTGATGTACACAAGAAGAGTAGTTCGTGTTATTGTGGTCGTAAGATTGATGTGCACAAGAAGAGTAGTTCGTGTTATTGTGGTCGTAAGATTGATGTACACAAGAAGAGTAGTTCGTGTTATTGTGTTCGTAAGATTGATGTACACAAGAAGAGTAGTTCGTGTTATTGTGGTCGTAAGATTGATGTACACAAGAAGAGTAGTTCGTGTTATTGTGGTCGTAAGATTGATGTACACAAGAAGAGTAGTTCGTGTTATTGTGTTCGTAAGATTGATGTACACAAGAAGAGTAGTTCGTGTTATTGTGTTCGTAAGATTGATGTACACAAGAAGAGTAGTTCGTGTTATTGTGGTCGTAAGATTGATGTACACAAGAAGAGTAGTTCGTGTTATTGTGTTTGTAAGATTGATGTACACAAGAAGAGTAGTTCGTGTTATTGTGTTCGTAAGATTGATGTACACAAGAAGAGTAGTTCGTGTTATTGTGTTCGTAAGATTGATGTACACAAGAAGAGTAAACGTAGTTCGTGTTATTGTGGTCGTAAGATTGATGTACACAAGAAGAGTAGTTCGTGTTATTGTGGTCGTAAGATTGATGTGCACAAGAAGAGTAGTTCGTGTTATTGTGGTCGTAAGATTGATGTACACAAGAAGAGTAGTTCGTGTTATTGTGGTCGTAAGATTGATGTACACAAGAAGAGTAGTTCGTGTTATTGTGTTTGTAAGATTGATGTACACAAGAAGAGTAGTTCGTGTTATTGTGGTCGTAAGATTGATGTACACAAGAAGAGTAGTTCGTGTTATTGTGTTCGTAAGATTGATGTACACAAGAAGAGTAGTTCGTGTTATTGTGGTCGTAAGATTGATGTACACAAGAAGAGTAGTTCGTGTTATTGTGTTTGTAAGATTGATGTGCACAAGAAGAGTAGTTCGTGTTATTGTGGTCGTAAGATTGATGTACACAAGAAGAGTAGTTCGTGTTATTGTGTTCGTAAGATTGATGTACACAAGAAGAGTAGTTCGTGTTATTGTGTTCGTAAGATTGATGTACACAAGAAGAGTAGTTCGTGTTATTGTGGTCGTAAGATTGATGTACACAAGAAGAGTAGTTCGTGTTATTGTGTTCGTAAGATTGATGTACACAAGAAGAGTAGTTCGTGTTATTGTGTTTGTAAGATTGATGTACACAAGAAGAGTAGTTCGTGTTATTGTGTTTGTAAGATTGATGTACACAAGGAGAGTAGTTCGTGTTATTGTGGTCGTAAGATTGATGTACACAAGAAGAGTAGTTCGTGTTATTGTGTTCGTAAGATTGATGTACACAAGAAGAGTAGTTCGTGTTATTGTGTTCGTAAGATTGATGTACACAAGAAGAGTAAACGTAGTTCGTGTTATTGTGGTCGTAAGATTGATGTACACAAGAAGAGTAGTTCGTGTTATTGTGGTCGTAAGATTGATGTGCACAAGAAGAGTAGTTCGTGTTATTGTGGTCGTAAGATTGATGTACACAAGAAGAGTAGTTCGTGTTATTGTGTTCGTAAGATTGATGTACACAAGAAGAGTAGTTCGTGTTATTGTGTTTGTAAGATTGATGTACACAAGAAGAGTAGTTCGTGTTATTGTGGTCGTAAGATTGATGTACACAAGAAGAGTAGTTCGTGTTATTGTGTTCGTAAGATTGATGTACACAAGAAGAGTAGTTCGTGTTATTGTGTTTGTAAGATTGATGTACACAAGAAGAGTAGTTCGTGTTATTGTGTTCGTAAGATTGATGTACACAAGAAGAGTAGTTCGTGTTATTGTGTTCGTAAGATTGATGTACACAAGAAGAGTAGTTCGTGTTATTGTGGTCGTAAGATTGATGTACACAAGAAGAGTAGTTCGTGTTATTGTGGTCGTAATATTGATGTGCACAAGAAGAGTAGTTCGTGTTATTGTGGTCGTAAGATTGATGTACACAAGAAGAGTAGTTCGTGTTATTGTGTTCGTAAGATTGATGTACACAAGAAGAGTAGTTCGTGTTATTGTGGTCGTAAGATTGATGTACACAAGAAGAGTAGTTCGTGTTATTGTGGTCGTAAGATTGATGTACACAAGAAGAGTAGTTCGTGTTATTGTGTTCGTAAGATTGATGTACACAAGAAGAGTAGTTCGTGTTATTGTGTTCGTAAGATTGATGTACACAAGAAGAGTAGTTCGTGTTATTGTGGTCGTAAGATTGATGTACACAAGAAGAGTAGTTCGTGTTATTGTGTTTGTAAGATTGATGTACACAAGAAGAGTAGTTCGTGTTATTGTGTTCGTAAGATTGATGTACACAAGAAGAGTAGTTCGTGTTATTGTGTTCGTAAGATTGATGTACACAAGAAGAGTAAACGTAGTTCGTGTTATTGTGGTCGTAAGATTGATGTACACAAGAAGAGTAGTTCGTGTTATTGTGGTCGTAAGATTGATGTGCACAAGAAGAGTAGTTCGTGTTATTGTGGTCGTAAGATTGATGTACACAAGAAGAGTAGTTCGTGTTATTGTGTTCGTAAGATTGATGTACACAAGAAGAGTAGTTCGTGTTATTGTGTTTGTAAGATTGATGTACACAAGAAGAGTAGTTCGTGTTATTGTGGTCGTAAGATTGATGTACACAAGAAGAGTAGTTCGTGTTATTGTGTTCGTAAGATTGATGTACACAAGAAGAGTAGTTCGTGTTATTGTGTTTGTAAGATTGATGTACACAAGAAGAGTAGTTCGTGTTATTGTGTTCGTAAGATTGATGTACACAAGAAGAGTAGTTCGTGTTATTGTGTTCGTAAGATTGATGTACACAAGAAGAGTAGTTCGTGTTATTGTGGTCGTAAGATTGATGTACACAAGAAGAGTAGTTCGTGTTATTGTGGTCGTAAGATTGATGTGCACAAGAAGAGTAGTTCGTGTTATTGTGGTCGTAAGATTGATGTACACAAGAAGAGTAGTTCGTGTTATTGTGTTCGTAAGATTGATGTACACAAGAAGAGTAGTTCGTGTTATTGTGGTCGTAAGATTGATGTACACAAGAAGAGTAGTTCGTGTTATTGTGGTCGTAAGATTGATGTACACAAGAAGAGTAGTTCGTGTTATTGTGTTCGTAAGATTGATGTACACAAGAAGAGTAGTTCGTGTTATTGTGTTCGTAAGATTGATGTACACAAGAAGAGTAGTTCGTGTTATTGTGGTCGTAAGATTGATGTACACAAGAAGAGTAGTTCGTGTTATTGTGTTTGTAAGATTGATGTACACAAGAAGAGTAGTTCGTGTTATTGTGTTTGTAAGATTGATGTACACAAGAAGAGTAGTTCGTGTTATTGTGTTCGTAAGATTGATGTACACAAGAAGAGTAGTTCGTGTTATTGTGTTCGTAAGATTGATGTACACAAGAAGAGTAGTTCGTGTTATTGTGGTCGTAAGATTGATGTACACAAGAAGAGTAGTTCGTGTTATTGTGGTCGTAAGATTGATGTACACAAGAAGAGTAGTTCGTGTTATTGTGTTTGTAAGATTGATGTGCACAAGAAGAGTAGTTCGTGTTATTGTGTTTGTAAGATTGATGTACACAAGAAGAGTAGTTCGTGTTATTGTGTTTTAAGATTGATGTACACAAGAAGAGTAGTTCGTGTTATTGTGTTAGTAAGATTGATGTACACAAGAAGAGTAGTTCGTGTTATTGTGTTCGTAGATTGATGTACACAAGAAGAGTAGTTCGTGTTATTGTGTTCGTAAGATTGATGTACACAAGAAGAGTAGTTCGTGTTATTGTGGTCGTAAGATTGATGTACACAAGAAGAGTAGTTCGTGTTATTGTGGTCGTAAGATTGATGTACACAAGAAGAGTAGTTCGTGTTATTGTGTTTGTAAGATTGATGTACACAAGAAGAGTAGTTCGTGTTATTGTGTTTGTAAGATTGATGTACACAAGAAGAGTAGTTCGTGTTATTGTGGTCGTAAGATTGATGTACACAAGAAGAGTAGTTCGTGTTATTGTGTTCGTAAGATTGATGTACACAAGAAGAGTAGTTCGTGTTATTGTGTTCGTAAGATTGATGTACACAAGAAGAGTAGTTCGTGTTATTGTGTTTGTAAGATTGATGTACACAAGAAGAGTAGTTCGTGTTATTGTGTTCGTAAGATTGATGTACACAAGAAGAGTAGTTCGTGTTATTGTGGTCGTAAGATTGATGTACACAAGAAGAGTAGTTCGTGTTATTGTGGTCGTAAGATTGATGTACACAAGAAGAGTAGTTCGTGTTATTGTGTTCGTAAGATTGATGTACACAAGAAGAGTAGTTCGTGTTATTGTGTTCGTAAGATTGATGTACACAAGAAGAGTAGTTCGTGTTATTGTGGTCGTAAGATTGATGTACACAAGAAGAGTAGTTCGTGTTATTGTGGTCGTAAGATTGATGTACACAAGAAGAGTAGTTCGTGTTATTGTGGTCGTAAGATTGATGTACACAAGAAGAGTAGTTCGTGTTATTGTGGTCGTAAGATTGATGTACACAAGAAGAGTAGTTCGTGTTATTGTGGTCGTAAGATTGATGTACACAAGAAGAGTAGTTCGTGTTATTGTGGTCGTAAGATTGATGTACACAAGAAGAGTAGTTCGTGTTATTGTGTTCGTAAGATTGATGTACACAAGAAGAGTAGTTCGTGTTATTGTGTTCGTAAGATTGATGTACACAAGAAGAGTAGTTCGTGTTATTGTGTTCGTAAGATTGATGTACACAAGAAGAGTAGTTCGTGTTATTGTGTTTGTAAGATTGATGTACACAAGAAGAGTAGTTCGTGTTATTGTGTTCGTAAGATTGATGTACACAAGAAGAGTAGTTCGTGTTATTGTGGTCGTAAGATTGATGTACACAAGAAGAGTAGTTCGTGTTATTGTGGTCGTAAGATTGATGTACACAAGAAGAGTAGTTCGTGTTATTGTGGTCGTAAGATTGATGTACACAAGAAGAAAGTAGTTCGTGTTATTGTGTTCGTAAGATTGATGTACACAAGAAGAGTAGTTCGTGTTATTGTGTTCGTAAGATTGATGTACACAAGAAGAGTAGTTCGTGTTATTGTGTTGGTAAGATTGATGTACACAAGAAGAGTAGTTCGTGTTATTGTGTTCGTAAGATTGATGTACACAAGAAGAGTAGTTCGTGTTATTGTGTTCGTAAGATTGATGTACACAAGAAGAGTAGTTCGTGTTATTGTGTTCGTAAGATTGATGTACACAAGAAGAGTAGTTCGTGTTATTGTGTTCGTAAGATTGATGTACACAAGAAGAGTAGTTCGTGTTATTGTGTTCGTAAGATTGATGTACACAAGAAGAGTAGTTCGTGTTATTGTGGTCGTAAGATTGATGTACACAAGAAGAGTAGTTCGTGTTATTGTGGTCGTAAGATTGATGTGCACAAGAAGAGTAGTTCGTGTTATTGTGGTCGTAAGATGTACACAAGAAGAGTAGTTCGTGTTATTGTGTTCGTAAGATTGATGTACACAAGAAGAGTAGTTCGTGTTATTGTGGTCGTAAGATTGATGTACACAAGAAGAGTAGTTCGTGTTATTGTGGTCGTAAGATTGATGTACACAAGAAGAGTAGTTCGTGTTATTGTGTTCGTAAGATTGATGTACACAAGAAGAGTAGTTCGTGTTATTGTGTTCGTAAGATTGATGTACACAAGAAGAGTAGTTCGTGTTATTGTGGTCGTAAGATTGATGTACACAAGAAGAGTAGTTCGTGTTATTGTGTTCGTAAGATTGATGTACACAAGAAGAGTAGTTCGTGTTATTGTGTTTGTAAGATTGATGTACACAAGAAGAGTAGTTCGTGTTATTGTGGTCGTAAGATTGATGTACACAAGAAGAGTAGTTCGTGTTATTGTGTTTGTAAGATTGATGTACACAAGAAGAGTAGTTCGTGTTATTGTGTTTGTAAGATTGATGTACACAAGAAGAGTAGTTCGTGTTATTGTGTTCGTAAGATTGATGTACACAAGAAGAGTAGTTCGTGTTATTGTGTTCGTAAGATTGATGTACACAAGAAGAGTAGTTCGTGTTATTGTGGTCGTAAGATTGATGTACACAAGAAGAGTAGTTCGTGTTATTGTGGTCGTAAGATTGATGTACACAAGAAGAGTAGTTCGTGTTATTGTGTTTGTAAGATTGATGTGCACAAGAAGAGTAGTTCGTGTTATTGTGTTTGTAAGATTGATGTACACAAGAAGAGTAGTTCGTGTTATTGTGGTCGTAAGATTGATGTACACAAGAAGAGTAGTTCGTGTTATTGTGTTCGTAAGATTGATGTACACAAGAAGAGTAGTTCGTGTTATTGTGTTCGTAAGATTGATGTACACAAGAAGAGTAGTTCGTGTTATTGTGTTCGTAAGATTGATGTGCACAAGAAGAGTAGTTCGTGTTATTGTGTTTGTAAGATTGATGTACACAAGAAGAGTAGTTCGTGTTATTGTGGTCGTAAGATTGATGTACACAAGAAGAGTAGTTCGTGTTATTGTGGTCGTAAGATTGATGTACACAAGAAGAGTAGTTCGTGTTATTGTGTTCGTAAGATTGATGTACACAAGAAGAGTAGTTCGTGTTATTGTGTTCGTAAGATTGATGTACACAAGAAGAGTAGTTCGTGTTATTGTGGTCGTAAGATTGATGTACACAAGAAGAGTAGTTCGTGTTATTGTGGTCGTAAGATTGATGTACACAAGAAGAGTAGTTCGTGTTATTGTGTTCGTAAGATTGATGTACACAAGAAGAGTAGTTCGTGTTATTGTGTTCGTAAGATTGATGTACACAAGAAGAGTAGTTCGTGTTATTGTGGTCGTAAGATTGATGTACACAAGAAGAGTAGTTCGTGTTATTGTGGTCGTAAGATTGATGTACACAAGAAGAGTAGTTCGTGTTATTGTGTTCGTAAGATTGATGTACACAAGAAGAGTAGTTCGTGTTATTGTGTTCGTAAGATTGATGTACACAAGAAGAGTAGTTCGTGTTATTGTGTTTGTAAGATTGATGTACACAAGAAGAGTAGTTCGTGTTATTGTGTTCGTAAGATTGATGTACACAAGAAGAGTAGTTCGTGTTATTGTGTTCGTAAGATTGATGTACACAAGAAGAGTAGTTCGTGTTATTGTGTTCGTAAGATTGATGTACACAAGAAGAGTAGTTCGTGTTATTGTGTTCGTAAGATTGATGTACACAAGAAGAGTAGTTCGTGTTATTGTGTTCGTAAGATTGATGTACACAAGAAGAGTAGTTCGTGTTATTGTGTTCGTAAGATTGATGTACACAAGAAGAGTAGTTCGTGTTATTGTGGTCGTAAGATTGATGTACACAAGAAGAGTAGTTCGTGTTATTGTGTTCGTAAGATTGATGTACACAAGAAGAGTAGTTCGTGTTATTGTGTTCGTAAGATTGATGTACACAAGAAGAGTAGTTCGTGTTATTGTGTTTGTAAGATTGATGTACACAAGAAGAGTAGTTCGTGTTATTGTGTTCGTAAGATTGATGTACACAAGAAGAGTAGTTCGTGTTATTGTGGTCGTAAGATTGATGTACACAAGAAGAGTAGTTCGTGTTATTGTGGTCGTAAGATTGATGTACACAAGAAGAGTAGTTCGTGTTATTGTGTTCGTAAGATTGATGTACACAAGAAGAGTAGTTCGTGTTATTGTGGTCGTAAGATTGATGTACACAAGAAGAGTAGTTCGTGTTATTGTGGTCGTAAGATTGATGTACACAAGAAGAGTAGTTCGTGTTATTGTGTTCGTAAGATTGATGTACACAAGAAGAGTAGTTCGTGTTATTGTGTTCGTAAGATTGATGTACACAAGAAGAGTAGTTCGTGTTATTGTGTTCGTAAGATTGATGTACACAAGAAGAGTAGTTCGTGTTATTGTGGTCGTAAGATTGATGTACACAAGAAGAGTAGTTCGTGTTATTGTGTTCGTAAGATTGATGTACACAAGAAGAGTAGTTCGTGTTATTGTGTTCGTAAGATTGATGTACACAAGAAGAGTAGTTCGTGTTATTGTGTTCGTAAGATTGATGTACACAAGAAGAGTAGTTCGTGTTATTGTGTTTGTAAGATTGATGTACACAAGAAGAGTAGTTCGTGTTATTGTGTTTGTAAGATTGATGTACACAAGAAGAGTAGTTCGTGTTATTGTGTTCGTAAGATTGATGTACACAAGAAGAGTAGTTCGTGTTATTGTGTTCGTAAGATTGATGTACACAAGAAGAGTAGTTCGTGTTATTGTGGTCGTAAGATTGATGTACACAAGAAGAGTAGTTCGTGTTATTGTGTTCGTAAGATTGATGTACACAAGAAGAGTAGTTCGTGTTATTGTGTTCGTAAGATTGATGTACACAAGAAGAGTAGTTCGTGTTATTGTTTCGTAAGATTGATGTACACAAGAAGAGTAGTTCGTGTTATTGTGTTCGTAAGATTGATGTACACAAGAAGAGTAGTTCGTGTTATTGTGTTCGTAAGATTGATGTACACAAGAAGAGTAGTTCGTGTTATTGTGTTCGTAAGATTGATGTACACAAGAAGAGTAGTTCGTGTTATTGTGTTCGTAAGATTGATGTACACAAGAAGAGTAGTTCGTGTTATTGTGGTCGTAAGATTGATGTACACAAGAAGAGTAGTTCGTGTTATTGTGGTCGTAAGATTGATGTACACAAGAAGAGTAGTTCGTGTTATTGTGTTCGTAAGATTGATGTACACAAGAAGAGTAGTTCGTGTTATTGTGTTCGTAAGATTGATGTACACAAGAAGAGTAGTTCGTGTTATTGTGGTCGTAAGATTGATGTACACAAGAAGAGTAGTTCGTGTTATTGTGTTCGTAAGATTGATGTACACAAGAAGAGTAGTTCGTGTTATTGTGTTCGTAAGATTGATGTACACAAGAAGAGTAGTTCGTGTTATTGTGTTCGTAAGATTG